>OY992769.1:32065123-33357623 GCA_963921325.1 Logfia minima
TCTATCTCCCATGGATGAGAAGAAAAAGGTGATTAGGGATGTTGACAAGGATAGAAGGAGTACAATCGAGTCATGAATGCATCATGAAACAAAAAGGTTCCAGCGTACGAGCAGTTGATTATGAAAGTGTGTTAAAGAGGTACACACAAAAACATAGCCACATTTCAATCTCATTGTATTCTTCCTTAACTTGAGTCGCTGCCATCAAGCGTTTAGCTTGTGCTATTGATGCATATACCACGAACCTAAAGATAACCGGCATAAATTTGAGATGAAATTTGGCAGAAGCTAATTGTAAACAGTATGTTTTTTTTCTAGTATTTCAGTGTTGGTGATTGTTTAGTAACGAGGATGTTGTTTGCTTGCGCTCTAAGACAGGATAAAACTTTTCCTTTTAATTTTTTACTTTTTCTAAATATAAGTCGTATTCGATTTTGTTGTTGTATTTCTTCACGTACTAAAGCATGTTTTAACTGTTTTCTTACCTATACCAACCACTTACAATAAAAATACAAAAAGTCTTTAAAAATATATAAATTGGCTAGATCCACGTAAGTTAACATTTGTTTAAATTAACATTACGAATTGTTTTCTCCTTAACAACTTATTAGAGTCAAAATATAAAAAAGGAAAAATAATAAATAATATAGCTTAGTTAATTAACAATAAAAATAAAACAATAATAACAACACAAATAGATTACAATAAGTAATATGAAAACAAACATACATAACAAATAATAAAGTTTTGTCGAATGATAATATAAAAAGTAATAATTACAATAAAGGAAAAGAAAAGGCAAACATCACATATGCTAACAATTCAAACCTAGATTTTCAGAATGTGGGGATAGGTCATAAACCATCCGGATATCAAGACCCTTGATATTAATTTTATTAAACTTATTATACATATTAAATACGCGCCTAATAAGACAGAAAACATTAGTCATAGTTGTTTGGAATTTGATAGTAAGGGCCTAAGGGAGTAAGGGGTAATGACACCAGAAGTGAATGTACTATTGGGTTTGGGCTTCACTCCTAGTTGGGTTCTCCTTCTAATTGTCGTTGTTTGTTTAGGCCCACTAGCATACTCACATAATAGGGTTTTTCAAGATAAACCTGCTGGAGTGACCAGAAAATCGTGAGAAAGCAAAGAGAGAAAATGTGTTGCTTCTAGGAATTACTTAGCTTTTAATAGATTTGCACACTCATGGGAGAATTGTTGGTATATTGTGAATTGTCTGATCGGCGTGAAATTTTTACAGTAGCTTCTTAACACATGGATCTTCAATCTGGATGGTCAGGATCGTCATTGAAGGTGTCCACAGTAGTATGTAGTAGTAATTCGAAGTTACAACAGTTCTGGCGAGTGTTTATCAAACAACTTTGTTTGTTGATTCTTTGGTTTAAGGGCTATTTTGTGTTTGATTCTTGTTGGTGATTTGTATCTAATTGGTACTAGAAAGAACTCTCGTGTATTCTGTGATTTGGTGATAGTGGATTAGTTCCTGGACTTGGTCCCGTGGTTTTTTTCTTAAATATATAATCTTAGTTTGGAGTATATCATATTGTAAATGTGTAATGATATTAATTACGAGTTAACATTCTTTCAGGTTCAGTTCCGATAAAGTCAAAATTTGTGGAATGCAAGAAATAGAGGGACTTAATTTGCTGGATGTGAAAGAATAAGGGTTTAACTGGAGCTTCGGAGACATTTGAAGAAATATAAAAGAACCTCAAATTATATTAAAAAATGAAGTCTTGAGAGATATCATACAAAAAAAAAAAAAAAAGAGATTGTGTTCTTGTTTCCTAGTTTTGTGACTTTCAAAGTTTATCGTCATCATCTTCTTCATGTCGAAGATTTACGATTTAGTTTTTGTGATTCATTCATTAAGTCATGAAATAGTTTTGGGATCGATTTTGTTCTATATTAGTTCTCAATATTCAAATCTTTCATTATGATTTGATTAGGTTCTTTTATAAATTATATGTATTTTATATCAAATTCAATATTTTTACATGGCCTCACAGCTGAGGCTCTATTCTTTGTCTGATTATTTTGTTTTAGTTATATCCAACTCATTACAGTTACGATTTTCTCGATTGGGGTCTTCTCTTGATTATACGGTTAGCTTAGCTAATTCTAAGATTACTCTCGTTTATAGGTGGCAAAACGGGCGGGTACGAGTGACTGGTCAAAATGGTCTCAGTTCATAATAGGCACGGGTCAAAACGGGTTCAGGTCAAAACGGGTTCGCGTCAAAACGAACCATTTTAAAATTAAGACAAAAATTATTTTAGTTGACAAAATTATCTATAAACAAGTAATGTATCTTTTAATTTCCTTATGAATCTTTTATACAAATATTATTGGAAAGTTATAACTTATAAGTTATACAAACAAAATAATTCATTATAAATAAAATTATATCGTGTTCAAGGCTAACAAGAAACAAAAAGAAAATGTAATAACTACTATATAATAAAAGAATATATAACATTATATAGACATACAATATAATACAATGTTATTAGTTTATTATACATAACAATAGTGATAATAACTATAATATTTAATTTCTACGAGATAAATGTTCGTATTGTTCATCACATAAATAGTGCTTAATCCAAATAAATGTTTATAGCTTAGAGAAATGAAGAAAACCAATTAATAATTAAAAATATATTGAATCAAATCAAAAAGTGTTATTAGAAATAGCAAAAGAAATTTATTAAAAGAGAAGTCCAAAATCACCCAACTCTTCCAATTCTCCATTTTGTTTTTCAGAATTGAAATCTGTGACGATCATTTAATTACCTATTAGAGTTCAGAAATTATTTGAAACTTACCCATTTCAACTTGAACGAACAATTTATGCTGCCCAAAACAACCCAAACCTTACGGAAGAAATACCAAAAATTCATCCGATTTTAAGTGTTTGGGTAAAAATTGCTAGCACTACTCTCGTATGTTTGGGTTCGACTGGCGGTATGTGCTTATTTTTGAGGTTTGCATCTCGAAACCCTAATTACTGGTTCATAAGTCTTGCTTGGGCCAGAGTTTCTTGTGTTCATTCCCTTGGGATTTTGGTGAGTTTATTGGACTGGATTGCTGGGCCTTTTGGAGACCCAGTGTATGTAATCTTTTGCATACTCACTTGGTAGCAATTAATTTCAATCTTGAAGGGCTTCAAGATTAAGGAGATTGGACTATAAAGTGAGACCAAACTTGTTTGTTGAATTTTACTAGTAGGAAAAGCCCGTGCAATGCACGGGTTTGTTTAATTCAATCCTTGAATAATTCATATTTTGATAACTATTTGTACTACTAATTCTTATATTATACATTGAGGCATAGAAAGTAGTTAATTAATCACGGGTCTTTATATTGATATCATTGTTAAGATAAGATATTAAACATTCAAGAGTGATAACATATTATTGTTTCTAGGAACAAACCCCATAATATACCAAAGATAATAAGTTGTGTTCTCATACACTCAAGAAGCGAAGTACATATCTTATACGACTCAAAAGTACATTATTTTGTTGTTGTCATCACCCTGATATGGCATCAATGGCGACCATTTTCAAATATCTTTGTATTTCTAAGTGAAAACTCATTAGTTTTCCTATATAAAATAATACAAAAAATATATATTTCAGTATGTAAATGTCATAGCAATGTCTATTTATCAATGATTAATAATTTTATCCCTTTTTAACACATGAAGAATTTTATTATCACTGTAGTAAACGTTGAATTTGGGTTTAAACCCATTAGATCTCTCCTATATCAAAAGGAAACTATCACTTTATATGGATGTTTTATGTAAATGACTCATCAGTTAATCACATATATAAAAGTTATTTAATATGAGTGTACGAAAGCTATTTAATCCCAATTTAATTTAAAGACATGTATGCGAAAAATCATCACCATGTGAGAGTATCAAAATTCATAACAAAAATAAAACAATAATTACAATAAAAAAATATCATGTATGATAAAGGAGTTCTCATGATATAATTAAGTTAATAATAAACTCTATAACCAAAAAAGAAATGGAGATATATTTAACAAATACAAATAGTTCTTCTATGTATTGTGCATATTATATTATAAAATCATATAAAAAAGACATAAACGACCTACATAGACACATTGAGCACATACATTGAATATATATATTTGTTTAATATACTTGTAGAATTTATTTATCATTATCATTGTTAAATATATTTATTTAATTGAGTTTTTTATAATGTTATTCATAACCAAGAACTCAATATTTGGATAATTCATTCACCCATTTATGATTGTCATTATTAAAGATCATAGTTACAATGACATATCTATATCTATGATATTACATAATTATAATAATTATTTAAAAGAGTACTTATTACTAATATTTATTGTTTAAGAACTAAAAAATTATAGGATAGGTGATTCGTGATAATTGTCATATTGTTCTTGAAATTTATTCTAGTATCACTTATTATCTCTAGTGTTGAAGTTATTTTTCTGTGAGTGTTGACAACGGATCAACTTGTGATTGCTTACTATTGTTTTGTTTGGTTCTTTTAAGCGGTTTATCAGTAGTGGCTTTTTTTTATAAGATTGAATGCATATTTGGTTTATGAAAGTTATTAGATTCAGCTCTTAATATTGTCCTATATATTTTGGGATTCTTTTTTTTGTACAAGTATGATGATGTTGTTTTTTTAATCTCTTGTAGTCACTGTGAGTGTACAAGATTCAGCTCTTAATATTGTTGTTTTTGCATACTAATTGTTAGCTCTTACATGTTGTTGACAGAGAGGGTTGTTTCAATATTCTACTATAAATGATTTGCCTTCTTTGCAAGAGCCTAAATCCATATATTCCGCAATTTCCAATCCTGCAGTAGGAGGAGATTCCACACTTTAAGTTCTGTCTTGGTGCTTTCTTTATTAGTAAGATCCGGGGGATAAGCAAGGAATCTTGAATAGTCTCCATCAGCTCAACCAAGAAAGTGTGTTGTTTTGAGTAGTCATTTAGGTGGTAAGAGAAGCCAAGGAAGGAGAATAAGTGAGAAAGAGTCATATTAGTACTATGTATATGTCATCCACACCTGATTCTATACATACTTTATTAAGAATTATAATATATATATAGGGTGGGGATCAAGAGGGAAGAAAAAAAATTAGGGAAGGAGGGAAGCAAATTTCAACCATTGATTTCATCATAAATGAATTTTAAAAATTACAAAAAATTTCAAAATTTAACATTCATCACCAATGAATGTTAAAAATGTTTTTAATAAAAAAAATCAAGGGCTAAGATTTGTTTCCCTCATTCCCCAAATTTTGAAGCTTCCCTATGGATCCTTCCCCTATATACATATATATAGGGTTATCTACAGGAAAATGATAATATTGGGGGAAGGGGGAAGTAAATCTGGATCGCCCCTTAACATTCACTACGAGTGAGTTAACATTCGTGAATATTAATTAACATTCATCACGGGCGGTTAACATTCATGAATGTTAACTCACCCGTGATGAATGTTAACAGACGGCTTAGATTTACTTCCCCAATTTTTTTAAGATTACCTTTTTCCTTCTGGATCATCCTTATATGTATATATATACATATATGCATATATATATTTCTTAATAAAGTAGGTATACATGTATATATATATTATTTTTCTGAAGAAGTTTCTACATAATTGGTCATTTAGTCCTTGTATTTGTTTCTATTTCTTGACTTGACAAAAATGGCACTATGTTAAACCTCATGCTTTTATTAAGAATTGGTCCACTGGCTCATTAATTTTTGGTATATCAAATATTGGGAAAAACAATTTTTTTTATATAGCTGAGTACTTGTCCCTCACAAGCTTTTTATTGAATATTTCAGTTATCATTGCACACTTAATGGACAAGCCTTAATTCAAAGTATCCTTTTTAGAAGTTTTGCTTGTGCATGGATCACAGAGATGTATAACAGTTTTTTTATTGGTTGTCAATTAAACTAACGTTCATGATTAAGCTTTGCTTTTTTGTTAATTTTGTTAAATGATCATGTGTGCTAATTTTTTTCTAAAGGTGAGTTAGTTATGTGTACATATGTTGCAAGTTGAATGTATATTTTCTTTTGTGATGGTTATTTGTGTGTTTTTATCTGTGTTGATAACAACAATAATACATAAAGAAAATTTGAATGCTTAGTTCGAGTGGTTAATTATTTTGTCTTATATGTTTTTTAATTCTCAAGAAATTAAGTTATACAACATATACTTGTAAACTTTTACATCCAGTTATGAAACACATTCTGTTGTTCCTCAAAGAAAAGTTTGATCTATCCTTTTTCTTTGGGAATGGGGATACATAAAAAGGGAAAAGTAGATGGATGATCTCAATGTCTCTAAAATCTAGAGTTTCTTGAATGTATTGGTTTGGAGTATATCATATCGTAAATGTGTAATGAAATAGATTACGAGTTAAAAAAATTTCTAAGTTCAGTTGCGAAAAAGTCAAAATTTGTAGAATGAAAGAAATAGAGGGACTGAAGTTGTTGAATGTGAAAGAATGAAGGCTTAACTGGAGCTTCAGAGACATTTTAAAGAAAATATAAAAGGATTCTTGAATTATAATAAAATCAAATTTGAGAGATATCATACACAAAAAAATCAGTGTATCCTTGTTTCCCAGTTTTGTGACTTTCTAAGTTTATAGTCATCTTCTTCTTCATGTTTAAGATTTATGATTTTGTTTCTATGATTCATTCATTAAGTAATGAAATGGTTTTGGGATCAATTTTGTTCTTTATTAGTTTTCAATATTCAAATCTTTCATTATAATTTGATTAGGTTCTTTTGTAAATTGTGTGTAATTTATATCATATTTGATATTTTTACATTTTTGCTTCTCGTTTTGAGGAGATTTTTCATGTTACAAGTGTTGGTGTGTTGTATGTTTGATTCGTTTTCTTATTTAGTTGATTATTGAATGGTTTCTTTTTGCTATTGGAGTATCACTTTGTTGCAATGTAGCCCGAGCCTCTTAGTCTACATGGTCAATTGCTAATGAAACAATAATCGAACGACACATTTTGATTCTAAGCGATTTTTATGACTTGACAAACACATTTATCTTCCACATAAATCCACAACAGATTCGTATCTACTAATTAATACCTACTTTGAGTACTTTGTCATTCCCGTTCTTCGACGTTTTTGGCCTTAGTTTCCATATCACTTTAATTGATGTTTCCATGCTAAGTATACGAGTATACTCTTAGGCGATCATATATGAGATACAATAGTACAGACACAAGTACAAACATACGATAAGTATTATGATTACTTGAATTTAAGTATATTTACACTTACCCATACATGGAAAGGTTTTTTTGTCGGTTGTCCTTATTGTAATAGACACATTGATTGAATTTTCAAACCAATCAATGTTTGATGTGATCTTCCTTTACAGTTTTCAATTAATTCACATTATAAATTATAAATTATAAATATAAAATGTACAATCCACTAATACTGGAATTAATGTATGTTTGTTGTTTGGTAGATCGTACAGTACAGTGAATGTATTAACTCTTATTAGATTTATTTAACTTAATTGTACATAACCGACAACTCTAAGTAATCTATATATTTCATTTCACCTACAATACGGAAAATACATCGTTGAACATATGTTTTACCCTAATTTGACAGTTAACATTCACTAAAAGTACCATATATTCACCTATGTTACATATAGAATGGAATTGGGCCAAATTTGGGTAATCTCGTACCTGTATCATATTCTAAAAGTATATCCGGTCTCAATCCCGTCGGGTTCCCGTTTATCAAATACCATCAAGTTTTTGAGTTTCCTGCCGGTTTCGGGTATCCCATTTATTTATAAATGGTTAAAAGAGCTTCAACCTAAAAAATTATATATTTCCAACAATCTCAAGTTGTAACAAAATAAACTCAGATATTACATGATTATAACAAGAATCTCAAGATATCCAAATCATAAGAATTTCAAAACATTATATACAAAACGTAAAATATTCATTTCAAATTCAAAACATCACACACAAATCATAACTAAATATACGGGGTGCATTTCTATTCAATTATATATATTATTGGATAATAGCCTCGGGTTTGATATCGGGTAACGGTTTCAGGTTTAAGACGGGTATCACCTAAACCCATTCCCATCTGAAACCCACAAAAAATTTCGGATTTACCTCAAACCAGATCCCATCTTTAAAAATTAAAGTTTATACCCGTCCCTTTTAGTTAAGGTTTTGAGTTTTTCCATCAAATTTGAAAAAAAATAAAAATTACCTCGTGCATTTAAAAGTAAATTCAAGTTATCCTTTAACCTACTAGCAATGGTAATATTGATATTAGAATATCGTTAATTTCTAATTACATATCTATCTGTAACCCTTATAGTGCATTTCACACTTTCTTTTTTAAAACTTAAATTTATAAAAATAGAAAGTAATTAATGCACTATCTCTTTTTCTCCTAATTTTTACTTTATGTAAACTATTTTGTACAAATATCAACAAAATACTGAAACATTCTACTTCTTATCAATGTTTTCTATATTTATTGATTTTCATTTATTTTATTTTATACAAATCTAATATATTAAATGAGATCATATTTTGTTAATGAATCTGTTTTATAAAAACGCTAAAAAATGCTTTGTTTGATACATTTATGAATCAATTTTGCATACGATATATTTTATATATAAGAAATGTTTTATATTTAGCTTTGATATACTTAAGATAGATTCATGGATCTTATGCTTTTTATGAAATATGAAAAATATTTTGTAAATTTTCTAACACACAGTTTGAGTTCTCAAATATTTTGAGAGAATAATGCTACATCTTTCTAAAATCATCCCGAAAACAATAAACAAACATGTTGTTATTCGACTATTCATATTGAGTTGCATCAACTCCATATTCTTCAAAAAATGACATGTACCCGACAACCACCATGTTTTGTATATTTATTTCCGCTGCATAGTATGAATACGAAATACCCTACTAGTAATACATATTCAATATTATTATAAAATTAATTCTAATACAAGAAAATCTCTAAATTATTCTTAACTTATTTATTACATTTCCGGTGATAAAATTATTCCATATTAACAATCTATTACTTTACTATATATAAACGTGTAAATACTAATTTTTTTTATTATATTAAAGTTAAAATATACAAATAAAATAATATCTCATATAAAATACATAAAATAATTTTCTAGTTTTTCACTGGTACTACCATTATCACTGTTATTTCTACCGTGCCGCTGCACTTGTGTTATTATAGCTAATACAAATCAAATATATTTAGCATTCGTTACAGAATGACAAATAGATCTATCACGAGTAATAAACTTTCTTTATTAAAAAAGTAAATAAAAATAAAAGTAATTTGGGAAAGGGGATTTGACAAAAGAGTCCAATAAATAAATGTGTGGTGATGTAAGTCGAACACGTCTTAATGCACGTGTACCAAATCGAAAGGGTATTTTTGTCATATTCCCGCACCATTCCCAAACAACTCTTTTTCTTTCACTTTATTTCTGTTTCTCTTTCACACACTTAAAAACACGCACATACCAACAACTCTGTTGTACTATCTGGCGCGTTGGTAAACTAACAGAGTCCATTAAAACATCAAGAAATTACATACCCACAAAAGATCAACAAAAACCCAACAACAAAAACAAAGAAAATATCCCAAAAACTCAATAAAGCTCCTATCTTTTTCAACAAATATACATAACGTACGTATACATACACATATAGATATAGGGAGAGAAAAAAAAAAGTGTGTGAGAGAGAGGGGCTCATAGAAACCTCTTCTTTCTCTTACTAATAAAGGCGATCGAGAAAACCCCATTAGCATTTTGGGGTTTCAGTATATATTGTTGATATATATTTATATATACAGTAAAATATAATTGTAAATCTTTATATATTTTATAATCATACAATGGAGATGTCACAATCCGATCCGGTAACTGAATGGAACTCATCAGGTGGCCAAACAGGGCTCGAAGGTTAGATAGTTAGTTTGTTAGTTATGTAGTACACATACTTGCATTATTACTATTATCTTTGTTATTAGATTTTGACTGTGAAATGTGAATTTTGGGTAATTGATTCGGTTGTTGTTGGTTAAATGGTAAATGCAGAGACTATGTGGCAGTTAGGGTTAGGGGAATCATACCCTGAACGCCCAGATGAGGCTGATTGTATCTATTATTTGAGAACAGGGTTTTGTGGATACGGTTCTCGTTGTCGGTTTAATCATCCTCGTGATCGTAATTCGGTAAAAAAGTTAAAGCCTTCGCATTAGTTATGATGTGCTTTTGTTGAGTTTGTTAATAAAAATGTGAACTTGATCTTGGGAAGTATTGGATCTGTATTCAAATTGGGTATGATTTGTCAAATTGACATGCGTTGTGATAGAAACATTAATGATCATGTCGAATTGAGTAGTAGAAATTAAGGTTGTTTTGATGACTTTTTTGCCAGATTGTTGGAGCGATGAGGTTGAGTGGAGGGGAGTACCCGGAGCGTATTGGTGAACCTGTGTGTCAGGTACTTTGTTGAATTACTTGTTAGTTATAAAAATTGAACGATTTTTGCTGCTTTAGATAAAAAGATAAAATCTTGTCGAATGGTTGTTCCTGTGATATGTAGATTCGTTTCGTTTAGAAGAATGCTAATGTTGCATGCTCTTTACTTGTAGTTACTTTCGGATATTTGGTTTTCGGATATAATAATTACTGACTTTGTCTTTATCACCACATCCAAATTGGAAGTTATTTATTTGTGTCTCTTTTGTTAAACATTTTATGTTTATAGATCGTCTGATTCTCGTGAGACATGAAGAATCTAGATACGATAGGCATTTTCTAGTTGGAAGGTTTTGTTTGCTGTATATTATTGATGGCAAGAGATGCAATGCTGGTTCTTTGGAGTATCTAGGATGCATGTCATGTTTTTGTTGTAGAAAAAGTGAAATCCAAATTAAATGCACAAAATTTGTCTTTTGGTTAAGTTCAAGTTTGGAATTTGGAGTTTTAACGCTTGTTAAATTGAACTAAGAATTCTGATTTTAATGGGTGATGTTTGATAGTTGACGGATGTAGATTTGGTAAATCACTTAAAACATTCGACATATAACATATTCTATTTATAGATTCGTCTTTATGTGACATGTTCATCTTTTGCATTAACTTCTTACGCGGATATTTGTAACCTTTTGCTATATGTTGTATCTTGTTGCTTGTATTACGAGATAGCTTATCATGTGTAATTGACCTATATCTATTTATTTGTTAGTACTATATGCGAACGGGAATATGCAAGTTTGGTGCTTCCTGCAAATATCATCATCCAAGACAGAGAGTTGGATCATCAAGCACAGTGCCACTAAATATGTCTGGATACCCTCTTCGACCTGTGAGCTCCTTGTCTTTTTTTTCTTCCTAATATTCTAAAGTTGGCAAAATGGGGTCCGTGTGACCAGAGAACACTTTCATTTATCAAATGTTTGAATTTTTAGATGCTTGATCTGTGATTTATATTTAAGAAAAAGAACTTTTTTCAGTAAATGCAATTTACTCGGGTTTTGTTAATCATTTGAATACACTTTGGACGACTTTGAACCCATTGGACCTGTTTCCTTTTCAGTGAAATCATTTAGTTTAACCCAAATCGACCCGTTTATAGGTAAATGGGTCAATATTGCTACCTCTATTTGTTTCTGCTTCATCCATAAAGTACATTCACCCAACCTAATATTTGTCATCTCAGGGTGAAAAAGAGTGTTCATACTACGTGAAAACAGGGCAGTGTAAGTTTGGGGTCACCTGTAAATTTCATCATCCTCAGCCGACCGGCGTCATTTCACTGCCGCCGCCGCCACCGCAACAAGTACCTACACCTGAATCTTTGTCTTCCATGCCTTCTGCTATATATCCAAATATGCAGCCTGCGGTTGCCGGACTCTTGGCTGAAAACTGGCCAGTTGCAAGACCTTCTCTTCTTCCCGGATCATATTTTCCAGGAACTTATAGTCAAGTTCTACTTCCAACAGGAATGGTCCCATTTCCCAGTTGGAATCCGTACCAAGTATCTCTACAAAACTTATCTTCTCGTTACTTATAATTTACGAGTATGTAGTTTAATGCTCTAAAAATTGCTGTTTTTTTTTTTACTTTTATTTCAGGCACCCATGAGTCCTAATACCCAGCAGCATACTGTTGGAGCAGGCCCGTTTTATGCAATCACTTCTCATGTATCTCCTCCTGTGCCTTCATACACCGGGTCCTACCTTTCTTTGCCATCGTCTACTGATCCTGTAAGTACGAAAGAACATTCATTTCCCGAAAGGCCTGGTGAACCCGAATGTCAGTATTACTTGAAAACAGGAGATTGTAAATTTGGTTCTTCGTGTAGATACCATCATCCACGTGAGTGGACTGCATCAAAGTCAAACTTTGTACTTAGCCCAATGGGACTTCCTCTCCGTCCGGTAAGTATCTCTCTCTACATTGTGAATTTCAACTTCATTTTTGAAAAATTAGTTGAATAGCGTTTTCTTTGAAAAGTCATTTGACAAAATAACATCTAAACATGTTTTTGTCAACAACCTACCACCCTATTTCACACACACACACAAATTCATAATGCCAGAAATTAGCTAGATACAATAACAGATAAAAAACTATCAAAAGTTAACATTTCTCAATAAAAAGTCAACTTTTTGCAAAAGAAAACGAAAGGCAAATTCACCAAAAGTCAACATTTTTCAAGAAAATGAAAAAGTTCACAAAAGAAACATGGTCAAAGAAAAGATTAATTCGTAAAATAATGTTGCAAATTCATTGCTATTTTGGTAGGATAAAAACATTTTTTCATTTTATTTAGTTAAATGGCTTTCTAAAAAGTGCTAGTCAAGTAATTTTTCCTTTCATTTTGTTGTTACTGAAAGTTAAAGAATCTGTTTTTTGAAATTAAAAGTTTTGCAAGGTTAAGTTAACCAAATATGTGATATTATTCTATTTATGTTCTATTACTCTGCATTACAGGGTGCACCTCTCTGTACACATTATAGTCAAAAAGGGGTGTGTAAGTTCGGGCCATCATGCAAATTCGACCACCCGATGGGGACATTAAGTTACAGCCCATCTGCATCTTCATTGGCAGACATGCCGGTTGCACCCTACCCTGTGGGCTCATCTATTGCCACTCTAGCCCCATCGTCGTCTTCATCAGAGTTAAGGCCCGAACTTATATCTGCATCCAGCAAGGATATTGGTCTCTCCACCAGTATGCCTAGCGGTTCAAGTGGGTCAAATTTGTCAAAAAGCATGCCGCTTTCTGAATCATCTGGTGGCAGTGGTACCAGTCATGTTGGCGATTCCCATTCCACATAGGCAGTGGTATAACTTTTCTTCACAAAATTCATGAACCTAACATTCCATCTTTTTCTTTTTCTTCTTTTTTTTTTTTTTTTTTTTGTGGCAAGTCCTATTTATAGGACTTTATGTTCACATATTTACATGGCCCCCATTTTCACCTTTTAATAAATCAAAATGCCTAGAAAAAAACTGCGTATAGTGTCCCTCCAATTCCTATTTCCCCCAAATTAGCTTTTGAATAATCAGAAGGAAAACAAGAATCTTGTGTGCAAATCTACATTTGTTGTATAGGAACAACAAAGGACGAAAACCCATTTTCCTTCTCCTGTCATGTGTTGTGCTTGCGACTTACAAATGCGAAAGTGTTCATCTTCTTCTCCCATCTTTTTGATTTGGGGCTGCTGTGTAACTGGGGAAATGGATTTAGTTTAGAGAATCGTATAGCGTTGCAATATACAGTACTTCTCATATGGCGAGATGTAAGGATTATTTGAATTATTTTATCAACTGTATACACCAACCAAACAATGAATGTTCGTACTTGGGATTTTGTACAATTTTTTTTGGTCTCCTTTTGATTATTATGTTCATTAGAATGAGGTGAGTACTTGTTTTAAAAGTGATTATCTGCATCTATAGTAGTTAGGTACTAACATGTTTATTTTCAAGTGCTTAAGTACTTAAATAAACAATCCTAAACACCCATTGATGAATATGGCATACTTCCTGTGACGAATGTAGTTTTGGTGTCCTTTTATTTAATGGAGTCTGGATGTTTTTAGATGTTCAAAATGCTGACATGCTGAGGTCTTGTGATTGGATTACTTACCATTTACAATTGCATCATTAATTCATTCAATGAATTTTTTTGTTACCATTCACAATTGCATCAAGGGTCTTTTATATACATTTATCTAAAATCATGTATGCCAGGGCATCTTCTCTCAAAACCCATATACGTCCCAGCCCCAAGCAGTTTTAGCTTAAACTTAATTTGAGGTATCGCCACAAAATAACATTTAGTTATGGTAATAGTAAAAAATGAAAAGAACATAATTTGTTCTTATTTTTTTTGTTCTAGCTATAAACAGATATCCAAGCTCGGATTGCATTGAAAAGTCAAACAATGTGATCCTTGGTATTGCAAGGCAAAGGCATGTTAGTTATATTATTGGTTGATCATGTAAAGTAACCCATTAATACCTTTTTTGCATTATTCTAATCATTTTCAATTTTTGTATCTAACCAAAAAGTCGTCGTCGGCAACAAATTCAGAGGATGAATTGGTTAATTTACACCTTTAAAGTGGTTGCTTCAGACATTTATATTCCATAAATAAAGATTCTTGTTATTTTTCGTACGTATGCAAAGAGGCTGCTGCTTCCTTAAAGTCAAATTTCATATATTAACTTTAGAAAGTCAGCTGTTTATTGTACAGTAATTTATTTACTTGCAACGTAACAATTACTATCAAACATTCAAATGGTAATCTTTTTCTTTTTTAGTTGATGTGAAGGTTAGCTACTCTAAACTTAAATAACAACTAAACAAAAGGTCTTCCAACAACAAAATTTGATACCATATTGATGATTGCAAATCGATTAAATTTCTAAGATTCAATTGACACTGAATTTAAGTAGCATAACGTAACTACTACCATACACTTTTTGATTATCAAGCTTTCCACCATTGGTTCCTCATCTTTGTCACCTACAACATTTGAAGATCATCTCCAAGAGTTCACGATACTATGTAAATTTTGTGTCTCCAAAGAAAACGACCACGAAGATGTAGACACTTAATGATAAGGTGCTTTTTGTTGTCAGCAAACACAACTAGAATGAGAAGTCACATCACAAAACAGTGCCTTACTTTGGAGTAATTTAATCAAGAATCAAGTAGTTGCGTACCAAGACCTCTTTAGATGGAAGAAGATTGATGCGGAAAAAAAAATTCCCCATTTTGGCATCTAGTTCACCTGATGACATTCAGAAGTTCATGTACCTTAGCCAGATTCAAACTAATGATTAGAGGTTGCAATATGGTCACGTACTTTTTCCATACAACGATTTAGGACACTGAATGCATTATGAATACATGTTGGGTGAGTTTCAACATGTTTCGTCTTTTAACTAGAAAACTTATTTGGCTCGTTTAACACGTTAGAAACAAAACACACCCAAATTAACACATTAATAAGTAAATGGGTCAAATTGCAACCTCTGCAGCTGACAATGACTAGGATAAAACGGGAAAAAGGATTAAAAGAAAATGTACCTTCTGTTTTTTATTTCTCTTGTTCTTCTTGTTCTTCTTGTGCTTCTTTTTAGTTGGCTTCACTGTTAATTCTTCATCTTCTTCGATGACATCCTGCTACGTTAAGAGTCATTTAGAGATGGACATTGACAGTACAAACTACAAAAGGTATCAATGGAGTGGATGGTCAAAGCACCTCAGAGTCACCAAACGAGTTTACATGCTGAATTCTCCTTTCTGAATTTGAAGCATTACCTGCAGACAATTTACATAAAGGTGTTAGTCATCCATGAATCATGCATGATACACCAATACAAGTAGTTTCTGAAATCATATAGACATCAACTTCACAGGTGTTATATGTGATGCCAATTTTGAGTTGGAATAACAAATATACAGCAGCTAGAATGCCTAAGATTTCTCCGTAGTATTGAGAAATCAGAAAACAAGATTGTAACACCCAATAGAGAAAAAAAATACACTTAAGAGTTGATAAGATCTATCTTGCTAAGAGATCATATGGTAAGCTAGCTTTTACTTATAATACTATGTCCTGTGAACTACTATTTGTGATCAGAACTGCTAATATCGAAACTTCGCTTTCTAATGCAAAGGTTAGTTAGCTATACTATGTACGATTTCAACAGCAACAACACTAATATATGTGATCAAAAAGAGGAACAAAAAAATATAAAATTGATAATAATTCCAGCAATTACAACACCCATGTATGAATATTTATAAAACATGCATGTTCCAAATCTGAGTAGATAGCAACACTTATATGCCTATGTTCATCATTACCATCTTCAATACAACATATATAAATAACTATTGGAAGCATTAAAACTCATGTTAACAATTGGTTCTATTCAACATTTCTACAAAACTACAAGTCAAATTTAATCCGACTAATTTTGATGTAAGCAAAAGTTATGCGTATGTGTACTCATAATCTCATATATATTATATATTTATAATGGAAGTAAAATGAAAATCGTTACTTGCTCTGACAGTTTCTTTAGCATTTTTAACAGCCAATTCCACAAGCTTAGGATTTATCGAAGATAATCCACTAGGTTCCTGCGACTTTCGTTCGAGAAACTTTGCTAATGCAGCAGCTTTATTAGTCTTCATTGGTCCTCCAGGGTGTGCCAATCTACAAATACATAATATTTATCACATTATTAATTCCTCTTATACTTCATGGCTAAAAAACAATTATTAATAACTCATACTTAATTCAATTCAATATATATACACATATAATTAGTCACAAATTTAACATACGCATACGTATATCGAGTTCAATACTTTAAAATCCACGCGTAAATTAATAAAAACAAACTCTCGTCAGATCCAATCAGAATCAACAGATTACAGTAAAGTAAAAGTAATATGTATATATATAGGTACGTATAATTGTATATAATGACAGAAATTGAGAGTTGACCTAGGTAGAGATCGGGAAACGGATGAGGGGGCGGCGGATGGAAGAGGAGCAAATTTGCTACCACGAAGAGCCTTACGTTCATCTTCTGTTAATCCCTCCATTTTAATCAGCTGCTAAACACCTGTTAATTAATGAATTTTAGTGTCACTGAAATCTGAGTTGTTCAAATTTTAAGCGACGTAGGGTTGGGTTCAAGGTTTTCGATATCATCGTCCCTCCAAGTTTGGGGATTTTGGAATTCTAGAGGACTGCTGGTTTCTAATTTGTAAATGTACCTTCTGTAATACCTATTTTGCCCTTCTATGTCATTTTCAATTTTTAGGTTTTTCATAAAATGTAGTCCAATACAAAAAATAAAATAATAAATAATAAATAAATAAAAAAGAAAAAGAAAAATAAGGTTACATAAATTGGTATGTAGGATAGTGGATTATTGGTATTTTTTAACGTTTGGGTATTGCTAAGTAGGCTAAGAATTATAAGCTTAAAAACAAGCATATTTTATGTATATTTGACATGTATAATTTATTTATTTTTTTTCCTTTTGAATTTTTACATTTTATTTTCTCATATACACCAATCAAATTTATAAGTTTATATTTTGACATATAAATTAGATACGTCAAACATTTTTTTGTCAGTTTTACTTACAACGTGGCACATAATTTAAATAATAACTTACTTAAAATAGAATAATAAATCGAAAGATTAACTCTTAGGTATTTTTAACAACAGGGTGGGAATCAATAGGGAAGCAAAAAAAAATTAGGGAATGAGGGAAGTAAATCTCAATCATTGATTTCATCATAAATTAATTTTTATGAATTTTAAAAATTACAAAAATTTTCAAAATTTAACATTCATCAACAATGAATGTTAAAAACGTTTTTTAATAAAAAGTTAAGGGTTAAGATTTATTTCTCTCATTCTTCAAATTTTGAAACTTCTTTATGGATCCACCAAATAAATCCACCAAATGCATTTGATATAAATATATGACACCTAAATGCACTTTTTTAATATATTGATCAAAAATTTGATGTGTTTATCATCTTTTATATAGATTGATAATGAAGTGCGACTCCTAAAGCAACGACCACTGATGTACAACAAGAAGAACAAACTATCACATACTTGTCACTTGTGTCTCTATAAAACCCTTCAGTTACAGAATATAGATCTTTAGTTACAGTCTATAACCTCCATGCTTCAACAATTCTTCAGTTTACTTAGATTAAACAAATACTTATATGACTAATGACGATCGATTAGAGAAATGTTTCTCCTTCAACATTCTGCGGATTTTAATATGCTACCGAAAGGTTGGGGAGGGTATGCTCGTGATTGGATTGATGAAATGTATAAAGCATATCCTTGGTTAGAGGAGATTCTGTTTAAGAGAGTGGTGGTTACGGATGATAGTTTAGAGTTGATATCTATGTGTTTAGCAAGTTATTATAGTTTTATCTTCATGTGGAGGGTTCACTCATTATGGACTTTTGTTTATTGCTTCTAATTGCAGAAATATTAGAGAATTGGACTTGAATGAAAATAAGGCAGCTCATTAGGTTTATATAATAATATCAACAATCGAGCCATTTGAGTGAATACATTGTTGGAGGTGGTATGTGTGCGATCTTGACTCTGTTTTTTTTTTAATTTTACATGGTAAAACGAACTAGCGAGTTAAGCAGTAAGTTGGAACAAGTAAAATTTAATATTGGACGGTCGTGCTAAACTAATTAGTATAATACTCGCATAATGTGATGATAATATGTTTAAAAAATTGATGTTGTCGGTTAAGATGTAAATAATGTAATCACGTGTTTTCCAATGTAGTTAGTTGATATCTGTAATGACTTCAATGTACGTGTCTTGGTTCGTCGAGTGTATCACAAATTAAACCCTTTTAGATATAACACTAAAAGAATTTGGATCGTTTGAAATTTTATACAAAATAAGGACAAAAACTTTTCATATTTTATAATTTTCAAATTGTTTTGTATGATTAAGGGGTAGGATAGTAATTTTGCATCTTTAAAATTCAAGTATTAAGTTTATACTGAAAATGTTTTATAAGAAGTATACAGCCGTATATATATAAATAATAAAATAATAAATGATTTTTTGTCGTAGTTTTCATTTACGTAACATATCTTATATTAAACTTTTATACTGCATTTTCAATATAACTTTAAACCTTAAATCTTTTAAGAGGGAAAAACTATATTCTGCTCTATTCATTGCAACCATAATATGATAACTTCACCGACTAATTAATAACTGACCCTACATCAAGCAATTATAATACAGTTTCAACATAGTTTTAATATAGATTTAAATGGAAAAACCTTATTCATTTCATTGCACCTCTAATACAGTTAACTTTACCGACTAATTAATAACTCACTTACATTAAAAAGAGTTCATATCATTTGATAGTCAAATTTTTATAACGAAAAAGATTAATACAACATTTCTATATGTCAAGTTATTCACACAGTCAAGCACTCGTACATATCATACCAACACAATTTAAAAAGCATGAAAAGTAAAATTTCTTAATTACTATCATTACAAAGTCAAATATTTTATATTATTGGGGAGTAATTAATGGGGAAGGGGTAATCTTGAGAGAATAGGAAAGTAAATCTAAATCGCCCGTTAACATTCATGAATATTAACCCCCCTTATAGAATATTAACGAACGACCCAGATTTACTCTGTCATTCCCTTAAGATTGAAACTTTTCTCTGAATCATCCCTCTTATACTATGTACGTATATGCATCTCAAAGTTCACACGGTTAGGTAGTAATTCTTCTTTTTAACAAAATCAATAAACAATCACTATTTACACAACAACTGACCATTTTAACATTATCCGGACAAGATTTCCTATAAAATTACACATCTAATTATTCAAACATCCGTACAGATAAATTTGCTTACCTTGTACATATTTTGTAAATTACTTAAACCATTTTTTGTGTTTTGAGACGAGTTTTATTCGGGATAATTTGTTTGTATATTACTTCAAAATTCATAAATTTAATTATCTTTTATTACTTTTGTAAATAATTTCAGTATTAATAAACTAATTTATTCATGTGTGTTTGAATTACAACTTTTCGAATGTATGTCTAAACTTTCAGCTACCTATATATATGATTTTATGATATCTATAATGTATTCGATACATGATAATATGCTAAGTGTACTTAATGATCTATAATTTTGAAAGGGTTAATCACATCATTTTATTAGCAAATTTCAATAACTTCTTCGATACGTCACGTGAATACATGATATAGATTGACTTTCTTTTACATGAAATAATCGAACTTCAGTTACTTTAAATATATATATATATATATATATATCTACGGAGAGGTTATTATAATCAATTTTCTTATGATGATAATGGTACAAAATGATTTTTTTTTTTTTAATACCAACATGTCTAGATTTTTTTGCAAACAAAAATAACTAAAATTATTATAATTTTATTATTTATAATATGATATTCATTTTAATCTTTTTTTTAAAAAAACACAACTTAATTTTATTGTGTATCACACAAATTTTTATTTTTAGTGTGACACACACTAAAATTTTATAGTGTATATCACATATTCTTTTATCTCATAATTAAGAGCAGAAGATATAATAATTTTAATCTAATTTTTTTTATTAAAAAAATTAGTTAATCTTAAAATTAAAAATTAAAATGTCTATTCTTACAATTACTACTATAACAAATTTTACTATTTGAACTTTTCTCTGTATATATATAGGGTGGAGATCAAGAGGAAATCAAAAATATTAGAGAATGAGGGAAGCAAATCTCAACCCATGATGATATCATAAATGAATTTTAAAAATTACAGATAATTTTAAATTTTAACATTAATCACAAATAAATGTTAAAAACATTTATTTATGAAAAAATCAAGGGTTAAAATTTGTTTTCCTCCTTCCCCAAAATTTGAAACTTCCCTATATATATATATATCCACCAAATCTCTTAATATTTTTATTTTGTGTTATTTAAGAAGAAGAAAAAATCTCTTCCTTAAATGTATTTTAGATAAAATGTTCGTAATAATAATAGGTTTGTTCTAAAACGTCTAAATCCATATGTATTTACAGCAGTATACATAATGGAGGAAAAACATCAACATCATATATTCGAAACAAGATCATTGTTAACATCACCTGCGATGGTGATATATAATCGTGGCATTATAGCGAGGCACGTCAACTACAATATATTGTAAATTGATTGCTCGCAATGATAATTGTTACAACTACTTCTGACTATAATCTGAGAGCAATTATTTTATTTTATTTTCAATTTCTTTTAAAAAAAGTTACTTTCACTAAATCAAAGGTAAAATAGACTAAATAAAAACATTTTAAATTACACAAATATTTATAAAAATTACATGTTAAATATAGATTTTAATAAAGCTTAATTTAAAATTATATTTTATATTTTATTTAATTTAATGGGGTTACTTGTAATTAGTCGAAAAATTTCCCTAGTTAAATAATAGATGCTTCGTATAATTATATAAGAAGATTAATGATGAATATACATTAATTAAGTCTTCAGACTTATCAATAATAGTTGCTTCATATAATTATATATTTCTAGCTAATTGGTGTCGGTTAAATCGTTGAGAAAAAAAGAGATCAAATTGCTAAAAGACATTGTTACTCATATTAAAGTAGCTCTCTCCTTTGGTTGAAAAAGAATGACCGTCCTTACTCCTTTTAAAGAAGTAATGCTAGTCTCCTTCATCACATCAAATAGAACTAAAGATTGAGTTAAGTTAGAAATAGTATCTAATCGTATGATATAGTTCCTCTGGTACAATGTATAGGTTATGGGAACACTATAGAAGGAGAATAAATTTGAAGTTTACATTGCTTTCATCGAGGTAAGATAATGTTTGTGAAAATCGAGTGCACAATCAAAACCAATTCACTTTTGCTTAATATTTAAGTGTTTTATAGTTTTAATAAGTTGACTAACAAATTCAACCAAGTTAATGCACTCAGGTTACTTGGGATTGTTTACTTTTGCATGCGGGTCAAGTTAATCATGGATAATTGTAATTCCCTTATTGATCTTATATACACATGCTAGGGTTGAGTTAGTTATGATGATTGTAGTTGTTGCTTGTTGATCTTATTGTTGGTGTCGTTGTGTTGACATACTGAACTATGATGCTATGTTGTTGCTATTATTGCGGTTATCGTCTTGTTTATGCTATTGTAGTTGTTGTTGTCGTGTACCTCATGCCATGATAGCTAGTATGATTAAAAATGCATGTTTAAGTGATAAGTTTGTTAAAATAGTTGTTGTTGTTGCTTCTTGGAGTTACTGTTTTTGTTGATATGTTGAATTGAGTTGCTATGTTGGTTAGAACACTAGAATCTTTGCAAGCGTATGATGCACGCTCGAATTAAGGCCTTAAATGTGTTGCTATAGATGAGAGGATGATGAGTAAGTTAATAACTTAAACCAAACCAATTCGCAGAGATATCTCGAATGGATTTCAAAATGGTTCCATCATGGCTAACCGTGAGGTGGTCACACTAGAGTTGGGCCCATGATAATTTTAGATACCTCATGTTGTATGCACGACTTTAGGACCAAGCTTGAGTTCTTTTCATGCTATGTGTTTCTTTTGTTGACGTGTTGACTATTATTACTTTGTAATAATTATTCTTGTTGGAGTTGATTAATGGGATGCCATGCTTATCATTATATTAATTGCATGATTGAGTTGAATAGTCATTATAAGATGTTTTATTGAATAACGAGTTTTTAATTGGTGTTTGATATTCTAACATATTATGCTTACTTAACTTTAAAAACCTAACATTTATTTTCTACTTGTGAATTTTGCATCCGCAGGTTAGGAACCTAGAAACTGATGATGAGCGAGGCGGGTAGTTTGAAAGGGTTGAAATAAATGTCTTAGCTTGTTAAGAAGACAAATAACTTATTATTGTTGCAGTTAGTCCTTAATCATGAGTTTTCATTTACTATTGTGTTTGGTTAATAGTTATTTTAAAATAAACGTGATTTGTTTATTTTATATATATTGTTGGACTTTTTTTCGCATAACTCTAATTGTTTTAAAAAGTTTTTTAAAATTCGTGTTTTAAATTTAGGGTGTTACATTACTCAAAATTAGAAAAGAAAAACTTAAAAAAATCGAACCTTAAAAAACCTTTTAGGGTTTTTCTTATCCTTCTCTCTACTTCGTCCCTTCCCGCTTTCATTCCCGCAACATACAACTCTTGATCTTATTCCTAAAACTTTTTTTTTTCTTTTTTCTTATCTCATTTTATTACATTTAAACACATGAAAAGAAAAAAATAAAAGCCGTGAGCTCCACAATTTTATCACCCCAGCTTCGTTGACTTCCCCATGACGACCGTTGTGCACGAGATGCACTACGATCGTACTCCTATCGTCGTCCCTCCAAGGAATCCGTCTTCTCCGCTGCAAGTGGTAGAATGAACTTTTGATGCATATGTGGGGTTGACATATAATGGTGCAGGGTTTAGTTTGAGAAAAATTTCAACTTTTCAAAGAATCTCTTTTGACATCCTAACAACCAATCAAAATTTTAAAAATCTAAAGGATCTTTTAACCGACATTTACGTCGGCATGACAAAATGTCACTTTATAAATCAAAACGGTAATAAGTTCACAACATCTAATTTATTTTAACATCTAATTTGTAACGCTTTCCTCTTTCTGCTAAGCATTTGACATACAAATTAGTTTCGCATTTTTTTTGAAAAAACAAAATGAAAAATTTGCGAGCCAATATCCTCAATTATTTGAGTAATGAGTGTTACACATAATAGGCAAAAGTCTAATTGGGATCTTACTATAAAACACACTATTATATGATCTAACACAAAATGAAAAAGGTCTGGCGTTCATTTCAAGACTAATGAAGTTGGAGTATGAAAATGCAAACGATCAATGAAATGGGATGATTAAAACTCGGCATGTCAAACATAAACAAATATAGGAGACCTGAATTGAAGGAAATTGTACAATAATTACATTGTATAGTTGTATGTGTATTTATAGTGTGTTTGAGATATGATAAATATGTTTAAAAAATAAAAAGAAAAAATTGAAAAAGAAAATATATATATCTCTTAGAAAACGGATATAATATATATATATATATATATATTTAGTTTCAAACGGTCAAAATGGAAAAAATAAAATAAAATAAAAAAAAGCATGTGGGCCCTACTCCCCTTCGTCCCTCACCACGTCGCCAAAGACACGCAGCAAACTGACGCACTCCGTTGATGAGGCAGTGCCATCGGTATCTCAAAACTGATGTGCGTCGGTGACCCAACCGACGTAAGCGTTGGGTATGGTCTTATATTATTTTATTTTTATTTTAGTTTTTGCTTATTTTTTCTATTAACTAGAGATGCATTGTATAAGACAACTTAGAGTGGATTGAGCACGGATCCCATGAAGCATTGACGACGGAGGACAGTCGAGGTGATGTAACGTTTTGTATTATTTAGATCCGTCGGGTTCTAGCTCCGATCACCTAACCTGAATCCACAACAATTCGACATGTTTTGTTTTCTTTAGTGATGTACGTTTTGTATTATTTAAATCCACAACAAAACCTTATTGTAAGCTTTTCTTTTAGTGATGTGACGTTTTTTTAATTAATGAAGTTTTATTTAATTGAAAGTAATTGTTTTTTAAGAAGAATAGAAACAAAATAAAATTATGAGGCTCAAATTGTAGTCGTGAGGTCGTGACAATTATCACTCCGAGCAATCATCCCATGATATGCAGTTGTGGCCGACTTGGATCACAGTCCTCGCACCATATGTTACAATGAGTGCAAGTAGTCTAAGTTACAAGTACGATCATAGAGTAAAAGCATCTTCAATAATCATACAAAAGCTCCCTATAAGCCGCTATACACTTAGATAAAATCAATTAAAAATATATTAAAACGATTATTCTATGTTTAGAAAAAAGGTTTTATAGCAAACGAAAATTTCTCTAAATATAATTAAAAATGATTAATTTTAATAATTCTGATAAATAGTTTTTAGTGTTATTATCAATATTAGAGGTCCATTTCAATACTTTTGACAATTTATTAATAAGCTTATTACTGTAAATTATTACTCCATCAGTCTCAAAATAAGTGTCGATGTTTACTTTTTAGTTTGTCTCAAAATAAATGTCTACTTCCAAATGTAGATAATTAACTTTACAATTTTACCCCTTACTTACATTTTTACAAAACTCAATGCATAACACAAGGGCAAAACAAGCATTTGATTGTAAAAAGGTGAAAAAGTTGTACTTTACCTCAAACTGTGTATATTACTTCTCAAGTGAACACTTATTTTAAGACGGGGGAAGTAACATAGATAAAATTAAATTAGTGAGAAAATGACACATTAAAATGTAAATATATAGAATATTGCACTACAATGATTAAAATTAAACAAAAGTAACACAATTAAATTAGTGAGAAAATAACATATTAAAACGTGAATATATAGAATATCGTAATACAATGATTATAAATAAACAAAAGTAACACTATTAAATGATGTTATACTTCGAAAACTCCTAAATTTTTTTATGTAAAGATAAATAAGGTAGGCAAAAACTTTACAAAATTGTGTTCTTAGAGTCAATGGTTGCATGAGAGTTTTGTCTTCAGATGAAAAATAGAATAAAAGGGTTCTTTATTTATGCAGATCTAGAGATAGATACATAGATAGATTAAAGTTATGGTTTAAAATTTTCAACAATTTCAATTTTATACCGTACTCATTACTTTTAAGCATGTATAGCTGCAAGTACACATATTGTATGATATCGGGTTACAATTAATGTAGATCCCTAGACGATCTTTTAATCAAATCGTTTCAATAACCCCCGTGCGGAATCCGTTGGATTGTATTAATCAAATAATATAAAGCTACAACAATTAAGAACAATGCACAATTCACTTTATATTTCTCTTGTCAAATTCTCTGATCAAAATACAGCAGCAAAAACGCAGAGAGTAATATCTGAAAAGTCTAACAAATCTCTCTCCAAAAAGTCTAACCAAAAAGTCTAACCAAATCTCTGACCCTAATTACACAGTAATTAGGGTATTTATACTAATATGGCCGACTAATGCGACATAACCACTATGTCGCTAGAATCACTAATGCGACATAAGACTATGTCGCTATTACAACTAATGCGACACAAGACTTGTGTCGCATAACACAGAAAATGTAATTCAAACTAACTCAATTACATTAACAATCACAATACAGACTTGACCAACTAACAGAACGCTAAGATACATCAACAAACTCCCCCGTGTCTTCAGCTTGGTCTTCAAAATCTTCAATCAAACCCAGCCTGCAGGAAATACACCGCCAGCGTGTATTCCGTGTGTTACACAAACATTGACAATCCGCTGATATTGAAACGCAAACTTCTTATTCACAGCATTTCTTTCGTTAAAGCGAATCGGATTATCAAACAATTTCCTCAAGAATCTGACTGCTCACCAAATTTAATAATTACCCCCCTGAACAGCAGAATCAATCGTTGTCTTTTCTTCTACCTTTGCTTCCCTTGATCCTTAATTCATGCAACAACTTTAGGAACCCATTTGAGCACACTGCCAATGAGACTCTTTTTTTTTCGAAAGCCATTTGTAAGTTGTATCGATATAATCCAAAGACATTGAGTTCCATCTGAAATTGAAACGTGAGGTTTCATATCTAATAACTTTTCGTGGAACCATTGTTGGTAGAACCATTCTTGGGGAGAAAGGAACAAAATCTCTTTGCATTTGCACCACCATACGACGAGATGGTGCAAGATCAAGCATTTGCTTTCTTGAATATACAAAAGATCTTGTTTCACCATATTCCGATTGTGTCGGTTTCAATACGTTTGTTGGCTTTTGAGATCTTGAAACCGATCTTTTGATTCGTTCAAAGGCTACGGAATCACAACAATCAACCTTTTGATGATCAAATACTCTAGTTGATTGTGATTTCTCATAATACTTCTTATCCTTTTGTAAAGAATAATTAGTAAACTGTGAAATATTTTTCGCACAAACCATTTTTGAACATGGTTTGGAAGATTTAGTCGGGTAAATCTTCTTAGTCACCTTGACTTGTTGTTCAGTTGAGTGAGAGAGTTGAGGTTTGATTAGATGCTCATATTCTAAAATCCTCTTTTCAAGTTCGAAAATTTTTGAACGCATTTCTTCACGTTCAGTTTCCATGTTAAGTATTTGTTATTGAAAAGCTTTAATCTCTTCTTCCTTCTTTATCAACTTCTCATTTATCCCTTTGTCTGAACATTTATTCAACTTATCACTTCTTGCATCGCATTTAGATTTCCCTTGTTTAGAAGCCACAATATACTCATTAGTGATGATGTGATTTTCAGGCTTGACATCAGATTTGTTAATCTGTTGTGTTGGTACATCACATTCTTCTACTTCATGAACAAGTTCAACAAATTCATCCTTGACCGGTATTGATGTATATCCGATACCAGCTTTAGATTTCGTATCTTTTTTCTGAGAATGAATCAGTTGATCCAACCTCAAGGAAGATGCTTCAAAATTTGAGAGCTTGCGTTGATAATCTAAAGTCTCACTTTGAGCTATAGCCTTTTCTTTGCATAGCAAATTGATTTCATTTTTGTAACTCTTGATTTCAATTAGTTGATTTGAAACTTTGACTCTTAAATCATGCAATTCAACGCTTGGATCTTTTTGAATTTGCTGTTTATCTTTTCCTCCGTAGGTTTGTTTAAGTGATCTCCAGAATTCATAAGATGTATCTTTATATTTGTAAAGTGGAATATCTTGTGCCATGTAGGTTCCTGGGTTCTGGATCTACGAGATATTCAAGTATAAACAAGTGCGGAATCCTTGAATATACCTAACGATAATCAACAATTTATCGCGAATATGTAAAGAACACTAATAAACACGTCTTTATTGAATATAACCAATCTTTACATTCAATCAAGACTAAACTCTCAATACAAACATTTTCTTTCTCACACAAGACAACTGAAAATCTGCTCTCCAAACTTATTTCTAAATTCGTACGAACATGGACATATATTGAGCTCAAGTTCGTATAGGCTGGGCCCTACGAACTTAGCCCATGTCCAGGCCCATACGAACTTAGGTAAGTTCGTACGAACTTAGACAAGTTCGTATGTCTAAGTTCGTATGTCCTAAGTTCGTATGTATCTAAGTTCGTACCTACTTTAAGTTCGTACGAACTTACATACCTACTTAGACAAACTTAAACATTTACAATTACAAAGATAAACAAAATGACTAATTACGAAACTAGAAGCTGTTGTCACACAAAGTGTACCAACAGACTCCCCCTTGACAATAGCTCTAGTTGTCTTCAGTCTTTAATCTTTGTAATCTTCAATGGCGACCAGCATACATACCCTTTTCAACACAAATCTTTCACAATCTTCTGATATCTTCAGCTTTCATGTCTTCAACTATGTCTGTAGTTTCATAAAGCTTTATCAGATGTTGACTAGACTCCCCCTTAACCTGTTCAAGCGTACCAAACCTTCCAATTGAAGAGTTAGGCAGCTCACATTCCATTTGTCACTGCTGTGTAGTAAGTCTTCATGTTGAAGAGTTAAACAGCTTACATTCCATTTCCTTTGAAGATCATTTTGATGACCATTATTTGGTATACTGGGATCATCGTCTCTGTAGTCTTCCAGTTTCTTTTCAGCTCCACCTCTTTACAACCAAACCAGTCTTCTCTCCTTAGGATCGGTCTTCTCCCCTTAGGATCAGTTTTCTCCCCCTGAGCTGCCGCGCGCTTCAACAAGGAATGTTTCTCCCCCTAAGCAACGGCGAGGTCATATGGTGAGATAGTTGCAATAGGTGCAGTTGAAACTGTTGTGGGTGTGGGTATGGCGGTGGGTGTGGGTTGGATAGCGTGCTCACTAATGATAACTCGACTAGATCGTCTTCTTGTGGACCTTCTAGGCAGTAATAAGGTATCATCAGCAGAATCATTAGCATTACCGACTTCAAATCTGTAAGACAGACAAGAACAAACCAAATACAGGTGCACATAAAGTGAAGTATACTAGTTAGTCAAGATAGAAACCTGCAATAAGGTAATACAATGACAAACTCGGTATATTTTACTTTATTTTCATGAACTTGTAGTAGGGTCGGCAAGTTAATGAATCAAATAACTACGCGCAGTAATACTTAGGCAGTTTAATGAATCACAGGGTTGTGACCAATCAAAAATAAAGATCTCCCGAACAGAAAGAACAAAAATGTGGAAAATACTAATGAACTAGAAAAATTAAAACAAATATAAAATTATTCATATTGAAATTTACATTCTTTTTGTGAGAGTCACTGAGACAAAGATCGTATTAGCCATAATGCGTACGATACACAGTTAGGAATTGAGTTATTACATTGTTATTATGTATGTAATTTATAGTTCAAGACGATTATCGGTATTGTTGTCCACTTAAGCAGTCAACACGCAGAATGTTCAAGTACACGGTTAGTTATTATTCATGATTAACTATGTATCTCACATTTGATATACCCTTAGAATCAAGAAAGTCTAGAATTCCATGTATTGGATGTTTTATCTGAATGTCATCTTTAAAGTCAAGTCCTTGTTCATTTTTAAGCAATGTACATGAGTACATGTTGCAGCTATAGGACAAGACTAGGGTTAGAGACAATCAAATCTAAAATCAAACCAGAGGTGACAGGTCTGTACTTACGTACAACAAAGCGACATAGTTTGACTAGAGACCTTGAAAACGGTATTCTTGTTTCGCGGTCGAGGTTGCTCTATTTATAGGATACACTGACTGAGTCTAGGTCAACATGTTTCAAGAAGTAGCAAAAGAAACAGTCAGTGAACCCTCCAGATGAATTGGTTTATATTATCCAATAACATGTAGTCAGGTACAGTCTATCTCCTAAGAATTAAGACTTAATGTCATACATCAAAATAGAGATTGCACAGAATAATCGTATTAGTTAATATTGATTAAGTACTTGAAAACCGTTATGTCGTCTGCCTACTGATACATCGTATGATGAAGCTATTAGTTACGTTGATAATTAAGGTACATTGGACTGTGTATGTACTGCATCTTAAAGCCACACATAGTTAATGTTCTAGGCATGGGTAATGTTGTCATCATTTCTTTGCCTTTAGTTCAGTGACACTCAAGTTTTGATATTTTTCATAACTTACTAAGAATAGAAACTAAACTATGGATAGTGTTCGTAAGGAAGATACATTATTCAGGATTGATCATACCATTGAGTTGAACTAACAACTCAAAGCGTGATCTATTAAAAGCCTTAGTATACAAGTCAGCAAGATTATCATCAGTGGGAATTTGAACTAATTTAATCATCTGTTTTTCAGCACAGTCACGAATAAAGTGATGTCGAATATCTATATGTTTCGTTTTACTATGCTTAACAGGATTATTAGTTATGGAAATTGTGGATTGATTGTCTATCATCATAGGGGTATTAGTTAGATTTAAACCATAGTCGCGGAGCTGTTGTTGTATCCACAAAATCTGTGAACAACAACTACCGGCTGCGACATACTCAGCCTCGCAGGTTGAGATGGCGACTGAGGTTTGTTTCTTGCATTGCCAAGAGACAATGCGACCTCCTAAAAGTTGACATCCTCCACTGGTGGATTTCCTGTTCTGATTACACCCTCCATAATCGGAGTCAGTGTAAGCCATGAAGTCGAAATTCCCTCCGGAGGGATACCAAAGACCTAACTTCGGTTTTCCCTTCAGATATCGCAATATCCTCTTCGCAGCCTTCATGTGAGATTCCTTTGGGTTAGCCTGAAATCGAGCACACAAACAAACAGCAAACGTTATGTCAGGTCGTGAAGCAGTTAAATACATGAGCGATCCGATAATCGCCCGATACTGAGTTGGATCCACGTCTTCGGAACTCTCTGTATCTGGTCCAAGGTTGTGGTTTACGGGAATTGGAGTACTGAATGACGAACAGTCTTCCATAGCAAACCGTGCAAGCATTTCATGCACGTACTTGGTCTGATGAATGAAAAACCCGTCTTTCTTTTGATCCACTTGTAATCCTAAGAAGAAGTTCAGCTCCCCCATAGCACTCATCTCGAACTTCCGCTTCATTACCTGCTCAAACTCTCTGCACATGTTCTCGTCAGATGACCCAAAAATGATGTCATCGATGTAGACCTGTACAAGTAAGAAATCCGCCTTTTTCCATTGAATGAATAGTGTACTGTCTATCTTGCCTCTCTTGAACCCATTGTCCAAGAGATAGGTAGACAGTGTCTCATACCAGGCCCGAGGTGCTTGATGCAATCCATACAGAGCCTTGTCCAATTTATAGACCCGGTCTGGATGGTTTGGATCCGAGAACCCTGGCGGTTGTTCGACATACACTAATTCTTGTACTTTCCCATACAGGAAGGCGCTCTTGACGTCCAGCTGATAGACTTTCATCTTTTTGTACGCAGCATATGCCAGAAATAGCCGAATGGCTTCCAGCCTTGCTACCGGGGCAAAAACCTATGTATAATCTATCCCTTCCTGCTGATTAAATCCCTTGACCACCAATCTGGCCTTGTTCCTTGTGACAATCCCGCGATCATCACGTTTGCACTTAAACACCCATTTGGTGCCTATCGCAAACTCTCCCTTAGGTAGATCAACAAGCTCCCATACCTTGAGCTTTTTGAACTGTGCAAGCTCCTCTTGCATTGCCTCTACCCATGAGTTGTCTTTTAGAGCCATCTGAACATTCTTCGGCTCCACTTGAGAGATAAAGCAACTATATAAACATTTATGTATTATCCCAGAGTCTTGGATGGATACATAAAGACTAGTGCTTTCAATAATACCTCTACGTGTCTTTACACTTGAACTAGGATCACCAATGATATTCTCGATTGGATGATCTTTGTTAACTCGTGTCGAGACAGTAGTATCAACAGGTATATCAGATTCAAGGTTTGATCCTATCTCCCCCTCAGTTGTTACATCTTCTTCGAAATGGACTTTGTCGAAACTTGTAGCTGCTGAAGTTGAAGGTTGTTCATTCTAACGCGGATCAACATCTTCTATCTGCTCTTGAATAATTGCTTTTCCGTTACCTGTTGAAGTTTCGGAACATGAAATACTGGATCTTGGTGCTGAACCGTCAGCATCATCATCCAGAATTGAATATTCCAATCCCGAAGTGCCACTATCACTTATGAGAGGAACATTGAATGACTTGAAGACAGCATCATAGTTAAATAACCACTCGGGTCCTATGTGATCTGCTGGTGTGTGTGTTGTGACTTCAATGTTAAAGACAATCTCTACACGACCAGTCGTCTTGTTGTAAACCCGTTTGTTAGGTGAACCAGCAACATAACCTAGAAAGAATCCTTCGTCAGCCCGTTCACCAAATTTCGGTTGATTCCTGGTTTTCAATAAGGTACATGGAACACCAAACGGTTCATAACCTAGTAGATTCGGTTTTCGACCGTGTAAAAGTTCATAACATGTTTTGTTAAGTCTTTTAACAGTTAAAACCCTATTTAAGACGTGACAGGCTGTATTCACGGCTTCCCCCCAGAAAATGACAGGAAGTTTTGAATCAGCCAGCATTGTCCGTGCTGCTTCAATCAATGTCCGATTTTTTCTTTCTGCGACTCCATTCTGTTGTGGCTCATAGGGAGCACTTAACTGATGCTGAATTCCCTTGCTTAAGCAATAGACGCTCAGCAGTGTGTTCTTGAACTCTGTGCCATTGTCGCTCCTTATCTTCTTTACTCCTCGATTATACTGGTGCTTTACCTGGGTGAAGAAGTTCATCAGCGTCGGTGCTGTCTCATCCTTGGTACCCAAGAAAAATACCCAAGAAAATCGTGAGTAGTCATCGGTCACAACTAAACAGTAATGTTTACCACCGATGCTCCTTGCAGTCACCGGTCCAAAAAGATCCATGTGAAGGAGCTCAAATGGTGTGGCAATGGAGTTATGAGTTTTAGACTTGTGAGACTTCTTATGCTGTTTCCCTTTCAGACACGGCACACACTTGTCTTCTAGCCCGAAACTCTGCAATGGAACACCCTGTACTAAACCATGTCGGACTAAGAAATTCATCTTCCGAAAATGCAGATGTGCCATTCTCCTATGCCATAATTGTGACTCAAGCTCCGAAGCTTTGGATAATAAACATGTTGACGCCGTAGAAGGTTCTGTGACACTCATGTCCATCACATAAGTATCGTTTTTTCTTGGTGCCCTCATGATAATCCACTCGTCAGGTATCACAAATCCGGGTTTCAGGATCAAGGCTTCTCTATCTGTGAAATGAACAGAATGTTCTTTGTCACAAATCTGAGAAACACTCATGAGATTATGCTTCAGCTCCTCAACATAGTTGACTTGCTCTAGCGTTATTTTCCCATTAGTGACAGATCCTGATCCCGTGATTTGTCCTCCTTTTGCGCCTGCAAAGTTTACATGGCCTCCCCTTTTAGGTGCAAAATCCACCAAAAGCTGCCTTTCCCCCGTCATGTGCCTGGAGCAACCGCTATCAACATACCACCAGTTCCTAGCGCGTCTTATTAGCTCCTGCACCAAAAATGAAAATCATTAGGTATTAAGGGGGACCCAAGCCACCACGGTCTTGGGTCGGCCATCCTTATCAACAAATGAGAATTCTTTTAGATATCCATCTCTCTTTTCAAGAGACTTGGATTCTTTAGAATTCTTACTAGTTGAGGAATGGGAGGAACTTCCACTAGGCGTTCGTTCCGGAGACTTTTGAAATAGTCTCTGACTTACTTGCCTTGGGTTTGATGTAGATCTAACATTAGATTGATAGTTTGAATTCTGAGAATTCCTATTATTACTATGTTTGTTAGAAATACTTTTATTTGGTGTTTGAAAACGTTGTGGAGTTTTCGATCGAATGGTTTTTCCCGAATAACTTCCTTTAGAAGGAGTAGTGGTCCGAGGACTATCATTTATCGAAAACTTCACTGGAGTAAAACGTGGTTGAGATCTCTGAAAACTAGGAGTTCTCTGATAACCTATTCCAGTTTTACTCGATGTTTCAGCATTTTCCTTAATTTTAATTTCATCCTGGAAAACACTTGCCATGTTCTTGTTTACGCTAGTCTTCTCAGGTGATGTATTTAACTTTGCTTGAGAAGTGCTAGCTTTAACAGGTGATTGGTCTTTCTTCACTTTTGTTAATGCTATGTCTTTACCTTTGTTTGGACATATACTTACTACATGTCCCTTTTGGTGACATAAAAAGCAAGAAAGTTTCTCCGAGGCCTTTTTAGGAGCCTTGAGACACTTTTGTTTGTCCAAATTAGGTAAAGTTGGAGATGAGTCGTGTTCTGTTTGTTTACCTTGGTCATGAACATTTTCAGATGTAGGTTTCACAAACTTAATACTGTGTTTAGGTTCTTGATTTACTTCCAACACACCCTTATTTTCGAAAGAAACTTTCTTTTTAAGAGTGGTTTTAGATGTCATGGAAGTTTCAGATTTTAAGATATCAGTAGCAGAACCAGACTCAGCTCTCTTTGTTCCAAACTTTTCAGAGACCTCTGATTGATTAATAGAGTCAGTTTCTTGTGACAGCTCAGGTGTATTAATGAAAGAATAATTATGATTGAATGGTGGGGGTACTTCATGGTATCCCACTCCACTATGATCATATGGCGATTTTTGAACACTTAGCATATTGTCTAGAGTGTCAATTGAGAAACGTCTCATCTCAAGTTTCTGATGAAGTTCAGCAATTTTCACTTTAGCATCTGCTAATTCCTTTTCTTTTTCAGAACACTGTTTGGTTAAATCTGATACATGTTCATGAGCCAAGTCAATTATTTGACGCTACTCGTTAACTGTATCTTTTAAAAATTTTAAATCTTTTTCATCAGAATTTGATTTATTAACCAACTCAGTATTTCAATGTCTTAAGATTGAGTTTTCTTCTTTCAATAAGTTTAACTGAGCAGTCACAGAATTTGATGATTCCATTAACTTTTCAGCCTGCTCTGCAAAGTTAGTACATAATACACATGCATTTACAACAGAGTCTAAATTTAAAAATACCTTATGCTTCTCAGCATCCAAGTTTGCCATGTACGCTATGAAATCCCTCGTACTCATTGTATCAGTTGTTTCTAGCTTGACAATCCTGGTCTCTGAAGTAGATACTTCATCCTCAGCCCTCTGCTCTTCAGCGTTCTCTGAATCATCCTTAACCGTGTTCTCAAACGTTTCCCCGTCCACTGATGCCATAAATGCCTGAGATTCTTTCACTTGAGTACTCCAATCATAAGAACCTTCTTGATTTTGAACCACCAAAGCTCTGGAGTTTGAAGTATTTCCAGAGTTTGAAGTTCCTCCAGATGTTCCTTGAAACGAGTATCCCGGTCTTCCCTGGTGCGAAGCCTGTTCTCTCATTGGTCTTTGACATTCCCGTGCAAAGTGCCCGAAACCATCACAGTTATAGCACTTGATTTTGGTCTTATCAAAACCAACTTTTCCTCCTACAAACTTCCGACCAGTGCGATTCAAGAACCTTTGTGTTCTTCTTGCGATCATAGCCATTTGCCATTGTAAGTCCATCTCTTCCAAATCATCAGGATCAATCTGATCATAGTCCTCATTAAGCATCGCAGGATCAGTGATCTTTCCCTGAATGAAGTTTTCGTGAGATGCCACAAATGATGCAAGCATCGCAAGATGATTCTCAGCTGACTTCATGCTCATAGACATTGATTTGAACCCTTGAGTGATTCCAGATGTTGGGTTCCTATCTTTGCCTGAATCTCCAGATGAAGCAATATAACAAACACTGCCGTCAGAATTTCTGATAACATTATTTGTTTCGGACTCTCCAGTAAAGAAAGCTGTTACTCCATTACTTGTAGATGAAGTAGAATCAGACTTGGTCCCGTGATAAACACTGGGATCTTGAACCTGATCAGATCCCGTCTCTTTCTTCTTCATGTTCAAGTCATACACTCTCAGTTTCCCTACAACCTCTTCAAGCGTTAGTGTCTTGTAATCACTGCTCTCTTTAATCAATAAAGAGTAGATATCCCATTTAACAGGTAACGCTTCTAGAAGTTTATTATTCTTGACAATGTCAGTGAATTTGAGTCTTATATTGTTCATCTCAGTCATTAAGTGATAATATCTAGTGATGATATCTTCTAATGACTCGCCGTTGAGATGCTTAAAAACATAAAACTGTTTTGTAAGCAAATCTGCTCTGTTCTCCTTAATCTGTTCATTTCCTTCAAATCGCTTCTCTAAAGCTAACCAAAGCTCCTGAGAAGTATTGTATTTAGGAAATGTATGCTTGATCTCTTGAGGCAAGCACATAGTAAGAGCAGATAGCGCTTTATTCTCTGCCTCATACATACGTTTATCTTCATCTTTCATGGCTGAATAAGAATACACCTTTGGTTTTCCGTTAAAGTCATAGGTAGGTGCATCATATCCTTCACTTATGCAGATCCACATCTTAACATCATTGTATTTAGCAAATGATTCAAAGCGCTCTTTCCACCAAAAATAATCTTCAGCCTTTAGCAGTTTTGGTGGAGAAGTAGATTTCCCAACTTCATGGTCCATCTCTATAAGTTTGTTTAGATTCGACATCGTAATTTAAATAGTACCGAATTTCCCTCCAAAAATTTCTCGAAAATTTTCTGTGTAAAATTGAAATTTTCTCAAACCAAAGTTAGACAAAGGTAAGCCTAAATTCAACTGTAGATGAAAGAAATTTTTTTTTTTTTTTTTTTTTTTTTTCGAATTCTATAAAAGTTACTGGTAGGTTCGAAGGTCAACAAAAGTGTACGAATTTAAGTAAGTTCGAAGGTCAAACGAAGTTAGGTAAGTTCGAATGGTCAACGAACTTGAGTAAGTTCGAATGGTCTAAGTTTGTACGAACTTACAGATGTCAGTAAGTTCGTAGGAGACTCTAGGTTCGTACGAATATAGTAGGTTCGTACGTATACAGTAGGTTCGTACGACGAACTGTCAAAACCCTAATTCGCAAATTTTCGAATCTGGGCTATCCAAATGCGCCGTTTTCGAATCTAAACACCTAATTAGTGAACTTAACACTTTTGAACGTGAAAATCAGAGATTTTAACGTCAAAATCGTTCGTGATCGATCGTTCTTTATCGTTTCAATATCCCTAACCTTAAAACGAATTGTTTAAAGGCTCTGATACCACTTGTAGGTTCTTGGGTTCTGGATCTACGAGATATTCAAGTATAAACAAGTGCGGAATCCTTGAATATACCTAACGATAATCAACAATTTATCGCGAATATGTAAAGAACACTAATAAACACGTCTTTATTGAATATAACCAATCTTTACATTCAATCAAGACTAAACTCTCAATACAAACGTTTTCTTTCTCACACAAGACAACTGAAAATCTGCTCTCCAAACTTATTTCTAAATTCGTACGAACATGGACATATATTGAGCTCAAGTTCGTATAGGCTGGGCCCTACGAACTTAGCCCATGTCCAGGCCCATACGAACTTAGGTAAGTTCGTACGAACTTAGACAAGTTCGTATGTCTAAGTTCGTATGTCCTAAGTTCGTATGTATCTAAGTTCGTACCTACTTTAAGTTCGTACGAACTTACATACCTACTTAGACAAACTTAAACATTTACAATTACAAAGATAAACAAAATGACTAATTACGAAACTAGAAGCTGTTGTCACACAAAGTGTACCAACATGCCACATCTTTTGGTACAAGCATGATAATAGTTTCGCGTGTTTTCTTGTCGTTGTCAAAAGATTCTTGTTCTGCAGCTGACATTTGACTGATAAGTGTTGATCCCTCATATTTCTCGGTAATAGAAGTCCACAAATCTGAATCAATGTATTCAATATATTCTTCAAACTTCTCCTTCCAACTCGCAAAATCTTTATAGAACAAAGCCTTCAAATACACTGGATATTGCGGGTACATTTTCCCTCCAAAAATTTTCCGAATTTCGCCCGAGTAAAACGAAAATTTTCTCAAACTAAAATTAGTCAACGGGAAGCTCAAATTCAAATTTTGATAATCTTAGAATTTTCCAGCCTTTTTTTTTTTTTTTTTAAAGAACAAGGAGTAAGCGACACTAAAGTTGTGTCGTAGATTATGTCGCAACTTTATGTCGCAAAGATTGATGTCGCAAAGATTAAGGTCGCTAAAACCCTACAGCGACACTAAATTATGTCGCAAAACGGCGCTGTCAGACCCCAAAAACCCTAAAAATTAAAAATTTCGAAACTTAATAATTTTTAACGAAAAAGTTCGTGAAACCTTCGAATTTTAGGCTTAAAAACTCCAATTTTTTTAACTCCAAAATACCTAGAATGAGAATCAAACACCAAAATGTACATTGGATAATCAAAATATGAATAAAAAACGTACCCAAAACGATTTGATACCACCAAAATCCTTAGATTATGACTCTGATACCAATTGTAGATCCCTAGACGATCTTTTAATCAAATCGTTTCAATAACCCCCGTGCGGAATCAGTTGGATTGTATTAATAAAATAATATAAAGCTACAACAATTAAGAACAATGCACAATTCACTTTATATTTCTCTTGTCAAATTCTCTGATCAAAATACAGCAGCAAAAACGCAGAGAGTAATATCTGAAAAGTCTAACAAATCTCTCTCCAAAAAGTCTAACCAAAAAGTCTAACCAAATCTCTAACCCTAATTACACAGTAATTAGGGTATTTATACTAATCTGGCCGACTAATGCGACATAACCACTATGTCGCTAGAATCACTAATGCGACATAAGACTATGTCGCTATTACAACTAATGCGACACAAGACTTGTGTCGCATAACACAGAAAATGTAATTCAAACTAACTCAATTACATTAACAATCACAATACAGACTTGACCAACTGACAGACACACTAAGATGCAGCAACAAATAAGTTCAAATGAGAATGAGAATTTTGATGAGAATAAACGAATCAATCTTAAGCATTTATTTTTATCAAAATAAGAAAACCCCTACATTTTTAAAAATTGAATATCTAAAAAACGGTTAAATCAAAAAATTATAACAATTGCACCATAAAAATCAGCGTTTTCTTCTCTTCGATTAAACATCTCACAAGTTATATTTTATACCGGTCCGCGACATAATGTTAAACGAGGGTCATAAAGACGAAGAGATAGCGCAACTGGTACGATAACGGTTTAAGGAGGGTATAATAAAGGAAAAGTTGGCTTCTAAATTTAAAAAGAAAGTTATGAAAATAAAAAAATTATTACTAAAGGATGCAACAAAGACTCTTTGGATACATTTTTAGATATCTTATATAAGTGTTTGCAGAAGCTCAGGATCAGCGTCCGCAAGTTAAAGTCGTCCTCAAGGAATTGGAGAAAGCGTTATCTTTTCAAGTAAGTCAATACTCTAAAAAAAATACTAATGTATATTATATTATTTATATTATTATTCTTTAAAAGATGCTTGATAGTAATCAATGTGTTAAATCATGATCATTTTCAAAAGGGTTAAGTTTATCAAATTTACACACAAACTAATTTTTGAACATCAAGTTTTCATGTTTGATCAGAATTTTAATATGATATCATTGTGATTATATATTAAAAATAATGTAATTTGCGTATTATAAGTATGAAAAGTATGTTTTTAATAGATACTTTCAATTTTATTATGGAAATCTATATTTCCTGAGTGAAAAAAAAAAAATAGCAACAAAAATTAATAAGATTCACACAACATCAAATTAATTGTATTGTTCAAAGTGTATTATAAAGTTTGAAAATTGTAGGCAAATGTATTCAATTTTACACCTTTTTACACCTTTTGGTAAATCTATAAGATTATAAAGTGTTATATGCTATTATATGTATCAAACTTTTAAAAAATTTATTAAATATACGTATAGAACAGATTCGGGAATGACATGACATCCACATATAATAGGGCTAAGTATGGTGAAATGTATCAAGCAACAATCAATTTTTATTGTGTGTATCGTACTTTAATCGCTTCTAATGTATGTAGTTAAGTTTTAAAACATACGTTTAGTGTATCAGGTGACCTATTAAACTATTAACCGGTAACTTTGTTACTGTTAATCTTCTCTTGCGAATTTCCTACCACCTGCTATTTTTTCCGGTCACCTTAAGTAAGGTTTCTTATTTCCAAACTCTTCAATGTCTTTTCCATTTTATGGAAATGAGTCTGCAACATCTAGATCTAAGCTCATTTAAGCTTCTAGCAAGCTGCAATCTTCAACTAAAACACTTCACCATTTTCTCTACTTTTCTTATTTCTTTTATTCAAGTTTGATTCTATAGATTTCTACATCTTCTCAAAGAAACTTATATGAAAATCGATACGTTTGTAAACACCATCCCTACTTGCCCACCATGTTGTACCGTATTCCCGATGCTTGCCATAACATCACCATTTTAATGGTATTCACATCGGTGGACTACCTGGAAAAAAGTGGTTGGATCGCGATGGCCGGAGAAGATGGTTCGAGAAGATGATTGGTGATGTGGCATGGGCTGACCTACTTTAGCAGGTTAACCACATATGATAATATGCTTTTACAAGTTAACTACACACAATATATACATTTTAAGTACGATGCATGCAATAGAAATTCGTCCAAAGTTAGATACATTGTGGCATACTAGACCCAATATGATATCATGTCATCACCACGTCACCACTTGGCGTGTTATCGAAGGTAAAAGTTGAATACATGAGGTAATTTCAATTAAAGTAATACTTTTATAACAACTAAGGCCAAATTGTTAACTCTTGACTCAAACCGTGACTCACAATCTCGATTTCTAACTCGTGACTCGACTCGACTGATAAGAGTCACTATTTTACAATAAATATACATATTTAATATTTATATGTATATATATATTGTTGATTAAGGTTCTTGTTCTTAACATAAGCGAAACATGGTGAAAATTGATGGTTAAGTCATTGACCGGCAATCAACACAAAAACTTAATTTAAAATAGAGTACAGTCATTCTTTTTCAATTTTGTCCTTTTAGTTTTTATATTACATTACACTGAAATTTTATTTGATAATAGTCGCCCAACACTCGGAAGAGTCATACACGACTCACGAGAGTCAACGAAAGACACGTAACAGTCAAAGTCATTTAAGAATCGAAATCCGAGTCGCCTCGTTTTTTGAATATTCGAATTGACTCGTAAGAATCGACTCGTGACTCATAAGAGTCTAACCACAATGACTAAGTCAACAAAATTACAATAATAAACACAATTTGCTAGAAAATAAAACTTAAAAACCTGAAAGCAACACTTTCACATTCACTTTCATACACACGTCTTAAATTAGAATTAGATTTAATCCCACAAGATCTTAATTAAGGGCATTCACATGCTGTTAAGCACCGGGTTTTTGTAAAGATAACTTTTTTCTTTCCTTTTATAATTATTATTGATAAAATGATTAGAAATGCAATTAGCGATCGAAAAATATAATATGTTTACACAGAAAACATTCAAAACAAACAAACAATTGTTACATAATAGAAGTAGCATTTACTTTTGTATAAATTTTTACAAATCTAGTTATGTTTAAATAGGAAAATCACAAGGACCCTCTTTGGATGTCATTTGAAGACATCAATCGGCCACTCAAGATTTCAGTCCAAATAATTACATTGGAGAAGGAGGTTTCGGGAAGGTATTCAAAGGAAAACTTGCACACAAACATGGTAATGGACATTATAATATTGTTGCAAAGAAGTTAAATAAAAGTCATGGTCAAGGGGAGAAAGAATATTACAATGAGCTACAAATTCTTTACGAGTATAAACCTAAGAATATCATTGGTCTTTTATTTGAATAATGCTAGTCTTCAATGGAGGAATCGATTGAAGAAATGTATTGATGTTGCAATCGGGTTGGATTTTATTCCAGGAGGTGTTGGAAGAAAAGATGTGGTAGTACATAGGGACATCAAAGGTGCTAACATTCTACTCTTTGATAATTGGAATGCAAAAGTTGGGGATTTTGGACTTTCCTTGATAAGTACAATAAATGATGAAGCAAAATTTACTATCGATCATGCTTGCGGAAAAATGGATTATCTCAATCCATTGTACTTAAAATCAGATCTCTTAACCATTAAATTTGATATGTATTCATTCGGTATCGTTTTACTTGAGATCTTGTATGGGAGAGTATTATATTCAATCCCTGAACACAAGAAAGAGTAGAGGTCTCTACTCAATTTCATCAAACACGACTTTGATAAAAGTAAACAAGATAAAGTCGTTTTTAAAGCTATAAGGAAAGAGATCATGCAGAATCATTAACTACATTTCTAAAGGTAGTTCATAGTTGCTTAGCTAAAGATAGAGAAAAACGATCGACATCAAAAGAAGTGCTATCACAACTTAAAATGACATTGGAGTTTCAAGTAAGTTATTATCATGTCTTTACGTTCTAATACTAGCTTTCTTTTTTATAATGGTTGCTCATGTAACGCTAAGTCAAATACCTTTTTTTATAATCGATGTTAGTAAGTACCTTATAAGCGCAGTTAAAATGGGGGCATGTTATAAGAAACTAAAAGAGAAAAAAAGGTGTACTTGATAGAGTAACAGTTTGGTAAGAATTTGTTATATTTTTTTCACAATAATCATAATTAATTAATATTTCTTAATGAGAATTCTTTAATTTATACACAGAACAAGGAAGCCTAAACTAGATCAAATTTAAAATATATACGTCTAGGTACTCGGTCCAGAAGAACAAGAAGAAAAAAGAGATCATCTCCAATCTCATGGATTTAATTATTTTGTAAGTATTTGTTTGAAAACTATTAGATGATATTGCTTTTAACTTTTGATGTAATCTTAATTATCTTTATTACGCTCTTCAATATTTCTTTTGTTATTATGTAATTCTTAATGTACTATAATATTAAATAACATATGTTCGTATACAAATTAAAGTTTATTGATTTGTATCATCATTACAATCATTCTAATAATGTGAAAAGTAGTATTTACAAATACATCCATTCAGAATAAATAATTGCTCTTGAATATCTTTACCACTTATATATTTATGTCCTTTAATTCAAAGTTGGCTATATTTGTCACCAAATATTCTCTAATAAGTTGTACTTACTTCCATCCTAAATTTACACAGAAATTTCAAGACAATCAGCACTAAAAGAATGGACTAGTGACTCAAATATCTATAAGTAGGGGTGTTTATGGTTCGGGTTGATTCAATTTTTGACAAAAATCTAATTGAACAGAATATTTCAGTTTTTTAATAATCAAAACCATCCGATTTCGGTTTCGGTTTGATTCGATTTTTCAATTTTTTCGATTTCGGTTCGATTTCTTATCGGTTGTTTTAGTTTATAACTGACTTTTACGGTATGAGCTAATTATTTCAGTTTAAACCCCCCGTAAGTTTGGATGTTTTTTCTCCGGTGTGAAATGAACAAGAATACCGCAGTCCAGCTAGAACAAAGTCGAGGACACAATTTTTGAAAAAGAAAAATACCCGCAATCATATAAAACTGTGGGTATTTGATATACTAGTGTTTGTTTGTTAAGGATAGACCTGCAGGATATTACATTAACCGCATGGTCAACTAGTTGACTTGCAGGATTTTGAGATGCGTGTCCTGTTGTTGAACATAAAAATGAAGATTGTAAACATTGCATTTATAGTTTAATTATGTTTTTGTACTTGGGTATATAAGGCCCAAGTTTGTATTGTAATAACAAGCCTTTCAATCATATTAACAGAGTATCTGTTTGAGCATTTAATAGTTTGAATATTTTCTCTCAATTACCACATCAATCTTCACTCAATTCACGAAAAAACTCGATTTAGATGATTACAATTGGTATCAGAGCATTGGTATTTGAGTTTACATTCAATTGATTGAACAAATTCAAAGGAAAAAGGCTGAAATTAAAAGATTTTGCGTCAAAATGGGTATTCAAGAAATTCCAATGCAATTTGCAAAATTCGAGTGATTTTGGAAGTGTTTATCAAATTTCACCTGTACAATTATCTCGTTCATTGTACTAATTGAATTATGAAAATATAGCAGTTATAGTAGTTTTGACGAATAGGAAGAGCAGTCTCATGATTAACCTCACAAGAAACACTCACTAAACATCGCACTCGTTATTAATCTTTGATCTCGCATTACAAACTGTTTGTTAGTTCAGTGAGAGCTCACATCATTGACCTCACATTGATTGATCTCGCACATATCAAGCTCGCATCAGGAAACAAGTCACTGCGATCACACATCAGGTAACAAGTCACTGTGATCACGCATCAGGAAAAAAGCCACGGCGATCTCGCATCAAGAAATAAGTCACCGCGATCTCGCATTAGGAAACAAGTCTCGCATAAGGAAACAATTGCAGTCTAATTATTGAGCTCGCAGGAAAGTCATTGGTCTCGCAGGAAAATTTTTGTTCTCACAGTACTTTAAAATTTTAGTTGAATTGAAATCGCACATTGATTAAATCTAGTTAAGTGCGAGTTCGCAAAGTTTGAAAGTTTTACAAAAAAAAAATTGAATTTAAGCTTCAAATTGTATAAATTTGGTTTGAGAAAATTTTCATTTTACCCGAGAAATTTTGAAATTTTTGGAGGGAAAATTCGTACATTTAAATTTTTTCATTTCACCCGATAAATTTTGAAAATTTAAGCACCATCAGTATTCTAAGAAATCACAACCCACTGGAACAATTACTTCTCAAAAGTATTTTCATTCGTCGATTTATCATAGTCTTAAAACTTCTCATGAATCGGTTTCAAGAATTTAAAAGACAACTAGAGTTTGGAAACCAAAACAAAGCTTTTCAGAAAACTCTTCCCAAACAAAACCATTCAAATATACAAGATTACAAATGTTTTCACTTGCACCACAAAATATTTCTTATCCAGTGCAAAGAACAAATGATTTTGTATTCCCCGCTCCCAAAAGACTTTCATCACTGTTGATTCCACGAATCTTATTTAAAAATGAAACACCGAGTTTCAACTCAAAGTGGAGTTCAACGTCTTTAAATCGAATAGACACAACTTACAAATGGTTTTCACAAGTTTCAAAATCCATTGGCGTTGTGCTCAAGTGGGTTCCCAAAGTTGTTGTCAAGTTTTAAAGTATTGGTTTTTACACAACTCAGTGTAAAACCCGTTTTTCAATGTCTTGGTTTTTACATAACTCAATGAAAAACCCGTTCTTCACTGTAATGACTTATGGACACATCGGTTCATAACTCGTTCTTAAAGGATATAGCTTTTGCTCACATCAGATTAAAACCCGTTCTTCACTGTCAAACCCGTTTTAATTGATAGTACTCAAATGTGATCGAGCTCCCATCATAACTCCTTTTAATACAACTTTGATATATTTAAGGGGGAGCTCGCACAATATCATAAGTTGACTCACCTTCATGTGTAGTTTTTCAAAACCTTTATGTATATGTTAAGGGGAAGTGTTGTTCAAAATAAATCTTTCAAGTGTTCAAATATTTGCTATATGTAGACACTTTGGAAGATTTTCAAATGATTTTGGCTATCATCACGTGAAGAAATCTTTCTTGAAATACCAAATGCTGATTATCTGCACTGAGTGTTATAGAATTCAATTACTCTCAAGATCTACCAGAGCTGGTTGGATCTACCTCAGGAGCCACCTTACAAAATTTAGGACGCAAGGGTCATTTAGGTCTAAGTGATAGAGATGATGAAAATTAGGGTGCATATGAGCATACTTTCAAACATGAATGTCAAAAGAGGAAGGAGTTGAAAAATATGTGCAGTTAACTGAGGAGTGTGTGAAAGGGTTAAAAAAAATAAGAAAATAAAACCCTTGCTAAGCTACCTAAATCGCCGGGTTGCCACATCTACTATTGGATTTCACTCGTTGATTTCTGGTATTGAAGAAGACATCATGGACCTAGTAATGCAATGCACATTACCCTCCTAGCCACTCAAGTACTTTTTAAAAAGTCCTTGTTTCAATTCTCACAGAAACTTAGCACATAATCTATCGACTTCTCGTTTGGAGATTGTTAATATTGAAATAGGAGGACATTTCCCTCCAGTCCCTGACTTCATTTCTTGCACATATAGAGTCTAGAGCCAAATTAAACACTTCTTAGGACACAAATGTACACTTACACTATATGCATGTCTACGTGACAATGCCAGAACATTCATAGTGATACTTAAAATATTAGTATTCCACATTATTGAATGGAAATCCTACCAGTGTTAACATCAACGCCAACAAAGTAGGTCTCTCAATTGATTCATTTAATGATTCAGTTGATATGTCAACCGGTAATCTAAGTGATCCAGGAGTTAGTGTGTTTTTCAGAATTTTGTTTCTAGAAAACACAACCAACTTTTCCTTGATTTACTTAAGTGAATTGTTGTTTTACCAAATGGTCATGAAATTGATGCTTTACTTGGAGTTTACGATCATTTTCCGCATCATTATCCTGATATAATTGATTAGATCGCAGTTTGAGCAAAACTCAATTTTGTGGCATATATCTCTTATTGAATATTCAACTTTCAACATAATGACCACTGGAAAAGATTGTTAGGTTCGACTATTCTTCAAACACCTTGCATTACACCATATTCATGATGTTCACAGTGCATCATAATCATCATGAATGGGGAGAAAAGATTTTGTGTTTGAAGATAGTGAAAAGAAATAAAAGTTTGATATGAAGAAAAAGAGTGGTCGCTAGAATCTTATAGAATCTATGACTGTTGAAAAGCTCGAGATTTCTAGATTGTTCTAGAAAATAGATTGGAAAGAAAAGATGAAATGCTCAGCAAAATTTGCCAAGTGTTTAATGAAAGATAAAGCTTTAATGAAGATGTCATTGCTTTCTAATGTTAAAAAATGTTTTAATGACAACACACATCATCTTTCTACAAAATTTGAAGAGATTGTTGGTTTGAGGAGGAGCAGATTTCGAGAATACATAATTGGTTTAATCAAAAGCTAATCAAGCTCCAAAAGATGAATATCAATTTGAGGGGGAGCTTGAAATCAAATAGTTAAATGATGATTCATCGGCAACAACCATTTGGAATATAGATCATTATAGGGTGCTTCAAAGTTCATGCTTTAGAGAGAAATATTCCAACAACACGTTCAAGAATAAATATTGTCGTTGAAGAATAAGAAAAGATTTGTCTTCAAGAATATCTTTGAGAATTAAAACAAAAACAAAGCTAAGACATTATTACAAAAGATTCTCGGAGTTTAAGCTTAAAGATTATATATCTAAATTGAAGACAATCCGGACAACATTTACAATCGGGGGGAGACTATTGAATATTAAAAAAAAATATCGTAAACCTTGCATTTATAGTTTAATTATGTTTTGTACTTGGGTATATAAGGCCCAAGTTTGTATTGTTATAGCAAACATTTCAATCATATTAATAGAGTATGTGTTTGAGCAGTTACAGTTTGAATATTTTCTCTCACTTATCACATACGTTCAATCGATCTTCACTCAATTCATGAAAAAACTCGATTTAGATCCTTACTCTCGTTTTGATTGGATTAGTAATTACCGCAGTCCCGCATTTATTGTTCCGTGGGTGCAGTGTCCATTCCGATGAAAAGTTTCCCGAGACAGATTATGGGATGAAAATGGACTCGTTGACTAACCATTTCAAAAATTTATCTATTAATATATATGTTTATAGTTGGTTATGACAACTATGCTCATAACTATTATTTAAACATGGTGTAGATCGTGGTCATAAGTGTAAGATGCCAGCTATTAAAAATAATATATTGTTGACAAATGGCCGATAGTCTCATGTAAATCGTTATCATAACTCATAAGTCGTAAGTGCTATAACATGCCAGCTATTAAGAGTGTTTTAATAATGAAAGTAAATAAGAACGTAGAGATGGAGGTTGCTCCTCGATCTCACATATATTTTTTTATTTTTTACATATACTATATTAGTTGGTTACTGATTGCATTCTTCTCCATTTTGAACCCATTAATATTTTTGTGCTCTTAATTATTTTTCACTTGATTAACAAAAACATGGAATCTACAATCTCAGATTTTGCTCACTTACAAATCCCACTTGAAGAAATAGTAGAAGCCACCAACAACTTTGCTATTAAAAATATCATCGGCCAAGGTGGATTTGGAAATGTTTACCGAGGAAAACTTATGCGCTCTGGTAAGTTGATAAAGATATCAGCTCGGAGGTTAGATCGTAAGTATGGGCAAGGAGACGTCGAGTTTTGGACCGAGGTTTCTATGCTTTCTAGTCTCAATCATGAAAGGATAGTCTCTATGATTGGCTTTTGTGACGAAAAAGACGAGAAAATAATCGTAAATAGATTTTATCCCAAGGGAAGTCTCTTGATGCATCTAAGTGACCCAACCCTGAGATGGAGCAAAAGAGCGAATATAGCTGCTGGTGTAGCAGATGCAATAAGTTACCTCCATCATGATGTGGGGCCAAATTATGTTATCCATCGTAATATTAACAGCTCCACGATTTTATTAGATGAAAATTGGGAAGCCAAATTATCTGGATTTGAATTTTCAATCAAACATTCACCAGAGCGGAGGAACGAAGTTATCCTTTCTGAAGTTATTGGCACATACGGTTATATAGACCCAGAAATTTACAAGACTGGAGGTGTGACACACAAGTCGGATATCTACTCTTTTGGCGTTGTTTTACTTGAACTTTTGTGCGGGAGGACAGCAAATGAAGGTAATACGTTGCTAGCTCCATTGGCTACATCTCACTATAAAAATCACACATTGCCGAATATAATTCATCCCGGTCTACGAAATCAAATACATAAGTCGTCATACAAGAGCTTCACAAAACAAGCGTTTCGATGTTTAGATCCAAAGCGATCAGAACGCATGGAGGCGTCCTATATTTGTGCCGCACTTACCGTAGCATGCTGCAAGGAGAATGTTGACGTAAGACGGATCCTTTCTTTCATAACTTTATTTATTAGTTATTATATTATTTTTTTAATTGTTCATCATTCATGTATAGTTATTTTTATTTTGTGTTTCATAACTTTTGCTTCTTACAACTGGGAAGACGGCGGTAACCTGGGATGGGAGTTGGGATTCATTTATATATTCTGTATTTCTTTACTTTTACTTTTGTGTTTTGAGTAGTCCCGGTAAACTCTTCATCACCTATTTATATTTATTTAGAGTGATAATTCATATTCTTTTTCATTTATACATAACTAAATATGTTAATATGATATTGTAGAGTATAACATTACAACATTTTTTTAATGATGTAAGTATAAAAAATTGTAGTTTATGAATCATTAGCCATTTATTTACATGTCATCAAGTTTTTTACTTGCTACCTTTCAAACAAGTAAGCGGTCAAGGGAATTCCATTGAATTGAAAGAGTGAATCCTTGTTGAAAGAGAAAATTGTTCATGTTCATGTAATTGTGAAATATTGAAAGTTATAATAACCTTTTAGATTATTTGCTCGAGGTTAAGGGCGTGTTTGATATGAAGCTTTTAGGAGCTTTAAATTTTAGTTTTTTTTAACAAAAAAGCTCTTATGAAAATAAAAGTTTTATTTGACATATACAAACTTTAGCTTTAAAATTCAATGAAAAGCTCAAAATCTCAAAGCTACTAGAAGTATCTTTTCACGAAAAGTTCAAAATCTAAAGCTACAACTACAACCTAGCTATTTCAACAAACATACTCTAAAATAGCAAAATTTTCATTCACAATATTTGAAGAGAAAATTTTGGTATCGATTTCATATGTAACGTCTACAAATATACTGTTCTTCTTCTGATATATTTTTAGCGACAATGAAAAGTATCAAAGAGCAATTATTAACTTTATTTAGTTCAACATAAATTTTAAGCTTGCTAATATAAAAACTACGAAATTTTGTTTAAAAATATTTTTTGTTTCCAGTAAAAACGAATTAGTTCCACTTTTACGACTGATTTACTATGATAGCAATGTCTTTTTTTCTTGTTAAAATTAATGAAACTATTCAACAGGGTATCTCGGGTTTGTCAATGGATGAGAAGGATGATACAGGTGAAAAGAGTACCTTCGGTTTGCTAACGGATGAGAAGGATAATACGGATAAACAGAGTGCCTCAAGTGTTCGGGAGGTACTTGTTTTAAAGTTTTAAAGTATTAAAAAGAAAAAAATAAATATTGAATTAGCAGTAAACATTTCCTGGAAAGAAAATATATAACACTACTAGAAAAACTGCCATCTCCAACTACCTAAAATCGTTGCTACACAGTCAAAAATCGTTGTCAATAGCCCTTAGTAATGAAAATAGCAATGAAAAAAAGTCGTTGCCAATGAAAAAAAGTCGTTGCTAATACGCCCGTTGCTAAGTGTCAGATCGTTGCAAATTCATCAAACTCGTTGCTAATTAGCAACGAACTGTGACATCGTTGGTAGTTTCACATTACTGCTACGTTGTTGCTAATTTATAAAATAGCAACGAAACAAAGTTGTGACTAATATTAGCAACAACAGAAAACTAGTTGCAGATGAAGCAATGGTATCGAAATATAGCAACGACGTATCGTTGCTAATTTAAGAAAATACATAAATCAGCATATGGCATAATCTGGAAAACCCATTATATATATACCTGTTCACATATGCATATAAACCATACACAACTACACATACACAAACTTATTTACACACAATCCAAAAATAAATACCAAAAGCAATTAACTTTCATATAAATAATGGAATCATGTGCCAACATATGAACCGAATGCCACGATTCATCTACTATATGTTACAAATTAATAACCCATCAAAAATGGTATGGTAGCTAGAGTTACGAAAATTACAAAAATAATACAATATTAGCTTCCAATAAGTTAGTACTTATATTACCAAAAAGGGTTAGCCAATACCGGATTAGAATACTCGCTAGAGGATGTGACATTTTGTCGATCATTGAATTGTTTCTTCCATTCCTCCATCTCAGCCCTCCTTTCTTCCCTAAGTTCTTCCCTCAAATTTTCAAGTCGACTTTCAACTCTAGCATCAACTTGCGACTCAATAATGGCTTCAACCCTAGCATTGACTTCTGATTCAATGATGACTTCTTTGTTGTAGAAAGAAGATTGTTTCGGGTGAGATGAACTTGCATGGCTAAGTATCTTTGCAGCTTCTTGAGTTTCTGCAAAACCATAAACATTTTTCTTCTTAGGAACTCCAATTACCTTTAACTATGTTTTTGGGTCAAAAGGAAGGCCCGAAGCTGAATCAACACCGTTAGTAGTTTTGACAACTTCATCATACTTCTCAGCAACCCTTGCTGACCTTGTATCACACCATTCGCCTTCACCTTTGTGAAGTTTGTGCAATCTCTCGTAAGCTTTAATTTCACATGGCCTTTTTCCCAACATTTTCTCCTAGATAAAAACCAAGGATTTAAACTCAAATACGCTTATATATGGAATGCGAGAGTCTATATACATTAAGAGGAATTATACACATGCATTTTAACTAGTGAGCGAGTTAGTGGGAAATAGTGGGCTATATAGCAAGTCATACAACATTTCAGGTAGCTTAAAGGGGTCAAACAGGTCAACAAATCAGCGGGTTAGCGAGTTTATACAGCAAGTTCTACATGTCAAAGGGATCATACAGTTCATTGTATCAATGGGTCGGACTGGTCAAACAACAACGACAAAGTTAAATGCGAGTTTTAATGGGTAAAAGTGGGTCATATGTGTCGAACTAGTCATACGGGTCAACGAATGATGATGGTCAAATAGATCAGACATATTAGAGTAAGTTTAAACAAGCAAGTATGTAAATTGGGCATTTCATTCAACTAAGACAAAATAAGAATATATGATGTTGTGCCTAACTTCTTTAGAACATATTAAACATCAAATATCAGTAACTTTTTTCCAAATTCATCATAACCCACTGCCAATACTTCTCAACAAACACTATATGTTATTAGAACTAGTACCTGAAGGTTCTACAACTCGCAAGCATCAAATTATCCTATTTAAAAATGTTATTGGAATTTAATCCCTCATGCTTAGAAGACCATATCCTTTTTTACACATTTTTATGTCAATAATGATTTTTTACTACTTATAACAGAAACATAAGAAGAATAATAACACCTTAGCAAATTAAAACAATAACAGATTGTAAAATAGCAAAACATACCCATCGATGAAGGTGTGTTGCAAAATTGACAGACCCTCCCGTATGTCTAACATAGCAGCTTGTACCTTCTTCGTCACCATGAACCACTTTCCTATTTTTAGCACCTACAATTGATCGTCTCTGCCATTTCTCAGTCTCCCAAGTCTTGAGAATTCCATCCCAATCTTCAGCGGTTACAAAAGCCGGTTTACACTCCTTCCACTCGGACGGCTTCTTACTCTTTGTTTTTCGGTTACAATCTTTCCTAACCATCCCCCATGTACCTCGACATCTATCCTTCGAGGCCGCTTCCCAAATCAATCTAGCATAATCTGGATGCACCGTTGACTCATTTTGAAATCGATCCTATGAAAGTCATTAAAATAATATTAAATTTATTTTTGCTAATGTAAAACATCTAAAGACATCTAATGTAATTACTTGGAAGCTTTTGTATAGGGACTCCACTAGAGTCTCATCAAGAAGATTCCACTGAGTTTCTTTTCCATAGAAATTTGACTTAAAATTCTTTGTAATCGTTCTTGCAACAACGGGTTCCAAATAGCTAGAAAATAGTTATATGTTAAACATTGAAGGATTTGACATAAAGAAGCAAATTGTTGACATTATGGGTCATAAAGCTTTTTGGTGACAACCTTTGATGTCAAAAATCAACTATACATAAATATACAATGTAAAAGATAACCATGTATGTAATTGTAGGTGGAAAAATGGGTAGATGGGTCAATGTGAGTAACCGGGTAAAACTGGTTTCGGAAAATGAGTCTCGATTAAAACAGGTCAGAGTCCAAATGGATAAGGGTCAAGCGTGAACCCCGCACCACCGAACTTGTTTAATATTCATTTAGATCAAATTGGTCAATAAGTTTAATCCCATTACACTTAAATCATATTGGTGATAAATCACCAACACGACATCCTAGCCAGAAAGTTTTAAATCATGTTGTTGGTTTGAAAGACGTTTAATTTACAAGAGGTTTAAAATCATATATAGTAAGTAAATCAAGGCACCATAATTCACATCGCCTGACTCGATAAAAAATCACATTTCTATCGGCCTGAGTGTTGCTTGAACCATAATTCACATCATCCGAACCAATTATAGGTCGTCCGAACCGTATACAACTGGATATCGGGTCATCCGAGCGATAATCTAGTTGGACTGGGCCTTATTTTAGGTGGACCAACCATATTATGGCTAAGACAAGGCGTATACGGCTCAGTCCAACCTTATTTCAGTTCGTTGTTCGGCTTCGAGTGTCTTGGATCTTCGGATGGCCATATCTTCTTAATTGTGTATCCTTTTTTAGTGATTCTTTCGCCCACATTCTCGTAATTTCCTACCAAAAAAAATTACACTAATTAGGTGTGCTAACATGAAGTATAGAGGTCATAACACTAAAAGAGCAGTGGAGGACACTCGTTGATTGTTTTAGTCGTGTTTTAGTCGTATTTTAATCGTTTTTAAGCCGTTTTGGTTGATTTTTATAGCATCGTCTATATTTTAGCCCTCATGAAACAATTTAGATAATAATCATACAAATCACATATTTTTATGAGTAAATAGGCTAAAAAGGTAGAGATAACGCTAATAAAAACTTGACTTTTTGGGCGTAATCATATATATATATATTTATTTATATGTATATATGTGTGTGTGTTTATGTATAATTCAACTTAATAAGACATATATTAAAAAGTAATTTGAATAGCAATGACTTAAAATCATCTCTGATTTTATAACTTTTGTTGTTAAAAAATGTGGGAACTTTCCCTCCTAAATATGTTTCCCAATTATTTTCCCTCAAACCATTTTTCCCTCCAAAAAGTTTGCCCTCAACTTTGTTTCCCTCCAAAATATTTGTCTACTTTCCCTCTAATAATTTTAAGAAATTAACAACGATTTTAACATAAGTCGTTGCTATGTTAATATAGCAATGATCGGTAATTCGTTGCTAACTTGTCTAAGCAAAATTGTTTGATAAAGGTCGTTGCTAATTAATGGCGGGAGTTTTACCTCCGAAATATGACACATTAACAACGAATTTGGCAACGAATATGTCGTTGCTAATCTAATAATATGATTTTGTTGGTATTCGTTGCTAAAGTCGTTGCCAAAGTGTGATTTTGGCAACGACTTTTTAGTTGTTGCTAAATTTCGTTAGTGATGGCAGCTTTTCTAGTAGTGATATAAGTAATTTTTGATGGGGTAAAGTTCCAGAGCATATTTATATAAGAACATTAAGAACATAGGCATAATTGGTACTTTTTTCATGTACTCCCTCAATTTTAGCATCTTCCTCCATCCTTTTTATTTTTTAAAATCAAAAGGACCTTATCATTGAAAACCCTAAGGTTGCGTTTAGTTAGTGGAATTTTTTGAAAGAATTGGAATTCATCAAAGAAAATGAAATTTCAGTTCCTTTAGTGGAAGGAATTTGATAGAAATTAACTTTATAAATTATTCAACCAAACAAACTAAGGAATGCAATTTCAAATTCCAATTCCATCAAATTTCAATCAATTTTGTGAACCAAACACAATCTAAAATTCACTTCTTAACATAAAATTTCGTTTATATTATATTAAAAATGTTCAAATGTGAGAGAATATGACTCGGCCCCAATCTAGAGACATAAGTAGGAGATAAGATTGATATCCCTTTCCTTGTTTACCGTTTTTGCAATTTTTTAAACTAAAAGCCCCATACAATTAATTTGTTGGCCATTGATTTAATTAATGAACGATTCGAATATATTCTTATTTATTAACTACTCTTATTTAATCATTCGTCTATGTTTATATATAATTAATTAATATACACAAAACCACTCTATAACTTTTCATGGGATAAAAAAAAGAATCTTACTATTCACATTGACTATGATGAATATATGAAGCTTAAGAAAGGATTAATTAAACTACACAAAATAAAATTCACTTCAAATGTTAGAATAAACCACATTCATCTACTATATGTTTATTAATTAGGTTAGATGTGTCGCCGTCTGTTACAGTTTGAAGTAAGGATCAAAAGATACACCACAAATATTAGAAGGTAAGAGTCATAAAATTACGACTTGAAGGTGCATATATTAAATAAAACAAGAGAAAACAGTAAATCACTTTATAATTACAAGGGAAATATCTGAAAATATGAATACAAGCAATCAAAAAGTAGTTGATCTTTCTAAAAAGTTTTTTAACATTAAACAAAAATGAATACAATATTTATCTATGCGGATTCATAGTTTACAATATTGCTTACAGTTACCAAATTTGGAAGACTTAAGGATTCCACTCAAAGACTTAAGGCTATCCGACTCTCGGACTCATAGAGGATATCTTTCTCGCCTACCGGGGAAGAATAAACATGAACCAAATAAGGGACCCTACTACGTAAAGATAGTGACAACCGTATACACTACAATTGAAGATATTGAAATTCTTCGGAGGTGTAGGCATCCTAACATAGAATCTATTCTTGGATTTTGTGATAAAGGTTATAAAACGCTACTCGTCTATGAATATACCTATGGTAGTGAAAATCTTTCAAATAATGTGATAACTGATTTATGGGCAACAACCGGGAGAAAATGTTCAACTTGGGAGAAGTGTTTGAAAATCTTTGTTGATGTTGCACGCGGACTGAATTACCTCCATAATGAGATAGGAGACCAATTAATGGTTATACACCGTGATATAAGCAGTAGTAATATTATTGTGGACAAGGATGGGAGGGCAAAGATTACAGGATTTCAAAGCTCGATACTCGTCCATAAGGATCAAGAATATGGTGCTAAGACCCGTAATCTAAAACTAAAATCAGATGTATTTAGTTTTGGAAAGCTTATGTTTGAAATCTTTCATGAGCGTCGAGTCGATGACATAATGTTAAACAAGGGTCATAAAGACGAAGATATAGCGCAACTGGTACGACGATGGTTTAAGGAGGGAATAATAAAGGAAAAGTTGGCTTCTAAATTTAAAAAAGAAAATTTTGAAAACAAAAAAATTATTACTAAAGGATGCAACAAAGACTCTTTGGATACATTTTTAGATATCCTATATAAGTGTTTCGCAGAAGCTCGGGATCAGTGTCCGCAAATTAAAGTCGTCCTCAAGGAATTGGAGAAAGCGTTATCTTTTCAAGTAAGTTAATATTCTGAAAAATTACTAATGTATTTTATATTATTATTATTCTTTAGGTTGATAGTAATCAATGTGCTAAATCATGATCATTTTCAAAAGGGTTAAGTTTATCCAATTCACATGCCAACTAATTTTTGAACATCAAGTTTTCATGTTTGATCTGAATTTTTTAATGTGATATCATTGTAATTATAAAAAATTATGGAACTTATGTATTATAAGTATGAAAAGTATGTGTTTAATGAATACTTTGAATTTTTTATGAAATGGTTGAGTTCAAATAGAATGAGAAATTTAGTGAAAATGAAGGAATGAATCAGAGCCATCCATTTGGCAAAACCCAACCTTCTCCCACGTTCTTTAAAATTAAATATCTCAAAAGCAGCTAGTTAAAAAATTTTAAAAATTACACCAAAAAAATCAACTTTTTTTTTCTCTACGATTAGACATGTTACATGATATACATTTGACGAACTCTTTTTCTTGGGTGTTGAAAACTGGCAACACATGTGATAGTCGCTCGTAACACAGCGAGTGTTACTGGCGACTATCACATGTGTTACAAGTGACTATCAAATGTGTTACCTTTTTTCAAAACCCACCAAAAAATGAAAAAAACAAGTTTGTCGAAAGTGTGTAATGTGAGATATCTAATCGAAGAGAAAAAACGATGAATTTTGCGGTGAATTTTTTATAATTTTTTGATTAGTTGGTTTTAAGAAATTCAACTTTTAAAAATGTGAGGGTTTTATTATCTCGATGAAAATGGATGGTTGAGATTAATTTCCTCCATTCTCACAAAAAATTTCATTCTCGTTTGAACTTAATTCTATTATGAAAATCTATATTCCGGAGTGAAAAGTAAATGGCATCAAAAATTAATTAGATACACACAACATCAAATAAATTATATTGTTCAAAGTCGTCGTTGTATTATAAAGTTTGGAAATTATAGGAAAATTGTTTTCAGTTTTACACCTTTTAGTATATATGTAAGATTATAAAGGCTTATATGTTATTATATGTATCCAATTTTAGAATTTTCTATTGAATATACGTAAAGAACGGATTCAAGAATGACGTGCATCCAAATATAATAGGGCTAAGTATGGTGAAATGTATCAAACTATAATCGAATTTCTATTGTGTGTATCGTACTTTAATCACTTTTAATTTAAGTACTTAAGTTTTTAAACCATACGGTTAATGTATCGGGTGACCTATTAAAGCATTAACCGGTCACTTTGTTACCGTTAATCTTCTATGGCGAATTTCCAGCTACAGTTTGGTTTCTTGGTTCCAAACTCGTCAATGTCTTCTCCTTTATTCGAAAATGAGGCTGTAAGATCTGGATCTAAGCTCATTTAAGCTTATAGCAAGCTACAACGCAAACTTAACCGCTTCACCATTTTCTTTACTATTCACATCTCTTTCATTCAAGTTGGAATCTATAAATTTCTCCATCTTCTTGAAGAAACTTATATGAAAATCGATACATTCTAAACACCATCCCTACTTGCCCACCATGTTGTACCGTATTCCCAACACTTGCCATAACATCACCGATGTCAACGGTATTCACATTGGTGGACTAGCAGGAAAAAGTGGTCGAATGGAGATGACCGGAGAAGATGGTTGGAGAAGATGACTAGTGATGTGGCATGGGTTGACCCGTTGTAGTATATAAATTACATATGATAATATGCTTTTACAAGTTAACTACACACAATATATGTGTTTTAAGTACGATGCATGCAATAGAGATTCGTCCAAAGTTATATACATTGTGGAATACTAAACCCAATATAATATCATGTCATAACCACGTTACCGCCTTACGTGTTATCGAAAGTAAAAGTTGAATACATGAGGTGATTGCCCAATAAAGTAATACTTTCATAACAACTAAGGCCATAGTTGTTAGCTCTTGACTTAGAATCTCGATATCTAACTCGCAACTCGTGACTCGACTCGTAAGAGTCACCATTTTACAAGAAATATATACATGTATATGTATATGTATATTATTTTTCGATTTTTATTTCTAAAAGAAGTAAAGCATGGTGATAATCGATAGTTAAGTCGTTGACCTACAATTGGCCATTCAATCTTGTGAACTAATCGAGACCGAAATTGGAGAAAGAGATACGAACGGAAAGGAATAACCAATCGATCAATCAACACAAGGGACTTAATTTAAAAATAGATTATAGTCATTCGTTTTCTATTTTGTGTTTTTAGTTTTTGTATTACATTACACTAAAAGTTTATTTTCTGACTCTTAAGAGTTGCTAAAGACTTGGAAGAGTCACACACGACTCAAAAGAGTTAATAAACGACTCTTAAGAGTCAAAGTCATTTAAGAGTCGGGATCCAAGTCGCCTCATATTTTAAATTTTTGACTTGACTCGTAGGAGTCTAACAACTATGAGTAAGGTAATAAAATTACAATAATAAATTGACATAAAATAAAACATTAAAAACTAAAGCAAGAATCTCACATTCACTTTCATACACACGTCTTAAATTAGAACTTAGATTTAGTCACGCAGGATCTTAATAAAGGGGATTCACATCTGTTGAGCAACAGGGTTGTTGCAAAGATAACTTTTTTCTTTCCTTCTATAATTATTACTTACAAAATGATTAGAAATGCAATTAGCGATCGAAAAGTATAATATGTTTACACGGAAAACATTCAATACAAACAAACAATTGGTACATAATATAAATAGCTTTTACTTATGTATAAAGTTTTACACATCTAGTTATGTTCAAACAGGTGTAATCTCTAATTGTGTAATGATTATAATTTCATGTTACAGATTTCGGTGGATGTCGTAAATATTACTCCAATATTTAGTATTGATGACTATTTATTGCTCATGATTCACAGGAAAATCACAAGGACCCTCTTTGGATGTCATTTGAAGACATCAAATCGGCCACTAAAGATTTCAGTCCAAATAATTACATTGGAGAAGGAGGTTTTGGGAAGGTATTTAAAGGAAAACTTGCATACAAACATGGTAATGGACACTATAATATTGTTACAAAGAAGTTAGATACAAGTCATGGACAAGGGGAGAAACAATATTACAATGAGCTACAAATTCTTTACGAGTATAAGCATGAGAATATCATTGGTCTTTTAGGCTATAGCAACGAAACAAATGAAAAATTCATTGTTTATGAAGAGGCTTCTAAGGGAAGTCTTGATAGATATTTGCATGATGCAAATCTTATATGGAGGAATCGATTGAAGATATGTATAGATGTTGCAACCGGGTTGGAATTTCTTCATGGAGGTGCTCGAGGACGAGATGTGGTAGTACACAGGGACATCAAAAGTGCTAACATTCTACTCTTTGATAATTGGAATGCAAAAGTTGGTGATTTTGGACTTTCCTTGATAAGTACAATAAATGATGAAGCAAAATTTACTATCGATCATGCTTGTGGAACAATGGATTATCTTGACCCGTTGTACTTAAAATCAGGTCTCTTAACCGTTAAATCTGACGTGTATTCGTTCGGTATCGTTTTACTTGAGATCTTGTATGGGAGAGCAATGCATTTAATCCCCAAAGATGAGAAACAGTCTCTACTCGCTTTCATTAAACACAACTCTGATAAAAGTAAACAATATAAAGTCGTGTTTAAAGCTATAAGGAAAGAGATCATGCCAAAATCATTAACTACATTTCTAAATATAGTTCAACGTTGCTTAGCTGAAGATGGAGAAAAACGATTGACATCAAAAGAAGTGCTATCACAACTTAAAATGACATTGGAGTTTCAGGTGAGTTATCATGTATTTATGTACTAATACTAGCTTTCTTTTCTTTTGTAATGGTTGCTCAAGTAACGCTAAGCCAAATACCTTTTTTCTTAGTAAGTACCTTTTAAGAGCAGTTAAAATGGGGGCCTATATGATTCTTACATTTGTGAGATTTGACTTTATAACTGATGAACACCTTATCGTTACATGTTATAAGAAAAGAAAAGGGAAAAAAAGTGTGCTTGATACAGTTTGATAAGAATTTGTTACATTTTTTCACAATAATCATAATTAATTAATATTTCTTAATGATAATAGATTCATTAGTTTATGTATCTTTGAATTCTTTAATTTATACACAGAATGAGGAAGCCGACATGGGAGATCCTCTCCAATCTCATGGATTTAATAATGAGGAAGCCGACATCTACGTACACGGTCCAGAAGAAGAAGAAAAAGGAGATTCTCTCCTATCTCATGGATTTAATAATGAGGAAGCCGACATCTACGTACACGGTCCAGAAGAAGAAGAAAAAGGAGATTCTCTCCTATCTCATGGATTTAATAATGAGGAAGCCGACATCTACGTACACGGTCCAGAAGAAGAAGAAAAAGGAGATCCTCTCCAATCTCATCGATTTAATTGTTTTGCATTTCTTTGTTCGAAGAAAACTGATTCTTAATTACCTCTGGTGTTTGTTTTAACTTTTGGTTTTAATTGTTTTGCTGTAACTCTTTCGTGAATCACCAAGATCTCTCAATTCATATTGTATTCGTTATGTTCAAGTTTCGTTATTGTTCGTTAAATCGTTAAGTTCACATATAGGGCATGTAATCGTGTCGTGAAACATAAGAGTCATGCAAATAGGTCTAGTATACTTGCAGCAAGCAACAAGTACATTTAATTGTAAATCACAAAAAAACATGTATAATATAATATACTATTCGTGGTTTCCCATCCCTCATATAATAATCGTTTCCCATACTTAAACCCCGCAAGTCACGGCAATATAATAATCGTATCGTAAAAGCATAACAAGTATAAAAGTAAACGCAATTTAAGCTTATGAAATCGTTATCGTTTTGATCGGGCACCCGGTTTTCGTAAACGTTATCTTACCTTTGGTGCTAGCTCTCCAAATTATATGACATAATCTTTTTAAAGGGAGTAAGGACAGACACAAATTGAAGTTCAAAGGAGCAGAGTTTCTAAATGACACTGCTTCACAAGTCCCTTATAAAGTATTTGATGTGATTACGAGAGAGGGACTATCTTGTTGACGGGATATACCCAACATCGGCAATGTTCATTAAAAAGGTTTTCAAGTTTTGTTGATGCAAAGATAGTGAAGTTTAATCGAGCACAAGTGGCTGCTTGAAAGGATGTTGAGCAGACATTTGGTATCCTCCAAAGTCGTTGGCATATACAACAACAACCGGCATGAGCTCGTAGCGTAAACGTTATAAGACAAATCATGTATACTTGCACAATATTGGATAACATGATTACTGAGGACAACGGTATATTTCCGAATCGAAAGTTTATTATGTTCCTGTTACGAATTTTCACGGTGCTTGGCTTGAGAGGTGTGAGAGACATTCACGAGGGCCTTCGATCTAATCTTCTGGAGCATATTTGAAGCATATTTGAAGGAATTGTCTGTAGTTTGTTTTAATTTATCGGCTTTAAGTTTGTATAATTTTCTTAACGTACTTTTAGTTTTTATGACTTTTATGTAACGTACTGCTTAGTTTATTAGGACTTCCATTTTTCATTTTTACTTTATTAATGTAAATTGTTTTAATTAATTTATTGTCTTATTTATTTGATTAATATCTATTAAAAAAAAAAAAAAAAAAAAAAAACTTAAGAACACTGAAAACTCAGTGTCCTCACCTCTCTCAATTCTTAGTAATTCAGTGTTCTTTTTCAAAACACTGAAAATTCAATGTCACCACTCCTCATTTTCTTATTTTACATAAATGAATTGAAAATTTTAGTAAGGCTTTCACTGATATATACCTTCAGTGAACATGATAATAATAGTTGAATCAATTGAACTCTTCTTTTATATCAATAAATGCAAAGAATAAAATTAAAAAATAAAAACCATTATTACCGTTCATTAACTTCATTTCTCTCTTTTGTATTTTAATTTATAATTATATTATAAAAATTATAATACTAAAAGGAAATTTATAAAGGAACGTTGATAGTTCGATTAGGCTTCTTCCATACTATAATTTATAAAGAAGTTTTGTTCATTTGATTGCGCAATATCCCTCGTTTTATCTGTATCTTTCATGACTTTAGTGAACTTTTGATACTTAATATGGTTTGAATGTGTTTATTATTGTTAGGAACGGATGCGTGAAGAAAATGGATGAAAACGTTGAAGAAAAGATCGAGAAAGAACACTTGTTGTAGATTCGTCAATGCTCCACGGTTTTTGCCATAACTTCTTCGTACTGACTCCGATTGAGTTGATTCAAAATCAAAAATTATTGGAAATCGGAGAGCTATAATTTTCAGAAAACTTCAATGTTGGAAAACAGGTACCCACCGGGTACTACCACCTATTAGCCTGGTAGGTGTCAGTTATGAGATTTTTCACCTTAAGCCCAAATTAAACCCTAATGACGAAAAAACTCCCTTGGGGCGTTTCCTCTGGTTATACTTGGCGATTTTGAGTAATTTTTGGGAGCTTGTTTATAAATTCTTCACCCTTGTTACACAAAGATCCAAGATTCTAAAACAATTAACGTTTACGTGATTCGGTTTACATTCCTTTCTTTGAAACAATGTTTACTTCCATTTCAATTATGTCTTTTGTTGTTTCTAGCCTAGTTATGGGCTAATTACTTTTACATTCACTAGGATGATGTAATCTATTGATTAGGGGTGTTAATCACTTCACGTTTACAATTGTTTAATTTATGTTTAACCGAAGAACCATACGTATTTGAGTTTTAATTGTTAATTTGTATTGTTGGTGAATTCTTTGGTGTTTATAGAGGAAGCTTTTACATATAAATGATTCATTACAATTATTTGTCTATGACTTGTTGTCAATTGATTACGGTAGCAAGATTGAAATATGACGTGCTAATTAAACTTGATTGTTTTCGAATTGAATTTAATTTAGAGGAATCTAATTAGGTTTAGTAATTCTATGGGACTAGTTTTACAAGATTAAATCATAAGTTAACGAATTGAATTCAAATTTAATTTAGTTAGAAACCTACAGCGGAAGCAATAAAAACGTCTAATGATTTGGTTAGGAGGAGTGGAATTGAATCATTTTCTTGATTCAATTTGAGAAACAATATTAGATAAACTAGATTTAACAAACACGCTAAAGTCTTTAATGAACTAATCCAAGTGAGTGTCGTTTTTACCATTTGATACATTTCTAATTCAATTTATTTTGAGTTCAATTGCATGTTTTTAATTTGCTTTTACTTTGTTAGTGACGATAGTAAAGCAACAATCCGGTTGCAACTCCCCCCCCCCCCCTACTTATTTGTTTTAGATTAATTTCACACTTATACTCAATTCTTAATTCCACGGTTACTTTGATCGACTCGGACTTACTGTAGTTGTACTACTACATGATAGGGTACACTGACCAGTTGTATGATTATATAATTGCGATATTTTCTTGATACAAAAATCTCCAAATTAACAAATAATCAGTTTAAATCCAGGTCTAAATATAATTGATTCACAACACAGCTTCTTCCTTCCAATCCAAAAATAATCCTCGGGTCCAACTACCGGCTTGCCCTGTTTATTTGGTTGTAGGAGAGCTTAAATTCATTTGATCCAAAAAAGAAATAAATTTACAATTACGCATTAGTCCTTTTTCATGCATAATACATATACAGGCTGTTTGAAGCAGCACACGCTATTAAGTTTTCGTTTGGGTGCCATGCCAAGTGAAGCAACTTTGTTGATAAATCAAAAGTGTTTCCATTTACGTCAACTCCTGAGCTATCCGATCCTATGAAAATAGAAATGAAGGAAGCAGTATGCATATGCATTTAGTGTAGAATATGCATCGATGAAATAGTTATCAGGTGAAATGATGTGAAGTGTACATACCTCGCCTGCTAACACCAGGGGAATGGTTTCCAGGGGATCCAAAAGTTCTTGGAGGGGTCTGGATTTGTCTCCTATTAGTTCATTACAAACATAAACAACATCAAGTAAGATTATACATTTAAAATTATGTAAATGGATAATTCGCATTCATCGTTTTATACCTTGTAGGATTCTTGGTTGCCTCTAACATTGATGCTTCTGAGCTGCCCTCAGAACAACCGAAAACACGAAACATATTGCTGGATTACAATTTATAGCGAGTATTAACACACAAAATTTAAAGGTATACAACGATTTGGTTAAGTATTAAAAACAGGTGAATTAAGAAAGTGTGGGGACCTGTATGAACCAGTTGCCACCCGCTGTCCATCTCCACTCAGACAACACTCAAATTTGTCAAAGATCGCATCATTTTCATACAAATCACACAGCTAAGGAAACAAAAAGAATAAGAGAGCTTGTTTTTAAAAAAATGGATTTATTGTGCTATTACAATTTTAATATTTCATTGAATAGCAGAGGTGGTTCATAGATTTATTACCTTGGGTCTCAAATGTTCATGCACCTGGAAAGTTGCTACTGGACCAGACCCCATATTTATATCCCACAGCTGACAAATATGAACCAGAACTAACTATGAGAACTTGAGACATTTAGGCCGACTAATGTTTCAATGAGACATTCACACAATTATGGATGAGTTGAACACGTGTATTAACAAATAACATATGTTGGTCAAGTATTTGCGTAATGTAGTTGACATGCAGTATTCTTAAAATCAAGAAATTTACACCAATCTTCAAGGATTTTTAACGAATATCTATCTAGTATGCACAAGGCAGACACCTATAGACAGCAGATTTCAGTAAGTATGTAGACCCCAAATCCACTAATGTAATACAGAATCACATCATTTCTTCATTTTCTAAGTAATGTGTAATTGTGTACATAGTTGTCAACTCGCGACTCGAAATCATAAATTCCAACTCGTGACTCGACTCGTAAGAGTCATAACACACACAGACACACAAAGACACACTCATATAAAATCAGACACCAATATGTATCAACACGTCTTATGGATCATAAATCTTCAAAGGTAATAGTGCAATCTAAACATCCTATGAAACTAAATGAATTTATAAAATTAAAGTAAATTATGATAAATTAATAAGAATATATTGTCTATTCATTTAAAAAGCTTGAATTTGAGATTGAATGTGATAATCGAGTGGGTCACTATTGTAAACACTTAATTTCTTAATCATCCGTTAACCCCCTAACCGTTTCTTTAGTCACAACTTGTCAACTTCTCATAGTCTCTACAGTGTCTTTAAGATCTAACTCAACGGGGCAATCACCATGTAAGATTATTGTTCTCAAGAGAAGTAGAGAAGTAAGAGAGTCGATGGGGAAGTTGTTGACCGACAACAACCACAACTGCTTATGGCTTGATTCAAAACAAACTAGTCATTCTTTTCTGTTTTTCAATGTTACACAAGTTTGCCTGATTTTCTAACACGTAAGAGTCACAAGCCAGCACAACTCGGAAGAGTCGATAAATTCTGGTAAGAGTCAAAATCATTTAACAGTCGGGGTCCGAGTCGCCTCACTTTTGCAATTTTTAACTCAACTCGTGACTTGTAAGAGTCTAACAACTACGATTGTGTAAGAAGCAAAATACTCATATCTACGTAGCACTCTCAACTTCTCTTTTACCCTTGACCAGTATCCAAGACTAGTTATCACAAAGCCAAAAAGCATTGTGCAAACTTATGGTATTATTTATCTTTGACAAGGAGACATCCATCTGACACATTGTTTTACGAAATTTGATGTTATAAAAGATTTCTTGATATAAAAATGCCATGCTTGACAATTCAGTCTCAGATAAGGCATTTACACTACGAAAAGTATTTTATCAGAAAAACTACTTATAAAATTTCACAATAATCCACTCACGTCTTCATAAAGAGATAATCATATTTAAAACTTTATTACTAATTATGATGTTTAATTTAATTTTTAGAAATAAAAAATGAAGTAAAATAAAAGATTAAATTAAAAAGATATATTGAAATTAGTGAGGATGATTTAAGGAGGGGGTGTTAAATGAGAAAATATTAAATAAATGTGATCAACGTGGACAGATCATAAATCAACATATACACTCAACCGAGTAATGACTAATCATGGACTGAAATTGTGATGGCAGCACTAACGCACATAGCCACATTGTTAACCACGCAAGAAAGGGGCTAAAAGGGGGGAAAATTAAGAGATTCCTCTTCAGGCCCAAACCATACCCTAAGAATGCATCCCTATATCATCAAAAATCAACAAAGGGACATCTATCATAGTGAACCTATATGGCACCACAATTCACATCTTTTAATTTTGGAGCACTAGAAGCTTAATAAGTCTCTACACAAGTATCCAACAGTAATCTTTATAGAAAAAAGCACACAAAACGGAATATTTACATATGCGTACCTTAAGGGTCATGTAGTCACGGCTTAGTATGTACCTACCCCCCTTTGCAAACTTGATATCAGATATTGATGATATAATATCTGTGAAAAAAGATTTTGAACCAGGAAGCTCATGTTCTTCAAATCTGCAACAGTAAATGGATAATTTAAGATTTACAGGTAAGGAAAAAATATTTTCTTCTTCCCATGAAGAAAATTAACTTCATACATGTAGACACCATAAATGTAGGCACCTGACCAATTATATCCTATATAAGAGCATATAAAGCTCAATTAATTCCCTATGCAACCACCAATATGCGTTATACACTTACATTTTGCTATGAGTGTCGCATAAAGCTGATTGTCGCAAATCGAGAAGCCTTATTGAGCCTTTTGAGCTACTATATGCCAGCATATTGCAGTGTGAAGGATGAAACTCTGCTGATGTTATCACCTCTGAAGCAACAAATTTATTTACTTTTTGTAAGAAAATATTTGTGAAACGAATTTTTCATATATAAAAAAACCATTATAATGGAGATCTACCAGTTAATTCCTCCATATTTGTAGGCTTCATGTCAACGATGTTAAAACTCTGACTGTTAATTTCCTTGTTCCAAAGGTTTATACGTAGATCATCAGCTGATATAAATGTTTCACCGTCACTGAAAAATAGAAAAAGGACAAAGTTACATCCGTAAGTTTAATAGATGTCAACACAATCGAGGAAGTAAAGAAGGCATAAAACCAATATTTAATACTTCAAAAAACATATAGACCATTGATTTCTCAATCCTTGTCTAAATGATAAAATATTGGAGCACACCTGTTATTAGAGATGGAATTAATATGATAGTCGTGGGCATGTGCATATGTCCTTCGGCATCTAGCTATAAGGCTGGTTTCATGACTTGTTACCTGAACATGACAGTTCGACTTTGAGATGAAATATTAATTAATTAATCATTGAATGACAAATAATTTGAAATTAGGCTGCACACAAATACCGTAGGTAACCGTAAAGATACAATTCCATTCGCAGAACATGCTTTGGATGACATAGGCACATTTGAACTACAATTAAAACCATTGATGGTTAGTTTTGGGGGCTCTACATTAAAGTTACATATCTTCTTGATCTTCCTTTCTTGGACCTGGTAAGAATAGAAAGAAATTAGTAAAGTTTGGAAAATGGGCAATCGAAACCCCCACCTCTAGAAATTAACATACTACAAAGAGATGGTAGTAAAACCTTAATGGTAACGAGTTACCATCAAACCTTTTTAATTCCTACCTTCCAGAACTTAATGGTTTTATCATTAGTGGATAGCAAAAACATGGCACCGTTAGCTGTCTGGGACCATCTGATCTTGTTGATTTTCTCCTCAATTTCCAAGCTCTTCAGATAATCAAACTGAACTCACAAGCAACAATGGTAGAATAAATAAACATGATCCAAGGGGAAAAAATGGACACACCAAGTCCAAATTCCTTAAAAATATGGAGACAAATGTAAACCTCTGGTTCATGACTCTGGAATTCAGTTCTATAGCGAAATTCAGGGTGCCGGCTGCTGGAACAATCCATTCCTTCAAGAACTCTACGATCAATACCATCCTATTTTATACAAATTTAATGTTATAAAACTGGATGTTAGTGAACAATCTAAAGATTCAAACAACAATAATTCAAGAAGAATATATTTGAAGAAATTTTAAAGTAGACAGTCAAGCAACTTACATCTATTTTGTCAGTTCTTTCAAATAATACCACACGACCCCCACGATCTCCAGTTGCAAGATGATCCCCTGTTTTATCAAATTCAATTGCTGAAATGATATCAACTGCAACGAAAGGATTCAAAGTATAATCATTAGACAACATTGTCAAATGTTTAAAGAGAGGACTAAAAACTTACGGTACTAGGACCTAAAGAAGCTGTAAGCTTAACATTTGTATAAAAATTTAAATTTAAGTTAAAATAAATGCTAGAGCATTAAAAATTACTATAATTCGCTTAAGGGAAAGGATTAAGTACAAAATCAGTCTTAAGTTAAAAACCGTGTGAAGGATTTTGGTGTTGACACAATGCCTCATACTTTAGACTTTGACGCATCAGTTTACAAAAATGTTGCCACATGTCGGCAACAGAATCCTTCCTACCAATTTCACCTTAAGAACCATTCACTACTAAACAGCACTGTAATGCTATAATCATGATTAGCAATCATTGTCAGCAAATGTATTACTACAATTTCTACACCATGAACCCCATGATAGATTACTACTCCATGAAGTAACTTATGATCTCATTTCGTTTACACCATTTTACGTTTACTTCTTTTAAAACGATAAAGGTCTTAGTGGACAACCTAATTCTAAAGTCAATCAAGATGATTACAGCAAATAAAGTCTTTAGCTTCTCATACACTAATTTCTATCAAAAAAACCAATATCCTAATTCAACCGTTGATATTGATTTAATAAACTCACTATAAATATTTACCTCATTAATCACAAAAGTACAGGTTCAATATCAAAATGCCTCTAACTACAATTCTCAATATTCAAAACACTAATTACAAATAGAATAAATAATAATAATTACTAGTATAATATTAATTGTACCTTCTTGAACGTCTTCACCGGCAGCACGTTCACCAAAAACCTGAGAAAATTTCCAGTCTAAACCCTCAGGAACCATTGCCACGTCACCATCGCCGTCCATTTCGCAAAAGAAATTAATCGACACGATTTTTACAAAATAATACGCATTTTCGTTTTCTGTAGGATCGATTAAATACTTGAAAAGCTTAAAAGAAATTGGGGAATCGAGTGAAGTAGCTGTGTGTAAGAAACTTAACTCACAAAGGAATGGAATATTGAGGAGTAAATAAATTTCTAAAACTGGAATTGATTCGACGAGTAAATAGATGTATGTATCTATATATTTCATCCAATTATTATTTAATTAATTTATTTATTGATTTTTATTTATTTGGCAAATGGAATCTCTCCCATTTCCCCACCACAACCCACTTTCGGTCCGATTGCGTTTCTATTTATCAATTCAATTCCCCACTAATTACATAAACGAGGCCATTAAACAGCAAAAGTTAATTACAACTGTACTGTGTTATTACATATATATTATTATTCTAAACAGAAAGAAAGATGAGAGAATTAATTAGATTTTACAGGCAGCCATGTTTATCATAGTTTTTACTTTGTATCAAACGTAGAGTTGTTAACGAGTCAACAATTAAAGAGCTATTTGATTTTAAACTCGTTTAATTCGAATTCGAGTTTAAAGTTATTCGAGCTCGAAAAGAGATTAATATTCGATTAGTTTCATAAGTCAAGTTTCAAACATTATTATTCTACTCGACTCATTCGAAAACTAGTTTAATTTAGAGTCGAACTAGCTAATCCAGCTTAACAAGTTTGATTTATATAAGAGTTCTGTATATTTAATGTTTTAAATAAAAGTAACTAATATATTTGAATTTAATAACTCAAGTATAAATGAACTTATTCGAACACAATCTCAATCTATTAGAGGAGTTTATCGAGCTCGAGCTTGTAAACATACAACTTGAGCTTAAAAAATTAGTTCATTAAAAACAATAAGTGAATAACTAAACGAGCATCTTACTCAAGCTCGAACAATAATTAATTATTTAAACGCGAATTCAAATATAATATTTATCATTTATTGGAGTTTAAGTCGAGATCGAGCCAAGTACTTAATAAACGAGTCAAGCTCAAATTTTTTAATACTCGACTTGATTTATCCGTTAGCGGTCCCGACTCAAAAGCATATGCATCATAAGTTACTTGTATTTTCATAAGAACCATTAATAATCATAGACCTTTAATCATTAATTATATATAATCATTCATATTATATACTTGATACAACAACTTGTGACAAATTCTCTAAAAAATGAAATGTCGTTTGTAAAAAATACAGTGGTTTTTCTTAGCAAATAATAGGTATGATGGTTACACTAGAAATAAGTTGAAGGTATGTCGTTAGTTGTCATATTTTTGATTAAAAAAGCAAATACACATTTTTATCAGGCCAAAAATGTTGAATAAGGGTCATCTTAATAATAGACATATTACAATGTGAAAATCACCAAAAGTAAATCAGTTGAATGATCTAAGTTGTGATAAGAGTAATGCTGAATGTATTAAAAAGTTTGTGTGAATATAAGTAACACATTGTTTGTGTATTTTTATCTATGTTATCTTTTAATTTTTTATGTATCCTAATCATATTTTTAGAGCTACTTTAAGCACATATTTTAGATTTTTTACTTATCATTAGTATTAGTATTATTAGTATATTATATAAAGCAAACCATATAATCTTAAGTATTAGACATGTATTCTTTAAAAAAATATTACACAAAAAAAATTTGTATATAATTTTAAGGGTGTGTTTGGCAAAATCGAATGAAAATGAAAATTCTTTAATTAATTTTAAAAGCAAGATTATTTTTTTAAAAATTCTCGCTTTTTATTTATACTAAACATGAATTGTAGATGAAATATTTTGAAGTTAAAATTTCAATCTTTAAAATCCCTTAAATGTTATTGCCAAAATACCCTAAATATGAAGACATGTGCATTTAACAAAGATATAACTTAAATTTAGTTAAAAAAAACACTTTTTAAATGCATTTATATTTCTTTCTCTTTACCATTTATTATTGTTATTGTATATTGTATTATTATATTATTAGCTTCCTCCAAAATGTGTAGTTGGTCCTACAAGTTCGTTTCTTACAAACGGCTTCCTCTCTAATTTCATAGCTAAGAAATTGATATTATCGAAGCCAGCTATTAATATTGTCACATCAAAGTATATTCGTCGCAACCTTTGAATATTACCACATCAAACTACAGTATTTGTTTAGCTTTAGATTTAGATGATACCACCTTGAAAGTTCTACGGATAATTTTACTCATAACCTTTGAATCTATGAATCTTAAGTGGAACCACTATTATTTATTGAGCATTTAATTTAATTCTAACACAAATATATAAAGAAATAGAGATTATATATACAGTTTAGAAGTTAAAAAGATCATTCATCTTATTATAAGTTTAGGAATTATGTAATAGTAACAAATTATTTTGTTAAGATTGCATAAAACTAAATTACAATTAGAAATAGTCTTTTCTTGATGAATTGTAGAGAAGATAAAGAGATTGAACGTGCACTTGAATTAGTCAACTCTTTCGACAAAATCTACGTTTTATTTTACACCCTTTTATAGCGATCACTTTTATTTTTTCAAATATGTATTTATTTTTAAATTGTCACAAATCTTTTAGAATCAACATAAAAAGAAGGTACTTTCAATTTTTTATAAATAAGAAAAAAAATCGTTAGCAATTATTTTCAAGAGTAAATTGTCAAATTCAAAGTGATTAACTGTAATTTTTTAATCTGAATTTATGGTGCTTTTTGTTTAGTTGGATACAATTCTAAAGTTTCAATGATTAGATGGTTGGTAAGTTTTTAATTAGACATACGTTATCGTTATCACGATAATTTATTTTTATTTTGATCAGATATCTACCTTAAAGTTTAAGTGTGAGATGCTCGTTTAATCTCTGTATTAATCTCGTTCCTTATTTTATTACACATATAACATTATATATTATTAGAATTAATATTTTTGGACACGAACCATACATCGCACAACCTGAGACTTACTGGTGCCTCTACAAATAAATCTGTTTGAGTAAACATAAACACATTATTTTTTGTCGACATTTAGAATTTGTATATATTTATGGTGGCAGAGGAGGCCCACGGTCGTTGTTTTCAATATATTTGTCGATGATGTAATCTTCTCCATTTTCATTATTATTTAAAAGTTCGTGCTTTTGTAATTTCAATGATGTCGCTTTTTGCACTTGAGTGTAGCGCCTCCCATTTGATTATCAAATGTCTATAAAAAATTTTGTAATGTGTAAGGAATGATATAACTAAGAAACTGGTTGTTTTTCAAGTGAATATTTTACTATGGGATGATTATAAAAACACAAATATAAATACTTAAGTTGGAACTAATGAGGTAGTAACTAGTTGATGAAGATATATAATGTATTTGATAAGAGATTAGATAAAGTTGAAGTTTGTAACTAGAGTTAGAGATCGTGATTGTGATTGATGATTCTTTTCGAAAGTTATTTATATTTGAAATGCTTATATTTTAAAGTATTATTTAGAATATTTTTTTCATCAACCCCAATCTTTTCATATTATCAAACGAGGCCTTCAATTAATAAAAGACGAATGTTATTAAAATTAGAATCTTAATCTCAAACTCGTTGAATCCTTTCGACCAAACATACCCATAATCATAATATGATTGGATGCATGTAAAGTGTAAAGAAGGAAAAGAGAAAAAAGAAAAAAAAAACTACAAACATTCTGACCCTAGACAAAGTTTAAAATTCCATAAAACATAGAAAAGAAAAAAAAAAAGTGAAACATATACATAAAACATCACTCCTCTGTCTTGATTATCTAAAAATAGTTCTAAGAGTCGTAGTCTTAGCTCGTTGTTTATGAACTTTCTTTATGTTGACTTTCAGCCTTCGTTGCCCTTGAAACTGTCAAATAGTCAAATGTTATCTCCAAACAATGCCTATCCTCTTTTGAAGGCTGAAGCTTTGAATGATGCTTCATTGACCTTCGTATAAGTGTGTGTATCTAAGTGCTACGTATAAAGTTTGTTAGTGTTAAACTTTCTTTTTAAGTGATATTAATACATCTACTATGATCACAATGTAATTTGTAAATCACTAATCACAAGTTCCCATTCTATAATAATACTTCCCTTTGAATAAATTTTTATGTCTAATTGATTAACATTTGTTGTACTTCGAGTAATTATCACTAGAAGTATATAGCTCTCAGAGTAAAATTTTACGAATGGTTTATGTGGTTTATACGGATTTACGAATATTGTTTTTCAACTTCTTTTTTACAATATCAATCCAAAAGGTACAATTTTATCTCGTAAATTGTTTATCTACCACTTGAAATGATTAAAAATACCTCTAATCTTTTTATTATTGTTTTTTTTAAACTAATGAATAACATATAAAACGGGTATTTTAGTCCTTTTGAGAGGTGGAAAAGTGAGTCATTTTAGCGAGACAAAAGTAATCTTTTTTGAGCTGATATTGCGGAAAAAAAAATAGTCGACGGATGGTTTTGATAAATCAGTACAGACTACAAGAACCATTTATGGAGTTTACTCTTGTTTTTAGAAAAGGGCGAAATGATATATATATATATATATTATATAAATATAAGAAATCAATTCTCAACAAAATTAAAGATTGAGATACATGATGAATACAAAATGAGAGAGCTCAAATCTATAGATTACATAAAAAAAAAACTAAATGAATATTGTTTGAACTTAATGTAATATTTTATTTTTATTTTTCACTGGCAAAAAAGATAAAATTTCATTAAACTGAGAAATAAGAAACAGAAAGCTCTATACAGGACCTAAACAAGCCATATATTACATAGAAGCCAATATCTCGCTTAAAACTTCATCTCTTGCGACGTTGGTGGAGTGGTTGACATCTAGTCTAATCTTGTTCCACTCTTTTATGTGTAGTTTGCATATTTGATATAAAGTTATCACTTGTTTCTGATCTCCTCTGTGTATTTGAAGCTGTACTTGAGATCCTCACTTTGGCTTCTTGAGAAGAACTTTTGTTATCGGTGCAGGGTTATGTCTTCCCACCATTCTTTTGTCCCTCTCATGTAACATTATGTCGCTGTCACCACTCATTGGCTTCTTTGATGGTTTAAGAGGTTTCGCTGCTTTCTTTGCCTCAAGCTTCTTTTTCTGATCCTTAATGTTGCTCGATTTATACATATGTATCTTTAGCAATATCTCCTATTTTATCCATATTTGTCATGAGTTTCGTGAATTATTGATACTTAATATGATTTGAATGCGTTTATTATTGTTAGGATTGGATGCGAGAAGAGAATGACAGAACAACTGCATTACATGTGTCTCATTGTTTGACAACAACCTCTTCATCATGTAATTTTTCACGAGGCCTATCATTAAACCCTATCTTAGTTTTAGTAGCAAGAGCTAATTCCATAGCTCTAGACCAAACTTTGAAATTTTATGTCTCTTTAAGTTTTAGACTTATAAGCATGTGGCATGTAAGTGGAATGGAAATGCAAAATCGAGTTTGTTAATCATGGTTACATTATTACTAAACACACCAGAACTGTCACATCTTCTCCAACCATTTTCAAAATCCTTACTGCTTAGTACATTTACCTTTTATTTAGATCAACATCGAACACTTATCAATCAACATAGATTACATATATCAAAACAAGTAATATACCAACAAACATAGCAATCAACATAGATTACATATGTTGGGTCAGAGACCCCACTAAATGTAATTTATAGATGACATTCAATTAAGTGTTCTTGTAGTTCACTGCATCTGTTAGCAGTGTACAGAGAGTAGAAAAGAGAAACTGTTGCTGATCAAACCTGATCAGCGAACAGAAATACTTAGAATATATTTCTTATTCTTCTCTGATCACTACATATGTTAGCAGTGATTCTCTTTTAACTTGAAGCATTCTCAAAGCATCATCATTCGATGATGATCATTTAACCTTCATGTTGCTAAGGCTGTCGCTGAAAAGATCAAGTTTCATCTGCTGAAGTCGAAGACTGAAGACAGAGACAGAGAGCAGTTCAATAATGTGGAAATCATCACTGCTCTACTGACCAGCGGTTCATGCCTTTACCCAGTAAGTACCTTGGGTCTGACAAATACCCAACGTACAATAGGAGGTCAACTTATGCAGCATACAAGAAAGCGTGCATATCTTTTCTAAGATATGTACGATCACTTATTGTACATTTGCATTTAATTCATTGTACCTTCTTCTGTAACCTAGGAATAAAGTAATGTATAAACTTTAATCCTACGATGTACTGTCACTTCCAAATACAGGAAGTTACTTTACTGTCCCAACCAATATGATGTTGTCACGTGTTGTACTTATCTCTCATTGTGTGAGAGTATAAATACCACACTCAACAACATATTAAATGTCCAGAATTTTGTATTCGAGATCAACTAGTGATAAAGCACGTTCCTACTCTCTAGTGAACCAAGTGCCCTCACTTATTTGTTAAGTGTTGATCACTGAGCCTTATCAGCGAGCTATTCGCTGATAAGCTGTTGAGACCAAATTTGGCACAAGTTAGTTTACTTAGACTTGTCTGTCTTGTCTATTTCCGCAAGTAAACTCTGTAAAGTATTCATTTGATTCATATCAATAAAAGAAAACTTTAAACTTGAATTTGTTTGTCTATTTACATTTGTTGTTAGTAGTTAAAACGTTTTAGTTGACAAACCGGGACCAACAACATATATCAAAACAAGTAATATACCAACTAACAAAATAACACCAAATAAACCCTATAGGGTAGTCTAAGTAAGGACTAGATTCAAGGATGCTTACAGGGAATCCCAATAAGCCTTACTTGGCCTCTCTTCTACCAACAAAAAAAACAAGGATTAATGACAGTAACAAAGAATAATACCAATCAAGAACCAGCAATATGATCAATCAACAACTAGCCACGTATCAAATCACACTAGAACACACAAAAGACCTCGATGATAGTCCAAGTTTGACTAAATTAGGAGTAGTTGATCCCTGTAAGCACAGAAACTCCCAAAAGCAGGTACTTGCTACCACTTGAGAAGGATAAGAAGGACTTACAGAGTACTCCATGCTCGGCAAGCCACTAGATAGCAATAAAATCAACATTGGAAGACTACAATGGTGAGAATTGAACAAGAACCAAAGTGTGAACAAAAAAACCCTAAATTCGAAGTTAGGGTTTCAAGATAAAACCTAATCCATACTAGATCCTAATGAAATAGCCTAGATTTATTCGATTGAATTCGTTACCGACTCAAAAAGCCCTAGTCGCCATGAATTTTCACCCAAAATAACATTAACCCTAAGTTTCAAGAAATTAGGTTTTTCTCATATACTTTTCAGATCTATATGATCTAATCACCCATAATCTTTATCGAACCCGAAATACACCAGAGTACCTTTAGAAACTAAACTTAGATCAAACCCTATATTCACGAATCTCGAAACCCTAAATTTCAAGGAAAAGACAATCGATCGAGAGCCTCAAACTCTAATACCATGAAAAGAAATTAGAAACTCGAAATATGAAGATATAAAATCTTCAGCAACACAATATAATATTCAAATGTTAAAATTAAGTTTAAATGAGAATGGGATTTTTTGTGAGAATAAAGGAATCAATCTCAACCATCCATTTCATCAAGATAATAATACCCTCATATTTTTAAAAATTGAATATCTCATAAACGTATAGTCAAAAAATTATAAAAATTGCACCATAAAAATCAGCAATTTTTTTCTCTTCGATTAGACATCTCACAAGGTATACCTTCGACGAACTTTTTTTTTTCTTCCATTTTTTGGTGGGTTTTGAAAACCGGTAACACATGTGTTACCCATTTTCAACCCCACCAGAAAAGAAAAAAATTCGTCGAAAGTATATCATGAGAGATGTCTAATCGTAGAGAATAAAACGCTGATTTTTGTAATGTAATTTTTATAATTTTTTAACTAGCCGTTTTTAAGATATTAAACTTGGGAGAACATTGAATTTTGCCAAATAAATGAATTCATTTATTTATTATTACTAAAATTCTCATTTTCATTTAAATGCAATTCTTAAATACTAATATGTTAAAGATGCAGAGAGAAAGAGAGAGTAATATATTGTCCTTACACACACAATTACAATTATCAAAAATAAATCCCTCCTACGAACTATTCAAATGATATAAAAGAAAGTTATATAAGCCCCTGCAGATACAAAGTCTTTCATTTAGCACCTTGCACTTATATAAAACACTAGCCACACATATATAATAAACAAATTTAAATTTTACCACATTAACAAAGTCAACCACACACATAAATGTTCCAGATATATGATTGACATAATTTTAACATCATTTTAACAATTTTAATCGACCATTTTTCTTTTATACCATTCCCAATTTTGCTTCAAGTTTGTTTTACATTTACATAAAACTTTTTGAAAAATTAACTAAAAATAATAATATATCAGTCAAATCACACAATCAATTTAAATCAAATGATTTCATCTAAGTAGTATTAAATAACTGATTAATCTTTTCAGGTATTCTATTCTCATTTTGTCCATTAATTTATTCAAATTCTTTAACTATACAACTAATTAGTACATTGACACGTGACTATGTGAAATAATGCATTTGAGTTTTTAAAGTTGATAATTAAATTTAGAGTAAATTACATCGATTGTTTATGTGGTTTGCAAAAAATAACACCGATCGTCCTTTTATTCTCAAAATTACACGGACGTCCTTGTAGTTTGCAAGATCGCACGTTTATGGTACAAAAAGACCATGGATATGCGATCTTGCAAACCACAAGGATGATCCGTGTAATTTTAAAAATAAAAGGACGATCGGTGTTATTTTTTACAAATTACAAAGACGATCTATGTAATTCACTCTTAAATTTAAAAAAAACATAAGGTATTGAGAATAGAAAGATCACGGCTAACGCTTGACTTTTTGATATGAAGCAACTGAATGTTTACAAAACAGTAGTATGCTAGAACTCTATATATTTAATTTTTTAAACGCCAACTAATCATATGTTGCATAGATATATAAAACACTAAAAAGAAACATTGCAAGTATTAATTGAGAGATTAATGGTTACAAACCATACAATATTTTAGTTACGACCGTAAAGTATTCATCACATTAAGAATTGCCTCGAGATGAAGCGTTAATTTTGGCCTCCAAAATACTGTTTACATGAACGACCAAATTAGTCCACTTTTAACCTTAGAAATAACTTTGGTTTGGTTAGCTCAATTACCACCAAGTAAAAATCATAATTTACATACCAACATATTTATAAAAAAAAAAGAATAGACTAAAAATCCTTAATTAAAATTAAATTAAATTTAACGCTTATCGATGTATAATGTTTAGTTAGATTAAATAAATTAATTCATTGACTTATTTGTTTGTTGTATTTCCATAATCTATTTGGTTTGACAATAAAGTTTATTATTTACTTATAGTTGTTAAATTAAAACAACTAATGTTGTAGTGTTATGAAGTTTGCTAAACATAATTTTTTTTAATCTTATATATGATTAATAAAAATGTATAATGTATTTACATATATTTATTTATCTACACATAGATTTTTGTATTGTACGTTTGGTATAAGTTTACATTTGTATAATGTATTCATTTGTTAAACAATAATAATACTAATGTTAAAATTTAAACTGATGTATTCAATTATTTCAATGATAAAATACATACCTCAATTAAAACGTTATGTTGTTGCTAAAAAATTACGTCATGCTAAAAATCAATCAAGACAAATCTTTCAAATGTTAAGAGTATATTTATAAATTATCAATAAAAAAATATCATGTTATTTAAACTGTAAAGATTCAAAAGAAATAGGGAATGACTAAAAGTGTCATTTTCAAATAGCTATGGCCACGCCTTTAAAGAATAAAAATGGAGTCGTGAAAGAATTTGAACTGTAGAATCTCTATGAATAGATTTTAATCTAAGGTTCATATTGTTCTATGATATTTTAGAACGAGGATTATTTTTTTCAAATATGAATGTTATGAACACACTTATAAAATTAATTAAATTTTTATCTTTGAATCACTATAGAAAGAACACAATTAATAGTACATATTACTTTATGATATTCTATTTTTAATTATATAAAGAAGATAAGAGATTATAAGATTAGGAGAAGGTTCAAATAGTTTTGTTTGTTACGGTGGTAATGGTAAGATTGAACATTTTTATCTTTAATTTTAATATTAACTAATTTTTTATAAAAAAAAATTATATCAAAATTATTAGAATTATATGCTCTTTAATATGTGATAAAAAGTATAAAAAAATATGTCACACACACTATAAATTTTTAATGTGCATCACAGTTTAAAGTTACAATAGTTGTGATGCACAATCTTAAGTTGTATATCATATATTTAAAAAAATAAATTTATATCTCATATTATAAAAAATAAAATTATATTCCCTCCGTACTATAATAAGAGTCCACCTTTCCTTTTTAGTCTATCCCAAAATAAATGTCCACTTCCAAAAGTAGTAAATTAACTTTACCATTTTATCATTTTTCAAAACTGATACATGAGAGTTTGTGCAAAAAGTAAGGGCAAAAATGTCATCTTCACTACCAGACAAAACAATTTTTTAAACTGTGTACAAACTGATAATGAATTCTTATTATGAGACGGAGAGAGTAATAATTAGTATTATTCTTTTTTACAATTTTTTTTTTAAATATATTAAAGTTAAAAATAAAAATACTTATTTTTACCATTACTACTATAATAAATAAAATTACAATAATCGTTTTCTATAAGATTATATATAACCAAAATTATAAGTAAATAAAATATATTGATATACTCCTTTTTTTTAATGATATAACTAAAAAGTGATTGATGTACAAGTATATAGTACCTGAGAAAAGGAACATGTAAAGAATTCAAATTCCGTCCGTTGGGGGAAAAGAAAAAATCCCCAAAAACTTCCCTCGTTACTTTGCTTCTTATACTTCTTACTTCTTACCAAATTAGGGTTTTAGCATCTCAATTCTCGGTTTGCCAATAACCATCAACCTCAGAATTATACGATTCTTCACAATTTTGAGTTAATTTTACATATTCCACTTGTGATAGCTGTTTAATCGTTCTAATTATAGCATGAGGTTACAAACCCTAACTTCACCATTACTTGAAAATTTACAACCAATGTTAAACGAATCAATTTACCACTTTTTAGTTGAATTCCAAAACGGACGAACCGATTTCTCAGAACTCAGTTCAATTTTCTTCCGTCTGATCCAAACAATGACTGATCCACCGCTTGAGTTCGTCTGGTTTTACTCTGCACTCACTTTTCAAACTGCTAACTCAGCTGACGTAACTAATTCACATACTCGATTATTATCTGTAAAGGACTTGTTTCACTCGTTAGTTTCATTTCGGAATCTGTCTGATAGTAGTTACTTAAAACAAGTGTCTATTGTTGCTCCGGTTTTGTATCATTTAGCAAAGTGTAGGTTTGAGTTTTCTAGGTTTAAGATGGAAATTGAGAGTTTAGCTGATACGATAGTTAGTTACATTGTTATGTGTTGTGATAATGATTTGGTGGAACAAGAGGTGGTTGAGAAATCGATGGTGAGTTGGGTTGGTGTGGTGCCGGTTTGGATTGCGGATCAGGTTAGGGAGAATGGAGGTCGTGTAGATGGTTTGCAGTTGTTTCTCCCTCTTTCAAATGAGGATATTCGTCGTGGAATTGATGGGGAGTGTGGGATGGATTACCTTGCTGCAGTTGTTATGATCGAAGTGTTTTTGTTTAGGTTGTGTCTTATGTTTGATTCTGGAGGTTCTCGGATGGAATTGCGTAAGGATGTAAAGAGTTATGCTGTTCACGTAATTAAGGGATTCAAAAAGAATTCGACCTTTGTGGGTGAGATATACACGATCCTTGACTTTAATGTATTTTGTTTCGATGTTAATGTCGTATTATTGTTAGATTTGTTTTAAGGAAAATGATAACGTAGGGCTGTCGTTAACATAAAAAGGTGACATTATTTCAGTAAACCTTGATCCATGTAAATGAAGTCAAGTGTGATTTATGACTCAAACTGTTAATTGATCCCAATGCTTGAGTAACAATTCTTAAGGACATAGAAGAAATTGAACAACAATTTTGTTTAGTTAATGCATTTAGGTCTTCAGAGACAGTTTCCTCATTGTTATTACATCTTTAACACATAGATTATGTTTTCGTTACTTTTAACTGGTTTAGCTATGACAATAATTATGAAGTCAAAGTTATTCATTCCTTGAGTTTCTTTCAGATGGTGGACATCCATCGAAATTTAATAAATGCTCATGCTGTGCCAAAAGAAAAAAAAAACTTGCAATCGATATGGATAAAATAGATGATTTTGTGGACCAAAATCATGTTATCACTATTGTGTAACCATTTCTAGTTAACATAAAAAAAACTTGTTTAGTTGTCTAGTACTGTTGTTGCTAGTTAAAGAGTGTGGTTCATTCTCTTAGTAATGGTTTATGATCTTTTTTATTGACCCAGTTATGCTTTTCAAACTGCTGTTGGAACCAAGTTTACCTGTCGCTGAGCTCTTGGTCAGTTTTTCTATACTATCAACTTATCTACAAACACAGAGTACGATCCACAAAGCAGGAATGGTAACATATGGTTACTAAATTACTTCTGACATGTTCGTACAGTCTACAACGGATGAACTCCTCCTCAGGCAACTGCTTTTTGACGTTGCTTTGGATTTGGGATCGTTTCTCAGCTGTGATGCCTATTCTCAGCTCTCAGATGTTAAGTACAAAGAGCTTGTAATCCTATGGTTGTTTGTCACAAACTCTGCATTCCAGGTTGCAAGGTAAGTCCTGGCTATTATCGTATTAGTCCAACATCTAAAATCCTGTTGAGTTTTGGCATATAAAATACTCTTTAATTATCAAATATTTGGATAATGTCTAAAATACACTTATATTATGTGAGATGATTTAATATTATTCTTGATTATTCATAAGTTTAAAATGTTTTTCAACTTTGACACAATTGTAGTCTTCTGGTGTGTGGAGTGTGGACCATTATTTATATACTGGCATTAAATTTTACAGACATTTGGATGATATCTGAACTACCCGCTGAGTAAATATCAAAATGATATGAACTGTTTCAAAGACCCAACATGCATTTTTTGTGCATTGGGCTCTTTCATGATCTTATAGAATGTCTGAATATTCATAAATGTCTAAAATACCTTTCAGTAACAAGAGAACGGTGGAGTTTTGTGGGACAACATCGGCAAAATGACACTGATGTATCTTGTACAAAACTTTGAATTCTGTAGTTCATATGGTGATATGCAATTTCCTTTGATACAGTGAAAATGGTGACCATGCTGGAGGCGATTGTTATCTCAATACCTTTACTGCGTCTCATCTCCCACATCAGATAATATCGTGGGTCACTGGTATTACAAGTATTAAACCAACAGCACCTGATATTTCCTCTCCGATTGACATTATTGGTACGTTGCTTCTTGTGACGTGTCCCCTGTACTCTTGCTTATATCTTATCTGCATCATTTCTAGAGTGCACTAATATTTACAATAAACAAATAAAAAAAATAAAAATATATAATTGGCAAATCAAGCCAATCTCCTGAACTTATAGAGGACCCAGCCTGCCTGCCTGCCCTGTCTGTTTTGCCACCTTTACCGGAACCCATGTAACAAGATGCCATGTAACTTATGCAGGCTGGCTGTTGGTCCTGGAAAAGCAGGGACATAAAATATGTGATCTTAGCATATCAGAGTTACATGCAAAAGCGTTGAAGTACAAGTCCATGGCCATAAACAACAAAGTCAAAGAGTGTCAACCTATGGCCGAGGATTCACCTGTAAGCATCAAGGGAAGAAGAAAACGTGATAGCGCTGGGTTTGGGGAGGTACAAAAGCAGATCAAGGTAATGAAATCCTGCCACGAGAATCTGGGGGATGACAGTTTTCATGGTAAAAATGAAGTTGGAAACTCGGTTCCCGATCAAGAGATGGTAGATATGGTCTGGTGAAGCAATTACGGCATTGGTAGCCGTGCAATGTTCTAGAAATGTTTATTGCTGCAAAGTTATTAGTTCAAGGTAGGACTGTTGGGGTCTTAAGTTCTCTAGCAAATCTGATAGAATTGAATTAAGTAACCAACTTTCTTTTGTTACATCACTCAACTTTGTAATATTTAGGATGGATAGTACAATTGATAATATGTTAGATCACACATGTTTACCGCGCATCCATGTCAGCGGCCATGTTAATAGTTAATACACACGGTGTCAATTATGCATAGACTTCTCCTGTTATTCGGCGAATTTTCTGACATACCTGTGAGATCACAATCATAACCTAGTTTTTTTCATTGATAAAAAAAATGAGTAAATCAATAATCTGATTCAAGATGTATAAGGTAAAAATACGTTTAGTTTGCTTTTAGAGTTGTTTTCTTTTTAGTGAAATCATCTGTATATTAATTTGAAATGTGATTTGTATGACATTCATTCGTAATAGGGAAACATTTCGTATTGTCTACAGTACCCAACTTGTGTAATGTGGAGGCTATATATGTAATTTGATATCCCTTTTACTTCTTTTAATCTGTACATTTTCAGCTTTTTTAGAGATAAAGGTTATTATGCATAGTAACTTGTACAATACAAAACTACTCATTCACTCCCCCTTCATCTTGAGAGAGAGAAAAGTAGTCTTTTATATTCAGATCATATAAACCGATATCCTTCATCTTCTCTTTTCCCTTTACTACTCTTTGGCCCCTTTCTTTTTATATCAACAATATATATATATATATACATACATATAAACCAAAATCTAACCGTGTCCACTTTCAACTTTTAAGTATGTCCATGATAAATTAAAAATAAGCTTTAGTTTGTAATGATATTGAATTGCAAAAAAAAAAACGCTAAACTAATTCAAATTCCTGAAACTCAGCAAAAGAAAATGCAAACTTGTTAATGGATGCCAAACTCATATTATTGTTGTTTGGTTTCAAATAAAACCCATCTGGTAAAGGGGTACACAATCAAAAGGAAAATGACAATGGAATGAGTGAATGACTTGAGAACCTGAGGTTGTGATAATTGGAAAGTATGAAGGAAACAATTTAATTGATGAAATAATATGTATGATTTAGAATTGAAAAGAGAAAACAGAGAGAAAGATACAGAGTACATAAAAGGAGGGAGTGAATGAAAAGAGGTGCAGAGTGTTTTGAGGAGAAAGAATGACTTGCTAAATTACAAAAATAACCTCAACAGTGGGTACTGTCTAAAGTGAAAAAATAACCTCATAATTGTCGACAATGAATCAATGGCATATTTCAGCATACTGGGGAATTGTCATTGAACTGAAAATGTGTCGGTATCTAACTCTGGTTAAATAAGTAACCATAGTATCTGGTTAACTATTCAATTGAGAGGAAGGGTGACTAGTAATGGGCCACTCCCACTCGTGACCTGTACATTAATACAAATGGAAATAGCGAATGAAAGAGAGCGTCGGTAGCTCCCTTGAGTTTATTTACATTTTCGACACCATTCTTTTATTCTTTTCATTTTACTCACCTTGGTTCAAATCTACTCTTTAATTTTGGCAATGATATGGTAATTTTATAATGGTAAAAGTAGATAAAATTCTCACTTAAACCTATTATGTTCTGACTATTGTATAAGTTATGGTGTTTTATTCTAATTTCATGACATTAATTAATAATAATATAATATATAGATAAATTAGAACAAACTTAAAGATCAAGAAGAATAGCTAGTTGTAAAAATCCTTAGAAATTGATAAGCACGTGGCATTTCATCCATCTCTTTCATTTGATATCAACTAAAGATTACTGATCAAACGTCATTCGCCGACAAATTATGCACAAGTAATGGTATGAAGATGAAATGATGTGACTTTTTATCCTGTTTAATTGTCCCTTTCACATTCAAGCTATGTCTTATTCTAACAACCAAATTTTATGTAGAATTACATAATTCTTGAATGATTAAATCACATGGTTATTAGTTATAATAAAGGCTCATTACCGAATATTTACGTTTAAAGTTCTTACATTCGAATTTCAATGAGCTTAATTCTATAAGAAAACATTAAAAGTTGTGGACACAACAATATAATGAGTTGAAAAGAAACAAAGATAACACCTTTTGTCAATGTTTGTTTTTTATAGCGTTCAAATATTTAATTAAGTATTTATTTCTTTCATGTGAATACATATATTTTAAAAAAGTTTGTCATATATGTATGCAATAGTTAAACTACTTCTAATTGGAAACAATATATATGAGCTTTTAGAACCCAAATAGTGCATCAAAGCGAAACTTTCTTAATTTAAACACTTAATTGGTGTTTTAAGCTTATACCAACTCAAAATGTTTGATACTACTTAAATTCAAATTTCGTATTGTCTAGCTAGACTTGCTCTTTAGTGACTCAACAAGCTCAGATAGTGGAATGAGCCGAGCTCGTTAAGACACACATGTTGCTTTGCAATTTATTTTAGTTATCCCATCATCATCTTAATCTACTTTCTAAGACATGTCAATGAAATTTTAAGAGACACTCTACTTAATTGAAGTATTTGCTTTTAACTTTGCATGAGTTTATATTCAAACTTACATGAAACCATAGTGGGTAGAATGAAAAAAATGAAAACTATAATGACCAAAACTGTCATTTGAGTATAATAGACATAAAAGTAAATTACATTATCGGTCCCTATAGTTGTTTATATTACACTCTCAATCCCATAGTCGGGAATTATGCTGACACAGTTTCTTGATCCGGGATTTTATTTCACCATCAGTCCCTTGTCTTAATGAGTGTTAATTTTATTTGTTATCTCAAGTTACGTATGTCATACACGAGGATATTTTGTTTCACCGTCAGTCCCTGAGAAACCGACGTGACTTGAGATAACGGACAAATTAATACTCGTTAGGGTTAGGGACTGACGATGAAACGAAAACCCGGATCAAATGACTCTATTCGCATGATATCCCCACCCGAAGACTATAAATGTAATATATGGACAATTATAAGGACTCAGAGTGTAATTTACTCTAGACATAAATGCATACACACAAAACAGCTAGTTAGCTAGCTCCCTATAAATAGATTAGAGAGAGAAAGTAACAAACACATTCACTCTATCATCACTCAGTAGAGAGAGCCAAAAACGTAGATTCGTATATAAACAACTTATTATTTTTCATGCCAAAAATGGCGGATTCAACCTATTCTTTTTCCATTGACATGGAAACCAGCAGCTTTCATGATGATGGAAAGGTACGCACAATATACATTCAACTTTATATATTTATATATATATTTATTTATTTATTTATTGAAGTATTAGTATTAGTATAGGTGGTTAATTTTGTTTAATGTACTCGAGGTGTCGGTTGTTTGTTTATCAAATGATCTTCTTGTTAATAATATATTCATTTTGTTAATTAATATTGATTGATTAATTTATAAGTTACACATCCTAATGAAATTTGTTAAATCGTGGTCAAAGATGGTTTATGTAATGCCTTCAAAGTCGAAAGCAATTAACCATTCGAGTATCTGTCAGGTTCAACTAAAAACCATGATGAAAGGATACTAGTAGTCCACTACTTTAGGCTTATAAAATACTCAAATTTCTATTTTATACTGATGTGAGACAGCTTGTTACAGTTCATGTTGAATACTTACCCGAAAATTGGAACATTGACGATTATAAATGATGAACATTTTGTTTCTAATCAATGTGAAGTGAGAAGGTGTTGGATATGAGTAATTGATACTCAATGTTAAGATTCGCAAAATTAGTATAACATTTTTATGATAAAATAAATGATAGTATTTACGTTTAAAGTATATGCTTAAGTCATTCAATGATTGGTATAAACTATTGGAAACATGTTTTAAAGATGATACTTATGGTTAAAGTGTATGTTTAATCGTTTAATGATTAATATGGCTGATTTGCAGGAAGGAGTAATCTTGGGGAAAGGGGGAAGCAAATATGGGCTGTCCGTTAACATTCATCACGGTGAATGTTAATTAACATTCATTGTGACCAAATTAACATTCACCGTGATGAATGTTAATTAACATTCACCATGATAAATGTTAACGAACAATTCAAATTTGTTTCCCTCTCTACGTATATATAAATTAATTAGTTTCTTTCTTCTCGTCTTAATTTTAATTTTTGAATGTGACATGCGCCTCAATTTCTTTTTAACTATACTTTTAATGATACATTTTAGGAAATCATTCGTTTATTTATATGATGATATGATGTGCAAATGTGTGTATATAAAAGTCGTTATAACTCGTCTCGCCATGTTGGTCCAAGTTATCAAAAAAAAAAAAAAAAAAATTACGTTTGATGTATTTGTTGACTTGTTTAACTTTTTCCTTCCCTGTCATATAAGGCGTTAAGATTTAGTAATAAGTTGTATTCTTTTCTTGTTAACCATTGTGGTTTGTATTTTGTAACTGACGACCAACTGTCTTAAAGTATTTAATGGGTAATTATATTGGGAAGTGCAATCTACTTTGCAAACAATAAGAAGCTTTTAGACTTTTAGTTACTCATTAATTGTATTGTATTATTAAAAGGGTCATAAGTTTTCAGTTGTTGGTAGGTTATGTCTATTCAACCAATTAATGAGAAAGCAGGATGATATAATTTGAATGAAATCACATTGCAAATGCTAAATTAGGCTACTTAATTGTTGTCCTTTTAGTTTGAATGGAGGTAAAAGTATAAACCTTTAAGGAAATTAAACCCATTTTTTTCCTAGCATCATGCTATCGACAAACAGATGTCTTACTAATTCACGAGATTTATGTAAAACCTCGTTTCTGTAATTTCCCGACAAGAAAGTTATTGAACAACAGCATTAATTGAAAGATAGTACGAGGAGATTTAGTGGCTAGTGACTATGTGCTCTTTTTGACCAATACAGTAAATAAATATAGTATAAATATATGTGCTTTATTCAGATTTTTTAATGAATTTAGCTGTTTACTTTTATGTTGTCGTTATGTAATTAACGCTTTTAGTAAAATGCATTAAATTCAGGAGCATCGTATCAAAACTGCCACTGGATTTATTTCTGTTGCAATCTTTGGTGACGTGGACAAACCAGCTCTCATTACCTATCCTGATGTAGCTTTAAATTGTAAGTGAAGTACCTTTTTGTACTATTTAAGTGATATAAAATGTTTTCATAAATGTGATGTTTACTTGCTTTTGGATCAGAGTTGTGTTAGAAAGAAGAGGAATAACAAAGTTGTACACCTATTATTTAAGCTTTAGAGGTGTCAATTTCTAACTATTTGTTTGATTATACCTTGGGTTATATCTTATATCTAAAGTGTTGGATGTTAGTAATTTTTTGGTATTATGGCTACTTTTATGGTATTGAGATTTGCACGAAACCAAATGACTTTAGAATAAGTTCAAAAAGGGCAAGATGGTGTGGAGTGAACGTTCGCAAGAATTAATCTAATTAGAGACATAATAAAAAGCGGGGGTCAAGAGGTCGCAAAACCTCAAAGGAATTTTATGTTAACCAAATAAACTGCCAACAGTTTTCCCGCCAAAAGAAACTGTTTTTCACCAGACACACCTCTACATGAACACATGAATATCGGTAAATACTACTTTCTGAGACTGTATTATATCATTCTTCAGAGTGTTACCGGCATTATTCAGTGATTATTAGAAATCGCATGTAAAGTTTTCAACGTCAAGTGGGGTAAATAATTTCTGCCTTGTTTCCTAGTCCCGAGTTTTGCTTCTTGACTGTTGCATGGGATTCGGTTCGTTAAAAAGCAAAAAGTTGTCAAATGAGTCAAACCTGTTGAATGATGCTCTGAAATCTGAGTACATTTTAAGTATTTAACTACAAAAGGAGTGATGGTGGATCAACCCAACTAAAACATATGCATTTTGACTGGTGCTGATATTACCTGTTTTGAGAAGTTATTCACGCAAGATACGTCCATTTTGCCACTCTAATGTAGAAGTTGTATTATAAATTTTGATTGAAAATAAATAAATAATCATTGAATGATAGAAATGGTTTTTCATTACTAAGATAAGTTTTATGTGACTGCTTGTGCAGATATGTCCTGTTTCCAAGGGCTGTTCTTATGCCCAGAAGCATTCTCGCTGTTGCTTCATAACTTCTGCATATATCATATCAATCCTCCGGGCCATGAGGTCAGTAATTGGTATCTTGACATTTTTCATGTTAAATTGCAAAGCTGAAGTGTTTTAAGTAACCATAAGTACAAGACTCACTAAATATACCATAAAACTAGTATAAAATTTGACCACTATCATGTCACATATTCGTACCTTCTGATCCAAATAATAAGTTTGTATCATATACTCTCCCTAAAAATATTCTGTGATATGAATTATTGTATTTGTTAGTTTGCCTCCTGTCTTATGTGGTACCTCTTTAAGAGTTTTTGCAGTGGGGAGCTGCTGCAGTGTCATATGACGATCCAGCCTTATCTGCAGATGATTTAGCTGATCAGGTTGCTGAAGTTCTAGACTATTTCGGGTAATTGTAGCATTACGATCGTTTTATTTAACTATTCATTTGGATGAAGTTGAATAGACTTGTGAATTGTTCTTCCAGACTTGGTGCTGTTATGTGTTTGGGTGTGACAGCTGGTGCTTATGTACTTACCTTGTTTGCCGTAAGCTGCTTGCCTGCTTCTTATGTACGTCTCACTCGATTTATAATAACAATAATTCTAATTTGATACGTTGTTATGTATCTTCTGGCAAACAGATAAAATATACTCAACGTGTAGTTGGTCTTATACTTATTTCTCCACTATGCGAGACACCTTCTTGGTCAGAATGGTTGTGTAACAAGGTTAGTTTCTCAAGAGCCTTTTCATTTTAAAGTCTGATCAGGCACCAACTGTGTAATATTATTTCATATGAAAAGTTCATATTTTTGTTGTAAGAGGAAGGGCTCACAAGGAAGTAAAATAGTGAATATTTTGAGGGAAGCATGTGACGATGATCTTTGCTTGAATATTCATTGATGGATATTTCACTGTATACTATTTATACTTAATATCCACCAGATGATAAGAATTTTCATCGATAGATATTACAAGTGAAAATGGTTGCTTCTGTATCCCTCAAAAAGCATGCTTCCCCATAGATCTTTCTCCATTGTTGTAATAATATAGTTCTAATAATTCTATTTACCGTACTAATTGTTTAGGAAAACTCTTTTAAACATGAACGACATTGTGTTTGGGCCAACCCAAACCCACTAGTACCCACAATTAAATAATTCTTCAGACATGTTACCCAATGTTCGACTAGCCCATTTTGCCATCTCTGACATTGTAAAAATATTGCTAATTAAACTTGTACCATTTCTGTTTTCAGGTTATGTCGAATGTCCTACATTACTACGGAATGTGTGGTCTAGTAAAGGAGTTATTATTGATGCGTTATTTCAGCAAGGTACAAATCTTCTCATTAACAGGACTGACAATTGTTCATGACAAGGGCATGAAAAAAAATGAAATTACAGTAATTGTTAAACTGACAGGAAGTTCGTGGAGGTGGTATAGTACCAGAAGCAGATATTGTTCATTCATGTAGAAGAGTGAGTGCCCACCACCTTGCTGTCTTTTCTACCGCATTATGTAAATTATTGAGGTGTCAAAATGGGCGGTTATACAACACTTTAACCAGGGTTCTTTCTAAGCAAATAACTAGAGTAGTATGTTTTGAAATGGGTTGGATTGACCCTATGTTCCAAAACATTTATTTTCCAGTAATTTATAGTTATTTATTATAAGTATGTCAAATATGACCTCAAAATACATATATTATTTCTATAACAATCTATATGTTTTTATTAAAATGATTTTGAAAGTTGTATGCATTACAAAAAATTCCTAACCTTTAACGCGTTTTCTTTTAAGCTGCTATTTTTTTTGCTAGGTTGACCAGTTACGTACAAAACATAACCTGAATCAGCCATTTCATATATAAATTAGTAAAAAATAATATATATATATATATATATGTACATGCTTTGATTTTTGAACCGGTTTTCTACAGTCACTCGATGAGATGCAGAGGCTTAATGTGGTTAGATTTCTTGAAGCTCTTAATGGGTAATTTTTTGTTCTTTCTTAATGAAAGCATTGTTTCTCAACCTGGCTCGAAATGTATTAAATGAAGATGAATTTGTGCTCTCTTGATTCAGGAGACTAGACATCACGAATGGGTTGAAAAGACTGCAGTGCCGAACACTGATCTTTGTGGGGGAGAATTCCCCGTTCCATTTGGACTCTCTTCACATGACTTCAAAACTAGATAGAAGACTCAGTGCACTGATAGAGGTATATGCATATTAACTGTTCTAGTAAGATAGTCCAAAAGATAATCTTTGAATGGAATACTGATAAAAGTATGATATCAAATGATAAACTGTATAAATAGAATGACTGTGTATTCCATAACATGTAAACTTGTAACTACAATAGTATCGCAGCAAGGTTCATAAAGATTACTAAAAGAAGCTTATATATGGTAGGGTGCATCTAACGAGATGTATCAATTTTTTAACCAATCTTTTAATGAATGGGTCAACTCGGGTAATGTCTATTTTTAATGGGTCAAACAAGTAAAAGAAGTTGGATAACAAGAAGATGCATCAAATAGGTGGAAAATGTCCCCAAGATATATATTTAATGCATTAACCCCGGACCCTAAATCATTATACTCAAAGACTTAAGAGTATTATTAATAATTAAAATAACATAATTTTTTTGATCTCACATTAATTGTTTATAACAAAAAGTGTTTTGGGTCAACCTAATCAAGTCTGTACCAAGATATTACCCGTTATCCAACTTGACTCCCACCTGCACATATTGCAACCCGTACATCTAACAATGAAAAGTGGTGGTACATAATTAGGTTGGAAGATGTGGGTCGCTGGTAACCGAGGAGCAACCTGACGCGATGTTGATGCCATTGGAATACTTCTTGATGGGATATGAAGTTTACAAACCATCTCAGTTAAATATAAGTCCAAGAAGCCCGTTGAGCCCGACATCTATCTCTACAGAACTTTATACACCCGAAAGCATGGGTTTGAAGTTAAAGCCTATTAAAACTCGACTTCATCCATTATGAAGTAAGCAAAAAAGTAAGCATCAGAGTTACCATTTGCATATTGATGTGAAAGAAGAATTATTGGAGGTATGTACATAGGAGGAGAAATTTTTTAGCTTAGTACAAATGCAAGCATAAAAATTCGTAAAATTACTTTCCTGTTTGGTATCGCTCGATCGAATCAAGAAGTAGAGAGAGAAGGGATAGTCACTGTGTATGTTGAAGACTAAATCTGTTTGAAGGCTGGTGTCTTTTAAGTTATCAGTACAATTTATTCATATGGTTTTACAATAATTTTTTAAGTGTCTTTTTCTATCAAATAGTTGTAAGTAATGGTAAGCACTGAGGGCACCAAATATATATATTATATATATATAAAAAATCAACTTCACGTATATTAATATACACACGAGTTACTGAATTTGTATTTGACTTATTAGTATATAATAATCGATATGCTAAAATTACAAGTTTTATATGATTTAACAATGAAGTTTGCAATTAAATTATTTAATATGGTGTGTATTCTACATTCAACTGTTGTCATACTTATATTACTAATTTTTATACGAATCTAAGTATTTCGATAATAAATTAGTAATTGAAAGCATTTAAAATTTAAAATAAATCAACAAAATATATAATTATAAAGAATCTAATTATAAATAATCCAATCAAAAATATAAATAAAATAAGGGATTATATATTTGGAGACCACTCAAATATATCATTTTGTTTTTGTAGGCCATCCATATTTGAAAACGATTTTGTAGGCCACCCGTATTTGACAACAATTTTATAGGCCACCCAAATTTGTATATTGTTTCATGTATACCCAATTCGAATAAAAACTCATCGGAAAAGTGTAAAATGATACAAATACCTATGTATTTGAATGAAACTAAAATAATATAAATGATGTTAACTAACAAATATAGGGGTATTTGTTTCCCTTCACATTTTTTTGATGAGTTTTTAGTCGAATTTGGTATACATGAAACAATATACAAATTTGGATGGCTTACAAAATCGTTTTCAAATATGGTAGCATACAAAAACAAAATGATATATTTGGGTAGCCTACAAAATCAATTTCAAATATAGGTAACCTACAAAAATATAATAATATATTTGGGTGACCTCCAAATATATAATTTCATAAAATAAAATAAAATAGCAATCATAAATGTTAAAGTTGTAACGTTAATTGACTTTAACTTTATTATTAATTGATTAATTACTTATTGATTGACGATCTAAATTTGAAGTTATAGATTGGTCTGAAATAAGAATTCCTATTGCCCCCAGATTGAGTATCATGGAAAAAAAGAAGTTGTTTTACATTTTTAAATAAAACAATGAAGTAAATAGTGAATTTTGATCGGTCAACTGAATTTCAATTTTAAATCATGATGTCATAAATTCACTTTTTACAATTTTTAAACTTATATAATAATCATAAATGATATTTAAACTTTTATTAAAGAAAAAGAGAAAAAAAATACTTTATTATGCTACAATTAAACGATAGCATAGAAAAAATATAATAGTGTAAAACTTAGTATTTTTTTATTTTGAATATAACTAATTGATTGAAGAAGATAAAATAAACGATTTAACAAAAATGAACATCTTAAAAGCATAAATGTGAGAATTAAAGGATATAATATTGAATATTATTTATGATGTCATTTTACCTTAAATTTTAGCCAATTTAATAAAATTAGATCATTCTAATGGATAATTGAATTTTTAATAATATTATCATATGATTTATATATTATATTTAAGATAAGATGTACAATTATGTTTTCTAAATTATACAAACACTTGATGTAGTGGTATTAGACTATCAATCAACAGTGTGTAGTTTCAAATTCACTTGACAGTAATCTCTACTGTAAAATGTAGACTAACAACGATATAAGTTTTATTAAGGATCTAAAAATCTTGACAATTTGACACTCAACTACACCTGGTATAACCTTCAGGGGTTGTCAAAGTGGTATATTGTATATCAAAATTTGAATAAGTATCAGAAAATTTGAGATTTAAGATTCAAATCTTTGTAATGATATAAAAATAGAGAATGAAAGACAATCTGTGTGGATCACGTCACTCTTTTTAAGAGTGCTTTATCTAGTTCGAATTTGTATAACGATGAACTTGCGGCTCATAAATTATTGGACCAAAAGTCAAACACCACGATTACAGGACAAAAAACTAATACATATGCAGTTTAGAGTACAAGAACAGTTACATTTTAGCCATTCAAATTTATGGTATTTACAAAAGTAACCCTGATTTAAACTTTTGTTGCATCTAAGACCCACGCAGTTAAATGCGTAGGACCATTCCCACTTGGGGTATATGCATCTTATTTGCTCCTATCCAAATGTTGATTTCTTTTTTAACAAGTCCCGGAAAGAATATTCAAGGGAGTAGAAGTTCAAAATTTTAGAATTCAATCACATATGCTTTGCAAACTTCAATACTAACGGTATATATATGGATTTTCATTTTCATACAACGTTTCCTTGTAGATATAAGAGAACTTACTCATCATATTTCGATAAAAAAAAATGGCATTGATTACCAAGAAAAATGATTTATCTAACTAATTCTGTAGACATAAGCATTAATTAACATTCAGATATAATTGAACCATGTATTAAAATCAATGATAAACAATATTAAATATAATATAGAAAACGATTAATGATGTCATTCAAAAGTTTAATTAGTCAATAAAATTTTTTAATTTTGTAAAATCAATTAAAATTAAAAATATTATGACATCATAAATCATAATTTAAAAATAATTAAATTCAATTAATTATATCATAAATAAATTTTTGACAGCTTCTAAGGAAAAGATCTTTATCTTTTAAAAGTATTCCTAATACAATATTCATACTACAGGGTACCATATTATATTAGGACAAGGTTGCAGCCAAACACAATTCAAAAACAAAAATATCAAAGCAACACAAATTGTATACATATACATAACGTTATTTAAAACAAAAATATTAAAAAAGATTAATACTCAAAGCTGCCAAACATGCACTACGTAACTATATAAACCTAGCAAAAAACCCAAAATCAACCTTATATACCCCGTTAATAGTTCAAAATGAAATTTTAATGGTAATATATCTATTAATGAGAATCATGTACGTTAATGAATATATAGACTTTCACATTCCGTGTGTATACGGGTCTATAACTAGTTAAACATAAAAAGAAATCATATGTGTTAAATAATTATAGAATTAATATAATATTTGTGACATTGTTACTTTGATACAAAAGAAAATGAGTAAGTTTAATCTAGGCTTATCTTGAATGCACATTTTATATGTGTGTATGGGGACTTGTGCTGAGAGAGAAGAGGAGAAGAGGTGCACTCAATGATACCCTTAATCTAACATTTCATCTTTTAATCACACAAGTACAAATGGTAATGGATCAAATTAAACTATATCCACATTCATAACCATCATTTTTCTTCATCTATATCTACATCCATATCCACTTATTTTTCAAATTCTCCATCCATATGCATACCCATTAAATTAAGTAGGTTAATGAATATCTATTGAAGATATTTATAAATTAGTAAAAAAACCACTTCAAAATATAATGATGAATACAACTATTTGTTAATGTATGTGGTTTGTTTAACCATAAATTATTCAATGGAAATGCACAACTCTTGTTATGATGATTGTAAAAGTCATTAGCATATAATTATGTTAATCATTAAAAATTATATACTTGCATTTACATCGCGTAAAAAGTACGGATTAAACTGACAAGAGAAATAGTGAATATGCGAACAGCAGATCCACAGTCCCTCAGGTCGGTTCGTGGTTCGACCGTGGTTCTGCCGAACTATTTTCACTTTATCAAGTCAAAGTTTGGGTCAACCAGTCAAACACTCGTATCTCCGGATTATCGTTTGGTCAAGATTAGTCAACTTTTAGTTGCTTAAATAATATGATTTTGATCACTATTTTTATAAATATTTAACACATGATAAAACCAAAGTTATTTTATAAACTTTGTGAAATGTACTTTAAAAAGTATAAAAGTATTTTTGTAAAGTTAAATGGTTGGAATGAATCTTTTAAGATCTTTCAACTTTTGTAAAAAGTCAAACCAGAAAAACACAATATACATTAGATATATATAAGTGTACCTTATTATCCATTGTGCCCATACTCTTTTGTTTAACCATTGTTTAAAAACTTTTAACCATTAATTGAATCATCATAAATATTTTTAGAGTGTCCAGAAATTGATTTATAGAGTTGAACTTTTGAAAAATGTACTTGATGAGATTTAAAACGGATCTATTTTTGAAATGTTATTGAACATACTTGCCACAGACGATCCACGATCAGACCATGGTCGTGTTGTGGATCTGTTAGACCTTTTTAACCCTTGGTTATAAATATCAAGCTTATTTCAAACAATAAGCTCACCCTTTTTAACTTAAACAATATATATTTCTCTCTACAAAAAAGTCCCGTGCTCATATTATTTATCACTTAGTGTGCTTGAGAGATTTAGCTTATAATCAATAGTTGATTTATGTAGTGATGTTATTAAGTTGTAATCATTTGTACAACTACATGTGTGTTGTAATTTGTTGTGAGTGATCTTGAAGAGTGTGTTTGAGGAAAATCTTATATTGCTTTTCTTCCAATTGTTTGTGGAAGAAAGTTTGAGTATTTAGTGTCTTCCATTATTAGGGGAAGACTCATTTTGTGAGTTGTTGTTTGTTGTAGTATTCAAAGAGTGTGAAGAAGAAGAAGAAGAAGTGTTGTTGCCTCCTAGAGTGATAGAAGAAGAAAATTTTGGTGTGGTGATCTTCCGAAGTAGTGTATGAAGACTTCATTGTGTGATTACATTCTCAAGTGTTAAAGGAAGAAGTTGTGATGATTAGTTGTCTTCTACTTATTAGGAGTAGATATTGTTAGTGTTAAATGCCAAGCTAACCATTATAAATTGTGGTGTCTCTTAGTGATATCTTTTTAATCTTTAACTATTTACTTGCTTGTACTTATTTTGATTATAATTGTTAGTTAAGTTATCATTTAATTTTGAAGTAAAAAATTAAAATCAGTAACAAACTATTAATTAGTGATTCATATTCTCAATAACTTACATTATTAAATTCAATTTTATTTTATAATATCATTATAAAGCATTTGTACATATATTAAAAATTTTAATAATTAATACAATTCATATCGTTATGTTCATAATTATTGTACATAATTGAATTTTATTTATTTATTATTGTCATATTGTGGTGCTTGACTACTATCCAAAATATAAATATCGTTTACATTAAAAATATTTTATACGAAATAATTAGCTGCAAAAGACCATTTATAAAAGAAGGGATGGGGACCCACATGGTGGATGGTAGTTTGGGTAGCATTCAATACTTGAGGTCTAAAAATGGTACTTGGACTATAGGGACTAGCTGCGATGCCCTTTAAATTATTTTATTTACACAGCAACTTTTTTACTAAAACAGAAAAGTTATTGTGATAATGCAAGTTGCAATGAAAGAAATTATTAGGGAAAATGATACGAATCGACTTTTATGTTATGTTCAAAATTTTAATGATAATTTTTTAAATATTAATTACGTGAATTATTTTTTTTAAAAAAATTTAATATGCTGATAGTTTTTTAAACTAACGATTATTAACTGTTTCATTAAAAATAATTATTTTCATAATTTTTTAATTTAATTTTCTTTAAGTATAATATAAAAATTAAATTCAAAAGATATATAGATACATTCTCACTATGGTCTATGGGGTAAAAAATAAAAATAATAAAATTAAACATTTCTTAGATGTCCTTGATTCTCACTTTAATCTACTATATTTTCTTGCTTTACTATGATTATGTGAATCAAGTATTCCTTGTTGATCAAATCATTTCGCTTCCTCCTTGTTTTTGACGTAATCAAGTATTCCTTGTTGATCAAATCATTTCAAACATTCTCAAACATTTTTCATCACTATCAACAAATCATAAATAAGTAAACAAGATAGAATGTGATTCCCTCTATCATAACGAGTTAATTACTCGAAATTTGACTGAACTTTATGGCTAGCTAAAAATAAACTTGATTACTTTTGTTTTGGAAAGAAAGGATATTCCACATAAGTTTAAGTTATATATTTAAATGAATATAAAAGATATCAAGAGTATTATGAACAAGACAACAAAGTCGTCTTATTTTGCACACAACATTACTTTTAAACATATCGAATTGTCTAAATAGGAAAAGGAAAATTATGACATCTAGCTTTATTCAAGTAGTTGTTACTTTTCATCTAAATATATCGGATCTAAGTTTATTAAGGGTAACTTTTCAAGGAGTCAGTAAAAAGCACGATCAAACATATGAAAGTGAGAAAGGAGATAAAGGTAGACTCGAAGTTCGTCATTTGGGAGATCTCAGTTTCTATTAATTCTTTCACAATGAACAAAATTAGGAGAATCTAGCTTAACTTTTTTCAAATAAAAACAGTTTTATCGTATTATGAATTATGTAACTATTATTTTACTTATAAAACAATTTATGGCTTATTCATGTATATATACTGTATCTTAAAACTTGGGTGACCTAAATCGAAGATCTAAAACGATAACTTCAACCACATTACTCCTGATCTACCTTTCTTGTGATGACTTTTTAGAAAATAGCCCTTCATACAGGAACGTTATGGAGCTCGTTCTGAGCCACACCATGAGCGTCACCATAGACTCATAGAGAGTGACTCGTGTTGGTGGAATGGGGATCCTCTCCGTAGTTCAAACGACACTTTAGTTTTAAATATTGTGCCATATACCAAGTGAATGATAAGTTAGCATTAGAAGTGTTTTAATTCGTTGGATAACAAGAGTATTAAATTGTTATCTAACAATCTTGAACTTTGGTCAGTAAGAGTAGACAATTTAATATTGAAGCAGATGAACTGCTTGTCTGAGTTAAAGTTGTTTAAGAATTTGTCAAGTTAAAGTTGTTTAAGAATTATTTGTTGTGTGCAAATGTAAGATAACATTCTAATTCTTTTTTTTTTTTTTTCAAAAATAGCTCATTCATTTTTCTAATACATAATATATTGTTGACTATTTCTTTAACCTTCTGTTGTCGAAGTAAGTCGTACACAATGTCATAAAATGGCTAAACATGTTTGACCATTATAGTAAATGAGACAATTCTATTAAACAACGTTGATTATACAAGTTTGATACTTTGATTAACAACTTTACCTTAAAGAATGTTATGAAAATAACACTTTTTAATGAAGAATAATAATACTTATTTTTGTCTTTTTGTTAGATAAACTCCATTATCTTGTATATTTATAACAACTGCCTAACATTATTACATTTTCGATATACATTTGAGCCTTTTGTATGCTAGGATCCATTTTCTGGTATACCATACGACCTTATCGGCCTTGAATATGTGCATATATTCATGCGCGCGCGCACACACATACATATATATATATATTATATGCATATAACTTTAGTATTCATGTTTTAAAACCGTCTAGTGTATGTTTTTTGACTATTTAACTGACATTTAATTTTTAAGTTATATACATACAATTAATGCATATAATATGCAATTTTATAGATTAATGACATACAATAAGAAGTTTTGAAGTTGATTGCATGTAATAGTAAATAAAGTAAAGTAGAATACACTCACAAACTATAAACATGCTTAGTATATATTGCATACATATAAAAGGGGTGTTTGGATTAGTTTCTTTAAAGCTAATATATACTCCAGCATATAAGTCCGGATAAGCTCTAAAAATTGATCTTAACTTTTTTGACTTATCGTCTCACAAAACATATTATAAGTCCATAAGAATAAATTCATTCAAACATAACATTGAGCTTGTTGTCACTTATCTTAAGTTTAACTAGCTTAAGCCATAAACCTAAAAGAATTTAAACAGCCGATATCACAAAACGTACACTCTCTTAAAATAATGATTACATTTTCACAAAAAGATATAACAACAAAGTGTTAGCCAACCCTTTTTTCTTTTTACAAAAAATAAGAAGATATATAAAATAAGAACTCCTCTTCAACAAACGTTGAAAAGAGCTGAAGATGCATATGGAGTGATAGAATGATTCAACTCAACCCATTGGGACGGATAAAGGCCAGACCAGTTCATATCAAGTTCGAATCTCATAAATGCTACCGACATCACATAAAATTATATTTCCTACCCAAAACCATATGCAGTAGGAAAAAAAAAATAAAGAAAGAAAGAAAGAAAGTGTGATATATATCGAACAAGTAACAAAAAGTGTGTAGGAATAGAGAAACCGTACAAGGTGGTGTGCTATTTGCTTAATTAAGTTATTTCAAGAAAGAAAACATTTAAGAGAGGGATCTATGATCCTGCAATGCAAGATTTCATACTTCACACTTCACAGACACAAAACAAGACTCCATATTAGCTTACATCATACTCCCTCAAACAAAACTAGTACATGCTAGAAACAAACCACACAAACCCTACTCACTGTAACCCAAACAGTAGCTAGCTAGCCAGCCCATATCACTTGTGCCTTCCAAGAATCAAAACCCATTTCTTCAAACAAACAAAAGCAACCAACTTTCTTACCCTCATTACGTTACTCAATTCACATTGCCCCAAAATGGTTAAAAAAGCAACACCCTTTTCTATTTCTTGGATTTTCATTCAAACGGATGGTGGGATTATACCCATCATTCTAAGTTTCTAACCCTAATCCCAACCTATATTATTCCTATTGGGTTTTTCAAAACAGAATAAAATTCAAGATTTTTATGTGTGATGATTGCAGGATTAGCTAGAGAGAGAAATTAATGGGCCCATCTTAGTTTCAGGCTAAAATAAAGCCTGCAACAGATAATGAGTGGCACTGCACCATTTAAGGGAGAATGGATGGTCACATCTGTTCATGTGGAGTATTTTACAAATTAAATCTATAATCTTTTTACTACAACTATGTATTTTGTGGCTTAAAATTTGATGGGTCCATACTCAGTTCCATTATTGTATTTGCAAATATATCAAAAATATCAATCTAATGTAATGTAGTAATTCTTTCTACCACTGTCTGCAAAAAACAACACCTCTTTATTTCTCTCACCCCCTATTCTTTTGGCTTTTTGGAACAGAAACAGCTTTTATTTACATGCTTTTAATGGGTTATTATTCATTACACAAACCCACAAGTGACCTTCATTTTCATGACCATTTTGTCTTGTTTGCTTTTAAAAAACCTGTGGATATTCTTGTGTTTGCGTGTGTGCTTCAACTGGACGACTCAGAAGGAATAGTATTAGTGATGATCATGATGATTCTTTACTCAACTTTCTGTTTCTTGGGTTCTTCAAAATCATTGAAATAAATACATCCATATATCACATAGTTGATAGTTGATATTTTCTCTTGTCCATGCAAACCATAATAATAATAATAATATAAATAATATAATGGGTTCCAACTTTACTACTACTATTATTCATTTTTTACTTTATTTTTGTTGTTTTTTATTGGCTTAAAAGCTAAGATCCTAAGCAACTGTAGGCCACATGTCACTTTATATATCACTGTTTTCATGCCTTTTTGCATAGTACTACTTTGTTTGATTTTGGGTTCAAAGGTAAATTTCAAATGAGGTTTTCTTTTCATACCAACAGCTTGATTTGGTTTCTCTGAGTGAAGCTACTTAGCACTTTGCAGGGGTCAAGTGTCAAACCCCTACATCGACAACCAAGATCCCATTCACATCCCTCATTCTCTTCTTCACTTTTGAACTCCAATTTTGTTTATTCCTTTTTTTTATAGAAACTTTTTTGTTCTTTGGCTTTCCTATTGGAGAGTAGGCAGGCTACTGTGGATCTTCATCTCATATTCAAATGTTTGCTAGGTTAGTTTACTTCTGTTATTTTTGTATCTTTCTTAATTATTTACTTTTGATCAACTGTTAAATACTGAATTTATGTGAATTTTTTTGTCTGCATCTATATAAAAACCATTTTAAATATTGACTTCCCTAGTAGGACCTCTAAAAGAAAAGGATTATTGTGAAAGTCATTCTTGCTTTATCTTCTATTTGTGATAAAATTTATAGAATGTAAAGATATTCAATGGATTCTTGCATTTGTAGAGTTTGACAGTTAGAATTTTATGATAGGGCTTAGAGTACTTGAAATTTTAACAAAAAGACCTTAATATTAGACTAGTACATACATGGAAGAAAAACCTCATCATATATTGTAGCAAAAGATTGATAAATGGAGCATTTATGTTGCTATCATTTTTTCAGTTTTTAGTGTGGGCAAGTGTAGTTTTAATCTACATGAAGAAGAAATCTTGGTATTTAATGGCAAGTTGTTGAATAGTCCTTTGCACTGTTTCAACAGGGATATGATAGTGAGAGTTGAGCTTTGAGAAGTCACTTCTTGACAGTGAAAAAACTTACATTCCAACTAGGAATGTGTCTTGCTGTTTATCTTTTTGATGCACCATTTTTGTTTCTTCCTTTGTTGGCTACTGTTTTTAAACAGGAATTCTTCAAAGATAGAGTCACTTTGCAACAGACATTATTTAAATTTGAATTGAATGGTTGGTTATAGTCTAATTTCACAAACAAACCACTTTCAAGATTTTAAACTTATGATGTTGTTTTCGTCTTTTAGGTTGGAATTTGAATTGATTTGATTCCAATTTGATCATGGAGAACAATGGATTCAATATCCCAATGGGTATTCCTGGTGAGAACTACATGATTCAAGATGAAAATCTTCAGTCTGCAGCCATGGTTTCTTTTAGTCAAAAACCATATCTTGGTCATAACCATCAAAACCACCATTTAATGCCCGGATTTCCTACTCTTTCGGTGATCCCAAATGAACCGATAAACGGTACTGAACATCTTGGAAGTAATTTCCCTTCAATTGGGCATATGGAGGTTCCAATTTCTGCTACAGCTCTAGCCGCCCTTCTTGCCTCTAGACATGGTCAACACAGTCAACACGGTCAATACGAAAGCTTAAATGTCCCTCCTTTTAGTCAAAATGTCGAAGTTCTTAAAAACGTCACTCCAAACAATTATTTTCCTCATACAATACCATCCTTATACAACACTGAGAATTTTGGATTCGATGGAATGCTTAGTGACTTGAGTAGGAAATGGGAACTCAACAAGTTTTTAACGCCTACAACCGAACGAGTGGCATATAACCCACATCCAAACGATTGGATATCATCTGAAAATCACCCGAGTGTGAGTTCAGACGGAAATGAGTTATCTTTGAGTCTTGCCACTTGTTCTGGCACGAGCACTCTTTCTTTACATGGAAGACAATCGGGGAGTGTTGAACAAGCAAGTTCTTGCAATAGTAAAATTGTCTCGTTAGGGTTTGATTCTACTAGCACGAATACGCCGATTCAGGTTTTGCAATGTTCGTCTAAATCAAATGGGTATCTTCATATGATGCAAGAGATCCTTACAGAAATCGCAAGCTATTCTCTTGGAAATCTTGATCATACTAGCTTTAAACAGATGAATTCTAATGACTTTACAGATGGAAATAACAAATTTGACGACAGATTCAATCCGGTCTTATTATCATTGGGTGTTGAAACAAAAAAGAAACATTTGCTGGCATTACTAGATATGGTATGTCACATACGGTCACCAAAGATCTGCATTTTCTTGAATTTAATTTTTGTTTTTCTGTATTATAACCAATTTTAATTTTAACTAGAAAGACTAATAGTTCCGAACTTTTTGTGACCAGGTCGATGAACGATATAACCAATGCTTAAATGAGATTCATACAGTGATATCGGCTTTCCATGCTGTAACCGAATTGGATCCCCAAATTCATGCTTGTTTTGCTCTTCATACAATTACTTTCTTTTACAAGAACCTAAGGGAGAAACTAAGTAATCATATACTTTCAATGGGAGCTGATTTTAGCACCATGGATCCTGGGGAAGAAGAGCTCTCATCTTTTGTACCGAAACAATGGGCTCTTCAGCAGCTAAGAAGAAAAGATCATCAGTTATGGAGGCCCCAAAGAGGTTTGCCAGAAAAATCTGTTTCTGTGTTACGTGCATGGATGTTTCAGAACTTTCTTCACCCGTAAGCGCTATATACCAACTCTTCTATTAACTTGAAATGTTGTGTTCAGATTTTTAAGGTTGAGTTTGCTTGCAGGTATCCTAAGGATGCAGAGAAACAATTGTTGGCTGTAAAAAGTGGATTGACAAGGAGTCAGGTACTATACACAAAATCACTTTCCTATTTATTTTATGATTTAGAGGTGATAAAATGACATGGTCAGGTAAAGGATCAAGAGTTTTTTAATTTACTTTTTCTTCAACAGTTTTAATTTACTTGATACATAATTTAATTTATAATATTTGATTACAAATATTATTATATTATATCCTCCAAGTATTAGTTTTAGATAAAAGATGATCTGAAACAACTCATTCTTGAGTGAAATTGGTTTGAAGGGATAACTTTTTTAATATCATAAACTGTGATCCCAGGCATGTCGAATGAAGTTAGACCACCCAACTGAGTCTTGACTCCTGACCGATGATTGTTATAGCACTAATATAGTGACTCAGTAGTAGGTTCAGGCCAGGGTTCATTGGGGTTCCACGGTCAGAGTCATGGTTACTGACTAAAAGGTATTTGTGAACAGGTTTCGAACTGGTTTATAAACGCAAGAGTTCGTTTATGGAAGCCAATGATTGAGGAAATGTACTTAGAGATGAACAGAAGGAGAAGTCGTGATGAAGAAATAGCAGGTAGTCACAGAAACCAGCAATATCACAATTAATTATGGAGCTGAATTTCTTCCTTAATTCTGTATCTTCTGCTTATGGCAAAACTCAAGCCATTTTCGGAACTGAAATCTAAGTATATATTAATTAATAATCATTTATATTGTATCTATTAAGAGTATTAGTTATAAATTTCTAGAGCCTGCAAAACTGATGGTTATGTAGTATAGCAGTCTTATAATGGATAAAAAAATGGATTGCATGACAAAGAGTATTTTGTATTCTCATAAGAAAAGAGAAGTTAAGGTACAAGAAGAATCCATTAAAGTGGATCAGGAGAAAGGTGAAAGCGAATCTTGGTATAGCAAGAAACAAACCATGCAAAGAATCCGTTTTAATCAAGTTTGTGTTTTTTGGGTTCCTATTTGTAGTTCATTAAGAAAAAATGAAATCCGATCTTCAAGCTTTGATGACAACATTTCTGTTTTAGAAAGAAACCAATACCAGAGAAAATGATACTTGCTTTATACACCATGGTGATCAGGGGACTATTAGGTGTGGTTATGGCTCAAAACCACCTCATAAACAATTTGGTATCTGTTAATCAACAGTTCGGTCAATCAACTTCAGAACACAATGTGGGTCAATTATCAGTTGTTTCGGTTTTGACCATTTCTTTAGACTCGGGCCCAAGAAAATGTAACTTACTCATTTAGTTGGACAAAAAATGGCAAGAACAATGTGTACAGAACTTCACCATCATAAAGGTGGCCTAATGGCGAGGTGACTTGGTGTCCTTATAAGAGGTCTTAAGTTCGAACCTCTCTAGGTAAATATCTTTGTGGTGGTCAGATAAATGGTTATAAACGGTCACAGAGATACCCCAGTTAAGCCATGTACATCTGAGTCTAAAGAACTAGCCTAAATAGGGAAAATCTTCTCAGTTTGGAGGTGTAGAAAACTTGAACTTGAAACCTGTCCTATAAAATCCAGAAGTCTCGTCATCTAAGCTACCTTTATCTTTGTTAAACATTAACACCAAACATCCAACTCTATATTACATTCTTTGCTATGCATCTACACATATATACAGCAAATGTTCATGTTTATGGTCTTAGAAAGATATGCCCCATGCCCATTTCGTGTTTAACTACATGACCTACTAGAGCAGTACGTAAAAAACCGTATACTACAAAGAACCTCACAGAAACTTACTAGGGGAGCAACTCTACAGCAATTCGGTCGTATATGTGCCAAGGATTAGATGCCACCTATGGTAATCAAAGATTTCTTTGACAGGTTTATAATCGAGTCAGCAATCACTCTGGCACTTGACTTCATATAACCACCTGAGACAAGCAGTAGCACGCATAAAAGTTTGTTTCATTACCTTTATTTTATTTTTTTCATTTTTCACGAAATATTTTAATACACAGAGAAATGAATGTTTAAAACCTGATGTCAGCATTACGAGTGGGATATTCTTATCACGAGAAAACCTGAATACCTTCTCATCTCTAATGCTTACCCCATCAGGACTAATCTGTTAAAATGGATAATCTAATCACGACATAGCTTTAAAAACGAAATGGGTAAATGGATGAGGTTTTCCCTGTTCAGGTTACCCGGGGAGGGCAAGTATTTTTACTCAGATGTACCCGACCTAACCGGGGTATCCCCGTGACCATTTCTAACCCTTTGTGAGGATATCAGAACGCCAACCCACTAGACCACATTGGTGATGGTTACGACATAGCCTTAAAACTTAAAATAAATTTCACCTTTCTGTATGTTCTGATTTTATGGCTAGAAAGAAAATTTTCTAGCATTACCTTCAGTCGTCCTAATGGATCCCCATCCAAGATATCAGTTCCTGCATTGTAGATCACCAATTCAGGGTCAAATGCATTCCCTGCAACCTAAAATTGCATTCCAAGGATCAATAACAGAGTGTCTGGCAAAACTACATTTAAGGGAACACCAACATGCTAAATAATACTTGCCTGAAGTGCTTCATCCAGCTTCACCAAGTACTCCTCTGTTGTGGTTCCACTCTGTTCATAACATATACTTGTGTATGTTAAGTTATAAAAAGCAACAATAAAATAAGTAGAAAATCCAGTCGAAGAATGGATGAAGAGACTCACTGGAACTTCAACTCTCTGATCAATATATCTCCTGGCCTCATAATCCTAAATAAAGATTAGATCACGGAAAAGAGAAATAGCCCAAGCCATATTTTTGTTAAAAAGAGAAGTTATAAATATTTAGCAGAAGGGGCAACTCACAAGTGGATAGATATAAGGATTATACATATCCAGAACATAGACTCTTCCTACAGATAAACAAATTCAGTGAGTTGATGGAATTATGTATTGTAATAAGGCAATGACATATAGGATGCATACTGTCATCTGAAAAATCTGTTTCATGACCATTTCCTTGATGAGCATCGAGATCAATTATCATTACCCTGTAAGTAATTTGAAATTAGAAGAGAATCAGCAATATGTATGCCAGCTGAGTTCATCAGCTTGCTTACTACATGAGCTTGTAAAGTATAAAATACCGTGATATATTTAGACGGATGAATGCATAATGTATGCAAAGAGATATGTCAGCATAAACACAAAATCCTCCTCCACGATCTGCACAGCAGTGGTGGAAGCCACCACCTACATTGATTGCGTATCCTCGTTCATTAGCAAGTTTAGCCGCCAGAATAGTTCCTCCCACCTACATCAAATTGTTCAGTAATACCCTACATACAAAAAAGTTAAATAGGAAATAATGAACTCTAACACAGTTACCTGTTTACGGAATGGGTAAAGGACCTTTTTCTGAACAAGGCAATTCGGAAATACAGCAACAGGAGGGACCTAAATTCATAAAATTGAGAAATAAATATATTTCAGTTCTTTAAAAGTTTACAGGTAAGTCAATATCCACATCATTTCAGATTGAGATGATCAAATGAGCCGTTATAAAGTGATAATACAAATTGATATATACAACATACACTTCTTATTGTTTCACAAAATAAAACATCTACGATAGGCATACACCACTAAGGTTCAATGGTTTGTAAAATATGTAAATTTACACACCTCTGTAATAATGGAGACAGTTAAGCTGCTTTTGAGACTACTCAAGTATGATTCTGAATGTACCTGTCACATAGTAAGCCTAATACAGTTAATCAAAGAATGGGTACAGTGGGAGAGCCTGAAGCACTCATTTAAAAGGTAGCCAATTTTATCCCCTATGATTAAAAGAGAGGCAAAATAAAATATATTCTCCTTCAATATTCTAAGGGATGTGACTGATACCACTAGAAGATCATCTTTGGTTGCTTCTAGAGGCTCAACTATATGTGTTTTGTCCAAAACACCATTTGCAATGAGAAACTGACAGATGCGACCCCATTTTGAAGAATCAAACGGGTGCCTGCATTAGTTAGATAACACACCAAGTTAGAGTAACACCATAAGCCCAAGAGATTGCACTCATTTACACATACCAATTTACAGAAATAGTGATACCAAGTTAGAAGAACATGCGATACCAAGTCCATGACAAAGATTCAAGTATCTAAAACGTGCGCATTGAATATACAAAATAAAACGCAGTTTATCATTGCCTACAATCTTCACAAAAATACATTTTCACAAAGTAACGTATCATTTTTCATAGAATCCTTTGAGCTTCTATCTCAAAACCAGTAGCACATCCAATATATAACTTAAGGTTTCATATGATAAGCTTATTATTTCCTTCTAGAGACCCTAATATAACGAACATGTAGTCTTCTTAAATTTCCAAAAAATCTGTACCAATTGCAGCTAATGGTTATGATGTAGAATCTGTATGTCACTCAACACACTTCGATATGTGTGTGTATATACATAGAGCATAGATATAGACATAGATATATACTATGTACTTACAGTTTTTCAATTCCAAGGAATGAAATGTCGTATGAAGGCGAATAGATTATCGGAGCCTACAAATAACAATTAGAAAACAGTGTAACAAAATTTTAATGAAATTTCAAATTAAATTCGGACTACAAACCTTAGAAGGAGGTATATCGAAGTAAAGCTTGCTCAATAGAATTCGATTCCGGCGAAGTGCTTCGTTGTTTTGGGCGTTTTTTGATGCGGAATTTGAAGGCGATGAAGGACCGGCGGTTGAAGGAAGTGCGGACATGGTGAATGAGTTGTGGAGAGTGGCGGATGTCGGCGGGGAATAGAGACGGAGTAGAAGTAAATTTAGCGGCACCGGTGACGGTTGAGAGGCGATGGTTTTGTAGTGGCGGTTAGGAGATATGTGAAGGTACAATCCTTTATGCACGCGGTGCATCCGGACTAAACCGCATGGTGTCCGGGTCAAGAAGGCGGTTCGAATCTAGTTTTAGATACATCTTAAGTGACGGTTGAAATGAAGGATGATTATCTGTTTCTTTTTTATTTTTCTTTTTGTAATTTTAATTGAAAAGATTATGTTTTTATTTTGATGGATTTTTATTTTTATTTTTATTTGAGGGGATTACAACAAGTGCCCTGTTGATCGATTTATATGTTTGTTGTTTATCATATAGTTTTTAAACACGAACGTCGCTATAAGTGGCTAATTGTTATTCATCATTTTATTGTTTTATATGGAAAACTCGTAATCCACTTAGGCCCTGTTTCTTTTAAAGTTAATTAATATAATATAATATAATATTAATATACAACTTAATTTTAATAGGTCATTTAGATATTTAGATATATTTACTTTTGAATTTATAAAAAACCATCCCTTAATAATTTAAGTTATAAAAATATAAATTTCTAGTTAAGTCATGATTTTTACAAAACTACTGACATAATTTCCTTTAATTACCTCATGTAAAATGTTAAATTGATAATTTTTATTCAACATATAAAGCACACACTATTTATTTATCTACGACTAACTCACAACAGACATCATATATCTACACATACACGTTATCAATTCAAAACTTAACAAGAAAAAAATAAACGGGCCCTTACTCACTTAGACATCCAATTATTTGATTATTATATATTCGTACATCAAATATTTTGAGATTATACATCTATATATCACCCCAAGTACAACATTTTTTTTTTTTTGAAGGCCACCCATTTATAAAATGATTTTGTAGACCACCACATTTTGTATTTTGTTTCAATTATACCAAATCTGGTCAAAACCTTACCAAAATGTATCAAGAAAAATTACTCTTTAAGCCATCATATATATTTGAACTTTAAATCATTGGTTGCACAATGAAAATTTGTAATTAGGATGGCTTTTTCAATAAGGTTTTGGTCGGATTTAGTAATGATAGACAAAATACAAACTTAAGTGACTTACAAAATTATTTTTCATAGACAAGTGACTTTCAAAAACAAATGCAATAGTTATGTGGCCTTTAAATGTATTATCCCAATATTATATCTCACAACTTGTTATATCTCAAAACTTAATCCATTTAAACATGCAAGTCCAAACACATATCAAGTTGAACTTAAATATCATGTTCCACAGTTTTAGGAGGCGTTTAAATTGATACTTTTGGTGTGGGATTAGGAATTGAATACGAAGAAGATAGTTTGGCCGGAGGGGATAGACTTTAGATATTAGAATGATAGCAATAAAATTAAAGTTCTTTAAACCCACCTACTAGACGGCTCTCTATGGGAGTTTTGGCCTCCCGTTTTGGATATGAGAACGACCGTTCTCCCCAGAATGCCATAGGCATGACCAAGTTCTCCAGTACCGTTCTTGTGCTTTCGTTCCCAGCAAGACAGAGCCAAGACTGAAGGTGGGGTATACGCGGGCCCAGTGTTCCAACAAAAGAATAAACAATTTTTTTTACCATTTATTTCAATATATATACAAATTATTACTACTCTTTTCCAAACATAATTCTCAATATCTCTACTTATTTAACTTACAAATTATATCAAAGAATTACCACTCTTTTTCACACTCAACTTTCATAATCTTTACTTGTTTTACACACAAATTATATCAAACACATTCACTTAAAAATACCTAAACAACATCATAACAATTCTCAATCATAATCAAATGATTTTTTACCTAATGTAATTTTTATTATTAGTGCAAAGTACTTCTTTATTATTATTATAATTATTGTATTTTTAAAAATATAAATATATTTTTATTAATAATTAAAAAGTGATGTGACATTGACATATTTAATTTTTTGATCATTATAGACAAAATTCAGTTATTCAATCAGTTCTCCATATTTAAAACTACACTATAAAAAGTAATCTTATAAAGACTCTACACACAAATTTAGTTGATCCCCTTACACTCAATGACCCCATCTCTTCATCTCTTTTATTTACTAATTTTATAATCTTTTACTTTCTCTCTCATCTCTTTTATTTTTATAATATAATCTCAACTTTTAAATAAATAACAAATTTAAAGAACCAAACCTATATCTATCCTCTTTTCTTTCAAACCTATACTTATTCTCAAACCCACTCACTAACAAAACACCTAGAATACCTTTTTATGCAATGATTGTTTATATTTCACTTTTGCTATGCATGCTATGAAATAACTCATACTGTCAAATGTCATGCATCCTTTGTTAGTTGTATGTTTGTAGTATTGTGTGGTTTCTAGAATCTTTAACCTAAAGTAAAAGAATAGTAAACACTGTGGCAAACCTAGAGACAAATAAAGAACATAGGAAATAAGTTTATTAGCGATAACAAGTTAAGTTGCTACTCATAGAAACAATGTCATGCCCGAAGGTAAATAAGAACACGAAAAACAATGATAAGCTTATTTGGGGAAGTGAAGCTATGCGAACCATTAGTTTATCGAAACAAAAATGTGATCAAGCTCCATACTTTGGGGCCTTCCATAGCTTGAATGCAACTTCATGAAGAAATCTATCAGCCGGTATTGTCAGGTTTCCTCCATTCTGCACCAACATCTAATCGGTAAATAATATAATACACGGAGACACTTCTAGATCCGGACACTATATATATGGTTTGCATGATAGAATAAATCTTAACATGTAATAAATAGAATAACATATAAATACTATATGCATCACCTTGCATTGCTAAACAGTATGTGCATCAAGATATATTAAAATTCGGAATTGTGCATCAATGAGCATCATCAACATCGAAAATTGTATAATTATCTTTTTTACCTTTTAGAGATATTCGATGATCAATGATTTTTTTATCTGATTAGCTCACTATCGAACCATTTGAATTATATTTTATTTATTCAATCTTAAGGTATCTATCTATAATCTATATCTATATCTATAATACTATAAAAATTGAGTCTTCTTTGTAATAAATAACAGTATTAAATAACTTATTATAAATAAAATTAAGTCTCTTTATAATAAATGATATAGTATTAAATAAATTATTAAAACAATTTAATACTAATTACTTATTTTATGTTCATATTTTATATAGTTGTAAAATTAATAATTTTAAGTATATTTTTCAAGCAATATATATTTTCTATGTAATTTGTAATCATTGTATATATATAATAACTATAAAAATTTAGTCCTCTTTGTAATAAATAATAGTATTAAATAACTTATTATAAATAAAATTAAGTCTCCTTATAATAAATGATATAGTATTAAATAAATTATTAAAACAATTTAATACTAATTACTTATTTTATGTTCATATTTTATATAGCTGTAAAATTAATAATTTTAAGTATATTTTTCAAGCAATATATATTTTCTATGTAATTTGTAATCATTGTATATATATAATAACTATTATTAGCTAATAAAACTCGAGTTTATGAATAAGTAATAGTATTATATACGTTATTTAAACAATGTAATATACTTATACTTAAATAATATTAGTTGTACGTAGTAAATGTTTAAAGTTGAGTCTTCCATAAATGATAAATGACATAATAAAGTATCTAAAAGTTTCAAGTTAATTAGCGAAGCACATAATAAAATTAAAGGCTTAACTTCTCTCAACCTATTTTAACTAGACTATGTTTGATTACATAAAAAAATGAGTTTTAAATAAAGATGTTTGACCTATTAGTTGATTAACTCATCTTACAATAAAGAGATCAACTTAATAAAGTATTCATATGTTAAATTAACTTAACATTATTCATTTATAATTTTATAATATCTAGAATCTATAATAGTTAACTTTTGTAGCTTTATTTGTTTCGAAGTAAAATTATTGCAAAACTCAAGGTAGATCAGATATGTTGAAGATCGAGTTGCAAAACGTCAAATGGCTTAGATGAAAACATGACATTACTTTAATCGGGTCATAACGGGTTACAGTAATAAGGCTCTGAACACAACCACAATTAAAGTAATTAAATAATCAAATAGTTTATATCTTTATTGTTAAAGCGATTAAAGATCGATAGATCAACTTGACATGATCTATTATAACCCATTATGTTTTACCCGCTTAATAAAATGACTCATCTCAACTGATTAAAACTCAAGTGTTCATAAGTATAGAATTGAACCACAATTCTTTTAGGGGAAGTAAAGGTTGTAAATATATTACAATTATTATATTAATTAATAATATGTAGCTACCGAATTTTTTTTTAATAATGAGACAATTTTATCTTACCTTAATTTTCACCAAAAAAATAATTAAAGAATGCAATGGTTATATCGCATACGTTTCTTAAACGTGATTTAGAATTTTTATTCTCTTTTCCCTGTAATATTTGATTATAATTATATGATATTATTAGTTAATATGTCTTTTAAACTTATAATAATATACATGTTCCATAAATAGCGTTGAACCTTGATATTGGTTATTTAAATATTACAATATATAATATTTATAATTAAATATTGGTATATCTAAACTAGAAAACAAATGTACTAAAAACAAAAGGCTGACGAAATTGCTAAATTGACACGAAACTAAATAAGTTATGGTTGGATAAGTCAAGTCGTTAACTCGAAACTTTTAACCTGTTTAATTTTCAGAACGTGTTCAAATTAATATAGGTAATTAAACATGTTGATCCGTCAATATCAAAACATGTATATCTGAACATTGGATCATATATACAATAAGTGAATTTTTTTGACAATTAGCAAAACTCGTGCATCGTACGGGCCTATACAACTTGTATATATGTATATTTGAGTTGGATCAAGAGAGAAGATGTTTATGACAGAAAAGCGAGAGAAACGATCTTCACTATTCAATAACTTAATCAATATTTCAACAATAAAGTGACATAAATGTAAATATTTACAAATATTAAGTGAATTTAAGAGGGGTAAAGTTGTCTAAAGAGATTCAAATATTTTTCGAATCGTCACTTTGTAATCCAGTTAAAAAAACTTGCTTAAAAAGTGGCCTATCTTAAAATAACCGGATCATATATTATTTTTAAAAGGGAAATACAGATGTTGGGTTGGGACATTAAATACGACTACTAGATTGTTCTTTCTTTCGGTTTTTTTTTTATTTTTTATTTTATCTAAAACGAAGTTAGTGGATGTGAATTATATAGTATAGTATTTGACATTAATAGAAAGTGACAATATTGAATCATTGTAATATTTGACAATCTATTTGACATTTTATATGATAAATTTATGAATCAGTGTGATTAAGTTATTGAATTTCAATATGATAAAATTTGTGAATGAATGTGATACATTTTGAATCAATATGATATAATTTTTTAATCAATGTTATAAAACACATAAAATTAATATGATGTTGACTTATAATGAATTGGATCATAGTGATTTATGAATTATATGATTTATATTATGAATTTAATTCATAATATGATTCAAATAATGAGCTTTTGAAAACAATTGAATCAAAAGCATAATTATGTGATACAACATTATATTAATACTTCATCTTCGCTCGTATGATTTTATGTGGATTGTATCCAATATGAAAATTTTGAATTGAAGAGTCTATGTGATTAGAAAAATCAAAACATAATTCATGCAATATAAAGATGAATCCTAAAGAACAAAAAAGAAAAGAAATGGATGAATCCTAGAAAACAAAATCGCATAGTGGAGTTCTGATGAATGCTGCTCTCATTTTTTTACTTTCTTTGATCAAGAATGGTGTTTCCATTTAATCCTTTGTTTTTAAAATTTTTAATAACATAAAATAAGATGATGTCCATTAATTTAGGGATGTGCTTCTCTCATATATTTTTCTTCTTTTTTATCCGATCACTATATATATGTATATGCGAGTGATGACGCATCTTACATTTACCAATAAAAATGTCAACTAAAAATAATTTTTACCAATAAATATTAATCAAAATCGATGTTACAAATAATATATTGATAGATGAATTTCTTTTTTAAGTCATAACATTAGTTGATGAATATTAAATTAATAATTCGTTAACATTCATCAACCAAAATGAATGTTATCGGTTAATATTCATCAAAATGTAGTGTATTTGACTAATACTCAGTGAAATAATATTCATTAATGAACTCGTTAACATTCATTGAACTTAATGTTAATGAGTTTACAACTTAAAATTGATTAATGAATATATGTTCAATGAGTTTTAGTCAAATATGCATTTATGATAAAATTCGTCAACTTTTATATTTATTTTGATAATATTCATAATCATGAATGTTAACGAGTTTGGATCTAATATACATCGGTTGATCGGTTGATGTTATAACCTACAGAAAGAATTGATTAAGGAAGCTTAACAATCATAGCATCAATTATGACTAACATTTATAAATTTATAAATTTTTTATTTTTTATTTTAGATTTGTATTGATAAAGGTAGGATACATCGTGATGAATGTATAGGTAATACATTTTACTTAAGTGTATCAAATGGCATTTAGCCTAACGTTATGCCAGGAGCCCATCAACCACATGCTATGGGTTCAAGTCTCACTTCAGACAATGTATATATCATATGTGCGATATTTGCATGTTTGTCAAAAAAATTAGAAAAAACTATGATATGCGACTTGGGTTTTATACCTCCATAAAATCTTGAAAAGAGAAGGTTTCCACCATATCCTTTCTAGTAACGGCATCTTGCCATTGAGCGATCAACATCGGGCAATAATTCCTGTTGAATAACATTTAAGTTAGTAAAATCGCGAACCAAGAAAAGTGCATCAATGATTGGTCACTTGCTTGTTCACCTAACGTTAGTCCTTGGATTGCTGCCTTTCATCGTGTAACTTTGACTAGGGTACAGTGAAGCAAAATCCGATTTCATGACTTCCTTTTGGATTGAAATGGTAAATTTCGATTCATCACCTTTTGAGGTATCGCCAAAGCTTAACACAACAGACAAATGAAGTCGTGAACCTATCTGGGATTTAGGTTTTGCTTTGGATATTATATCACCAACCAACGAGTTAATATATTCTGCATATTTACTGGCTGAATTTTCTTCATGAGCACCAATGTGCACAAAAACTAAATCAAATTGACTTGGATCTAAAACTTTTTCCTCTTGAAACCCAAGCAGATTCAGCAACTCGATGGCAACAAGATTGACGGGTGAATCAACAAGTGAACAACTTTCTTTAATCAACTCATTTGGCTGCATCACAGAAACACCAAGTTTGCCTCCACATGATTTGAACCTTGTATTTTCGGTAATTAAAGCCGCTCTAACTCCCATAAACCTAAATTGATCAAAACCCATTGTTTGTATTCAATAACCGAAGCAGTTCCATTATTAAATCTTTACTAATTGTGGACTTCCATTATACTAAGTAGGTGTTATTGTAGTAGTACCTTTCTGATATAGATGGTGTTATGCACTTATCTTGAGTGTCTACACTCTGCAAAGGTATAAAAAGAACAAAGAAAGATGACAAAAGTTAAAAACTTAACCTCCATACTTCTTACAAAATTATATTTTGAAAATAAAACAACTCACCAAAGTGTTATAATCTTCATATGCATCCATTAAATTCAGAAATCTCCAACTTTTCGGCCATCAACATTGTCTGAAAAATCATATCCCCAAGTATATTAACAAATAAGAAAAAGTCACAAATAATAGCTGGGATTGATTATTATAAAAACTAAATGTTTAAATTGGTGGAAATGTTGTACTGTGATCAAGTCATATGGGTTGCAGCATCAATAAATAGATAGTTGCATTTGAGGGCAATAATGCACATTGCATTACTTGTCTTCTCCACAACAATTAAAAATGCCATATGATATGATACAAATTGGCTTGCAGCATTAAAATGTCAAGTTAATTAAGTGTAAAAAAAGGTTCTAAGCAAGGTTGGAGCCTACTTTTACCTAGTATTTAAGGTGGTATCCCATCAAAAATATCATCTTAAAGAACATATACAATCTACACTTAGATGCATACTATATTAGAACCTCAATCTAATAAACATAAAACTAAAAGCATGTAAAGACCTAATCAGACAAACTACACCGAAAAAAGCTCTCACATGAATACTAATCAGAAAAAGATGAACAAATTACCAGCACCATCTTGAAATATATTAGAAAAAGTTTCTAACTTTAAGACAAATTCCAAAAACCAAATTCCCTGACAAACCCCATTGATGTCCCATATCAATTTAAACAAAAGATTTAATAGATATCTTTTTTCTTTTTAGGGGTCAGAAATTAAATTGAATATACCTGTAGTAGGAGGAGGAAAGTGAGGGAGAGATAAAAAGCCACATAAAGATTGAGCTGCAAATGAATGGAGATTTGTATGAGATGGATTCAAGAATCGAGCTAATCCATCACCGTATAACACTAATCCTCTGCTGGGTTTATCAGCCATTCTCAATTCTTGACTTTCAAAGGAGTTGCGTTGATTCTCAGATATGTTAAGAAGCTGAGAATCGATTCTTTCAATTTAGGTGTAGCTTTTCCCTTTAAATATTTGTTTAAGTACCGTTAAAATCAGAATTTTTTGCAAGACCAGGGCGTTTTTCAAATTTGTTTGCGTTACGGGGTGAAAAGAATTTGATTTGTAAAAATGAGTTATACGCAATTCTAAATTGCGAACTTCAAACACTAGTGTCAGAAAAGGTCCGCAATTCACACTATCGAACTTGTGTTTTTGAAATTTCTTTCCTACGAATATTGACGTCCGCAATTCACAATATTAGATTCTAAACTTCAATAATTTTTGTCAACTATCATTCTTTCTAATGATTTTAATATTGAGGTTCACAGTTGGAAATTACGAACTCCAATTCAATAAGCCGTTAAGTCCCATCACTTTGGTTTGTCAAATTATGATATCGATAAGTTTATTCTTTACTTTCTGTGTTTTTGTAGTCGTATTCATATAAAGATAAAATAAAACGGTATGGTTACAGTATACACAATAATGTATTGTAGATAACATTTTTAATATTTAGATAAAGTATGATGATTTGTCAGAATTTCGTCTATAAATTCATTCAAATTCAGTTATACCTTTAGCACTTTATTCATCTAAAAAAAAAAAAAATCTCCACCTATCATTACTGTCGTCAAATGCATAACGTAACTAAGGTATGTTCTTATTTAGTTTTTTTTTATGAATCCTATAAATGTACGTAATGTTAATTATGATTTTGATACTTTAAACCTTAGAATAATCTGACATTTCCTTAGACAATCCTCCTCTGGTGTAAAACCCATCAAAGAGTTACAAATATTTTTCAACTCTTGTCGTGATCGTCTGGAATCAGTGCCACAAACTTCGTTACCTTCAACATTCAGACCCCATAAAACTTGTACGTCTTGGAGAGTAACTGTAGCTTTTCCTATTGGAAAATGAAAAGTATGTGTTTCTGGGCGCCATCTTTCCACAAGAGCAGTTATTAAAGCATGATCAAGCTTCATGTTGCCACAACGTATGACACCACCGAATCCAACCTCTCGTATATAGAACATCACAGACTCTGAAATATACGGAACGAGCTTCCAAAAATAATTATCACAACGTCTAACCATTAGTTGACAATCTTTTATTATTCTATTGAATAGATTGAATGACCGATGATCTTCATGCAAAAATAGCAAATCTGAAATAAGAGGACCAGGATTGAGGGTGCTTTGGGGATTCATATTTTAACATAAAAAATTGTTGATGTAAGAAGTATTTAGTTTGATGAAATGAGTGAGTTTATATAAGCTTTCTACATGTACGTTCAAAGAAATCAAAAACATCACTTATCTAAATATAGCATGCATACATTGGATTCTTCACACTAGCCCCCAATACATACGTACACATGCTATCTTGACAAAAAATTGACCCACAATACATACACATGGCTGTCTTGACAAAAATTTGACATGCAATATGACTCGACAACACAGTTTTGGTGGAATTCTCTTATTACATGATCGAACATGTGTTTTGGTGGGATTCTCTTGTTGCATGATCGGACAAAAAGCTTAGAAGTTTGTGGTTTGTAAGTGCCACTTGCGGACCTCAATAATAAAATCAGAAGTAATATGGTACTTGACAAAAATTGTTGACAAAAATTATTGAAGTTTGGAATCTAATATTCTGAATTGCGGACATCAATATTTGTAGGAAAGAAATTTCGAAAACACAAGTTCGATAGCGTGAGTTGCGGACCCTTTCTGACATTGGTGTTTGAGGTCCGCAATTCTGAATTGCGGGTAACCCATTTTTGCAAACCAAATCTTTTTCACCCCATAACTTCAAACAAATGTGAAAAACACCCTAGTCTTGCAAAAAATTCGTAATCACGAATTTGCCAATTAATTGTGATTTTGAAGGAATCAAAGAGAGGGCTTTTAACTTGAAATATAGACTATGATAAGTTTTGTGCCTTTTTATACAGCTCCAAAATGGTAAAATAGTGTTACATACGAAGTAAATAATATTTATTTGAAAGTTTTGGTAATGAACTTTGATTATTTTATACGGACTAATATTATGTAAAACTTGCAAGTTTGCTCGTACCCATAGATATTCACATGTCTTAGTCTCTCATATACATACATTTGCAAAAGTAAACTTGTTAACGAATACCCTTTACCCGTACCTATAGAAACCCACATGTCGTAGTCTCACATATACATACATTTGCAAAAGTAAACTTGTTAGCGAATACCCTTTACCCGTACCCATAGTTACCCGCATGTCGTTGTCTCACATATACATACATTTGCAAAAGTAAACTTGTTAACGAATACCCTTGAAAAAACTCGTTAATGGGATGCCCATGAAAAAGCCCGCATGGATGGATCATGTGTAGAGTGGGTCTTTGCCCGTTAGTCCGCAGATGCCACCGCTATTTTTCGGAACTCTTTAAAGTTTTTCATTAATTCTAATCACCCTTCATTCTTCATCAACCGCCAAGACATGGTTACGAAAAAGTAGTACTCAACTATTGTCGATACGTCTATGGTTGGCATTCGCCGTAGTCATTTTTCTCTTTTAAGTCCCTACGAAACCCTTCTGCTTTTCCGGCAATTTGCCATTTGTCACAACCATCCCCCACCTTTCTTGGTTGTTCGAAACTATTAATGTTACGGTCTCAAACCAAACAATCAAATCGATGTTGATAATTAGTTAAACCAAACGCCTATGAATGATACACTTCTAATTTAGAATAAGGAACAAAAATCTCAAAGTTCCCAATCTAACACCCAGTACTCACAGAAAGCGTAAAAACTTAGCTGACAGATGCGGGTATCAATTGCAAAGCGTAACAAAAAACAGGTTGTTCTAATATAGGTATTACAAATAGACACGGCAAAGTTCTCCTACATCACGCCTCATAAATGACGCTTAATCCAGACAGCATAAACACATGGTGCCATTAACAAAGCAAACTTCAGCATCGCTCGTTCTTAGACCTATAAGCTAAAGTTTTTTATACTATCTGGTAAGAGAGTAGAAGATTGGCAGTAAGATAATATGGGCGAAATATAATCAGGTTCTCATTTCCAAAACAATCACTTTACTTCAAAAAAAAATACCCGCAAAGAACACTATACCTAAAAAGCTTCTAAATCCTTATGTGGATTGAGTCTTTCTGCAACAATTAAAGAAATTTGAAAACTAAATCCAAATACAATAACAATCAACATGTACTTTTCACAATTTTACCCTCTCAAATACATTAAGATGTGTGGATGTATTGCTTTGCAAATTATAAAAGTTACTGTTAAAAATGTAACAAAATGTACATATTACAATCTTTGGAGGCCAAAAAAATGAAAGAAAGATTGAACCATTGCAGAGACCACCAAGTGTATACAATTTTGGAAGCTGCAATTGCTCCCCTTATGACCTCCCAACCAAAAACCGTTCCTTTTTTCTTTCTTTGTTAACAATTCTATAGACAGCATTATTACATGAGCTAACTTAGCAGTAAAATTAACCACTTGACTCGTGTAGAGTGCATAGATCTGGCTTGGCTGTGCTCCGTCCCCCGTCTTTTGGAGTAAACCAACACTTCCCAATCCACCACCACTTCTTTCTTCTTCTTCTTTTTTTCCTTTTTCTTTTGTTTTTTCAACTTCTTTTAAATCCTTTTTTTTGTTTTTTTGTTTTTTGGCCTTTTAATCTGCTACAACAATCTCTATAGATACATACAGCAATTCCCCAATGTTTGTTCACCCTTTTCTATTGTTGATTTATACGAGTTTGCATCCGTTCCACTGAAAGACGCCCAAGACTTCTGAGTCGAGCAATGATCTCTTTGAACGATGGTCGGGACTGTGGTTCTCTGCACAACCAAAATAAAATAAATAAAATAAATAAATACCCTGCAAGTGGTCTTAATGAAAAAGAAGAAAAATTTTATGAGAAGCATTCACTTACGGATGCCAACAATCGGTTATGATTCTTGCAACAACAGGATCAACTGTTTCTGGAATGTCGAGGTGTCTGTACTGAAAACCAACAGCACCAACAACTTGCATTGAATTCATTTCTGTCCAAGGTATGCGCAAGGTTGCCAATTCCCATAAAACTACACCAAAGCTATATACATCACACCTGCAAAATTAGCCATCTGTCCACTTAGCTACTAATTGAAAGATATACAAATATTTATTGGCGTGTATATTTCATATAAGAGGCCACTTACTTCTCATTGGATGGCTCATTCCTCAATACTTCTGGTGCCATCCATTCAGGCTGTGTGGATAAAATAAACAACACTTTAGTGTAATGCATAGTTAAAAATTGAAGACGACATCTTTAGTAAGAACATACAGTTCCAGCAGTTGATTTCGAAGACAGAAATGTATGGTGTTTCATTCGCGACATCCCAAAATCACATACCTGAATACATTAATTGGCAAGTTATGTACATAATAAAATACTAACTATACTTTAATCATGCTAGAAGGAAAGATATAAACCTTAACAACCCAATTTTTATCAACAAGGAGATTTGGGGTCTTCAAATCCCGATGCACAATAACTGGATTGCTAGTGTGCAAATAATTCATTCCTTTGGCCTGCAAGTATTACATTAAATTATTAAATAATAAAAACCACTATATAAATAAGGAATCATTCCAGATTTTTACCACATCAAGAGCCATACGCATTCGCCTCTTTTCATCAAGTTGGACATGTGGACGATGCAGAAGCTTATATAAGCTACCCCTGGATAGCATAATTTCAGACAGCATGAGAGATTGAATAAAACCATGATTGTGGAACTGAGAAATGGTCCAGCACTTCAGCCCCTCCATGAAGTTATTACACCAAAACCACACTCCAGTATTATATGTAATTATGTATCAAGTGCATACAATTAAGCAGTCAAAATAATTATCTTTGGTTACTTTTCCTTCCATTTCTGCTCAATTTCCTCCTATGTTATGTATACGGGGGACGATAGGGGAAGTGAGTTATCACACACAATGAATTGGTGCTTGAGGAAGCTGAGAGAGAACACAAAAAACCTTGTGACATTTCATCGACCCTACTTCCAAAATATGCTTGTTTCTTATCTGCTTCCACAATCACTACTCATTGTGTGTGATCACCCCAATACTTTATAACCTAAATATCAAATAGTAAGTCGAGCAACTATAGGGTGTTACTCTAAAAGGAAAGGTCATTTCAAAATATAGAAGAGAGAGAGAGAGAGAGAGAGAGAGAGAAATCAAACAACTCCACCTCGGTAGAAATTCCGTGAGTATGGAAAGGTTTGGTGGACGAGTAACCGCTCCCATGAAAAGAACAACATTAGGATGTCTTAACCTCAACATGATCTCAATCTGCAATAAAAGAACAACCAGTCATTACGTCTGAATAATAAATTTCTTTAAATAAAACCATTAGAAGTAGTGAGGTACTAGGTAACACTTTGTGCAACTCTTGACCTGTTTCCTTTTACGCTAACTTTTTTTAGTCTACCCATTTGAGAAATTGGAGATAACATATACACCTGAATTGGTTGATTCTAAGTGATGGGTCAAATTTTCTACATATACTATTCGACTTCAATAAATGACATAACTTTAAAGTTCTAGCACTTACTTCGCCTTTAAACTGGCTTAATGCATCGCCTGAGATATCCTGGTTCATAAACTTCTTCACAGCCACCTCCTGTTACCAAATACCATTGTATCACTAATTTGAAGAAACTAATCAATCCTAACAGTTAGAAGAAATCTTGTACAGTGCATACTAGAATAACAATTGCAAAAAGAAGTATCTGTGGCCAATGATGCAGCCACTTGGACCAAAACTATCAGATACTTATTTAGTGAAGCATATAAGAACAACTTAATCATTTAAACAAAAAATCTTTTTTAAGTGACGTCTTGTTCTAGAACACTACCGTTGTTCCAATCGCAACAGAACTTGCAAGGCAACTATATTGTTAATAAGATAGCCAACTGATTCTGAAGCAACTTACAGTTCCATTCCATTCTGAACGATATACCTCGCCATAAGAGCCTGTAACAAAGGGAGTAATGTAAGATTGTTATGCAGCATACAATCTATCATTCACACATCACTCTCCAAAGGAAAAAAAAAAAAAATAAAATAAAATAAAAGAAGAAAAGACAGAATCAACACCACAACTCAAGCAAACAAAGTCGTTACTAAATTACTAATTCAATAGGGTATTCAAATGCTTTGCATGTTCTATAATAACTAGCATGAGTGATATTTCACATTTGTAGTTCATATATTTCCAGTAAACCTGACCTGATTTTTTGATTTTTTTTGGAAAAAGAAAAAAGAGAAACTAACGCTTCACCAAACCTTGGTCAACCATATCAAAATGTTGTGAGGTTAAACTAAAAATTCTTGATACGATCACATTCTAGTGAACCGCAGTAACCTGGAACTGAAGACCCATACTCTTTGTAAGGAAATTATTTTATTATTTGCTGTACATTTAGGAACATGAATCCGTTAGTTTTGTCATGCTAATGTAATACATGTATATAGCCGAACTAAATCTTACAGTTACATTCTTCTACACATTGTGTTTTCCCCTTGCTTTTATTTTCAAGTTTAACATGATCAGTTCAATCTTTGTAACCAGATACAATTGGTTTCTAACTTCCTCAATTACAAATACAAGCTGTTTCTTTTACTCTAGATTTAACTGATAAGAAATATGAAATCTGAGTCTGGAGTACTCCTAAATGCTGAACCAAAATTCCAGCATATGTCTATGTGCTAATCTATAGAACAGGTATTCAGAAAAAATAGATAGAATATCAAGAGATTACAATAAATATGCATCTCCGGCCGGATATTACAAAGGATGCAACAAACATTAACATCAGAACACCAACACTTCACAAACATCATCTGATTATCAACTTCAAGACAGTATATGCAAGGATTTGCAACAAAAATAGCAAAGAAAAAGAACAAGTAGTCTTCTATCAAAATTGAAAACTAAATTAGTAATGAACATTTTATAGTATCAATCCAGCTTTAAGAAATAGAAGGGTATATTTCAGATGTGCCCAATCTGGTTTCAAAGATCAGGTACCCTACACATTTAGACATAATAAAACCTCCAGAATGGACCAAAAAATATGAACAATCAGTCCAGATCAGAGTCGGTTTTCACATATATCCGGAACAGCCTAATGCAAGTTCGGTGTTAATCAAGCTAAATAGATAACAAATTAACATACGCAATTTACTATGGTGTATCTTACCTATGCCAATGCGCTCTCCAATCTGAAGATCTTCCCACAGAATTTCCCACTCAACTTGAGTAAGGCTAATCCCCTTCTTGCGAGTGCTATACGCTATTGGGTAGGATGTCTCCAAATTCATATCCAAGTTTTTACTTCTTTCATCATTTTTATGAACCTTCCCCGCGTTATTAATCATGATTGGTTCAAAACCAACAACGCCTTCTCCACCTTGTATTTCCAATGGCTCCACTGAAGAAAAAATAAAGAATCATTAGTATGCTTCACATCTAGGGTTCTTGGAATCACTATAAAAGAATAGGCAAAGCCTTACCAATTAGGTTATCAGCCAGGGCAGCCTTACTATTACCAGCATGAGCCAGTACAAAACCATGGCTTTCACTTGTAGATTCTGAAGGTAAACTGTAGCTGATGTTATCTCTTTTCAATATTATTTCATATTCTGCATCGTTATCATTATGAACATTATTATGATCCTCATTATTAGACATGATTAATGCTGGACCATACCGACCCCCAACATACATGTCCGCATCTAACAAATGAGAAGTTTCACCTAATTGTGTTTCACCATCTTCTTGGTTATTTAAAAGTACTGCATGGAGCTTTTGAGCAAATTTTGGGTTTTTCGCAGCACTTATGACACAATTAGACACATCTTTAATCTGCAACTTTTGGGCTTGGGATGCTTTCCCACCAGCACCTGATGGGCCTTCATGTGATCTGTTGAGAGATGGAAGAAGCTGGCCAAAGTCGTGTTCAAACCTCTCAGTTTGATTTTTCTTCAAAACTTTTCCAGCCTGCCCTTTTGATTGTGACCCTTTAAAAGAAGCCACTTCCGAGCTTGAAGTCCCAACGTTGACAACACTCCCAGGATGTGGTGTAACTGACACTGAATCTGTGGCTACTTCTATCAATGGAGATTGATTAGCAAAGCCAGGAAGATTAAAGCTTTGCACCTCTGCAGGGATTAGAGTGCCTGGAGCACCCATTAGATCTATAATGTATTCACTGCATCAGGGAAAACAAATCCTACATTAAATTTCAAATTTTACAACATATCGCTGTCTGTCCTATGACTTGTAAAGCTAAAATGGCTAGTAGTAACAAATGATAGTTGGAAACCACTGGAATTCCAAGAGTTTATCCTTATGATCCTTACATTACTTGTTGTAATATACCAGTAGATAGAATCATTACTTATATGACAGTTGTAATGTTAAACAGAGTATGATGAAAGCATTACTAGAATCTAACATAAGCAACCACATATCATTTACTGTGGTTACACATTAGGACTTTATCTAGAACTGGAGTCTTACTAAACTAATTCCAGATCTACTTTTCTGATATTCAAACATATACAGGTACCGGAATCTTGTATCTGCTACTTAAATGTGATGCACAGTAATTAATTCAAGTGGAAAGAAGAAGATCAGAGACTCGGAGAAATTTCACCACTACTTGGTAACGTAATAAACATGAACAGCTGATAGTAGCATCCGGGAACAACCTTTCTTAATCATTCCAATGCTTAGCCAATATATTACACTTACAGAGTGACAAAGGTGATTATTAGTGGCCCATAACTGTACTGTTTCAAAGAAAGTAGCTAAAGGGTAATAGCAACCACCTACAACATCTGTAATCATAAAGCTAGCCACTTAATTGCAATTCCAAGCCATCTTATGCAACAGTTATTAGGTCCATTGTAACATATGTATCTCACAGATAAACCTATGGCTCAATTTAAGATTGATTATGGATAGGCAGAACATTTTGAATGGAAGCTCGAAGATGACCATTCTCGGAAAATACTTCAAATACCAACTTCAGAGGACTCAGCTTCTTATTAGTTAACAAAAGATAAGGAAGTTGAAGATAAAGACATGAAAATAACAGAAATGTGCATAATATATGTATCACATACATATCTGCACATATACAAGCAAAAAGTTATATACATCCATTATTCCGTATAGTTATACGAATTGGTGCAACACAGGTCATGATCACCATACCTTCCATTATCAATCTTGATCAAGTTCACAGCTCCATCATCAGTGCCAGTATAGTAGCTCCCTTTGACCAGACTACACGGAAGGTTGATCTTATCAGCGAGTACCTAGCGTTGAATAAATAGTTGACAATGTGCTCAAAGATAACGAAAATTTTAAGAATTGAAGATGCTAAGCTAAACTTATGTCTTTTGACAAAAATGTTTGGGTTTAAATTTTGAAGATCAGTTTTAAATTATTATTTTCTTTGAAAGTTTTATCTACAAACTGCTGGAAGAACCAATACACTAAGCTTCTTGGATGATACTATCTTCTAAGATCAATCCTCGACTTTGCATTTTAACCTCCCTAACAATGATCTACGAGCCATTTAAACGGAAGAACCTGTTCTTCTTTGATTTAGCATGATGATAATAGAAAGTACAAACAAGAAGGACGCACTAAACAAATAACTAAGTCAGTGGATATGCAATTGTATTCATCTAAAGCCTGTAAATTATGTTATCCTATTAAAGACCTATGACTCTGAGTATATGTACCAATAACTTTCAATTGCATGAGGATGCCATTAAACTCGGATGATGGAAGAGAAAGACTGCCAATTGACTGCCCCAGAGCAAACAGCTCACCTATTTTAATTATGTGAACCACCAAACTTTTGTTGACAGAAAGAGAAGGCTTGAACATGAGAAGGAAAAGGAACGAGGTATGATTACAAATATATGAAAACATTTAGCTTATATAATTTTGATTGAGACAAAGAAAAGATACCTTAAAGAGCAAGGCCCTGTGGCGGGAAAGTCCAACATCAAGACAACCAAGAGGTAGAATGATTGTGTTCATGGCGTTCCGCAACTCACAACTTCTGAGAGTCCACCTTCTCAACATTTCATCTGCATCACTAACAGGACCGCCCATTTGAGCAACAACAATGTTAGCAATTCTCTGGATTAAAGTACTCATAATCTGCCTCGTTCCAGCAGCCTGGCATTCGAGTGATATAGTAGAAACTCTTTCCTCGAGGGACCGCAATTCCTTATCAACCAATCTGTCGACTAAAATTACTTCATAGTCGACATTATCTGAAACAGTTATTGCTTGAAGATCCACTAACAACGGCATCTTCCCTTGTGTGATTGAATTTGAAGTAATCCCATATACATCATAAAAACCATCCATCACTTTCTCATCATAATTCACAACATTATTGCTCTGCACATACCAAACTCTCTCAATAAGTTACAAGCTTCTCTTAAAAAGCATGTTGTCATCAGAAGCATACAGGTAGTCTTCACAAGATACCAGTCATATGCCAGCAATAAATTTAATAAAGGTGTTTCTCGTAATCTCATGTATCTACCTGTATATATTATGGATGCTTAACCTCACATACTAAAGAAATAGACTTAAAAGTTCAATAAAACCGGCTGTCACTAAAACCATGACACTCAACTCCTTCTGTTAGGGTAGCCACAAGGGAACCACTTATTTGTAAAGATTTTATTTTTTAATTATTATTTACTACATATAGCTACTATGAGGGTGTCTGGTATTGCATTGTGAGAGAGAGAGTAGTTCATTATGATGTTTGCAAAACGCAGAATATCGGTAAAATGTTTTTGGCACATCACTTGCAAAAGTGATCATATATGTTTTCTTAGAGAGAAAACACAATTTTGTAACAGCAGGTCGAGACCTGCTTTTTGGAAACTCCGCTTTGCAAATGTAATCCCAATCCCCACCCCCTATATCCAGCCGTCTGGAAACCAGAAATTGTGACAACCATTCATCCCACGTTCATTCCATTAACAAACAAAGTTCACAGGTTAATTGTGGATTATAGTAAGTTAAGATAACCTTAATATTTTTCAACATGTATTTTGTTTTCCCTTGACCTAAACAGAAATATGTTAGAAATTCATCGCAGAGATTAAATCATCTAAAACTTGTATCATTTCATATTATAAAGTTAGCTAATTGATTTATATCTTTATCAAGCAAAAGGAGTTTTATCCCTTACTTCAAATTATAAAGTTAGCTAACTTAAATTCGGTTATAAAACAAAACGAATTCATATTTCTAAAATCCCTTATTTCACAGAAGATGTCATTACGAATGTAAACCAAACTATCATTAGAATATGTTAACAGTTAACGCAGCAGTTGCATCGAATCTATACCTACAATTATATACAAAATCTTAAACCTATAATATATATTAGTAACATTACCCAATATCGAAGCGAAAGAAACTCAACAGAAGGAGAACACCCTAAGCTTCTTTGCTTAGCAGCCTTAATTTGTTCGGATTCAGCATCAGGTTGACCCGACCCGATCGATCCAGACGAAACACTAATCGCAAGTGCAAGCTGCATCTGAAATTCCTCTTCAAAGAAGCTAGAATCAACAGTTGATGAATTCGAGTTCTCGTTCACGCTACCGTTATCAACAGACGAAAATAAACCGGCACCGGTTCCAGTTACAGTTCCGGTTCCATCGAGAACCGGTAATAAAGAGGGAGAAGGTAAGGACGGCGTTGCCGGAGGCCGTGATGACGTGTCGGTAACGGCTAATCGATTGTTGTCACCGCCGATGTGAAGCTTGCGCAATAGATGTTTCATCTTTGACATCGTCGTTGATCGGTTCGCATCAAAAATTGGCACACACGAAAACACGCACAAACGGTGTTTATCTCTCTAGGAAGTTTCTCTCTCTAGAAACAAGAAGAAAGAGGAGGGGTTTGTGTTAACCTACGCCCACTACTACGAACTCGGAAAAAAAGAATTAAAGTTAGGTAATTATAACCTTTCCCAAAGTGTACAATTGCTTATCACTCTGAGTTGATTTGAGAATGAATAATTGCTGTGAGATCGAAGAATAAATAGTGGTCCTTAGATTTTATCGATTGATGGCTTAGATGTAACTTGTTACTTTTTTTTTTCCTTTTTTTAATATTGATATTAAAATATTGAATCGATGATCAATATTGAATCGATGATAATTTAAGTGATTTTGAGAGGGGGATAGTATGGTCTTTAACAATATGATATAAATGGACCTTTTTTTAATGCGTTATTTTTATTTTTCAATTTTTATATAATAAAAATGGAAAGAAATCAATAGAAAAAATAATAAAAATTTATTTTCGAGTTTTTTTATAAGAAGAAAATGAATTGAGAGGAATAGAAGGTGATGGAGTTTTTTTATTATAAAATTTTTCCTTTAAATTTTGAGGTGCTTATGAGGGAAAACTATCAATTTAACTACGTTTATTCTTTTTCTTTTACTTTTCTTCCGACTTAAGAATACATGTGGGTTATATTATATTACATTCATTTCTATCATTTTCTTCTCTTTTCTTTTTCATCCCATTCTTTTCCGCTACGAAAAATTCAGGAACGTAGCGTAACTTTCAAACAAAAAAAAGGAGGAATTCGTAAAACCCTAAAGCTATCTGCTCGAGATCCTAATCGTAAATCATTCTAAAACCGCTTCCAGTCTCCAATTTCATGCTCAAATCTTCATCGATTGGAGCATGATATCTGCTTTATCATTGGAGGAATTAATATTCTTCATGAGAGAGGTTGCGAAGCTCATTCCAATTGGTATTTGTTGTATTGATACTTTAATTTTCGATTATGGTATGTTTTGATTAGGTGTAATGAATATTTCTCCCTAGTTGTTTAGGTTAATTTATTAGAAGAAAGCCAACCATTTAACAAGATATTTTCAGGTTTGATTGTTACTGAATTTCAACTTAATTCATGTTTGACGTGTTAATTTATGTTTTTGCCTTCAAATTATTTGTAGGTTTTGGATAAAACTGAATTTACCAGAAGTGATTTATTTAAGGGTTTAAGATGTGCCTTGAAACTGTTTTATGAAATGCTTTACTGCATGTTTCTTGTAATTTGAGACTTTGTTTTTGCTAATGAATTGTAGGTTTACATTGGCTTTGAATGTTTTGACTGATGATCATTAAATTTATTGTAAAGGTACTACACTACTACAAATAATTCCATCATTTGGTTTTTTGATTTTTCTGTTTTTGGTACATATAATTCCATCATTTAGTTTTTGGTTTTTCTGTTTTTGGTAGATATATGTATCTATCTACATATATGTATTTGGAATAAGAGATCATTAGGAATCATAATTGTATTTAAAAGTTATAGACAGTTGAATAGTCCTTTATTAAAAGATCATTTCTTACAATTATAAATAGGTGAATTCAAAAACAAAATCAAGATCTTCATCAAACAATTTTAAAAAACGTTGAATCTAAAAGTTCTTATCACTCCCTAATCGCGGATTCAGTTGCTAGACAAAACCTCATGTTATCACCACTGCTACTACCTGCTACATTCCTACATTACCATTTATATTCGTCTGTCGGCAAACACAAATAACACATGTAAATAGTTTTATTTGACAATTAAATTAATTGAGATAAAAACTCAGTTATTATCACATGTGATGTTACACACACAGTATCATATGTGATACTATATTTCGTCGAAAGTACACCATATGAGATGTTCAAGATAAGAGAAAATAATACTGATTTTTATAGTGCAATTTTTAAAAAAGTGTAACATAACAAGGTCAAGTCAATTATGACACAACTTTTGTACATTTCCTTTAATTTTTCATATTTTTTTTATTACTTTACATTATAAATTATATTATGTCTAATTTAATACTAGAATGTTTTAAATCACTTGTTGCACCCTTGATGTAGGATGTATCTAGGTAAGTTAGCCAATCTAACTCAGATGTTTCGTCATTTAAACCTCCTTAATATCCATGCCAATATAATTTATTTAGGTTATGCATTCAATACATTGCAGATGGTGCATCAATTGTACTCCATGAATGTGTTCTCTCATTTTATAAACTTTTTAAAGCAATTTGATAAGAAAAAATATAACAACAATAATTAATAATATTAATAATTTAAAATAAATATAATTAACCGGAGTTTTTATTAAATTCTAAAGTAGAGGCATGCTAATAATTTAGAAATAATACTAAATGAGTTCCAATGACCTGTCGGTTGTGTTAGGCTTAATTGTCAGCGATATTGAATTTTGATGTTCGTTGTGAAACAAAATTAATTAAGTTTAATGGTCCACATGTCAAAAGTCTATACACTACATGTCTACATGAGTTGACTTTCTAGTGACAACACCATTAAGGAAGACAAGACACTTTTGACATTAGATATATTTAGTAAGAAAGAGTTACATAATGACTGTTTAATTGTTATATATTCACATTACACTACTTTTGGAGAAACCAATGAGCTCGAGAGTTTACATGGCATAAAACATGTAAATCAAGGGCCTTCCACGAAAAGTGTACATACAGCTGAAAGAAAGAAGACAAACTGTAGGATGGTAGAAAACATAACCGCTCGCCTTAAGGACTAAAACATTGAACACTTACTAAACTATCTAAATAATGCTGGACGCAATCAACTAAGACTGATTAATTTAGAATTCACGGTTAAGTTAGTTAGATATGTCCGTGACACATATTCGCAGAACAAGCCCATAGAAAAACTCCAGTGCTTCAAGTTTGATGACACAATGTGTATTAACAAGCCGTTAGTTAGATATTTGATATATCATTTGTCTATAGCTTTGATAAATTCAAGGGGTCGAAATGAGGGCTTTGAAGTACTATTAGTGACCGAAGTCAACGGAAGCAAATGCAACTAGGTCAAATATACATGGCCATGTAGATTAAGCAACGAGTCAATTGAAAGTTGTCCGAACTGTATTTTTTTCAGCAAGAACACCCTTCAATCACTTTGCTCAAAAGATCAGATTACTAGTATCGTAACATAACTCTAGTTCTAGTAATCATATTTGACACACTATTTTTATTAATAAAATTATTAGATAATTCCGAGAAAACGAGTTATGGGTCAACCCTCACATAAAGTACCAGTTTGACCCACCCATTTTGTCACTTCTAGATAACACGTTGGCCACACACGCCAGTGTTTAAAAAATACACAAAAACTGTATAAAAGGCATCAATGGATGTATCAACCTTACATGATCGAGTAAATTATCAGACTGCCCTAATTCCTTACGAGTTTAAGTTTTGACCGTATGTTTGATAGCTGATGCTGGTGAATACAGTGTCTTTCACAACAAGTGAAAGCTGTACATTAGAAGGAATCGTTATAAGAGCAGAGCAGCTGGTCATCATGATTACAGGAATATCATAAAATCCAGCAGCCGTAAGGCGTAGGAATATGAAACATGTATATACAAGAACAGATTGAAGTGTAAATCTGAGAAAGAACCATTGAAGCACATGCAACGATTAATAGCTTAAGCAGTAGCTTCGGCTTTCTCTTCGTACTCTTGTGGCGGTTGAAGGGTGCAAATGAGGTTGCGGTCACCATACACATTGTCTACACGACCTGTCAACACAAATACACAGCAGAAAATGAGAACTTGAGAAAATATTAACGTTCTCTTTTTTAGCCAATCTGCACTTGCGATATCCAGGTGCTTATTTAGTGCAGGTGGCAATTTTAACCCAATTATAAACGGGTCACTTACGGTAGTACTTTATCAGTAACAGGTCAAACGGGTCACTTACAGTAGTATTTTATCAATAACATTCAAATTGCTTAGGATGTCTAAATGGTGTTTACATTATTTTGTTAACGATATAGTTTTTGCCATCCCAACCCGATGTGACCTGTTGTACATGCACATAGAAATTTAACCACTTTGACCTAAACCCATTTGACTCGTTGACCCAACTGGCCTGACCCGCCTGTTGCCACCTCTAACATTTAGAATATGATTATTTGTTAGTTTATTCATGAGAAAGAAAGAGAGATACGCACATGTAGTAGGCCAGAACTTGGCAGCACGAAGCCAGGGAGCAGGGTAAGCAGCATATTCTCGAGAGTATGGTTTTGTCCATTTATCAGCCATGAGTACGTGTGGCGGATGAGGAGCTCCCTGCAGATATAATTTCTCTTAAATCACTGTATAACTCATGAAAAAATAATAATTGCAAAATAGTCAAACTGACTGATAAAATACCTTGATGACGTTGTTGTTGATATCAACTTTTCCTTTCTCAATCTCTGCTATTTCTTCTCTGATGGAGATTAATGCATCACAAAACCTGTCCAACTCCGCCTGCAAATCCAAAATTCCATGCTTTTAGTAAGATGCAAGAAAAAAGCATACAAAATCCTCATCAGTGAGGAGGCAATTTCAACCCACTTAGTTATGAATGGGTCAATTTGGGTTGTCTTTATCTTTTTCAGGTCAAACTGGTAAAATAAAACAACTAACTACCAAGGAAATGGGTCAAACAGGTAGAAAATTGACCTGAGTGTATTTTTAGAGCATTAAAACATCCTAAACCATTTTATTGATAAACAGATTGTTATTGACATAATACTTATTGTAATCATAAAATCAAAGATTTCTGGGTAAAAAGTGTTTGGGGTCAACCCCACCAGACCCACCCATTTTGCCACATCTACCGCTCATACCGTCATAACTTCGTAGAAACTATGCTCTGAAACATACCTTGCTTTCACTTTCAGTTGGTTCAATCATCAGTGTTCCTGGAACTGGCCATGACATTGTTGGACCGTGAAACCCGTAATCTATGAGACGTTTAGCAACATCTTCTGGCTCTACTCCAGCAGTAGTCTGAAAGTACTACATTTAGTCCAGACATCTTAAAATTAAAAAGAACAAATTAAGCTGATCGCAGATAAAGCTTACCTTCAATGGTCTCAAATCAACAATGAATTCATGGGCAACCGTTCCATTCACACCACGGAAAAGAATTGGATAGTGAGACTGCAATTTAGTACCCAAAGTTAAGTCATACCGTAAGTTATTAACAACAATGAATTTTGTTCCTGTATCCTAAACTAATAAGATGATATCTTGTTATTGCAAGGAAGGTAAAAGAAATAAAAGGAGACCTCTAGACGTTTTGCCATATAATTTGCATTCAGGATAGCTATCTTTGATGCATTTGTGATTCCTTGAGATCCCATCATAGCAATGTATGTATAGGATATAGGCAAGATAAGTGCTGAACCCCAAGGTGCAGCAGAAATTGTACCAAGTGGCTGACTGTGTTCAGGGGCTGGTATGCCACCTGTCCCCACCTTCATATCAAGTGTACAGTTGAATCAAAAGGTGGACACATTATCATGATTGAATACAAAACCAGTTCACAACTTTTTTTAAAAAAAATTATTGCTTCAAATATCTGATTTTTGGTGCTTACCACAGGGTGTGAAGGCAAGTATGGTGCCAAGTGTTTCTTCACTCCAATTGGACCCATTCCAGGACCACCTCCACCATGTGGAATGCAAAATGTCTTGTGCAGGTTTAGATGGCAAACATCAGCACCAATCCAGCCCGGACTTGTCAGACCAACCTACAACAACCAAGGAAACACATTAATATGCATATTTAAAAAAAATAAAAAAAATCCATGAAATTCTGTTCACTTGAAAAAAATGAATCATATACATTTTTGGTATACAAGGACATTTTTTTCCCAATTTGTATGTTGTTTTTTACTATACCTGTGCATTCATGTTGGCTCCATCCATGTAAACTTGACCTCCATTGTCATGAATAATTTTGCAAATCTCATCAATACCTTCCTCATAAACTCCATGAGTTGAAGGATAAGTAACCTGAAATTTATTTTAGTTAATCTCTAGTACGTTTGCTCACATTAAAATAACTATTATTGATTTCCAACTGCTTACCATAAGAGCAGATAAAGTCTCTTTGTTCGCCTCAGCAGCCTTGCGTACCTCTTCAATATTAATGTTACCTTGGGAATCAGTTCCCACAGTAATGATTTTCATTCCACACATAGCAGCACTTGCAGGATTCGTTCCGTGTGCTGACACAGGAATAATGCACACATTCCTATGATGATCTCCTCTTGCCTACAGTGGACAAAAGTCAGCCACACAAGTTTTTAATTTGGCATTTACATTGCAAAAACTCAACAACTAGTGTACACATACCATATGATATGCTCGGATAACCATCAATCCAGCATATTCTCCAGCGGCACCAGCATTGGGTTGCAAAGAGAAAGAATCGAATCCGGTAATGGTACACAACAAGTCACCCAAATTCTTGAACATTTCCTGCAAATGAACGCCACAAATATGTTTTCTTTAAGTTTTTTTAAAAAGATAATATATAATTTGAAATTCTTAAAGAAAAATCTGGTTACCTGGTAGCCCTTTGCCTGTTCAGTAGGAGCAAAAGGATGCATATCTGCGAAGGCTGGCCATGTCACGGGCATCATTTCTGTAGTTGCGTTAAGCTTCATAGTACAAGATCCCAGGGGAATCATACTGTGGCACAATGAGAGATCCTTCGACTGCAACTTACTAATGTATCTCAGTAGCTCATGCTCCGTATGGTAACTAAAAAAAATTAATAGAATCAAGCAAGTCTTTAAAAATCAGTATCATTCTCCTGAGCAACGTTACTTGAATGAAACTAGAGGTAGCACAATCACCAGGTTGGGTGAAGTCAAAACGGGTAATCTTTTGTACAGACTGGATTCACCCAAAAACATTTTGTCTAAAAACTTTTGACTTTCGTTTTACATATATAATTAGTGTGTCAAATAAGATTACAATAATTATATTATTTAAGTCATGATAATACTTTTTAATAAGATGTATAAGAGGTTCTAGGCATTAAAAATACGACGACTTTTGGCCCGTTTGACACATTTTCTTTTGCTTACTCATTTAACCCATTAGAGATACACCATAACCATAATTAACCCATTCATAAGTAAATGGGTCGAAATTGCCACCGTTAAAATACACTGATCGTTGTACGTTTAAAGATGAAAGGTTCTTTGTTACTCTGATATATCTAACTTATCACCATGTAAACAGCATACCACAAGATGATAAGTGTTCTGTTTATTACATATTATACTATTCAAAGGTGATTTTGAAACTCAAATTTCAAGTTCTGAATAAAACAAGATAGAAAAGAATCATACACGTTAAAAATCGGATGAGTTAAAAATGGAGTCTCCCTTACAAGCCCTGAAGGAATAGCATCCTGAACCTCTGGTGCAATAGATGCAGCAGTGAAGGTCACCTAAAAAAAAACCCTTCAAGTTTCTGTCCAAAATAAATTGAATACAAATATTTTACGTATCAGCAGAAATGGCCCACTCACAGGTTTCCCCAAGGCAAAAACTTTGAACAAAGTATCGACATCTTCAATTGTTGTTGTCTCATCAAAAGATACAGTGATCTGAAAAGAGCATATTTGAGAATAAGTTCAAGAATTTGCATATGTAAACAGCACTAGCAAATATACTTACAGTGTTCTTATCCACAATACGAAGATTCATCTTATGTTTGTAAGCTTCATCAGCTATTGCACTGGAATTAGCACATGTTATCTTCACAGTGTCAAAAAACGGGAGATCCTGAACTTGTACTGTCCCGAGTTTTTTCAACCCTGCAGCGAATGTCCCTGCAAGACCATGGACCCGTTGGGCTATGGTCTTAAGGCCTTCTGGACCATGGTATACACCAAACATAGCAGCCATATTCGCAAGCAATGCCTGTATAATAGATAAATAAAAAGATTCTTTTAAAACTGGAAAACATCTGAAATTCAAGTGTCAATCTCTGAAACACTTGAGCAGATATAAGAAACCTCGGTAAGCCTTCATATAATTAAACCACAAAATATTACTTAAGGCATTGTTGGATGAGTCTCTGAAAGGGCTACATAATTTTAGATAATCAAAATCAGATATCAGCAACTCAGCTGTAATAGTGTTTGGACTGGCTCTTGTTGTTTTAAGTTGCTTTAATCAGATAATCAGTTGTTTGCGTGTCTGAAAAATTCTGATTATTAAAGAAACTAATACATATATCATTGTTTTGTGTGTGTGTGTGTGTTAAATGGAGTATGTCTTGAGATAAGGGAGTAAAAGCCTCTCAAATTCGGTAAAAAACAGGAGTAATTCAATAACTCTTTACTCTTTGATAATCATTTTTGTTGCAGATAGTATGAAACTGATCAACAAAACTTGATAATTTGACCCTAAATAATTGAATATATAAAAAAATATGTTTATACAATTACTATGATATACCTGAGCTGTGCAAATGTTGCTGGTTGCTTTGTCTCTCCTAATATGTTGCTCTCGGGTCTGCATCGCCATACGTAAAGCAGGTTTACCAGAAGAATCAACACTAACACCAATAATTCTTCCAGGCATCATTCGTTTATACTCTTGAGAAGTCGCAAGAAACGCTGCATGAGGACCACCATACCCCATTGGAACCCCAAACCGTTGAGCCGAACCCACCACAATGTCAGCTCCAAACTCACCAGGCGGCTTCAAAATAGTCAAAGCCAACAAATCACTAGCCATCACAACTTTCACTCCGTTCGCATGAGCATTCTTAATAAACTCACCATAATCCAACAACTCACCCTCAGTCCCCGGATACTGAACCAACACCCCACACACATCACCAGATGAGTAATCAAAATCTTTCAGATCAGCAGTCAACACTTTCAAATCAAACCCATCAGCTCTAGTCTTACAAATATCAATTGTTTGTGGGTGACAGTTACTTGCAATAATAAAGGTCTTCTTTTTACCCTTTTGAATATTATTACACATAGCCATAGCTTCAGCAGCTGCAGTTCCTTCATCAAGTAATGAAGCATTCGACATGGGCAACCCTGTAAGATCCGTGACCATTGTCTGGAAATTGAGCAGGGACTCAAGTCGTCCCTGCGCGATTTCCGCTTGGTACGGAGTATACTGCGTATACCAACCCGGGTTCTCCATAATATTCCTCAATATAACAGGAGGAACAGAAGTATTATAATACCCCATACCAATAAAGGACTTAAAGATTTGATTTTTAGAAGCTAAATCTTGCATATGTGCAATCATTTGTGATTCAGTTAACCCTTCATCAAACTTAGGAAACTTCATTGACTCTAAACGGATAGATTTAGGTACAGTGGCATCAATGAGTGAATCAAGATTTGGAAAACCAACAAATTCAGCCATTTTGGTTTGGTCTTCTGGGGTGGCAGAGTTATGTCTACGTGGGAAAGTATCACTTGGTTTCAACGATTCAATCGATATGGATCGAACTTGTGAACCGAACCCAGTAATGTTTCTATCTGCTTTAAAGGTTCTTGTACCACTACATACATATGGAGATAATGAAGAAACATACCTTGATGGTGAATAAAGTGCAGGAGATGACGAGTTGTGTTTAGTTTGTGAAACTAAACGCCCAAGAATGGCTTTATTTGCTAGCCTGCGTGCACGTTCCATTGTGTTTAATTGACTCAAATGAACTTGAATGAATCAAGCTCAAATGAAAAAGATTAATTTTTTTTGGTTACTGATTGATATGGTGAGGGAGTTCTGGGTTGGTGATAAAAAGGGAATACTGGGAATACACTGGCCTCATATATGCTCACCTAGTCACGTGTCATCAAGAAAGGGTTAATATTTATGCTTTTGGTACTTAATTTATACACCCACTTCATATTTGGGTCCTATGTTTCATTTGCAACTTAATTGAGCCTATCAGTATTTGAAAGTTTTAACTTTTAACCTTTATTGGTGTTTGAGATTTTACTTCTTTTAAGTGTTTGATTAGCATATTAAAAGATTCAAGATTTTGTATTTATGTCATATTTGATTGTATATCTTTTATATCAAGTATAGTTGATTAGCATAATTGCATATCTAATATAAAAGGATTTGATTTGTACAATTAAAAAAGTAGATATGAACCTAACAAAATCATATTTACGCTCATTATACGACACCATGCATATGCCTCTGTCAGGGCCGGCCCAATAAGGGGGGCAATTTGGACGACGGTCCAGGGCCTCCAATTTTCTAGGGCCCCATATTTTTATATACCCTAATTATAATCCTAATTATAATGTATAAAAAAAAATTAGAGCCTTTAATTAGAAGTCTTTTTTCACCATCAAAGGGCCTCATTTTTTTATTTCGCACGGGGCCTCAAATTTACTTGGAACGGCCCTGACCTCTATGAGTCACATTTTATTGCGTAGAAATCACCTCTCAACATATAAAATCTTAATCTTAATCTGCTAATAAATAAAAGTAACAACTTAACACTTTAAACTGTTTATCCGGTTTTGTTTAACAAATGAATAATAGTTTAATAAACAATCTCAAACACTTTGTATCTACAAATTTCCATTTGAAGAAAAACAATACAAAGATAAAGTGGAGTTATAGCCACTCCTATTATAACAAAGTACCAAGATTCAATAAATGTTAAAATTTCAGTACTAAAAGTAGATGTAAATAAGGACCAAATATGACTATATATGTATAGTATATACACCAAAAAAGTAAATAATAAAGATTTTAGATCTGAGGTGGTGGGTGAGTGCTTGCCTAGATAACGAAATATTACTGACATAAAATGTGTAAACTGAAAACGACGGCATTGAAATACGTGGACATGATGTGGTTTTTTGGTGTCTGTACTATACTATCATCAACTCCAATGAATCAAAGCCAATCATTCATTATCAGTGACTCTAAATCAGTAACCAGTGGCATATTATTTTCTATTTCACTCGGGCAATCGTCGAACATGTGGCAGGCACTGGATATATTGGATTAGGTTTCAGTGGCTTAAATTGAGTTTATATCTTTAGGAAAATTGTTTTGTGTAAGTTGGGAAATTGTGTTGGGGTGGCTGATCCTGTTTCACATTCGCCTTATCTCTCTTTCAACCTCCCATTAAAACATACGGAGTAATTGAAACAAGTGTCATAAGAAATTATCTTCCTAACTTATCGGAAATATGATGATTAAAACGTGTAATATTTTTGAAGGGGAGCCATTCCTACATCGTCATTTTTTAGCACTTCATCATCAAACGTATTTTATAGTATTATATAATATAATATCATAAAATACGTTTGATGGTGTAAAGTAAAAAATGACGGTGTATACATCATTATCATTTGTGAAATGAACTTTTATGATTTTATTGAAGTCACTAGTTTGCATCTCTATTATCAAAGGGTTAAGATTATTTATTTTATAGGTAGTAAAATTGTGGAGTCCGACGATATATTAATGCATGAGTTTGGTGTAATTTTAAATAATTTTTTTAATCATGTATGATAGTATAATATTTCGACCCTATTATTATCTGACCTGAACAAAATTTTATTAAGATAATCTAAAAACACACTCAAATTCCTGGAGCAAAAACAAAAACTATCTCAAGTGTATATGTTTGAGATCATAATCAATCTGCTTACAAACAGAAATTAGTTAATGTTGTTGAAGAAAAAGTGTGCATGCCCTTTAGTTTATGGTGGGAAAAATTGTTCGGTTATTCTACTCTAGAATCTTTATGATTCATCGTATTAATAAAAAGAAAATACAAACACTTGGAAAATCTTAATCCTTCGTATATGGGTTAATACGAGACCCATTTGAAGACAATGCGGTCGGGATCAGGATGAATAAAACACAAAGGTAACCCTAATTCGTTAGAAAGCTAAGACCTACGAATATCTTAATATACTTCTAGGTAACATTTGAGATGAATCATATTGACCTTTTATTGTATATAAATACAAACTTCAAACTTTGTTATAGATAAAATAATTTTTGGTCCATAGTTTCAAGTTGGGATCTTATAATTTGAAACAAACATAGCCCAACACAAGTGCAACTAAACTTTTGAGACGATTTCTACTTACCGTTGACAAGATGTCATGCATATGTAATTATGATCGTCAAAAATGTTGTATTCCGTTGACGATTTCTACTTACCGTTGGGATCTTATAGTTTTAGTGTATTTAATTAAAGTTTAATTTATTTCCTTATGGCATGAGTTAGCAAAAATATTACATATGCCATAATCTGAAAACTTAGATATTACTGTAAAAGCGAGTGGATATTGATGTTTGTTAGTCCAAACTTATAAGATTGCTTAGTATATTGAAACTTTAGTCTAAATTCAAATAAAGTTATTTATTCAATGTTGTATGTGAGAAAACGAAAATTTATAAGATATACATTTAAAAACAGAGGCTAAAATCATTATTTGGTGGGTGGTTACTACTTACTATCCAAGTTCATTGATATATGATTAAGTAGTTGCAAGTTTAATTGGAGTCTCGATCTATCTAAGGTTTAACATGATTCATTTGTCGTGAAACTTCCTTTTTGGGCCTTTAGCGGTGGGGTGTATGTTTCATGGGTTAAGAAATAAATGAATGCGAATGATATCCGTTTTTTTTTTTTATAATAGTAGGTTTGGAATTAAAAATTGGTAGTGAAATACATAAATCGAAGGAAAATTGTAAAAATGCCTCAAGAAAAAGAATTAAAAAAGTTTGCTTCCCGAAATATATTTTTATCACATTTGCCTCACCGGACGTAAAATGCAAGTCACAAAGCCTCTTAGTCTTACATTCGGACACTTCCACGAGTACGCGACTAAGTAAGCTGGTCGCAAGGGTCCTTGTGACCGGAGCTTGCGTCTTGCATATGGGAGTTTGCGTCTTGCATATGAATTACAATTTTGACTAAATTTTTTATACGTTTTTGATAAGATTTACCGTCATATGTAGAATTTTCATACTTGATGTACATAATGTGACCCTCACACAAGATTAATATCATTTTCTGAGACAAATTTACACAAAAACACTATTCTCTTTTGTTGCCTAAAAATACAAAAAACATTTTGTGACATTTCTTAAGATTTTCTCAAAAACACTATTCATTTCCATTATTAGTAAACTAAAGGACCAGATGATTGGGTCGACCAATATGACTTATTGTGTATTTTGAGTTGTGCTTGTTTTATAGTTGACCAATATTGAACACGTTATATAAATTACATTAATTAAGTGCATCAATTACATTACTTTAAAAAATACATGACAATAATTCAAAACACAATCTATTTTCAAGTGGAACCAAAATTAGCAGTCGACTAAGATGTTTTGGCATTTACCTTTGACTTTGATCCTGATTAGCTCGGCTCGTCTGTTCTATTCAAAAGAGATCCACAACTAGATCAACTATGACCGATTTTCTTGCAACAACTACGTTGTTGTTTTGATTTCAATTTCCCCTTCTCCTCTCCTTACGAAGGAAAGCGAGCACGACCATGTGGGTGACTGGATTGTCTCTTCTCAAAGACCGGTGGTAACAAAGTAATCAGATTAGTTTGATCCACCAGTTATGAAGGATGACCCATTGGGTAAATAGCCTCTGCGTAGGCAGCTCGATACGTCTATGAGGTAAAATATCTCTGCGCATAGCAGCTTACTTCGTCTTGATTGAAGTGACGGGCCACTGCGATAATACGTCCACAAAGTAAACCAGACAATTGTCATTGCATGCAACTACATGTTCTTGTTTCCATGTTAATTGTCGCATTCTTTCTTTCCTCCATTTAACACCTCAAAAATAAAATTTATGGATGGATTCACATTCCATCTTCTTGATTTCCCGTTCCTCATCGCGATCTTGTGCTTAGCATATGGCGTGACAATCGTTGTAAGTCCTTCTCGAGTGTAACGATGTTTGTAGTACCACTATTGTACCGAAGTTCAAAAATACTCTAATAACATTGTGACAGGGAACCTTCTTGCATGTCTAGTTAACGCATTAATAGACTCCGCGTTATTAGATGTCATGTAAGCATATCGTGTATGTGTAGTATGATGCCTTGACCATCTTTCTTTCTCAACATCTCTAAGAACACTATTGATAATACAATCCCCAAGCCTGCCCAAAACCCTAATGGGGATCTTATCGGGCACTTGATTGAGGACATAGGTTCCCTCAAACCCTAACAAGGATCGAGGCACCCTATCAAGGACATCAATTCTCTAATTTCGTTTCCTCATTGATAATACCTTAAACCCATGCTTTTTGTAGATTTCTTCACAGTATTAGCTAGCAATGCATACAGTAACATTTTTTTTTCTAACAACAAATTAACAACATTATCAAGATAACATATACTAATTGGTTTACGTTAATAACACAAGTGCACGATTTAAAATCCCCAAGTTAATCACATAATGGTCTTAGAATATCCCGACAAACTCATACGAAACTAAGTCGAAATAACAAGTGTAATCAAAACAGCACGAGTAATCAAAGTTTGGGTTCATAATCTTCATAATATAAGGCATAAAAAAAATGCACAAAGCTATTTATTAAAAATTATTTAAATATTTCAGGGTAGGCCGGAGCGGAGATGATAATACCCATTCCCCAACCTAAACCCGATAAGAATCCCTACTTGACGCCCCAAAACTCGCCTCGAAATCCGAAAAGTTATCCCAAAGAATACGACTACGGGACAGGGTGAACAACAATTGCCCAAAGACACCTTGATAAATCAGATTCCCATGATGTATGTTTGACGTAACATCATCCAATGGCTCATGCTTATAGGTTTTAATCCCCACCGATAGATCAACAAGGTTGCATCCTCTAGAAGAGCATAAAAACCCTTTAGCATCACAACTCTTCCTACTCACTAAAATAATCCCTTGACCGAACTTTGTTTCCGCATGAAATAGGTCTATCTCACCTAAAGACATACTGACCCTGCAACGACAATTAACGGAACATCAAAATCTGAATGTATTGAGCCATTTACCTCTTACTCCAGTTAATTTCCGGATCTCACCAAGGGTCCCCGCAATCATGTCTTTCACAAGCCTGTTTTCACTACTCATGGTAATCCTTTCAGTTATGCAACTATATTTTTCACTTTGGCCATATATGGTTCCGTTGGAAGTGTAAGTTGTACGAATTGTTTGGGTTGTTCGACATTGTGAATTATAAAGTTTTTGAAGTGTGTTTGAAGATGAGAATGAGTGTTTGATGAGTTTAAAATTGTGTTTGAAGTGTGATATTTATAGATTGAAAATAAGGTATAAAAAAGTAAAAAAAAAAAAATGTAGTCATTTGAATGCCGTTATATTTTTTATTTTATTTTAACAGTAATATAACTGTTGAAGAAAAAAAATTAAAACAAAATATATTCCATAGCGTCTAAAATGAGACGCCGTTCTCAACGGAAAATGCAGACGGGAACCGCCCATTCTATATGCTGGGGTCCATTTTTGTAAACCATAATTAAACACTACTATAGTTGTTAGTAGAGGTGGGCAAAACCGGTTTGGGCCCAAACCGAAACCGGTTTTCAAACCGAACCGGTTTGGGTCAACGCCGGTCAAAACCGGTTTGACAAAAACCGGATCGGATTGAAACCGGTTTCAATCCTAAAAAACCCAAACCGCCCAAACCGGTTTAGGAATCGGTTTCAAACCGGTTTCAAACCGGATCGAGATCGGTTTCCCAAAAACCGGTTTGGGAGAAACCGGTTTGGCCCAAACTTGCAGGCTATCCGCCGGATAGGTCAAGGCTATCCGACGGATAGCCCTTTTCTGTTGAAAAAAAAAACCCTTCCACTGGGCTATCCGCCGGATAGGTAAGGGTATCCGCCGGATAGCGGCACCCTGGTGCGTATTAACAGCCCAAAACCCCCCATTTTCTTAAAAAAAAAAACACACACACCTCTTTTTTTCTCTCTAGTCGACTTCAATCTTGTTTTTGGCGATTTTTCCCCTGATTCCATCCACATTTGCTTGGGTTTTTCATCTTCAAATCATAGGTATGATTACTACTACGATACGTTTAATAGATTTCTTGATTTTGAAACTTTTATTGATGATGAATTGTGATGAATTAGGCTTTTAATCATTAGGGTTATGTTGTATTATGTTTTTAATAGTTAATTGATACTTGATTATCAAGTTTCACGGTTTAATTTGTTCTAATTAGGGTTTATAACCGTTTTGTGATAATTAGGGTTTATAACACAATTTGGGGGTTTTGTTCAAAACTTGTTTGTGATGGTTAATTTGAGTTGTAGTTGTATATAATTGGTTGAATTGCTTGATTTTGAAATTACACGGTTGAATTTGTTGTAATTACATTGTTTAATTGTATATATAATGTTTAATTGGATTTGTAATTGTATAATTGGTTTATGGTAATTGGTAATTGTATATATGAGAACGTATGGATTTGTAATTGTATAAATTGGTTTATGGTAATTGAATTGTAATTGTATAATTGTATAATTGAATTGAACGTATGGATCTTAATATGTGCTATTGGTAATTTGAATGTATAGATACGTGCTCGGTTTGTATTTTTGTTTTAATGAGTTTAGGTTTGATAAATGTTATATTTTTGCAGACATGGCGCCAAAGAAGTCACGAAAACGTGGGGAACCATCTACAAGCCAGAATGAGGAGGCAACGGAAGTGTATGACCTTCCGGTGCCAGCAATAATAAGGAATCACCAATTTTTAAAGTTTAATAATCGGCATTATAGTTCAAGAGAAAAAGCTGAGTTTAAGTCGATGTTGGACATCAACATCAACAAAACAATTCAATGTGCTGATGTTGTGGATTGGGCTGTTCTTGATCAAATAAGTGCAAGACAGTCTAATACTACCGGTTCCGAAGAAATTAGAAACATTTTGCGGATGGAGTATCGGTTAGCTGATGGTAGGTTATGTTTTACCTCGAGAGCTTGGTCGAGGTTATTTAGTATTCGGGAGTATATATATCGGGAGGCAACTCTCGAGTTTTTCAGCACTTACTTGTTTGATGATGTCAATACGGATGTCGAGGCACGTACCATTCGGTTCCAATTGTGTGGGGTGCCTCGAGAGATGAGTGTGTCCGAATTTGGTTTGGCTTTAGGTTTGTATACTCCGGAGGAGGTACGTATGGATTATTATATAGATCACTTGTTTAATGGGATTCGGCAACCACAAGATTGTGATCTACCGGCTCTTTGGAATCAGATTTCGTCGTATCCGTGGACATCTAGGCCTAAGTCTTCTACACAGCTTTATGATCCAGTGATGAGAGTTATTCACCGGATGATTTCTACATCTCTCACCTGTCGGAAAGAAAGCCCAGAGAAAGTCACCCAAACAGATTTGTATTATCTTGGGTGTATCGTGAATAGAGGGTTGGTGAATGTTCCGGGTTGTCTTGCCCGGTCTTTGTGGAATATGGCTCGCGCGTCACGCCGAACTAGTAGCATCACTGGCGGGCAGTATGTGACCCGTTTGGCCCGCTACTTTGGTAACCAAACAGGATTGGCAACGTGCATGATTGTGCAACCAGAAATGCGGTTATTGGGTGTGAATTGGTTTAGGCATTGTCGGTTGGTAGATGGAACTATAAACCTACAATGGGCTCCGTGGGTATATAATCATGATCAAGAGGAACAAGATGATGATGATCAAGAGGAGGAGGAGGCACCTGCCCAACATGCCGGCCCTGCCCAACAGGCCGGCCCGGCACCATCTTTATCTCTTGACCAACGTTTTGATTATTTTGAGAATAAATTCGATAATTTTCAAAGTACTGTTGAAAACCAGTTTAATTGGCAACGAGACATGATGGAATCGCTTTTCGGGCATATGGGTATTGATTACTCGGCTACTAATGCTCGTTATGGATATGGACCAGGATCATCTTATCAACATCCGGACGAACGGCAGTGATTAACTTATTTTTATTATTGTTTGTTTTTGGTAGTTTGTTGTCTTTGTTTGACTTTCATTGACTCTCATTGACTTTGGTTGACTCTCATTGACTTTGGTTGACTCTCATTGACTTTGTTTGACTATGGTTGACTCTCATTGACTTTGGTTGACTATGTTGACTTTGGTTGACTCTCATTGACTTTGTTTGACTATGGTTGACTCTCATTGACTATGGTTGACTCTCATTGACTATCATTGACTTTGGTTGACTTTCATTGACTTTGGTTGACTATGTTGACTTTGGTTGACTCTCATTGACTTTGTTTGACTATGGTTGACTCTCATTGACTATGGTTGACTCTCATTGACTTTGGTTGACTTTCATTGACTTTGGTTGACTATGTTGACTTTGGTTGACTCTCATTGACTCTCATTGACTTTGGTTGACTCTCATTGACTTTGTTTGACTATGGTTGACTCTCATTGACTATGGTTGACTCTCATTGACTATCATTGACTTTGGTTGACTTTCATTGACTATGGTTGACTTTCATTGACTATGGTTGACTTAGAAGTATAATTGACAAATTACTAAGAAATGTTAAGCACTAAATTTGCAAAAATATAAGATTTCTCGAAGTGACTTTACATAATACAATAATAAAATTTTAAATATGTTACAAAGTATCCTTGACTAATCGTCGGTATGAAAGTTGTGTAACTCTTCTTGATAAGTAAGCTCTTGTGCGGTAAGTGGTACCGACATGCCCATTGCTATCTCTTCCTCATGTATCTCTTGTTCAACCTTTTCCAATTCTCCTTCGAGCGGTGAAATGTTTTGTATCCGTTCAATCCCATCTAGATAGTCTTTTAAACAAATGCATACTTCCACCGACAAAGGGGTGAGTTTTGTTCTTCTTGGTGAAATTACCCGACCACTAACCGAAAAAGCGGACTCCGAAGCAACCGTAGAAGCTTGAACGGTTAATAGGTCACGTGCCATAGCCGCTAATATTGGAAATTGGGATTCATGATCTCTCCACCAACCCAACACATCCAACTTCCCAAACTCTTGAACCGACATAAACATTATAAAGTTGGATTTTGTATATCTTGAAAGTTCGCTACTAGGAACGGTTCCTCGGGCTCTTTTCGAAGCATCATTTATCAATGTATTGTATAATATTATGTCATCATTGTTGGTGTGCGAACTTGAACCACTTGCGCCTTCATTCCTTGTAAACTCTTGAACGGGTGTGGAACCCCCATACTTCGTAGCATAAACATCAAACAAACTTGCAAAAAAATCGTTAAATGCATTTATTTCATTGTCCGCCCAAGCCGGCTTGATAGCCGTCAAACCCAAATCATTTGCAATGTTGGTTAGTAAAGTTTCAACTCCATTAACGTTTAAAACGGGGTTTAAAGCGGCGGCACAACTTATAACCGGAGGCATATTTTTAAAATATTTTACTAATTTTTCCTTCATCGGTTGTACCATATTTTCAAATATTTCGCCTTTCATTTCAAAAGCGCTTAATTTTTGACACATTAACCATATTTGTCTTAATACTAAAGGACTAGTCGGATAATAAACACCCGACAATAAAGTGGTTGCTTCTTTAAAAACTACAAGCATATCGGTTAGAACTTGGATAGTATACCAACTTGATTCGGGAAAAGGTGTAACAAATCTATTACGGTCCGCAAGCAAGTCATGGAACAACCTTAAGGTGTCCTTTTGTCTTATGGCACTTTCAAACATGTTACAAGTCGAATTCCATCTAGTAGGTACGTCCCAATTGGGACCTAACCAAAGTGCATTCGAATCAACACAAAATTTCATGTATCTATGGTATCTAGCGTTTGAAGAACTAAAAATATCACGTAGCATTTGTTTAAAAGCTTCTTTTATTTGTGCAATAAAACTAAGTCCATCTTGCACAACCAAGTTAATGATATGTGCAACACATCGACTATGAAAAAATGCACCTTCGCAAGCCGGTTTGTATTTTAGTTTTAGTTGATTAACGGCGGCGGTGTTATTGGATGCATTATCAAAAGATATTGAAAATACTTTTCCTTCCAATTTAAAACTCTTAATCACGTAATCTAAAATTTGATATAAATTTTCGCCGGTATGCGGATATCCAAATAATTCAAACGCAATCGTACGCTTCATCATTTGCCACGTTTTGGGATTAACCCAATGAGAGGTAACGCAAAGGTACGAATCCGGTGAACCATGTGGAGCCGTCCAAACATCACAAGTTAAATTTACACCGGTTTCTAAAGATTGAAAACCTAAAATCATTTCATCTTTAGCGATTTTCCACATTTTAATTACATCTCGTCTAAGAGTCGAACGACTTACATTGTTATAACGAGGTTGGAGAGTTTCTTGGATGAGTCGAGTCAACCGAGGATTGTCAAAGTGGTCAAATGGCAAGCTTTCTTGAATCACGAACTTCGCCATTCTATCCCGCACCTTAGAGGCTTCGTATTGCCACGTTGTACCATCATTCGCCATTGTTGATTGACTACGCCCCACTCCATATTTCACCGCTTTACAATACGTGTTTGCATGATTTTTCAAAGTAGTATTGCCGGTTTCTTTGAAAAATGCCCCACATTTCTTGCACCGAGCTTTTCTAATACCGTTCGACATTTCACACAAGTCGTAATTGCACCAAACCGCCGGGTTTCTTTTTGTTTCTATTATAGAAACAACCGTAGCATTGCTAGATGACTCTCCAACACCGACGGAAGATTGTGATTGCCCACATGATGATGCCATTGTGTTAATAAGTATAAATTTGAGAATTAAAAACTAAAAGTGGAGTGTTGAGACTTGAGTTTGAGTGTATACAATTATAGATTGCAATTTGAGAATTGAGAGTATATGCTTATATTGAGAGTGTTGTAAGTTGTGAGTAAACATCAATATCACATTTACATATATAGTGATTTTTCTGGAGGTTTGGCTCCACAAAGAGTCCAAAAAAACGGCCAAAAATGGGGATAGCCGTTTGAGAAAACGGCTAGTTTTCTGTGCAGAGATTTCTGCAGAAAGCAACTATCCGGCGGATAGGGTAGGCTATCCGGCGGATAGCTTCAATTACAACGGCTACTTGGCAACAGAAAAGGCCTATCCGCCGGATAGCCTTAACCTATCCGGCGGATAGGTCAATCCGGTTTCAATCCTGTTTCATCCGGTTTGAGACCGGTTTCAAACCGGTTTTTGAACCTAAAAACTCAAACCGGTCCAATCCGGTCGGACCGGATTCAAACCGATCCGGTTTGGTCAAAACCGGTTTTGACCAAACCGGTTTCCGGTTTGAAAACCGGTTTCGGATCAGAATCCGGTTTTTTTGCCCACGTCTAGTTGTTAGTTGTTACAAGGTACCCCTAGTTATTAAAAACTGGAACCATTAGCCCATTAGGTGCAAATTTGTATATACGCCTGGTCCAAACTCCAAAAATTACAGGCCCAGTGTTGGGTCTTAAAAGCTAGGTTCGTTCACGGGTAAAAATATTTAAAGGATTCAAACGTCAAAAAAAATAAACTTCGAGCCTTCGAGGAATAAACAATTATTGTTATTATATATATATAATATATATATAGGAGAATGATTCATAGGAAAGCTTCAAAATTTAAGAAAGAAGAGAAGTAAATCTTAGCTCTTGATTTTTTTTATTAAATAACATTTTTAACATTTATTGATGATGAATGTTAAATTTTAAAATTATTTGTAAATTTTAAAATTCATTTATGATGAAATCAATGGTTGAGATTTGCTTTCTTCCTTCTCTAATTTTTTTAGTTTCCTATTGATTCCCACTCAATATATATATATATATATTATATATAAATCCATTTAGTTTCAATAACATAACTTCTAAATTATGTCATTATCCATGTAAATATTTTAATTAAGAAATTTTATAATTCGTGCTCTAAACGTATATGTTGAAAATCAATTGAAGTCAAAATTCTCATACTCACACATAAATAGAAATTAGTTAGTTCATTAAATGAACTTAACTTTATAATTGAAAAGTGTCAGTGCATTTAACTAAGTTTAACCTATATCTTTAATGCATAAGTTAAACATGTTTATTGATCAAATATTCTTAACACAATTATATTATTTATTTTTATTTATATTCGATTGTTATCAACCTTCACTATTTTTTTTATTTTTTTTTTTACTTATTAAAAACATTTTGAATTCACTCAAACAAATTGTTAAATGAATTCGAGTCTTCCGTAACTGTTGAATGTTCGGTTTACTTGGATCCATTTTGTTGGATCGTAAATATATTAAAATAACTATATAATTATTTTCAATAACATCTCAAAATCTCTTATAATATTATCGATTAAATAAGGGATAATACATTTGAAGACTACCTAAATATATTATTTTGTTTTTCTAGACTACTTACATTTAAAAATTATTTTGTAGGTCACCTATATTTGTATGTTGTTTATTGTATATCAAATCAAGCTAAAAACTCATCATAAAAGCGTAAAAAGACACAAATACTCCTCTATTTGAATAAAATTAAAATGATATAAATAATATTAATTAAAAATACATGGATATTTGTGTAATTTCTAATTTTTTCAATGAATTTTTAATCGAATTTGACATATATGAAAAAACATACAAATTTGAATGGCTTACAAAATCATTTTCAAATATGAATAACGTACAAAAATAAAATAATATAGTTGAGTGACCTCCAAATATATAACCCCTATTAAACAACTTATAAACATATATACGTATGCCTTTTTATTTTTTGTTTATACGTGATTTCACGTTTATATGTTGAGCAAAGATTTATATGAAATTAGACACGACAATTTTCCAACATACTCCAGCTGGGTTGAACAATATGCAAGCTGGACCATTAATTTTATATTTATTACTACATATATACAAAAATAAAAATGAAAAAAACCAAGAACTTTGCAATCTAGGTGGGATGCTAATGCTACCGACAAATGTGTCGTTGTAGTGTTGTACCATAAAAATAATAGTTGTAAATACTCAAAATGGAAGATTATTCATCGGTAAATAAAGAATTTAATTCATGATCAAAGTAACAAAATGGAAGGTTTATTCATAGCTTAATTCTTACAAGTAGAAAAAAGATGTTACCGTTATAACAACATATTTTATAAGTTATAAAACATACTAAAGAGTTTGATCCAGTCAAAGTAACAAAAGTAAGTTAACTGAAACGAACGAAATATAAGACACGTAGATAGAATGACAGACCCAATAATTATGTGTATATAATATAATAAAATAATTAAGTAACGGTTACATGATAATGATGCAAAAAATGGTACCGCAAAGCAAAAAATGGTCATGGGTTTCCACTATTTTCATCTCCCTTTGACATCATTCATCAATTACATTAAAAAAAAATACTCACAAAATATACCAAATAAATAAATAATTAAATAAATAAAACTTAACTTTTTTTCATGAAAGTTAACAAACTCAAAAAGTCCATTTCCAGATCTTCATACGAAGATCAATCTTACATTTTGCAGCAGATACATTAGCAGCCACCGATGCTGACGTGGAATTTTTCGAATTACTCTTCGGAATTAAGCTATGAATTCCTTCACATTTAATCCGTATTCCAATTTTTTTACTCCTTATCGATTCAATCTTCACTTGCAAATCAGTATCAAGAATTATCATCAACGGAAGTCCTGATCTCTTTTTTAAATCCGATTTTATTTTATTAAGATTTTCAGTCTCAATAAAAACCGAATTTCCGTACAACGTGGAACGGTGTACGGAAACATTACTCGGGTTACTAATAAACGGGTTACGAAAGGACCCGTTTGCGATTAGTGTGTCACGTGTCAAACACGTGATATTTATTGTGTCGTAATAGAATGTGATTTTTTTGTTGGGATTTTTGGTTGAGATTGTGAGGTTAAATTTGGAAGTGAGATGCGTGGTGTCGTCGGCGGTGGTGGTGGTGAGGTTGAATTCGGAGATTTTAATGGCGGCGATTGAGAATGATGGACGGTGGGGGTGGTATAAGAGGTAGAGAATGCAGCCGGCGATAGTGGTTATTAAGAGGAGGAGAATTATGATGAGAATCGACCAGAAACAGCATAAGCAGAAGTAGTTGCGGCGGCGGGGACGGTGGATTGTGGTGGGGTTTGGACGGTAGGGGTGGCGGTTGTTGGTTGTGGGGAGTTGGGTTTTGTTTGGTGGTGGTGGGAGTGGTGGATTGGTGGTGGTGGGTTTTGATGACGGGTAGACTCTGTCGGTCATTTTTGGGTGGTGGGTGGTGGTAGTGGTTTATTTTTGGAAAGATAAGAGGTTTTTAGTGAAGGTTTGTTGGAATAAAATGTTGTGATAAAAATGGAAATGTGTTTGTGGCAACAAAGGTATACGTTATATGTCACACGTGTATATTTTTTTAAATATAATAGTGACGACAAAATATAATGAGGCGCGTTATCTTCTCTTTAAATTAATTAACTATAACTATATATATCCAGTTCGATTTTTATTTAATATAGAATAAATAAATACACATTGTTAGGGTCTTTGTTTTTAACTTAACGAAACACCAACGATATTTACACAGTCAACTTTTATAAAAACATAAAAGATGCGCATTATTTATATGTATCATAATATAACATCCTAATATACGATTCTAGTGTATCTATAAAAAATATGACAGTGTAAATATCATTGTCCTTAACGAAATTAATGAGTAGAAGTTAATATATATGGTACGTTATTATCTCTCGTGTTAGTTTCAACGTGAAAGGATCTCAGTCATAAATTCATAACCTATGGTCCTATGCAATTATGCATATTACATGCATATGTATTAAGTGTTTACATAAGCTTAATTACACAGCTTATAACAATATTTCAGTTCGATTCAGCTTATATGGTTATCCTGTTTGTTTTCGTACGTGTGATTGGAGTGTGGCCTTAAAAATGAAATCAATCACCGACGTACGGCTTGAAGTTTAATTAACTAAAAACTTGATAAAGTGGTCATTTAAACAGGTTACCATAAATTGAGTCGCTCGTTGGTCGCTATTCAACATCCACCAACCATCACCTATTTGATGTTAAACTGCTATTATAACGGTAATAATATATCGTTGATGTTATATCCAATTAATCTTCAATTGTCATTGTCAATAAGGGTTTTTCTAATTTTATGCTAGGAAGCAAAATATTTAACCGTTAGAAAGGTCGGCAATCATGGAGTCATCAAGTCATGCCCTACTTCACTGATCGAGTCAAATGGTATTATTGCAAACTTATTATATCAACCTAATCTTAGGTATGATTAAATATGGACGTCTTTCAAGATTATAATAAACTATTAAACTAAAGGAAGGATAAATTAGAGTGTATTGAATAAAAGGTACCGGACATAATTTACGTTTATCTAAATCATGTTTCTTTGAGGAACTCACCACCTATAATGGTTTAAATGATCATATTGTTAGATATTATTTTAATGATAATATGTTTTATGCTCATGCTTTTATGTAGTTAACCTTGATTTATGGTCCCTTAATGGGCTGGTTCATGTTAACCATGTATGAGTGTACGATCATGGAAACAATTTAATTATGTCTAACGAAAAAATAATCTTTAAAGTTGATCAGACGTTTCTCTTTTGATGTTTTGAGACCACACAGATGACAAAGGCTCAATTTATGGCTCAAATATATAGATACAGTCATACAACTTAATGACTCATGCCATTCTAAAAAGAGATACATTTGGTCAACGGGTCAAGTAAAGACTGTTGAACTTAACTTGTTACTCAACTTTTTGCGAAATAGATCATATTTTGTCGCTCAAAATGTGACGTAGGTTAGATATCGTAGAAATGGATTACCTCATATAAATGTCTTTAATATATAATTGTTGAGAAAACAAGTATAATGTCACTACGATTTAGAAGAAATGAGACGTCGCATATTTTCAATAACTTTCTAAGTAAAATAATAAAAATATACAATACTCATTTCCTGCTAAGTCAAAAGACCTTCTGGTCTAACGGTATGGAGGTTTTACCCTTCTAGGCAAGGTCTTAAGTTTGAGTTTTGTCTAAGGCGATAAGAGGTTTCCTTCCGCGTGTGTAAAATGAAGGATGTCATTGCCTTATGGGCTGGATCCAACCTGGTTGTGTGGGCTCGCTACGCCTTCTGAGTTAGAGGCCATGTAGCCACAATGACTGTTTAAAAAAAAAAAACACTTTATTTACGAAAGTTAAGTTATAATTCTTAAGAACATGCATACGTGGAAAGTTTTTAGCACAAAATGATCTTATTAAACACTTTTGGCTTCTGTTCTTGAAATATGTAGAATGTGCGTACAATATTTTTTGTAATAAATAAATAAAAGTATTATATTTATTAATTAAATATAAAAAAAGGATTTTTATAGCATATTTGGTAGCCATCGGATTTGATGCATCTTCCCCATTCACTGATTATGAATGTTTCTTATAAAATGAAATCCTTACTGATTTGTCCAATACATTTAAAACTTATCTAATGGCCAGTTGAATTATTTTGGAAGTGATAGAAGGAAGGAAACGGAGTCAATGGATGGAGCCTCCACTTGAAGACAACATTTTAAAACGTGAAAGTATATTTACGTAGAGTAAGGTTCAATTGAAAACGTTAAAATATAAGAACGGTAAGAACAAATCTGAATCATTTATCTCATCAGACGAAGAAAAGGCAGATTGGTTATTTACCAATACACCTCTTCCCAAAAAGTGGTTACGGCTACTATTTTTAATTTAGTTCATCTTTACCATGTTTAGTTTTTCATTCAAACAGATTATATCATTAACTTAAACTGTTTTCCATCTTTAATTCGATGTAGGTCTTATTAATTTTTAAGAACCGGAAAAAGGTTTTGAGATGCAAATTAAATGTGTTGTGCATCTCGGTAAAATGGAACTAGTAAAGAAAAAAGAAACAAATGCACAACAATCTTGTTTAGCATATAATGCGTATAATTGGTGAAGACAAATTGAAAAAATGCGCAACTTTTAATATGATGGCACATTTTAGAGTGCTTTGTTGTGATTTTATCAAATAAGAAGAAACATTTGATGGACCAAGCATCATGTGTACTAATCAATGAACCCCAAAAATCTACTATCACTAACAAATGAAAGGATTATATCTTTTAATAAGTATAAACATTATATCTAGCTTCATATAGCTTCATATGAACACTGCAGGAACATACTTACAAGTACATTTGAACAACTAATGTAAAGTTATTAATTCATTTATGGGAAATGAATCGTGAGACAAATATTGAATATAATGTTAATGTTATTTCATTTGATCAAATACACTAATATGACATTTATATATTTATTATCTGATAAAAAATAAAGTTAAATGTATTAACATAAATAGTATTATTAATATAAATAATTAGTATAAATATTTAATTAATAAACGTTTACATCAAAAAACTTATTTATAATTAACTTAATAGATAATTGACTAGTTTATTATATATTAAACTTAGAGGTCCTATTCATAATTAAATTGAACAAGTTTAATAGAGATTAAACTTGAGGAATTAATATGTAAATATTGTGTAACTTGGAAACCAAGTTGAGATTACCTATAAATAGAGAACCTTTGACACAAGATTTAGTTGATCAAAACCCTAACTCCCAACACCAATTTCGTTCTCCCCCTCCCTCTCCCTCTCCCATTGCAGATTTCATTGCTGAATCTGCAAACCCCGAAAGGGGTTTTCGGTTTTTGATTTGATCGCAAAGTAGCTCAATTGTCACAAGGGTTCAGTATACACTTAGAGTCTACCAGTCATTCGATTGTGAATTACCGGTGGATACCTAGCGTGTCCTCTTGAAGTTGTCGATCCAATGAAGAACACAAGAAGAAGATTAAAGTTTGAAGATTAGATCAAACCGAGCAATTACAAATAAGTAATACTAAACTTAGCTTTGTTTATTTTATTAATTATTTACATGTTTTATTAAAAGTATCATTGATCTTGGCTAAATGGTTAATAATTAATATGATTGGTTATCCTAACGCTACCGCATTGCTCGTTGTTATCAATTTTGATAAAGATTCGATTTGTACCGTATTGTACGGTCATGTAAAAACCCTTCAAACAGGTCATGACATGTTCTTGATATTGATTGAGTTGGATACAATCAACACATATAACTCAAGAAGTTGGTTAGATCAGTTGCTAAACAAGCAAGTTTCAATGCAATTGGTTATGATTTCGAATCCTATGCACAACATTTTTATAAATTATATGATATTTTAACCAACCAACAGTTCACTCTCTATTGCCTGGGTTTGACCGATCTATCTCGAAATAGTTGGACCCCTTTATTTGAACTAGTGACCTTCCTGGTTTTCAATTGGACTGGTCGAACCAGCCAGCCTGGTCCGACTTTCAAAACCATGCTCAAGGATGCCCACGAGTTGATCATCCATACCCTTAATCATATATGCTTCTAAGTAATATATAAAACACCGATCCTGAAAATATAAAAACTCCAATTTAACGGCAACTTAAAAAAAGAAGCTAATCTTTGGAATATCGACATCAGGTTTCGAAGACCCATGTCTTACCAAACTAAACTAAAGAATGTTTTCTTATCACATTAAATACGAGTAAAAGAAAAAGGATTCTTCCTGAAAATACAAAAATTCCAAATAAATAACAACTTTAAAAAAAAAGAAAAAAAGAAGCTAATCTGTAGAATATCAATCCTGAAAATACAAAAACTCATCATTAACAAAAACTTAAAAAACAAGCTATATACAAGGTCAGAAAACTACCACCTTGTGAACATGTGATCACTTAAAGTAGGACTTTATAATCATAAATGGAGAGGACTATTATAATTTGTGTATGTGTACATTTAAATAAATTTGGATTGCTTTTATGAATTTATGAAAATGTTGCAGAATATAATAGCAGATTTGGATACTGCATCAGCACATTACCTTATATCAAGATTACAAGAGTTGTTGGAGTAGAAGAAAACTAATCTTAGAACCAACATGTCTCATATGGAACTAGGGAGACCACTAACACGGAGTCACACAACAAACTATCTGCCAGACATTTCTTCAAGTGCCTCCTTGGCAATTGTCATGCGTATGGTATTTACACCATTTTAGTATAAAACATTTATTGGCTTTGTGACTTCAACAGTTAAACTTTCATACCTAGTAAAACATGAAGTTTGCTTTCAGTTAACACATATGTCTATATCTATAAACCCTTATTAAGCATTTACACTTTTTTTTTCCTTAAAACATAAAAAGGGAGATGTGAAAACCCCATTAAACCCTTAGAAGCTTATAAATATAAAGTCAACATAATTATTGGCAATGAATCGTATTAGAAAGCTTAATATAAATTTAAATTCAACATAATTATTGGCAATGAATCGTATTAGATTTTTGCAGTGATCCGGTTTTCACTTATTTTTGAATAAATATCTTTTTACAGCTGCACAATATCCTTTTGAATCAATATCTTTTTACCTAACATAAACACAATATCATAAATGTAAAACCAGAAGTCAACTTAAGTTAAATTGGAAACAATTTTTGTATTTAATACCAAATCACTATATTCAAATAAATTGAACTACCTAACAATATATAAACAACATTGATGCTCACTTTGATGCACCAATATCAACACACCATAAACTCAATACTAAAAGCTATAAATGGATTCTGAAATCAACATGATTGATGCTCACCTTTATGCTGATAATTATCAAGTACTTACTCTTGAAAATGCTCAAATCTCTGCTCCCTTTATTGATCCGGTTTCTGCCCCAATTTCCACTACGTTTGTTGATCCAGATTATACTTCTACGGCTGTTGTTTCAGCTGCTGTTCCTGCTACTATTCTTACTGCAGAAGTTCCTGCTGCTGTTGTTTCTATTTCTACTGCAGTTCTTGCTAATGATGAGGTAACATTCATGCTCCTGTTCATCTTTACTCTTTAGTTATCATATGTGCTTGATTGAATAATTATATTAGTTGATTTTACTTCTATAAAATCAAAATTATTCATATTGAGAAAAGCAAAACAAATATAAATAAAGACTGATAATTACTAAGTCCCTAAACAACTAATTTTTATATAACATTCTCTACTACATTCATGGTGTTCTAATTCCATATACCCATATACATATTTCAAAAAAAAAAAAAAAAAAACGAGATGAAAACTTGATAGAGTTGTACCAGAATGAAGTTGTTGACATTTCTGATGACGAAGAGGTTTTATCTATGGGAAACGTGAGGAGAACAAGGAAAACCCAAATTTCTGATTTTAGTCATAACAAGGTTTATCACCTCATTGATGAAAGCGATAAAGATTAACAAATTTCATTTCAGTTTTTCTAATTGAAATTATATATTTCATCTTGTAATAAAACACCATGAGTGTAGCTGGAAGTATTACTCTTTTAATGGAATTATCTATTATTATCTATTATTGTTTTTTGTGTGTTGAGATTATAAACACGATAAAACACCAAAACCATACCTTTCGCACAAAGACTAGTCATGAAAAACTCGCACAATATAGACTTTGGATCCACCCCTGAAAACAACCACAGATCATGTGAGGACAAACAATTTTGGAAAAAAGACCAATTATATAAAGGAAATGCATAAAGGTATGGTAACTTTAAAGTTAAGCCAGTCAATTAGATAGGTAACTTGAAGTTGTACTGGAGAAATTTTCACAAAGATAGACGTTATAGGTAGTACTAAGAAAATCATAGTGCAGACAAATATGAATGTATAGCAAGCTACGACAAAGTTACTCATTTTTTTAAATTTATCATCACGCTACTTAAACAACATGACAGGTCCTACGAACCAAAAACTTCTACCTCATCATTAGGAAAAATAGTAACATATACAAATCCATTGTGATGTAGAAGATAATACCTTTCATATATAATTTATATTTAGTCTAAAACCCTAATTCTTTCAGTTAATCAGTTCCCAATATTAGTTACAAAGTTGAAGTAGTTAGACATTTATCTAAATTTTACAAACCCTCAACAACTTTGATATTAGAACACATTCCATGTGATAAATTGCACGACATCATCTTGAAAATTTTGTAGATCAAGTAGAGCTATAATTTATGAAGTACCACCAAGAAATCAAAGTTTTAAGATAAAATCCATATAATGACAACATATAGGTGATCACTTACTAAAATAATTTATCTCCTCACACCATTTTCATACAACAGGTTAAGTTGCTAATAACTAGCACCTAATTAGTTTGTTAGTTGTCTTAAATAAAGAAAATTTCGATTTCAACCGCTTATTGAGTTCAAATTATATTACTGTACATAATATAAACAAAAGAAAAACATATTACCTTGGCAGCAAAAATCAAATGAATAAATAAATAAATAAACCTCACAAAAATCAAAGTTTAATAATTACTCAAATCAATTAATTTACAATAAACCCTAATTACCTTGGCAACAAGTTTGGAAGCATCATGTTCGGAATAACAATTTGCTGCATCGCTTCAACGAGCTGATATTGTTCACCGTCATCTCCATCAGTACCGTCGCACCACTCCAGATCCACCTCTAAAGAACCCTTTTTGTTTCTTTTTCTTTCACAATTTAGATAATTTTGTTTCCTTTTCTTCAAGATCTTCTTTATTTGCTTTAGGTAGTATTAATGAGAGGAGTTATACTATGTGATTTTAGGGTTAAGAGATGAAAGAACGAGGTGTGACATTTGTCACTCGATCGTAAAGGTGTCTATACATCAAACGTGGTATATCGAGAAGTCTTCCATAATGATTAAGGTACAATAACTTGTTTATTTTTAACATTATAATGCAACATGTCATTACAAATTAGTTTATATACCTTTCATTTTGTAACTACATATGAAGATATTTCGCAAATTAAATTAATCATTATGGATTTTACGATTCTTCTTACTACGGTATATATATATATATATATATTATTTCACTATCTGCATATTGAGAGCTACTGACGACAATGTGATGTCCGAGTTGGGAGCCAGTTGACGTTTGTTTAAATGTTGAGGGAAATCGAAGAGTAAATGACAAATGCCTACATCAATTTGCATAGATGCAAGCTTGGTTTTCTAGATAAGAAGCCAATATAGGAAAAAAGATACAGAGATGCCTACATAATAATTGACAAGGAAGCTTTTACAATATATGAAAATGGTAATACTCATCTCTTATGAACTGAGTCAATTTATGAAGACTTGAACTTTCATGTAAAAGAGTAGAGCTTTGGGTTGGATGTTGGTCACATGATTTTATATCTTATTTTGTAATGTATATAGATGGGGGGGGGGGGGGGGGGGGGGGGGGAGGGGGAAGGGGTTAATTTGTGAAGTCAACGAAGAAGACAAATACCTCTAAACGGAACTCACTAACTTTTTTAGCCCAATAAGATTGCAAGGGAAAAAAAAGAAAAGTAATTAAAAAAATAGTGGGACCACTTGCGCACTCCAACACAAGATTGAGGGCTTAACTTTGTTCGTCAACATCGGTGAGAGTGGAAAAACCGTCATTGTAGGTCGGTTAACGGCAGAAAAATACTTCCACTTCGTGTGCTCTTATAATTGTGTGGTAGTAGTTGTCATTGTTAAATAAATCCGATTAGTATTTGTCAAATAATTTATAAGTTATGGTGTGAAAAATGAATTATAGTTATATAATGGTGCGGGGTATCAAATTTAGATTTTCTTTTGTGGGTGGGGGGTTGGGACTGCTTATTTTAAGTGGTTATATATATATGCTTATTACTTATTTTTAAAATAGATAATCAAAATAAGATATTACTTTAAATGCTACTTAATTATCTACTTATTTCTTAAAGAAAGCACTTAAAGATAAGCGTGATGAGATCTCGAATTAACAAATGGTTGTCGAAAGTATATCATATTGTGAGATCTCTAATTAAAGATTAAAAACTACGTTAATCAATTATGTAATTTTTATAATTTATATACATAACAACATTCGTGAGATGAAAAAATATAATTGAGTTTTTGAAATGAAATAGTCATATTAGTTCATTTACTTTTTAATTATAAATTACATTTTTAAATAAAATTTTCTCACACAACTGTCTATATAATATATGGTGTTTTCGGAAGATGTAAGTAGTGTGAATGAACGATGTTATATACCTTATGTTATTCCTTAAATCGGGTATGTTTGTTTTGTCGTGCAAAGATATGGTTCTCATTTTGCTTATTGGATATGCCATGGTATGATTCTTGTTAAGGAAATGGAACCTTGCTCAAGATTATTGACATATGCTCAACCTGTGTCAACCTTTTTAAGATGTGGATGTTTTGCATTTAGCACCTAGACTCCATTTTCACCATGTCAAGAGTCAACCGGTTCTATTACATGGGTCGGATCGCATCAAATCTTCATATATTTTCTTTATAAGAGAGTGTGTTCTAATGAGGTACCTTACTCCCGGTATTTGAAAAAAATAAAAGAAGTGCTTAGATTTACGTCTGAAATGATATAAAAACAAGTACAATTTGTTAATCCAAGAGATTCAACTTATCGCACTTGAACAAAAGGTATAGAAGACGATGTTAGAATATATTACGAGTAAACGTATATGTATGTATTTGGGCTACTACTATGCTATACACAAATACATACGTATACTAACACATTTTGCAATAAATAGAGTGTATTTGCCGCTATAATTTATTGTTTATCAACCTATAGGTAAAAAAGTCATCCACTTCAATTAAAAAAAAGGTCTTCAAAAAGCTTTAATATGAAACTTAGTGGGGATGCTCTTGCAAATTTCATATATATCAAATTCTGCGATTTACATCAACCTAGTAAAGACCTGTTATGCAAAATTTCGTAAGCCAATGCAACTTACTACCAATGCTCATCTCACACCTTACGATCCAATGTCTCTTTGAAGCATAAAAGGTCGGTAAAACATATCATCTGAAAAGGCGAAAGCTAGTTTGAATGAATCTGATATTGGCCACTAGTTGTCATCGATCTCATGTTAACGACCTTTCCACATAATGTACGTAAATTGTTGTACAGTGGAATTATGTGAGGGATATTCTCTACGCATAATAATATGTACACTACTTTACCACCCTATATATAGTTTTCAAAGGAATGACATTGTTTCATAAGTTGGGATTGAGTTTAGAGGTTTTTAATGTATGGATGAATTACTGGGCAATTACTCCTTGGGCAGTAGGTAGTTTCATTCCTACTGCCAAGGGAGATTTGCCCAGCAATTCATTTACTACGATAAGTCACTAAGACAATGTAAGTTCCTAAGGATCTCTAACGCGTATACTAAATGTACGTCAATTTTTTCACTATCGTAGTGTAAAAGTAGCATGCTCAACATTTAATCGGCTATGGCCAGCCATTAAGATAATGGATCAAAAGAGCTAGCTATACGGTAATGTTCACAATCTTGTGGGGAACAACAACATTTCTTACAAGTTTGTGGGTATCATCACCAAACACCTCTGAGGGCTCATGCATTTGATCCTTTTCATGAAACTTTCTCATCCTGACATGCTCTTAAGTTTGGTGAGTCGATGCAACCTCAGTTGGAATTGATGCACACATATTCATTGAAAGGAAGCTGTTTTGGATCCAAATCAAATTTTTGTTACATAAATCTTGGTACTTAAAAGGATAGCGAGGGAATAGTTGGCTCAAACGAATCAAATAAGCGGCTAGAAGCCCATAACACAAATTATTGTGACTTTGTTAAGGGTGTTTCAATTGACATACCACAAAGATCCTCAGACAACGGAAAACTTGTATTAAAAATAATTCAGAAATGAAGTATGTAGAAGACAACATAGACCAAGTTTTCAACACGAGAAATAGAAAATTCAAGCATTTTATTGAAAATAACTAACCAGCTAATTTTCCGAACGTATCTGTCTAGCTTTAGTTTTTTTTTTTTTTTTGCTTTAGACTGATACATAATTGATTTTACAAATACGCGAAAAAATCACATAATGAAAATTTGAGGCCCCAAAAAACATATCCAATAGGTATAATCTGGGTACGTGAAAATAACCTAGATGACAACGAACAAAAAAGGATCCGAAGTCGGGTCATTCTCATCATAACGATATTAAAAAATTTCATAAAATAGGAACATGATATATAAAAATACTCGATAAAAAATCACATAATGATCTTGCACAATAAAAGGGTTACATATTTCATTTTGTAGGAAAAAAAATTCACTGGATAAGCGTCCACACCTGCCTTTTTTGACACCTAAATAGAACACGTAACCTTTTTATCGTGCAAAATAAAACATTTAACCAATTTACTATGCTAGATTATTATCATTTTTAAAATATCACGTTCATCGTGCATTAAATTTGTCATGTCCTAAAATTAAGTTCAAATATGGAAAACGTATGTTCATTAATAAGTTCGCAAATAACTACGAAGATTGTATTATGGTTATCAAAACTCGTGTAATACAACAATTAGCAACTGATTGTGTTTTTAGTTATAGAAAGAAAAAAAAAAACTATATCAATTTGTCTCATTTAATTTAAGTGTATAATATCTAACTGTCTGTGTACTTTGGGCCGAATGGGCTTAAGGGAGTATTTGGTGAGTCATATCTCATTGTTTCTTTGTAACTTAAATTTTAAGCCCATCTATTTGCAAGGAATAGGATTATTCCCTCGGTAAAGTGTGTCTTCCAAAACTACTGCTTATTCACACCTGCTCAACATTCTCAACCATTTAGAACAACGCCACGTACTGCACCGTCGTCCACTAACGTTGCACTTTCAACTACTATCATAACACACGGTATTAGTTAATTAGCAGGTACGCACAAATTAGAAATATCGTCGAATGTGCTTTGGAAGCGAGATTTCCAATCCTAAAACAGATTACTTGCTCAGTGTTCATATATGATACAAAGAAACGTGGTGATCGCTTGTTTTGTGATACGTAAATTTTTATAAGAAGGTGGAATATTCATGATGAATATTTATGGAGTGCAATGGAAAGATGGGGAAAATGAAGATGAAGAACAACCTAAAAGAATAAAAAAAGAACTTGGTAGGAGACAAAGAAATATTCAAAATATATGGTTGATTTGTGTGATGAAGTTGCACCAGTTTAAGATCGAGCAACCGGAATAAGAATTACGGAATCTAGGATATGTGTCACTCACGCTTGTACATACATATATCCTAAGGTCGGATATAAACAGAGAACTGATAGTACATGAACTTTTGTTTAATAACAAGAACAAAAACGCTAAAACCGATTGCTCACTATTGTTTTCGACTCTAAACTAATTAATGATGAAGTTTTTGAATCATAATCCGTCGTTAATAATAGAAAGATAAGATAATATACATCACCACAATAAAAGCTAACTTTATATGACTCCTAAGTCGTCTTACGGTGGTTCACCTTGTTTAATTGACGTTTCGTAGCAGATGTATTGCAGGGCAAATCTCCCTTGGCGGTATGAATATAGGAACCTACTGCCCAAGGAGTAATTGCCCAGTAATCCATCCATACATTGAATGACTTCGCACTTATTCTCGATCTATGAGACGACATTGTTCTTTTGAAACAATTTATACAACAATAAAGTAAAGCACATATTTGTATGCATATAGAATATCCTTCACATATTTTATATTGTACGACATTTTACGTACATTATGTGTAAAAGTTGTGTTCACAACTAGGGAAAAGCATCCGATCCATTTAAATTAGCCTTTTACTGGGGTAATATTGTTAACCGACCTTTTATGCTTCAAAGAGCCAACAAAATCGTTATGGTTAAATGAGCATTGGTATTAAGTTGCACTGGCTCAAGTATTACTGCATGCATAAGAGTTCTTCACTCTCGAAATTTCGCTTATATGAATATTATGTGAAAAATATGAATCAATTAAAATGAGAACTCCAAAAAGATAAAGGACTGCGAAGACTTTTAAATTATAGGGATTTTCACATGTGAGTAGATTCACTGACATGTGAATATTGATGTAGATTAAGGTTAAACACAAAATAGTTTGAGAAAACCTCAAAGTTACTTTTAAAATCAAATTTATATTTTTTCGTTCACATGTACACATTGTTCTATGAACATGTGAACATTTCATATAATGTATACTTTAACATGCATTTTGTGGTTTTTAACTTTTGTTTATCAATAATATGAATATGAATATTAAATAACATTTATATGTATTTTGTCGCGTTTACATGTATAACAACCATGTAATTTAAAAGTTCTTTTGTGTTTTGTACCTTTTGGTGGTTCTTGTTTGAATCTAACCCTTTTTGGTTGGTTATTGTGAAATAAACCTTAAGATATAATAAATAGAATATAATCTAAATTGTTCGATAGTGAGCTAATCAGATAAAAGTGTAAATGATAATCAAATATCTCTAAAGGGTAAAAAAGATAATTACACAATTTTTGAATTTGTGATGCCCGTTGATATACAAATATGAGTTATGATATTTCTTGATGCACATACTACTTATTGATAAAAGGTGATGCACGTATTAATTTTAAGTTATTCTATTTATTCTATATTAGAATTTATAATGTTTTATCCAAACCATATATATATATATTCTTGCATTTTGGTAAGTGTCGTAATGACAGGAAAATGGAGAAACTAAAGGCATATCTTTACTTTAGCTTAATGTGAAAAGGCTAATGATTTATAATATTAATAACTTCTTCATAAACTGATAATCACCATTTGCTCGAGCAAGTGGTGTAAGTTAATTCTCTTGAATTAACAAATAGTTCAAATATTTAATCGTTCAGATAAATATATCATGTTCTTACTATGATCCCTTGTTCATTGATTTAAAAGCTAAATCCTAGCTAGCACTTATTAGATTGATTAAATGATGGCCTAAACACGTTTTCTAAAATACAAATTCCAAAAAGCAACTAGGTGACGACCACTTTAAAGTAAGGGGTAGTCTGGGCTGCAAGTCTGTTCGACCCTTGAAGTGTACAAATTTATTGTGAAAAATGGTGTCTTTTGTTCGGGCTACGAGTGTAAAAGAATTGGGATACCATTCCTTTAGATAACGAGCTCGTTTTTCATGTTATCCATTTCAGAAAATAATAACTAGATCATTTTATGTAATTAAAATGAGGTACGAAATAATGCAAAGTACTCCACTACTTTTATGAGGTACCTTATCTTTTAGCTTATTAGTCATTTTGTTATTGAATTGTACATTTTTGAAGGAGATTTTTTTGAAGGAGACGAGTTGGATAAACAAACCAATCTTGCACAGACAACGATATGCTGTTTTTAGGCAATAGAGATGAACCAAAAAAGCATCAAGATCTTAAAAAGGTTGAGCAATAATCTTGAACAAGAATTGTACCTTGGCATATCCAATATGTCCTTGCATCACTAATATATCAGGACTCAGAAATAACATAAGGCATATAACATGATTTGTTTGTTACAAAACGAATAATGTTATACGCTTTTAGGTAGAGCTATGACCCTCTACATTCTAGCTTCCCAGGTCCGTCTTAGCGGGACTGAGTATTGTTGTTGTATATAACATTATTCATCTACAATATTCACATAAACAAAACACCATAATGAATAATGTTTATGCGGACTACTATTTCATCAACATGACTACGATGCGAGCCTTCAAAATAACCTACATGTCAATATGCTAGACTTGGGTATCATTTTTATTGGTTATCACATAAACAAGTGCTAAAGGAGGCTCTTAAACTAAACGTCATCGGTAATTAAAATTTAGCTTCTTGAAAGACTGTCCGCTAACCATGCTTAATATAGAATCAAGAGAGATACCATATATCGTTTCACACTTTTGTGTGGTTTTCTGAGCTTCTTTTGGGCTCCACATATATGTACTTCCAGAAAAAAACTCAAAAGATCACACTGTACATTATGAACTTTTTGCCATATGTTTGTTTACATTTTGATGTATAATGTACAGTAAATCACGATGAACAAATATAGAGAAAACCAGTAATCAACACCAAGAATCACAAGAACTCTCTTTCATTAAATTGCACACAATCAAAACCAGGTTTAATACTCAAAATAAAGACCAAACCGATCCCCACTTACATGAAAACTCTCAATGATTCAATCACTAATAGGTGAAGATCATTCACACACAACATAATCAAAAACTGTATCAAGATAATACATATTCAAGAATAACAACATGAACTCTTAGTCTGTGAACATATGCTTCAATCTATAGACTTGTATCTCAGTATGTGCAAAACACAACAACAGCGATTAATAAAACAAAAGAAGCCTCATATAGCTACAACTTTGAACAATTACAAAATAAACCATGGACTTCCAGTCTTCATACTATGGGCACTATCTTTTAACCTGCAACACAAACAAACTTCCAAACATACTATTTTGGCCACAAGTATTTAACAACAACAAACAACCTTAAATAAATACAATTAGATTGTATTATTTAACACACGGGGCTATAATCAAAAAGTTACGATCCAGTTAGATTAATTACATCATAATGAAAATAGGCATATTTAAGCCCAAGATGCAAGAGAAGCCATTAATCCAGCCCCAAGAAATAGTGTCGATATTGGTCTAATTATCTGTGTTGATGTTTCTGCTATGGTTTGACCACAAATGGCAAAAAGCTTGTCATAAGGAATGGATATTGTTCAGTGTCCATAATAATCTGAACCTAATTGGAATGTACCATATGTGCTATAATTAGGATTTATGTAACATCAGAAGCAAATCTGGAGAAGAGTTCATATGGTTGATTTCTTATGGTCAAACAGATAGTTAGAATTCTTTGCTGAAGAAGATCCTGAGGTGGTTGACTTTTATCAGTCAAAGATTAAATCTGCAATCCATAATTTGGAGGAGAAAGAAGATTTTAGGGAATTACTGGAGCAGAAATACCTATTGTAATTTCAAAATGTTAGTGTTAAAGTTTGGTTGCTTATGTTGTTTTGATGAAAGTTATGGAAGGATAAAAAGTTGCATCAGTTTAACTATATTTTATCAGAATGACCAAATCATAATCCTCTATAATTTGGCCTGCTATATTGGAATAGCTTCGGGATTAGATACCAAGAAGTTGAATTTGGTTTTTGGGATGAAGTATATGAGAATGCAAAAGGTTGTTGAATTTAGGATGATAAATTCAAGTCATTTAGTCTATGATTCATTTCAACAGTGGTATTGGTTGACTACCCAAAGTCAAAGAAACCAACAAATCAAATATGAAGATCATGGTTATATTACTGGCGTGCATGTTAAAACAGGAGATCAGTGGTATGGAAAATGATTTGGATTGCAAATCTTTAGACGATCATAAGGAATACATGGACAAGGTTGATCTTCTATGGCTGAAAAGGAAAAATCATGATCAACACGAAGATAATTGGGATTTGCATAAGAAGCTCAAGCCTACAAATTGAATTCTAAAAGTCAAAATTTTGTCATGGGGAGTAGTAAAATCTGGAATATGAAGAAGGGTAATATTGAGTACAGATGCAGAGTTAACTTGAAACACGCCAGACGGAATTGGGCCTGGCCATCCTGGTTGCTTGCTTATTTGATTCTACTGAGCCCAAGGGGAAATCACAGGAATGCTACGGCCCATTGGACTTGTATTCTTCTAGATGGTGCAATTGGTCCTACAAACTATGATAGTTCTTTTGATCATATTGAGATGTATAGGCTTTTAGAAAATTACATGTGCAAAAATTTAGTTTTGTATAGGTTTATCATTTTCACATGGTTAACAAAAACATGTTTTAGGTAGACAAAAGTGTTTTTATTGGGTATGTCCAATCTATAAGTCGTAAATTTCTTGTTTTTTGAATAAAAGTTTGCTTGGGGTTACCGGCCCCTTTACCCAAAAAGATAAAAAATGGATTACAATATGTCAACTAAAACTGACCCAACCCATTTCTGTTTGTATTAAAAAGTGATCCATTTTAGGTGGAAACTGTTTTGATCGGTTAGCCAACCCCGCCCATCTCTCTTAAACAGGCCATCAGATTTTTTTGACAAGATCACCTGTTCAACCACAACATTTGCTGTCTGTATCACCACCAAACACCTCTGAGTGGTCATGCATTTGATCTCAACTCCTTCCATACCACTCTCTTTCTCCATCAACCATACCACCACCGAAGTCAAGTCATCGAGCTCCATTCCAGCAGTCACGATATGCTTTTGTTGTTTACTCTCATAACATTGAGTAATAACAAAGTCAGCTAGCAATGTGAGCCATAATCATGGCACTGAAAGCCAAAAAAGGATATTGGTTTAAGGGAATTTAGGGAGATAAGGGTTAGATAATGCTAATGTGGCATGTGGTAGCAAGTACACGAGTGTTGTAGTAAGAATGACACCAGCAGCAAAGGCTTTAATGGCAAAAAAGTAACTGGAGTCTGATCTGAGAAGTCGCCATTTCTTGCCTACCAATGGAACAGTTACTCGAATGATTCTAATTTAAAGGATGGAAGCAACGGTCCACAAACTTGAAAATCAAGCAGCATTTTTATCCTGACATGCTTCTAAGTTCGGAGAGTCGCTGCAACTACTATTTGTATATACATTCCTATCATAGTTATAACAATAATATTTCTTAAATTGGTGATTTGTAAGAACGTAGAAACTATATGATCACACTACGATTTGTCTGACTGATAACTTGGTTGGGTAAAAACCATAAACTAACAACACATGAAGTTTGTTAAATAACATGAACAAAAATATAGGATGATTAATAGTGTATGCATTACTTGCCGAGGAGTCCTGAACCAAAATCTACTGCTAGTAAGAGGAAATTAATAAGAGTAAATACCACCAAGATGATAGCCTTAGAAGGAACTTTCCATTTCTAATTGACATTTCCTAGCAGATGTATTGCAGGGCAAATCTCCCTTGACGGTAGGAATGAAACATTCTACAGCCCAAGGAGTAATTGCCTAGCTATCCATCTATACTATACACTAAATGACTTTAAACTTTATCTCAATCTATGATACAACATCTTCTATTAAAACTAATATATAGAACAATAAAGTTTTGTATATATTCTGATATCCGTCTGAAAGATATTATAACTTGTAACATCATACTAGTAAAACAAACATATTATAAGAAGAAATAATATAATTATAAAATAAAAACTATAATTTTTGCAAGACGTACTCATTTTGTCAGTAGTCGACTTGATACATAAACTATAGGTGCATCTCACATCACACGTACATACCTATACATGAACACTTACGATATGTACATTTCATCCGTCTCAAAATAAATACACGCTTAATTAAGTTGATAGTAATCAATGGTCTAGTGTGTTCAACGTAACAAGTCAAATCTAGTTGTATTAACCACAAACATTATTTTGGTTATAAATCTTTTTCACTATTGAAATCATATACCCAATGATTTTATTAATATCAAGTCATCAAGGATGTGCCTATGACCCCACAACATGGTCACTTCCCTGCAAATGGCCCCTCAACATTTGTTTTTGAAAATGTTTTTTGAACGGTACGAAGATATCAGAAATTGTCCACATCATCTTACACTGCTCAATTTCATCATTTATCAAAGTGACGTTAACTATACATTCAAGTATGGACAAAATAGTGAAATACCAATTGCTAATACCAACGGATACATTCCCATTAACTTCCCCCAATAAAATAAAAACATCCAAAAGACAGGTCAGACTAACTTAGTCAAATCATGGGTACAATTAACAATAAAGTTCACTTTGCATGAAAATAAATCAACCCAGAAAGTAACACATATTTTTCCAACTAATCTCAACTTTCATCATTTCTTTTCATGTATAAAAAATAAATTCAAATAAAATTTGAATTGAAGTCAAGTGACCAAGTAAATTGGCATAGGTGAAGGTGAAATCTTGTCGGTATGATCCATGTTGATTTGAGTAAGGCTAATATAAGGTACATCAATATCGATATCACCTCGTGCTAGTGTTCCGGATGATGGTCGACTGGTGGAGGTACGGTTGTAAGGGGTGGAATAACCACTTTTGCTATCGGTAAAATACACGGGTCCAGAAAATGCACGGTAAGTGTCCGTGGTTGATGATGATGAAGTGTGTTTGCGTTTAAAAAAATGGAAAGCGTTTTTCCACCAACGCTTACGGGTTTTTTTAATTTTTTTGCTGGCCTCGTCTTTGGATATTGGTTTAGAAAGCTTGAAATGTAGGTTGTCGATAAGAGATCTTGATGAGCTAGTTTCTCGCTTGTGTTTTCTTGCTTCTTCTAATACCTGCATGATTGAAATAAAATTAAATATTTTTAAAACATTGAGACTATTGAAATGATAAATCATAATAAAGAGTTGTTTAGGATTGTATAAGTAAGTCTTTATCTGTTATTTACATATTTTGACGGTAGATAAGCATATCAAAATGACCTTTAAGAATCCGAATAATCTTGACGACACTACTTATTTTTTAAGCATATAAGCGTTTAATAACCAATCCTAAACACCTTCTAATACAACATTTAAATGCATATGACGTGGTTTGACAATGTAGCAAAGAAGGGAATAAAATGGGGACCTGAAAGTAGTCGAGTTGAGGGTCGAAGCCGTAGTCGCTGAAATGTTGAGGGTCGTGGAAGGGGAAAATGGGGGATTTGTTGGTCATGATTTTGAAATGAGTTAGTGAAGAAGGTGTGGGGTGAGGGGGTGTGAAATATGAAAGGTAGGTTTGAGGGGAGGGAATTGTGGTAAATGAATGAACAATTGGGAAAGATAGAGGGGAAGTGCTGAATGCAATAAAGATGTCATAAATGTGTATAGTAATAGTAATAATACCGTAAAAGATTTATATATTTTACATTAATATTTGTTGTTATTAAATAAATTTCTGGCACGTTGTTAAACTTTTATTTTTCTTGATACAATCCATATTAAACTTTCTTATATTTTGTTCTTATTGTTTAAGGTATTTAAAGTATTTACTTGCTTGGGACAATTATAACTGTTCCCCAACCAAAACAACTTTGATTTAATATTAATATAGGTTAATAAAATGCTAATTTTATTGTTATCTTTATATATAAAGCAAATTTTACTTGTAATATATTTTTAGAAAACTAAATTATTGAAAATATTAAGTAGGGATAGAATAGGAAATTTATTATTATTTGATAGTCATTTTTTACAACTAGGGAATGGTTTTGGAAACAAGAAAAATAGTAATAGAAATAAAGCAAATGGAATATTAATATATAGGGCCTGTTTGGCATGGAGTTTTTAGAAGCTTTTCGGAGTTTTTCGGAGCTTTAGCTTTTAGTTTTTGAACGAAAAGCTCTTACGAAAATAAAAGTCTTATTTGTCATGTACAAGTTTTAGCTTTAGAATCCAACGAAAAGCTCAAATTTTCAAAGCTACTAGAAGTAGCTTTTCGCGAAAAGCTCCAAACTTAAAGCTACAGCTACAACCTACAGCTACAGCTACTTCACCAAACATATTTTGAGAGGTTATTAGTGTTATTAATGTTGAAAGCAAAAAGGGGTCAGATATTGCGTCGTTGGGGATTATATATGTCTTACTTTCGCTCATTTGAAAGTGATGAAATCGGATTCATGATGCTTATGATATTGATAAGGTCTCCATTCGAACACAAGATATTTCGCTTGTATTCAAAGGACAGCGTTGTTTTAGATCTATAGTCAGTATCCTCTCAAGCTATATGATTGGGATAAATGGGTGAATGATCCGTCTAGTCTCTTTAGTGTATTAGTTTTGGTTGATTTTCAGTTGGGTTTTTTTTATGTCTAACTAGTTTTATTTTTTGTACCTCTTAAAATCTCTATCTCAGAGTCATTGTCGTCGTATTGAATTTCAACTCTCTTTAGTGGTGGTTTCAGTTTTGCATTGCAAAAAACATGTTCATCAACTATCTTAAAATATTTATTAATAACTTTTTTTTTTTTTTTTTAGCTTTAACTACTATTGTTATAAATATTATTTCATCCGTCTTAAAATAATAGTCCAATTTTAACTTTTTGAAGTATTTCTTTTCAACTTTGACCTTAAATATTTTTGTTTGTGTTATATAATACTTGATGAAAGTTATACCAATGAAATACATTCATATATTTTGCATCAAGTATTATATAACACAAACAAAAATATTTAAAGTCAAAGTTGAAAAGAAAAACTTCAAAAAGTCAAAATTGGACCATTATTTTGGGACAGATGAGTATAAGAGAAAATTTCAAATATCTTATTGTATAAGACAATGACAAAATTTAATCTGGGTATGTATTCTTTTTAAAGTACAAAAGAACAAATCATAAACGTCAATTTTCATCAAAATAAAAAAACTTCCATATTTTTAAAAATTGAACATCTCAAAAACGGAAAGTCAAAAATTAAGAAAAATTGCACCATAAAAATCGGCATTTTTTCCTCTTCGATTAGACATCTCACATGACATACTTTCAATGATTTTAATTTTTTTCATTTTTTTGTGGGTTTTGAAAACTGGTAACACATGTGTTACCATTTTCAAAACCCACAAAAAATGGAAAAATTAATCATTGAAAGTATATGTTGTGAGATGTCTAAGGAAAGATTTTTTTTTTTTTTTATGGTGTACTTTTATAATTTTTTAACTTGCATTTTTAAGATATTTAATTTTAAAAAACATAAAAGAAAATAAAATTTTGTCAAGTTAAGTTCTATTATTGATTCTCTCATTATTAGAATTAGAAAAACATGTACCCATTTCAACTTCTCACATAAGACATTCTAAACTCTAAAGTGTAACAATATAAAAGGTTTTTTAAACTTGTGTTATGTCAACCCTGTTTTTATCTAATTATTTTTTATTGAACTATTAACACTTCTTCAATGGATTTAACTTTTATGCTTTGACATCCTTTTGTAATTAATATGAATAAGTGATCTAAATATCCCGATTCCCAACAATTCTTCTCTGGGTTCTCCGGATAATGTCCCTGGCCGTATCACTGATCAATTTGGTGACCTGCCTTCGGATCAAGTTATGGAAGATGAAGTAATTGTTGATTGCCGAGCTGAAGACGGAATTGTAGTTGTGGACGGAATTGATGTTGATCGCGTCCAATCGGTGGATATCCAGGTTGAAACGATGGCCACCATGAATATTGGCAAAGAAGTTGGCTTTCAATTGGAAGGTCATTACAATCTTGTGGAAAGCTTTATCTGTGGAGAAGGAGAGAATATGGAGGCTCAATGAATGTCCTATCCATCAACATTAGGGGGGTAGGTTGCCCTTCCAAAAATTCAAAGGTAAAAGGCTTTGTGACTTCTCATGGTGTACACTTTTTAATTGTTCAAGAAAGCAAACTTCAAGATAATCACTTGTTTAATGTTGGTGCTCTATGGGGGAACTCCTGTTTTGAAAGCGAAAAGATTCCAGCAACTGGCCTATCTGGTGGATTAATATCTGTTTGGAATCCTTTTATTTTCAAAAAAACTGGAGTTCACAGAAACAGATATTATTTGGTGGTTTCAGGCATTTTAAATAACATTAATGTGCCTATTAACATTGTTAACATATACGCCCCAAATAACCCAATTATCAGGAGAGGTGTCTGGACAGATTTGTATTCATTAGTCCAAACCATTCATGGTCGTTGGATTATTGTGGGTGATTTTAATGAGGTAAGGTCTCCACTAAAATGATTGAATTCAACTTTCACTTAAAGAAACTCGAATGATTTTAATGCCTTTATTGATTCCTTGGGTCTCTGTGAATACAATATGCTTGGGAGAAAATTCACATATCATGCTGACAATGGCTCCAGTTGCAGTAAATTAGATAGATTTTTGGTTTGTAGAAATTTCATGAATGAATGGCCCACTGCCTATGTTTCTTGTCTTCCTTCAGTTGGATCGGATCACTACCCTATCCTATTATCCACTGTGGATTCTGACTTTGGTCCAATTCCAACCAAAGTGTTCAACTCCTGGCTGGAATTTCCGGGTCTTATGGAATACATTGATTTTCAAAGTAGACGGTTCTATTTTCATGGTGAGGCTGGATTAGCATTAGCCACGAAATTGAAATGGTTAAAGGCAAAAATTCGTACTTGGGTTTCAAATCACAAAAAATCTAACATGGGCCTATATCTTGCAAAAAACAAAAAACTGGAGGAACTAAGTCTACTGGCCGAGGAAACCACTTTATCTGATCAAGAGATGGCTATGCGAGAGGATTGCAGAAGGTTTATTTTAGATCACAACCAAAAACAAGCTATGGATATCAAACAAAAATCGAGGGTGAGATGGGCTTGCGATGGAGATGAAAACACTTCCTTTTTTCATGGAATCATAAAAACAAATATTGCAAATAACAGATTACATGGGATCAAGGCGAATGGTTCATGGATAACCAACCCTTCTCTAATAAAAAGCATGGCGGTTGAATATTTTTCCAAAAAATTTGTGGAGCCAATTATCTCAAGACCTACTCTGATATGTCCAAACTTGGGAAAAATTTCTACGGGGGAAAAAGATGCGTTGATTGCTAATTTTTCACTAAATGAAATTAAGGATGCGGTTTGGGCTTGCGCAGGAGACCGGGCCCCGGGCCCAGATGGCTTTAATTTCAATTTCTTAAAGAAAAATTGGGCCTGGTTACAAGATGATCTGAGATCACTTTTTGAGAATTTTCATGACTCGGAATCTCTTCATTCTGCTTGTGGATCATTCTTCATCTCTCTGATCCCTAAAAAACCAGATCCACAAACATTCGATGATTACAGGCCCATAAGTCTCATCGCTTGCATCAACAAAGTGATTTCCAAGGTCTTATCAAATCGCTTAAAAAGCTGTATGGCTGACCTAATTTCGGAAGAACAAACGGCTTTCATCGCTAACAGAAGCATTACGGACGGGCCTTTGGTGATCAATGAGGTAATTGGATGGCTTAAAAGATCGAGGAAATCAGGTTTTTTACTTAAAATTGACATCAGGAAAGCCTTTGATTCTCTTAATTGGAGCTTTTTAGACTCCATTATGTTACAGATGGGTTTCCCAGATAAATGGAGAAGATGGATTAGAGCTATTATTTCTTCAGGTCATGCTTCGGTTCTGATCAATGGCTCTCCAACGGCTGAATTTCATTGTCAAAGAGGTTTAAGACAAGGAGATCCTTTGTCTCCTTTCCTTTTTCTCTTCGCCATGGAATCTCTATCACAGGTTATTAAGAAGGCTTGTGAATGTGGGTTTTTTAAAGGCCTTAAATGTAAAGATTCTAGATTAATTTTATCACACTTTATGTATGCTGACGATGTGATATTTATGGGTGAATGGAACCCAGAGAGTCTGTTTAATTTGAGAAGAATTCTTAGATGCTTCTTTCTTTGCTCTGGTTTAGGTATTAATCTAGATAAATGCTTCTTATACGGCATTGGAATTGATGATTCTGAAATACAACTCAGGGCGTCTGAGTTGTCATGCAAAGTGGGTAATTTACCTTTCAATCACTTAGGCCTGATCATTAGAGGTAACTAGAATATCATTCGCAATTGGAAACCGGTAATCGATGTGTTTAGGAACAGGTTATCATCTTGGAAAGCCAAAACTCTGTCTTTTGGAGGGCGTATTACCTTAATCAAATCAGTCTTGAATGCACTGCCAACTTACTTCTTCTCGTTGTTTAAAGCACCCGTTGGAGTTATAGAAACTCTTGAAAAGATCAGAAGACAGTTCCTATGGGGTTTCGATGATGATGTAAAGAAAATAAATTGGGTTTCTTGGTCTACGGTTACCTCTTCCAAAGATAATGGTGGAATCGGCCTCGGTTCTCTCTCTGAAATGAATCTGGCTTTACTATCAAAATGGTGGTGGAGGTTCAAAGTTGAACCAAATAAGTTATGGCGGAAGGTTATCTGGTGCTTACATCACTCATCCAGATCATGGAATTTTATTCCTAGAAAATTTTCGATCCCCGGTCCATGGAAATCGATCTGCAAAATTTCTGATCAGTTAACAGACTCCGGTTTTGATCTTCAAGCTACTTTCCACGTGATACCAGGTATGAATTCAAATCTACTGTTTTGGTATGACTCTTGGATATTGGACACCCCGTTAAGGCTGCAATTTCCAAATTTGTTTCATTTAGAGGCTGTCAAATTATGTCCCTTAAAAGATAGAATTACTCATGGTAATATGGGTATTTCGGTTCAATTCCATTGGGTCAGACAATTATCTCATATGGAACATTCTGAGGTAAGTACACTGATCGACTTAATATCCTCTACTACTTGGGCTGGGGAGTTTGACTCATGGAGGAATGATGCCTGCGATCTTGGTAAATTCGCTGTTAAACATATAAGATCAAAAATTCGTGAAATCCAAGAGGTTCAGTTGGAAATTAAACCCATATGGATCAACTGGCTTCCGTTGAAAGTTAATTTCTTATTATGGCGGATATGGCTAGATAGACTTCCAACGAAAGAAAACTTGGTAAGAAGAAACGTGAATCTGCCATCTATTGTGTGCAACGTCTGTGGCTTTGGAAATGAAACTTTGGATCATATTTTCGTTGAATGTATGCTAGCCAAACAGATTTGGGAGTTTGTTTTTCGTTGGTGCAGAATATTCAATACTTCTTTTCCAACAGCACGAGACTTACCTCTTATGGCTTCACAACTAAGGGGAGGTGTAGTTTGGAAATATGGGGTTCACTTAATTATAGCAACGGCGATATGGTGCATTTGGAAAAATAGGAACAAAGCTGTGTTTAATTCGGAACATGGATCGTTGAGCTCAATCAAAGAAGAAATCATATCATTATCTTACGTTTGGATCAAGAACCGTTCAAGATATAAAGCCTTATCCTTGGAGAATTGAAGAGTACTCAATTTTCACTAAGTTGTTGATGTAAATTTGATGTATATATGGCGTTTAATTCAGCTTTGTTTTGGTGTATGAAATGTTGAAGGGTGTTTCAACATTTTGTTGTTTCACTCGTTTTAATGAAATTGATTTTGTTGATCGTTAAAAAAAAAAAAAAAAAAAAAAAAAAAAAAAAAAAAAAAAAAAAAAAGGTATACGTATTAAATATTTGAATTGAATTTAAATGTGAGATGTGGTATTGGGAGTGGAGGTGTTAAATGCAAGGATGCGTATTTTGGGGGCCGTGAAATTATTAAATAGCCTTCACGTTTGGATTTAGGAAAACTTGCTTACAAACTTCCCCATTCACGGGTAACTTCATATCTCTAAAATTCAACACGATCTTTGGAGTTGGCAATTTCGAAGTATATACTTTTGATAATTATAAATGATTAGTTTTTATATAATAAAATGAATACATTTCTTTTGATTTGTTTTAGTTGTTGAGATTGTGATAATAAAAAAGTTAGTTACATGAGTGGTTAATAATGGATCCTTATTTTAATGAACTTAAAATGTTTGTGAATAAAAGTTTATCAATTAGCTTGGTTTAAACAATATTAGTTAAATAGCAAACTATGGAGGTGTTCGGAAGAACTTATTTGAGTCGTTTATTGCTTATTGCTTATAAGTAAATAAGTTTTAAGTTTTAAGCTTATTTTGAGTCATCTTACAAATAAGCAAATAAGCTTAATAAAACGGGCTTATTCAAACATTAACACGAGAACTTATTAGATAAGAAAAAAAAGGTAAATAAGTAATCAAAATAGATCCCCTCGAGTATACCGGTACATCTAAAAAGAACAAACTTTCTTAGAAATATTTTATAGAATGAACATGGGTCGGGTTAATTAATATTAATAGTCGATCTTTATTTCATCCATGTTCGTAGTTATATCGATTCATGATCAATGCGTTCCTTTAAACCAACATCATATCAATCAAATTGTTGGGGATATATTCAACCTATATTTACTTGTATTAAAACGTTATACGAATATTAAATGTCAACTTAATTTCATATTCAAATTGTCACTATCCAACGTTATATTTGAATCTTGAATATAAATATAAATTTTAGAGGAATTAAGAGCCAAGTTGTTAGTCGTAAGTTGGTCCAAAAATATAGTGAGTTGAGGGTATACATGGCTGCAGATAAAGCATTGGCATTTGACTTTAAAGTTGAAATTAAAAGTTAAAAAATAATATATTTAAACATTTGTAATTCTATTTAACATTCTAATTATCCAATCATCATCGTATTAATATCTAAACTCAAAAATTGAAAATTTGATACGCTACCAAAATTATTCAACATGAATAATTTGTACTTCAACCGATATCAAAATCGAAATAATATATTTATAATGCTAACAAATGGACATATACATATCTATCTTAATTCAATATTTGTTGTATTTTTATGGATGGAAAATAGATGTGCAACAAAGATTTTGAAATGAAGCTTGTAAATTTTCGACTTTTAAAGTGATCGATTTTGATTAATATGGTAGTCTATTTTTAATTAGCTCTTTCATAATTATTGGATCCGTCGAGTTAATTATCTCCCCTAGTACTTCGCTCTATAGATTTTGATGCTTAATTTTTGAGTTTAATGAAAAAAAGATGCATTTCAAAAAAGGTTTAGTTGTTTTATATGTATCTATGATTTAAATATGTTCTATTGGTATTTATATTTTTACTTTTATATTTATAGTAAAAGTAAATTAAATATAATATAGGAATGATGATGTGATCGTTATAAAATCCAATTGATTAAATGATCAATTTCAATTAAAAAAATAATAATGACACTATATTATATTTATTTTTAGAAAGAAATATTATTTATTAGTAATTTTATTATTATTTTTATATAACTATCCGATTACTTAAATGACAAAATATATAAACAATGGGTTTCACGTAGAAAAAGAAGACAACGTGCATGCCTCTTTTTAGATGAAGTCCATATCTTTTACTCTTATTTAAACAATATGTTTATTTATTCTTTCGAAGCATTACAAAAGAATAATTTATTGTACTGTCAATTAAATTTACGTATTAATATTAATATTAATATTTATATAAAGCTCAATTATATGTTTCTACTTTCTAGTCTTATAATCTTATTTCCTATGCTTTAAAAATAACTTGTGTATATATACAGATTACAAACTAGCTTGTTTATACAGTAAAATATCTAATGATTTAACAAACGATAATCTGATTGCTAAAGTTGGAATTGTATAGTGTTCAGAAAATAGTAATTTATAAAAACATATAATTTTTTGTCTTTACCTATAAAAGTCGTTTTTGCTTAAAGAACAGTTTCTGTAATTTTTACGACTCACGGGATGACCTAATGCTTTTAATGTCATATAATAATTATCTTTTAACAATATTTCTTAGATTTAAGATATATTAACGAAATGTCTATTTTACTCTTATATATAAAACAAATTTGATTGAAAAAAAACAGAAATAAGTATTCTAAAGAGCAAATAAAGGAATTATAGGTTCAAGTAAGAATTAAATATTGAGAGTAATAAATGAGAGTTCAATAATTTATATATATATATATATATATTTTTTAAATTAACGATTTTTTTTAGACAAATAAAAATAATAAAATTTAACAATTTAAAATTAGACAAAGAAAGAAACACATAATGACATAAATATGCATGTTTATGCATAGACATAGACATCGCATAAGTGCGTAGTTAATTAAAAGAATTTATGAATTTGTGTCATTGTGTTTGTTAATTAATGAAGCATTTAGTGTTTGTTTGTAAATAAATGAAGAATTTAGTGAATGAAGATGTGAAATGAAGATAGGGAAAATGATAACCACAAATCACATGGGTTCAATAAAGGTGACCGTCTCAATAAGGCCGAAAGTAGAAGTTGTATTTGAAGTTGCAACTCCATGATATAATTGAGTATTCAAAACTGTTGGACCAATAATGTGAATTATTAAAAATAATATAATTATAATATTAATATTAACATTAACATTATAATTAATGATCTATCTTTAATAACTGTAGACGATTATAATTAACTAATTTAAGTGTAGTATGTTATAGACTTTTAAGACCTAAGTATATGAATAAAAGATGCATCATTTCGACTCATAACTCTTTTTATTACAAGGTAACAGAGAAAAATCTAGATGGACAAATCAAGTTACAAAATCGATCTTAAAACTATAATATCCTAAATAAATGGATATCATAACGATCTCATTTATAACTTGATTGGTTCATCTAGGTTTTGCTCTCCTACCGATGTGGGACAAAACTCAAACCCACCAAGTCATACATATCAACTCCGATTTGAACACATCTTATCATGTTGCGAAGCTCTCATCAAGGAGTACACAAATACATAAACTAATATAAATATGTAGTACATATACATATAAACTTATGTGTTCAAACCTAGTGAAAAATCACATATTCAAACTTATACATTAGATTTATATTCAAAAGTCAAGATTTTTAAGTTATATACAAATATATATATATATTAACGCTACTTATTACATAATAAAATTTTATATATGAAAAATAATCAAAAAAAATATTTAACATTTATATTGATAGATAAACAAGAGTATTACATATAATATTTAATAATTATTTTGTTTATTAAGATTATTTGGTTCTAATCATAGTAACCAAAACCAATTTAGAAACCGAAATACTAATTCGATTTTGGTTGAATCCGATCTCAAAAACTGAATTGTTCAATCTGAATGATCCAATCCAAATTATTTATTTGTATAATTCAGTTATGTCCAAATAATGAACCACTCCACGAGGGGACATGCTAGAGCCTACGATTAGAAAAGGGACAAACTGTGTAATGTGTAGTTTGGGCCGGCTCGTTAACATATGTATTGTCTTTTTAGTAAAATATTTTCGTTGAAGTTACTGTAGATGCTTTTTTTAACCGTTTGATCTGTTTAACCTTTATAACAAAATAATTAATTCTATACAATTTATGGCTACAAGATAAAGTACAGAACAAATAGGATGATCACACTCTTTATCATTTCATATATAATGCGATTACGATTGTCACATTTATAACCGTTTATGAAATCCAAGAACCTACCTAACAGTTAACTCTAAGTATACGTTCGTTTTAGTATTCTTTAGGCCATTTTTCATGATAACTGTCATTTCTATTTCATCAACTGCAAGTTCATCTACTACATTAGTGGAAAAGAAAGATAAATAGGTATACACAAACACTTCAGATATTTATCTAATTGTCTCCATATGCGGATTCAAGTTACAATAATTAAAGGTGCTTACAAGAGGGAAATCTGACCAATTCTAATTAACTGAAAATCTGTTACAAGCCTAACCGTCAATACACAAATATCACATGATCAATACACAATGTTACCTACTAATCATGCCACCCTGCAGAATTCAACCCGTCTGGGTTAACCAGTCTTGACCGTCGTCTCCTCTTGCTATCAGGGGTGCACCTAATTCCAACTGTCTTTCCTAGCTTTACAGTTATTGGAGGTGATGACGTTGATGTTGATGTTAAACCGGTGGCTAGTCCATGGTTCTCTTTTCCTCTCGTCAATTGAGCCTTTGGTCTCTTATTGGAGGATCTAAGTTCCACTTCTGCTCTCTTTTCGTTGTTTAGGAGACGAACATGAAATGGGTTCTCAGCAGTATAACAAACAAATTCACCGGCAACCCTACCCTTTACCAGTTCGACATTTCCATTATTCACCTGATAAAATGTATTCATGAAGCTGATTAACATCTCCAGTTTAACAAGTAAAATCATATGCAGATACATTAAGATGGTAAGATGGGCAAGTTTGAGGGGTTGGGTAACAACTCATAACAGCTAAATTTTGATACACATCGTAATAGGTTGACCTGAACACATTTTGTCCTATTAGTTTGTTTATAAAAATAAACATGTGCTAAACCCAACGTCAACGAACCCATTCAATTTGACTAGATCAAAATAGACACCTTCACACAATTTGAAGATAGATTATAAGCATACCAGCTGTAGAAGTGCAGAGAACGTCCGTGCAACATCATGTTTCTCTTGACCCTTGACAACATCAGTGAAGGATAAGGAATTCCCTACATCTGCTTCTAGTGAAAGCTTGTCCAAAGTCCTTTGACCATATTTATGAATATCAAATGGTGGCCGTGCGTCCTGCCATAGTAATAATCATAGATAAATCAATTATATAAAGGTAGTAAATTTTTGAAATTATCGAATTCTGGTATATGATAAATTGATAATAGATCCACAATGGATTGACCCACTTGCTCATCTAAGTCTTGCTCAATTCTCTGTTTCCAACTTGACACCCTAGCTGCCAATGCAGTCTGCTTCTCTGTCTCGGCATAACTAGCAAGCAGAGAATCCTGATTTTTAAAAGATATAAGATTAATCACATTACATAATTAGATAATTGGGCAAGTACAAAAAAATTCAGAAATATTTTAAACTTGAGCCTCGCAGCCTCACCAAATGGGAACGGCAAAGATCTTCAAGATTCACATGAGAATTTGGGTCTTCATGCTCAAATGGTTCCTTGTCAAATTGAGCATCTTCATCAATATGCTGCTGCAAGGTTATAATCAGTAGATGTCAAACACACTTTCCACCAGTCAGTTTCAAGATTTTATACTTCATCAATATGAGCTAACCTTTTCAGGGATGAAAGGATTTTCATTCATATCGGGCATGTCAAAATCGTCTGGGCTGAAATCAGGGGCTCCATTATCATCATATCCATCGTCTTCACCATCTTTATCTTTATTGAATGGGTCAATATTTTCATGATCTCCTAGAACCAGTGATCGTCGAAGCTACAAAATAAGCTTCACAATTACATCATAACTGTACAACAATAAAGTAAATACTTTATGATAAAAAAAATACCTTTTCATATAACGGAAGAGATTCTGATTCCTGATCTTTTTTGTTGACGTGGCGATGTGCCTCCCATATTTCCTGGAATTCTGTACTAACTGGACCATGCAACTTTGCAAGCGGAAACTCTTCGGTTATGGAGATTTTGGTACTCATATTTGGACAATTCTTTCTGTAAGCTTTAACTGATTAAAGTGGAACCAAGTAAGTATAGAGTAACAAAACTAAAAGAAGAGAGTGATATCAACACATTTCCTTATGAATGGGTCAGTTCGAGTTATGTTTCATCTTCAACTAATCAAACGGGTTAAAAAAGAATATTGTAAGGAAACTTAGGAAATGACTCAATAGTTGCCCAATGGGTACTTTGGAAGCCTGAGACCTCCTGAATCATTTTATTATACGAGCTACGTTACTATTGAGATAATATAATATTTGTAATCATATTGAGACATTATACAAAAAAGGCCAACTCAACTGCACCTGTAGCAAAATAAGCTATTTAAACCTGCTACCCAATCCACCCACTTTGCCACCTCTTGTTAATAATATTCACGTGCTTGGTGAGAAAATCAAGCAAAGAAATATGAAACAACCTTTTTTGAAGGGTTTTACTTTCAGCTTTCCTTGTTCATGAGGATTTAAAGGTTTCCATGGATAATCCTCATCTTCATCTGAATCATCAAATGTCCCTGGTTGTGAAAACCCATCATCGATGTCGTAGTCATGGTCCATATTAACATCACAATCAGGAGCCTTTGAGTGCACATTATGGTCCTTAGTTTCAAAGTGGTTATCAACACGTGCCGGTTCATTTTGATCACGGTCGAGGGTCTTTCCAGTGGAAAGTTTATGCCCCGTTCCACCAGAACGTTTTGAAGGTGACATAAATGACTTGCGAGATTTAAAGGCAATAGAACTTCCTCCTTTAAAACCACTTCTATTCTTGCTAAATGTTTCATTGCCACCCAAAAACTCATCAACTACCACTGCATCACATGCATCTAAGAGAATAAAATCTCTGTATAGATCATTTGTTGCTAACTGCAACCATAAATTAAAACTGTTATTAGCAATGATGAGAACAGCTCAATATCTACTCACTCTAAAAGTGAAAAAATGGGTGGTCAGGTAATGGGTCAAAACAGGTTCGAGTAGTTTTAAGTACGGGTCGGGTGAAGGTTAGGTTGAACCTTTTCCCTAAAACATATACAGTTACTATATAATATTCAAGTGCTTTATGCATTAAAAGTACACTTTGAAAGACATTTGACCCGTTAGATATAAAACATAACCAAAAACGACCCATTTACAAGTAGATTGATCTAACTTTGCCACCTCTAATTCACTAAATTGCATTACCAGATAGGACTCTAATTCCCCACTGTCTCCACTGACATCTAAGCAATCACCCTCAAGCACAACCAAGTTTGCAGGAGGTTTTACAAAGGAATTTAGTTGGGTATTGCTATCATTTGAAGTATCCAGTGAATTCTTGGCATCAACTGGTAATAAGAAGCAAATTTAGCAATGGCAATATTTTTAATCGCTTCCTACATATAATTAAATAGTGATAGAGTTTCAGGGCTACCTGGAATATCATCTAAGCACCAAAAAGAATCATCTGCTTCAGCAGGAGCAGCGACAGAACCATTTTGTTCTTCTTCTCGGCCTGATGAATTCTCTGGTTGATCATGTTGCTGACTGAGTACATTTCATATAACTAATCAGGAAGTGACTGCTTAATTAGGGGCAATTTAATATATAACCAAGTTTAGTAGGGAAATATCAAATTTTCCCCATACATGCTACGAAAGCATTGTACCTTATGTATTAACACTTGTGTCTTGGGAAAATATGATATTACCCAACTTGAATTGGGTGTATATGAAATTCTCCCTCTTAACTTATGTGCAGAAAAACATGTCACATATGAAGAATGCATACTAGCTTTGCTTCAATTGTATACATATCGTGGAAACCATAAAAGGTTCTATCATAATTTCCCATGAACATCCTAAAACCTAGAAGTTTCAGTTTGCATTTCAAGCTTAGTTACTACTTTTAACCAACTCTAACTTATAACTAATCTCAAGTACTTTACCTTCTTGTTTCTTTACGTATTATTAGTAAATGTTTATGTCAAACGAAATCCACTTGAATGAGTCAAATAAAAAACTTGAATGTCATTTTTCCTCACTAGAGTACGGGTCTTCTACTTTCAAGAAACTTGTAAAATTTCCACTAATTAATGACATGCGATCAGAACTTGTAATTTTTTTAGTAGATGTTCAAGATGCTTATAATGATTACCATGTATTGATGAAGAAAATGTAACACGTTTAAAATACAGTTAGCTTAGTAGAGCTTCAAGTACTTGTGGGGGAGACTTTGATTTTGATTTCTAATGTTTCAATTTTTGTATATTAGACATCATTAATTTACAAGAATCACTAGGATATTGTTGCTTCAAGTTTACTAATAAATATAAGTGATTTAATGAACAGATTACAAAACCACCACACTTTAGTATTCTACATACAGAGTTTTGTTTTGCAGATTTTAATGCATTTCTAATGGGTCTTCTTTATGGTGTCGGTTTTCTAAATAACAACGCATAAGGCTTATTTCATTAAGCAAGTTCGCACTTGGTATACGAACATTAAGAAATTTATGGTTTCTGTAATCAAATCCATACTTAAACAGTTAAACCCTCGAAGTTCTACAAAATATAATTTTATATCTTTTATACATATATTAGCAAGATCAAACAGAAAAAAGTTAAAAGACAGAAATAAAAAAGGGAATTACCCCTGTTGAGAGATGAACTCCAAAGCATGTAATACCAAAGAATACAAATACTCAACTTTCTTGCCATACACCTGAACTGAACCTTGAAGCAGCAATGCAGCTATAATTTCAAGAAAACAAATACCTGTCAAACAAAAACCCTAAAACAAAAAATAAAAATTTAACAACATTATAAGGTTACAAACCTTCAGCGAAATTTATAGATAGGTGACCATTATTACTATTTTCAGCACCAGAAATTTCACCGGAACAAATCTTGAGTAAATATTCTTGAAGATTATTAGCAACATCAACTTCCCAATTTGATTGCAGATCACGATGTGGTTGTACGGCGTGAAATTTACCACCTCCGGTGCCGGCGCAGGAGCTAGAAGTGCTGGCTTCTGTATCGTTCATGTTCAATTGATATTCTTTCGACGGTACATTGCTTTATTTTGCAAACCCTAGGTTTTTCAAAATTTGAAATTGGGGAAAAAAGAAACCCTAGAATACAAGCGTTGACTAAAATAAGTCAAACCAGCATCAACAAAGATGAAAGATAAGAAAGAGATGATAACTGTGTGTGTTTGTGTGAGGGAAGATTTAGGGGATTCAAAAAGAAAATGTTTCCCGCTTTGATTGTGAAATTTTTGGCGTTTGGGGAAGACAATAAAATTAGATGAACTGGGCCGGGTCAATAGGGTATGGATGGCCCAACTAGTATGTCTTCCAATAAACTACGAACAGAATCGGGCTGGCCCGAGTTAAGTTCTTGTTCATACAAATTGATATAAATACAAATAAAATTAGAAAATTAATCGTGATTAGTTAGTAATTCTACGTAACTGGCCTAACAAATTGATTGGTCCGAATTTTGATGTCACATGTGTTCGAAAATGATTTAATTTGGTTAGCTGTAAATCAACTGACTTGATAAGTATGGACTAAACTCAAACTAAAAACACTGACATAAATGTAAGTGACAAAAACCACAACTGATACTAATACTAATCCTAACTTAAAACATCACCTCGATCGTCCTAGAGGCTAGAGCCAGAATCTGATTTTGGGCCACCGTTGTTGCTTCCATCGTCGAAGACTATAGCTTTGCGCTTACATGAGATGTCAGAACGATGATATCGACAATTAAGGGATGCAATATCCATTTAAAAATCCCCATAATTTTATTACAAAATTAGACTTTCTTCATTCCAAGTTCACAAAGGATACCAGTTGCCTTGATCCATAAACCTCCTAACATGTATTTCCCGGGGGTGTAACTATTAGCCTCTTGTGGACTTATTTTCTTGATACTTTTCCATGTTACCCTTTGGGCTGTATTAACACCAGGCCCTTTATTATTAAACTAGCCATAATAACATGTGTCGAGTCCAAACGTTCCAGCCCAAAGTGACCACCCTTCGGGAACAATGTGTTCGGTCAATAAACAACTGCATGATTATGGTTCTCGAGTACTTTCCATGGGTAGCCCGGGTACAATTTTGGCAATGGGTTAGTAGCCATGTAGTCGGGCTCCGCTGTCATGGTGCAGCCGTCGAGGACTAAAACACCTCTTGAGTTGCAGTCCTTTCTTCCCTGGGCTGTCACCATGCACTCTTGATTGGCGAGAGGCTTCCTGGCAATCATTTTGCAGTCTTGGAAAAAGGCTACAGCGTCACCAAAGATAAAATCTATGGTTCCTGTGATGGTGCATTGGCGGTAAAACTGACGGTATGAGTGTGCGTAAAAGGTGTCTTGGTATCCGTCCATTGCAAAGTTGTCGAAATGGTCACTTCACCAGATACACGAAAGGCGACTAGTTGGTGCTTTTGTGGTCCTGCGGTGTTCTCAAAACCTACGTCCTTCGCCATGAAACATCTCCGTTTACCGCTATTTCATTTTAATAATAAAAATTAGAATAAAAATAAATTAATTAAAAAGTGAACTTAAAAAAATTATGAAATAACCTTAGGCCAATCGGCCTATTAGACTCTGTTTCACACTTTACAAGGTGAAAAGTTAAATGGTTTGGTCGACTGGGCTAAAATTTGGTTGACCACTTATATTTTGTTGTGTTACCCACAAGATACTTACCAACGGTAGTGGTCTTGTAAGTAGTAATCCATCGTTGTAACCTATGTTTCCAGTGATTCGAGTTTTAGTTGGACCTTCGCCGACAAAGATGATATTATTAACCCTTCGAGGTATGTCAACAGACTCCTTGTAAACACCTTGCTTGATGAATATAACAAAGGGTTGGGTATTCTTTTTTGGTACGGTCCTAACCGCATGCATATGGTCTTAAACATTTCGAGCCATCTTTAGCCACAACCGCATTAGGATTTAACATTTTTGGATCAACATTAGGTAATTATTGCCTCTCGCCTTTCGCCCACCACACATCCTCATTTGGACCCTTGTCCAAAAGCCTATGACTAAGACCGGTTAACTGAACCTCTCCAAGAAACTCACGAACACTATTAACCATCTCGAGCCCGTTAATCGTGAGCTTCCAACCCAATCTCAATAACTTCTTCATCTTCTCACCCGCTTCAGCGCTCGTGTTCTTGAACCTTCATGACGCATTTCTTGATACGTCAATGAACCACTAAGCCATATCTTAAGATCATTAACATATTCCTCCATCTTTGCAACATTAAAATTATCAAACTTTTTTAAAGATCTGTTAAGATCATCAATGAATGTATTAAGAACCTCTTTGCATTGATCTAATGCCATTGAAGCTCTAGGGTCCTTAGCCAATTCTTGCAAGGTAGATGAATTATCCATAGCCGTTTGAACCTCTTTTAACGCCGAAATAAAAGGCAGTTTCACGATCTCTTTAGGGTCACTTGTGTCGCTTGCATTGGCAAGACTTTGTTGGTCGTGGAGATCGACTCATCGTGTGTGGGCTCATTTGAACCTGTGAATACTTTATAACAACAACTGCACCAATCACCGTTGCGGCTAATAAGACGACACTAGTCCGATCAAGGGGAATTTTTTCTTCACATCGTCCATTTTTCTTGTATTTAAATTTAAAATTTACTAATTACGTAACTATAAAGATACTAAAGAAATGATAAAAAGTACAAGAAAACGGAATCTATAAGATATAGAGTCCTTTTGGAACCCTATTTGGGTTTTGGGCTCGGTCACGTAACAGAAATTTATGTATCTTTTATATATGGTTGAATCTTGTTAAGTATTCTGTTATGAGAAGCTAAGCCTTAGAATCAATGAGTTGTTGCATATTTTGACTTACAAGGTCAATATTAGCACTTGCTTATTCAAATATTAGTTGGCATTAATATGTGTCGATATGGTAACAACGTTAACGTTGACTTTAATCTATATCTATATGAAGTATAATCATTATACGAAAGTTAAAAGTTTTGTTTGGGATATAGACGAATCTTATCAGGTAGATTATAATCATATACTTCATCAAACCACTACACCAAATTTTCAAAATTTTCACAAGATGATTGTACAAACACAATGCCAATTCAGAACTACAAATTTTGAGTAGTTTTGTCATACCCATTTCATAACTATCAAACATAGAACAGTTGATCCTAAACCAATTTCAATTTATACTAACAGGTGACTAAAACTTACTGTTAACCCATAAAACTGCAAAATATACAAAAATCGGAAACTGAATGCAGACCATCTCTGTTTCTGTTACTGATTTTTATTGTATACACCATTTTACTATAACAAGTTATGGGTACAATTAACAAGTAGTAATAACAACTTTTATGTTACAAAATCATTTATTGGGTATATATCTTTCGAGCACACTAGTTGAACGCTTCATCTAGAAAATCATAACTAAGTTACATTGGATTAATCGTTTACCTTAACATCTTTGTTCTTCAATTTATTCTTTACCTGAACACTACTTGAACGCTTCTCAAATCTTCAAAGCTTAGCTCTCTTCAATTCTAGCTTGCCAATCGTCCCCAAATGAACTTCATCTGGACCATCGGCAATTCTGAGAGTTCTAGCCGTAGCCCAAAGAAGGGACAAAACAGTGTCCCCCGATACGCCAGCTGCACCATGCACTTGTATTGCTGTGTCAAGCACCCTCAAGGCCATATTTGGAGCAGCTACCTGTTACATATTATTTATATATGAATCACATATAGAAGGCCAAATCAGTTTGGTTTACAAATATATATACCACTAACTTTGTAAACTTAAAACATCAATCAATTGATGATACCATGTCTATATTTACTAGCAAGACAAAAACATCAGTTTATCCCAATACATACACAACGATAAACAATTATTACCCAAATGATTTTAATGCTTATATACCAAAAAGAAGTAATTTTCTCATTTTCTAAACTACCATATGCTAGAGGACAAAACGTTACCTTGGCCATTGCAAGGGCCCCACGAGCTTTCTTGTTTCCATGTCGATCAAGTTGGTCTGCAGCTTCAAAAACTAAAAGTCTTGTTCTCTCTAGTTCTATTCGACACTGCATTAGAAGGTTTAAACTTGTAACGTAAGAGTAAGCGAATATGGAGCAACAGGAACATAAAGAAAAGGTCTAAGACTACTGTACTGCCATATATTGGTCTCTTTTAACAAAGTATCGTTTTCTATTAGGCTAAACTTAGTCAAAAGCCACAGTTTGCCTTCTTATGGCTCAAGTTAAAGTCACTTCTCATATAGGATCTGCTGATCTCTACATATGTAATTGATATCAAAGTTTATTGGAAATATAGAGTGTGGTTTCTGTGATGAGAAGTTAGAAGAGGATGCAAAGTACACTGGAATAAAACCTTATTCAAATTATTACCTTTGCCACATCAGTAACAAAGGATCCATGCTGAGCAATTAATTTCCCAAATGTTCGTCTTTGAAGAGCCCTTTGAACCATCAACTGCATCCCACGTTCTGCTGCACCTATTAATCTCATGCAGTGATGCAACCTCCCTGGACCCAACCTTCCCTGTAATTACGAAGAGCAGTTTACTTTATCAGCCGTGTCACGTTCACTTTTGTATAAATGATAAACCATTTGTTTCTATTGTTACAATTACCTGTGCAATCTCAAATCCACGACCCTCCCCCAAGAGGATATTTTTAGCTGGAACACGAACATTCTCAAATGAAATCTCTGCATGCCCATGAGGTGCATCATCAAACCCAAATACTGTGAGATGTCTAAGTACTGTCACCCCAGGAGTATTGATATCCACCAGAATCATGGATTGTTGCTTATGACTTGGTGCATTAAAGTCGGTTTTTCCCTGGATTTCATCATGTGGTCAAATGAGTCAATTCCTTGAGTTCTAATGAAAATCATATAACTTTTGAACTCGGAAGGTACCATATTTGACCTCACAAAGTCAATTAACGGTGGGAACTAACCATAAGTATTAGGAGTTTGCATCTAGGATCCATGGCTCCACTTGTCCACCACTTCTTTCCGTTTATAACATATGTATCACCTTCTCTGTTCATGAAATTCAACTTCATTATAACACCTTCCAGAGAATTTCTAACCAAATATACGGTATTTACAGTTATAAAACATGTAAGCTAAACACTTCCTTTACTGTGTCTGATTGTCATACTGTCAGTATTTTGTAGAGTATGACAAACATCTCATGATATTATAACTTCAGTAACTCACTGTTCCTGGACAATATACCTTTTTATAGAACACTCTATGTTAGTTGCATCAGAAGAGGCAACTCGAGGTTCTGTCATTGCAAATCCAGACCGAATTGTTCCATTAAGCAATGGAATAAGCCATTCTTGAAGTTGTTCTTTGTTGCCATAGCGCAATAATACCTAAAAATGAGCAGATAACACAAAGATGTGAACTTCATTGCACACTGCAGAAGACATATTCTCTACATCCCAATCACAATTAAGTTTATGTATCACTTTAAATCGATATTTAACAGAAACTGTTATGAATTCACTCAGCCCCTATTTGTTACCTTCTTATCATCATATATGGGTTCTTCATGTATACTCACATCATGGTGAAGGGACCCACAGAGTGATAATGAGAAATGAAGGAAATGGACTAACTGAATCGACTCTAATAATCCATTTTCAATGATTTTGGGCAAAGATTAAAACATTCAAGAATTTTATCTTTACTATTATGGTTATGATAAAATATCATTCCGGAATATCATACAATTAACGATCATTCCTTTATTAAGTTTAGACATTATACCTCCATATTTCCGGTATCTGGTGCCCCACAGTTGAACACCTGTGGAGCCCACACAGAACGACCCATGATCTCACAAAGGTATCCATACTCGAGATTCGAAAGTCCAGCACCCAATGGGTTAGGAAATCCCATTCCAATAGCATTATCATCTCTCCCACCAAAAAGAACTTCCCTTGCCCTTGCAGCACTATCAACCTGCATATCAAGTAATAAAACAATGAATTAAATTAAATATAGCCAATTTTAATTTAGCACATATATACATACAACATATACAGCAGAGAAAGACATATTACAGGTATGAAAAGGTTCCATAGGCCTTGTTGTTTCGCAATCTCCTTCAACTTTTCCTCTTGCGGGTGAATTGTCCATCGCATGGAAGATTGAGCAAGCTTACTGAACTCAGGTTCCATAGGATATATATGTTCCTCCATGAATTTAATTAGTTTTTCTCTTAGCTCCTTAACCTTTTTGTTAGGAACAAACCTCCCCCCCTCTTCGAACTCTTCATCTATCTTGTCATTTACGATACCAGGGTTTTGTGACAGGACAGTTTCCCTTTGAATATAAGACCAAGCAATTTGTATAAGATCATTGGCTTTTTCCCCTGCATCTTGAGCACGCTTTCCACCTGATGCATTACCCTAAATTCAAAAGCAATGTACAAGTCCATGAGTCATCTCAAACACTAGTATATAAAATCCAAATTCCATTGTAGTACTTTTTCACAGGGTAAGTGCCAAACATACCATAATATATCTACTGTGGACACCTGCTAAGATTGATGCACCACGGAAAAGAGAAAATGCAACATAAAATTTCCATCCAGAAACAGGCCATGGTTTTCCCTAAAATGCAAAGAAGTGAGGTTAACTAATCAACTCAGGAAAATAATAGAAAATATATTAAAATTAGTGCTTAGAATTAGCTGCAATGATCTTACAGCAGCAGAGCAGTAGTCGGTTAGATACTCTTCCAACAAAGGAACACCTTCAGGAGCATCAGTAATTTCAAAGCCATTGTTATGTTTCACTTTATCCTGTGAAATATCTCCGACATACATCTGCGCGAAAAAACAGAGATTTAATTTTGATCACAAATGTCTGTTAAGCAAAATAAAAAAAAATAAAAAGGCGAATGAAAAATACTAGTTTACCAGACAGTTGTATGCAACATCACACATCTGATTTCCAAGAGTGGAGAGCTCCCAATCAAGAATGCCAATCACTCTATCCTGCATTTTCAAATCCATACAAATTATTAAAATAGTAACAGAAGATATATGCTACAAATAAACCTGATCACAAAAAAGTTAAATACAAAAATAATGATTATAAGCTGCAAAGGAACACACCTCAATAGGATGGAAAACTAGATTGTCAATCCGAAAATCACCGTGCACTAGACCTGCTGTGCTTCCCGAAGAATCTTCTGAAGGAATATTCTGACGCAACCAATCAATCAACTTTAACATTTTCGGGTTTCTCTCAGATTTTCCTTCACCAGTTGAAGCAATATATTGATTTGCCCACCTTTCAACCTGAGGTATTTCATAGTTTGCAATAGTGAAACATAGGAACCATTACAGAAAAGCAAAAAAAAGTTCAAAACTTGATGATATATATTTAAATACCTGCCGTTTACAGTAGTTGTTGCGTCGCCCATAGTTTCCCAGACCAATTGCATCAACATCAGCAGAATGAAGAGAAGCCAAAGCTTTAGCAGTAGCATGGTATAAAGCCCTCCTCCTACTAGGTGCTACACCCTAACGTGAAATTAATATAATTAAGCATAACGCACCTAAAAGTTAAAATAAAGCAGGGACTATAGTGAACATACAGGTAGCATAGGGTCTAAGAATATGCGACCCTCCAAAAACTCCATAATGTAGAATGGAGTTCCAATGACACTTGAATCGGTACACAAACAGAACACTTTTGGAACAGGAACAAGTGTATGCGTACCCAACGCATGAAGCACCTGTGACCAAATTTATAAGATAACGTAAATCGTGAGTAAATCACACAGTATAAATGCTCACACATGAGAAATGTATTCGGATATTACCTGAAATTCTCTCTCGACCGCATGAGCAGATTGAAGAAGTTTACCAGGGGGCTTCTTTCTCAAAACATACCTTTTTACTAGAGGGCCTGACTGCATCTCTATAAGATATGTTGGGTTCGATTGACCATGCCCAAACTGATCAACAATAAGCAGTAGTTAAAACACTCAAAAGTTACACTTCAATATTTGCACTGAGGGAGAGACATTTAAAACCAAAAGTAACTTGTGGTATCTATCTCTAACTGTATGTGTATATAGGGAAAAGTTACTGTACAATTGGTCAAAACTGTTGAAAGAGTGGTAAAGTGCTGACACGTGTCATTTTCGTGCATCATGACATATGTTGCCATCCAAACGAATCATTTGTTGACACATGTGACGGTGCACAACTTGCACAAAGATGATATGTCGCAAACAGTAGAATATTTAAGAGTTTTTTTCTTTTCCGTTTTTACATTTTAGGCATTTTTAGTTGATCCTAATTTTCACTTCTTAGGAAAAACAGAAAGCATTATTTCACAGTCATAAACTCATAGCAATCATTGATAGCTAAATTCAATTCAATAGAGATATATAAAAAGAAACTACAACAATCCAATATACTATAATTCAGGAGTTAATTATCAAAGATCAATACAGAACCCTAAACTTTACAATTAAAATTCACAAACTTTCTGGATTAAAAACACATATAGAGACAATACACAATTAAATTTAGTTACTTCTCCCACAAGTTAATTCATAATTAGATAAACACACACACACACACACGATCAAATTGACTGTATCTTTTCTATACCTGAGAAATTGAAAATTTGGAAGACGAAACAGGGAAACCTTCAACATGAATCGAACAGTAACGAAACAAGGCATCGTTGTCAAATTCATGTGATGAATTCACTTTCACGACAAGCTCATCCGTATGTTGAGCCATTTAGTTTCTTGATGAAATTATACCTAAATTTAACTTTCTGAAAGAAAATAAATAACAAGAGTAGCGGTGTGTATAGAAATCAGCAATTGTGCTTGGCTTTGGTAGTATCAAACTATCAAGAGATATAGAAAAAGGAGAAATATGCTGTGTGTATACTGGCGGCTTCTTTGTTTTTATTTTGTTTTTGGATAGAGATGGAAAAAAGAGGTCAAAACTCAAAACAAAAGCACGGAACGGATTTAACAATATTTAATAACATTTAACTTGGATTGTGTTGAATGTAGAATAAAAAATGTATGCAGGTTACGGTTTATTAAAAACTATGTTTACTGCTATTAACTTTTATGTCACCAACCATTTATTTGTTTGTATCATTTCATTGAATACTCGTTATACATCTCGAAAGATGTTGAAACAACAACACCAAAAATAAAAATATATTGAACCAACAAAAATTACAGAAAAGTATCATTTTAGTATAAAAGTGTAATTATCACAATACCGGTGATGAAGAAAGAATACAAAGTTTCAATGCGAACCTAAACGTTAATATTAAAATGAAACCGAGTACACTAAAATAATGTCAAAAACTTATATAAGAACACATCTATCGAAAAATCAGTTATAGTTAGATCGCAATTTTTTCCTAAATGTATAATTAAGTGGACACAATATGTGGTTATGGATCATAGGTGATGATGAGAGAAAACCGTACTTTCAATTGGATAAATTTTGACGAAACTAAAATAGAGAATAAAATGAACAAAGATTAGGAATTTACAAATTGATAATTATAAAAATGAACAAAAATTAGGAATTATACATAAATTACTGGGTTTCTCTTATATTCAAGTTTGGTATATAGACTAATCACTGAAAAATGAAAGGAGATGACGTGTGTAAGAAGACCAACACGTTATCATGTTTCAGTTTGAACATTGTACAATTAATGTATTAGTATAGACGTGCACTACTTTGATTTTCTATTAAAGGAACATCAAATTCAAGAACAGTGTTCCAAAATCTAAAATCGAATATAATACCATATATACATATTCAATTTACATATACAATATGATATAAAACTCATAATTATGGAATGTTAAAACTCTAATAAAACTTGGGCTGCTCATCACATGCATCACTCCACGATTCCAGATCCAAAAACAACAAATGACGACTTTCAAACTCTAGATCTAGATCCGACAACAAATCACGAAAACGAAAGTGAAACATGGAAATGGCAGGATCTAAAGTGAAACCGGCTATGTCCGCTGTGGTTGCCACTGCCGCAGCAGATGATAGTCTTAGTTTGTTCATGTTGAACTCTCACCGTAATGAACTCCGATGATTATTTCATAATGAACAACGATGATTGCATGTAATTTGTGGTTTCTGAAATGATAATTATGATTTAAACTTTAAAGGTTGTTTATTACTCTCTTTCCGTCCCAATTTAATTATTCACTATAAATTTTACATATTTGATAAAAGTACAACAATTGTACACTTTACCAAGAAAAATTCATTATTTTCCATTTAAATACTTTTTGATTAGTTTAAATTGAAAATGGACAATTATTTTTGAAAATTCGAAAACGAAAACATGAACAATAAAATCGAAGTGAAGTAGACAAGATGGGTTCTTCAAAAAATTAAAAATGCTATAAACGCAGACACTTAATTGATAATTATGATTTTGACAATGAAGAGTGTTTCGGTATGATTTTTAAGATAAAAGAGGGTCACATTAAAGAGAAAAAGTAGAGTGTCAGAAAATGAAAGGCATTTTAGTCATTTTATACAATTTTAACCGAGAAATTAATGAAAGTTAGATAAAAGGATAAAATTGACAAAATCTAGACTACAAGGATAAAAAATGCAAAAAAGTTTATAAAATGACAAAATTGACAAAACTAAATAATCATAGGGACAAACATTGCAATTATCCCTAAATTTTTTTGTTCTTTCACATAGTTACTCTATTGCATGGAACATGTGGTTTTACTTAGGGATAAAAGTAATTATCATTAATGTGAACTAGTAGTAAGACGTCCTGTTATATAATAAAAGGTCTCAGATTTGAACCTTTGTAGACAAAATATTATGTGGGTGGTCAAGGCAAAATTGAAAACAGTCACAGGTTTATTCCGATTAGACCATGTACATCTGAGCAAAATAAAACTCGTCATCCTCAAGTAACCTAAACAAGAAAAAATTTATTCGTTTGCCCGTTTACTCATAGAGACAAGTACTTATGAACAAATACATGTTAGTTCACGGGTTAAAAAACCACAAACAAGGTGAATTTTACTGCGCTCATGATCTACGGGTGCTATTTCTTTTCAGGCAAATCAAAACTCCTAACTAAAATCATTGAAAATAGTGTTCTAGAAGCGGTTAAGTACCAAACAAGACCTTTACCCAGATTTTATTGGCCTTATGGATTATTAATTCACATCTAATTCATTCTATAAAAAACGTCTTTTCATTAAAAAACAAGTTCTTTTCCAGCTTTGAGTCAAACGGGATATACTTGATTTGTCAATTTCAAAGGTTTGGACCGAGTTTCCGACACTTCTAATATTGTGCTAGAATTTAACAATCCTCGTGACACAACTAAATTTCACAAACCAACTATGCACATAAACAAGTATGCAAGAGCTTGGGGTATGATCACACAACATTTTCGGTATGGCCCTCCCACATCAGCACCACAATGATAACCACATCGAACCACATTTTACATGTTATGGTTACACTGAAAATCAGAACCCATCCATATTTTCAAACCCTTTTGACAAACAAAAAAATGTGCTTTAAAGCGTAGTAGTCCTACCCACTTGATTCCACCCAAGGTTATTAACATTGTGGGATTGTACGATCTTACAATAAAGATCGCTATTTTAATAGCCTTGATTCCACCGCATCGCGACCGTTCTTTAACATGGGGACAGTGAACCCCGTACACTTGGCCCAAATAGTGTCAATTTTGCGATAAATATAAGGTGGCTTCGGCTCAAATATACTGTTTTTCATTAGGCCCCCCGGTTGAAATTAAAGGCTATTGTAGTGGATGTAATTTCGTTCTATTTTAGCTACTTTATATACTGTTTTTGTGCAATTTTAGTGTAGTTTTTGCTTAATATCGTGCTGTTTTGAAGCAATATTTTTTGCTAATTTTGCTATTTTGACACTTTCTAATTGTAATTTTAGTATTTTTTGAAGTAACATTGTTTTATGGTTAATTCTTAGTTTCTTTTTTGCCCCAACGACTGAATTTTTTGATCCGTCACTGCTTCCACCACGGCAGAAAAGCTTGTAGGAGAGCCCTTTGATCTGTTAGTACTATTTTACATCAAAGTAAGAGAACATTTTTCCTTTTCTGTTGTAATTATTAAAAGGATAATTTGAGTTCTCTTAGACAGGTGTAGCCATGTAGCTCTATGCTCGTATAAAAAATCAACAACCTTTGACGATACAACAGTTAACCACTTGACAGTTTGAAACCTTAGTACCACATTATTTGATGTGGTCCTATGTCGCTTATCCTTACGCTATTATAGCTTGAAGTGATGTAGCACAATCAATTTAACTCTTATGGCACATTGATCATGATGAGGAAGTCCTAACAACTTGAACAAGCTCAGGTGGCCATGGCGTATTTGAAAAATCTTGTCGACACATGGAAGTATGGACTTCATGTTAAGATGCCATGACAAATTCGATTCATATTTGACAAGAATACCATTAAAGATAACTCTTTTATTCAGATAAAGGTGTATTCTTATGATCTACATCCAACTCACTGTGCAAAAATATACTCCACATTCATTCAACCGACTTATCTAAAAGGAATCATCACCACTGTTTTTATGAAGATAAATTACTCTTATAACTTCTGACACTATATTTCCTTACCTAAATGTTCTGGTTCTCAAAAGTTTCATACACCAACAACCAAGAATAAACTAAATCTAATATCTGAAGCACTAAAAATTGCACCCCAGAAACTTCTTGCCAAAGTTGGTATTGAAGCATTCAACACTGCAAATGAACGATTATTAGGTGAGAAATTAAGGAAGGTCTCATCCTATACTGCAACAATCTTGCCAATATCTGTACGTCACTCAACATCCTATCATCCATCTCGTGACACCAAATTCTACTATAGATTGTCGCATGGTCAGCAGCATGCCAACAAGTTCTGTGGTGGTGGGAAGCTAGAGATACAGATGGGAGTCGACCAATCTCCTTTTGTTATCTAGTGTTTTGGTGGCTGTATCATTAAGTAGTTCATACGGCAGTTGTAGTCAGTTTACTAACTAAATAAGTTAGTTTTAAAATGTTCGATCTACTCGCTTTGTATGAAGTAGTTCATATGGTAAATATACTGTATTTATTGTCTTCTCAAATTTCAAGTCTCTATTCTCTTCCTTTCTGCATAGAAGATTTCTTTGCATTCTGGATTTAAGCATGTAAATACCAAATATTGGTCTTAGTAGAACATTTTGTTACAAGGGAGAAAAAAATATTAGTTTTTGAAGGGAGTTGCTCAAACTGTTGATAGTCCCATATAAAGAGTGGACTTAGTCGATCTTATGAACATCCCCATAATGTTTATGCGTTCTTCAACACTTATTTAGCATTTGTCGTTGAAGGGATGATAGTATGTTAATTTCCGTAAATATAATGCAATGAATTACCAACTTTTCCACAATACCAAACATCAAAAGTTCCCCCCTGAACCTTGATATGACAAAATAAATAAATTTATAGACCAAATCCGGAAGATATTCAATACAAGTAACGAGCTAGAATCAGTAAAATTCAAGTAACTAATAATCAGTAATGAGTAAAAAAATAAATAAAGAAAGATGAAAAGTAAACACAAGAATCTAGATTGAAAAAAGCTTTTCAGACTTTTTTTACTTTATCAAAAGCAACATATTATATTTATAGAACTCATCTACAAGATGAAGATGAGCAAACAGGTACATAGAAGACCATCTGGACAGTAGCCACTGCAGTCTCAACACGCCTAGAAATCTAAAACTCAACCACCCAAACTATGGACATATAGTACCACAACATTCCAACAATAACCTTAAACAGAGACAGCTAATCCATACAGAAAAAATAATATGAAAACCTATCTAACTAAGTTACAAGCAGAACTGCGACCCATTGCCAACCTAAACATACCTTTTGCATCAACTGCTGATACAAGTAAAAACAAAAGATTGAACTTTATAAATCAAGCTAAAGGGCTGCGAAATCCAGCTCAATCGCACCTCGAATGGTACTGTTTTGATAGGTGAATTATCTCTAATTGAAATCAACATGGATGAACTACTTGTTAGTCTTCCTGCCAAGTGTGGCGGCCCTCTGCACGTCCTCACTTACCTCTACGGCGACCACTATGCTCCTGCATCTGCTAACGCCATTCTCATGCGAAATTGCACAGAGCAGATGACATCTTGTCTTATTCCGATAACGATATTACAAACCCACTTGGAAATCGTCAACTGCAGCAGTGCTCAGGATGGTTATGGTAATGTCAGTTGCTACTCCGATGATGCTAATAGTAGTATGTTTTTTATTATAGAAAAATGATAAGGATGGGATGCAGGAGTTTGTTTTCTGCAGTTGTGACGAATCAAACTCTTGATAATACCCAGGCGGTGTCCTTGGACATCCAAATGGTTATGTTGGGGTGGTGGCTCAAAGGGACATGACTGTTCTAACGGTGCTGTTTATACGAAGATTGCGTCTTCGGCATATGGAAGTGATGGGTATCGGCGTAAGTGTAAAAGTGGGTTCAACGGCGATGGGTACAAAGACAGCTCCAGTTGCCAAGAACCAAAAGCTATAGTATGTCCTTTTCTTATTTATATTTTGAAGCAACTCGTTTATGAATAATGAGTCGATCATTCATTTAGCGTCTCATTAACGATTCAACTAAAACTGGTATTGTTCATACTAGTGTCTAGTATAACACCTAACTGGCTAGTCAACCAATTTCATGATACTAATATGTATTTTTTAAATTTAGTTAACAACCCTTTTTACAATTGAAAATAATAATTAATTATAATGACACCATGAATTTGAAAAGGCCCCTTGACATGGTCTTCCGAGTCCTTTTTTATCGATTAAAAATAAGACTGCATTGGTTCCAATTATGGACTACCTGCCGTCACTCAGAGCCTTAACCTCTTGTTATTCAATATATTATACTATACCTTAGATAAATGAAAATGACTATAAACAGTCACATTGTGACATTTGGGACCATTTGACCAAGTCAGTCAACAAAGAAACTAAACGACAAAGGCTTCTATTTTCATCACTTTCAGTTTTAACTGCAGAGAATTGACAATTAAACAATCAATAAAGACCTTTTAATTTCTATCAACGAAGTTCACCTACAATTTACCTTGTTTCGAAACAGGATCCAACTGCGAGGAAGCTTATAATAGGTAAGTTGGCAGACAAACTGTTACTTGTACCAAATACATTGTTTAATTGAATAGTGACAACTTTTTATAAAGAAAAATGTTACATCACAAAAAGTGCACAAATTGTTTTTCGCAAAATGATATGGCCCAAAAGTCAAGAGAGAAATAACAAATGAATTTGATTGATATAACCTTTTGTGGATGCACTAGTTCTTTTTTATAAATATGTATCCACATTTCCTTTAGATGTGAACATATTGTGCAGGCTTCTCATGCAGCATTGCAGGAATTCTATTCCTGTTGGTTGTGATACTTTGTTGGAAAAAAAGGTTATGGGAAACTCGAAGTGCCTCAAATCATCAAGTAGAAATCTTAAGGAACTATGGAGCTGTGGCACTGAAAAGATTCAAGTATTCGGATATCAAGAAAATGACCAACTCGTTCCTTGAGAAATTGGGTCAAGGAGGGTATGGAAGTGTCTACGAAGGACAATCTCCAGATGGGCGATTAGTTGCAGTGAAGCTGCTCACTGAAACTCAAGGAGATGGAGAAGATTTCATTAACCAAGTCGCTAGCATTGGTAGAACTTCTCATGTCAACATAGTCAGACAGTTAGTTTTCTCTAATGAGTCTTGAATCTTACGTTATCTCAGTGTCTCAATATTTCACGGAATCTCAATTATTGCATGTTTATTTGATGTAGTAACTATCTTGATATTTAATATCTTAAAGGACATCGAATCTATTGGGACACCTGTCAAATACTATTTGCAACTTTTGTATTCCGCCCGAAGCGAGGATAGAATGGTGATCATAAAAAAAGACTCCCTTTAGCTAATAATGATTTTTAACAATATAAATTCAGAACATTAAGATTCATCAACTATGAACACAACTATGATTCACCTTGCTTTCCTAGTAATGCCGGTAGCATATATCGATGGAGAATGAATCGTAAATAAACAATTGAAAGGTTAAGGTTAAAAGGAATTGATCTGTTAAGGATCATTTAGAGTATAGATTATGCACTAAAGAGGATATTGTATAACGCGAGATACTTTCAATATAATGTAAGGATATAAAACTAATTAAGAATTTAAACCAGCGAACACATTTTTTAACTCAAATATTTCTATTCAATATATTCCCTTCTAAAATAACTCATATAGGCTAGAAAACAAATAGGGGTGCATTGCACGATACACGGTCACGTCTAAAAATGTTAATATTAAGTTTTGTAGTCTAATATAAATATGATGTTTGATAGAGGCAGAACAATAAATTATGTATTTTCACCTACTATTTTTTAGTGTCAACACTACACTTTTGATATATGTGTTTGATCGTAATGTTAACTATGATGATGAGTTAGTTTTTTAAACCCAAATATAAAGGAAAAAATGTCAGTCTTAAGGTTAACTTGAGCATTTGTACCAAATTTCTCATACCGTATATGTACCGTATCAATATCATATCGAGTCGGTATTAATTGATTTCAAACGGTCCGATACTCAATACTCATATAAACAATTTTTTTAAATGCGGGATTTGTTGATCCCCACCACTACATAACACTAACTATAGTTTTAAAGAAAAATTTAAAAAAAAAAACACGGTGTTAATAATTTTCTGTTTTAACACGTAATCTGAGAAGTTCTACCTTTTTTTGCCTTCACATGATTTTATACAATATATTTTTCTTATTAAAAAAAAAGAACGGCAGTTGGTACGTATACCGTGATTGTTTTGTGCCAAACATCAACAAAATATAAACCCAAATCATCATCAATTGCTAAGTGATCATAATCAACTACAATCATTATCATTATCGTATACAACCATCGTCATCATCAGAAAAAGAAAGAACATGGAAGTAAGTTTAATTTACTAATTGTATTTTTTTTTTTAATTTTCTTTTATAATTATAAACAATTTTGCACATATGATAACTATAAATAGTTTTACTATCAAAGGACTTATCACTTAGCAGTACGTGAGGAATCCATCACTTTAAATGTTGTGAGTCCTCATGGGAGGCAACTTTATACATATATGTATAGATGTATATAATATATATGAATAGGTATTGTAAATTTGTCTTTCTTAAAAAAAAAAATAATAAATAAATAAAGTTGGTTACTAATACAATACACCGTAAATGAAAATGAAGAATTAAATAAAGTTTTAAAAAATTCATACTTCACATATTGTATCATATGACAGTGACCTTCGTGGGGTTTGTCAAACAACTTTTTGGTGATAAATATGTTAATAATTTGCGTTATGCCGACAAATTGTATACACTTTTGTTTTCATATTACATTTTCTTTGAAGCTTGCATTATTTAGTACTTTCGTATTATATTTTGTTTAACACTGAGGCTCACAGCTAAACAATTACTCAGTATGTTTATTGCTAATCTATTGGACAAGAGTTTCAAACAGTTACATTATCTTCCTAAATCTGATTACGGAAGAGTTACAAAATCCAGTTCAGTTTTTTCTAACGTTTGGAGACGTGTTTTTGAAACTGACTATGAGGTATTAAGTTTGTAGTACAAAGTCTTTGTCTATTTGATGAAATGTATGAATCCATTTTGTAGTGAAGGCCTTTCAAAATATGTAAGGGTAATTCGGATTATTTTACATACAACTTTAAGACATTAAAAGCTATTTTTGTATGTTATATTAGGTATTCTTCTATTATATTCCCAGTACCGAATCGGTATGGTATCATTTTTATCATACCGACACAGGTCTTGTATCCGTACCAACCTGCTTCAAACGGTATGATATCATTACTTACTTTAAAGCCAAAAATAAAACTGTACCAATCGGTTTGATAAGGTTCAGTACCGATTCCGTTCCGAACTTATCCCTAATTAAAAAAGAACTGTTGCATGCACTCTGTTATGAAGATTCAATAAATTATATGTTTCACTGTGTATAGTAGAAACAAAAAGTATGCAACAATATTGCTAGTAATAACTAAGGTGGTGCATGTGTATGTTGGGAATCTCAATTATTGAAATAAAGTGAAAGATGTTCATGTTTTAACGAATAAGTATCCTTTGACCAGTTTTTACATTTGGTGATGGGTGTTTAAGCATTAATAGATGGTCCCTTTTCATATTCCAAATATTCTTCATTTGGGATTTATAATTATGTTTTATTAATCTTCATAACATATGAAAATTTTGTTATGTTTTAACTCATAAAGTTACAACTAAATAATGAATGAACCATAGTTTAGATCAATTTCTATAACTTAGAAGTAATTCCTAACAAGTTATACTAAAAAAAAATAGATTATATATATATACAAGTAACGCCCCTCAAAAGCTTAAAGTAATAGATTAACCAAATACTTTCAGGCGTTAACTAAAACCATGATGGAAGGTATTGGTAACCCATAAGTCTATAACTTTAAATTTACAAGGGGATCAAACTTCCATTTATATATTAATGTGGGACGGGTGTTAAAATAAGATACTTAATAAATTAGTAAGTGATATTTATTATTGCATATGTTCTAATCCAAAAGGAATAAGAACAATAAAAAAAAAAAAAAAAAAAAAAAAAAAAAAAAGAAAAAAAAAAAAGATTATTCCACAACTTAACAAAAGAATAAATTAGGTACAAAGAAGTATCAATAAAAAGTTATGGTAAATACCTTAACTATCTTAGCATTTGCATTAGGCATTCTATATAAAAGCATAGCATACACCCCCAAAACAAACACAACAACAAACTAAATACTACTTCCTATCTGTTTCTTCACCTTTGCATATAAAACTTCACTCAAAAATGGCATACTACTCAAGCAACAAAAACTGACCTTGTTAATATTGGCAAAGAAACGTTTGATGTCATAGATGATCTTTACTCACGTGGGCGTAACAATAAGCATTCATCATCCGCAGCAACTATTCCCCCAAGTAGAGCCCCACATCAGGCGTTTAATGACCATCAATAGCAGCCCCAACAAGCTTATGTGGTACAATAACAAGTGTATGATGCCCCAGTTACTGTCATGAGGACTGAGGGTGATAAATTGCAGCTAGGCTGCTAAGATGTACAGTGAGACTGTGTTTGTGGAGTATCCTAAAAAGAAGCCTGCTTTGCAAAATTTTCTTTTTTTAACATGAAGTTCTAGCTAGCTAGCTAGATATATAGTATGTGCTTTCTAAAGTACGTAAAATTAAACTTGTGTCTGCATCTTGGGTTCCATCCCTTGCCACTAAGTTAGGTTTTAAGTGGATGTGTTAAGAGTACTGTTGAAATCTATTAGTATGTACTGTATGATAATATATTACTCGTATTATTTCTTGTGGTTGTATAAACTTGATCTTGTTCTGTTTCTCAGTGAACCCTTGATCACTTTAATTTGTTTGAATTCATAACTTAATTATTTCTTGTTCATGGAAACAATTATATTAATTTTTCAGACGAGGGCAAGATCGTTTTATGGAAAGACTGTTGCCTGCAAACATAGAAGCCATGCTCTTAGAGTTCGTCTATGTTCTTTGAGCTCGAATGAGCTTCTATAATACAGAATAATGTTTGATATTAATGCATCAATAGATGATACGTTTAAGATTAATCTGTTAATCATTGAACGGAATCTCTAACTAATTAATAATGCATACATAAGGAATCATGATTAAATTATAAGATTGGAACGGATAAATAATACAAATACTTTTTCAAGATTCTCTTTATTCAGACACGCATGCAACAGATTAATAGACTTTTACCGGTACTGTTGGTGCAAGTATAAGCTTAATATGTAACAAATTTTATACATAACAAGTGGATCATATGGATATGTAGTCAATGCCCGACCCATTTGTGTATTATACAGGTCTAAACCAACCCAGTAAAATTATAATGGATCATTAAATATGTAAGATGATACATATTATTATTGTACTTCTGATTTTAGCTCATGTGTTCTCTTTGCTCGGGACTATCAATGAAAATAGTATCCTTCACGCTGTCATTTTTTCTCTCACAATCATAAAGTTAAGTCCAATTTCATTTTGAGTTTTAAAATTTTGGGTTGTTAATTTTCCCCCTCTTCTCATAAGTTGAATATCAAAATTGAACTCTGCATATACCCCTATTAATGTACGCCTGTAATTTCCAAACTTCAATTTTTTTCTCATTTAACTATACCTGTTATTGTTATTTAACCCACCATAGTTTCTAACATCCACATCAGGTTTCGCTCTAAAATCAGAGGAAGTAGTCCAAAAACTTATATGTTGCCAGACATTAGTTGATCAAATAAAAGCCCGAGAAAAAACACTCTATTAGAAGGCAAGTTCTTAGAGCTCAAGGGAGCTTGTATGAGACGGTTTGATGTTTAATGCTTATGCACGTCATGATATAAAAGTATAAAACGTCACCACAATGTGTAGCAGAGAATTGAAGTGCATACTAGTAGGGTGTGTACGTTGAAATATGTTCAATGGTCTGTGTATGAATGGAATATATTACACATGATTAACTAGTAGGGACCTAATGAATAACATGATGTTAAATGGTCTACAGTAATGATTGGTGTAACGATAATAGTTGTATTAACTTATATTGTTATTATTTATTTATTTTTATACGTTTTCAGTTCATTTATAATTTATATATTATCACAATAGTTATGAATAATAATAGTGATAGAACAACAATATATTGATTATTTAAGTTTTTAATATATATGCAAGCACTTTAGAATATATACATTATCAATTAAAATTGGATTGATAGAATTTAATAAATGATTGGATTATATTATTATTTATTTTTAAGTAAATTTGAATATAAATGTGTAGTGTGTACATTAAAAGAAATAAGTAAAGTATATATTGAGCCGCATCTCTTTTCGAAAGACGGTGGAGTCCCCCTCTTTTTTGTTTGATTCTCAATTTGTTTTTATTGGTTTTTATAATTATGTAACGGTTTCTCTAATTATGATACGGATATAAGAATAATTTTCGATATTAATGTTTAAGGTATTAAGGATAGTATTTAAACCCTTCATAAGAGTTTAAGGTAAGATCAGTGGAATATATGCAAATATCTATTAATGATTTTTATTTATTAAATACACATCCAAGAGAATAATAGACTTTAACAGTTTTGTAGATAACCATATATTGGATTTGGATGAATCTGCAATCTACTTTTTAAATTTTCATCCATTAAAGTGTTTGTTGATATAAAATATGTTTTATTGTATGGATTCTGGACGGTTGATAATATATGCTTCTAAGTTCTACGTGGCTTTTCTAAAAGTTTTATCTCTTTTGTATAAATAGATATATATACCCAAATTGGAATTACTTTATCTGTTTTTCCACTGTATTTTTATTCCATATTCCTCTTAAAAGTGTATAACTTGTATAAAATATATATATATATATATAGAATGTGATACGAGGTAGATATAATAATTTAAATATAAGAACATGTTTATTAAACATACATAGATATAGGGAGGAAAAAGATCCACAAAGAAATGAGCTTTTTGAGAGAAACAATGATTAATTCTTACCTATATATCGAATATTTCACTTATACTATTTTATACTCAATACTCACTGGATGGAATTTTTATATAACATTAATCAATGAAGGAATATAACAGGTGCAAAAAGTTGCTTTTGTTCTTCCCTCAAACCCTTGAAAGTTTGGTTTGATTTGAACTCAAGCCCCAAATGATGGATTTTGGGCCGATGAGCAGTTGAGCCAAACCACCACAAATATTTGCCCTTGTGTCGTCCAACCCGTCTAGAATACTGTTAATTGGTTGTGGATTCTGTAACTCTCTATCGATCAAAAGTTATCTCCTTTTGAAGTTGGCGCACCTGTTTACATGTATGTTATTCTCTATGAATATTTGTGTTTGGATAGACCAATTTAGTGCACCATTCTAGTAAATGTCTGACCCAACTGAATATCATCTTTTGTAGTAAAAGACAAACATGTACTATCGCTTTCCTTGTGTGAAAGGAATGAGAAAAAATGTGATTCCATACTCCAACAAAAGAATAAATTTCCATAAACACTTAAAGATATATAACTTTAAACATAAAGAGGAATATTATTAACACTGATGAGTTGCATATGGCATTCTGTATATAAAGGCATATGGTCTCCGGTAACATACACCATAACCAAATACAACTGCAGAAAAGAACTAGTAGTTCCTTTTCTCCGAATCACTTGATTCAAAAATGTCGTATTACTCAAAAACCAAAACTGAGCTTTCAGTGATTGGGGCAGAAGCATTTGCTCTCCTGGACGATAACTTCTCAAATAGGCCAACCGCTCCACCATGTAGGCCTCCGCCACAGCTGTTTCCATATCAGTATAAAGCCCAACAGACTTGTGTTGTTCAACAAATACCAGCTACAAGGACTGAGTCAGTGATAAATTGCTACGAAGCGGTCCACAAGTATGGCGGGACTCTAGTTGTGGAATATTCTAAAAGGAAGCCTGCTCGTAAGGGCTTCTTTTTTTAACGATTTTAGGTAGCTAGAAATATATGTATGCCCTAAATATCTTATGTTTTTCAATGTTTGGTGTGTGTTACTTGGAATTTACCCCTTGCCAAAAATTGGTTTTAGGCGTACCAAGACTATCGGCAACTATCATATGATAAGATTACTTGGTGGTTGTTTTTGATTCATTGATCTTCTACCTTTCCTTGCGCTATCAATCTCTTTGTTTTCATGCGTCACTTAGTTGCATATAATATAAAATGAAGGCAATACCAGCCCAGCAAACTGCTACCATCGGTCCAATTAGGGTGTAAACGAGACGAGACAACTCACGAGCTACTCTAGATTGATTTGAAAAATACTCGAAATCGACTATGTACAAGTCGAGTCGAGCTCAAGCTTGAGCTACTCGAGTAAACTTTCAAGTCGAGCTCGAGTATTAATATACTCGGCTTGAGAGGCTCACGAGTCTAATCGAGCTTGCACTATTTTACATTTTTATTCTCCATTTATATGAATATTAATTGAATATTTACCGTAATTTTTAATAAACTTTGAGTGGAATCGAGCATGAAAGTATCGAGTCGAGTCAAACTTAAATTTGTCAAGTCGACTAGTGTTAAAATTGAATTAACTTAATATTAATATTTTAATACCAATAATCGAGTCGAGCTTGAAAATACAAGCTCGATCGAGTTCAAGTCAATTTCTCTAATCGAGTCGAGCTTTAGCTTGACACTTTATCGGCTTGACTCGACTCAATTACACTCTAAGTCAAGACTAAATTTTGACAATTGATATTTTTGATTTTTGTTCATGACACGATGTATTGTCATATTTGGCATTCAGCTTTTCATGGCCTTAAAGCTTTCCTTCGTAAATGAGTCCAAATAAGAAAATTGTCTAAATGTTCGATTGAGCTTCTATTTTTGAAATTAATAAAACAATGATACACTATCAGATAAAGTTATCGAGTCATAGATTTTTTTTTTTTTTTTGTTTTGCGAAAAATAAAATAATATATTGATTGAGAGATAAAGAAAATCCCCGATAATGATACATTTGAGATACATTGTGAACACTTAAAACATAAATCTTGACAGTGAACTATTAAAACTGAAACAAATAAACCTTAAGCTACTTGAACTTCAACATGTTAACCTCTTGAACTTTAACTTGAAATTGAACCTCTTAAACTATAACTTGAACTTGAACTTGAACCTCTTGAACTTGAAATTGGAACTCTTGAATTTGAAATTGAATATGAAACCCTTACAACTCGAACCTTAAACCTTGAGCTTTGAACCCTAATCCTTGACTTGGATACAACTAAAAACCATTTGAAAAAACCACTTTGGGAAAATCATTTGAGCAATGAACTTTACACATTCAAGAAAGCAAACGTGTTTGAGAACCTAACTCATATGATACCAAGAAACTTGATTAAGATAACAGGTATAGAGGGCATATGATCCTTGACTGACTTGCTTGAAAGCCCAAAAAATCTTCTCCAACTCTAAAAGAAATCATATATGAAATACACTTGACGAGGTGTGTGTAAATGAAGCTTGCTTATCGAGTCATAGATAAACTTGAGTTTTACATAATGGGACCAAAAGGGTTTATGTACTCTATAATTAATGTTAGATATTAATGCTTTTAATAGGGATTAATATACTCTATTTATTGTTTCCCTACCACCCAAAATCTCATCGTCGTTCGTACTACAACCCAACGACCGTCACCAATGGCCCCACCAAATGTCACCCATACATAACTGACTCACCGATAACTGATACTGCACACGACCTCTACCTTCGTCTCGAAACCCTAAACCGTCAAATCGAATTGATTGAAGTAAAAGAAGCTTACGTATAAGAAGAACAAAAGAAGCTCACACGTGAACTACCTAAGTCTAGGTTAAACGGATCCAATCGTTACCGCTTGTAACCTATGGAGATGATTGATCAGAAATATGGAATTGTTGAATCAACTACTGGTGTTAATTATTTTGTTACCAGGATTTCGAGTATTACGTTTTTGAGTAATTCTAAATACATTATTCAATTTATATAGAATTTGTGTCCGCATATTTTGATGAGTTATGGTTTCTGTTAACTTTAGTTATGGTATGATTTCATTAGGATTTTAATCGTTTTTAATACCTTTTGCATGAACTAGTACTTTATTTTCTTTCAATTACTGATTCAAAATTTTAGTATTACTCGAAAACCAAAACCTAGATTTCAATGATTGGAGAAATACGTTTTAACATCTTATGTTTCTCAAAGATTGGTGTGTTCCAAGACTATCAGACTCGACTACGAGATGATAAGATTACTCCGTGGTTAATTTTTGCTTCATTTATTCGCACCATCACTGTCTTTGTTTTCATACATCAGTTATTTCGGTAAATAAAAGCCATGTTCGAAAAAAATTACATATAGTGGACTTGAGGTGTACAAAAGCACAAGGTTTGATCACACAATATTTTCGATGCCGAGCTCTATTTTACCCTCTATGGTCCACATTAAATGTCAGGATCCACCTCACATTTTTAAACCATTAAAACAAAAGAGAAATTTTATCTTTTTTCCACAGTGCAAGAACAACATCGAAAAGGCCACACCGGGACTGGTATGACACACCAGTGTAGTTCTTGTAGCACAGCAGGATTTTGTACCATACTGTAGGCTCTAAGACTGCAAAGAGCAGCAGGGAAAAGTAATTGTTTTAATCATTTGGAAAGGCAAAATCTTTCAACCCAAGTATCATTTGTTTGATAGTTAAAACATAAAAGTATAACTTTTCATTCTTTTGTTAAAACATTAAAGTATAACTTTTCTTGGTAAAAGAATGAAAAGTTGGAACATAGTCACATCATATGTTCGGCGTCAGTTATCTTTGAATTGAAATCAAAATGTATAGTATCTTAAAGGTTCTCATGAACTTGAGCCGCATAAGGGCCTTCATTTATTCAACCTTGAACGGTGCCGCCATCACGAGCATGTATAACTATGTGTTTTTCGTATGCTCATGCTCGTGAATAACAATGTAAACCATACAACCCAAGTTGACACACATTTACAAGTAAATGAGTACAATGTTACCTCCAATCGCAAAAGGATAACCAAACATCTGACAAAGCAGCCCCATTGAAGGATTATAACCTTCACCAGAAACACGTGTACATAAACAACAGGCAAGGAAAAGGCATCTATTCAATAGTCTACTTTAAGTTCTTTTATTACTTTTCAATAATAAAAGCTTCTACAATCAAGCATTCAGAGAAGATTTTTATGCATTAACAACTAAAGAAACTGAGGCCTGAACATTTTAACTTTCCTATATCATTTTAAATTCCAAAATCTTCCCTGAGCCTGCGTAGTGCATTCTCCAATTCAGCCTGTCGAAGAAGATATATATAAATAATTAAAGTAAGAAATAACTAGTGATATTACGAGATCTCTGTTTCGGAATAGTTTCATCTCAAAGTAAATGCTTCACCCATTTTCCTTCATTTCAAATATATCCATCGTATTAAAAGTTAGTCCATAAGGTTGGTCTAATTCTGTTCTCGCTAAAAAAATCCTATAGATATTTAGAGATAGTCAACTGATTTTCTTAATTCACATCTCAAGTTGAAAGTTGCAAATTCTATGGAGCGGAATGTCGGGGTGTTTAGCAGGTCGGGGTTCGGGTTTGGGATTTTTTAGGAAAAATTGAAAACCGATTCAAATTCAAATTCAAACTTGTAAAACAAACCGAATTAAAAGAATTAGCTACAATTTTTGTTAAATAAAGAAGGCAAATCTAATTCGAATGACCCGTCTAATATTTGACTTCGAATTTCGAATCGATTCGAATTGACGATCAGTAATTTGAAAACCTATTCGTAAACCAAGTTCCCAATTCCATTAGGGGTCCAAAACTTACTCGAAACAGTAACTGATTCCATTTCAGTTATTCGTATTCAACTCGGTTTGAATTTTCATTTCTTCAAATTGCATTCAATACTAAATAACCCTAACGAAATGAAATACAAAAGGACTAAAAGAACTATCATTGACATTAATAACGCATATAGACTTCATACAAACTTCAAATATATGGTAATAGAAGCTGGCATAATATACCTTCAATGATTGAATTTCAGAGATGAAATTCTGTAGCCTCTCCACTTCATCTGCCCTTTGCTGTTGCTGTTCAAGCACCAGGAGACATCAGCACAAGTTTCGTTAATAATTTGTAAAGATTCATAATTCTTCAAAATTCATCAAATCAAAAATTATGTTTCTTGTGTAAATGTATGATATGATTAAAGCTTAAGAAATACCGGAAGGTCTGTATTTAGTTAATAGAGTGCATACCATTCCATTTAATTTCAACAAGCTCCATAAATTTCAACTGAACCTATTACTTTAATCTGCCTCACTTCATCTTAAAAGTAGTGATTTGTGTGTTTTAATCATATAATACGGATGAGATACATTCATATATTTCACTTCAAAAATGAATTCTAGGAAGTCTTGGCTTAGTAAAAATGAACTACTTACACTCATGCCCACATAAGATAAACTGGTAAATTAAACTACTTAGTTGTAATATTGTGCCAATCGACATACTAAATGAGAGTGTAACTAATTTACAAAATATGCACTAAGCTCTAATCCTAACAGACCTAATTGACTTCTATGTATACTAAATCAGCAACTACCATCTGAGAAAAGATAACGCTACTTACAAGAAGTGAAAAAACATGTCTATCCTCCGCAGTTTGGATTCAAGTCACATATCTAAAACATCTTTTTAAAAACCAGTCTTTCGTAACATGAGATCTCAGTTACTGGGTTTAAATCCTTTTAATAAGGAGATCAAGCAAGTTAATTTCTGGCGCAAAACTATTGGATGGTCTTTATTATCTTTTCTAGAATTGGGGAGACAGCCTAGATCTCGAAAGTAGTTCAACTATACTATTTACTTCCAATCACCCACTGAAATCGGTAAAAGTGTTGATAGAACACACAAAGACAATACTTAGTGGCAATTAACAATGCAAAGTGAGGTGACAAATAAAGATATAAACCAACACAATAAATGGAACAAGATCTCACCAACTGATCAAGCTCAACCTGACATGGGTATGTGCAGAATACATAAAAAACAGAAACCTTATTGTGTGTGTGTGTGTGTGTGTGTGGAATTAGACTGAAGAAAGTAAGTGTTACCAGCTGGCTCAATCTGGGAATTCTATTAAATTGCACCCTCCGAACTCTCCTCGGGCATCGCTCCCCCTGTGAAGACGTGATTATAGCATTAATTACTTATTTTTGTTAATTAATATAAATATAATACTAGCTAAAAGATAAAAGTGAAGATACCAGAGTTAAAGAGGGATTGCCATAGTTGGAACATGAGCTCTGTTGCTTAAATCCCATGAAATCTACACAACAAAAGCTCAGCACACAGTCAACAAGCACCTGGAGACATCAACCCATGGTTTGTGAACAATTGCTATAGATTTCACATTTTCTTCAAAATTATAAAATCAGAGATGATTAAGTGGTAAGTAACCACATAAATTTGCTTTTCTTGTACATGTTTGACATGGTTAAAGCTTACTACGGGAGAGAAACTTAGTATAAGAAAAACTGAGAAACATATTGCAAATGAGGTAACACTATGTAGTCCTATACACATCGAAGTGCATAACTTGTTTTCCGAGAAGAAAAAAGAAGACTAGTATACACAAATTAAGGGCATACTCAAGCGATTCATGAGAGATGTCCATATAGTTATCAAAGAAAAGCACTACAGTCGACAAGTAGATGATCACCCTGGGAAATTAAGATGGACCATTAATTTTGTTTAATGATGGACAATAATGCAAGGAACTTTCTTCTATTTAGTAGCATATGTGTGATTTAGAAAATCTCAAGTTCCTAACATTGACAGGCCCATTTATAAGATTTGATCGATATATAATGGATTTGAACCAATGTTGTCTTTCCATCGAGCATGCAAACTTAAAAATAGAACTTGAGAGAAATCGGAAAACCAACATTAACAAAGAGAGAGCAACTAATGTACATTCAGGCATTCTGCACTCAGCTCTAATCCAAAGAGCGCCTAATTGACTTGTGTTGATACAAAATCAGTCACTACTAGCTGGGAGAGATAATGCTAATTATAAAAAGTGATAAGACACTTCTAATGCAATACCAAAATTAGAAGAGGTAGTGCATCCCTATCAAAACCATCCTTTCCAGATGAGGTTCTTATTTTTGTTGAAAAACATTTTAATACAAAATTTAAACCTCAGTTTGGGGGTATAAATCCTTGTGAATAATAAGATTAAGCAAATTAAGGGTGTTTAGCTTTTCTAGGATTTGGGACACAGCCTAGATTTTTAAAAGTAGTTCAACTATTATATTTCCGTCCGATCATCGACTGAAATCAATAGAAGCGCCCAGTGTTTTATCAGCAGGGTGAATCTCTATAAATTGATAGAAAAGAACCCGTACAGAATATAGCAATTAAGAATGAAAACCGAGATAATGATTAAGGTAAAGATATAAACCAACACAATAAATGGAAAGAAATTTACCATTTGTGCAAAATTAACAGGCAGCATGGAAGATCATACAATCATATACCTTAAACAAAAAATTCTAAACAGATTTGCAAATCGATCAAAGTTAAACAAAAAAGAACACACATAACGATGATAAAAGCAGTTTAGATATCTTAACCAGCACCGTGAACACTATAATCAAGCCGGCATACATTGTTCGAATATAGATATATTAGGCACAAATGATATAGATACCTGAATAACCTTAATCGTAAAAACAAGCCGCAACAACAGAACCTAATAAAGACGGAAGATTACTTGTATAAGCATTTGAAAAACCCTAGAATCATGTATACTGGGCCGAACAATCAATGCCGCAATGATCTCGCTATTTTGGTATTCGCAAACTTTACTTTGGGCCGCGATCAAAAAGTGGATCCACATTAGAAGTTTAAGTCATGGTCAACGATTTTACGATATTAATACAATTTAGTCTAACAAATGCTTCTATTCTAGTTGCAAAACATTTTCTAAATATCTACAGAAGTTACTACAAAAACATCATTAAAGAATACAATTACTTCAAAAACATAATTATCTCTGTCTCCTAAAAACAGAAATCTTACCTCCTCTTAAAAAGAGCTAGTCCACCCTCTCACTTCTGAGTATCAATTGAATCTCTTAACTATAAAATTGGCATGAATGATTTCCAGCCCATATAGAAAAACTGCTAACTACATTAGGATGCATAAAGATATTGGCGTTAAAAATCTCAAGATGTAAATCACATGATCCATGTCATATTTCATTTTGGTAAATGTTAACTACTAAGCTGAAATCCCTAAAATAACAAATGGGCATATAACATGTCAATTATCAAAATCAAGTACTATGATGCAAAAATAATAGGACTTGTCTTATTGTATGGCAGATCACTGAATTCTATATAAGAAATGAAATGAAACTAGTACAGGACACTAAACTGTATAAGCATATCTATTTGATTATAACAAAATACGTAAATGATATCATTTGCAGGTAAGGAATATTAAATCTATCTGGTAGAACATGAAAAATGTAAACAGAAAGATGGTCACGTTGTAATGTCTTTGATTCTATATATCAAACATACTCATACCCACTCAATATTTTTGCATAAAACTTATCAATTTTCATATCTTGATCCTTAGTTTCTTCTATAACCTTAGACAGGGGAATAGTGGTTATCTGATTGAGCACATATTCATATTGATTGTTAACTATATCATCAAGATCATGTATACTAAACATATTAATTCTGTGAATTCGTACTCAAGGAATATTTATCACATACAACAAAGTGGAGTCCTCAATTGAAAAATGTGTTTACACATATTTACAGAAATCAAGACATCAAAACATGATTCCTGAATAGACAATGAATTGAACTAAAAAAATCAAAAATAAATTCTTTATTAAAAAAAAAAAAAATCATTTATCAACAAGAACCTTATACTAATTTATGGGAAAAACATACCATAAACATCCAAACGATTGTGATGCATCTTTTTCAAACTTCATAATAAACCCTAATGGGGAACCCACTTGAACTCATATCCATGGAAGATGCCACTGGTAACTGAATATATATATATATATATATTAAAAAAAATAAAAAAAAAATCAAGAACTCATAAAACAGATTTAGTAAAGATGAATATTTTTGTAAAACACCCTATTATCAACAAGAACCGTGTGCTTGTAGAGACGAAAAAAGGTTTGTGATGGCATGAATATTAGGAGTAATCAAGAGGACTAATTTAGATGGGATGCGATACATATTTGCCTACCGAATTCATCATGTCTTTAACGTTAACGTTAAGTTTTAGGGTTTAACAACGACTCGAAACGAAATGAGGGGGGAAAAAAGGTGAAAATCATTTGTGCATTAAGTTGCTTTATGTCATGAGTGGACACGTCACCATTTTGTTGAGAATTTTTTTATAATTGTGATCTGGAGTTTTGCCGGATTAATCCACCAGGTTCATGTTCATTGTCACACAAATTCAAATCAGGTAAATCTCTTTCGATTCAAATCAGGTAAATCTCGTGGCCACACAAAAATTGTGTTTTATAAAGATTAATGACATTAATTTATAAAGATTAATGACATTAATTTATAAAGATTAATTTATTATTTATAAAGAGATATGTGAAATGGAATAAATGATGATTAAATCATACGGATTGGAAGGAACAATTGCGATGTGACCTCACAAGTTTTATGTTTGTATTGATTTTATATCACATGTGGACTTATATAAACACTTCTATTTTATGAAAAATAGGGAAGTATATTTGTGTATTGATAAAAACCTATATACAGTAATCTTTTTAATCAATTACAAACCAAAACACATAAAAATTTTAAGTGTTCGTTTTTAACTTGTAAATCGGTTGTCTTCTGCAAGTAAAGTTTTTGATTCATTCCACTGAATATGTAAAGGCGTATGATCATTTACATACATCAGAACTAAAATGTTTGTATTACTCATAATGAAGGGACTGGAGTGATTTGTCACAAAGTGATTAAGAATCATTTGGATGTGATCACTCCACCTCTCAACTTGATTTACAAATTGATAGGTTCAAAAGGGTTGCAATCACTTTGAGTGATAGCCACCTTCTTTTTTTTTTTTTTTTTTGTGTGTGTAATTTATTAATGTAAAAATGTTTAAATGTGGGTCTGATTTCAGTGTGATAAGTACGGATAAAAATTGATGAAAGTGTGATTTTAATATGAAAATGATGTGGCGATGATGTGTCAAACTTTTTTCGAAGTGGTGACCACTCCCTTTGCTCTCAAATGCCAAAACCGAGCTTTCAATGATTTTGGGCAGAAGCCCTGATCGTCTCAAGATGTAAATAAAAACATCATATTATGTTATTAATAACTAGTGTAAATCCCGTCCGATGGACGGCTTCGTAAGATATAACATATTTAATATTATATGTAAAATTAAAAATGATACTTTTCTACAAATACTTTATTACATAAAAAAGAAGAAAAAATTAGAGAAATATGAACATCAAAATGCATGTGACAATTCTAATGGAAGTACCATTAGATGAAATATTAGAGAAGTAAAATGATATAGTAAATATAAATAAATTGATTGAAATAGATTAAAATATAGCAAAATTTATTAACATAATAATTATCATAATAGATCCTTAATATCGGTTCCATATGAAAATTCTTATTCTAATGATAATAGTAATATTTTATTTGATTCAAATATTAACATAATAAAATTTTGACAAATTTAATATTCTTACATGGCATATTTAACTTTCAAAAATTCACTAAATAATGTCACATATATCATGTGTATACTAATTTTGATAAATTAAGTGTTTCATATATGAAAAGGCATTTAAAGGGGTTTCTAATATAAATATTAATCATGTTTCATTGAAGCCTAATAAAGAGTATTTAATAATAAATGAATAAAATAAAAATTTTAATTTGATGACATGGTAAACTAAATAATGAGGTGGAGGGCTCTATATGTTTTTTATATATACATAAAATTCATAATAATTACACATATGATTAAATATGAGATGGTGGCTTGAGAAGTTTCCTCCTAATATAGGGGGATACTTAATTAGTATATAAGATAGATTAGCAACATCATCAAGTTCATGTAAACTGAACAAATTAATCCTTTAATACCGTACACACGGAATAATATAACATGGAACAAGGTTGAGTCCATAATTACAAAATATGTTCACGTATATTTTAAAAATCAAAATTTTGAATATACGATTCTTGAATAGATACATAATGGAAACAAGATTAAAAAAAAAAAAAATAAAAAAAAAAAAAAAAAAAACTATAAATTACATATTTTTAAAAGCATCTATCAACAAGAAATCAAGAAGTATGCTAATTTGTGGGGAAAACTTACCATAAATTTGAAATCATTGTGATGCATCTTTTTCAATCTTTATGCCCATGGAAGATGTCAGTGATTGGAAAAGGTGTCTACAACTTCATCTTTTCAACAAGAATCACATACTAATTAGTAAAGATAACAACTTTGGCTAAAACACTCCATATTATCAACAAGAATCGCATACTAATTGAAGGGATGATGAAGTCACCATAAACTTCCAAAAGGGTTTGTGATGGAATCGCGGTTTCGAGTTATTGGATGACATTTTTGCTAAAGACCTGGATCCCAACTAATCAGGAGTGTGATTTTCTAAGATTATAAAGTAGGAATTGAGATGAACGACTAAATTCGAGAAATGGAATAGTGATCCTATTTTAACACACACACAGAGTAACTCAACTGGAAACCTTCGTTATTTACTCAGATTAGTTAACCTTGTGTATTGTACATGAGGCTGTAGAAAGTTGTAAAAAAAACAAATTGCTAACGATAACACGAGGGTTATCGTTTGTCATAATCAACCTAATTTCAAAATTTCACAGTGAATAGATATGTAACACCCCGAAAGATGTATTAATATAATAATATGTATATATGTGTTTTAATTTATGAATGATATAAGTTATGTGTATTATTATTATAAATTATGAAGTATTTAAGTGGCCTAAATGTTAAGTTGTAGGGGTGTAATGTTAAGTAAATGAGACTAATGGGTTAGAAGTGTGAATATCTTTTAAACTCTTAATAACCTTAAAAATTTGCACATACACACACACATACGTACAAACACCAGGGCCGATCCTGAACTTTTTGGTGCTCTGGGTGAAAGGATCGAAAAATGACTCTACTTATTTTTTTAAGCAAGCAACACACGATTTATAGTGGGTTTACTAATTGCTTCAAGGTACAATGTGGTTGTGTTATTTTTTAGCAATGAGCAAGATACTGCATGTTTACCTCTTTGGTCCAATCCACTCAAGTCATAACAACATTACATATGTACAATTGCTCGCGCACATGGTAACCATTTTGTAAAAGCGGACTTGCAAGGATATTATCCGGTACCTCCAACACATCCGCAATGCAATATATATAAATGTAACTCGGAATGAGAACATCCGTATAAAAATCATCATGATTTGTAACTTCAAGTTAGACGTTCTAGTTATAAATCTGATTATGTGAATCTTGATGATAAGATAATTAATATGAAATTATTTATTATTAATTGTTTGTTTTTGTTATTTTTTTAAAGAATTAATTTTTCATTAACAAACGTAATGAAAGAAAAAAAATAAATAAAAAAAAAGAAAAAAAAAAAGAGAAAAATGAAGTTGTAAAAATCAAAAGAAAAGGAAAGAAAAAAAAGTCAAATTAGTTGCATGTTTGTGTGATCACATGATTGGGGTGCATCCGTACATACATCACGAGCCATATAAAAATATGTTGAGCTCATTCGAAGAAAGAATTAAGAGGGAAAAAATAAGTTGTTTTACACAACGAAAGTCAGTAGACGTCGCCATCAGTCATCACAACTACCCATACATTTCATTTTAAATTACTCTATTAGTTTTTAAAAAAGTATATCTTTATATCATCATCTACTTGTACTATACAATCAGATTTACACTTTTTCTCTATACCTTTATACTATTTTCCTTTCTTCCCTGTTTATCTTCAACCTTCTACAACTTCTCCATTTTATTCTTTGAAGAAGAAACACAAGCTCACTATTTGATGCCCTGGGTCGTCGCCCTAGCTGCCCAGCCCCAGGGCCAGCTCTGACAAACACTCACACACACAAATTCTTGTAACTTCTGGAACGAAGAAGAATAAGAGAAATCAATTAATAATCATCAAATTGAGTTTAGGAAAGTTGGATTAGAACCTCAATCATCATCTCTTACCCAAGACAAGTAAGTATCTCTACTTCTTTGACCAAGGAATGAAGTGATATAGTGATTTTGAACTAGAATTATAGTATTAGATTAAATGAACCATGAGTTGTGTCTAAATGATGCTACAATGAGCATATAACCATTAGTTAGTGATTTCAAATCAATTAGTGGTGAAATTTTGATAGAAACTTATAATACCCAAATTAGAAAAGATAAATTTGTGGTTAATGAACTTAACCTACTAAATTTTTGGTTTAAAAGAGTTTTTTTGATGTTATTAATGATGATTAATGTGGTGTTAAAAGTAATTGCACAATAGAAGGAATTAGAAGTTGACATGGTGAAGTTATGGCTAGTTTGACTTTAAAAGTCAAACTGACATACATGATCAAAGTGGTGAATTAGTGATAGAAAGAGTTGTATGAGATTTTGTTGTATGCTTATTATGTGTTGAATTGCTATATGATGCTTGATAGGTGCTAAAAGAAGTGGTGATCCTCATTTGGCGAAATATCATTTCCTAAACGAACAAGGTGAGTTTCTATAGGGGTTAAACAAGTTGAGTTGTATAATGAATCTAGATTACATATGTGTAAGACGATTCAATTAGTGGAGAAAGTGGTTTCATGATGTAAATGAACCATATAATAGTTGCTCTACATTGTAAAGATTCCATAACCTTGTGCTAATTGAGTTGGTTGTAAAAGTGGAGATTGAATATGGATCCATAAAGTTGTGCATATCATATATGAAAGTTGTTAGTTGATTCGGTTGTTAGTCGATTTCAAGTTGTTTGTTGATTCCAATTGTTAGTTGATTCAAGTTGTTCTTGACTTTAATTATTAGTTGATCTCAAGTTGCCTAGTTAATCAATAAGTTGTTCAAGTTGAATTTATGAGTTGTTTATGTTGAATTTCTAAGTTGTTCACTTGATCATTGAATCAAGTTGATTACAAATTGTTTAGTTGTTTACTTGTTTGATTGCCTATAAACTCACTAAGCGTTTTGCTTCCCCCTTTAGTTGTATTCATTTTGTAGCGCGAGTGGACTGGGTAATAAGGAGGCTCACGGGAAATGGAATGCTTAGCAAGGGCTTATTGGGCACTTGTTCTAGGTTGCAAGTGCTATCTCTTTTGAATCATGGTTATGTTGCTAAACTTGTTAACTTGAGCCCATATTTTTGTGTACGTGTCCAAATGGGTCAAGTGTCGTTTTGGTATAAACTTTTGTTGTAAGGGTTGGAATTATGCGAAGAAAGTTGTTATTATAGTTGGATATGGTCATTTGAAGCAATGTAATGTGTTTTGGTTATAATTGGAGTTGTGATTTGAAAAGAGGCAGAAAACTGAACAAAATAGATTTATCCGGTGGATAGCCAGTGAGTGTACAAATTCAACAAAAGGGAGCTATCCGACAGATAACACTGTTTCCACACACAGACACAAAAAATAAAAATAAAAAAATAAAGAGTGTATGGGTGTAACAAGATATTCTTATTTTAAATAAGAAAATTCAGTATTAAAAAGGAACATCAATAATTTGTAATTAATTCAATTAAATTTAAATTTTAATTTTAAAATATAAAAATCTTTATCACAACCTTAAGAGTTATTCTCAAAACAAAACAAAAAAAGCATAACTGTATTCATTTTACTTATAACACTTACCCAATAGATGTTTTGTATTGATTAAAGAAAGTTAAGTACCGGAAATTAAGAAACCTTTAGAATCATATACATTTTTATGTCATCAATCGAAATAATGTACCAACGTCCAAAATATCTATATATACATTTTATCAAGTTCATGAACTATAACAATTTTGTCTTTTAATGGATTTTTTTTATTATTATATACTTGAAGGCCACCCAAATATATTAGTTTGTTTTCCTAGGTCACTCATATTTGAAAATGATTTTGTAGGTCACCCTAATATATCATTTTGTTTTTGTAGGCCGCCCATATTTGAAAACGATTTTGTAAGCCACCCAAATTTGTATATTGTTTCATGTATACCAAATTCAACTAAAAACTCATCAAAAAAATGTGAAGAGACACAAATACCCCTTTATTTGCTAATTAACATTATTTATATTATTTTAGTTTTATTCAAATAAATGGGTATTTGTGTCCGTTTACACTTTTTCAATGAGTTTTTAGCCGGATTTGATATATATATATATATATATATAACAACATACAAATTTGGGTGGCCTACAAAATTGTTTTCAAATATGGGTGGCCTACGAAAATAAAATGATATATTTAGGTGGCTTACAAAATCATTTTCAAATATGGGTGGCCTACAAAAACACAATGATAGATTTGGGTGGCCTCCAAATATATAATCTCATTTTTTTTCTATCCAGTAAACTATCACATACATATATACAATTCAAAATAGATAGATGATAGGTAATTAGTTTTATTTATATTTTTTAGTATTGCTATTGTTATTACTAGTTAAAAAATAATATATGATTTATTTTTGTAAATAACCTGCATTCTGTTATTTACTTAACAGAAGTATCAAATTTATTCCACGAGTACAAATCATACTTTTGCTTTCAATAGTCTTTTAAAGTCTTTTCAAAATAGTTTTTACCGAACAAAACAAAATTGTTTAGCAAAAATAAACTATTCAAACACCTTATGGGTGTGGTTTTAAAGAAAAAAGAAAGTTAGTTAGAAAAATAAAAGACAATGAGGAAATAAGATGTATTATCCTCCCATTTTTCTTCCTCTTTCGCTCCTCCACTTTGACCCTCCCGCACCCCTTCCTCACCTCTTATTTTCTTTTATTTTCAAACACCTTTTCTTTTCTTTTCCATCTTTTTGCTCAAGGGTAGAAATCTGTTGAATGAATACGAACTTCTAACCAATGTTGATTAATACAACAAAGCCCGAAATGTCAAAATCCAAATGAAATTCAGTAGTTGAATAAGGATGACCGGGTGACATCCTGAAACAGAGTATTCATTGTATGGTTTGAACTTCACATCATCCGATTTACGTTTCTCTTTTTTTCCTTTTTTGAATACTAAAAGAATTGCGCTTGATAAATATGAAACCTTTGTTGTTTGTCTATTGAGATTATTATGAAAACTTGGTAAACTATATGCAAGTTTGAGCCTCAATGTTATGCATACGTTCATAGAAAACCATCTATAACCTTTTCACATTAAAACAACTATTATTACACAAATTATCACTCCATAATTCAAATCATGCTAAGAAATATGAACTCGGACAAGGGATACAAAAATGTTGCATGTAAAAAGGTTTTCATTCATTAAATCCCACATCTGCAAAACCATGAAAACCATCCGGAATTAAAAAAGTGTTTACTTGGACCGCATGTGTCTAGCAATAGCAGGAAGCCATCTTTCCCCTCGAATCTTCTTCAGCTCTGCAACTCTCTCTTCTTCTCTTTTGGCTTTCGCTTTTGCAGCTGCATCTCTTGCTTCTTGTTTTGCTCCAGACCTATGGTATGATTCTTTTGCTGAAAGTATTATATCATTCCCATCAACAACAACCGATTTTAGTTGCTTTCTAAACTGCAAAAACACACATCATTATTTGTTAGCACAGTATACACAATGTCACTCACATAATGTATATATTACAACAAAAAGTCAGACCTTTTTGGATTTCTCATCAACATCCGTATTAGGAAGGATTCTTGGTCGCTTCACTGGCCCTTGAAGTTCATCTGGTACAACAAAACCACAAAAAACATATCTGTTAAAGATACCAAGATAATGACTTAATAAACATTTATATATTCAAATCAACATACCAACATGATCAAACACTATGCCAGGTGGAGCATCTCTAAACAGTCTAACGCCACCTCCACTGTTTGTTATCAAATGGTTTTCTACGGCTTTTGTGGGCTGCATTTGCACTACTTGTATGCTCTTTTCTACTAGGTCATCCAACAGTTTCTGTGCCTGTGGTTAATTGTAACTTATAGCTAATCATCGTATGATATATGTATGTGCAAAACAAAGTAGACCAATTAAGAAACTAATTAATCAAAAAGAGAGACTACGTAAACGTATAAATATATTTCTTGGTGTTTGATTAAAATTGAATATAATATAATATTATTAATACCTTGATGTGATAGAGTTTGGTGGTCTTTGTTTCCACTTTATTATCGGAAATTGTGGTGGCTCCATTGGAGTGATTGGAAGGAGTGATGCATGCGACAGAGTTTATGGCGGCTCTCCACGCAGCGTCGCCGTCTTCCTCCCCGCTGCTGCTGGAATCACTACCACCCATTTTGGCGGAGTAAAGTGTTTTTGGTTAAATGGGCCCAACCATCTACAAAGTTCGTAAAATCACCTTTTTAAAAAAAATAAAATAAAAAATCACATAGCTATAAACATAAACATAGTAATAACTCGTAACTCAATTCGTGACTCACAATCTAAATTTATAACTCATGACTCGACTCGTAAGAGACTATTTTACAATAAATAAATATATATACTTATATGTATGTGTATATTATTATTTAAGATATTTGTTTTTAACGAGGAGCAAAACATTGTGAGAGTCAAAAGTGAAGTCGTTGACCGACAATCAACACAAATGTTTAATTTAGAATAGATTAGTCATTTTATTTTTTGTAGTACATTACATCAAAGTTTGTCTAATTTCGTGACTCTTAAAAGTCGCACAACACTCGGAAGAGTCACACACAACTCGGAAGAGTCAATAAACGACTTGTAAGAGTCAAAGTCATTTAAGAGTCATGGTACGAGTCGCCTCATTTTCTAAATTTTTGACTTAACTCGTAAGAGTCAATTCATGACTCGTAAGAATGGGCTGGTATCAAAATGGGCCGGAGCTTGACAATCTACAGTAATTCCATAATTTTAAGTGGGTACCACCGGATATCAGATTTACAGAAGTTGCAATCTGACGACGTCGTTTTTCTTCAACTGGTAGACGCTAATTGACAGAAACGACTACCATCTCTGCTATCACTAGTAATTTCACTTATCATTCCACCAAACCCTAATTCGCTCGAACTAAAATTTTAGAAATTCAGACGAAAGATGGGGAAGAAACAGCACGTTTGTTCATTACAGAGACGGAATGGGCCACCGAATGAGGTTGTGCTAAATCTAAAGAATTCCGGACTCCTTTTAAATGCCTTCCCTTCTATTGCTGAGCGTAAATCCTCTTTAATTCTCAATCTAAATCTAAATTTTTATGTTTTTGTATAGTTATTTAATTTGTAGATTGAATAAACTGTTTGATTGCAATTTGCAGGCTCACCATTTACCATTCCTTTTGAGGATGCAGTTGCATTACTACATTGGACCAAAACTTTAGCAGACAACCCCTATGTTTCTTTTTCTTTTTCATTCTCTTATCCAAAACCTTAATGGAATCCTTGGAAACTCACCAGATTCAGTAATAAGTAGTAATAAGTGGTAGTTGGCTGTTACTCACTTCATTACCACTGTGTTTCTTCAATTAAGACACATGAAAACATCATGTATCTTAAATACTAAGGGCAAGTCCAACTTATAAGCAACTGATCCAATCTTCTTGAGAACTTTATATGGCCCATAATACTTTGTAGAGAGCTTGCGGAAAACCCTTCTATGAACAGAGTGTTGTCTATAGGGATGAAGCTTCAAATAACCTAAATCTCCTACATTAAAAGGCAATTCACTCCTGTGTTTATCTTATCTGCCTGCACTTTCATTCTTTGTTGGGCCTTAAGCAAATGGGACCTTAGTAGTTGAGTGTGTACTTCTCTATCCTTTAGCAACAAATCCACAGCCTGGTTCGGGGAGTCTTAACCATAGGTGAGAAGACATTTTCAGACTAGTATGGTGGGATGTATTATACCACTATTGGGCTAAAGGGGAGCCATCTAGCCCAAGTGGTCGGTGCATCTAAAGTAAAACATCTCAAGTGAGCTTCAAGACATCTGTTGAGAGCATTTGCCCGATCATCTTTTGAAGGTGCTAAGAAAACCTGATGACCATGGAACAACTCAGTCCAAAAGTTGCTCAAAATAATATAACTTGGAGATATTCTTGAGAAACACTTCACCTAGTGTAGCAGCCGAAAGTGGATGTTCTAGAGCTAGGAAATGACCAAACTTGTTGAGTTTATATACTATTAGCGGGAGAATCAAGCAGATTGGGGAAGACCCTCCACATGATCCATTGAAATTACTGCCCATAATCTAAGAGCATTTCCATACACTGTAACAAACCGGGGGAAGCAGTGGTATCATACTTGCATTGCTAACATATATGGCGTTCCCTAATAAACTTACTATCAATATTAGGATGATTTTTTAGGACATTAATCATAGCTTGTAGCTTAATCCATAGCTACACTATCTTTAATCTCCTGTAACAAATCTATGGACAATTCAAATGAGCTGCTAATTCAGGCTTTCTTGATAAAGCATCAGTAGTTATAAAACACGGTATATTGTAGCCCCACGACTTTGCTTAACCATTTTTTGTAAAATTGGGTTACAGGTCTCAGTTCCAAAGCAGAAATTTCAAAGACAATCTTTATTACAAAAGGTTGGTGTGCGATGTAGCCCTTCCACCTTTAAATCGCTGCTACTATAGCCAAGAGTTCCTTTTCATAAGTTGCTAAATGCAAATGTTTAGGACCCAAAGCCTTGCTAAAGAAAGCACTAAGGTGTTATGTTGTAATAAAACAGCACCAATGCCCACTCCTGAAGCATCTGTTTCAATGGTGAAGGGCTCTTTATTATTACATAAAGCCAACACAGGGTCGTACTCATAGCGCTTTTCAACTCATTAAATGCTACTCTTGCTTAATCATTCCAAATAGAACCACCTCACTTCAGCAATTCAGTTAAGGGTTTAGCAGTTTTGCCATTATTTTGTACAGACCTCTTGTTATACCTAGTCAAACCCATAAATCTTGTCTTTTACATCCAATTCCTTCATTCTATAGGTGATAGCCACTTCTAAGATCTAACTTTCAAAACACTTGCAGGTGGTTAATCCTTTGGCTCAGAAAATACATCTTTAACACTGCCCTTTAAGAGATTCCTTTTTTTATATCATTTAAACCTAACAAAGAGTTAGTTCTCCAATTTAATAGACCAAAACCATTAACAGTTCTCTATATGGTCCAACAAATATGATTGATCTGCATCCTAAGAAGTATTAATACTCTTCTTTTGAGCTCGGTAATCCTTTAGACTAACCATTGTATGCCCAAAAGCACTCCATAACCTCCTATATCAACCTTTACTTCTTTAATAGGAGGGCACACCAAACCAATTCGCTTAGCTAAGCCCAAAGAAGAGCTTGAGAGCAAAAGTGTCTGTTTCATTAATTATTAAATGCTTAAAATTTTCAATTACAAGACTCAGACATTTTATACCACAACTAACTGTGATGTGTTCTAACCAATCACTACTCGACACATGTACCAAACTTAACTAGCTCACCCGCTACCTTTTAAGGAGTTGACTTTCGTTGACCATCCATTTTCCCCCCATATCAGGGATACTTGTTATTTTGAAGATTAAGCAAATTAAGTTCTTTATGTAAAAAATGATTGGGAAGTATCTTTCTAGGGTTTGGGTGACAGCCTAGACCATAAGAGTTGTTAAACTATTCTATTTCCTTCCAATCATCAACTCATTCAATAAAAGTGCCCAGAGTTCAATCAGTGATATGAATCTCTATAAGTTGGTAGAGGACACAAATATAAATAGCAATTAAGAATGTAAATCGAGGTAACGATTCAGGTAAAAATATAAACCAACACGATAAATGGAAGGAGATTTTACCATTCGTGCAAAATTAGTAAGGGCATGGAAGATCATACATTCATATACCATAAACACAAAATTCAGTATAGAATTGCAAGGGGATCAAAGTTAAGCAAGAACGACACAGATAACGATTATAAACACAGTTCAAGCGTTATATTCAAGCCAACATACAGTGTTCAAAAATCAAACATTTAAGCATTTATATAGAAAAAACACATAGAGACGTAGAAATGATACGCGCAACAAATAGAGATTACCTTAGAAACGTTTGTTGTAGAAACCAGCCGCACAATATCAGAACTTAATGAGAGCAGCAGGCTAAGCATATATACAAATGAAAACCCCATAATTAAGTATATAGGGCCGAACAATCAACGTTTCAACGACTTCTCTATGTGGGCCTTCGTAAAATTCTAATTTGGGCCGCGACCAGAAAGTAGATACAAATAAAAGATTTATAACACGGTCAACGTCCGGACATTAATACAACTTGGTCTAGGAAATGCAAGGTAAAAGAGTGTTTGATTTTTGCGTTTACAGAAAGTGGATACAAATAAAAGATTTATCAAAGGTTTTTCAAATTTTTATCGCTAAGGAATGAAAACTCTTCTTAGTTTTTAAAAAGTTAGAGATGAAAAATTGTGGAAATTTTTTCACAACTAAATACATAATCTAATAAAAGAACTGCGTGTTCCATTCTATAATCTTTATAAAGTATTTACCCCTTTTCCTTGAACTTAGTCAAAGAAATATGCGAAATACCAAAATTGTATAAAAGTTAATTTGAATAAATTTAAAAACAATAAGTTATTTAGGCAACTATAATAACTCTGTAATGACTATAATTCAAATAGTTTACACAATCACTAATTATAAATAAATGTTTATTGTTAATTAAATAATCACTACCTATTCACATTATAAAATATAAACTCTATACAAATGTATTCTCAAAATTTCATACACGTTTCTCGGTAGAGAAATTTAATAACAACATATAAATATATATATCATACCATAAAACAATCCAACAAACCATGTTTATGTTTCAAAAATAAAAAAACACATGTTTTCAAATCTCCTAACTATAGATGCGAATCATGTTTTAACAACATATGAACATAATATTTATAATGTGAAAATATATATTGACATGCTACGTACTTTTTGAAGTGTTCATATTCATAGTAATTCGAGTCTATGTTTCAACACTCACCAAGTCAATATGAGTATAATTTGTTGACTTTCAAAGTTCAAACGTAAAGTACCGCTGCATTACATGGGAACTCTACTGGTTATGTAACAAGTTTCTTCAAAAACACCATTTAAGAATCCAGTTACAGTATCTAAATACTAAATCAAATAAATACATTATCTTTGTATCTTACAAACAGAAATCGTTCCTCTTCCTAAAATTTTCCTAAAGTCGATAGTCCACCTTCTGACTTCTGGGCATCAAATGAGTCATCTCTTAGGTACAAGATTTCCATTATTCCATATGAATGATTTCCTTTGCGTATAAAAGTTTGCTAACTACACTGGAATGTATGAAAACAATGGTCTTAAAACATCTCAAGATTTAAATCAAAGAATCCATCAAGTTTCATTTTTGGTAAACGCTGACTAGTAAGTGCAAACCACTATAATAACAAATATATATCATGTCATTTATCAAAATCAAGTACAAGAATAGAATATGGATACAACACATAATTCCAAGAGAGGGCTTGTTTTAGCGTATGGTAAATCACTGAATCTATAGCTCTTATTAGATATTCATCTTTTTTTATTTAAAACTTAAAAAGGATATGAGAAAATCTCATTATCTCCTTAACATAAAGTCAACTTAAAATATTTGGTATATTTATATCATAATATAGAGAATTTAGGTATTTTATTTATAGAAGTTATCATAATTTAAGATTCAACATTTATGTATATATATACATATGTGATTCTCATTTTTAAATTTAATGTAGCTTTTATTAACTGTAAAGTGTCACTCCTCTTTATTTTTACATCAATATGTTTTCAAGCCGTAATTGTCAAAGATGAAGATCCACACCATTACTAATCTACCATCATAGTTAATCAATTTGGTAAAAAGGATAAATAATGTATCAAATCGTTAATTTACTTTTAATAATGAGTTGTACTCTGCTACATAGCGCAAGACTTATGCTAGTTTTATATAAGATATAAGAAATGAAATCAAACTAGTATAGGACACTAAACAGCATAAGCATACCCTTCTTTCACTATTTGATTATAAAACACTCCATAAACAATATCGTTAGCAGATAAGGAAAATAAATCTAAACTGTCAAACAAGAAAAATGTAAACTGAAAAATGCTCAAGTTGTCTTAATACAGTGAGAGATAGTACACGTATACTAATTTTACCATTATCTCGGAGCGAATATGCTAAGGCAATAAGGATACAAATCCCTAATTCATAATGACACAACGGAAGATGGTTCTGTTAAGACTAAGGCTAACTAAGAAACTATACCATGATATGTAAAGCCCATAAGTTGATTCTATTACATGTTTCTTATGTCAAACCAAGCCTGCCTATACACTCTATATCTTCATCCATTCCATAAATAAATATTTCCCTTTGTAAAATCTTCAATTAAAAGTAATACACATGAATGTTTTTCATATAAAATTCACATATTCTCCTAATTTCAAGCATCATGGTTTGATAGGCAGTAGTTGTGATATCATTGGTTCTAATATTTAATAAAATCTTAAGCAGAGTAATAGAGGCAATTTGTTTTTAACTCGTAATCATATTACCCAAATACATGTTTTATAAAGCATCATAATCAAAAATAATCATACTAGTTTCTGGGAAATTTACCATAAACATCCAAACCATTGTCATGAATTTTGGGCTTCATAAACTCACTTGAACGAAAGATATTGCCTGCCGAATTCATTTCCTCGGGTAGTATGGTTTTTGGGACATGCCACGATTAAATTCAAGAAACAAAGTTCCACACAAATACGGGTTTGGGGAAAAAATTGGTTTTGCCCACCTCTACTGTAAGGTCTTCACATCAATTATCAAAAAATTACGAATAATAAGTTATTTGTCTTTTACTAATAAAATAATATATGCATATATTCCAATGGAGAATGCTTTAATTAAAATCATGTAGCTAAATTGCTCAATCAAGAGGCTTGAATGGAAACCACCTAAGTTCAAGTCTATATACATGTTTCGTTATCATTTGAAAGTTTTATAAAAGTAATTTGCTTGCTAACGTTTGAAATATACACAATTTAGAGAAAACCTTTGCATTTGTTAAAATAACTTTACAAAATTCCCTAAATCTATGCAGTTAATGTATGTAAGTAGTATCAAATATGTTGGTATTACGATCATATAACTATTAGTTTAACTATGATAACTATTATCAATTATCAGTAGTAAAAACTATCGCTATTGTATTCTTCTTTCTGAGAAGAATGTTCACTAACAAATTTTTTTTCATTTTAAATTAGTTTAGGTGAACGTTAATTTTTCTCTTATATTTAATATATGTTTAACTTGAAATATTTAAAAAATAAATGATTGAGAATAGTAATTATACATTTTAACACTATTCCAAAATTAATCAACGGCGTATAATATGGTTATTGAAATATTTGAGAAACTAAACTTAATCAAATTAAACTGAAGCTTTGATTTTATCTTACAAACGATACATTTTAAAACTATGTTATAGTTCATTCTCATTCCATCAGATCTCATGTACAGCTCCATATTGTGATATTGATAATGCAGCTCGTTGCTTTTTCTTTCCTTATAATCAAAATGAAATTAGTTTAAGCCGTGGGGCTCTATCCATTTATTAATTCAACCCAACTTAAAATTGACTTCGATTTGCTCCCTTTGAATAATTTTTTGAATAATTTAAAGAAGGCTTAGTACCGAGCTGGAAAGAATAAAATATTCTCATAACTCTTAATTGATACGGCATGTTATATTTTCCATTCATTCCCTTTCAAGATCAGTCGTAGTCTTCCAAACTTTACCGATAGTATAGACTAATCCTTCGCTTCATCTAAATGTGTAAAAGATCCTAACCGCACTTAAAAGCTGAGTACTCTATCATTGAGTTAGCAACCCAAATATAAAAAGGGTATGCAGGACACGTATCAAATTATTTTATTAAAGACATAATAAAATCACTATTATAATAGTTGCAATAACCATAATATATACCATTTATAAATTTTGGAAAACAACAAGAACGTCTTTAGTCTGGTTCAATCCAACCTTTCTTATATATACACTTCATATCAATTTATTAAAAAAATTACAAATTGTCACAAAATCCTATCAAAAATTATCATTAAAAATGTGAAATATTCATGTAGTCTATTATTCCTCTCCACTAAAAAAGAGCGATTGAGAATCTCAAGAACATGTACGATTTGTAGAGTATAAATTACTAGACAGCTTACCGATCAGCCATTGTGATTTCTGTAAGAGCATCTTTAATAGGCAGGGTATAGATAGGTTATCGGATACATGTTGAAGGGTATGATGCGGGTAATCTATCGAAGGTAATGAGGTGGCTAGGTGGATGTATACCAGGAGGCGTTAGAATGCCCCGAGGTAAAATAATTGGCCTTTCATAAATGTATGTTATTTGTTGAAATAAACCTTCCTTTATTTTGTTACAATACGAAGTTAGTATTTTATTTTTAATTGTTACAACAACAACAATAATAATAATAATAATAATAATAATAATAATAATAATAATTTTAAAAATATAATTAAATAACCAATCTGTTTGTAGAACTCTCCTTTTCCATTTGCTGTATGTCACACGCAGCCATCAAAACTTTTTATCCATCTAAAAGTAGTTTTATAAGCTTGAATATATATCGATATTGAACTTCAACGATTTATATATATAGATTTGGTCTGTGATAACAGTTCTAGATTTTGTTAATATACATAGAATTTATAAAAGGGAACTAAAAAGGAAAATATGGGTTTTAACTTTGAGGTATAGTATTGGAGGTGGTTGAGGATTTGAAAGCAGTTTTAAATCAATCTCTCGCAATTCAATCTCACAACTATAAAAAAAAGGCACACTATATGTGTGTGTATGGGGACCCGTACTGAGAGGGAAATGGGTGCACTCAATGATACTAAAAAAAATACTCTCATTTTTCCATCTACTCAATCTCCAATCACAATCCAACCTTCAATTTTTTATTCTTTACAAGTGATTAAATCCAATCTCAAATAAAGAGATAAATTGATGTGATCAAAATATGTTAATATTGTATCTATTTGTATAGAATTAAAAATATGAATTTTGATATATTTGTTAATGTTTTTAATATGATATGTTTTGATAATATAAAACTCTAACACTGTATTTTCGAGTTGTTTTTAGTGGAAAAGAATGAGATGAAAAAGAAAAGAGAAGAAAAACAATGGAAAGTAATGTAATATAAAATAGGTTACATGTATTCTCGAGTTGGAAGGAAAGGAAAAGAAAGGGAAGGAAAAAATTATTTTCTCTTATAATCCCCTCAAAATTGGGCGGAAAATGTTTCTAATAAAAAGCCCATCTATTTCTTTTCCTTTCCCTTCCTTTCCTTCCTAAAAAAAACTCGAGAATCACTTTAAATTATTTTTTCCTTTCCCTTCTTTTCCTTTCCACTAAAAAAAAGTCGAGAATGCAACGTAAGTCAACCGATAAGATAATTATATGTGCCACATTTTTTTTAAAAAAAAATGATACTATTTTATTCTCAAAGAAAAATTGAGGTTGAAACGGCTTGCAATCTACGGTTCATAAAGCTTCTTGATTTAATTATATTGTATTCATACTAGTTTAGTGACCTGTCTATACACTGGTTTTATTAAAAAAATATTTTATAAGATTAAAACTTTACATTTTATCTTTATTATAAATATAAATATGTAAGTAGTTTTATGTCTTAATTTATTTATACGTTTTGTATGATATTTAGTAATAAAATCAAATTGGTTATGATTATTTACATGCACGAGGAATAAAAGGCCAATGCATATTTACATTTACGATACATTTTACTAATAACAAAAAGTTGCTCATAAAAGTAATTATTGTCAAATACATTTGCATGCTTTAAAAATGACAAAATTCTAAGTCTAAACCACCTTTAAATCTTCAATTGTATTGGGTGGAATTATTATTTTAACAAAACTCAAATAAAGGAGAAAACTTCTTGCTTCTAAGGTATGACACATCATCAAAGTTTCTTGACCATTGTCCTTTAGTATATATAATAGATGCTTTCGTCTTCCTCTTAGAATCGATCGCTCCAGTTCATCAATATATGCAGTTTAATAAGAAGATGATGTGGCGCTAATTTGCTTGCGAATAACTCAAGATATTCACACCCTTATTATGGATGATTTTAAGGGTAAATGCATTTTGTTAGCTACGTATTATATATGTTTGTCCCGAAGTGAGCAACTTAGCCCTTTTATCACCAAAGTAAGAGCACACGGAGTAGGTGAGTTCCCTTTTGTGTTTTCCGTTGGGAACGTCGTCGGACGACGTTCCGGGACGACAATTCGGAACGACATCTCGCCCGAGACGCTGTTTGGGCACTATTTTTTATTTTATTTTTTCAACGGTTATATTACCGTTTGAAACAAAAAAAAAGAATTTTTTTTATAAAAAAACCAACGGTTATAATACTGTTCTAGTTTTAAAACTTTATTTTCAATTTATATACAAACATATTTCAAACACAATTTTGGACACATCAAAACACTTATTATCATCTACAAACACACTTCAAAAACTCAAAAGCTCTATAATTCACTATAATTCACAATGTTGAACAACCTAAACAACCCTTACATTCATTTCAACAAGAATCATAATCTTCAAACCCGAATACCGACATGCCCTGTTTTGGTACTCCATAGAAAATACTGCAAACGCCATTCTATCGAACACCCAACTTCTCACACAATCAACATAACGCTTTCCTAATGCGACAATCATCATAAAACACCTAACAACCCGACGGGAAATCGGTCGAAAACGAGGTACCGACACCAACCTCTCGTAAAAATAAGGCAAAGAACCAAAAAAAGTTTATAACAACCGCAACTTTTGGAAATCAGAGGACGAACTCCGTTCTAACAAGCAAAACTACCATTGGTAAAAGGATCTTGAAACACATCTCCGAATTTTTTCTATGCTGATGGACCACTTGTATGGATGAGACAAACTCATAATAGAAAGGGAAAATGGAAGTTTGATGAGAAGATGAGATTCATCGACTTTGGGTTCGGAAGAACGCTTGATTATTTATCTTTTTTATTTTTACGAATTTATATTTTAGGACTTGTAATATTTATATTTATTTGTAATAAATTAATTTTATTATTTTTTATTTTAATTTATTAAATTATTTAAATGTTTAGAAAAATATTAAAAATAAAATTTAAAATACCGTTCACAGTGTAAATTAACTAGAGATCATCATTCGATGTGATTTAAATAATTTCATGATAAAAATGCTAAATTATTCCACCTGTGCACATCATTTTCCACATAAGTATTTTCTTAAATTTGAAAAGTATATATAATTAATTTTATCGGGGGTTCAAAATACTGGTTATCAAATAGTTGACATTGACATAAATTTTTTCAATAGAATGCGTACATTGATAATAAAAAGAGATACACCATATAATATAAATCTATATATCTATATAATACGTGGCCCAAAAAATGTATTTATCCTACCTATAAAATATCTCTCATTATCCCTCCTTTCTTGATATTTAAGTTTTTGTTCCTTTTGGATATTCCCCTCTTTTTTCTAGGGTTTTCTTTTCTGGACTTTGTTCCTTTTTTTGTTTGGTCTAATTTCCATCTTAATTGGATATATTATCATTATCATTTACACATAGATAAGGTTCCTCTTCTTCTCCCTCTGTCTCTATTCATATATATCTCTAATTTTGTATCGATAAACAATCTGTATACAGTTTAAAATTTTGGTTAATTACTTATTACCTGTTAAACTTGTATGTATCTAATCGTTAATTTGTTTGTTAGGGCAAAAGAAAACTACTCCACTTTGAATTTGATGTAGTAAAATATAGCTGTACTATTCAAAAGAGGAAACCCTAGTTTTTTTACATTGAAACTGAATTTTTATGTTATTATTTGAAGTTAGTTGATTTAATTCAGTTTTGAATGTTAGCATATTCCCCTATAAATTAAAATTTCACAAATTTCCTTCTTCTCATTTGCAGATTTGCTGATTGTGAAATTTGCAGGAATTTGTACTGTATACAGGGGACATAAATTTGCTGTTAGAAATTAGGTTGTTATAAATGTGTGTAGCTATATATGATGTATACATCCAACAGTGTTGAAAGTAGGGGGCTTTATATCATTCAGTAAAATAATGCCAACTAGTTCTCTATCTAAGTTTAACATTCCTCTTGGTTTTGGACTAAGAAAAGGTGTTCGACTGCAAATAAAAAACAAAGTCCAACCGAGTAGTGTGTTTCGCCCCAATATCACCCCCCGTTTATCTTTAAAACCGGATTGTGAATTTGGGAGCTTTAGGAAAGAATCACAAGTTGCAGCAGGTGTTATAAAGTTGCATTCTTGTATCTCTGGGTACACGAAAATCTCGTATTTTTCAAGAAGTATGGCTACGTCTGGTTCTGTAACTGCATCTGGGGATATTATCGTGGATAATTTCATTTCAAGTTGTGGAAATGTGTCAAATTTTGCGAGGCCTATGGGTCATTTTGTGGAAAGAAATAGGAGTTTTCATGCGGCTAGTGTCGGTATGAAGAGTAGAGAACCGAGTAAGATACATGGAGTTCATGGGTATTTTATATTTGGTGTCACTCATATGGCAAATAACAGTAATACAGTTGGAGGGAAATTGGGAAGACGATATACTACTTCCCCTTCTACGTGTTATTCAGATGGTGAACTGAAGGAAACATCGCATGATGAGATGATAACAAGTCTTGCTATTGAAGCCGATGGGTATGTTACATTCGTATACTATAGCTTCATGGAATTTCTTTAGAAAAAATTACGTAAATAGCATTTCTTAAAATGCCGTTTAACAAAATAACATAAAAAAATGTTTTTTTTTAGAATTTGTAAATTTTTTTGGGAAATACATTTAATTTTTTCAAAATAAGCTTCTTTGGTGATTCTTTTTTTTTTTTTTTTTTTTTGAAAAATTCACCATGTTATCTGAAGTTCGATTTTTTTCATGCAAAATGTTGAGTTTTTTTTTTCTTTGCTGTTCATTTTAAGTTTTTTTGTTTGTCGTTTGTAAAAATTGAATTGTTGGATAAATGTTGACTTTTGACATTTTTTTATGTTATTTGTATAATGACTAACTAAAAAATGCCATATCTGTATATTAATTGCATTTTTCACTTGTTAACGTTTTTGTATTTGAAACTTTAGGAAGGTTGTTTGTGGTAATCCTCTAAAGTTACTATCGGGATCTTCTTATCTGCCACATCCCGATAAAGAAGCAACAGGTGGAGAGGATGCTCACTTCATTTTGGTTGACGAACAAGTAATTGGTGTAGCAGATGGAGTTGGTGGTTGGGCCGATGTCGGCATTAATGCTGGACTGTATTCCCGATCACTAATGTCTAATTCCGTGAAAGCAATACAAGGTGAACCTAAGGAAGCCATTGACCCAGCTCGGGTGTTGGCAAAAGCTCACTTGGCCACAAAAGCCAAAGGCTCCTCTACAGCATGTATCATAGCCCTAAAAGAAGAGGGTCTTCATGCCATTAATTTGGGTGATAGTGGGTTCGTTGTGATTAGAGATGGGTGTACTGTCTTTCATTCCCCTGTACAACAACACGATTTCAATTTTACATATCAGCTGGCAAATGGGAATGAAGGTGATCAGCCAAGTTCTGGTCAAGTAAGTCATAGTGCAACTCCATACATTCTTGATTACGATTTTAGACACTTTGTGCTATTTGGATGTGCATTTATAAAGTGACTATACGATACTAAATGATCATAGTTGGATAATCACTTCTTATAAAGTGGGCTGTAGAGGATTGTATTTGGATGTGCTTGTGATGTTTGAAGTTGTAATGTAGGACTAAATTGTTATGGTGACCGAAAATGACATAACTATGAAAACAACATGAGACATTTTGTTAGAGGTGAGTGAAAGTATTTACGAGTAGGCCAAAAATGGCTAAACTGATTTGATAATCTGTATTGTTACTGTTGGTATAAAACGGTTAGCATGAAACTTGTTCTTCTCCGAATCTGATTATTTTGACCTTTGGATCCTTAGATAACTAGAAGCTAAATCAGTGCATCTGAACACTAAATGCTGATTATTGTGACTTAAGATACTTAGATAATCAGTTTCAATATGCAAAACTAGACAGCATGTTAATTGAATGGATTAATAATGGTATCTGACTGTTTTTGATGGATGACCTACAGGTCTTTAAGATTGAAGTGGCAGCGGGTGATGTTATTGTTGCCGGTACTGATGGATTATTTGACAATTTGTATAATAATGAAGTAACAGCTTTGGTGGTTCAAGGGGTTAGGTCAAGGGTGAGTCCTGAGGTAATGGCTAAAAACATAGCGGATTTGGCACGTGTGAAAGCCCTAGACAGGAAACGACTGTCCCCCTTTGCTACTGCTGCACAAGAAGCCGGGTTTCGTTACCATGGTGGTAAACTTGATGATATAACTGTTGTTGTGTCATTTGTTACTTACTCAACCAATGAGTAAGATTTTATTTCTTTTTTTTTTTTGTTTATATACTTTTTTGTCGTAGGGAGCAAAGAACTTAAAGGAGACGCCTGATTCTCATTTTCCAAAGAGTCATTTTATTATGATACTGGTTATCTATTTGTTTCTTTTTCTTATTGCAAGCCTCTTGGTCATTGCTTATAAACGATTGTCAGATTTTCCCTTATTGACCATAAGTAGTAAAAGAGCTATTTTACAATGCCACAGGTTCTTTTTTACATGTATAAGTTTTCTATTTTCTTAGGTGTGCATAACCTAGTATTCTGGATTTGCTATCTAAGGCAAAATACTTTGCCGAGCTTTCTCAACATGCTTAATACTTGCTTTCATAACAATATGTAGTCTTTGCACCCTGGCAACTAGCTATTTTTCTTTTCCGTCTTTGGTCTCATGGATCGCACTTTTGCTAGTGTGTACACATAAAATATTGCTTTTATTAACAAGTGTATCCCATGAATATCACATCCTTAAAATATTGATGGGATAAGGTGTGATCTTAAAAAAGGGTGGGTTCGGCGTATCTGTTTTGATCACAAAATAAACTTCTTGGGTCTTCAACGGGAGGACAATCGTTTCCTCATTCAATCCTTGAGGGGAATAATCACTTTGATTACATTAAAATAATCAGAGGGTAAATTGGGAGGAATCATTGCTATATGGGATAAATCATCATTTTCCATGCTCTCTAATAGTGAAGGGGAGGGGTATCTGCCAATTGTTGGTAAAAGAGTGGATATTTACTCATGCACTGGAGCGATATCGTTAAATTTATATCATATGGTTAAATTTTAAATTACACATTACAATATTATTTATCTAATAATTCAGGTGATACATTTTTATAACCTAGATGCATACAATTACATAACACTCCGTAAGGTTAACATATAAAAAACCAAATAAATAATATACTGTATATTATTATCATAATCATAGTATTGCTAAAAATATACGACCTTACTTTACAAAAACTTTGAATTAACTCGTATTTTAATATTGTTACATTAAATTTAGCATAAAGGAACACGATTAATATAATAAATAATGTTACATTAGATATTTACACAATTGTAATGACACAGTTAAAAAGAGTTTACACTAAATACCTTGTATTACAGTTTTGTCATATTTCAATATACACATTGGAGATTGGAGATGATCTTTAAAACTATCACATTCGTGTACTTATTTTGATAACTTATCATCTATATATCACTTATTTACTTAATTGTCTTCAATCTCTTTTGTTGATACTCCGACCTCATATTACATTTTTGTTTACATGATTTAACTTACAAAAATAAAAATAGAAATTGGGGTTCCTGCGTTGAGATAATACATCAACTTTGGCATAAAATGAGATAATAAATAATGTTACATTACAAATTTACACAGTTTTAATAACATAACTGAAAAGAATTTACACCAAATACCTCGTATAACAGTATCTTAATATTTTAGTATACATAATAGAAATGATCTTTAGAATGGCCACCCTCGTGCACTTATTAATTACTTAAAATCTATACACCAATTATCTACTTTATATTGTGTTTATTCTATTTTGTCCATACACCAACCTCATGTTACCTTTTTGTTAACATGATCTTTGACTTACCAAATCAATTTTGGGTTCCTACGTTGAGATATTTTTGATCCTTTTGTTTGGTGTATATCTATAGTTTGCATATATATGTGGGATAGATTGTAGAATTATATATACATATATATAATATGTATTTTTTAAAAGTTTCATTTAAAAATGAAAAAAAAAAACTTTAAAACAAAATTGAACTTCTACAAAAAAAAATTAAAAAAAATCACTACGGTCCGAAAATGCTACTACGTTAAGATATATATGATACTTTTGTTTAGTATATCTCAAAATATTTTGTATATATATGTGGGATAGATTGTAGAATTATATATATATATATATGTGTATTTTTTAAAAGTGTCATTTAAAAAAACAAGAAAAAAAATTCCACTACAGTCGAAAAATGCTACTGTTCACTTCATAGGCTATGTATAATGCTACTGTTCACTTCGTAAGCTAATGTATATGTAGGTAATATACATGAGCGACTCAAGCTCTGATGAGGCCTAAAGTAAAATGAAAATTTGAGGCCCTTATGATTTATATAATAACTACTTTTTTGGTCTTTTAATGCAAAGTTTCTAACCTTTATCTCATATAATATATTTCAATTTATAAAATAATTAATCTACTAAACATTAGTATCGATATTGTCTATTTTCAGTAATTTGTCACCGAGTGTTATTTTATGCTAAAACCTATGTCACCGGGATGGTTACTAACAAATAAATTTGACATATGTTCTTTCTAGTTTAGCACGCGAAGGTATATACAATGTATTCATATATTTTTCCTCCCCACACATGTCATATTTATAATTTTAATTATGTTCATACCATAGATGTCATATTTTCTTATTCAAGATATTCCTTTTCTTTGATATAATGGTTGAATTGTATGAAATATTAATGGCTATAATGAAAACTAAATTATCAGAGTATTTTCATAATAATGAGCCACTTTAAGAAGATTCATCTAGTTACTTCATCAATTTGATACAAGATGATAAGTGCAAATAAGTGACTGAAGAGTACAACCTCGAAAACACAGATAATTGCTAATAAAATGTCAAAACTTTTTTAGATGAAATAACTTAGAACTATAGATATAGAAAATGAATTTGGTCAATTTTCTCAGTTAAAAGAGGCTTAATCATTTGCATTTTATATTTTTGGAGGCTCTTAAGTGTTTAAAAAGGTAGACTCTCGTTGTGATCTTATATAAAATGTATGCGTACATATCATAAAGAGTTCGGGGCTCTAAAGCTGTTACTTCACTTGCTTACCCTTGAGTCACCACTGTTTATTATGTAGTAAAAATATAATTAGCCATCCAATTATTGTATGTTAAAGAATTATCATTCAAGTTAAGATTAATAGGTCATTTAGAGCAGATCAGCAGGAAATTCTGTTTACACTTCAAAAAGTTCTTTTTACACGGAGTGAATTGACAAGGGAGGTGATGGCTAATGTAGTTTTGTTGTTAGTTAAATTTATTATATTATATTCTTATATTTAATTAACGTAATTTTATGTTTTTCTTTAATAACTTTTAATATACGATACTTAAAATAATTTTGAGTATATATTTATGATCACTGTAATATTATCTACATTCTGACATAAATTTTATCATCATATGATATTTATTTAACAAATGTATTTTTTCGTCTCGAAATCAACATTTTATATATCAAAATGTAGATAAAAATAAACTGATCATAGTCGTACATTTGAATTAATACAAAAAATTACATAAGAAAAGTTATTAGCAAAAAACACAATAATACGTTAATAGAACTATTTGAATATAATATAATATTTATTTTTCAAAATGAATCGGGAGAATCTTAATGATTTGACTTCATCGAAATGTGTATTTTCACATACCTTCTTGACCCTATATCAAAATGTCCAAATTATGATAAATGGAGTACTGTGCAAATTTTCGTATATATACAAAAAGGTCGATGCTTCTTCATTCATTAAACAGTCTTTCAAAAGTCTTTAGAATTCATCCTCAACAAAGCGTAAACAATTCAAAATGAATTGGGGAGAATATATTCACTTAGATGATTCAATCGATGAGGTACTATTATCTAGTGTTTTTTAAGATATTTAATTTTTATTTCATCTATGTTTTTATGTATTTTATTCAAGACTACAATATTGATATCGACGAAATAAGTGAATGGGATGAAAGTGACAATAAAATGAGTCTTACCATAACGTTCACGGCTCACCGCAATTTGAAACCGACATAGTATGAATATGTAATTATGTTAAGAGTAAGGTTCTAATAGGTTTTAAAAGTTTCTTATAAATGTAACTTTTGTAGGTGTTTAGTTATTGTGAAGAACTAATAAATTGGGTGCAAGCAAATGGACGTTCAAGTGCACCACCATTTTTTTGACCAAAATGCTTTCGATTGCCAAAATCATTTTTCACATCAATACATTTATCAAATTCCATATTTTTTTCATCCCTATATTACCTAGACACAGGATGTCATTTCAGATGGAAATTGTGGATTTCGATCGATAGCTCTCTGCCGCGGTCTTCATGAAAATGATTGGCCTATGGTTCGAAAAAGTTTAATGGACGAGTTATGCATGTACGATAATGAATATGTTTATATGTTTACCCGCGAACATTATGATCATATTTACAGCACCTTTAATTTCTTTGATCTTCATAAAGTGGCACCATTTAGGAACTGGATGACTATGCCTGAAATGAGAATTCTCATTGCTTCAAATTAGAATATGAAATTACATGTAATAGACATGACAGGTAGTACAACGTACGTCCCGCTTCTTTCTTCTCCACATGTGTGGTATCAACATGAAGCTATTGCAATGTGGTATGTTAATAATAACCATTACACAATAGTCATGTTGACGGGAGGATACCCATTTCCAACTACTAGCTCACAGTGAATTCATTTCAAGTATGATTGGGCAGCTGCATGAGCTGATCCGTATAGTAATCGAATAAATATTTATAACCAATGTATATGCAATATGTTCAATCGAATAATTTAATCCATAATTTATTATTGTTGAATCAAAGGCATTTATCATTTACTTTTGTTTTATGTGTTGAATACTAGAATATATGTAATATCAAATAAATATTATATTGTTGAAATATATTAGTTATAAAAATATGTGTATATTAATTATTTGTATTAATAAAGTGAAGTAATGAGTTGATAAAAAAATTATTAGTTAAAAATAAATTATTATATCTTAATAATATAATAAAAATGAATTATTTTTAATAATAAAAATAATGACGGGATAGTGAAATTTGGGTTGACCGTAGTGCAAAGAGCAACACCCAGATCAAATCAGCATGCAGCAAGTATATGTCTTTTTTTATTAATTATTTTATTATATTCATTGAATAAATTATTAGACCTGAATTGTTTTTAGGTATGTGAATCATCTTTGAATCTTAAATAATATATAAGAATCATACTTGTGACATCATCATTTTAATTTGAAATTCAATTAACCAATCAGAAGTCATAATTTAATTAAAATAAATTTCTTTAAATTGAGTAAAATTAGGAATTTGATGACATCATAAATTTTGATTTTAAAAAATAAAACAAATAACTATAAGGATAAACATAGTAAACAAGATAATTAGTAAATAATACTACTAACATTATCTAAATAATATACTATTAATTAATTAATGAATTAATATTTCTTATATTTATTAAAAACATATATTTAGGAATAAAAGGAATCAGAAAAAAAACCATCATCGTATTTTTTAAAATGACCCATATATATAGACGGGTGTAAAAATTAGTAACTATATATACAATTTGTAATCAAATGTGTAGCTGTCAAATCTCAATCTTCAGTTCTCTTTATTCAGCAGATGAAGATGGAGCGTCCTAATTCGTTGCGCTGGTAGAATAAAAACCTTTGCCTATTTAAAAAGAAAAAAAGATACTATATATTTAGTTTTCCGTAGGATCTCGAATCTTTTCTACGTCAGAGGATCAAATTATTAAGGAAGACTTAATGTTAAATATTAAATATTCGAAGAATAAAAAAACCAATAATCTTCATTTGAAATATATATTAAATCATAATTACGTGTGAATTAACATAAACATTAATATATAATCTTTTATCAGTTTCAAATTTTTATCAAAAATCACACAAAGTACATATAATTATATATAGTGCATTTTTAAGACTTGAATGAAAAATGAAATTTTTTTTTGTCAAAAGTATACTAATTGAAGGTAAAAAGATGTTGACTCTTAATATGTAATTTTTATAATTTTTATTTATACAATTTATGAAATATTTAAGTTTAAAAATTCGAGTAAAAGTTGTGTCGAATGAAATTGAGCAATTATATTGCTTCTATAATTCCTAATTTGTTACCATTTCTCATTGAACCTACCTCTACTATATCAATATTTATTATTATTCATTTTGGTTAAAAAATTTAAATGTACACAAATAATTTATCATAAACTTTTTATTTTCTACACGCCATGTAATAGTAGTAGCACCAATTGACAACTAGGGAGGTACACGAATCAAACGGAAACAAATAATGTCATGTCCCTTTATTTAATTTCAATCGGCTGATGACCGGCTTCATGAATAGATAAGTGAACAAAAACTCATATTCATATTTATCCACTAACAAACTAGCTAGCTAGATTGTTCATGTTCAGTTTGTTTATGTTTGTTCTTTAATATGTTAAAAGTACATGAACGAACATAAAAAAACACACATAAATACAATTGAATGCAAATGATGGAAGATACACATACATACATATATTGAACTTGAAGAATGGAAGATATATATATATATATATATATATTTTAGGCAAAATAAATGATATATTATGGAACTGATCTTCAACAAAGTTGAAAATTGGAGGAAAATACAAATGGTATTAATGATTAATGAGACTCAATGATCTCCTTAAAACACAAAAGAATATTAACATTAATGAGTAAGATTGAAGAAGGAAAGCAATCGGCGTGGTGGACCGCTACGATGAAAAGTGTAGCTATGAATCGATTTTGTAAATGAAATATATAATGGAAGCGTCAAATCAATTGGGAAAATGTCATGATTTAGATTAGTAAGAGACTACAGACATACATTTACATTTATTATAAGTTTATTTAAATATATAATGATATACATATGTATATAAAGCATACTACTATAAAGAACAAACATAATCAGCAATAAACGAAAATAATCGAACGAACATAAAGGACATATTAATGAACGTAGCATAACCAAATGAACAAGAATCATGTTCATATTCGCTCATTCAATCAAACCGACGAACTTTTTATTTATGTTTGTTCATATATAATAAACAAACTTACTATTGAAGAGTTAATGATTATTTGTTGAGCATTCAATCGGTTCGTTTAGATGCCTACTCATTGCTCTTTGTTCTGTCATAAAATAGATCTTTCATAAATACATGTAATGCTCTATCTTTTATATAATTTATCTCCTCATTTTCACCTTTGATCACCACATATCCACATGTATGTTAATCTCCGTTTCAGAAATACTAATAAGCCTATGTCTTGGACATATATATATATATCATTTTTCAAAGTTTAATTATATCAATATTTATTTGTTCACATTCTTAGTAAAAAAATCAGATGTGCATAAATATTCTATGATAAAAATTACAGCATAAATCTTTGTTTTGTATTTTTGTACATGCAATGTAGTAGTACTCATCGGTCTTTGGTCTGTCACGAAATGAAATAGATCTTTCATAAGTGTCCTTACTATTCTCTTCTCTTGTAAGCTTTCGTGCTTAATTAAAACAAATACCATACTTAATTTAAAATTATGTTATTACAAGACTTCTCCTCAGACTAATCAATAATTGAACTTTGATTCTTGATTAATTGCTGTATAAGAAATCATTATTTTGATATTATAAAATCAATTGATGTTTGACACTTTTGTATAGGGTTGAAAATTTGGGTCAATAATGACGGTCTACAGTTTTTTTAAACCTTTTTAAATACTCTTGTATGCTATTCACAAAACCAAATCAAAGCCTCCTCTTGTGTTTTAATTAGAAGAAAACAAAGATTACTTTTCTGACTGAAGAAGGTAAAATCTTGACACTCTACTTTTACTTTTTAATTTTTCGTGTAAGTTATATTGGCTTGTTAACGATTTTTAGCTAGCACTTGTTATGTAGTTAGAAGAAAAGCAGAACATGAGTTTGAGAACACTTACAAGTATGGGAGATATGATCATTGTTGTCATTGTTTGTTGGCCACTTCTTTTCTTCCTTTTTCGTAATATTATTAAACGTAATTCTTCGAAAGATCTCCCACTTCCACCAGGTCCATATCCATGGCCAATTATCGGTAACCTTTTTCAATTCAAAAACAATCTTCATGTTTGTCTCGCCGAGATGGCCAAAGTACACGGACCACTTATGTCACTTAGGTTGGGTCAGCAAATCCTAATTGTAGGAACATCGCCCATTGTAGCTTCAGAGATTCTCAAGACCCATGATCATGTTCTTTCGGGTCGTGATGTATCACACTTCATTCATGGGGAGGAACCAAATGCTCTCAATAGGAATCTTTCCTTTACATCCCAATGTGACGATGGATGGAGGTTACTAAGAAGTATTTACAAATCGGAGATTTTTTCAAGCCAAGCTTTGGAATCTCGTGCGAATATGAGAGAAAATAAGATTATTGAGATGATGGAGTATTTGTGTTCAAAGGAAGGTGAAGATATAATAATAAAAGATGTTGCATTTGCAACTAGTGTAAACATTCTAGGAAATACCTCGTTATCGATGGATCTTGTGGACTATGAGGGAAATGGTATTGGTGGTAGCATCAGGAATTCAGTGAATAAACTTGCTTTGTTAGGTGCAAAACCGCTATTAGCAGATATGTATCCAGTATTGGGTCAATGGGACATACCGCGTTAGTATAAGCAAGTCATGCATATCATAGAACACGAGCTCGGAAATATTTGGAGGGATAGCCTCCGGAGGAAACGAGATGAAAGCTATGTTTTCTCAAGCCTAAAAGATTTCACTGATACTTTGATAGAAAAAGGGTTTACAGACCAACAGATTAATCCTTTGTTGCAGGTATTTTTCTCTCTCACTCACTAGCGTTTACTAAGACTACGTATTCTAGCTATGACACTTTTTGTCCACCAATATATATCTTCAATGATGTTAATTGGTATTTGGATATATATGCTGGATATTAATGTTTGTGATTTATTAAAATAATTTTATAACAAAATAATTTGACTCCAAAAATTCAAATTAATAGTAGGGAAATAAGTATTACTACGTATGGAAAATCATAAGTGAACTTAGACCTGTATAAAGCACAATTTCTTTAAGGTTGTAACTTTTCATAAAATAGTTGGTTATGTCAATAAAAGGTTAATTACAACTTGTGATGAAATTTTCATAAAGAGCGTACGTTACGACCTTTTTTTTAATTAAAATTTACAGCTTTGAATATAGCTTCCTTATTTAATTATTATTATTAGATTTTCCAAATACATATTTGGGAAAACGGCAACATATATAGCCACTTAACTCATTTATTTGTTCATTTTATTTTTTATATAGGAGCTATTTGGGGCAGGCACCGATAGTACGAGTTCAATTATCGAGTGGTTTGTTGCAGAGCTTCTCGTAAACCAAGAATCGATGCAAAAGGCTAAGGATGAAGTTATGAAACACATAGACGGGAAGGTAGTAAAAGAGTCGGATTTGGTTCATCTTCCTTTCTTAGAAGCATGTTTTAAGGAAATAATAAGGTTGCACCCTCCGGGACCACTTCTTCTACCGCATAAAGCTATAGAAACATGTGAGGTGATGGGATACACTATTCCTAAGGGTAGTCAAATATTGGTAAATGCCTGGGCAATCAATCGTGATCCCAAAATTTGGGATGAACCTTCGAAGTTTAAACCTGAAAGATTTATCGGATCAAAGCTGAGTTACCAAGGAACCGACTATGAATACATACCATTTGGGTCAGGAAGAAAAATCTGCCCCGGACAAGCATTGGCTTTCAAAATTGTGGTCCTAACTATGGCCTCTTTGATTCTAAACTTTGATTTGTTTCTCGCCAACAACATGAGTCCCGACGATCTTAACATGGCTGAGGAGTTCAGTCTAGTGCTGCGCAAGAAAGAACCACTTGTCATATCTCTCAAGGTCCGTGAGTAGTTCAATAATTGATATCACCTAAGTGGATCTGATAATTAAATGGTTTTTTATGTAAGTTGTAACATACAAGATGTGGTGTGTTTGCATTTATTTCTTTTCCTGAGGTTTTGCACTAAAGTGTTTATTTGTACTACTGTGTTGCATACTTGGATGTGTACAATATGTCAATGTATAAATGTGTTTATTGTACTTCTAAATCTTTATTTGCATTTTGTTTTAGTTACATATCCAATCACAAAAATTGATTAGCTTGTTCTTGTTAGTAACATAGAATTTCCCAAAACATAAATATAGATTAAACAATATCAGTTATATAATATTCAACGTAAATCATAAAAAAAAAAAAAAGAAAAAAAAAAAAAAGAAACTTGAAGTCTCGTATACCTAATATGCTACTATCTTTGAATTCTTCACAAATCTATTTTTTATTTTATTTCATACATTTTATTGTTAGATACCAATTTAAAAACTACCATCAACCATATACTTATATTACATAATACTATCAAATACAAATATTTTTCATATAATTTTAGAGAGAGTTTATTGTAGTTTAGTTTGTTATGGTGTTAATGATAATAATAAGTATTTTTATGTTTAATTTCAACACATCTATATTTTTTTTGCAAAAAAGATAATACCAAATTTTTATAATTTTATTCTTTATAATATGAGATTGATTTTAAATATATATATATATATAAGATATACAACTTAAATTTATGTATTACAACTTTTAACTTTTACCTGCAATACACACTAAATACACACTAAATTTTTTTAGTGTGTATCCAATACTTTTTAAAACACTTTTATCACATATTAAAGAGTATGAGATTCTAATAATTTTGATATGATTTTTTTATCAAAAAAGTTAGTTAATCATAAAATTAAAAATTAAAATGTTCAATCCTATCGTTACTACCATAATAAATTAAACTATTTGAAATCTTAATATTAAGCGGACGATTGGAAGAGCTAAGATATATTTATTGAGTGGGAAAAAATTATAATTTCTCACTGACTTTTCATATTTAAAAAATTGTATGCTTCAGAGTGAACTGTTCAATTGATCATAGTAGCTATTTTCTTCTCATGTTTGATGATGTAAAATGTGGTTGTTGTTTAGCTTTTATCATAGTACCAAACGCTCCCTAAGATATAAAAGTCATAATGACAGTTATCTTGCTGATCTCTTGGCAGTTCATGCATGCTTACACCTCAACCGCTTTCTTATCACCTGTCCATCCATTCCTACTAGTTTACCTTATGAAAAAAAAAGAAAAAACTAAAAGTTATGTTTCTAGAATATATTGTTAGAGATAAAAAAAAAGTTATAAAGAACAGATGTGTTAGAAATTATTCTTTGTTTTTACAAAGATAAGGTTAATAAGGTTATGGTTGGCAAAGGCCCGGTAACTAGATATATTATGTTCAAAATAGCATTCAGTGGTCTAAATTGCAAGAATAGTTAAAAAAAAAAAAAAAATACTCTGTAAGAAAGCTCAAAATATGATTAGACTACTTAAAATAAACCCTAATTTTAATCTTAACTATTTTGGATATACTGAAACAATATTCAAGCTCTTATAACGTCGTAATCTTAGGATTCATATTCACTTATTCCCAGACAATCTGCAGTCCATCATGTATCATGTAAGGTTTAATCTGCAATCCATCATGTATTTTCACCAAGAAAATACCTTGACCCGAGTCCCCTACCATGGTGAATTATAGAGTTTTCGTGTTTGTAAGTATTATGTTGTTTAGTTATTGTGTATATATATTTATTTAACAGAACGGAGAAGGCACAAACTGTCCTGATTCTTGAATTTTACTAAATCGCACGCAGTTTCGAACTTAAAATAGAGAGAATGGATTCTCGAAGGGATAGAATGAGAATGAATGTAGACGATGATCGACTTAGCAGCTTGCCAGATGATCTTATCTGTAAAATCCTCTCTTTTATTGACATTAAATAAGCTATTAAAATGAGTGTTTTATCATCAAGATGGAGATATATTTGGAATTCAATCCCCTATTTTTTTACGTCTATTCAAATTCTATAATTCTTGGCTCAATAAAGATGGGTTCTCTTCAATTGTTCAAAATGCATGGAATAGTAATGTGGTCACTTTCTCTAACCAACCAGCTATTTTATTCAAAAACAATCTTAAAAACTTGAAAAGGGGCAATCAGAAAACGGAGAAACTCCTTCTGGAATGGAGAGGAATATGCTTAAAGAGCTTAAAATCAAGTTGGATCCCTTGATGTCAAGGCAGATATGGGTGTTTACTTAATCAAGACGGGGAAGACAAAACCTAATTTGGATAAGTGTTTTAGAAGTGATTATGATGTTGAATAATCATAGTCGGATAATAATCACCTAAAGTGGCCTGTAGAGGTTAGTATTTGGATGCGTTTGTGATGTTTTGAAGTTGTAATGTAGGACTAAATAGTTACTGTGACCAGAAAAGATATAACTGGAAAAAACTTGAGTCATTTTGTTGAAGGGGAGTGAAAGTCGCTAAAACTAGGCTAAAAATGGGTAAATTGGTCATTTTATTTTAACTTTAGGTAATCAGTATTGCTACAGCTAGTATGAAACTTGTTCTCCAGATCGGATTATTTTGACCCTTAAAAATGGGTAAATTGTCACTTGAGATCTTATAGATAAAAAGTTTCAAAATGCAAATCTAAAGACCTATTATTTTGAATCGATTAATAATCAGTATTGTTATTTTGATCTACATGTTTTTAAGATTGAGGTGGCAGCGGGTGATGTTATTGTTGCGGGGACTGATGGATTATTCCACAATTTTATAAAAATGAAGTAACAGCTTTGGTGGTTCAAGGGGTTAGGTCGAGGGTCAGTCCTGAGGTCATGGCTAAAAGTATAGCTGATTTGGCATGTGTGAAAGCCCTAGACAGGAAACGACAGTCACCCTTTTGCACAAGAGGCCGGGTTTCCGTTACTAAGGTGGTAAACTTGATGATATAACCGTTGTTGTGTTGTTCGTTACTTGCTCAACTGATGAATAAGTTTTTCTATCTTGCAAAGAACTTAGATGAGACACATGGGTCTCATTTTCCATAGAGTCATTTTATTATGATACTAGTTATTATCTGTTGTTTCTTATACCGATTGCAAGCCTCTTGGTCATTGCTTATAAATGAATGTCATATTTTCCTTGTTTGACTATAACAATAACGAGGTGTTTATAACCTCCGCGTTGCAGTGGATTAAAAATAACTAGATTTCAATAAATTAGTCTTTGTACATAAAAGCTAGCTATTATATAATAATTAATATGTATCATTAATATACCGTATCTACATCGTGAGAAACAACTCAGTAAAACTAACACATGAAATGTTGTTATTTAGGATAAATTTAAACATAGAATACACAATCTAGATCAGTTAAAATCAACTTGCAAAACTTAAGCCCTATTTGCTCCTTGACTATCTAACATGTTAGTCATCCATATAAATTTGTTAGTTATTTGAAACCCTTTTTCATTTTAATCAAATAAACCAATCCAAATTTACGTACTTTTGTTTGATGAAATAAAATAATTGGCGGAAAAATAATAACATTTTTAGTAGTAATAATAGTAATAGTAATAAAATTAAAGTAGATGATAAATAGTATAAAAGCGTGTATAACTTTACAAAATATCTCATGTTGTTTCTATTTTCTTATTTACCACAAAGAAAAACGTTTAAATTTGAATGGCTTTTTCTTAAATTTTTTCATAAACAAATTAAACTTTAATACTATTTATTAAATAGTAATTGAATAGTTCATTTAGCTCTTATTAAATCATGTTAATAATATATGAATAGTCCATTTAACTATTATTAAATGTTAATATAAATAATTAGTTGAAGAGCTATTCCACAATGTTACAATTTCTACATAGATAAAGAGAAATGATTCATAAAGATCAAGAGAATTTAACTTGGACAAACTGATTATTTTACTTTATTCATTTTATTTATATTGTTAATATATGGTCAACCACATTTGGATTGGCAGTTTTTCTTACATTCATTAGCTGTATCATAACATTTGGGACCTGCTTCATCATAGCAACAATATGAAGCTTTCGGATCGATATTGCCATCGTAGTTTCTTGTTAACTTTCCGGTCTCAGGGATACCACTAATTCTGCTACCTATACACTAACGAAAATAGTTGTCATTGTTACAACTTGATGATGGTGCATCTTGGAATTGTTTCATTTTCACTGCCAAAGTTGACTTTGAGATGAAATTTATATTCAAATATCAGTTCACAACTAATGCAAAAAAAATAAAATAATAAATCACAAAATTTGTTAGTACAACGTAAAGGTAAAAGTCATGGCTTTAAATTTTACTTTTTATGTCCTCTTAATAGTGAATTACGTACACAACTTTACCTTGTGACAGTCACCGGACCGTTAGAGGATCGGCTACCTCTCTTGTTATTACATAAAAAAGAAAAAGTGATCGGTGCAATTAACAACACCCAACTTAAATAGTTTAAATAGATGGTTAAACGGTTCATTTATGAAAATTGAAAGTCAGAAAGTTATAAACGGTAAAATATAAATCACAACAGTTGACTTTTGTTCTAACGAAAACACCTAACTTTCGTGCCATATGTTTTCGTAAAATCGTATAAAGCCTTAAAAAATGGTTAAATAACAACAAAGTTTGCAATTTTTTTGTGAGTTGTCCATAGAGCATAGACACAAATATTTGAATATATAACTTCTTTTTTTTGCATGATTATGACACATGCTTATAGGCACATATACATGTTAATATGTATGTGTAAAATGTGTACAGATTAAACTAAGAAATGTGTTGAAAAATTTACCTTTAGCCATACAAATTAAAAGCAGAAGAAGAAAAGCAAGCATAGGAAGGCTCTTCATGTCAACTTCTTTGAATCAATAAACATGAAAAAACAAGACTACAATTTTTATATAAGGAAATAACTTTAAAAGGCTCCACAAGTTTTGTGTGATAACATATTCTCAGAAAAATAAGAAAAGTGTGTTGCATGAATGAACTTGGTTGCGTCCTTCGTTTGCTTGCTGTCGTAACTTGAAAGATAAAGGGTTCCTTTATTACTGGGCCAGATATGAGAGATGGACTTTGAGGCCAATATATATTTTCATCTAGGCCCATGAGTTTGGACTCACGAGTTACAAGTCCAAGGAGGTATAAGTGCATAACAGATTGTAACCTTTGCTAACACCTTAAGCCTAAGGCCTAAACTAATTAGGCGTGTTACATTAAATTAGTGTAAAATTTGGTTAAATGGGCATATATTATGTCACCTAAAATATGTGAAAAAGAGTATATTTTCAACGACACTAACTTACCATTATACGAAGTTAAAGAAAAAGAAAAGAAAAAAAAAAGCACAATGACACTAGAGAGTAAATTTGTCACTCAAACATAAATTCCTCATCTCCATCTCCAATATAAATCAAGGTTTTGAGTAATCTATTTCTCAATTTCTCATTTACCCATTAATTGCTTATGTGTCATGCAGAGACTTTCAGGCACAAGGATCACCCCTACATGTGTATAAGCATCTCCAATCAAGATTATTTCTAAAACTTTTATATATAAAAAGGTTTTAGAAAAGTTTTTCTTCATCGGAGAAAAAACATTTTTGTGCAAATGCTTGAGAAATCTCAAGTCATACATAAAAAGCTTTTTTGAAAGTGTGTGTGTATGATTTTTGAAAAGAAAAGCTTTGAAAAGCTTTTTATCATTGGAGACAAAGGTTTTGTTAAAAGTTTTTTTATAAAAAATTGATGTGGCAAACAAAAACGCTTTTAAAAGCTTTTCTTCAATGTAAATGCTCTAAAATGCATCATTTGAACCTTATTATATTTTAATAATACTATCCATATTTATTTTCTTTTTAACCATATTAGGTTTTTTTTAAATAATCTACATTTATATTTATGAAAAATAACAACAAAAAGTTACTATCATTTTGTAGAACTTCTCATTTCGATTCTTACGAGTCCAATATTCATATATTTATATGTTCTTATATAATATTATTTTTAATTAATATACATATATAAACTTTTAATTAAGAAATGTGTTTCTATTAAATTTTAATCCTTCTACTTTAATTCTTTGTCAAACTTAACTACATGTGTATATTATTATGTATTTTACTTAAATGAGTTATTAACAATATGTATGTATTTTACTTGTACCAATCCCAATACTAATGGTTTTTAATTTTTTCTTAAATATTTGATTTTTGATGATCTTTAAACACCAAGATCATACTAGTTAATGTTTTCATAAATCTTGTCTATACAATTATCTCTAACCCACGTTCCTCTCCGCTTCCCTTGAAAACTGCTCACATCTCTGTAACATGTAAGATCTTAAATATTGGTACTCTATACTTCTTCATAGGAAACGGAGCACATTAAAGTCATATAAGATGCTTACTTTTTAAAGAAAGTTCTTAAATTACATACCTTGAAGCATCATCATGAAGGGAGGTCTAAAAATATGATGGTGAGGGGATTTCAATTCTTCCAAACGAAACATTAACCACTACTATTCAGGTCTACACATGAAGGCCATGACCTCCTGCGGATATAAATTGCTGAAGAAAACATACGAACACCAACAACTTTATATTAGGGATGTTAAACCCTAGAATACCCAAAAATAGACAAATCGTTCAAGAATGTTAGCGTGCAGTGCTGGTGGTGGTAGCCGACGCCAATCAAAACAAAGAAATGATAAAAATTTGAGGAAAGGAGCTGGTGGTACAAAATACGATTGAAGGGAAAAGATTATAAGAAAAGGTGCAACATGGAATTTTAAAAGAGGAGTCAATGAGACTCGAACATGTGCCCATCAATTAAACTTCATACCAACAATGACAAACCACTCTTCCACAAAGGAAGTTTCTTTTCGCCATTAAATATATATGATATAGAAAACTAAAGCTATTCATTGCATTATTTCTCAAGTTATTTAACAAGCAATTGCTAAATGTAAAGTGTTCAAATTTTTACAATGTCGCATATTGGGGAGGATTTGATGGTGTGCAAGGTGATCAACCACATATGGCCCTCATTTCGAGTGACTCAAAATTTTAAAGCCTAACCCTGAATACATACTATCGCATATGACGATTTGATCCGATCAAACATTATCATATAGTTAAAAACTATGTTTTATGTAAAAATTTATTATTAAATTACAATAGAAAAAATAAAGCTCACATTTATCCTTTCATGGAAAAAGTGTTCTTTTACACTTTACAGTTTTAAATATGGGGTAGATGACTAAACTTGAACTTATTTTATCTTGTTCAGTCCTTTATTGTTACTTATTGTTCAACTATAACCCTTGTATTTTTGAAAATGTTAAAACAACATTGATATTTTGTAAAAGTAGTACTTTTATATTTAATTTGGAAAAATTATTTAGTGAAAATTAAAGGTTATGACACTTATTATTTTTCAAGAAAAAGTAACCACTCACTTGATGATCTCTTTTAGTTAGGATTCGAAATTTTATTTCAAAGTAACACGTTTTTCCTTTAAAAGTAGATATATTAAAACTTTATTTAAAAATCAAAAGTTATTATTGAATCTATATATTTATCTATATAATATATAATAACATGATTTATTAAAGTGTCATCGTTTACATATAACTAGCTTTTTATGTTTATGAGCTTAATTTTCAGTTATAACACATGACTTTTAAAATTTACGAGACGCCCTAGTCGCATATAAAATTCTTGTACAACTTATTATGATATATAACACACTTCTTGTCTTCTCTTCTTTCCTACATATTTGTTATCTTGATTTTACGTCTAAGATATATGAAATCGATAATTCAGTGATACAATATCACATAACAAGGCATTAAATGTTGGAAAAGAAAAAGAAGAAAAGAAAAAAACAACACATGTATGATGTATATCATATTATCATAATTTTAAATAATAAAATATCATTTGCCGTTTTTAAATGTTAACCTCACGGACTCACTTTGTTAAAAACTTAATAAAAATCAAAGCTCGTTCCTTTTAAACTACAAACAACGCATGTGTTGTAATTGAACACTTTTGTAAGCAACATGTGTTAAATAGAAAAACGCAACAAATAAACAGACGAGAAAAAGGCTCAGTTTGTTAGTAGGGCCCATGCTGCCTCGTGCAAAGAAGCCGGTGCGACATCAACAATGTATAAAAGAAATAATCGACCCGGCCCGATCCAACGCAAAAATCGTGACCCATCCAAAATCCACTCATTACCATGACACCAACGTACGTACAAAGTGCTCCGGAACACATTCATAATCACTTTCCATACTTTCCCACAATTTCCTGCGTTTCTCAATATAATTTTCTATGTGTGATCTGAATACAGCAACGAAACAACGCACGTACAAATTTATATCTCATAATTTCATTTGCAATGATAATCTTATTAATTAATTATGACATTGTTTTGATCGGATATTAAAATAAATATGGCATCGGAACAATTAATGCCGGAAGGTGGTTCACGTTACGTACAAATGCAATCCGAACAGTCAACCACCGTGTCATCGTTTTTTTCCCTTCAGAATCCGCCGGAGGCTAGTCGAATATTCAACGAGCTACCAAAAGCTACAATTGTTCAAGTTTCTCGTAATGATGCTGGTGATATTAGTCCCATGCTTCTTACGTATACTATTGACTTCCAATACAAACAGGTCTTATATTTTAGATCATATCATACAAACACATATACTCTAGATCGTTTCTCTTTACTTTTCGATATACATATATGTTAATCTTTATTTATTTTTGATGATTGATTGTTTGTGATTACGTTATTTGTATTTATTTATTAAAATATGTGTTTGTGATGAATGTTGATGTAGTACCCCCCACTTTGGGATCTTTTATAATTTCAGATTCATTGGTTTTACTTTTGTTTCTTAGATTTTATGATGATTTAATACTTTCTTAATGTGGATTGTAATTGTTTAACCATTGGTGTAACTTTATGTGTGTACTAGTTCAAGTGGCAACTAGTGAAGAAGGCTTCACATGTATTTTATTTACACTTTGCTTTAAAGAAACGTGCCATTATCGAAGAAATTCATGAAAAACAAGAACAGGTGAGTTTAAATCTATCATGTGAAACTTTCATTGTCAAATAATGTAAAAAGTGCTCTGATGCACAACTTTTATAACAATGACTCACACATTATACGTGTGTGGCAACGTTATGAAATAATGGATTTACCTAATTACTGGTGGTACTTTTGAAGGTGAAAGAATGGCTTCATAACATAGGAATAATGGATCATGCAGCAGTTGTGCATGATGATGACGATGAACCTGATGATGATGTGACACCTGTTAACAACAACAACGATGAAAGTGTCAGAAACAGGTGATTGCTGATCAATTGCTTGATTTTATTTCAGGTTCATCCTTTTTCTTGCTATAATGATTATAGTTCTTACAGGTGGTTTTTTGTTCAGAGATGTTCCATCAAGAGCAGCATTGCCAATGATTAGGCCGCCACTTGGACGACAACATTCCATGTCATATCGTGCCAAGACAGCAATGCAGGGGTATCTGAACCATTTTCTTGGCAACTTGGACATTGCAAATTCACGAGAGGTAGCTTTATTGCTTGAATGTGTACATTGGCGTAAACTCTTGTGACTAATGCACATGAAAATTGTTTAATTTCAGGTTTGCAGGTTTATGGAAGCGTCCAAGTTATCTTTCTGTCCTGAATATGGATCTAAACATAAAGAAGAATACGTGTTTGTGAAACATTTGCCGAAAATTCCTAGCAGTAGTGACAGTAGATTATGTTCTGCTTGTCATTGGTTCAATTGTTGTAATGACAACTGGCAACAGGTATTTTTGTCTTCTAAAAATTGGTAATGTATTCGATGGTGTTTGGGATTGCTTATTTTAGAGTACTTATTAGCTTACAAATATGTAGGTATCAATCTACTTATTTTAAGCGTGTATTCCTGTTAAAATAAGCAGATAGAAATTTTTAAAAGAGTATTTATTCATTTGTAGTAAAATAAGCAATAACCAGATAAGCAGTTAGATAAGAAACTTGAACCATTTTTTGTGTTTTTTGAGCCATTTCCAAAATGTGTACAGGTTTGGGCTGTGTTGAAACCCGGATTCTTGGCCCTGCTAAAAGATCCATTTGACAAGGACCCGTTAGATATTATTGTTTTCGATGTTCTACCTTCACCACATGGGAATGGACAAGGTCGAGTGGCATTAGCAACTGAAATCAATGACCGTAACCCCCTACGCCATTCATTTGAGGCAAGTTTATTAGGACCTTTTAACATAAGTAATCAGGGTGATTTAGCAGACAAATCCAATATATCTGTGTAATGTTGTTAGGTATCAAGTGGAAACAGAAGAATAACTATAAGAAGTAGGACTAAAGTTAAAGTTAAAACCTGGGTGGCTGCAGTTAATGATGCTGGGCTTCGGCCTCCAGAGGGTTGGTGTCACCCTCATCGGTTTGGGTCGTTTGCTCCACCTCGGGGTCTGAGCGATGATGATAGTCAAGCTCAGTGGTTCGTTGATGGTAGTGCAGCTTTTGATGCAATTGCTCTAGCAATCGAAGAGGCAAAATCAGAGGTTCTTAAGCAATACTAGTAATTATCTGTGATTAATTATCATTGGTCAGTTCAGAACACACTAAAAAAAGTGTGCTTCATGCAGATATTTATGTGCGGCTGGTGGCTGTGCCCAGATCTTTATTTACGACGTCCTTTTCATGTCAATGCATCATCTCGCCTTGATAATCTACTGGAGGCAAAAGCCAAGCAAGGTGTTCAGGTAGGATGCCACATTGTCCCTTTTTAGATAACCATTCAGCCCACATCATTTATTTGTACAAGTACAATGCCACATCAGTATTCTTAACTTGTTCATACATCAGGGAGAAAAAGATGTAACAGACGTATGTTACAGGTCAAAAATTTCGAATAAATACATATACATATACATGTATATTAGAAGACAAAAATGTCAAGTAACAATGTAGCATTGTTGTTGAAAAATTAGGTTGAGGACTAATTTGTGAAAACTTGGAAAGGAAGATGACTTTTATTGGTATTTGCCCATTTTTTATGCAGATTTATATTCTGATGTACAAAGAGCTTGCTCTTGCCCTCAAAATTAATAGCTTTTATAGTAAGAAAAAGCTAGTTGGCCTTCATGAGAATATCAGAGTTTTACGTTACCCAGACCATTTCTCTAGTGGTGTCTATCTATGGTAAGCATTCTACATTTCATTTATATGTTTCCTTTCATGTTCTTGTTCATGCTGATCTTTATAAGTCAAAACTAATTCCTGTATTTATGTTGAAATTTAGGTCCCACCATGAGAAATTAGTGATTGTTGATTATGAGGTTTGCTTTATTGGTGGTCTTGATCTTTGCTTTGGTCGTTATGACTCATACGAGCACAAAGTGGGTGATCACCCTGCTATGATATGGCCTGGAAAGGACTATTATAATCCAAGGTAATCTGTTTTCTGTTATGCGTCATTTCGTATATGAGCCAACTCAGAAATCGTATATGTTAAAGAAGACTGTTTTGACCCCGTTAGTCACGAATGGTTAATTTGGGTTGTGATTCATCTCAAACAGGTCAGATGAATACATTAGAAAATTTAGCTGAAAGGAAAATGGTTGAAATGGGGCAAACTGGTTAAAGGTCATCCAAAGCTTAATTTTGATGCATTCAACCTCCTATGTCATTTTATTCAAAAATATGATTATCATTTGAATAATAACCAATGCCTAAGTTCTTCATAAGAAGGTTTAAAAATGGATATAATGTGTTTGGGAGTCAACCTGACCCGGTCTGTTTTGACCCATACCTCAACCCACCCTTCTTGCAACCTTTATATAATATCACATGTTTACAGGGAATCAGAACCTAATTCGTGGGAAGATACCATGAAAGATGAGCTGAATAGAGAAAAATATCCTCGTATGCCATGGCATGATGTCCATTGTGCCTTATGGGGACCACCATGTCGTGATATTGCTCGACACTTTGTTCAACGTTGGAATTATGCAAAGGTTAAGGCTTTTTTCCATTACATTAACCTAAAGGCAACATATAAATATTTTAGTTTATTATCATTGTTTTGTTAATATAAAATTTACTTCAGAGAAATAAAGCTCCAAATGAGCAAACAATCCCACTACTCATGCCTCAACAACACATGGTAATCCCACATTACATGGGTAGTAATGATAAAGAACAAGAAGATGGAAAGCCCGAAATTGTGGACGTACCACAAGCAATCAACAGACAGGATTCTTTTCCCTCATTATCGACATTTCAAGATATCCCATTATTAATTCCTCAAGAAGCCGATGGACTGGAAGCTTCCAGTGGACATTCAAAGCAGAACACTCTGGGTAAAGCTCATCATATTCATGGTCATTCAAGCAGGCCGCCACGGGCTCCTTTTTCTTTTCGAAAATCCAGGATGGAACCGTTCACTCCTGATATGCCAATGAGAGGGTTTGTTGATGACCAAGATACCTCAAATATTAAGCATGGGAAGTCCATTAAATCAAGTGATAGAGAATGGTGGGAGACTCAAGAACGAGGTAATCTTGTTGTTTCTGCGGATGAAACAGGACAGGTTGGTCCTCGAGTTACATGTCGCTGTCAGGTCAGCTTTAACTCTTTTATAAATGCCTAACTTATTATGTTATTATTAGTTGGTTGATTGGGTTATGTGTAGTTCGAACAGGCCACACATGTAAAGTGAAATGATAGCTCATAAGGAAGCTGGTCAAATGAGTTGAAGGTGTCAAATGGGTACAAACTAGAAAGTCACCCTAAAAATATTTTTAAGGCATAACATCTCTTAAATCATTTTATTCTCTTACTTAGATTTTGTTTGGATGATACTGTATATTTTTGCAATAATATGACACAGTAGATATATACATATAATCTAGAAATCTTAGACGGAAGTGTTCCAAATCAACCTAATGTGTTTTCACATTCAAGAAAAATTCCATTTTGTCCTGTTACCCATCCTACCCATTTTTTCATCTCTAAGTTGGATGTACTGGTTTAGTTACTGAGATTTTCAGTTTATAGGTTATACGCAGTGTCAGTTTGTGGTCTGCTGGTACAAGTCAAGTTGAAGACAGCATTCACAATGCTTACTGTTCCCTCATCGAGAAAGCCGAACACATGGTTTACATCGAGGTACATTTGAATAGTTATCTTATGCAGATGTATTAGGAATTAATATTCTACAATAGCCTACTCATGTTTCTGACTTTTCTTTTTAATGCATGAAAATTTGTGATCAGAATCAATTTTTCATCTCGGGTCTTTCAGGAGATGAGATCATACGAAACCGAGTTTTGGAATCTTTATACAAGCGCATTATGCGGGCGTATCAAGAAAATCAGTGTTTTAGGGTCATCATTGTTATACCATTATTGCCTGGGTTTCAGGGTGGACTAGATGATGGTGGTGCAGCATCTGTAAGAGCTATTATGCACTGGCAGTATCGTACCATATCAAGAGGACCCAATTCTATATTGCACAATCTATCAGATCGTCTTGGTCCCAAAGTTCATGACTATATATCGTTTTATGGTCTCCGGGCTTATGGTAGAATTTCTAACGATGGGCTTGTGGCCTCCAGCCCGGTATCACTCTAAACTGCTACTTCTAAACTACCATGTCTTTTTCAATTTTCTTGCCATAACTTTACAAATTCTTTGTCTACTAGAGGTGGCAGTTTTCGACCCATCAATGGTTCAACTTGAGTTTATAAGGGTGAAATAAAAAATTTAGTTAGGATAGCGGGTCAAACGGGTTGATAAGTCGAACATGCTAGAAGTCACCATTTGTAGTGAATACAACCTGCTAAATCGTTTTATTAACAATTTTTCGTATTATTGTAATAATACTGTTTTTGTAATCATGATTGACGCATTCACCATTTCTGAGAAGTCCTAAAATATGGACAATAAAGTGTTTCGGGTCACCCAACCCAACCTGCATTAAAATGACTTGTTTCTACCTGTACCCGTTTTGACCAGTTATTCAATTTACCCGGGCCAGCCAAATTTCCCCATCTAGTGGCTACCACTGAAAATAAATTTGTTCAAGTTGGAACTAGCTCTTATAATAGAGGACAAAATGGATAGAACTTTAACTTGGTTACTATAATTTCGACCGGGTCTCTCTCATATGTCTATTTACTAGTGTCTCTTACTGCAGGTATACGTGCATAGCAAGATTATGATAGTAGATGATAACAAAGCGCTGGTTGGATCAGCTAATATCAATGACAGGAGTTTACTTGGATTACGCGACTCTGAGGTAATTAATGAATTCTTCTTTGCCACTTTTATTTTCTTCTTTTAATTGAATTATTTAAAAGTGGCAACTGTGACCCATTTACTAATGAATGGGTTGATTAAGGTTCTTATATCTATAACATGTCAAATGAATAAAAAATGACTTATAAGGAAATGGGTCACATGTTGCCCAAAGTGATTTTCATAATGCACAACATCTCCTAGATTATTACTATAAAAAACATACTTAATCATTTAAATAATACAATTATAGTTTTCATAGTAGAAATTCTACTCATTTATCACAAAAAAGTTTTAACCTTTGGACTTAAAAGTTTTCGCGGTCAACCCAACCCGTAAGAAAAAGTATATGTATTGACCTATTATCCAACCTGCCTTGTTTTGCTCTTCTAGCATCATCTTTGATGCTTATGGCTTTTGAACATGGCCCAAAGGCATATATGATGCTTCTTGTTCATCATTCCTTGTATGTGACTTTCCTAGTTTTTTTTATCTTTTTCCAACTTGAATTCTTGCTTAGGGAGCCCGTTCTTGACGAAGCTTCATTTTTTAACTACAAATACACCTTTTGATTTTATGAATACTTGTGCAGATTGGAGTAATTATTGAAGATAAAGAAGTTGTAGATTCGTATATGGGAGGGAACCCATGGAAGGCTGGAAAGTTTGCCCTGGGTCTTCGTCTTTCACTATGGTCTGAGCACCTGGGTCTTCACAGTAGTGAGGTTGTTTTTATATCTGTATGATCCTACTTCATATTGTAACAATACGATCTTATGATTACGGTCTGTCTTTCTAGGTTACTAAATTAAGTGACCCGGTGATTGATTCTACCTACAAAGACATATGGATGGAAACTGCAAAGGTAAAGATTCAACCTTTATCAAGATTTCCAATACATGAGTATCATACAGAAACAAATAAAAGAATCACCTTCAAGAAAGGGTCAGAGTGCTCGAATGTTGCCATTAAACCTCTTATATTAACTTATTCTAAAAGTTAGTTTATTATCAAATACTGTAATTTTAGTAATCATACTTGTCACACTAATCATCTATAGAGAGTTTAGCATTTTTGGACAAAAAGCATTTCAAGTAAGTCATGCTTAAACTTTGCTAATGACAGACAAATACGATGATCTACCAAGACGTCTTCTCTTGCATCCCTAATGATCTTATACATTCCAGGTACACTATTCCAGTTCACTCCCATTCTTTTTTCTTTTATCAGTTTTATCCTGGTGCATATCTAAGATTTATTTCATTAACGAGCTTTAAAAACTAACACACAGAGCGTCTTTGAGGCAATGTATGGGTGAATTGAAGGGAAGACTAGGGCATACAACAATCGATCTAGGAGTAGCTCCAAAGAAGCTGGAATCATATCATGATGGAAATGTTAAGGGTACTACTGATCCAATGGCTAGATTAGATGGTGTAAGGGGACATCTTGTTTCTTTCCCTTCCGATTTTATGTGCAAAGAAGATTTAAGACCCGTGTTTAAAGAAAGTGAGTATTATGCATCACCTCACGTTTTCCATTAAACGTTCGCGCTACCACGTAATCACAAAGTGGGTTTTGTTCATTTTTTTTGTTTCGGGAGAGTAGATAGAACATAAGAGACATACATATCATTGTTTTCCAGACTTTCAAAGTAATTGTATAGTGCCAAATTGATTCATTTATACATGCCTCCCAACTATCTCATAAGATTACTCTATGTTTTTGACTCTTTTTTTTCTTTATAAAAAATGGCATATAAATTCACCATCATTTTTGATAAATCCATCAAAATTATACATTGTTTGTGTGTTCATTACAATATATTAATACATAATTTTGGTGGATTTATCAAAAGTGATGGTGAATCTATCATTGTCCACTTTCTTATATATCCGTTGGAAAGATATCTCGTACCCAAATATAATTTCAATATTATCACAAAACGTTAATCGATAGATTACAAACCGTATAATAATTTCAATTTTTTTCCTACAGTATCAACGTAAGTGTTTATAGACATTTATATATCATTCAATTTCAGTTATCTTCAATTTCTCCCAATTCTTGAGATATTCTGGATAACTGGAACTAATTCTTCAATCCTTAATTAGATTCTAGAATTGGATCGTATCACCATTATTCATAAAAGAAGATGATTAGATCCGAAATATGTAAGTTTTTTATGATTTTGTATGTCGTTTCATGAATATGAGTTTCAAGTAATTGCTCATATCAATTGAGTTTGAAATTTTGAGATGAAGTTTATTGTCTTTGATGAGTGCCAACTGTTTGGTGAATGTCTAGACGAAATTTCTTTTGTAGTTTTATAAGTTCCCTGTCATTTTGATCATCGATTCTGAAGTCAAGAATTAAATGTGGGTCTTGAAGTCCTCACCATGCTTTTGATGATGAAGCCAGACCTGATAATTCTTTCGTTGCTGTTTTTGACTGTATGGTTGTGATAAATGGGAGAATTGCAGTTCTATGAAGTTTGCAAAGGATTCGGGTTGCTGAAAATGTGAGTTTTATAGTGATTCTAATAGTAACTGCGGTACCATCTTGTACTTTTGCAACTATATTTTAACTTATGTAGATTCCATTTCTTTTATGATGCTACTATATTTTACTTTTGCAACTATATTTTAATTATGTACTTTTGCAACTAACTTTTTTTAGTTTGTTTGCTAATATTTACTCTGGTTCCCAAACAACAAAATACAATTCCGTGTTAAGAGGATCTTTGAATAGCTGATAAAATATATCAGAAACTCAAAAATGCACAACTACTACAACAAAAAGACTTTAGGTACGCCTAGCACACTAGCTTATTTGTTGTTTATATGAATCTAAACTTATTTTTTTTAATAAGCTCAAGCTAGTATAATTATTTGGGTGATAATAATTATAAAAGATATAAGAAAAAATAAGCTTTACAAATATAAACTATTGAATTTAACTTTTAAAAACAAAGTAGAGCTTCCGAAAAGAAGTAGTGCTTGTAAAATATGAAATCACTAAAAGGTCATCTATTATATTATTTTACATTTTATGTTTATGTCCTTTTAAATCAATTTTCAATTATAAACTTTCAGCTCCAACTTTCAATTCCAAAAATAAACTCCAGCTATCAGCTAGTTTCACTAAATATACCCCAACACATCTTCCAAATAAGTTGTTTTATTGTAAAATAGGGAAAGATTAGAGAATTTGTTAGAAACAGCCCCTTCCATCTGTCATCATACACCAGTAAACAAAAAATTTGAAGTGGAAGAGAAAAAAAACAAACACAATGTTATCTATGTATTTGGTGACCTCCACAACCTCTACCCTTCGCTAATAGCTATGCCAACTGCTTTTCATTTGTTTCTGCAGAGGGACAATAAACCAACACACAGTAGGATGAAACTAATGACTCCAAACTTTTTAAATGATGGAATAAGAATCTACTATAAGAGGAACAAAAACTCATGAAGTTGCTAAATTCTATAAAGGCTCAAGCAATATAGAGCATATTAGGCTTAGTGACTTGAAGTTTAATAATTAATACATCCCTTTTCATGAACTACCCATTTTTCATCATATTATGAACATCATCTTTGATCTAAATATGATGCCAACAAAGAAGCATATGAAAAATTAGGAAGAAAAATTAGAACAATGATTTAAATTTCTGGTAGCATATTATGTTTCATAACTGACAAAAACCAAAACTATATGATATGTTTCATTCTATAAACAACTCACAAGGCTAACTTAGTCATTCACAACCATGTTCTCCATACCTGATTGGCTCTCGTCTTTCTTGATGTGCAGACCATTCTTTGGAGATGAAGAAACATCGACGACAATAGTATCTTCTTCATTAAAATCTCCTCTTAATATACCCATTGAAATCTCGTTCTCAACCATCTGTTGTATCACTCTTTTCACTGGTCGTGCTCCGAAGTTGGGGTCAAACCCTAATTTCCCAAGAAAATCAATAGCTTCCGTTGTGTAACACAGATCAATTTTCTTCTGTTTAAGCCTATCTTTCACACGATTCAACTGCAACACAATTATAGCCATTTAGATTGGGGCAAATTGCCAAGAAAGGTAACATAAAATATAATTTTTGGCGACAGGTATGTAAAATTTCTGGCTTATAAAGAGATAGGAACATAAATTCAGTTCTCACATTTCAGGAATATTGAAACTGAAGTTTCCCAAGAAGGTAACATTATACCGAGTATTTTAATTTTGACAGTATGGTGTATGTAAAGTTGTCTTTTTAGTCCATGTTCCCCCTAAATGTGAAAACTTGAACTTATGTCACCTTTTTATTTCCAAGAAAATTGTTTCTTATACATACGGACTAATTGTACCTGGATCTCAACAATGTGTCTGATTTCTGTGGAATCGAGCGGTTGAAAAACAATATACTCATCAATTCGGTTCATGAACTCAGGCCGGAAAGTTTGCCTAGCCAACTCAACAACCTGCTTTTTCATTAAGTCATAAATTGCGTCTTTGCTATCATGTGTGCTTTGAAGAGTATCTAGTATATAATGTGAACCGATATTAGACGTCATTATCACAACCGAATTTGTAAAACTAACAGTCCTTCCTTGAGAATCGGTTATTCGTCCATCATCTAGTAACTGTAACAGAATGTTGAACACGTCATGATGGGCCTTCTCAATTTCATCGAACAGAACCACCGAATACGGCCTTCGGCGCACGATTTCAGTAAGTTGACCACCTTCTTCATAACCAATATAGCCAGGTGGCGCACCAACTAACCTCGACACCGCATGTTTTTCCATATATTCACTCATATCGATTCTCACAAGAGCGTTCTCCGTGTTGAAGAGGTAACTGGCAAGGGCCTTTGCAAGTTCCGTTTTACCAACGCCTGTGGGACCCATGAACATGAAACTTGCTATAGGTTTGTTAGGATCAGATAGTCCGGCCCTTGACCGTCTTATTGCATCTGCCACCGATTTGACTGCCATATCTTGACCAACAACTCTCTTATGAAGAACGTGTTCAAGTGACACGAGTTTATCTCTCTCTGACTGTTGAAGGTTTGATAAGGGTATTCCGGTCCATTTGCTTACGATTTCAGCAATGTCAACATCTGTCACTTCTTCACGCAGCAAAGATTTCCCGGAATGCTGATATTCATACAGATTTCTCTCAGCTTCTTCTAGCTGGCGTTGGAGGGTCATTAATGTTCCATATTTGAGCTCAGCAGCCCGGTTCAAATCATAATCACGTTCAGCAGCTTCCATTTCTTGGTTTACCCTATCAATCTTTTAACACGAAGCTATAATCAACAAGTAGCATGGAAATATATAATATCTAAGGGAAGAGGTTCAGTCGATATGGGTCATAATTCAGTGTAGTGGGTTGACCCACAAACACGTGTTCAATTTTTTAAGATAATTACAGATTAAAAACGCATTAAATATGACAAGAAAAACAAATTACCTCCTCCTTGATCGACCTTATGCGGGTTATCAGTGATTTTTCACGCTCCCACTGTTCATTGAACTCTTTCTGTTTCTCTTTCAAAGATTCTAAATCACTTTCCAGTTTTGTCAGCCGTTCTTTTGATGCTTTATCAGTATCATTTTTAAGAGATAGCCTCTCCATCTCGAGCTTCAACACAGCTCGATCTATCTCATCCAATTCAGTGGGTTTAGACGTAATTTCCATTTTTAGTTTTGCAGCAGACTCATCCACCAGATCAATTGCTGCCATCAAGAATTTACATTAATATGTGAACAGAACAAACCTTAAATTTCAGACAGTAACTTTATTTTATGTTCTGACCTTTGTCAGGCAAAAAACGCTCGCTTATGTATCGATCAGCAAGAACAGCAGCTGATACTAGCGCACCATCTGATATTTTAACCCCGTGATGCAGTTCATATCGTTCCCGTAATCCACGGAGAATCGAAATTGTGTCTTCAACGGATGGTTGATCACAAAATACTTGTTGGAACCTACGTTCCAAAGCCGGGTCCTTTTCAATGTACTTGCGGTATTCATTTAATGTGGTTGCTCCAATACATCGAAGCTCGCCTCGACCAAGCATTGGCTTCAACAAATTTCCAGCATCCATTGATCCACCAGTAGCTCCTATACACACAAATAGTCATCCCATTATTATTTTAATTATAAGAGAATAAACTAAATAATAACGAGCAAAAGTAAAATCGTTCACCTGCACCAACCACAGTATGAATCTCATCGATGAACAAAACGATTTCTCCATTTGAAGCTGTGACCTCCTTTAATACAGCTTTAAGCCGCTCCTCAAAATCTCCTCGGTATTTAGCACCAGCAAGCAATGAACCCATATCCAAAGATATCAGCTGCAGAAATTAGAAAATTCCATTTTGTTTATCACAAAACAAATCAACAACGAGAGTAAGATGATAAAGTAAGCCTTGTTAACTTCTTATATAACCTTACGATTCTTCAGAGGCTCTGGTACATCTCCACGTACTATTCTCTGAGCTAATCTGTATGATATAAAAAGTTCCATAGTTAACAATTACTGTGAACAAATAAAGGACTAAACATACATGCGAAATTCAAGAACAATAACGTACCCTTCGGCAATTGCAGTTTTCCCAACACCGGGCTCACCAATAATGACAGGGTTATTTTTTGTTCTTCTAGACAATATCTGGATGCACCGCCGGATTTCATCATCCCGACCTATGACTGGATCAAGTTTACCCCTTCTAGCAAGTTCCGTCAAGTCATTACCATATTTTTCAAGTGCCTGATATTTCCCTTCAGGATCTGTATCAAATACATGAAGAATAAGAACATTACGATCAACGGTTTGATAGTAGAAAAAAGCATAAAACTTTGAATCAAATAAGTAATGACTATACTTTGATCAGTTACTTTCTGATTTCCACGAATAGCTTGAACAGCGTCTTTTAATGCTTTCTCACTTAGCTGCAAGTTTGTCAACAGCTGTTTTCCGAATCGTTTATCTGAATGGAATGCCAACACTAGATGTTCCACAGAAACAAAGTCATCACCCATTTCTTTTTTATGCTTTCTTGCGTTTTCCAGCAAAGAACTCAGATTAGACCCGAGTACAGGATGACTGGTGTCACTGACCTGCAAAAGACTAAGTAGTATCGTTTACTGCACTCACAAAATGTCAAATCAAAACTACCAATGTTAATACCTTTGGTTGTTGATCTATAAAGTTATCTGTAGCTTGCAGAACTGAAGTGTTGTCCAACCCAGCCTTTGTTAGTATCCGTCTTGCTAAACCATCTTTTTGCTCCAAAAGGGCTTTCATTAAATGCTCGGACTCTACAATTTGTTGTTTGCTACCTCGTGCTGCATCTATTGCACCAACGATTCCTTCCCATACCATCTCAGTGTAATCCTTATTATTGACCTAATATTATAACATAAAATTTTATACAAAGAATGCATAAGACATGCAAAGACACAAACTGGCAACTACTTCCTAATAAAAATGATTAAAAAAGATTAAATGTCCCACCATATAGGAGATGCGATAATGTTCCTCATAACAGTATTTACTTTCTATTGCACGTCTTCCAGACACCTCTCAAACTACAATTGTGTTATGGTTTAAAATCAATCAACGATCTATGTGTAAACCAATCTGTGTAAAACCAAGCTTACAAAGTTCTTTGATCTTTTAAGATTGATCAGATATGATATACTGATAAGGACAAGATAGATGAATTCTATGACAACCATGATTGCAATTAACATCCATTCAATGTTAGGAGATAGGTTCAGTACGTGGAGTCTTCTGATGATGATGGGGACGATATAGAGTTCATTGATAGGCCACATTGACGAATTGGTGATCGACCACTTGTAGGGTTTAACCGACCTAGGGGGGAAAATCGTAGGTTTGAAAATCAACAAACGTTTGGGCAGCAACAGGGGTATTGGGTTAAGGCTGAGATCCCTAACTTCCATGGGAATCTCGAACTTGAAGCCGTTCTTGATTGGATATATGAAGTGGATAAGTTCTTTGATATCATGGGTGTCCCTGAAGAGGAGCAGGTGAAGATTGTGGCCTATAAATTACGTGGCGTAGCTTGGTGGGAGAATGAGCAAGAAAATCGTAGACGATAGGGTAAGCGTCGGGTTAGAGAGTGGCCTCGAATGAAGCAATGTCAAAGGCTAGATTGTTGGGAAAAACAATGGTCAAACATAAATTACAAATCTGCTGAGCCATATTCTGAGTCTAGGTGAAAATTTGACCAAGTGTTTCTTAGTTTGTGTATATTGCTCACTCTGAGTTTGGCTAAGCACATACTCGGACTAAGACAATTTTTATTCTTAATATGTACAAAATGCTTAGTTTGAGTCTGAGTCTGTGTGACGTCAACTAGACTCGGACCAAGACATACTCAAGTCAAGACAGACTTGGTGGATTTGGTGGATTTGGTGGATTTGTCGGGTAAGAAAAGCATCTAAGCAAATAGGATGGTCTAAGATGTACAAGACACTCATGAAGTTGTTAGAGACAGAATTGTCGAATCAAATGCCAAGTATAAGGTTGATGCCGATAAACACCGTCGTGTCAAGTTGTTTGAGGTAAGTGATGAAGTTTTGGTGTCTCTTCGTAAAGAGCGTTTCCCAATAGGTACATATAGCAAGCTACAACAAAAGAAATATGGTCCTTACAAAATTTTGCGCAAGATAAATGATAATGCTTATGTGGTTGATCTACCTTCTACTATGAGTATTTCCAAAACTTTCAATGTCTTGGATATCTACAAATTCTACTATGTGGCTGAAGTTGTTCATGAGAACTCGAGGGCGAGCTCTTTTCAAGTGAGGGAGAATGATGAGGACAAGATAGAGGAATTAGTTGTGGAGTATATGAAGCAATTGGAACATGGAAAACGAGCTAGAATCAAGAATATTTGAAATTGTCACAAGAAGAAAAAGCATATTTGGATCGTTCTTTATTTCGAGGAATTTGAGTGTTGGGCATCTAGGTAGAACATATATGCTAAGACCATTTCCAACCGTGGGTGTGTCAGTTTTGTGTCAGTTGTGCCACCTCAGCGCCACATCGCCACCTCCCAAACTGACACAAAATTGACACAAAACTGACACAACACTGCCAAAAGTAAATGTGTCACTTTAATTTTAGACCCCACACCTTATTTTATTTTTTTATTTTTTTAATCGACACATTAATTAAAAAGTCACATTTAAAAATAAAAATACATTCATTAATAATATAAAAAAGTACATTACATTCATTAATAATAAATAGTAAAACATTACATTTATTGTAAAAATTTAATAATGTATGTGTGAGTGATGTATTTGAATGTAAAAAGATGATGAAAAGTATGTGTGAATTGAAGTTCAGTTGTATGTATATTTATAATGTGTTTGGGGTAGAATAAAGGGGTTCAAAAAACAAAACAAAAATTATTTTTTTACAAAGAACAGATATATATCCGTTATATAACGGATATATATATATAAAAAAAATTGTTTCCAACAGTCAAATTAAAAAAATAAAGTGGGCCCACACATGCGTCGCCTCCCTCATCGGTAAACCGAACCAACCAAACCAACGCAGTCAACCAACGCGCCGGTACCAACGGCGTCGGTCAGCCGACGTGCGTCTGTTCCCAAACTGACACACCGTTGGCAATGGTCTAATAACTTCCTGCAGAGATGTTTATTTTGGTTAGCATCTAGGCACCACCAAGATGTCAATCTTTATTTGTTTATGTTGTGACTTTTATGGTTATAAATAATTTTAGTATGTTTCTAGAGTTGATTAAATTTCTTTTCCTCCAAGTTTTATATCCCTATAAATATAAGGCTTGGAATTATTGTAAGACACTTTTGATTATACATAAAAAAAAATTGACTTTTAGCCTTAAAAACCTGCGTTGGTTTTTTACGGCCCTGTATTAGGGTTACCCTCGGATCAGGGTTTACCAAATCGCTTCCGCATTCTGCATCATATACAGATAGTGGCCATAAGTTCACTATAACAGAGGATATAACGAACCGTAAAGTCTATTATATACTTGAAATGTACATAAACGTAAGGCACTATTAGTACTAACAGATAAAAGGTTTTAATCCACCATTTATAATTAGTCAGCAAAAGGGATATTGGTAACCCTATATACCAAAAGGTCGACCTGATCCAACTTTACCACTATCATTAGAGCATTAACCCGTCATCACTAATATTACTTGTAATTATTTATATTCTGATAATAAAGTGGTTTTAGCAACTTCAGTATTTTGATAAATGAAATCCTTTCGGACACAAAGGTTAATGCATATGGTTCTTTATATTTTTATATTGTTTCATCAGATATTACTATGGTATCATGATCAGAGCACTCAGTGCTGATCCTAACGTACCTTAAAAGGGTTAAGACGATACATAATTAAAGTTTACATCTTTTTCCAGATAAACCGAGAACCGGAAGTAATACGCATTTAAGTATTTTCATTCTCAACATTCCCCTTTTGCTTTACTGTTACTACAAACTAGTGCCGTAACTACATACATGTTCCCTATCCTACTTGCCCTTGTTTTGGTAAATTCAAAGAGTACAGCAATTCACAATACCATAAAGCTATACATACACATTCATAATTCATAATTCAATTATAATAAAATTAAAAGGCATTATTTACCGGAGAAGAGCTGGCAGCAGCAGTGGAATAAAGTCTTGGACTTAAAAACGAAATGTTGTTGTATCCAATAAAACTTCCATGAGGGATGTTATTTATAACATTCGAGAACGCCCATGGCCTAATAACATTATTTGGGGATACAATGTCGGAAGCGCCAGTGAGTGACGAGAAATTGGACCGAGATTGAGAACGAGATGCGTAAAAAGAACCATCGATAACTGCAATTAGATTGGATTGAGAGAGCCTGATTGTGGTGGAAGTGGCAGTCTTCCGTATCATGACTGCAGCAGCCATGTAATGTTATTGTTGAATTAGAGTTGTGTGTGATAATTGCTTGATGGTGATTGGAGTAATTGTTAGTTTAATTGATGAAAGATTAAATAAAAAAAATAAAAAAATAAAAACTGAGAAGAATTTGGAAGATGGAAACTTGGAGAACAAGAGGGATGATTAAGAAATATGAAGCTTCTAGAAACACCTGGTTTGGAACTCTCTCGGTTCTGCTTCTTTTTCCCGGTGAAAGTAGCATGTTGCACGTGAAGCGCGCATGTTCCTTTTTTTCTTCTTTTACCTTCTTTTTCTTTTCCATGAAAACACAATTTTAAAAGTACATTTATTCACACAATTTTTATAAAAAATATTTTATAAAATGAATTGTATCAATCATACAAAGTGAAAGAGTAATGAGAGGAAAAAAAACATTAGTTGACAATTTCAAATCAACTTTCTAACAAATTGATTATGATTGTTTTATTTATATAAGTCAAAAAATGTTAGGTTAAAAATTAATTTGAGATAATATTAGTTGAATCTTCAAAATTTCTCAAGTTCTAAATTCACTTCATAAACCCTTCTAATCATTTTATTAAAAAAAAAAAACTATATTAATATTGATATAAGAAAGGTTTGTAATCAGACTTATATGAAGGAAACTCCATGTATGCATTTTATCATATAGTTGATGTACATATGTAAACATTACTTTCGTCTTAACGTTACTTCATCATAAACATGTATTATGGACTACTGGAATCTCCCAAATCATTAAAATTGACAAATATATGTAAGGAATTCTAAATTTGACGAAAGAACAGGTAAAAATTAATAAAATTATAAAAACCTAAAACATGAAAAATAGACACACAAACAAAGTATTATAATGAAAATTAGGTTTAAAAATTAAGATAACTCATAAGGAAAAATTGAAAATAATACATTAAAAAATAAAGTATATAAAAGGAATACTTGAATCACCTGGATGAACTTGATCGGAAGAAGCTCCTAGAAGATGAAATCGAATGGTAGATGAAGAAGAGACATGTGAAATTAAAAAAAGATTGAGGCGTGTAAAACAATTTTCAAGAAATCATACCTTATCAGTTATTACTTCTTAAGGTTACAATTACTGCAACATAGTAAGATTTGAAATAATATTTCTTTTGTAAAATATATGTTAAAATAGATAGAAAATATTTAACATATTTAACCTTATTATTTATGACATCAACCATTTACTCACATCGTACCACGTTAGCAAATAAACCTATCTAAGAAAGGGAAACATAGTTTTATGATGTCAGTTTTTTTTCTAGAGGTGTTTTTCCCAATAAGGTTTTAACTTTTATATATCAAATATTGTTAAAAGTTTGAGGTTATAGAAAAAATTAACTTTAAATTCTCATAAGTTTCAATAAACTCATTTGCAGAACACATTATTTATATTGTAAGTCAACGTCAAATTCAATTAATAATTCAGTTAATTATCTTATCTTTAAAAAAATCTAACATATGTCCCAACATGAAACATGGCGTAAAAAAAAGTATCTTTTATGGTGGAGAAATATCTTTAAATATTTTATTTTACTGCCATATCCTCCTTCCGTTTCATGTTTATAATTCGTGTTTTTTTTGGACGTTTCAAATTAATTGTTCACTTTCAAAAGTAGTTGAGTATAATTAACAAAAGTTTATATATTATCCTTACTTTATATGTATATCATAAAAAGGTATGTAAAAAGTAAGGGTAAAATTATCATCTTACATAAAAACATAATATAATTATTGTGTTTTTTTAAACTGCCTAATTTTTATTTTTAGGCAATAAATTTGAAATGAAAGGAGTAATATAATCTTTCCATAATTACTATTTTCTATGTGAATATGTTTTTCATGTTCATAGAGTATTGAATGATGGACATTTTTTATATTTTAAAATCTAAAATTGTGGTGTTGGTGACTAAATTTTAACAGTTAAATAGGTTATTATCAATACCACTATTAAGGAATTAGTGTTTGAGAATACATCTAACTTACACTCTATTATGTATACTTAACTAACATATGATGTTTTTAATGTATGTAACTTGTAAAAACGGTTTGATACAACATGCCTACGTGGATCCGGTTAACGCCTAGTCATTAGCCACCTTATATTCATCTTCTTCATCACCTTTTTCTGGCAGCCCCTTACTCTAGTAGCCCATTATTCCGGTAGGGAATCAAATTTTTCGGCAGCCTTTTTTCCTACAACCCCTTTTAAGAGCACTATTACTATTACTTCCACCAAGTAGGATTCCACCAAGTAGGATCAGTTTCATTTAACTCCATATCAAAAAGTAAGCATATGTGCATAAATATATACGAAGTTTGGGGCAACCTATGATTTTCTTTTAATCAATTGCCGCACTTGATTCTAGGTTTTTCTATATTGGTATCACTAAGACACCCCGAATAATTCGAGTACAAATACATTCGGTGATGTAAACACGAATTCCATTTTAAGTTGCTTTGAAGTTGAGTCAATGCAATTGGGTTGCAAATTACAGAACCCTAGCTACGCGAATACCAGGGTTTGTTGCATTCTTACTCTGTATTTCTTTTTTCTTCACTCCATCTTTCCTTTTATAAATAGAAGATTTTACCAATTTTAAGTAGTATTGATGTTTTTAAGATTTGTAGAAGTCTAAAACTAAGGTATAATTTTTACTGAGGTAAACAATACGAACAACCATAAGCATGGCAACTAAAAATTTGCCCTAAATTGATTTTAGGTTTCAAAAACATGTTCATATTTATATTTGCCTTAATTTGTTGTATTACTGAAGAAGAAGATCAAGGTGAGTTGGCAACAAAAATTGAGTTGGTAGATAAGTTGGCAAGCCATGTCAAAAATAATTTGAAAAAAGTCTACGGGTAATGGGCCACGGGTTGAGGCGGTCACAAATATATCATAACAATGATTTTTACAGGTTACGTACATTAAAAACACTACTAATTAATTGGGTACAGACAATAAATATTGAGTGTTACTTAGATGGATTCTCAAACACTTCGATCTATGCTCTTAAATCTTCTTACAAACATATCTGGAAAAAGAAGGCCATCAACATCCATCTTAGCAGGCGGTTTGGTTCGGCCGGCAATCTACAACTCCGGAGATCTATGTCGGACCACCACCGGTCTGGTCGGCCAAAGAACTGCAACTCTGGCGACTCCCCGAACCCGAATTTCTTTGATAAATGTGAAATAAAATGTGTTTTTTGTTTTAGTTATGGAAGATTAGGGTTCGTAGTGTTTGTGGTTTGAAGAAGATGAGGTTAAAAGATAAAAGGAAAAAGAAAATAGAGGGAAAAAGGAACTAAAAATTAGGAAATTGAAAATAAATTACAGTAAATAAGGGTAGTTCGGTCAACCAGGTGCAAAAGAACTAAGTTGGCAAAAGTTGAGAATCACGTAAATTAAAAAATCTAAAAAGAATTATAAAAGAACAAAACTGTCAAAACCAATAAAAACTACAATTTTATGTTGTTATTACTTGTATTTTGTAGTTTCCCTTCTTATTATTGTTTTGTTAATTTCTTTCTTATGAGAAATAACATTTCGCACTTACCACTCCAACATTGACTTGAACAATCAATGACTCGTATTGAAAAATCAACTCACGAAGTTCGTAAGTTCAACGTGTTTGACATACTAGCTTATTGAAACTTATCAAAGTTTAATTTATTTTAGCTTATCGAAACTTATTATGGTTTAATTTTTTTTCCGTAAGTTAAAGCTAGTAGAAAATAAACTCTTAAAAATTAAGCTAATTTAACTGACTTCTAAAAAATTATAAAAGATATAAAAGACAAAATTCAGTAAATACTTCTTATTAAATCTTTTTATCTTATTTGAATTCTATATTTTTATTATTTTATTCAATTTAGATTATAAACTTTAACTTCACCTATTCATTATAAATTGCAGCTTCCAGTTTTAAATATAAATAACTGTAAATTTACATCTGAAAAGAAAATTTCACACACAAGAACAGAAGAACACAAGGGCCCAACTGTCACAGCCAATAAGCCCAACCCCTATGGGCTATGACGCCTTAATTTTCATCAAACATACATTTAACTCAAACTCAAAGCTGTGTTACTCATTTCGAAGAAATAAATACTTTTTTCAATTTTAAAATATATGTCGACCATAAAAGTAATCTACAACTTTAATAATATATAAAAATTAATGTTTTAATATTTAAACATCTATTTTACTCTTTTCTTTTAAGTACAATTTTTAGAAAAAGTACAAATAAAAATATTACAATAAGATTGATATCACTATTTCACTTTTGTAAATAGACATTTATTTTAACATATTACGAAAAGAAAACATGAACACGTATTTTGTGATGGATAGAATAAATTCAAACAAGAAAATTGGTGATAAGAGATACTTGTAGCTACTGTAAATCGGTAATGAAATAATTAAAGGTTCATAAAGTGTTTCATGATGTAAATTCACACTTTATTATATTCGATACATTAGTTATATATGTTACAAAGGCATGCAACTAAATTGTACAAAAATACACTGAAAATTTGTATCACCCAAATAATCGATGCATTTCACATACAATTCTGACCTACAATTTTCGTGGAAGAGGGATCAAAACTATTTGAAGTACCAATAAACACCTTTATTCTCCGAATTCTCATCCGGTTCGACGTAGATGCACTCTATCGTGTCTCTCCACATTGCCTTTAGCATCGGGGTATCATCGAACTTATAGTAATCACCTAACATAGGCTTCACAGCCTCTCGAGCCTCAATCGCATGATAATGTGGAATCGTTGGGAACAGATGGTGAATCACATGATTTTGAGGCGCATGATGGAACACCCAATTCAACAAATTACCATAATCTCTATCGATTGTCGATAAGGCACCTCTTAGCCAGTCCCATTCAGTGGAATCATAGTGAGCGATTGATGGGTGACTATGGTTTAAGTAAGTCAACACGATAAAGAAACAACTCATCACAAATAATGGAATCCCGTATAAAAAGAGGGTTGATTTTAAACCTTGTGTGATCACAAGGCGGTAGAGAGTGTAGAGAACCGCAATAATTCCAATATCTGATACTACAACTTGAGCACGTTCACTGTCGTTAAAGATACCGCTTTGTGGTAAGTAGTGGTTTGCAAAACCTTCATAATCGCGACCATAAGTGTTGAAGATTAAGTACAAAGGTAAACCGAGTGTAAGTCGTAGCGTAAGAGTGAACACGTTTCCTGGCCCGTTGTTTAAAAACTCGGAGAAAAATGTGTCCTTCTTGCGTTTTGGGATGTAAACCTCGTCGTACTCGATTGAGTTTGTGTGGGCATGGTGGCTACGATGACTGTACTTGAATGAAAAATACGGTGTTAAAGTAACCGAATGGATGAAGAAACCAATTGCATCATCGATCCATTGGTACTCGCTTAAAGCGTTGTGTCCACTTTCGTGGCCGAGGATCCAAAAGCCCATAAGAATACTACCTTGAGCCAACCAATAAACTGGCCATGCGATATAGGAGAGGGATTTAGGGAGTAACTGGATGTAATTGGATGCGAGATAATAGAAGGTGTAGATTATGACGAGATCACGAAAAAAAGAGCCTAAAGAGCGAATAAGGGAACGTTTGAAACAGTGTGGTGGTATGGCTTTCCTTAGATCACCTATGCCGAATGGAGGTTTTGTGACGGGAACACGTTTGAGTATGTCTTTTTCTGTCTTTGAAACGTTCATTTGGCCTCCGGCTCCCATGGTTTCGAACCCGAAAACCTGATAAATTTGCTAGTGAGTTAGACTTACGTTATAATTTTACTTCGATAAATTGGATGTAAGAAGAAAAAGAATGGTACATACCTGGTCGTTAAGTGTTGAAAAATGCAGAAGATATGCTATTGATTTATAGTTGTAGATTGGGACATTTTCGGTGCAGCATGCATGTTAATTAATCTTTCATAGTTTTATATAATTAAGAACATATCTAGAGCACACTTGGTTTTAAAATTGGTGGATTACTTTACAAAAATTGCCGGCGTTCTTGACCATCTCACTTTCTAGCAACATATTATATAGAGTGAAAAATACTTTTTTGAGTTATTGGAAATATTAATTTATTTTTTTATATATGATTTTCATTTTTAATTGTATAAAGAATATACTAATTTTTAATTTTATTAAAGTTCATCGGTCTCATTAGTTTCATTTACAAGTATAAACTATTGATAAGAATATATTAATTGTGCATTTTAAGGTATGGTATTCAAAGATGAACAACAAGTCGTTTTCGTTGCTATTTTGCTCCAACGTTAGCTCACTGGCAAAGGTTTTGGATTTATCTTCCAACTAACTCATTTTAGTGTTTTTATGGTACATTAATTGGATAAATCATACATTTGTAGCTTTGGCCATTATTTTATTTATTGTACGTATCTATTTAATGGTTTATTTTATGTATTTTTTGTTGTAAAAGAGTTGCACGTTTTACTCTCATCGTCTTTGTACGTGATAGCTTTATATAAACACGTGCAACACACGATATTAACATGTCACAGTCAAACAACAACTATCATATATCACGATCCTATATCAATTCATGTTGTGTTGTACTCCGTAAGTTTTATTAATATTTTTGCTTAGAACACTAAAGATCATTTGCTTCTTGTAGTCGCTTAGTGCGAAGCACTATGGTGACAGTCACCCTTCTTTATTATATATTGTTCACATATTTGATGCAGGGGAAAACCAATGGTGCACTTGACAAGATATGATGTTGATTAAAAATGATACTCGTAGTAAAGAAAGACAAATGTAACAATAGTTCTAAAAGCTACGGTTAACGACCATAATTTAAATAAAATCATCACTCAAATTATTAGTTTTCTTTCACACTAGCACATGATTACATGTATATTATCATTGGTTGTATTGGAGAATAATGAGGAAATGTAGTATTTTGTCCTAATATTATTATTTTTCAAAGACAATATAAGAGAGTTGGTTGTTAACGATTGTTAGCATTTATTATTATTATTATTATTAATTTATTATTATTATTATTATTATTATGTATTCCGTACGTATTAAACCTAGCAATTAAGAAGCTAGGAATAGTATGACAATTACATAGTGTTAGATATACTTAAACTTAATCACAAATTCACTATATCAACTTCAAATTTACAAGCTTTTTACTAGAATCGTGTTTCTTATGGCCAAGAAGTGTGTTTAGGTAGAACTATGAACCATATATAATCTTTAAATTAAGTAGCGGACATGATCCATTGAGTTGTAAAAGAAATTTTATTTGAACTCATCAGTTAAATCATAAGTTAGTATCTTTTCATTATTTTATATTCTAAAGCCATTTTAATTATTAAGTGGAGTTTTTCGTCATTTATTTTATACTTTTACTTCTCACTCATATATTATCTGGCATCTACCTTCTGTGTTTTTATTGAAAGAAGAAAAAAGTAGAATATAAAATGAAAGAGAAAAGAAAAGAAGAGATAACAATTTTGTATTCCTGGTTTAAAAAGAAAAGAGAATAAAATTTATACGCTTCGTGTTTCTGAATTGAAGATTTAAAAAGAAAGAAAAGTGAAATTTATACGCTTCGTGTTTCTGAATTAAAGAAAAATAGAAGAAACTAACATTTTATAACTCGTATAATCTTTCATTCTTTTATTTCTTCTTATTCAGAAAAAATTGTCAAATCCATCTTTCATTTTTATTTTTTTCAAAAAAAACTTAAAATACAGTTCTTTCCGTTTCTGTCGCTTAATAGTGGGCCTGAGAGTTAGAGAAACAGTAGCGACAAACTGATGGTTGTTGAAGAATGGGCGAGTCAAATATATTTAGTCCACGTATACGTCAAAAAATTGCATCGGGAGATATTCTTTGTTGGAGTTATTAAATAAATCTATGTAGTGATGGAGTTCATAAAATTCTAAATCTTTTTAATAGTAGACGCTCACATAAATTGACTTTACTTATAATAATAATAAACAAACAAATAAAACAAAAGTTTCGTCGGTAGAAGAAAGTAAACAAAGATAAAATTGCTCCATAATTAATAAATCGAGTAAAAAACAAAGGGAATGTAGTTGAAAGAAAACACAAAAATATAAGCAGAAAAGAAATTGAAACAAAAGTAGCTGCAAGTGTATCCTGGGTTTGGATGACAAATTTATTGTTATTTGTATGAATTTAAGTTTATATTTTTTAGGATTAATTGTTTTGTTATGTATCAAATTTTACATGCACTTTTACTATTGTATGTAATTACCTTTCAAAAGTGCTATTATGTGTATCGAACTTGTGATTTTCAAATATTGTATGTAATATTTCCTTTTTTGACCATCACAAATAATGAAAGTTTTTTTTTTTGTCAACGCTAAAAAAGGCAAGTCACATACAATTGTAAATTTGGTATTATAACCTACCTTCATCATTTATGTACACGAGTTGATTACTTTAAAATGTAGTTTATGGTAAAAGATGTCACTACCCGAAATATGATATTTAGCGACGGCATAATGTGGTCGCAAAAGGTCAGAAAGACGTCTCAGTAGACCTACATAGACCACATGTCGTCGCTGTAGGGTCGTCGTTGTAAGCGCGTATCCGAAGACCTACTGCGACGACATTCTGCGACGCCAGGCCGGGCCCACATGCAATTTCTTTGACCAGTATTGACCACAAAATTAAATGGAAAAGAAAATCTATAGCGACGACAGGTTTTTGGTCACGGGTCAACCTGTCGTCCCTGTAGGTTTTTTGAGACCACATGCTATCCCAACTTTGGCCAAATTGGTGATCTTTGTACACCTTTAGCGACTACATGTCGTCACTAAAGGGTCTGCAGGTTTTGATCAATAATCTTTAGCGACGACATGCTGTTTTGGTCAAAGTTGGTGGAATTTTTGTCGTTTTGTATCTCTTTAGCGACGATATCGGTGTTGTCGCTGAAGATGTCGTCGCTAAATCACCTTTTTCTTGTAGTGCAGGGAGAATGACATATAGGTAACCGCATGCATCATTTCAAACGATCGATTGTGCACAACTTTTATAGAATATTAATGTACATACGACGTTGACAGATATAACACTGAAAATATTAAGACATTGAAAAGGAAAGGTTGTGTCGATCTTCATCTTTTATACATATATTCGTTGGTAATTGATATTCAAAATATGCTATACAATAAACATTGAGTTAAAATTATTATTATTACTCGATCAATAAGTATATGTCAAGGCATATTATTTAAATATACATATTTAAATTACTTTCCTATACACTTTCAATTCTTAAAAAAAACCATTTCACTGTGGATCCGGTTCTTATATTTATATTACTTGTCTGGAATGATATATGTATAGTGTTCTTGGTACTGTATCTTAAATAAAAATATAAGTAATACGGAGTAGTTAGCAGCACACAATCTTCGACCTCCGTTATAAATCTATAAAAACGAAACATATGTTATGTAGTTTCAACATAACCCAAGAGCTCATCAACCACAAGCTCAAAACATCTTACAAAGGTATTTCTATTTAGTCTTAATCTGTGATCAGTAGTCTATACATAGTACTGTACTAGTAAACTGATATCTTTTTCGATACGTAGGTTGAACCATGGGGGCTGGTGGGCGGATGAATGTTGCAAAGGCCGAAGACAAACCCCTCGCTTTCAAACGTGTACCAGTCTCAAAACCTCCGTTCGAGCTTAGTGATCTCAAGAAAGCCATCCCACCACACTGTTTCAAGCGTTCTCTTGTACGCTCCTTTGCAGCTGTTTTTCGTGATTTTATCATTATTGGTGCCTTGTACTATCTAGCTGATACTTTCATTCCTATGCTCCCAAAACCCTTAGCATACGTAGCATGGCCCGTTTATTGGTTCTTCCAAGGTGCTTATCTTATGGGTTTGTGGGTCATTGGCCACGAATGCGGTCATCATGGCTTCAGCGACTATCCATGGCTCAATGACACCATTGGGTTCATTGTCCACTCTTTAATTCTTACTCCGTATTTCGGATTCAAGTACAGTCATCGTACTCATCATGCTAACACAAACTCCATTGAATACGATGAGGTTTGGATCCCCAAACGTAAGTCTGATAAGTTGTACTCCGAAATTCTAAATAACCCAACCGGCGCATTCATTGTATTTGTGTTCAAGATCGTTCTTGGCTTTCCGTTGTACTTTGTGTTCAATCTTTATGGAAGGAAATACGAAAAGGGAATCACAAGTCACTTTTACCCATACAGTCCTATCTTCAACGACAGTGAGCGATTCCAAATCTTCCTTACCGATCTTGGAGTTTTTGGCACTTGTTATTTGGTTTACAAGATGGCCGCAATCAATGGCACACAATGGATGATGAACATATATGGAATGCCAATCCTTTTCATGAGTGGTTTCTTCATTTTACTTACATATTTACATCACACTCACCCTTCGATCCCTCATTACGATTCAACTGAATGGGATTGGCTAAGAGGTGCCCTAGCCACGGTTGATAGAAACTTTGGATTCTTGAACCATGCTTTCCATGATGTAACTCGAACACACACCGTACACCATCTTTTCCCCACGATTCCACATTACCATACTTTTGAGGCTAGGGAAGCCGTGAAGCCGATCTTGGGTGAATACTACAAGTACGATGATACACCCATTCTTGAGGCTGTTTGGAGGGAGACAAAGGATTGCATCTTTATCGAACCCGATGAGGTTAATGGAGAGAAAAAGGGTATTTACTGGTTTTACAAATAGAAGGGTTATGGTTTTATTACTTTATATCCGTTGTTAATGTTTGTTTTCGTTAAATCTATCTATAATAATAATAAGGGCTATATGTGGTAGCAATTGGTGGTATGGTTGTAAGTATTTACTCATGTTAATGTTGTTCGATTTCTTGTTTTGTGAAATGTTTCTTGACTGCTAGTCAAAGACGTACTTCCATGAGTACGTTGGGCTAAATATTGGAATTAACAATGGCAACAATGATAGAATTAATGGAATGTATAAAGTGAATTAATCATTAATCATATTATATGTTAGACTTAGAGCAATAGACCATATATTAAAGTAAAAGACTTGAAGTCGAAATCTTGTAAAGTTTTATCTTACAACTTCTGCTTTCCCCTGCAACTATTAAATGGGATGGTTTTTTAAAGTCCGAATAATCGATCGAGTAGCTTTACAACTATTAAATCATATATTATTTGAGAAGCGTGATCATTTATAAATTAGTACGTGCTATATAAGAAAACGATATGGCAAACAAAAAATAAAAGTGAATACGTTAGAGCTGGTTAAAATGAAAATAATGTTAAACTGATCAATATTAATTTTAATATCAGGTTTAATTTTGATTTTAAAAGGGAATGCATTGGTTAACACTAATTTTGTATTTGTTTTATTTTTCTAATTTTAAATTCGATAAACTTAATAGATTTAGAACAAATAGCACAATAAATTAATTAAAATCAAATACATTACAATACTGAATTAAAAAATACAATAATAAAACTAAAAATGCGTAAAAAAAAATTTAAAAATAAAAATTTATTATATATATATTAAAGGGCAATGCCAAGAATTCTATGACTAATGTGTTACCTTCTAAAGTAATTTATAATGACGATGTGGCTTAACTAGGTTTAAACTTTTTTCTATTGTTTTTGAATTAATAAAATTTGAATATTAACTAAGTTGAAATTTGAATTTGAATTTGAATTTTATAAAAAGTGGTATTGGAATAATCATAACTTATTGTATACGGGTTTGCTTTCTCGAAAAGACATTAAATATATTGGAATACTCATAATTGTATAGTAGTATAAAAAACGTAATGAAAGAAAATTTAATACATAAAATCATTTGTCCACTTATTATAAAAATAAAATTTTAAATAAGTGTTTCTAAAAAAAACACCCGTGTTTACACATGTCACTCTAGTGACATATTAAATGACGATAATTAAAAGACGACAGTTAAACAACAATAATTAAGCATCCTTGCTTAACCTGGACTTATAATAAATATATTTCCTTTTCTTCTTTGAGAAACGCCGCGTCATCTTCCGACAACCTGTCGTCCGTCATCTTCAACAGTTCGAGACCTTTCACCACATCTCACGTCTTGTAGTAACTTGCTTTCTTTTTGGTGACCCTTGGAAAATTTAATGTTGTCGAGTCATCGAAATAAGCACGAGAGTAGCGGCTCCGAAGTAGAGGACGTCTTTGCGCTCTACGAACCCCTTAACTTGTCGGGTGACGTGGGTGGAGATCGTCACCAAAGAGCGTGACGTTGGGGTTTACGTTGTCATAGTCGTCTTTGGATAAATCTGTCGGATCATCAACTTCCGCTACGAACCATTTTTTCCGTGTTCCTACCACAACTAGATCGAGAGCAAGCTACTTTTGTTTGTCCTTCAAAAACTCCCAAACCTTCTGATGATGAAAATGCCCCATGGTTTCCATTTTGAATTGTTACTCAGCCCGCATCCGCAATCGGTCGACATTTTACCCACTAAAAGGCAACGTTTCAACTTTTTGTAAATGTCGTTGAACTTGTTACAAAGGGCATTTAAAACCTTCTATTTTTAGGGCATCATGTCCTTATATCTATAGCTCGGCACGCCCCTTTTTAATTATACTCTTCCACCAACAATTTTTAAAAAAGGATGGCTAGTTTGCGAGATCCCTTTGTTAGGGGATTTGGATGAACAAATCCAAGCCTTAGCTAAAAGCTCTTACTCGTGAGCCGTCAAAATATTTTTTGAGTTCATTACTTTTAGTTGTTTATGTTTCTCCGATTCTTTTGCCTTTATTTTTCTTCGACTTATTTTTGCTAGATGATGTTGGTATCAGTGCCTCGGCCTCGCCTTTTACCGTTAAAGAAAAGATACACTCACAACTGTTTACCCGGCGTTAGCTGGCCAACCTTGACATATAATGAAAGCGATGAAAACCAGCAGGGAGTGGTTAACCCCGGCAGGCCGGCATTAAAGCTCGAAAATAGGAGGCCACATACGACTACTCCGCATGTTTTTAAGGGAGAAAGGGCTAGCTGTTAGGATATGAAGAATTAATTAAATCTGTGATGTGACTAGATGTCACGTGAGAAGCGTTTATGGCAGAATGAAAATCGCGAAGCGAAGTGCTTAAGTCGCGACGCGATCTAAGATCTGATTGATTTAATGAATTTAGTTAGTATGCTAAGTTATCTTTACCTTATTTATATTAACTCTATGTAATTGTAACCTTGAGTTTCAGTATCAAAATAATAAAGAAAGACCTTATAGTTTGATTATGTAGACTAAATCGACCTCCGATTCGGATATCGAATGTAATCACGTTAAATCTTGATGTTCATATTATTTGTTTTTCTTGTTTGCTTGGTTTATTTTTACTAATGATTGAGTGATCAACTTATTGTTTTTAGTTATTTGATTTCGCTGCAATTTCTCACAATTCGTATCATAGCTCTAGGTTGAAAAATTTGGAAACAATAGCAAATGAAAACATTATGAAGATTAGGTTTTTTGATGGTTAGGGTTTCAATTTTTGGGAGATAAAGATCTTGTATTATTGTTCGCATGTAATGGGAGGAGATCTAGATTCGAAAGAAGAGAACCATCGGAAGAACAATTGAAACAACGTGGTTTTGGATTTGTATTTCAAAACTGTTATTGTAAATACAATTACCAAAATCATGACTACAAGACACGAAACAAAACAAAATAAAAGCTTAAAGTGAAAGCAAATTTACATTTAACACAGTATTTGAATCTTATCTTTGGGGTATAAATTTAATTTGTCTATTTGTAAAACCAGTAAATACCCTTCTTTTCTCCGTTAACCTCATCGGGTTCGATAAAAATGCAATCTTTCGTCTCCCTCCAGACAGCCTCAAGAATGGGTGTATCATCGTATTTGTAGTATTCACCCAATATAGGTCTCACGGCCTCCCTAGCCTCGAAAGTATGGTAATGAGGAATCGTTGGGAAGAGATGGTGAAGAGTGTGAGTTCGAGTTACATCATGGAATGCATGGTTCAAGAATCCAAAGTTCCTATCCACCGTAGCTAGAGCACCTCTAAGCCAATCCCATTCGGTTGAATCATAATGAGGGATTGAAGGGTGAGTGTGATGTAAATATGTCAATAAGATGAAAAACCCACTCATGAAAAGAATTGGCATTCCATAGATGTTCATCATCCATTGTGTACCGTTGATTGCCGCCATTTTGTAAACCCCGTAACAAGTCCCAAAAACTCCAAGATCGGTTAAAAAGATCTGAAATCGTTCGCTATCATTGAAGATAGGACTGTACGGGTAAAAGTGACTCGTGATTCCCTTTTCATATTTCCTTCCATAAAGATTGAACACGAAGTACAATGGAAACCCAAGAACGATCTTGAATACAAATACAATGAATGCGCCTGTTGGGTTGTTGAGAATTTCGGAGTATAATTTATCAGACTTGCGTTTGGGGATCCAAACCTCATCATATTCAATGGAGTTTGTGTTAGCATGATGAGTACGATGACTGTACTTGAATCCAAAATACGGAGTAAGAATTAAAGAGTGGACAATGAACCCTATGGTGTCATTGAGCCATGGGTATTCACTAAACCCATGATGACCGCATTCGTGGCCGATAACCCACAAACCCATAAGATAAGCACCTTGAAAGAACCAATAAACAGGCCATGCTGCGTATGCTAAGGGTTTAGGAAGTACAGGAATGAAAGTATCTGCGAGATAGTATAAGGCGCCAATGATGATGAAATCACGAAAAAGGGCAGCAAAAGAGCGCACGAGAGAACGCTTGAAACAATGTGGTGGTATGGCCTTCTTGAGATCGCTAAGCTCGAACGGAGGCTTAGAGACTGGAACACGTTTGTGAGCGACAGGTTTTTCGTCGGTTGTAGTATTAACATTCATTCGACCACCGGCCCCCATGGTTTTGAACTGTAAATAAAAGAGAGGTTTTTGAAAGATGTTTTGGGTGGTGGATTGTGTGGAGAAGAAGTGCAAGTATGTTGGGTATTTATAGTTCTAAGTTTCAAAAATGGCTGCTGATTTTGGATCTTATACTACTAGAGTAGATGGGAGTATGGAACCAAGTTAGTTGAGAGTAAAAAACACGTGATATGGATATTACTTGTAAAATATTTCGGTTTTAGAATTCTGTGAAAACGGTCAATTTGGTATATCACTAATATCTAAGTGTCTATCATAAATGATATTCTAAAAAAACATTTTGATAAATTTATTAAAATCGTGCATTAAAAACTTAAATCATACTCATAAGTGGTAATGTTCAATTTAGGTTAATTTATCAAAGAGTTTAGTAAGTTTATCATATTGTTCCTAACATAAGTATAAAAAATTGTAGATTAAAGTTAAGTGAAATGAACGTAACAGTCGATTGTGTCTCATTACAGAGTTTTAGATTAAATTAATGTTTTTCTCTTTTTGCTACATTTAGTAAACTAATTATATTGTTATTCTTTAATTGTTTTTGAACAACAACTTGAAGCGCGACTAGCCAAAGAGCGGTGTGAATCACGATTTTATTAACAATAACTAATAACTTTATTTTCACATATAACTTTTTAAAACAAATTACATACTACATATTTTTTTCCTTGAAATGGAGCATATATGAGTCAAAGGTTGTTTTAAGACATTGCCAAAGCAGTAGTACCAAACTACCATGTTTTTAGCCCTTTGTGGTATCGTTTTTCTTGGCACAAGACCATTAAATACGTTGACTACAACTTCTTTTGTACTCCCTATAATATTTTCTCCGTCCTACTTAACGTGTCACGTTTTATTATAATACAGTTTTAAAAATTTCCACTAACTATACACCTATCAAATAGTATATCTACACATTAAAGTCTCTTTTGATTAATTGTAACATAAATGTATACACTTGTAATGGGACGGAGATAGTAACATGACTTATGATTCAAGGGGCAGACCCCTTATTGAAGGAAATGTATCTTAGCCCTTCATTTAAGTGATCTAAGGTGCATATTCATCTAGGAAAACGTGAGGTCTATTTGGTCGTTAACTAAAACTTTAGAGATTGAAGTGTTAATTGTATTAATGAGCCAAGGGAACTCACGTTATTTTACTTGTAACCTTGATTCTCACATTTATAACCATATCAAACACTTTTCTTTTCACTAGCTTTTTCTCTCACATAAAAACACATACACACACTTCTTCATTCAAAATACACTCACTAAGTTCAAATCCTCTCACAATTCAAGCCCTAATTCAGTAACATTCAATATTTCACAAAATTATCGCTACAAATCACAGGTAATGATTTGTAATCATTTGTTTTAGTAAAAAATTGGACGAAATTGTCAAAGAAAACTTATGATTACCTGTTATCCTTTTCCACTACATCTTGTGTATATTTATTACTGCATATTGTATGTTTATGTATTCATTGTTACTGCTTTTTTTATACGTGATTACGAATTATCCTTTTTATACTGCATCTTGTATATTTATTTACTGCATATTTATGTATTGTACTACATTTTGCACTGTATCATTCTTTTTTGTATACATGTTAGACTTTTTCATGTTTTCCTATATATGTATTGTATTTGTGTGTATTTTTAATAAGATTTTTATGTTTTAGTTCATTATGTAGATAAAACAGTGAAAGAGAGTAAGAAGAAGAAGTCACCAAAATTGAAATAGTTAAAGTTAGAGGTTGAGAAGAAAAAAATATTGGAATTGTTAGTATTTGTTTGATTCGACATCCTTTTTATGAAATCACTAAATATATCACTAAATATCGTTGTATATGATACGAATGTATGTATGATTTTTGTATACGGACGTGAATGCATATATAAGCAGGGTACCTGTATATTTGTTTATGTATTGGATTTGTATGAATGATAATGAATTTGGGATCTTCGATCGAGATTTCTGTTTGTGTTCATTTTTTCTGTAATCAGTTAAAAAATTTAGGCAGTGCAAGCAATTTAGGCATTAAGGATTAAAATAGGTGAAAGGACAAAATTAGGGAAGTAGAGAACCAAATATCAGCCTTTAATCTCATTCAAAATGAATGTTGTTAACATTCATATGTGATGAATGTTACTCAAGATTTAATATTCATCACAAATGAATGTTAAAAACGTTTTTTTATAAAAAAAATTAAGGGCTAAAATTTGCTTATCTCTTTTCCTAAAATTTGAAGCTTCCTTATGAATCATTCCCCTATATTATATTTATATTTTATATGTATAGGGGAAGGATCCATAGGGAAACTTCAAAATTTGGGGAAAGAGGGAAGCAAATCTTAGCCCTTGATTTTTTTTATTAAAAAACGTTTTTAACATTCATTGGTGATGAATGTTAAATTTTAAATCTTTTTGTAATTTTTAAAATTCATTTATGATGAAATCAATGGTTGAGATTTGCTTCCCTCATTCCCTATTTTTTTTCTTCCCTCTTGATTCCCACCCTATATGTATATAAATATAAATATAAAGAAGAAAAAAGAATAGTTTGGGTAAATTATCTCTAAAGCAAACTGTATTACGTAACTTTTTTTAAGCCGCTGCAAACGAATTATGTACATTTTATATATTTTAATGTGTACTATCGGCAAAGAAAACTAAGCTCACGAATTTGATTATAAGAAGAAAAGATGCAATACAAAAATGATTAAATTCCTTGTTTTCCTGTAGTTTCAATTCAAAGACGAATCAAGATGAGTTCACAAATTCACCTTAAATTTAAAACTAATTCTAAAATTCAGAGAGTTTAAAATGACCTACCTTAGTATGATATTTGGACCCATATTAGCTTTGAATTTGATAGAGATTTGCACATGTATATGTTAAATTTAGTACGGATATTGAAAGGTTTGAACTTTTTGTTCATGGCTATCTGTTTCCCTAACTAAATCGAAGGAGACGAATTATAAGTTGGATGGACAATGGACGGTTATGTTTAGCTTTTGGGTTGATATGTTTATTACTTTGGGCCAAATCCACTTTTATTTTCTTACACCCTGTTCCCGAGTTTTGTAAGAAAATAAAAGAGGAGAAATAAAGACGGAAAAATAAAAGAGGAATTCAAATCTTCTCAATTTGAGAGGAAAGATATGAATGAAAATTAGACAAAAATAATCATTTCTTTTCTTTTCTCTTCCTTCTTAAAAAACTAGAGAACACAAATTCTTTCTTATTTTTTTCCAGTTATTTTCTCTTCTCTCCTAAATAAAACTCTGGAACATAATCTATTATTATTGTATCTATGATATTACCTAGCGACCTTTATTAAAACAATAATACATTAAAACCCATTCAAATTGAGAGGGAAAGAAAAAAGATATCTTTATCTTTTAGATTTTGTCGTACATATCTATAATTTATAACGACTTATAATTCATTTGAGTGATTGACTTAATTTTTAATTCAATTATGAGAAATGAGTATATTACCTCGAAATAATTACTAACATTTTAATCATCTCAACAATTATACTTACTATTAACATATATAATCTATTATCTATTATTATTATATAACAAGTTTAGATGAAATTGGAGTCTTTGGCTTAAAAATTCCATTTTAAGTATTTCCATATAACTGTTTTTTTTCCTAGCTCTTTGCTAGTGTGAATGAGATTGATGTTTCATTGTTAAAAAAAAAAAAAAGTTACTATATAAATTAAATTTCACTATATTACCACATATATAAATACAAAATATATATAATAAACTTTCAAACACATATACATACTTTCAATCTCTCATCACTCCACCATTATCAACATCACCGCCACATACTGTCAACACATGGACCGTCGCATTGCGCATGTATTTGCTAGTATTTTTAATTGTTTTAATAAAATTTAGTATATTACCTTAAATGGCGAGAAGGTTTTGTTGATTCAAAATGCAGAAGGTCCTTGAATTATTGTTTAGTAAATGATTGATATATACAAAAATAACAACAATATTCAATTCCGCCGAAGACGGAGTATGAGTAAAGGATTAATATATATGAGAAATCCAATCAATCAACTAGCTATATATATAAATAATGGGTCTGTTTGACATGGAGTTTTTAGCTGCTTTAACTTTTAGTTTTTAAACAAAAAGTTCTTATGAAAAATAAAAGTTTTGTTTGTCATGTACAAACTGTAGCTTTAGAATCCAATAAAAAGCTCAAAACCTACAACTTACATTTACAACTACTTCACCAAACACTAGCAAATCCAATATATGGAAGCTTTGTACAATATTTTGATAGAATTTTAGTTAATTCATGTGAGAATTGTAATAAAGTTAATACAATAATATTATTTAAAAGGTTTTTATGTTCAGGTGAATACTTAAACAACTGTAAGTGGATAGAAAATATCAGATAAAACATCCGCATATCTAACCGACCCATTATTCAACCTATCTCATTTAATATTTTATCTTTTCAAAAAAGTTAAACCCGCCTAACATTTTATTCTAAATTCAACACTGATTCACTTACTTTCAACGTTAGGTGTCCACTATCCATATAACAATTTTTATTTTTCGTCATATATATTTTTGATCTTAGATCAAATGTTTTCCTGAGACAACTAAATTATCTGTGTTCTGTTTGGTTAAATGAAAACCTAGCTAAAGTAAATTAAAAAAAACTTATGCGTTGTCAACCAACTTGGACCACTAAACTAACCATGACGAAACTAGGATTGAGATTCGTATAAGGTGACAAAAACCCGGTGGTTGGATTATTATAGTCTTCATATTGCATTTAAGGGCACTTGCAGATTTGAAAAGAATACTTTAATACATTAAGAAACAAATATTGTGTGATAATTAAACATGATTAATTAGCACTCTGGTCTATTGTTATGTGTCACGTCATTACATATCATTTTCATACAATTGAATTTATTTATTTTTAATATATGTCTTAATATTAAAGGTGAATTTATTTTATGTTGATTTGGTTGGTATTCTTTTTCTAAGACAAACAAAGATATTCTAATAATAGCAAGTCACTAGAGTCGGAGCCGGGGAACAACTACCATTTTATAGAGCAAGTCGTGCTCGAGTTACAAATCCATTTAATTCATCATAACGTATGCTGTTTCTAGGCTTTTTTCTTATAGAAAACGATACTATTTCAAACCACGTTTACATAACCACATCCACGCATTGGTTATAGAAAACTTATAATTAGATTAACAAAGTAATAATCGATGTCATCCATCATAATGTACTGTGCAAAAAGGAATAACATTACTCTAACATTATATGCATCGAATAAACCCTTACGTTTGTCAAATCATGGTAAACATATCCTATCGTCGATCATTTATATAAAGTGTCACATATTGTTTTCAAAAGAAAAAACTATGTAGTGTTTAGTTTTAAACGCAACGAGTGACAAACACACGTTAGGTTAGTACACAACCACCAAAAACAAATGACAAAAATACGTACGTACATGCATTAGTCGTGTTGTTATTGTTTTGTTAGATCAGATTTACACGAACTACTTTTGGAAAATGTATCAAAAAGCTTTTATTTATTCTTGAATAGCTCTAACCTTTAATCTAAATTTTCTGTCATGGATAAGACTATAACGAAGAGGATCTTTACAAACCTAGAGTGCCTTCTGATTTATTGCTTAAATAAATCACTAATTACACTCAAAAGTTAATCGGTCAGTAGCATTTTGGAGCATTATACACCTATATTGACTATTTTAAAAAGCTCCAACTTACGTGCTTTTGGCCTTGAGTGTACTCGATAGTATCAGTCTTTTTAGTCAAACAAAATAAAGCAGCCAAAGTTGAAAATCCAAACTATAAATACCCAACATACTTGCACTTCTTCTCCACACAATCCACCACCCAAAACATCTAAACGTGTTTCAAAAACCTATCTTTTATTTACAGTTCGAAACCATGGGGGCCGGTGGTCGAATGAATGTTAATGCCACAACCGATGAAAAACCTGTCGCTCACAAACGTGTTCCAGTCTCTAAGCCTCCGTTCGAGCTTAGCGATCTCAAGAAAGCCATACCACCACACTGTTTCAAGCGTTCTCTTGTACGCTCTTTTGCTGCCCTTTTTCGTGATTTCATCATCATTGGCGCCTTATACTATCTTGCAGATACTTTCATTCCTGTACTTCCTAAACCCTTAGCATACGCAGCATGGCCCGTTTATTGGTTCTTCCAAGGTGCTTATCTTATGGGTTTGTGGGTTATCGGCCACGAATGTGGTCATCATGGGTTTAGTGAATACCCATGGCTCAATGACACCATTGGGTTCATTGTCCACTCTTTAATTCTTACTCCATATTTCGGATTCAAATACAGCCACCGTACTCACCACGCTAACACAAATTCCATTGAATACGATGAAGTGTGGATCCCCAAACGCAAGTCTGATAAATTATATTCTGAAATTCTAAACAACCCGACAGGCGCATTCATTGTATTTGTATTCAAGATCGTTCTTGGGTTTCCATTGTACTTCGTGTTCAATCTTTATGGAAGGAAATACGAAAAGGGAATCACTAGTCACTTTTACCCATACAGTCCTATCTTCAACGATAGCGAACGATTTCAGATCTTTCTAACCGATCTTGGAGTTTTTGGGACTTGTTATGGGGTTTACAAAATGGCGGCAACCAACGGGACACAATGGATGATGAACATCTATGGAATGCCTATTCTTTTCATGAGTGGATTCTTCATTTTACTCACATATCTCCACCACACTCACCCTTCAATCCCTCATTACGATTCGACGGAATGGGATTGGCTTAGAGGTGCTCTAGCCACGGTTGATAGAAACTTTGGATTCTTGAACCATGCATTCCATGACGTAACGCGTACTCACACGCTTCATCATCTCTTCCCCACGATTCCGCATTACCATACTTTCGAGGCTAGGGAAGCCGTCAGGCCTATATTGGGGGAATACTACAAATACGACGATACACCAATTCTAGAAGCCGTTTGGAGAGAGACGAAAGATTGCATTTTTATCGAACCCGATGAGGTTAACGGAGAGAAGAAGGGTATTTACTGGTTTTACAAATAGACAATTACCTAAAGGATAATTGGCTTGATTACACTTGCACAATCAAAACATTGTTAAAGTTATGTAATTTATATTTGGTTTAATTTTGTATAATAAATTAAATTAAATGATACAAGTTAAATTCCTGATTCAATTCAGCTGAAAATGCCTCTTGTAGTAAGGATTTAATTAAGTGTACTAACCACAAAACTAAATTATTATATATTGAAACTAAAATTATGGGATCGCATCTTTAATTTAGTAAACCAAATAACAGATATTATACTTGATAGTTGTAGTTGATAGTATTGACTGGCTTCTAAGATTAAAGTAGTTATTTGATCGACATATAAAGTTTCAAAATGAACATCGCTTTTAACTAAATTCCACAACGAGATGCGACATATTCTAATGTGGGGTGGCGTTGAATGTTGTACCGGTGTTATGAGGCGGAAAGAATACTCCAAAATTGGGGTTGTTAAATTGTTACTGTATCTTAGACTTAAGTATACCCGGCCCACTCCCGAGCCCAATAATAATACTCCAAAGTCCAAACTTTAGAGTTATTCAATTGACTACAAAATTAGTTTCTAGCTAGATTACTAAAGTTCCCGATTATTTGACACTTTAGTACGTTGATACGAGCAAAACTCTTCTCCTTACTTTGCAAATCTTCCAGACAAGTCCGGAGCAAGAAAAATATTTATAAGAAAGCGGACTTAAATATAAGCTTTCATAAGGGGTAAATATCAAAAACACCCTATATATAATATGTATATTTTCATTTTTAAAGGGGTGAATCTTAATCATTAATGATATAATTTTTTTACCTTATATAAATTTTGAAGAAGAGACTTCTGTCTATACTATTCCCACCCTGTGTTCCCCGCATCCGGATTAGGAACATAAAAGGCAACACAAGCAACGGTTGATTAAAAAATATGAATCCTGCTAACAAGTTCTTACAAGTTGCTGAATCACAATTCAAAAACATATATCAACCAAGAGTAGATAAGAATCCCAGAATCACCAATTTAACCGTTTGGTTCGCAAATTTTCATGAAATTTGATAGAATTAAAATTTCAATTATTTTCTATAAGGATATTTGGGTCATAAATGAATTGTACTGAAATTCACTAAATTTCCGTTACTCAAAGTAATTCACATTTTCTTTAAAATTCTAATTCTTTTGATTAATTTTAATTGTATTAAAAATATTTTGCGAATCAAACGCATTATAAGAGTTCAATTGGTGTTCTTAATTAAATATTTGTGGATTTATCTAGTGACTTGTCAAATACTAACTATAAACAAGAATCAACTATTTTATCCAAAGCTAAGTCTTGAGTTTATCCAAAGCATAAAGTCTTGAGAAGAAGCCCAGTAAGATATATTGGCCCAATCAATTTCGCCATAAGTATATACTCCATAGATAATAGATCTACATGAAACAAATATGGATGATCCAAATGGGTATATAGTTACAGTGTTAAGCGATTTATGAAACTTCAAAGAAGAAAGAAAAAGAAAGATCTTCAGAAAATGTGAAAAATGATTTTGAAACTTTTTAGTATACAGAATTATTGCATAGGCTTGGAAGGCAACTTTAAAAAACTTTTGGCTGGTTGTCATTCGTTTTATATCAACCGTCATCAATCGTACCTTTTTCTATACACTAACTTTTAAAACGTAACACTCCTAACAAAAATAAAAAAGCAACACATTCCGTTCTGTAAAGAAAAAAGAAAACAAAATAAGACTGATGTTTTACAGTTTTGACTTTTACAGATTCGATCGTTCGCTAACTATCCGAAATATGTTTTACGTGTATTATGTGATTAATTAATTACGTTCAAACATACAATCTAGATTCTAAACAAGTTTCACAACTCATGAGTCATGCATGCCTTTTAAATATTCGCTTTCCGTGCACTAATAAAATGCCATGTTGATTCTTCATTTTCCGCCCTCAACCATACTATCGATCTCCACATTATGGTTCCAGATATGCAGGTAATTATCGTCTAAACCCATCTCGTATTATGCAATGTTAGTCCTAATTATAATTACATTAATTTGATCAAGGTTCTAATGTTTTATATAAAAATTGCAGAAACCTCGAGTTACCGAGTTCCAGGTTCGAATCGATTGTAATGGGTGTGTTCAGAAGATCAAGAAGGCTCTTAGTGGCATAAATGGTAACTAAAAAATGTAGCTAATATACAACCAAGATCTAGATTCGAATACATGTTTTGAAATATTTAAACCGTAGTATGGAGAAATTGTGTGCTACAGGTTGATCTACTTAAAATTTATATATTTTTCCATATTTAAAGCTACAAACATCTTTTTCAAAACTATGTATGCAAGTTTTTCTTGGTTTATTGTATATCTTTGCGATTATGTTAGAACAATTTCAGCCTTATTGATGTGAACAATGTCACATAATTTACCCCTTTATATATCCGTTGAGAAAGTATACATATGCTCGTCCTCTAAGTTATGATCAAATGTTATGTTAATGTTTTCAGGCATACAAGATATCTATATCGACATCCCGCAACAGAAATTAACAATAATTGGGTGGGCGGATCTTGGAAAAATTGCCAAGGCGCTCAAGAAAACAAGGAAACTTGCCACCATTTCTTCTGAAACAGAACCATCAATCTCAATCCAACCAGAATCCGAAAATTGTGGACCAATTCCTGACCCTTCAAACCCACCTCCAACAGAACCAGATCCACCAGTTGAACCACCAATAGAACCACACAATCCACCTCTAGAACTAGAACCAGAAGCAGCACCACCAAAAGAAGCCGACGAAGTCCACGTGGCACACCGCTACCCACAAGACCATAGCCACAGATACAACCAAGAACAAGTAATTTATAACGCGACCGTGGAAGCTTACTCTAGCTCACACCATCCACAATACGAGCATGCTCCACTACAGTCTATTCGTGTGAACCACAGCTATAACCGATACAAGCCCACTCCTTATGTCACTAAATATAACTATGTCCATCCCCCTCCACAAAATACACATTACAATCGACCCGAACAACCACAACTATTCACACATTATGACAGACCAGAACCACCACTACAACAAACGCATCATAGTGAACCTGAGCCGCCACAACATTATGCACATTACAGCCGAACAGAACCACCAGCACCACAACAAACACATTACAGTAGGCCCGAACCACCACTGCAGCAAACATGTTACACGAGACCTGAACCACCATTACAATACACACATTACAACAGATCAGAACCACTACAACCATACACAAATTACGCCCGGCAAGAGCCACCACCACAATATACTCACTACGGTGGTGAATATTACAGCAGTAGCAACGGAAATGGTAATATTACGTCTATATTTAGCGACGAAAATCCAAATGCCTGTACAGTTGTCTAAATGAATGGACAGGGGACTTCCGTGCGAAAACCATTGTTTCAGTCAACGGTTTGCGAGGATTTACATGTAAGCTATGGCAAGATGATCAAGTGAAATCACATATTTACATTGGTTTGAAAAAAAAACTATATATATATATATATACATTTGTTAAAAAGTACAAATTACTACGGATTTTGTAATTGTTGGTACTATGTTAAAAGTACAAATTACGGTGTCTCTAGAAAGTTACAGGGAATAAACAATTGACTAACACGGTTTAGATAACATTATATATCTCCGTAGAAGCATGTGATGAGGATGGTGGAGAAGAATAAGATTCTTAACTTGCAAGTGCAGCAAGAATTTATGCTTCAATTCATTCTGTGGCCTAACACAATCCATCCATTATTGTAAATAAATATAGATAGATATACGTGTCTATTTGTTGAATTATGACAAATTAGAACAAGCTAGCTAAAATGATGTTTATAAGAAATTTAAAGCTAACGAATTGAAAGCTATACTTTTGAGTGGTTCATCGAAACTAGCTTAGTACGTAAAAGAGTCTTTATGAGCCGTTATTCGTTTTAGCTTTTGTAAAGAAACTATTTTCACAATCAAATCTTGTAATAACATGCCAAAATATATATATATATATATATATATATCTAAATAGAACTAACGAAAAAGTAGAAAGTAAATCAATATTTTATATACTAAAAGGCAGTCTCAAACTCCCCGCAGCGCAACTTCTCGTGGAGACATGGCAAAGGGTTTCGCTGAAACATCAGCTTTAGACCGCTTTAATTTTTTTTATTTGATTTAGATTAACTAGGTCATAAACCTACGTAACTCGGGATAAATTTAATTTTTATAAATGAATTAAATACTAGGGTCAACTTGTGGCCCATTTTCTAATATAATTTATAGACCCGCGATAAGGCGCAACGAATTTAACTTTTATAAATGAATAATATATTGTGGTCATTTTTATATAGTTTATAGACCCGCGATAACGCTAGATGAATTTAATTTTTATAAATGAATAGGTTATTTTTTTATATAGTTTATAGACCTGCTATAACACGGGACGAATTTAATTTTAATAAAATGAATAAAATATTGTAGCTAATATTTTATATAGTTTATAGATTCTTTAATTTTTATAAATGAATAAAATATTTTATCTACTTTTTTAATTTAAATAAATACATAAATATTTAAGGGGCAAAAAGTATAATTATACGAAAGAATTTAAAATAATTAGATTACAAAAAATAAAAAATAATAAAAGACGCGTATTCTTCTATCGTACCACTTTTTAATAAAACACGAACATAATATAATTCATTGGTTAGGTAGCCCAATACTTGTTATAACACATACAGACACGAAGCCATCAATGATCTTTTAATACACCGTTGTCTGAAACCAAACCATCCCTCACGAGATGCACTAGACCCGGTTGATATGAGTATCAAAAAGTATCCATCAACATTGGGCTTTTCGGTGGCCCGATACTGCATTTATCCAAATTCCCAAACCATCTCATTGGATAACAATCTGCACTAACCTTGATGAATTGACGACACAAAAGTGATGATAAAAAATAAATATATAAATAAAAATTAGAAGTTGTAATAAAAGTGCATTGAGAATAATAATGATAAAGTAAATCAACTTCATATAGACCTTAAATTAAGTGGTTCAACCATTCCAAAATTACTACAACCACAACCAACAATTCAACTACTGTGTACTATACATAAATCTTAGCTGTCATGAACACTTTTTGTTATTGGAATGAATTGAAGGATGATTGTGGATCTAATTTTCAAAAACTTTGTACATTGCCACCTAATTAGTACAATCAAGAGAACATATAAAGTTTGCTGACAAGTTTTTTCCCTGTAAATCAAATTGGTACCTGAATGGATTTGAGTTTAAACGATGGCCGATTTGGTTTACATTCAAATACCGGAGAATCACAACTCACTTGATTATCGAATATGAATCTTTTCTTTAACCATTTGGAACTGCTATTGGACTCCTCGGATCTCCATACTCGAGAGTGAGGATACCCTTGATTTCCATAATCGTTCGGTTCAAAAACCGGCATTTCTTTATCAAAAACATCAACATTTGCATTGGCTTTTAAACACCTTTCTATCACTCTTGCTTCTTCCATAAACCTAGCTTTAACTTCTTTCAATCTTGCTGATATCTTCTTAGATCTTGATTTATCCATCTGAGACGATCCCTTCATTTTAGCTCTGATTTGGGGCGTTTGAGATGTTTTGATACACTCATTGCACAAATTGTCCCGTCTTTTGTCCTCAAATTCTAATCTTTTTGCTTCATTCGATAGGCATGCATATCCCTGTATAGAAATATTTGGGAAAATGCATTTAAACTTGTGCAATTGTATTATGTTTTTTAGTTCAAAATGATTGAAAACCATACCTCTGATACCAACTTGAAAGCAAATTCAGCTTTTGGATGATTGTTCTTATCAGGATGCAGTAATAAAGCTGCAGATTAACCATTGATTTACACTCATTAGCTTCTTAACTCAAACAAGATCAAACCTTTATACACAACGTAGAAATCTGTTCAAATCAGTTAACGCGATGTTTGTGATTACTTATCATAATATCTCATCTACTTGATGCATTTCGATACAACACATAAACAGTATCTTTTTTATTTGACCATTTGCCTGTGAAATAAGCAGTTTCTCTTAAACTCACCAAGTAGAAATAGTAAATTTACATACTTTTGATTTTGATAATATAAAAAATAAACTCACCATATTTATGATACTTTTTTCTGATAATATCAACACCCACATTCTCCTCAATCTGATCAAGAAACACCCATGAAGCAAAATCTTTTATATTAAAAATGTAACAAATTACAAAAGAAATGTGGCAAGAAATAAAATAAACTTACTTGAAAAAGAATATACCAATCAATGAAAGGGTTTGAGCGGAATGTGTTATGATGGTTACATGATTTGGCATGGTTTGATATGTCACAGATCCGTTTAATCAAATTGGATTTTGAATCTGATTCAATTTCCACCATTGGGGATTTTGAAAATAAATGAAGAACAGGGGAGAGGTGTTTCGGTTATGGGTTTAGAGTGTTTGGTATACAGTGATTTAAAAATGAGCAAAAGGACTAATAATAAGGTGGGGTAGTTAAGAAAAAAGAGGGCATCCTTTGCGGGGATTTGAATCAGGTTTTGGAAGTTGGGACTTTGGGACTTCCGAGCCAAGACTTTTTTCTATTTTTATCATTATTTTACTTTTAAATTCAACAATTTCAATTATTATTATTATTTAGGTATGAAATATTTTTAAAGTATGAAAGTATAAATTTCAATTCTAATCAAAATAATAAAACCTCCACTTTCTTAAAAATTAAATATCTCAAAAACCGTTAGTCAAAAAATTATAAAAATTACACTTTAAAAATCAACATTTTTTCCTCTTCGATTTAAGATCCAACATGACATACTTTCGACGAATTTTTATTTTTTTTTTCATTTTTTGGTGGGTTTTGAAAATTGGTAACACATGTGTTATAAACAAATAACACATGTGTTACCGGTGACTATCATATGTGTTAGTATCAACTATCGCTCGTAACACATATGATAGTCCTTAGTAACACATGTAATTGCCGCGGGTAACACTTTTGTTAATCAATCGTAACACATGTGTTAAACCACAAAAAATGAAGAAAAAAAAATTCGTCGAAAGTATACCTTGTGGATCTTAGACGAAGAGGAAAAAACGTTGATTTTTATGATGCGATTTTTATAATTTTTTGACTAACGGTTTTTGAGATATTTAAATTTTAAAAAAGTGGGGGAAAATAGGGTTTTGCCAAATGGGGATACTCTCATTCTTTAAAAAAAACTCATACTTTAATGAACTCACCTCTATAAATTAAATAATAAATATTTTATATTATATACCAAAAATAATAAATATTTTAAATTATAGACCAATTTTTAAACCCGTATGTATATGCTGGTGTTTAGTGCAAACATGTCAACAAGATAAATTTTTATATTAAATATCGACGTAAGTCCTTAGTATGAAAGTATATAAGGATGATGATGGCACATTAACTACTTTAAATTTTATAAAAAAAATTGTAAACATGCTAATTTTGTTAGATGTTAAAATTCGATAGTAAGCTATTATAAAATGAATTAATGTATATACGGACCAATCGTATTAAAATTGTATATTTCATTATAAAATACATATTAAATTGATATTATTATATTTCATAATTATCTCACAAAACTAAATCCATTTAGGTTAAGACTATAATGATTTTTGAGTTTTAAATTAAAGCATACAACTTTATTGATATCCCATATTATACACACAATTCATGCAACCTAATAATGCGTATTATATTTATATTTAAATATGATATGATTGAACTAAATGCGCACAACATTAACTTATGAGCATTGCACGTATTAAAATCAACCTCGATTGAATGGAAATAACTAAATTAGTACACTCAGACATATTTACGATCAAAGGAAAAACTTTATACGTGGGGGAATATTCATTCTTGGTTCGTTATTATTAGTAATAAATAGTAACGGCAACGAGAATAGAAAGGAATGCACATTGTAGCCATGTTTAGTGACAGTCATTCTTATTTCTCACTTCTTAATAGCTCTAACCAGGTACATCATCAAGTGCTGATATGTCTGGCTAATTTTATTAATAGAGAGAAGCGTTAAACGCGTCACGAATTTAAAATCACTTTTATTCTCAACTTCAATAAATAGAGAAATAACTCTAAATTTGTTGCAAACAGTAGCATAAATTAAGATCACTTTTAGCAGTTTCTATCAAAAAACTTTGATAGAGTCAGATTCTCCTTCAAGGTATAAATTTTGGTTGTGCATAATTAAATACCTTTACTGTAATTTTGGCATGATTATGTTGAATAATTCTAATACACGTATCCTTTTAGTCTAAAGTTGACTTATACATTACACATTTACACCCACATTGCCCCCAATACCTACTATACTAACCCCAATCATAAACTACACTTTACTTCGTCCTTACATTCTCCAACATGTCCCACTTTATCGGTCAATCTCGTGAACAAATACAGCACGTTTTAGGTCAACATGGAAAGTCAATTTCATGCTAACAAAACACAGTTTTTTCTTAGGTTAAAATTATATTAAACAATGATTATAGATGATTGAATGTCATGATCACAACAATATTTGTAACCCAAAGTCCTCAACAGTTCTAGCACATAAAGATGAATAACATAATACCTGGTACATCTTGAAATTCATGTTCATGATATTGAATATGGATTGAAGTGCTTATTTCATATGGTTATCTCGCTCTTAACAATATATTTATTCCAGGTTTGTAATTGTCATGTTGCTAAATGATACGGAGTATAAAAGTATTCATAGTACGACAAATCACACTGTTTCCGTTTGTTGTCAATAATGATGACCTGGCCGGATATATCTATCCTTAATACTAGGTGCGTTGCCAAAATGCAGATGTTTAAGTTATGTATGATATCATTTACTCATTTAGTGTTGTTGTTCCTCAACTAGGTGATAACTTACACGTTACCATCTATAAGCCATCTTTCCATCGGTTATAGTCATTAATAAAAAAATAATTGTTGAATGTCTTCGAATCTATACTGGTCAACCAATATTCATTACTTTAATTTTAAAACAAACGCAATAGTCGTTGATTAACTCTAAGTGAATGTAGAAGCAAGTAAAACGTTAGGTATGTCGACGAATTGAAGTGAGAATATATTGGAAATTAATAGCTTCAAACAGTAAATAAACTCATACTCCGTATAACATAAACAAACAATTAAAACTTCCGGTTATAGGTTAAAATTTGAACTATAAAAATTTAACCTACAAATTGATACATCTATACCCCTTTGGTTATAACATGCATGAGAACCGACAAGTAGCAATGATTGTTATGATTATAAAGCTTAATGAATTAAAAACGATAAAAAGATGAGTAAGTCATCGTCGCATGGTAAAAATTTAAACCACATAGCAAGAGTTTTGGACATAGTCTATTTCACCAGGTGAGGACAATTTTCGTTCGGTGATAGCATAATTCAGCCAGATTTATTATTTCTTGTTCTCTAAGTTAGGTTTATCCTATAAATATAAGCATAATGTATTTGTAACCTTGAACCACGCAAAATTATAATGAAATCTATCTGGTTTGGCCTCATGGACTAAATCAATCTTCAAAGTTGGAGATCGGACACAACTACATAGTATCTGTGTGTCATATTGTTCATTATTTATCTTGTTGCTTTGTTATAATTGTTTAGTTAGCGATTTTTTTATCCATTTATTGTTGTTGGTGTGTGTTTATGATAACACACATTGTTTGGGATCCTTCTGATTTCCTAAAAACTGGTATCAAAACTCTAAGTTTAGCGATTTGGAAACGATAGCGGATAAAAGCATGATCAAGATTGGGTTTATTAATGGTTAGGGTTTTAGTTTTCTTTGGAAGATGGAGATATGGGGTTACTGTGGCCAGGTAATCACAGTTGATCTAGATTCGGTGGAAGATAATCATCAGGGGAACGATTGGAACGACATTGTTTGGGACATGTTTGCAACAGGTGAATTAGGTTCGGCTCAGTGATATAATCACGATGCAATTATGGTGTACGTTTTTTTATCAGTTATAGTGTGTAAAATCACGATGTTATTCTGATGTTTGGATCGGGACACCATGGAGGCTACGTAGTGGTGCAACGACACGGCAGGAAGTCAGTCGCCTTGAGGCTGTGTTTGGTCGCGGTAGGGCGGATTCGTTGATAAGAGTCGATGGTGATTTAGTTACAGTGAGGGTATTGTAGAATCCAGGTTATGGATTCAGCTTCGTCATTCTTTGCAATCCCATGCAAAAAAGAGATAAACGTTATAGGAGTTCTTCTCTTATAAGATGCTAATGAGAGGGCGTTTGGTGAGTGTGAGGTGTGATTCTTGAAACTTCATTGATACAGGTTGGATTATTCAAAAATGTGAGGTTTGTAACGAAGCTCAATAAGATCGTGTTCTCAGTTGGGTAGTTGGGAAATAAATGGTACCACATCCGTTTAGTAATCGAAAATGATGGGTGTCAAAGGAGTTTGGTTATCGCTTGCGGGTTGTAACGGGAGACCATGTATTTCGGTTGGATGTTTTAGCTTTTGGAATGATTAGGTAGGTTAGAGCTCGCACACTTGAGATTATTGGTTAATATGTAGAAGAAGCCGGATACAATGCATTTGGCTGGACTCGGGTATCGGTTGATGAGTTTGCTTCAACGATCGAGCAGATTTTTTGGAGAACCGATTGGGAATTTTCAATTGGGTTAGAGGTGGCTAATCTTGTAAGCTCTGGGAAGGGGTAATCCTGGGAGAAGGGGAGAAGTTAATCCGGGCCGTTCGTTAACTAACATTCTTCAAGAAGAAATGTTAAAATTAGTGAGTAGGGGTTTGATTTAACAATATTCGTGAATAATGTTAATTATCATTCATCACGAAGAATGTTAACGGACGGCGCAGATTAACTTCCCATACCCCCATGATTACCTCTTCTCTGTACATCAGCCCTATATATATATATATAGATATGTAAATTGTTTTTCATCTTAACTTATAATTTTTTTTATTTTATGATTTTCTCACATACTATTAGGCATAATAGCCGTTGGAGAATAACAAATATCTATAGTTTAATTATTCCCCTAATTACAAGTTTGGTTGCTAACATATATTATAAGGGTTGTACATGATTAGGTGAAACAAAGGGGGGGGGGTGGTAAAGTATCTGATATAATTAAGTGAAGGGTCTAAATTGGACAACAAGGAAGTGAGATGTTGACACCGTTGACCAAGTCTAACCACCACCCAACAACCACCACCAGATCTAGTCGAACCACCACCATATTTTTCAGATCTAGTCCTACCTCAACCAGTTTTTCTAGATCTAGTCGTCACCACCACCACCATCGAACTTCTCCAGATCTTTTTTTAAAAGTTTGATTTATTGAAAATTTGTTTGTGTAAGATGATTATTTTTTGTGGCCTATTAGTTTAATTTATTGGCAACTTAAATTTCAACAGTTCAGTGTTTGACTTTTGAAGAGAAGTTTCAACACTAACGGAATTCGATTTTTTGAAATCCATGATCATCAAAGGCATCAAATTGAGATTTGCTGTAATTTATTTTTTTCTTTTTTATAACAAGATTATGATGATTAGACAACATTTCTCATCGCCAATAATATTTTATTATCAACAATAATAATAAGAAGTAAATATTTTAATAATTTACTCTAATCTATTTTTTTAATTGAAAAATTAGTAAAATTATTTAATTACTACTTTTAAAGAGTTAAATAATAATATTAATATTATATAATATTAATATAACTAATTACTTTTAATTCTTAAAGTTTGTCACGTGATATCTTTATTTACGTAACAAAATTTAAAATTTCCGTTTATACTCTTATAGTATATATAAGGTATATATATATCTCACAATGAATGTTAATTTTGGTCACGATGAATGTTAATTTGGTCATGATGAATGTTAATTAACATTCACCGCGATGAGTGTTAACGGACAACCCAAATTTGCTTTTCCATTCCTCCAAGATTACCCCTTCTCTTTAGTCAACCCTATATATATATATAGGGCTTGGTTCATATACAATAATTCTTATTGTAAAACAAATAAAACAACATTTTAGTCAAAGGGTGAATTAGTAATTTTGTTTGCATAATAATGCCATTTAAACAAAATTAAAACTTCTCCACTTTTTTAGCTAATAACTCCTCCCCCTCCCTCTCCCTCTCCCACTCCTCTCCTCTCCTATCCTCTCCCCCATCATCCTAATCTCCATAACCATGAACACAATCAGCAAACTAACATTCTGATTGTGCACCACCAAAAAATTTACTGTGCACCACCGGAATTTTTCGTGCATCAAATATGTTAAGCTTGCAATTTTCTAATGGTATGAAATCTGTATCATTGGAAATTTCAGTGTGCATCACCGGAATTCTTACTGTGCACCACCGGAATTCTGACCGTGCACCACCCGAACTTTAAAGTCTGACTGTGCATCATCGGAACTTTAATGTTTGACTGTGCACCACCGGAGCTTTGAATGACCATTTTGCCCTTCAAAAAATATTTAATGAGTTTTTGACTATTTTGAAAAATTAATTCAATCAAATCTCATCCGACGGTTGATATGTTATCTTATTTGTTTTATGTTAAGGTTTGTTTTACGATAACCAACCCCTATATATATATATAAATTGTTTTTCATCTTAGCTCATAAATTTCTTTTTTAATAATTTTCTCACGTACTATTAGAGATAATAGCCGTCGGAGGATAACAAACAATTTATCTATAGTTTAATTATTCCCCTAATTACGAGTTTGGTTGCTAACATATATTAGAAGGGATTTACGTAATTAGGTGAAAAGGGGGGGGGTAAAGTATCTGATATAATTAAGTGAAGGGTCTAAACTGGACAAAAAGGAAGTGAGATCTTATTGGCGGACTTTAAATGTTTGAATTTAATCAAAATGCAAATTGTATCCGCGTGTTCACACCTGAGACCGTGAGTGGACTCCCTAAATAGCAGTTAATTACCCCTTTTAGAAGGTTTTTGAATTGAATTAAAAAAATAACACTATCAACACCCTTAACTTTATTTCCACCATAATTCTTTTGTGTAATTAATGTTTAAGCATTTAACTAACAAACACATATCTTTTGTAATTAATAAATAAGATAACAATTTATAATAATAATAATCAATTAAATGCAAATATATATTTATGCTGTCCATTTGTATTAATTCAATGTTTATCCATTTAATTAAACTCAAGTTCATCAATTAATATTTAGTCAACTTGATACGATTACATTTTACAGAAATATATAAAAGATATATGTAATAAATACAATAACATTTTATTTTACAAAATTTCAAAGAAGGACATATGAATTATATTTTTTTAATTTTTAACACTTAACATAAGATTAAACGTTCTGTCAAAATCGGTTACTAGTACAAAATGTGTTATAAATTTTAGAAGAACATCATGCTAGGGACAGAACATAGTATATAATAACATTGCTACCAAAAAAAGAGGATAACTTACATGAAATGTATAAACTATCTAGGTGGAAAATATTTGAATTTACAAAGTTTAGGGTTAAAAATGTAAAAGTGAAAAGTAATAAAAAAGGATCTAACTTTTATAAAATTGCAAAAAAGGGCCTCTTTTATTTCTCAGTATAAATACCCATTGTGAAGAGCATAGTGCGCGCACCTGTTCTTTTTAGAATTCCTCAATTCCCCCTCTCTAAAATGTTCACAAAAAACAAGCCCTAATTTCACTCTTTTTGCAGTCTGTATATATGCAATTCAACTTTCTACAGACTGCTGTTTTGTTTTCTTTCAGTAGAAAGCAACTGTTGTCCTTGTTTTAAGTAAAATCGTGCTAACTTTCTAGGGTTTTTACAAGTTGTAAATTTCTTTCAGAAATTGAGGCTCATTGGTGAGTTTTGTTAGGGTTGTAAGTTGTACGAGTGGGTTTAGGGCCAAACAGACTGATTTTTGTGAAAAAATAAAAAAATTGAGTGAGAGAATTTTGAAAATGGTAACGGCAAATGTTGACCTTGAGCTTAGGCAACAGCTCAAGGAAGCAGGAAAGCAGCTTTCTAACCCCCCGGCTCCGGTTGATGAACTTTTACACCTACTTGATGTAAGTCTTCAGTTTTGAAATTTTTATGTTCTTTTAATTTTTATTCGTGTTAGTGATCTATTGAATTTTGCATGTTGTTGGCTTGTTATTGTTTGTGATAGGTGTATAGAAAATTAATAATGATTGAAAATTTTGTATGATTATTAGTGATTATCTATGTGCCTTTGTGATCTGAAGTTGATTTGAATTCTTTAGGTATAGAGTTACATTAGGTTTAGAATTTTAGATGAACTAAACTGGTTAAAATGACGGAATTCTATAGGGAATCTTTTGAGTTTTAAAAATTATTCACACAGTAAGTTTTAGGTTTGCGAATCTGTGATTTTAGTCTTTGTAGAGGTCTGGTTGTGGAACCAGGATTGTGGTGACACCAGTGTAATTTAAGTTATGCATGATTATAGGTGATAATTATGTGCCTTAAGGATCTGAACTTGATATAAATAGTTAAATACATTTAGGTATGGGAGTTCCTTTAGGTTTAGATAACATAAACCGGTCAAAATGGTTAGTTTAAGGTTTGCGATTATATTTTTTTGTCTGGTTGTTGAAGCAGGAGTGTGGTCACATGACTGTAATTTAAAGTACGCATGACTATAGAACTGGATGTGAATGTTTTAATATAATTGAGCTCTACTTAAAATAGATAATATCAACAGCTGATAAAGTTATGGGATCTAATGAAGCAAATCTGCAATATTTGGTAATATTTAGAGGTATACAAAGATTGTGATTCAAACTATGCATTACTATATAACTGGACTTGAATATTATGATTGGTGAGCTCAACATAAAAATAGATAACAACGATTGCTGCAGTTATGGGACCTACTGAGTTACTAAGATTAATGAGGGGGGTATGCGATATATGGTAAGAATTAAGATTTAGAGGTATGTAAAGATTAATGCGTGTTTATTAGTGTTATCTGATTCGAACCTAACCCTACGATCTGCAAATTATAATACGTATACGCATTTTGGGTGAGTTTTCAAATTATTTTAAAGAAACAAGTGATAAAGTGAATCTAATAGTGGAGATGTAATACAAGATTGTTGTAAAGATAATATTAGGTACATGGGAATAGTTACACATTTTATGTGTATACCTTAATGTCATCGTTTTAGAACCATAATTTATTGATATAAGTGTTGTAAATTTATTTATGTACTTCAGCAAACGGAGAGGCTTCTTGGGATGGTGGACCAATCACCTAATAAACTAATGCAAGAAGCACTCAATGCGCCAATAAAGGCCTTAGTTGATGATAGTCTACTAAAACATCCGAATATGGATGTGAAAGTTGCAGTGGCTAATTGCATCTGTGAAATCACAAGAGTTACAGCTCCTGAAGCCCCATATTCCGACGAGGAAATGAAGGTATAACTGATCAAACGTTATAGTCTCTTATAATATTCTTCTCCTGTTTTTGATCAATAGATTTATGTTATCTATAATTTCATATTTACAGGGCTTTTTCCAGTTGGTTGTTTCTTCTTTTGAGAATTTATGGGACGAGGCGAGCAGATCTTATAGCAAGAGGCTTTCAATTCTTGACACTGTATATAAAGTCAGGTCATGTGTTATAATGCTTGATCTTGAATGCGATGACCTGGTTGTGAAGATGTTTGAACACTTCCTGAAGTCAGTAAGGTATAATACATAGTTTCACTGTTGCTTCATTTTCCACTTTTGTACATGTTACCATAATATTTGTTTCCTATTTCAATTTCAGGGATCATCATCATGATAAAGGGTTTTTATTAATGAAGAATATAATGGCTCTCGTTATCGAAGAGAGTGAGGATATTTCACTTGATTTGCTCAAGCCACTACTTGCTAGCATTAAAATCAACAGTGAGGTACAGGGTTTAATTGCAACTTGAATTTCCTTTATTGTTTTCTGTCACTTTTGTGTGTGTTACCAAATACTTTACAATATGCAGGGAGTTTCACTGGTGGCTCGGAAACTGGGAGAAGAAGTAATAATAAAGTCTGCAGATAAACTGCGACGTTACCTTAAACAAGCTGTGAAGCTTTTAAACGATTCATTGGATAACTACAGTCAAGTGTTGACTTCTGTATGTGAGGGGACAACTGATGTTATCGAGCATAATGACGAGAGTCCGTTGGTGCTTCATAAGGTATGACTCCAAAAGCTACCCCATTTTTTCATGCCATTTTCTATTTTTGTGATTATGTACCTATATATGTAATTGTTGAATTAATTCTAGTTACTGAGTAATATCTGTTCTTGACATGTATTTGTATGAAATGCTACAGACTGACGAAACCAAGCTTACACCAGCGTCAGATGATGCAGTTCAGGTAAAATATTTGACATTTTGATTGTTCCATTATTAATAAAATTGTTTAAATCATATTATACGTTGACAAAAATTTCTCAATTAGGTTATGAGCAATGGAAAAGTAGGTCATGGGAATGAAGTAGGTTCAGATGATAAGCAGTCAAAGAAATCAGAAGCCATTGACCATCCTGATTCTAACCGGACTAGCTCAGTTGTTGAAAAAGCAGCAATGACCGAATCAAAACCAGACCCAACCTCCAACCATAAAGGAAACAAATCAGCAGAACCGACTGATTCTTCTGATTGCAATGACGTAGAAAGTGAGGCTGTGGATCTTCCGCTTCAAAGTGGAAGTCCGTTGAAGGAAACTGAGATTGTTAATGCGGGGCCTGTATCCCAAGGCATGAGTATTATTATTAAGAAAGGCATTAGGTCAAAGAAGAAGAGCTCAGTTCAAACAGCTGCACCTTTAACGGATGTTGTTATGACAAAAGCACCTGAAGGGATGAGTGACGCAGAAATGATTTCTCCAAAGCGTGCGAGAAAGAAGACACTGAAGGCGGAGGTTAATAAACCTTCTGTTACAAGTGGTTCAGATGTGGAACCTTTGGAGAAAGTACTAGAAGGGATGAGTGATGTAGAAATGATTTCTCAGAAGCGTGCGAGAAAGAAGACACCGAAGGCTGAGGAAACTAAGAAAATATTGAGCAAGAAAGTGAATGCAGTTGACTCAGAGTCAAAGCAGGGAAAAAGGTGGGGTAAAAAGGTGGGTGGTACAAATGCAGTGGCTACTAGTGATTCAGATAATGAACTTCTGAAGAAGTCAAGTAAGAAAGTGGATACAGTTGACTCAGGGTCGGTCAAGAGTTTGGGTAAGGAGGTGGGTGGGACAGATTTAGTTGCTACTAGTGATTCAGATATGGAACTTGTGAGAAATTCAACTAAGAAAGTGGATACAGTTGGCTCAGGGTCAAAGGCGGTCAAAAGTCCAGGTAAGAAAGTGGGTACGAAAAGATCAGTGTCAAAGAGGGGTAAGCCGTATGATAAGAAAATTGATGGTGGAGAGTCAGAGTCAAAGAAGTCAAAAGTAGGTGATAAGAAAGTGGATGCCGGAGAGTCAGATGTTGAACCTTTAAGACAATCTGGTAAGAAAGTAGTTGAAATTGATTCAGAAGATAAACCACTGAAACAGTCTGGTAAAAAGGGGGAGAAAAGTAATAAGGTGTTAGTTAAGCCTAGTGAAGATACTGCAAATAAAGATGAGGATACTGATTCTGAAGCTACACCACTGTCTGAAAATGTAGACGTGCAAAGTGATTCTGACAACAAGCCACTTAAGCTGTCTGCTAAGAAAGGTAACAAAAACAGTTCTTCTGTGGTGAAATCTTCTTCAAAGAAGAAACCTGTGGTCAAATCTTCAAACAAGAAAGGTGGTAAAACTGTTGAAGAGAAAACGCAAGCAAAATCCGTGTCTGATGATGACGTAAGATATTTATTAAAAAAAGATTCTTTTCCTTTTTTCCGCTTAAATTATTTACCTTTTCATTCATAGGGTATGGATGTTCCGTTAAAGTCCGCCCTAAAAACAGCTACTAAAGGGGGAGGCAAGTTGGAGGCAACACGTGCAAGTTCTTCAAAACGGAAAAGATCTGTTGCTAAAACTAAAGTAAATATTCCTAACTCCTTCCTTAATCCTCACAGATTGATATTTAGTTAATTTTTACTTATATTGCTCTTTCATTAATATCTAATGGTTGGAAAATTATATCCTTACAGGTTGCAGGGACTGTAAAGTATGATGGTAGCCTAATTGATCAGAAGGTGAAAGTTTGGTGGCCTGATGATGAGATGTAAGTCATATCCATATTTTTCAGTTCCTTCATTAATAGTACTTTCTTTAGTGGACGACATTTCTTTTTCATGCAATACTGCTGATATATACATCTTTACATTCAGGTATTATGAAGGTGTTGTTGCATCCTTTGATGCTACCCAAAAGAAGCATAAGGTCATTTTAATACTTACTATAGATATACTACTTTAAGTTCCCCGTGTTGGTCCGTACTATCACTTCCACCTTTGTAGTCTTCAAGTGCTATGTACTGATGTGAATACCATACTACCATACACAGGTCTTGTATCTTGATGGAGAAGAAGAGATTTTGAATCTCAAAGAGGAGAAATGGGAAATTATTCAAGAGTATTCTGTACAATATGAGGTGAGTTCCATGCTGACTAACGTTGGTTACTCTTTTTCTTTGACATTATCCATTGGTGCTGATGCAGTTTAATTGACAGGAGAAAGCCGCCGAGGTTGAACCCCAAAATACTGATGATGTTCCTGAAACGTATGTGTTACTTATTGTTTCTTATTTAATCACTATGTATTTATGTTATGATTATTTTGTAACTTAGAACTGCCCATGTTTTGCTCCAGACCCATAAAGAAGAAATCAAAAACAACTTCGGGACCATCTGCCCAACGGTGCATTACCTTTTCTTGATCTTTAATCTGAATTTATACATACATTACAATATCTAAGACTTAACATTTTTGCACTCTGTTTGTAGGCCTAGTGGCCCCTCTATGCTAGGAACGGCTTCAAAATCTGGAGGTGGCAACAATGGTGAAGAAGGCAATGTTCCTAACAAACCCAAGGGAGTCATCAACTTGAATGAGAATGAAAAGTCAAAAGAAGATGAGCAGAAACCTGCAATTGTCAAAAAGACCCCCCAAGAGCCTCACAAAATTGTGTATAAATCAAAGGGTCGTAGGAATAAGAGTAAAGCTGCTGAGGCTGAGCCGAAAGATGATGCTATTGTATCCAGCGAGCCAAAGTCTACCTCTGAGGACTTGAAAGAACTGAAGGATGCAGAAGCTGCTGAAGAACCTGAAAGTGTGGCAAAGAAGTCGACAGGGACTCCAAAGATTGGGTCAAAGAGTGGACAGAAGAGAAAGAAAACATAGTGGGTGATCGAGATCTTCTACCGGATATGCTGTGACATAATAGTTTTATATTTCAGTAGCGGTATAGGGTGTAACTAGAGTCATGTTGAAGTAGCTAACCTATGGTACAATGGTTTTTTAAGTTTTCTTTTATGAACTTGTTGGTGGTGGTTTTGTTGCAAATTGAGATGTTTACTACACCTAGTTTACAACTCAAATTTGCAGGAAGGAAATTGAAATTAAACTTTATGCGTTATCTCATGTGAGTTATGATTTAAGCAGGTGATTTTGTCCAGGTGCAAATGCTTATATTTTGGCACCTGGTTATGCAAGTTTAGGATTTGGTTATTTAGTTAGCATTTTTTTAGGAAGTTATATTTAAGAAAATAACATTTAAAAAGGCTTTTTTATTTATTTATTTAAATACAACCAAAATTATTCTGCGAAATAAAAACAAAATTATGACACTTAATTTCAGAAAACTTTGCGACATATTTTATTTTTTCTTTGCCAAATACGGTTTTTGACTTGTTACTTTATTTGATGAATTTAAACCATTTATGAAGTTTGACTCTTTTAGCTCAATTGACTTTTTCCTTTTGCGGAAATTGATTTTTAAAGAATATTCTTATTTCTGATTTTATTTTACAAGTTGATTTTATTTTATGTCCAATTGACATTCTGTTTACAAAATTGCCTCTTTTTTTGTTTAAGACATAAGATCTGTGAACGATAATTTTTCTCTAAATTTGATTTAACTTTATTTTTAGTCTACTTTAACTATTGGAAAATTTGTCATTTTCGTTGATATGGTAGTTGAATTTCACCCGTTTTATCATTTTTCAGATTTGGTCGTAATTTTTATCCATGTGATTCTCAATTTTGTTAAAATTGTCCTTTCACTAACTGTTGTTAGATTTCTCAATTAAGTCCAGTAAAATGACCAAGGTCATTGTGGACTAAGAAGATGAAGAATATGTGATTTGAAGTGGTGGTCCAAAGAAAAAAAGTGATGATGATGATGCTAATGAAGATATTGAAGAGAAAATGAAAACTGTTGTTGAGCTAACTCCACAAGAAGAGCCAACTCAAGCAGATACCTCCATCATTAATGAACAACTTGAATCTTCAAGTTCAAGAAGAGTTAAGATGCCATTTACCCAGCTCACATAAGAACAAGGATTTCACGATTATAAAATCCTAGCAAAAAGACTAGTTGTGGTAGATGATGAACCCACGAAGAAGTTAGGTCAATAGGATTTGACTACAAATAAGGCATGCTAGATGAAGAGAAAGCATTGTTCAGATAAGCTTTACAATTGAGTATCATTGTTGAAGAACTCAAAGCTGCAAACCAACTTAAGCTTGATGTTTATTCTTTGTATGTCAAAGATAACATTAGGTCAGAAGATCAAGAAGATTTCATTTTTGCATGGAAGTTAAACATGTCCTTAGAAGAATTCAAATGTATATATGATTTTGATGAAAGAGAAAGTTTAGAAGATGAAATTTATATATCTAAATATATATATAGGAAGAGGATCTAAAAAGAAAGAAAATTATATGGGAGAAAGTAGAGAAATGGGTATTTTAGTAAATTGGAAGGGTAGTTTCTATAAAGCATGGACGGTTTTTAGATGGTTTTTATGTTTTTAAATTTGGAATATACACTTTTGCCCTTCAAATGTGTAAAATAATCTATACCATTGATGCTAAGATCTAATGGGCACAAAGTTTTCTCCCCTTTCTCCACCCTATTTTCTTTCTCCCTAGAACCTACTCCTATATATATATATATATATTAAAGGAGTATAGAAAGTTGCTAAAGAATTTACCACGTAGGCAACAATGCCACGTGGCAAGCTTATAAATTTTTTGATTAAACAAAATAAATTTAATTTAAATAGTTTAGACAATCATTCAAATTAAAACATAACAATTACTTATATAAGATGTGTCATACTAAAACATTAAATAATAATATTTAATACTAAGTAGTAATATTTTTAATAATTTCTATAAAAAAAATTATATGACAAATTACCGTACAATCGCAAGAGCTTAAATTTATCTAATATCTAATATATATATATATATAGGGGATGGTTCAAATAAAAAACATAAATATCGTGAGAATGTAAAAATGACTTTCAAATCACTTTTTAAATATTTCAAATACATTTAAAAAAAAAAACTTTTTCAATGATTGTTATTAAAATAACTTTTGCTAGCAATGATAAAAATCTAAATAAAAAATATTAACTTTTTTTTGAACTTTTTTTACAATTATTACTGTTGTAATGATAATCACATGTGATTATTCTCTAAGATAATGTGATTATCATGTGTTCGAGATAATCACAAAATAAGTTTTTAATAATCACATATTAGTCATGTGATTATATAGCTATAAAATGTGATTATTATGAATAATTTTTTTTAATATAAATAATTATAAAAAGAAGATCACAAATTTTTTTATTTAAAAAATAGCTTCTTAAAGTTATTTGAATAAAGAGTTACAAAGAAAATTTTGTGAAATAACGTGTTTTGAATATTTAAAATTAATTTTAAACTATCTTTTTACATCTTATAATAATTAAGTTTTTTATTTGAACTTAAATATATATATACATATATATAGGGTGACGATCAAGAGGGAAACAAAAAATTTAAGGAAGGAGGGAAGCAAATCTAAATACTTAATTTCATTACAAATGAATTTTAAAACTTACAAAAAATTTTAAAATTTAACATTCATCACAAATGATATTAAAAATATTTATTTATAAAAAATTAATAGCTAAACCTTTTCTTTTTTTTTTCAAATTTGAAATTTCTCTGTTGATTTTTTCTTGTATGCATATATAATATATATATATCGATTATAAGACGGTTGAACCGTTAAAGTCTACCAATTTACTGTCCAATCCACTTTTGATGCATCACAAAGGATACAAAAGAGGTAGATAATGTATTTGTAATTGTTTAATGGGCCCAGAAAACACCAAAGGCAAAGTGATAAGAAATCAAAAGCCATTTACAAACAAAAACTGTTCATTAATGTAAAGTCACATCACCCTCATCTGCAACCCTGACCGTCACCGTCTTGTCAGAAATTACCATGTGCTATTTCTCTTCTCATATTTCTTCACAAGATTCACCGATACATTTTCTTTTGTTTTCCCTCAAATCACAAAGTATGATAACAACCATTTAACTGTGTTTCTAATTAATATTAATAAATGAGATGTTGAATTCTTTTTGAGAGTTGAGGGTAGCACCTACCTCCCCTCTCAACATTAATTAGGTAGATAGAGAAACATAAGTGTGCTTCTTTTAGTACTTGAAGACATCCTAAATGTTTCTTTTTGTGGATATGTTGCATGTTTATAGATCTGACCAAAAAAACAGTCCTTGTTTTTAGGGTTTGTTGAGAAGTACATATGGTAGGTAATAGAGGTACAGCTGACAGAAGAGAGTGAGCACAGAAAGTCAAATTGTACCAAAATTGTCTTAAGTTGTATGATTGTTTTTTGTGCTCACCATCTATCTGTCAGCAACTCTTCTTTACTTCTTCTCTTCCATGTATCATCTTCTCACTCCATTTCTGCTTTTATTTTCTCTCACTAAGTATTTGGCTCTTGATATACCACTTTTGTTTTAATAAAATTGATTTTAGTTTTTTTATTTCTAAATGTGATTATATGTATATAACATATACATATTTATATATATATATGTGTGTGTGTGTGTGTTTGGACGTTTTCTTGTATCTTTTCGGAGCAGTTAAGCATGGAGGTGGGTGAAGAAACATGATGAGAAGATGGTGGTGAGGATATCATTTTTAATATTAATCATAGTACTATTATTGGGAATTTGTTGAATCCCAATTTAAATATTATTTTCACAAAAATATGTTTTACTACTTATTTAGGGGTAGGGTTTGAATTACTATGATGAAAGCGTGTCCTTTCATGGTTTACTGTGCTAAATTAACGGAAAACTTAAATGATTTATTATGTCAAAACTTTATCTTAGAATGGTCCTTCCCCATTTTTATTTATATTTGCGCATGCATATTGCAGCAAAAATATATGGGGTTTGAATGTAAGTTAATTGTCTTTTAGTGTCTGTTTTCATTCTGTAATCTTATATCTTTTACCTTTTGTTAGTATCTTTTGCTATTGCAGATTACCAACTTGAATCCAGATTCTTGAGGTATGTAATTGGTGTGATGGGAGAATTGTTGTTCAAAATCAGGGTTTTTTTCGTGAAATATTTACCTATAATTACTGGACTTAAAGTAAAGTTATATATTGATTCAATTTGAATATGTGTTTGTTTGTCTAAGACATTCAACTTTGGCATCACTTGACAGTGGACAGTATGCAAAAAACCATTTGTTTTCCTGCTTCTTTTTTTTCACATGATCATTGCACTGTATATGCCACAAATTTCTCCTAGTTATCGTACATTATACGTATGTATGTGGTAAATTCTCATCTTCTTGGGCAACCAAAAACATTTAATGGTAATATTTGATCCAGCCTGAAGCAGTCTTTGAGCAAGTGTGTTCATATTGATTGCCTTGTATTTGTGCTAACACCCTAGATCATTGAAATTCAAGACAGAACTGATTAAGTAACTTTTGTTTTGTTCAGTTATTGGAAATTAATTTCAGATGTTCTGTATAAATTTCTTCAAAAAATGTTTTTTTGAACGACGATGTTTCCGACAATATGAACTCATGCATTTTTCACCATTGTCCATTTTTGCTGGTTGGGACTTGAAACCACAACGGCTCGTGCCCCTTAATTAGATATATATTGGATACCAGTAAGAAGAAAGCCTCGTGCTGATCACGTACCTTGTTATTGTAATTGTGGTTTTAGTTACTGTTGGCAAAATTTTGGTAAAGATTTACAATTATGTTTTGAATTAGATGAGCATGTTATGTATTCTATTTGAGAACTCATTAGTGAGTTTCTTTATTGTTTATAAATGATCATTTTCGGTAAGATCTTGACGGGGGCTTGGTTAACTCATTATGCAACTTCTGATAATTACTTGATTTTCACCATTGGATATATTTGTGCAGCCAATTATCCTCACACATAGTAAGGTAATTTGTAACGAAATATTGGGCATGTACATTCTAAGTAGTTATATATATAGGATACCATATCTGCATTTTCTCTATTTGTATCATGACTATGTGTATATATTAATTTATAACTCTTATTAAGCATTTTACACTCTCTTTCTTAATCTTTTAAAAAAGGATATCGGAAATTACCATTTTATCCCTTCACTTATTAATTATATAAATCATTAAATTAATTATATTTTACGTAATACATTTAAATATTTTCTTTTTTCTTTTATATTACAATATTGAATTTACAATTACAATAATTTAAACTATTATAAAATATCACTTTCATTAAAAAAGTATTAATTATTATTGCATTCGATATCATTAAACATTTGTCTTCCAATATTAACATATCAGATCTTCACCGATTGCTGTGTGCAAAATTCAACGTATAATATATTTTATGTATGTCCTGTAAGTTAATTATTTGCTGGTGCTGTTTACCATCATATCATATGATAGATGGTGACTTTTAATATGTTGTTCCATCTCTACAATTGAGTGTTAGTGGGATTTTGCATACGAAATATGTTTTATGTGGGTTCCATTGTTTATTATCTAATTGTTGATTATTTATTAAAATAGTAATTAACTATAGTATGTTGTTGCTAAGTTGGTATACATGCTCCTTAATTCCGGTCAATATTCTTTTAATGTACCATGATGTTCTTCTACAATAATTAAATGCTCATTAGTTATTTATTATAATATTGTTTTTATTGAACTTGTGGATTAAAAAGTGTCTAGTACTGTTGCTTTATGGCAACAAGTTTCCACATTTTGTTGTATAATTAGTGTTCTATTGAAAACGTTAGCTGGGAGCTGAGGTTGTTAGTTGAGTTGTTTTATGTTTAGTTGTTATTGACGATTAGTTTTGAATACTCATAATCTGAGATCATGAATGTGCCAATGAAACTCAGACCAAAATTCATTTTTCAACCCTCACTGATGGACACCTGAATGCACCAAAATTGCATATCGATCAAATCAACGTGATGAACATGGACTGTAGACTTCACTTCCTCACAAATGGTGAAATAAACATAAACAGTAAGAGTTCTGACTTCTTTTTTATATTTTTATTGTAGATTTTCTTTTCATACATAGTATACTTCATCTTGAAAATTATACTTTTGAAAACAAAAGAAAAAAAATATAGTTTTCTTTTGACATTATGTTTTTTAGAATGATCATAAACATTCATATATTATAAAGCGTCAATTTTATACACATAATATTAGAGAATATTAAATATTATTTAGAAATTCACAATTTGAAAACTTTCTGTAAAATAAAAAAAATATAAAATTTCACTTGTTTGTAAATTTCTGTAAAGACAAACAATATATGTTCATAATGAAATCGAAAATGTTTTTAAATTTGTTTTTTAACATTGTGTTCTCAAAGTATATCATATACATATATATAGGTGAAGATTAAAAGGGAAACAAAAAAAATTAGGGAAGGAGGGAAGCAAATCTCAACCTTTGATTTCATCATAAATGAATTTTAAAAATTACAAATAATTCTAAAATTTAACATTCATCACAAATGAATTTAAAAAACATTTATTTATAAAAAAAAAAAAGTTAAAATTTATTTTCTTCCTTCTCCAAAATTTAAAGCTTCCCTATAAATCATTTCAATATATATATATATATATATTTCATGAATAATATCATATTATATACTAGTAACATGCAAATCTATTTATTTCATACATATTAATATCATATCATATAACATGAAATTTATATATCGGGTACATATTTTATCATCTGAACATGAAAATCTATGTTTCCATACATTATCAAATCATATATTATACTCCTAAAATAAAATATAAGATAATACTGCAATAAATTACTTATATAATGGATTGAATTTAACCTGTTTTTGGATCCCACCAATCATCAAATATACAAGGACATATAGCCCATTCACAAAACAAACACATAAAACTAAAAGCCATTGAAATGACATTAATTCACTCTTTTATATAAAGTCCAGTCCATCCCAAACCCTTATCCATATCATATCTCTCCCAAAAATTGATTCTTTCTCTTGTGGCCGTCTATATCTAAATATCCTCCGAGAAAACCCTAAATGTTTATAGTTGTAGTTAGTACGTTAATTAGGTTGCTGATTGAGCATTCGATATCAGATCTGACCGAAGAATGATCCTTTTTTGCCTTAGTTTTAATGGGTTTGTTTTGTTTTGTTTTTCCATATATGTGATTTACTTTTGGGGGAAGAAGTGATAGATCGAAGTACAACTGACAGAAGAGAGTGAGCACACAAACTCAACTTGTACAAAAATTGTATGATTCTTTTGTGTGCTCACCATCTATCTGTCAGCTTCAATTCTTCTTTGTTTCTTTTTCCTCCATAACGTTATTTTCATACTATTAATTCGTTGGTGTATATATTCTTGCTGACATTGTTCTTTACATGTATGCTTTTGGCAAAGTTAAGCATGGGGTGGTTGAATTAATTAATTAAACAGTTGATAAGATGGTTGATTAATTCTAATTAAAATAATAATAACTTGTATATTATATTATATTATATTATATTATGTTTTATGTTATGTAGGGTTTAGTTCTTTGAGATGGAAGCGTGACTTTTCATGGTTTACTGTAAATCAACTGCTATTATATCCGACATAAATTTTAAGTGACGTTACACGTTATGTAGGATGGTCCTTTTAATTAGTTTCTCACAAACATATCGTTTTTTAATTTTAATTTGTTAGAGCATGTGATAACTGCAACAACAGCAAGATATGGTTGTAGATATATGGTTCCTGACTGGGTCTTTGTTTTGAACAGGATCTATACATCATACGAGTAGCTTATCACTTAATTATTCTACATCATTTTCATATATATGCTTATTTTTTAATTCTTAATTTTGGAAGACTAACATGTTGTTTTTTTCCTTTTTCAAAGTACAATTACCTACTACGTTTTCAAGTAACTTTGTTGACAATGTTTAAATGGTTTTCGTATGTTTACATGACTATAATCTTTTGTGTTTTACTTGTGTGTAACTAGTAATCTAGTACGATATGATTAATCCCTCTTTTCCTTTTCCTTTTGTATTTCTTGTTTGCAACTTTAGATCGAGTTTCGATCAGCCTTTCAAAATAAAAAATAAAAAAAAATAGAGAAAAACTTAACTGATAGGAGTTTGCACGATATATACTGGCCAAAGTTGTTTATCTCTATCTTTTCTGGGAAAGAATTGTACTCATAGGATCTAACAGTACACTGTCCAAATTGAGATATACTCGAAGATGCTTCTAATTGTTTTTTTGGGGCTCTACAAGAAACTAGGGTGATTTGATTTGAAATCTTAAAAGCTTTGTGATTAGACTTCATATCTTTCCGAATGTTAATACATTGGAACCTTTTTAATGTGTTGGTAATCTATATGCCTTCTTTCAGCTACGAAAAATGTCGCACTAAAGATCTTTTCGAATGAAATTACATTTTTTTGCCATGAAAACTACCCTTCAAATATATGTGCAGGTTTGGAAAATCGTATGTGAGCTAAAACAAACTGCTTGACCTATGTAATGTCCTCGTTTCTCTTAACGAATATCTGCTGCTATCACCGTCTTAAATAAAACTGACACCCTTATTGTTTTCAATTGCATGTCATTATAGAATTATAGATTGCCCCCTAGCAAGGAACTCGGGGATGGTGAAACAGTTACAAAGGGTTAGGCCGGGCCAACACAATTTTAGCTGCATACTGGTACCATTTGAGTGGTGCCAGTGAACTCTGATCAATTCTTGTGATTATATATTGGTCAATGTTTTAGCTTAGAGTTTGAATTTTCCAAAAAGCCATCGCCTTACTTCAGCAAGTGCCTACTGAACTAGATCAGTGAGCTGCAAAGCCTGCAACTTGTTATTATTTTTTCCTTCTTCCAAAACTTGAGTTTTATTGATGTCCCCAACAAACTGTTTGGTATTCGAGGACAACATCAGTGTAGTTCCTTGATCAATTAGCTGTCAACGAACTTCATTGGCTGACTACATCATAATATATGTTTTTTGATTGTCAGCTATATATGTGAGTTATTATCTGAGCAGCTCTGTGCTTGTATATTTAGATCTTAGTACACCCTTCAATTTCCAACTCATGATTGGTTTGTGCCGTACACATCTTCAGTTCTTTTCTTCTGTTGCTTGTAGAAAAATAAAGAGTATGACAAATTATAGAGATGATATGTATATATGAGGAAACAAGGTAGTGTTCTTTTTATTCCATGAACATGTGCAGATTCAGATGGGGATTGCACACACTACACAAAGAGCTTACGAGGACTCGTGTAAGCAAGATCAGTTTTTGTTGATGCCCAATTGTCAATTATCACACACAATGGTTAGTCATGTACTAATATAAATCATTTTATGTTTTGCAAGTTGTAACAATTTTAATAGGTTACATTGGATAATTGAAATCCAAATTTCAATCGATCCTCAGATAGCAAATATCAGCGATCATTTTCATTTTTATGGAAGATCGCTTATAAAAATCCTCAAAAGCATTGTAATATTGATTGGATGTTTAAGAGTTAAGGCTATCAATTTTCTTCTTACTTTGTCAAAAATTAACTAGATTTTAAAAGAAAAGTTAAGATTCAACCATATCAATACAATTCTTACTTGGTTCAAACTCCAAAATCCATATTATAAACAGTCACTAATTTATAGAAAGAGAAGGAAAAAAGCTAATCAAGCAAGATCTATAATCAAACTCTGTAATCTCAAACACGTATATTAACTTATGAAATCTAAACAAAGAACACTAGATTAATACCTGAAACTCATTGATGGATGTTAAGTTTAATGGAATAAGATCTTTCCAGTAAACATTAAACATCTTAATTATATGGTGCTTATTAACGAGAAGTATCGCAACTAGGTCAAATCTGTATGCAAGGCGATGAGGCGTTGACTTGGACTTAAATTTTCTGTGAATGGTTGTGTTGCAAGAGAGGTACAGGATTTATTTGCAAGTAAGAAGCCGAGGGAATGCATCAGAGACGAAAGAGTAATTAAACACAATCGTATTACACGTATCTTGTGGCGAAAAATTGTGTTCCGGTAGAATAATCTCAAAGTTACAATTGAAATACCTTTATAGGGCGTCCTTCGGTTTTTGACGATTTTTAGTAAAATTCTAAATTTCGAAACTTTATTACCGATACGTGAAAAGTCATATCCTTAGAACTTTATTTGTTGGCATTTTCAATCGAATTCATGTTATTTACATTAAAAATGAAATGAATAAGAATCAAAGATTTTAAAATACTAAAAGAATCGGTATCTATGTAAGAAAAAAGGGTAACCAACACTATGGTACGCAATAGTCAACATGATAGAGGTAAATCGGGTAATTTGCGGTTAAAGAAATATGAAGATGGAAATTGAGTACGTAACCTACGTCTTTATGCCACATGTCTCTACTACTAAACTACCGTCGCGTAAGTATCTATCTTATATATTGTATTGGATTTGATTGAAATATTTAAATAAACAGCTTGTATAATGTGCAAAAGATGTAAAATTTGATTTAAAAGAAGATCGAGGTAGGAAACACCCAAAAAAAAAAAATACAACAGAAAATGAATAACTAGAAAAAAGCCGCGAAAAACAATTCGCTTATACAAAGTGTTATCCTATTCCTTTAGCAACCCTAACAAACCATTGCACCCTCTCTCTACACGATCATCTGGTGGCTACTGGTACTTGTTATACATGCGCAGATAATGATGATATCTTATCTTTTTCATGCTTTTGCTTCTATGTGTTTCATCTTTCATTTTAATTTAAAATAAATAAATAAACATAAATGTTGTTCAGGATGTATTTTGCCGTGTGTTCTCAGATCTGACTACAAGTCTGCAAAGCAGTATAATTTTCTGTTTGGCAATTATTTCATATGGTTATTATCTTTTATATATAATATATATATATATATATATTTTCAATTCATATAAGGTTGGTGATTGAAATAGCTGACAGAAGAGAGTGAGCACAGGCAAATTCTATAAAAATGAGTTATATGATTTCTTTGTGTGGTCATCATCTGTCTGTCAGCTTCTTCTCCCATTTATGTCCTCTTTAATTTGTTCCTCACCCTTCTCTGAATTGTTGTGTTTGTTTGTCTCTGATATCTGTTTTCTTTTTCATCTTTTTGTTTGTTTGTTTTAGGAGATGAGTTACAGATCATATCTTGTAGACATAGTCATTAATTCGTGATTCAAAATCTCGATTTTTGACTTAACTTGATTTCATAAAAGTTACTATCTTACAATAAATATATATTTATATATACGTATATTATTGTTTGAGATTTTTATTCTTAAAAGAATTAAACATGATGTGAGTCAATAGTTAAGTTGTAGACTAAGAATCAACACAAAAATTTAATTTAATATAGATTATACTCATTTCTTTTTCTATTTTATCATTTTTTTTTTATATTACATTACACTAAAAGTTCATCTGATTTTCTGACTCGTAAGAGTTGCACACGACTCGGAAATAAACAACTCGTAAGAGTCAAAGTCATTTAAGAGTCGAGTTGCTTGATTTTAAATTTTTTTGATTCAACTCATAACTTGTAAGATTCTAACAACTATACTAATAGATGTGTTCGTTTAAAATTCAAATATGTAATGGTTGGTGAAACACCACTAAGAATATATGATGTATCATGCATATACCGACATGTATGATGTACTTTTATTATGAACAACATCAAGTAAAGATGAAAGTGATTTACTTGTATATAAATAAAAATTCTATTATAATATACTGTATTAATTATTAAACCATTATTTTAAATTAAATACTGTAATTAGTTAGGATTATTGGCGATATTAGAAAGTGACCTTTCACAGGTATTGTGCTTTTATGAATCCATGGATAACAAAAACATTATTGTAGGAACCATTCCATTTTATGTAGATTGGTTTTTTTATTTTGGTTTGTTAATATGTTAATGTATATTTGTATGACTTGAGTTGGATTTATGGCTATGAGATAGGGCTGCACTTTTATTCTGTGTATTAATTGGACACCACCATACGTCCATACATCACATATATTACACATGTACAACATCAGTTGTCGTGTATGGCAAACTTGTGATGGTAGTTGTCGTGATGGTGTTCAATCATTACCACCGTTTTATTTTCTTCTGCTTTTCTTTTTCTTGTTTCACTTGGTAACTTAGAATTAACTTATAAACCATAACAATGTGTGGAGGATTCCTTTTTCTTATAGGAGCAGATTATGGACAATATATATTGCTCATAATAATAAAGAAAATTCCCAAAATCAAGGTTTGTTTCTCCATTTTGTAACCTACTACTAATTAATCTTTAAGTGAACTACTTGTTATAATTGATTAAAATTATATCTGAGTGTAAGACATTATCAATACGTGGATATATATGTTGTCTTGGATCCTGTTGCCTTTTGATTGTGAAATTTGATTATTATTTATATTTATATTATAATATAATTAATAAATAATTAAAGTTTGTTAGTATGCTCACAGTGTGAATATCTACTGTTATTTGACACTTCTGTGCTCTGTGTCCTGATGTTTGGACATTTGTATGACAGCTTCTTTTTTTGAATAGCTCGAATAACAGTTTCATTCAGGATGCAAACTCTTAATCTTTGGTTCCGTTGATGATGACAATATCAGTATTGATGCATAGTTGAAATCGTGAAATTTTATTATTATTATTATTATTACTATTATCATTAATACTATTATCATTAATTTATAATAATAATTCTAATAATATAATAACAATTTACCAAAAGAAAAATTTCAAGAACGGAGATTATTATATTTATGATTAGACTATGGAGTTTGCTTAAACTTTTGGATTCAAGATATAATACTGATTGGGGTCTTAATAATCATTTCAAAGTTGTTGGACTTACATCTGATATCCAACTGTGGCTAATATGGAAAGGTGGTGGGAGCCCACTTGATTTTAAGCCCAACCCAACTAGGGTTAAAGTGGAAAGGTGGGCGGGGCGGGACGCCGGGAGCCCGGGACCCATTTGTGGAAAGCCCAAACTCAAAATATAACAATTAACAAATACCATCTTCAAGACATGTTTTGACGGATAGAACATAAAATGAGGCAAACTTTATACATGTTGTTAGGGTGATATTTATTCAAGATATATTTGTTAAATAGTTGCATATATTGTAATATGTAATTATATATGTTGGGTAAAGTCTTGGGTTCAAGTTTGGTTGCATGTGTACTAGATTAAATAATTAAATTTGTGATTAAAGATGAAATGGGATTGTTTGGCAAGTAGACCTTGTTTTCATGTAATAGTTTAACAGAGCAAAGATAAGACAAGTGAGACACAAATTGCGTATAATCTTACTCTTAATAATACATTTGAACAATTAAGAAACAAATGTGTACAAAACGCCAAGTGAAACAATCCACCTTGGTATGATTATCAATCCCTATTTTCTAACGAGTTAATGGTTATTGATCAGCGAATAGGACTATTTGTAAACGAGTTAATTATAAACATTCTTTTCTTGTGTAGTTGATCCTTTAAATAAAGGATTTTCGCATCAACTCTAGCTGAAAACCCAATATGGGTCGCCTTCCTTGAGCTTTGCTTCTCTCTCAACAACATATCATCGTCTAAATTAACTTTCATTCCAATACACCATTTCTTGAATCACATGGTCATCCATTGGATATAACAACCTGTGGATGACCGCATAAATTAACTATGGAAGAAGAGAAATAACTACAACTAATATTACAACGATCCAATACATGGGTGTGGGGCCCACGACTTCTACAAGTAGATTATATTCTCTATCGCAGCACACGGGGAGACGTACACCATAAAAGAGTAAGAAAAAGTACCAACTTAAAATGCTTCCTCAAATGAAGATATTTTGGATCCAAGTGAAGTGAGTAATTATACCTAAATTTGACAATTTACTGTCCATACAATAGCGGTGTAAGTAATCACACCTAAATGTGCAATGTCTACTACCTCTCCTCCTTTTATGAAGGCGGATGAAGAGAGCATGTAGATGTTTAGGATGAATATCGTTAAAGATGTAACTATCCCATTTCTCATCCAACCAATTATTCGTTTCCAACCCTTTTGTCCATGTTGATAAAGTGCTGGTAACTGTGTAGTGAAACACAAAGTAAGGTGAGAACATGTACGGTAAATAGGATCAATGTATATGATAGTAATTTGGTCATATTTTAGGTTTTCTTTTAACATTATCAGTTTATGTGAATATATACCTGAAGGCAAATATCAGATGAAACATCTTGATCAAGGACGCCTAACGATATGACAGGAAGGGATGTTAAAAAGAGATTGAACATAACCATATACCATCCATCATGTAAGACATCCCCGAAGAATTTGGAGTAGAGTTCATAGTAGAATAAGGTAAGGCCGAACACGATGTTCTTGTATACAAAACAGAGAATCTCCAACAGGACACGCTACTTAATAAGTGAATCATACTCTTACCATGTGTTCTCGATTTTTAAATGAAAGAAAAATATAAATACATATAGGAATTGAGATAAGAAAATTGGAGAAAGAAAAGATATGTAAAGTTACTAATTTGTTTATGTCTCTGTGAGTTGAAAAGAAAGAAAAGCAACATTCGTAGTTTTCCGCTGCATTCTCAGGCCTTTTTTTTTCACCCTTTTTGGAGGGAAAAGAAATGATACAAAAATATATCGTTCTTGAGCTGTTTAAGTAATGAAAAGAAATGAAAGAGAAAGAAAGGGAGTAAAAGTATATATATTTCTTTCTCGAAATGAACGGTCTAAATTGTTGCTGATTGTGAAGGAAACTATATCATAACAACCCAAATTTAATTTCCTTTCATTCCATTTCCTTCGAAGTCAAGAACACGGAAAAAATAATTAATCTTCTCTGTAATATCTTTATTTTTTTTTCTTTTCCTTTTCTTTCTATTCTTTCTATTCATTTTATCTTATGTTGTTTACTTTACCTAATTAAAAATTCAAGGAACGCAATACACAAAAATATAGGATGTAGGTTCAAAAATATAAGCAGATACCATCTTGGAGATTCTCTTGTAACACCAGTGTCCGTGCAATGAGAAATCACTTGCCATGATAGCCTATAGCAAACATGGATCTTAAGGTTTCAAAGTAAACACAAATATCTTCTCATTTCTAACAACGCAACCAACATGCATATAAGAGTTTAATGGAATTTAAGCCTGAATGTGTGTCACATCATCAAATATATCCATTAAGTTATTATCATACCTGCATTCCTTCCATTGATGCCACTAATCCCAATTCCAATGTCAACTTCTTGAATCATGCCAACGTCATTTGCTCCATCTCCAATTGCTATAGTCATCTTGCCTGTATATTAAAGCTTGAACGTGTGTTACATCATTAAACACCATTGTCCTCAATCCATCTTCTGCATAGTTTGCAAGGTGCATAGTAATCACATATTTGTATGTCCTACCACCATCACCAAGCCTTTTGAAAATAATGATGCACAATATATATAAACCGTGCCCAAATATTACTTAAAAAGTATACCGATTTAGCTTAATCTAATACCCCAGTTCAAAAATTACGAAACTTACTTGTCAGCTCCTTTTCATGATAGGAACATCTGACAAATTCCATCGCGTACTATTACTGACAACCTCTTGCTTGAGCTACTGAATTCTAACAAATTCAATAGCTTGTACTCCTTGAAATTTAAAGATAGATGTACTTTACCATAATTAGAGGTCTCATATTCAACTCTTTACTTATGAACAGGACAATTTATGTTTTGTTTTATCTCGAATAGGTCAAACGCATAATAAAAAATAAATACTAAAAAGGAAATGGTTCGAAAGTCGCCAAAATATATTTTCAAACATTTCCTTTTGTAATTCAAACTTTTTAGGCAAAAAGTGTTTTGGGAAATGTTTTGACCCGTTACCCAACATGATCATTTTTCCACCTCTACTAAAGATGATAAACAAATTGGAAATATAAGGAAATGACCTTTCAACCTCCAATGCAGAAGGATCAATCTCCTTAACAAGAATTGAAGACAGCGTTCTCTTACAAAACTGAAATCCAAACTCTTGGGCTGCAATCAATAACGTTACTTCTTCAGGGGACTCTGCTTCATATTTGAGTTTACGGTATTATGGACCTATTATGCCATGATGGGATTGATCTTTACACTTTCAATGGTATCAAGATAAGGTTACTTTTATGCCACCAGGATTCCCTTTAAGAGTTTAGTATCGGATTCGCTTCTGGATTGCTCTTCATTTTTAACTAGTATACCAGTGTGACACAAAGCCATGACTCTAAGGAACATTGTCATGTCCGAAACATTTGATCCATGAAGCCACATATTTTTCATCAATCTATCATCTCAAAAATTTAACCCTTTTATACTAGTACCACCGACATTATCTACACCATTTTTACCTTCTAAGATACTGTTCTTCGATTCGTTAATTCAATCAGAGGAAATCTCAACCATCTCCCTACTATGACCCGGGGTAGAAATAGAATCGTTATTATCAACATAGAAACAGTGGCTTCCAATATCACTCTTCAATCTTTGAGAAGCAGCCCGAACGATCTCATTCACATCTCCTCCATACAAAATCCCTTCAATCGAGTATTTCCTGAATTCCATTTAACAAGTCAAAGTCCCGGTTTTGTCAGTCAAAATCATCTCAACCTGACCGAGCTCCTCATCCAAATTTGATGTTCAGGCTTCAACTGATCTCCAAGACATCTCATCAAACAAATGTTGGTCATTATTAATAATCATTGCTTGTAAAAACTTAACTACTTCCATCGAGATATAAAGAGATATTGTTGGGGAATATCGTGTAAACAGGATAACATTTCAACCGGATAATCTCTAGAATCGTATAAAGAATCACTTTCCGAAAGTGATATTTTGACCCAATTAATGTTGGGGTTCACGAAATTCGCTTTGGGATAAGACTAGAGAAATGAATCTGTTTGGGCACACAATCAGATTCCAGAGCGTTTATGTGTTCTATGTAATTGTGTTTGTTCATATGCAGGAGTTAAATGAAAGAAACAACCAAAATGGAAGTTGAAAAAAGAGTTATTTGTGCAAACTTTTTTCCCGAGTTCATTGAATCTGTTCATTGACCCCATCGGCTGACCTGCCAACACATACTGTAGTCAGGGGCTCTACCCCTTGGAACCCGTTAGGGGCGTCTCCCCTAGGACCCCACAAGGGGGAGTGGCCCCCTTGACCCCCGCAATTTTGGTTAAGCCCAGAATTTAGTCGGGTATGCACTCTGCATCACCTACCCCTTGTCCACTAATCCATCAATGCACTAGAATATACAAATATATATCAGGATCAAGTAACTGTATAATATGAGTGCCCTCAAGAACTGAAGGAACCCCGAAACAAGTGGGTTATCTGGATCAAAAGATCCATCGGTATCATCCTTTAATCTAAGGTACCAACATTCTTAAGCTGTTTGTTCTTGATTTGTATACTTAATAGAACCAATAGAAGATATTAAAGATATCAAAAGTAACTTAAAGAACAAAAACATAAATCGCATGATCCATTTTCCTCTCAATCCTACTACATTTAGAAGGCGACTTCATTGAATTTCTAACCACTTTCGTGTCTCGTCCCGTAAATATAACAACTCCATAAATGTAATCCGTATTCTAAAGAAGTTTTAAATCTCTAAGAAGAAGTTGAGAAGGCGATAAGGGGTACGAAGAACTTAACTGATTTTCATCTTCATTTTCCTTTTCACTTCCAAACTCCAAATTTCAACAAAAGTATACAAACTTGAATTCAGATCTTCACATCTAACCGTAGCCTTAGACTTATCGAATTTAGCCTCTTCATCAAAACATAAAGTAGATTCCAAACAGTGTTTAACTTCCGTTTCGCCATCTAAATTCATAGTCTCAACATAACAAACACCATCTTCATAGCTAGAAGATAATAAGAAAAGATCACAAGGAAAATAATCATTCTTAATCTCTTTCACAATGTCTCCAACACAAAGTGTTTTCCATGATCAATCAACAAACGATCCATTCCCAATATGCACTTTCATTTTCCTTGAATTCACATCTAAATCTGTCAAAAATCGATGCCAATCTTCAACACCTTCTTTCAACATATTGATTCCCACCACAAAAACCAAAGGTGCAATTAAGGTAGCTCAAAGGTGAAAAAGGAGCTAAAGAAGTAACAGATAAAACTGCAACTAGTAAAAAATACAAATTTGTTTAAAATGAAGGAAAATATATTATTACCTAGTGGCTGTTGACACATTCTAACATCAAGCTTATGATATGTTGTTCTTACCTAGTGTTTGGTTTTAGTTTCTGTTATATTTTATTGGCCAAAATTATATTATTATTAAACTTCAAGTAAAGAAGAATGATTGTTGTTAAATTATCTGTTAAGAATTTGCTTATTTATTGACCAAAATGTATCGCGTCTGAGACATTAAAACTTGAACTTTTACTTATACATTATGATTGTCCTGAATCTTTGTCTTCCATTTGCAGTATTTTTTTTTTTTTTTTTGTTTTCTATATGAATTTTGTTATGTATTATCTCAGTGCAAATTTTACTGTTATTCAGTACTGCTGTAGTATCTGTCGTGATGTTTGTAGTTTAGTATGACAGCTTATTCTTTTTTGAATGGCTCAAATGATACCTTCTTGAATTTAATAGGCAATCATTCTAAGCACATTTTAGTGAGTTGCGCAACCTTCATCTTTGGTTTTTTTGTGATTGTGACAATATGAGTATTGACGTTTAGTTAAATTATTTTTTTACGGCAATTTTGTTAACAAGGTACTTGGAAAAAGGAACAATCACATAGAAAATAACTTTCTGATCAGTTAATCTGCTAAATGTTAGTAATTTGATGGTATATATAACTAGATATGTCCGTCCCCTAGTGACGTTACCGCTGTTAAGTCCTCGATGCAAAGATGCATGATATTTGGAGTTGCAACCATTGCTCATGCTAGGAATTAGTATTGGAGTTGCATTCAATGTCATTTTTTCCAACTGGATGGTAAGTGTTTTTGCTAATAGTTCTTTTCATAGGTATTGTTATGTTATGCTTCTGCAATTGTATATTTGTATCACTTCCTTAGGGTATAGGCTAAAATGACCTTTCATCTATAAATGGTAATCTGCAGGCACTTCAACCAAGGCCTTATGCAGACGCGTTGACACATGGAAAAAATAAGGGATCATGAAAAAGGTAATAAACAGCATACTTTCCATGGGTTTATGGCATTTTGATGTGTGTCTTGAAAGTGACTAGGTGACTCAGCTGAAACAAAACAGGTTTAGAAGCTTTTGTTTGGATGTGCTTCAGCTACTTGAAGCTTTTTTGATCAAATTATTTATTACTTGAATGTTTAATTTATTTTTTCTTGATAATGTAATGGAATTGTTGATAAAATAACCAAAAAATACAGCTTTTTTGAAAAAAGACGTGTCATTTTGTAAAATGGGAGTAAACGCCTCTTATTCTATGTTAAAAGAATGGATTCGCAGGTAATATTGGTTTTCTCTAATAAAAACTTTTGTGTGGTATTATTTAACATTTTAACCTCTAAGTAATTAGATAATCAGAAGCATAATAATAAATGCTTCTTTAGTTCATGGGTTAGCCGGCTTGAGTTTATACTAGAGTTTATCAACTTCGTTAGTAGTGTTTTGGTAGCGCTTTTTTCCTACTATGGACTATGGGTCACTTAAAAGTTCTTACATTATCTTTTTTAGCGCAGTTCAACTTCTATCTAAGGGTGACAATATTGACCCATTTACTTGTGATTGACAAGTTAATTAGTTCTTCAAATTTCTCTATCAGGGATTTTGTTTCTTTATGGTATGAATGTAGCACCGATTTGTAGATGGATGGATCAGAAATTCTGTTAATGTCCGTGCTTTAAAATCGAAAAATTGGCTCGAGAATATTTTATTGTTACATATAAGCCTTGCTTTGATGATTTCAAACACAGTTGAAACTGGTTTGTGACATTTTAAGTATTTGACCTTGAAATTAATGTTGCAGGTCTGATTGATGATGGTATATACTCTATGTTTGGTATTGTGTACACCCTTGAAGAATTTTTTTAATTTTTTTTTTTGTTGCCATTTTACTATAACGTTGATGTAGAAGTCCAAGAGGAAGTTCTATATACAGATATATATATATATAACGTTGATGGGGAAGTCCAAAATGAAGTTCTATATACGGATACTTTGTTTATTATTTAACTCTTTAAGAGTCTGTTTAGTTATAATTGAATAATATTATATTATTATTTTTTATTGAAAAAGTGATGTGTTAAATATATATTTTTAGACTTATTTTCTTAAATTGAGCTTTATGTATGTGTCTCACGTAACTAAACATAAATTATTAAGCACAACTGTAATAAATTATTAACACTTTCTTACCCATTTGTAAAGCAAGTTTTTATACATTGGCTTGAGCTATTATATCGTTGTGCTTGATGGCTATTCAAAGCTACTTCCACACCATATGACAAGAAGTTCATATGGTACCTATCTTAGAAAAGTACCCAGTATTTTTATTTTAAGGCTATAGTAACTTAAAGACATGAACGGACAAGTAGGTGCCTTTGATTTACCTCTTCGTAGATATAATATAAGCACTTTATTCTTTAATACATTAACAGTTTATTTGAAAATGCCGTATAATTAAGTTGTTATATACATGAGATGACATTTTTTAAAAACTAATGTTGTGGCATGTTTTACAAAACGGTCACTTATTTTTAATTACTCAATGTTCTAATAGTAAATTGAAACTTTCTTTTATCTTTTTCTGATGGTTATATAAATACATCACTAAATTATTTATAAAATATATTAATACAAAACTGAAAACTTGATATATAAAACTTATATCTACATTATAATAGTTAAAAAATTTATTATATAATCTCATAATTTTGTTTTCGTCAAACCCATGTAATAACGGATCAATATACTAATTTACAAAAAATAACACCAATCGCCCTTTTAATTTTAAAATTACATCGATCGTACTTACTGTTTCGACACTGTCCACGTCCATAGTCCTTACCCTTTCTTCTTCATTACAAGCACTCCATTTTCCCTCTCTCTTTTCCCCAATCGAACCAGAAACTACCCATCCATCTCTCTTCCCCCACCACACAATTACCCATAAAACCAATTCACAGATATCGTTACAAAAAAAAAAAGGTGAGTTTTTTACAACACTAACACCAAGAAATTAAACACAAAAAAGTACAAATATTGAGTATTCAATGACTAGCGTGTTTCATTAGGAACCAACATATATACCTCGTGAATATTGATTACAATAACAACAGGTTGTGGGAAAGGGGAGAATGAAATTGAACAACCCCAATTTAGAATCAAAACATTGTGTTTACATAAAACAATATGTTTACACACAATCAAACTAAAAAGTAAAGCAATCAAAAAAATATATATAATCAATTTATAATCAGTATCAATGAAAATCAAGATCCTGATCAGTGTTATTATCAACAATTATTTTATTATAATTACCACGAACACTGGGACTTATTTACACAAACCCTACATGATCAATTTCGTTACCTAATTCAACTGTCTTCCGTCCATCCGCCACAATCACCTCACTGTTGCCGTCGCTTTGTAGATAAACAACCGTCTTTTTGTCGGTGATTTATTACCGATATAATTTAAGTGTAATGGGATTAAACTTGTTGATCAATTTTGATCTAAATGAATATTAAACAAGTTTGGTTGGTACGGGATGCACACTTGTTTTAATTCGTTTTGATCTCACGGGGGTCCAGGGGGCAGCGCCCCCGGTAGCGGGGTCCAAGGGGCTGAGCCCCTGGCTGGGGTCGGGTTAATATTCCTTTAAGGAAAATGCAACGAAAATCTGAATTTGGGAAGAAAACTCGGTTTTTTGACTTGCCCGTTTGGTAACTGTTTTCTAACAGTTTTGGAACGTTTGGAAAAACGGTTTTTGGTCAGTTTTTCATTATTCGAATTTTTGGTACAGGTTTTATAACACACACACATATTCCGTTCTTGAAACATTGAGTTTTATCCGATTGAACTTTCAATCGTACCATCGAAATACTTCAATCTGAAAGTGTTTCACGACTCTCATTGCATCCAAATAATCGATATCCCTAATTTCTAACATTGTTGTCGTCGGAATCTGACCAGCTGGAACTTTTAGAATTAGATCGATATTTTGGTTGTGTTTGGTAATCGTCGAAGCTATCTCGTAAAGTGAGTATTAATATTGTGGTGGCTCGTTCTGACGTATCGTCAAACGATCATGACAACGGTACGGTTCGAGTGTTCAAACTTATGAAGCAGGTGAGAAAGGGTTCCGACGTCCCAGTGATTTTCATTATCCATTTGCTTTTCGGATGTGCAAGTGGTGCCGGAAGTTGCACGTTTGACTGGAAACAGATGGGTTGTTGATGTGTTGTGACCATCGACATGGAGTGGTATTAGTTTATTTTGTTTTATTTTCTATATTTTTAGAAATATACGTTTAATTAATTAATAGTTACGGAGCGATATTGTTTATTATTGAAAAATAATAATTGGATGTAGGACAACTTTGGTTTCAAATGACATGAATTTAACGAAGTATTAACAGTCATCCATGTCAGGGACTACGCACGTACATAGTGTCAAACAGCAGAGACGAACAGTGTAACTTCCAAACTAAAAGGACAATTGGTGTTCTTTTATGCAAACCACAAGGAAGATCGGTGTAATTTACTCTAACTAGATATGTCTGTTCCCTAATGGCGTTACCTTTGTTAAATCCTCGATGCACGGATAAATGATATTTGGAGGTGCAGTTGCTAATAGTCCCATAATAGTTCCATAAGTTGGAGAAAAATTGTATGTGTACATAATTCAATCAGATTACTGGAGCTGCTCATGCTAACCTATTATTTTATTTCCAGAAGTTTATTATCTATTCGTTTTACATTCCTCTTACTAACCCCGAATCAAAGAGTTGTTAGATTTGTATCCCCCTATAATACGTTACGAACTCGGACTGTGTAGGGTCTAGTTGAAACGATTGTACAAACCCATTGGTCTGGCCCACCTGAAAATTACATATTGTTCTTGCTAATAGGCTAGTTCCAGGCCAGTCCTTTTGCTTCTTCTCCAAGCCCAAACTGACCAAACAAGCCCTACTCAGTGCATGTTGGAACATTTTTTTTATGAGTAAACATTATAAGACAGAAAAACAGTAAATTGAGCATTTTTATTGAGCCTAATTTATTGCTTTAAGCGATACAATAACCTCCCACTTTTTTGTTGAATGATCATGTCGTTTTATTCCAAGCAATTTTTCAATCTTGTAAGAAACGTCCCTAATATATATTTCTTCTTAATCCTTCTAGAGTGTTCAGGACTTTGTTTGGAGATTTGAAAAACCGAAAAATAATACATCCCAAAACTTCTAAGAACCAATTATATGAACAGTGACAAGCCATCAAAGGATAGTATTTGATTTCAAAGTGATAATCCCTTTCTGGAATTTTTTCTACAATCAATGTCCAATTTGAGCAAGTTATCATTTTAGTGCCTATAGGAACTTAAAAGCTTGGCAACCAGGATGAAAGCGAAATTTCTAACATCATATATCTCGATTAGTATTAGCTCGTTAGTTACCGGTTAGATAGTTGGGCTTTGAGGTTTCGATATTCTATGTCAATATAATGATTGTACATGTTTACATGATGATCATGAAATATACAAACCTTTAATATTTATGTTAAACAACTTCCCAAATTATTTATTTGAACATCTATATATGCAAAAGATGAATATCCAGTTTGCTATAATTCTTTATGGTAATGGTAATCACAATATCTGACAAATGGTCAACTAGTCACTAACATATCGACTATACAACAATAAATGGTGATAACATCAAAATGCTCAAACCCGAGTCTCAGTCTATGCCGAAAGACAGCATATTCAGAATATATCCAAATACTATATCCTAAAGAGTTTGATACAAAATGTATACATGGTAGAACTAGAAAGATAAGTGTGACAAGGATATAAATCAAGTCAACATACAATAGACAAGTGAAGCAACCTTCTTAGGATATTAACAAGTATCAAGCACAATTGACAGACCACAAATATAGATAGGATCATTCAATCAACTTAACAGCTTGCACAGTCATATATCTAGAGTGAGTTGAGTTGTCATAAAAAAAGCCAGTTCAAGATCAGTCATTCAGTTACCTTGAACAATTGCTGAGAATAGCATCTTGTTGATATCCTCTGAACCTTCATTAACCTCATCACCTGATATATTAACATTTATCAAGATTTCAATTTACATGAATTTACCATTCATGTAGACATCACAATATCTTTTAAATAATCAAATAGGGGTACTTAACTTAAAAAGATTCTAAACAAAGGAAGGTTGCAATTACTCATCATGTGTGAAGTTATAAAATAGCAAAACTTTACCTGTTTTAGACCTGACTTGTCGCGCCCATTCATCAATAACCTGTTTGTAACATCAAAATATGACATTTTTATTTTAACAGCCAAAACACATAGCAAGATCCCCAATATAGAAGAATTGAAGGAACAAGAAATGTAGCAAGAACTTAATCCCCGAAGATTAACCACACATATGCATAACAGCAATGAATACTTTAGGTGGATTTACCAAAAAAAAAGAAAAAAAAAAAAGTTTTTTCAGGGACTTTTTAAGCATTTTCATTTTAAAGAATATACATACGTATAGACTGGAAAATTTAGGATAAATCCACGTAAAAGCTTACCATCACTGTTTTGTGGCCAATCATGGGATATCTTGCCATTGTAAATTTAGGTTGCTTACTGGCAAATGGTGCAAAATCTATAGATACCACTTGGAAAACACAACCAAGAGATCTTAATACATAACGATATTGTTATTTCACTCTTCTTCTTTTTTTCTCTTTGATAAATCAAGAACTTCCAACTTTCCATTTCTCGCCAATATTTATCACTGTTCTTATAAACCAAAATACCAAATTACAAAGCACCCCATTGTTCTGTAAGTGGAAAATAACTAAAATCAGAGGGATGTTTGGTATTTTGATAGAACAGAAAATTGGAAGATTAGATATCTGCATAAACAGGATGGAGAGTAAAACGTTTTGCAACTAATTTGCATCTTTTTTCGCTGTGAGACTGAAATGTACATCCATGCCTTAAGAATCAGCAAATCCAACATCACCTCAATAAAGTTTGTATAGGCAGGATCATCAGAATCACTGGTGACTGGAATGCCCATGGATGTTTGCAACCTTTGCAATGAAGCTCTGTTCCCAACTATAGTTGTCCTTGCTTTATCAATCAAATCCTACACCAAAATCAACAAAACAAATGTTCTATTTTACATGTTTTAGTTCTAGATAGACATACACTACTTGGTCATAAAACTTGTGCATGGATTCAAAACCTAACTGAACATGAACCGGTAAAATAAAACCAAAATCAGAAAGCCAGTTCGGTCCCAAAATTAACTGCAGCAAGGACCTAACTACTTTATTAATTTCGGGATAAACGAACTACTTGGGCTACATGAATGAAAAGTCTATGTGTCGATATGTAAGGCACACTTTTTAAATGAATATAGCATACTAAACATTTGAGCATTCATCCATAGGGGTGACCGAGCGATAAAAACTTGATACACCGAAGTCCAATTCACTATTGGATTTTTCACAGGTTTTTTAAGGGGGTGTTTGGGTTGTTTGCTGCTTATTGCTTATTTTGACAGCAGATAATCAAACCCAAACACCGTTATAAAAACTGCTTATGTGTTTATTTTAAAACGAATAAGCACTTAAAATAAGCAAGTTGACACCTACTTATTTTTAAAGCAAATAAGCAATCCCATAAATGCCTTTTTAAACCTATTTGCAAATAGTGTTCTAAAAGGTCGGTTTCTGAAGCAATTGTTCTTCTACAAGGTCATACCTTTAGGGTTAATACTATGCTTTAATAACTACTAACTAGTTCGCACTTGACAGTGGCTATAGCTACTAATATTTTGCACCTTCCAAATGAATAGTTGGCAGCCATTCCTATATCTACATGTTTTGCACTTATCACATACAACATCTTACACCAAAAACCATCCAAAGAATGGTAGTAAAATTCTAACATCTAACAAACCATAATTACATCCTACATTACATTCATCATAGCCCCTTAAAATACAAATTCAAAAGCCCTAATCATCAACAACTTCATGCTTCCACAGTACTCATAACTCTTATTAATAATTAAACTAATTTATAAGCTTATTGAAACTAAACTGGATTAGGGTTTATTTATCTGATAACCTGTTTCGCAGAGAGTAATTCGCGGCATTGTTCTTTTAAAGATGGTAGTTCATCTTGTATCTTTTTGATCCTAGACACAAGTTTCATCGGATTCGCCTTGCAAAAAATAAATACAGAAAATATAGAGTATAATAAATTATAAATAAATAAATATCACTAAACCCTAGAAAAAAGAATAATAAGTGAGAAATTACGTTATCAGGATAGATTTGGCGAAACTCCTTTTCGAGACGATTGTGGACTACAGTTAGATCGTTGTTGGCCTTAGTGAAGAGGTTTATTAGACCATCAACGGCGTCGTGGTGGTTGTCGCCGGTGTCATAGCGGTACCCCATATCCGGCTACTCTGATATGATGCGCTAGCGGGAGGTTGCGATGTTTAAGAAATTGAAATAATTGAAAATTTTATAGGAATTACAAACTTTGGCCCTCAACTATTGATCAACTTCAAGTTTAGTCCAAAAGTTTTGTTTTGTCCTGTAGAACAGTAGAAGTACTCCATTTAAAGCCGACACTATCTTTACTTTTAGTGCTATTAATTATGGAGTTCGGTTGACACTACAAATAAGTTGTGTTATAGCGGAACACCCTAGATGAAGTGTACGAAGAAATCCTACCAAACTATCCGGATAGTACTGATGTGCATGTCAACGATGTCACTAAGGTGTGACGTTTTTCTTATAGTTACGGGAGTGTAATTTTTACTTTCTTCATTTCAATTTAATTGTTTACAATTATATTTTTATATGTTCTAAAATAATTGTTCATTTTTAATTTTCAATCAACCGTAATATGTTTTAGATTGATGTATATAATGATTTTATTGATCAATAATATAACTATTATAATTTTTTAAAAATTGTGTTAATTATAATCGTCAATTAAATGAGTACATAGGAAGTAATATCTTGTTATATAAGGAGAAAAAGTGGAAAAGACCATTTATGTTTTGTTTTCTTTTTTTATCTAACTTTGAGTGCGCAAATATAATGTGGAGCGCCTCAAAATTTTTAATAGAAAAATATTATATGTGTCTAAACGTAAATATAACAATGAGATCAACACACATATAGAGTATATTTGACATCTAGTTTATTGGAGTTTAAACTTATATTTTTCAAAAGTTTAAGTTATAAGCTTTATTTGTTAAGTAAAAATTGTATGTTATTTAGAAAAAAATAAGTTCTAGAAAAATAAATTTGGGGTGTGTTTGGTAAAACTAACTGGTAATTGGAGCTAGTAGCTTAAGCTTATGTTTAGAGCTGAATGTAGCTCATATTTTTTTATACAAGTGTTTGACAAACTAACTAGAACTAAAATTTGATAATGTAAAATGACATAAATAGACACAAAATGAAAACTCAAACACACACATAAAGAGTATTTAAGTAACTTTAATTTTCATAAGCTTTGAAATATTTTAAAAGCTACTTCTAGTAGTTTATTTTTCAAATAAAATTTTATATTTTGTATGTTAAACAAACTTTTAATAAAAAAATTTAAAAGTTATAGGCTTGAACTCTCATAGACTCTTATAAACTTTGTCATTCAAACAAGCTCTAATAGAAGTAACTTTTTAAAGTTTAGTAGAGCCTATAAAAACCTAAATTATATAAATCTAAAACCTTTATAAAGAGTTTCACATTCTCTTTTTTAATTCTTAAAAAGGAATATCATAAATTACTATTTTATCCCTTTACTTATTAAATATAAACATTATTAATTAATATCATATCTCATATAATACATTTCTTCTTTCTTTTTTTATATCACATTTTTTAATTTACAATTACAATAATTTAAACTATTATAATAAATTAATTTCACTAAAAAAGCAACACTTATTTTTACATTCAAATATATTAAATATTTGTCTTTCAACATGAAATCCAAGATTTTCACTCACTTCTATGTAGGGGGTCTAATGCTACTACCTATTAATTTATAAGTGATTACGGATACTTTGGAGAGCTTAACAAATATACGAAAGATTAGAAAGGAAATAAAAGAAAACATGTTAGGATTAAAATGGTCACTATATGCTTCTTTATAATATGTGGCCGAAAATGGTACTAGAAAACGAGAAGCTTCCTTCCTTCTTCCCCTTTTCTTCCCAAAATCGTTCACAACAAACACGAACACACAAATGGCTCTTATACTGCACCACCCATTTCTCTTCAACAAAACTTCATCTCTTCACAACTACAAAACACCTTCAATCACCTACTCACAAACACGAAAACCAACACTTTTCAAAAAACCACCCATAAATTACTGGACACCCAAGTGTACTGCAGTGGCCACACCTGAGATCAGTAAAGATGATGTTCTTGTTGGTGAAGAAAAAGGGAGAGTTGACGTGGTGGATTATGATTGGACAGAAGAATGGTACCCACTTTATCTAGCAAAAAATATACCTGAAGATGCACCTTTGGGTTTAACAGTTTTTGATAAACAAGTTGTCTTGTATCGTGATGGTAAAGGGGATCTTCAATGTTACGAAGATCGATGCCCTCATAGGTAATTTTGTTTAAAGAATTAAACTCCATTTTTTATATCATGATCTAATTTCTTTATAGCTGAGTATATGATTTTCAAGCACCCTAAGTCAATCAAATTGATTATAAATAATGTTATAATTTATCTGTTACTTCTTTTAGAATTATGAGAACTTGCCAAAGACTAGAACAATTGCAAAAGTGAGTATGGCAACTTCACATTATGCTTTACTATAGTTAATTATCGGATTTTAATAATTCGATTTGACTTAATCACTTTCAAAATGCACATCTTGCCCCTACGGCCTTGCTACGACGATTGCATCCGAAATTGCTCTGCTCATTATGGAGTTGCTAAGAGTTCTAAGTTCCGACCTTTAGATTCTAATTAAGCTTAGTCAGGAGTTATGGATAGTGTAATTTCTTGGAAAATCGTAACCAACTTCAGTGAACTTTGTAACAAGTACGGAAAATCGTAACCAACTTCAGTGAACTTAGTCAGGAGTTACGGAACGAATTGTTGTAAATGTATTCCCTCAGCTCACTCCTTCAGTTACAATGTTCTCACCTTTGGCAAAGGGAACTAGCAACTTCAAACATTCGATGGTTATGTCTGAAAACATTGTTGATGTTGATGCATCAAAGACATTTAGATGTAAGGCAATACATGATCATTTTTTATAAGGATAAAGGAAGTAATTTGCACACTTTAACTTGAAAATCAAGTAAAGAGCACAAAGTTAAATACAAACTTAAGAAATCATTCTTGTTACCTTGAAATTCCTTCTTGTGCTTACACTTATTTAAGCAATTATTTATTTTTTAAACAATTGAACCTAGTTCAATTCTTCAAAGTCTGTTTCTGTGTTGTCTCATTCAAGATTCTATTTACTATCTCAAGTACCCAAAGTATCAAAAATCACTCGATCTAAATCATTATGTTAGAATTTGCATGCAAAATATATGATTCTGCAAGCGTTTTATTGTTTGATCATAAATACTACTGATTCAGGCTAGCAAAACTTTCCGAGGGCCAGTTGGTTGATGGAAGACTAGAATGTTTGTATCATGGCTGGCAGTTTGAAGGTGCCGGCAAATGCGTCAAGATTCCTCAGGTTAGTGTTTTAATTTACAACTGACCTTTGACTCTCATCACGTCTCTATTTATCAAATGTCATTAGTTCACAATGAAATGTCCTAGCATACAACTTTAAAAAACATAAATAGCTGCAGAAGGCACCTTCTTCATATGTCATTGATTGACGATTATACATGCATATAGCTTCCAGCAGATGCAAAAATACCTCGATCAGCCTGCACCAAGACCTACGAGGTTAAGGACTCTCAAGGTGTTGTTTGGATATGGATGTCACATAAAACACCACCAAATCCTAGCAAAATCCCATGGTTTGAAAACTTTGCTAGACCCGGTTTCAAAGATTTTTCGACCACTCATGAGCTTCCTTATGATCATTCCATTCTTCTTGAAAACCTGATGGATCCCGCTCACGTCCCTATTTCACATGATAGAACAGATTGGAGCGCCAAAAGGGAAGATGCTCAACCACTACGTTTCAAAGTCACTGAAAGAACTGATCGTGGGTTTGCTGGCTGGTGGGGCCGGGAAGCTGACAATTCCACACCAAACTTTTTGAGATTTGAGGCACCGTGTAATCTCCAAAACAATCGTGAGATTGTTGACAAAGATGGGGTGACAAATTACTTCTCTGGCCTTTTCTTATGTAGACCAACAGGCCAAGGAAAGTCAATGCTTATTGTTCGATTTGGAAGCACAAAACGATCACCACTAGCAAACTTATTTCCTGAATGGTATTTCCATCAAAATGCTGGGAAAGTCTTTGAACAAGATATGGGATTTTTATCCTCTCAAAACGAGATTTTGATGAAAGAAAAAGTACCCACAAAGGAACTTTATATAAACTTAAGATCATCTGATACATGGGTAGCTGAGTATAGAAAATGGATGGATAAAGCTGGGCATGGGATGCCTTATCATTTTGGGCATAGTACCATTTCAATGCCAAAAGAAGCAGCAGTTGTGGAGCATGCTCCGGCTGGTTTTGTGGCTAGTATTGCTGCTTCTTCGCCTGCAAAGGGTGGAATCGATATAAAATATGCACCAAATCTTGCCAATAGGTATTTTAGGCATGTGGTTCATTGTAAAGAATGTAGAAGTGTTGTGAAAGCTTATGAGGCATGGAAGAATGGTTTGTCTGTGGTTGCAGCTATATCAGTGACATGTGCAATTTTGTTCACCGGGCGTCAGTGGAAGGCTCTCTTTTTGTTGGCTACAGCAGTGTGCGTGGGTGGGGCCTATATGTGTTCAACGGTTGTGGCAATGAACATGACAAATTTCATACGAACTCATAGGAGATTATAGAAAGGAGAATCTATGTTCAATTTTGTGGCGACAAGGATCACTACTCAAAGGTTCAATTTGTGGATTTGTTAAGCATACTAAATTCTATCATATACATGTAATGTGTTGTACAGATGAGATTCCTAAAAATAGCTTTATGAAAAGATTCTAGCTTGAAGTGTTGAACTGTATGTTGGCTAATTGTCAGAATCGTGGAACATTCTTGATCCTGATTCCAGTATCCCGAGAAAAGGCAGTTGCCTTCAAACGTCTTATATCCGTATGGTTGAATTTAGGGGTGTAATCAGGTCAAGTCTATACACTGTCAAGCTCGAGCTCAACTCAATTAGGAAACTCGGAGCTCGAAACTCGACTCGAGCTCAACCCATCGCGGCTCGACTCGACTATCAGCATTAAAGATTATCACTAAATTTATGTTAGTATTACTCGACCCGGTGCTTTCGAGCTCAACTCGAAGTCTATTAAAAGGTTCTGTTAGTTTGCTAATATAAGAGTCAAAATGTAAAATTGTACAAGCTTATTAAGACTCGTGAGCCTTTAAAGTCGAATATTCAAAGTCAACTCTAGTAGCTTGAGCTAAACTTATACCGAATCAATTTCGAGTAGCTCGCGAGTTGTGTCGTCTCATTTACACTCCCCATTTGAATTAAATTAAATGACCAATATTACAAGTTTGTTGAATTTCAAAACTACGTTCGGTACTTCTGTTGGTACATATAACTAGAAAAATTAACTCCACCTAGCTGTTCGATACATTCATACGGCACATCTTTTAGCATTTTCATACTGTTAATTATAACATGTGAAGAAAACTAGTGTATATCAAGCATTATATTAAAGCCACCTTCCAGTAAGATATGATCGTGTGACTGATTGCTTATGTCTGTACTGTGCAAACTAAAATACATTACTGCATTAGCAAACTCATAAAATTAACGACAGTATTACAAATAAACCATCGAGTGAAACTTTCTAATACAAAAAAATATACATTATTTTACAATGATCATAACATACACCTAAAAAGAAAACATGCACCTTTTCCAAGCTTAATTCAAATCGATATGTGAAAAGCCAAGATGCAGCATTGAATCTATCTCGCTTATTAGTTTAAACTTTAAAATGTATCATTTAGACCAAAAAGGTAGCCTTAGGGTGTACACAGAAACATACATATGTAGTTATAACAAGACAATAAAGTGTAGTTATTATATAATAAATATGAACTTCGTAGTAAAGGATAGAAATCTATTTTTCGATCAATTCACACCAACACAGATATAGAACGAAGAAGTCTCATAACCAAAATGTTAACAAGTTCATACAAAGCCTTAACTAATGATAGAATGGCATGCAGAAATTAGATTCCAAATAAAATCCTTTAAATAAGCAAAACTTAGGCCTTGAAATAACACTGGTCCAACTAACAACAGAGAGATCGCATCTAAAGGTCTTGTACGCTTAAACCTGCATCAGATATGCAATCAGTAAGAACTGAGTGTACAAAAATCAATACAAGTAGATAAACTTATGTTATTTCAAACATAAATACAAAAGTATACAGACCTGGAGGAAGAGATTGCTTCAACTTATTGGCTTTCTCCGCATCGAAGACACAAAGGGTGTAGAGGTACTTTGAGCACCTAACCTTAAACTTAACAACATCCTTGCCTCTCTTGATTTTCACAGAGCGAGCATCCTTCCTTCTTGCCGTAAGAAGGAAATCCTTAATCTCGTGAATTTGCTTAGGCTGAGCAAAAAAAAAAAAAAAAGCGTTGTGTTGCTATCATGCTATCAAACACTAAAATAAGAAAATCCAGATCATTAAAGAACAGCTACATACAAATCTCATTTCTCTTACAAAAAAAGAGATCAAGTTAAAGTACATGATGACGCAAATTTGTATTTCAAAATTTTGCTTAAAAGAAGCTACCATATTTATAACTTGAATCATTAATGAAACTTAACACAATGATTACTCACAAAAAGAGGGAAAAATGGTACAGCTACACATAAGGATAAAAAAATCCCATGACAGGAAATATATCATAACAAGCTTCTTAAATATCTATTGAAACATAGCTCTCTAACTACAGAACTACAAGCCCAAAAATAATTGGTATAAAGAGGTTAACGTTTCGTATAATTTTGTATCGATGTAAATATAGACATATTGAAACAGTAACGTTCCCACATCATACAAGATAAGACCATTACCAAAAGCTAAAATATACATTGTAAAGATTTATAACATATCAATACAACCAAAACATTTCCAATACACAATACTGACGTGACCTACAAATGAACCAACCCATAATACACCAGTAAAATAGTAGCATTCGCTATTCATTGTTTAAATTTAATCAAAATACAAACTTTTTAGAGAACAGAGTATTTGACCCTAAATCCAACTACTTAATATTACAATCTACTTGATATTACAACAGATAACAGCAATTGCGACCTTTTAGGTTCAATAATTACAGAAATCACTATCGAATTCATTAACAATTCATTTGAAGTGATCTAAACAAAATCAGCAAATCCTAATAACAGCTGAGATAGAATTAAACAACAATCAATTGTGCAATTGTGCAATTAGAATGAGAGGTTACCATTTTGGAGAACGAAGACGGCAGAGACAAGTGTTGAAGTTGAAACCCTAATTCCAGAGACGATATTAGGAACTTATAGGATTTATATATAAGCCCCTTATTTAATATAACCCTAATAATATATAGGCCCATACATATGGGCTGGGCCTCACTGGACATGTACTCGGTAACCCCCGTCGTTCTCTTACCATATTCAAGAATCCATTAAAAAGACAATTATCACAAAATCAATACTCTTCTATGAATTTTTTCACTGGGATACTCAAAGTAATAATCAATTTTGACAACATTCAAAGAATTTTAGGAGCTTTGAACATTTTATTTAAAAATGATTAAGCTCTTATTTAACAAAAATCTTTTTTAAATGTAAAACCTTTTTAGTTTATGATGTATTTAGTTACAAAAAGATATCTTATTTTTTTTTTCTTGTTTTTTTTTTTTAAAGTTTTATATCCCTCGAAAATTAATAGAAATTAAAAAAACGTATTCAAATGTAAGAGATGGAGTTTTTCATTTTTCTAAATGAGAAATGTTGAAAATCTTAAATCGCAGACTTTTTCTTGATAGAAAACTTCTCTAAAAAACCTCAACTTCAACACGTCTTTTATTTCTCAATTTTCGTAGACTTTTTCTTGTTAGAAAACTTCTCTAAAAATTTGTTTCCTTGTAGTTTTCTTTATATTATTACCGTATCCTTTTTCACATATATAACGATAATCAAGACAATTATATTTTGAGGATGTGAAAGATGGTGTCGGAATATCCAACTAACAAATACTTTATACGCTCTCATTCCTTAAACATATTGCTGCGTAACTATTATGAATTATGATTACTTCAAATAAATTGAAGTTAAAATATTCTTTTTTTTGCATCATCAACATTTAGATATTGAATGTGTTAAAATAGCGTTTATTTATACGCATAACTAGTAAATTAATAAGCTGACGGTACAAGGACAAAAAAATCTTTATATCGTTTTTTTTACTAATGTTTAGTACGATAACAAAAAACATCAAAAACATTTTCAATAACAACATTTGATAGAACCTTTAATATTAAATAACGAGGAAAGCAAATCAGGTGTAAGATTATGTGAAAACCAGTTACTTGACATTTAAAAAGAAAAAAAACTAACATGTACCTGATGAGTAATTTGAATGCACGTCCACAACATTCCTAGTAGACAAAAACGAGTAATACCTTATTAGTTGACGTCTTATTTTCATTAACTTTTATATATTGAAACAGTTATATACTCTAATAGTTTTTCTTCAAAAGCCACACACATTATAACAAAAGTCTTATTTTAAGTACTTAAACTCTCAAAGTTGTCAAAAAAAGCATTATCTCCAATTATAAAAAGTCTTTTAAATACTTTGTTGTAACAAGTACAAACAACAATCTTCTAAATAAATCATGCATTATAAATTGATGTGTGAAATCTAATAATATAATTTATACAATGTAATACTACAATTAACTATTACATAACGGGACACTATACCATATTTTTTAGTAGTATAGATTCATTAAGTCTAGATTAAATAAAAAAGACTGTGCAAATAAGAGTGTGTGGCAAGTGTATGTTAATCTAAACAGGTAAGTAAATGTGGGGGTTTGCAACCGAATTGTTGCTTTGCAAAAGTTGTTAAATAATTTAAAAATACCAAGTAGGCAAGTGGATCTCTGAAGAAACCGGATTAAAAGTGTAATCAAATGATTAAAGCAACGTTCACCTGGACTAGCTCGTTATTGATTCCGGGGTGTTTGTTATAACGAGTTTATCTAGTATTGTTTAATTTTGATTAAAACCTAAAATTCATGTGTCTGCACACTACCCGACTGATACTTCAAGTACCAAGCGGTACTTTAGATTCCAACAATTTCTGACACAAATTATCCGTTTTAGCAACATGTACCCGGATGGTACTCATGTTTTCCAACATTTGCATTTTTTGAAAGTTGTAGCCCTATGAATTTCAAAAATTTGGACTTTTGAATCATCTCAATCGGAATTCGTATGAGGGAGATATGATCAAAATCGTAGAGCCTCGCCATATTTACAACAAATCTTGTTTCTCGATCTTTTTTTATCCGATTCTTCTCGTATCCACTCGTAAAGCTATTGTGAGGAATAAATATATATAAATTGAGTACTATCATAAATGATCTAAGAGACTCAAATATTATCTTTTTGACAAAATATAGTGAGAAAGTGAAAATGTTTGATAAAAGAATTGTAAGATAAATATACACGTATCGAAAGAGTAAGTGAATATGATTCGTTTAAAGGACATTAAATAAACTTTGCTTCAAAAGGTGAAAGTATTTATAAGAAATTTAAAATAAGATGTGTACGTTTCAATAAAAAAGACATTGATATGACAAATTTTAAAATATGTTAAAGAAAGTTCGTTAAATTTTTTAGAAAAATATAGAATAAGAAAATGAAAGTATTTGATAGAAAATATAAAAATATAGATGTCTCGAAAATGTAAATACGAAAGTAATAAAAAAAATTTAGAAGATATATATTTATTTATTTATATACGATTATTATTATTTATTTATATAATAACTTATCCATCGAAATGACATTGTTGAGCGACTGACCTTCCTTCCGTAGTCCCGTTTTAATCTGTATCGATAAGTTTGTCACAATAGCAGTCTTTTATTACCACTATCGATATAAGCAGTCTCTCAAAATTATTTGTGTAGTTTTAAAGTTAAGAAAATCAGGACCCATTTGTTACTGTCTTCACAAGATGAAAATGAAAATCATTATGCAATTTATAAAATATAATAACTTATTTGTTCATAAAGTTTCTTAATTTAATATTATACGATACTTTAAAACGTCAACTTAAAACGGTCATTGTAGTATGTTTTGATTCACACCAAAGTTCGCCACTCTAGTAGGTGCGAAATAATACCACGCCAAATTTCCAATCCAACTCTTCATTGAAAGCAAGTGTCTGATTTCCTAGATCTTCTCCATGTCTCTTAGAGACATGAACTAAAATTTCCAATCGCTCACGGTAGTATGTTTTCATACGTACCAAATTCGAAATCGGATAAAAAAATAGAATATATATTGTCGGATATATATAAATAACAACTAATTATTGTTAACGAATGTCACTGTAGATAGATGTCAATGGCTATAAACTATAAGGTCAACCTACTAAAACAACATCAAGTTAATTATTTTATGATTTTACGGCTGTGTTTGGTGAGGAATTTTTGAGAGCTTTTGAGAACTTTAATCTTTAATTTGAAAATAAAAAGCTTATAGCTTCGTTTGGATGTAAGAATAAATAAGAAGCTTATAGCTTCGTTTGGATGTAAGAATGTAGAGCTATTCAAAAGAATTTAAAAGCTTCTCAAAGCTCATATTTGAAACGCTACAATAAGAAGCGTTGAAAAGTTTTAGAAGCTTTTTGTACCCATATTTACTAATGTACCCCTGTAAAATCACATGAATGACCATTTTTTTTTAACAGGAACTTATGCTAGGCCTTTGTCACATGCATAGCCATATTTTTTCCTTTAAAATCTCTACTAATATGTTGACACTTTTTTCAAGAAATTAAATATTTGACATAAGTTGATAAAAAACATACCCACTTCTATCAGAATACGTACACATGAAAAGAAAACTAAAAGTAAAAGAGATGAACTTTATGATGATGAATTTTATGATGTTGATGTCATTATTGATGCATTTTCTTTTCACAAATATATTCGTAATAGTTCAAAAGAAAATATAACGTTTACTGTGTATGAGTAACATCCAAATGATATACTACGCGATGAACTTTATGATGTTCATGTATTTCAAATAAACAACGAAAATTTATCAGAAGGGGCATCTATTGAGATGAGACAGATACGTAATGATATTACTATATTAATATGGAATGCACATCGACTACGACGGGCATATTATGTTTCCATTTTCCTTTTAATATAATTTAGTTTTACTTTTAACAATGTTTATCATTTATTGTTATATTGATGTCTTTTTATGTCATTTTACACTTCAAAACTACAGCTACAACTAGCTCGCCAAACATTTCTATACAAATAAAGCTACAACCTACAGCTACATCCTACAACCTACAGCTTACAGCTCCTTCACCGAACATACTCTACATATATAGTCATATTTGGTAGATTCTATACAGAATTATGGGATTTTGAAATAATAAATAATTTGGATGATTTAATTGATTAAAGGTATTTATATTAGAAATATATAGATAAACTTAGTTACTTTTATTAATAAAATAGTAGATCGATTTTGGTCTTTGCCTATTTACATTTATATTTACATTTACAACATAGGATAAGTATGATTAAGATGTATTTATCGAGAAAATGGTTGATGCTTAATTATATAAATCTATGCATTGTAGTAGGTAATATATTGTTTCATTTTCAAATATAAAATAATTATTTAAGTGAAATATATTAAATATATGTTGTTTAAAGTTATAGGAAAAGGTTTTTATAATTTAGTTCTTTGTGGTAGTAACGGTATGAATGAGTTTTTTATTTTCATTTTAACATTAATTTATTTTTTTATTAAAAAATTATATCAAAACTATTAGAATTTTATGCTCTTTAATATGAAATAGATTTTTAACATATATATATATATGATATACAAACTAAATTTGTGTATCACAACCTCTATAATTTTTATGTGTGATACACACTATGAATTTTTTAGTGTGATACACAAAAACTTATAAAGTTATGATATACAAATTTTATTTGTATAGCATATATGTATAATTTTGATATAAATTTTTTATCAAAAAAATTAGTTAATATTAAAATAAAAAACAAAGAAAATCCAATCCTACAATTACTACAATAAGAAACTATACTTGAACTTTCCCAAAAGTTATAACTGTTTAATTATAGGGTTAATTGTTTCGTTATGTATCAAACTTTATATTTTTTATTATTGTATGTAACCACCTTTCAAAAGTGCTATTGTATGTATCGAACTTGTAATTTTCGTATATTGTATGTTGACTTGCCATTTTTAGCCTTGACAAAAAAAGAAACTTTCTTTTTTTGTAATGGTCAAAAAAGGAAATATTACATACAATATACGAAAATCACAAGTTCGCTACATACAACAACACTTTTGAAAGGTGGTTACGTACAATAGTAAAAAGTGTAAAATTCGATACATAACGAAACAATTAACCCTTAATTATATATAGTTTATTTACCCGCGATTATGAGGGATTATAGATATAATTTTTAGTGATTGAGTCATGTAAAGACATCTAAGTTTGGAATAGAAAAAAAATTGGTCGAAAGTATATCATATGATATGTCTAATCGAATAGAAAAAAACGTTAATTTTTATAATTTTCGACTAATCGTTTTTGAGATATTTAATTTTAGAGAACGTGGGAAGAAAGTGTATAGGTGATGTAAAGTTTGAATAATTAAAATATATAATGTTTGAATTAATGTATGGGTAATTTAGGTATTTTTAATATTTTTTTTAAGTTAAAGATAATGGAATAGCTTGAAATAAGAATAGATAATTTATAAATTTTTAGGTGATAGAATAGCTTGAAATAAGTATATCGGTGAAACATTGTACTCCGTATAAATCACAACTCATTGTCAAGACTCTTCATTATTCGTAAAAACGTTTATACTTTTATGTATTAAAGGCTCACACGAAAACCAAATTTGACACAACAAAACATTGAACAAAGAAAGCATAAAAATTTTGACTGAAAAAAGTGTAGTAATTGGCTCTTTCTCTTTTTTTTTTCTTTTTTTCTTTTTTTTTTTAATGTAACTCACTTCATAATATTTTGAAAGTATAAAGGGGATGTTTGCGTTAAAAGAATTTGATAAAGACCTTCTTGATCAATATGTTAAGGAATAATCTAAAACAATTCCTACACGATTAGTAGTTGTGATAATAGGTATAATTTAGATCTTTTAATATAAACGCACCATGTAAATAAAAAGGACAAGTTATAGAAATAATTGAACCATATTTTAGTAAGTGGAACTTTTCTATGTAATAACAAATAATTCACAGAAATATAGTCATGTGTGTACGTATCATGTCCCATTTTGGTGTAGCTTCTTATACGTTAATTCGATGCTCTCAAAAAAATTATAGCATTTTGATTGACAAATTTGTTAACATGGAACTTCAATTCCAAACATTTGCTGCATTGTAAATAAACACCTCAACATGACTGAGCCAATAAGTCAGCCAGCCCTTTAAGTTCATTTAAGTTCTAAATAAACAGGTGAGGAAGTGGTTGTCAAAACATTCTATTCATACATATAATGTACTCTATACTGTATATCTGAACCAACATCTAATGAAATATAACAGAACCGATACATCGATCACGTGTTTACATTAAAAATATGATCCATATTTCTCTTTAGACTGCATATCAAACATGACAACTTCATAAACATAATCAGCATTCTGAAGCTTTGAAACCGGAAGGAGAACCTGAAATGGAAATAGGTAAGAATTTTGGGCCACTTTCTTCTTAGCCTGTATGAATCTCATTGTCAAATATAGGATGCTATACAACGCCTATGGCTTTGAACTAACACAAAGATTCAAGAAAACTCTAAATCTGACCATTAGAATTTCTTGATAGAATTTGTAGAGTTAGGAGAAGAAGAGTTTAGTGTGATGATCTCCTCAAGTTGAATTAGAAGATCATTTGAAGATTAGTTGTCTTCTATTTGTTAAGAGAAGACATTGTTGATGTTGAAGACTTCTATATTGAAGGTGGAAGCATTGTGCAATTGGTATCTATGTTTCTTATTGTAGAAGTTAGATAAGTTGGTTAGATTATACTGTTTTAGTTAAAGAAGATTAGTGTTGTGTTCTTATTGGGAAAAAAAAAAACAACACTTTGAACGGTTTTGATTCCTACCAGTGAAAAGTTTTGAATACTAGTGGAAAAAATCCTAATATCGCGTAATCGGGGAGTGGATTAAGGTGGACTAGCTAACGGTCCAACCACTATAAATCGTGATATCTCTTTGTGATATTCTTCTAACTCTTAAACTCTTTACTTACTAGCATATTTACTTTGTTTATAATTGCTAGTTGAGTATTCATCCAAGTTTCAAGCAAAATTTTAATTTGATAAAATCAGTTAATAATCATAGAATAAGTTATTCATCTCCTGCCCCTCTCACTGACTTACATAATGAAATGCTTTAGTGTCTGTCAAACAAAACGAAGTAGACAGGAAGGAAAGTTACCGAGGCAAATAAAGTACAAGTAACAAAACATACAAAACAATGTTAAGCAGTACAAAACATAAGTATTTTCATTATAATAATTTCAAGGGTGACCCAAATATACACTAGAAGAACACTAATCGATTAAGACGCTTCTGCTTTGACCTTCACCTTTAATTTTTTGGAAGTTTTCTGCTAGTGACATTCAAAGATGATATTAGACATACAAATATTTAGTTTATAGATGTCTAATGTTAGCAATTACTGATTTTGATCTTAATTTTGATGTTGAGGTGAATCTTCATTTGGACCGTGATCGACTCGGCTCTTCTTTTCTATCTTCAGTATAAAAGCAAGTAGTTTGACTATGAGGGTACTCCTAACAATGGCTACATTGTTTCTTCTTTATTTTTTTCTCCTCTCCTTTGAAAGGAATATGAGCATGCCCAGGTGGGCAACCAGCTTGCCTCTTCACAAGGACCATCGGCAAGACAGTCTGTAGATCACCTAGATCGATCCATTTTGAAGGATAACCCACCAGGAGTATGGCCTTTTCCGGAGGCCGCTTGATACATCTGTGTCATGAAATATCGTAAGTTCCGCTCCAATGGTATTTGAAATTTCAGTGTTGCACCAAAGCTCGAAAAAATCCAAGAACATTGTGATGGGGAACATGTGTGAAATTCCACTCCTTGTTTGCATGACAGTTATTCACTTGGAGCTGACAATGAGAACATATGTGAACTTCAACAAACTTCCTAATTTGAAAGTTCTCAGTATGCTGGATGTTGCATGCACTTAATTTCCAATCACAATTATTCAAGATACATATTACAACATAAACTAGTTACATAATAATGATTTATAAAAAGCTAAATGTCGGTTCAACTATTGACGATTTGATTTCTATGTTTAGCTCAAACCAAAATGAAATATTTTGGTGATTATGTTATAAAAATTAAACTGTCAGTTTTATCTTTTATTTAATTATTTCGTTATGATTTGATATTTTCAATTGTTTTTTCTTTATGGTCAAAGCATATCCACACATGGGAAGGTTTAACGATCAACTTTAATGGCCATTGAAAGGAGGATGTAAAAACGATCAAAATATAAGATGGTCCATTTGATTTTGAAATTTAAAGGACGAGGGTAGACCACCGTCCACACGTATCGTTCTTGTAACATACTCTCGAAAGCGATACAATACAAATGGTTATTAAAGTAAATTACACGGTTCGTTACTTCGTTCATGTGATTTATCGTTTTTTTCACCTGTTCGTTCCTATTGCAAATTAATTTCAGTGATATCCCCGTCGTATATAACTTTTTATTATTATTATTTAACGTCTTCTCAATAAATTTTTCAATATATATTTTCTTTCCACTTATTTAATTTTTCTTTTATTTTATAACTCCAAAAGTAACAATTCCCATAATTTGATCTTGTATCCAATCAAAACCTCTAAAGCCTGTTATTAAAACCTTAAAATTATATTTGTACTAAAATCATGTAAAATCGGTGTATTTCAATATTTGATTAAAACTTAAAATACATGATGTTATACATATCCGATCTTTCTAATGGAAGTCGTAAAGGATGTGGTATTTTCTACCAGATACATCAAATGAGTATGAATATACGTACATTCATTTTGAAATTGCTATGTTTAGACTTTAGACGAAAATGGTCAGTTTCTACTTTCTAGAAGGGAAGGAAAGAGAGGATCGCATAAATTAAGCCACAAAGTAGAATTAATGACATTTATGAGTATTGCTGACTTTTAGACTAAAAAAGGGACGACTCTTCCTTCTTTTCCGTTCAATTACATGTTCGTTTTCTCGTTTCGGGAGCCACAGTCACCCACGATCTCAAACTGATAAAAAATGTACAATAAAGATGCTTCATGTGCATGAAATGTAGGCATAAAAATGTGTCCAATGACTTAATTGATAAACATGTAAATATCATTAATAAATATAAAAAAAAGAATAAGTTAAATTCACATGTCATCCATTGTATGATTACAAACGTAAAATTATATAATATTTTTAAACATATATAGCATTACTTAATATAAAAACGACACAGATTAACATTTTAACGTATCTAAAAATTAAGTTCATATAATGTTTATTAACACTAACTTAAAGCTTGATCTATAAGTTGCGGTCATGAATTGTAAATTATAATTGCTATTAAGAGGGTTGCAAGGTGAAGATTTTACGTATTTATAAAATTTGGTAAGTTAATTGTAAATTGTAATTGTAGATGAAAAATGTAAATGATATAAAAAGACAAATAAACTAAAGTAGAATAGTGTCACACGATACAACCATAACAATTAAGTTAGTGCTAAGCATCATTTGGCATTTGCTAAGCATACATTTATCACAAACTTTTAAGAGTTTTTGATGTAGCGATATGTAAAGTAATATATGTGTGATTCTATGTATACATGGTAGGAAAAAATTAAAAGTATTACGGAGTATAAGTGTAATCAAATTGTGTGCATATAATATTTGAATTGAGTCAAACCAATCCCCAACTTGCCTTAATTTCAGGGAGCACTTGAGACACTGATAGATTTACACGTTATTCAGCCAGTTTTTTAATAAAGCGATCATCAATATACGTACGAATCAGCGTTCATAGTATTTGTTACTGTATTATATCTACTGGTAATTGTTTGTTTAGAAAATATGCTTATGGTAAAAAATGAGTTAGCTTTTAGATCACTATTACGATGAGTCTAATTATATAAATCTAAAAATTAACTTAAGCGTGTGATCACACGTGAAAAGTTGAACATTTAAAATTAATTATGAGAGATAAATTATATCGACCGATAAATGAATTAGTAATATTTTGAAATCTATTTAATTAACGTACTACTATTTATTTTATCTAAAATTACCAAGGTAAGAAAATGCAGAATTTCAAATATTTTCTTAAAAAATAAATTAAATCATAGTCATAATCATATGTGCTTCGTTTGGCTTATAATCCTCATTGTCAAGATATGACAGATGCTATAAAAGGCCTGCATCTTCAACAACACAAGATCCAAGGAAACTCCAAATTTAAGCATATCGAAGATTCTGAAATCTGAACTTCACATTAATTTAATTATATTTAAACAAAAATAAAATAACAAACAAGGTTTCTATTTTCATATTCTTCACCTGTCAATATGTGCCGTTTCTCACACTCTCACTGCTACATAAAACAACCATAGTCTGACCATTCTTCGCAACACCTAAAAATGGCTACCCAAGCAGAAACAAATATTCCAAAGAACAAGAAGAAGAAAGGAAAAATAAAATGGAGTAATCTGTACACCTTTTCATGTTTCCGGCCAACCCAGACCGTGAACCGATCAGACTTCGGTCAACCCGGGTTCTCTAGAGTCGTATTTTGTAACGATTCATCGATGCACAAGACAAAACCATACAAGTATCCTACTAATGAGGTCTCTACAACAAAGTATAATGTAATAACATTTCTTCCTAAATCATTATTCGAACAGTTTCGTAGGGTGGCAAATTTGTATTTCTTGTTAGTTGCGGTTTTATCTGTTACTTCTTTAGCTCCTTTTTCACCTTTAAGCTTGATTGCACCTTTGGTTTTTGTGGTGGGAATTAGTATGTTGAAAGAAGGTATTGAAGATTGGCATCGATTTTTGCAAGATTTAGATGTAAATTCAAGGAAAGTGAAAGTGCATATTGGGAATGGATCGTTTGTTGATCGATCATGGAAAACGCTTCGAGTTGGAGACGTTGTGAAAGTGACTAAAAACGAGTATTTTCCTAGTGATCTTTTGTTGTTGTCTTCTAGTTATGCAGATGGTATTTGTTATGTCGAGACTATGAATTTAGATGGCGAAACGAATCTTAAAATTAAACGTTGTTTGGAATGCACACTACGTTTTGGTGATGAGCTTAAATTTGATAAGTTTAAGGCTACTGTTCGGTGTGAAGATCCGAATTCAAGTTTGTATACTTTTGTAGCAAATTTGGAGTTTGGAGGTGAAGATGAAGATGAAGATCAGTTAAATTCTTTGTACCCATTATCACCTTCTCAGCTTCTTCTTAGAGATTCAAAGCTTCAGAATACGGATTATGTTTATGGAGTTGTAATATTTACTGGACGAGACACAAAAGTGGTTAGGAATTCAATGAAATCGCCGTCTAAACGTAGTAGGATAGAGAGAAAAATGGATCATGTGATTTATGTTTTGTTCTTTATGCTGCTTTTGATATCTTTAATCTCTTCCATCGGTTCTGTTAAGTATACAGATCAAGAACAGATAGCTAAAGAATGGTGGTACCTTAGATTGAAGGATGATACAGACGGGTCTTTCGATCCAGATAATCCACTTGTTTCGGGGTTCCTTCAGTTCTTGAGGGCGCTAATATTGTACGGTTACTTGATCCCGATTTCTCTTTATGTTTCCATTGAAGTAGTCAAGTTTTTACAAGCAATGCTTATTAATAACGACCAACATTTGTTTGATGAGTTGTCTGGGAAATCAGTTGAAGCCCGAACTTCAAATTTGAACGAGGAGCTCGGTCAGGTTGAGATGATTTTGACCGACAAAACCGGGACTTTAACTTGTAATCAAATGGAGTTCACGAAATGCTCGATTGAAGGGATTTCGTATGGGGGTGATGTAAATGAGATCGTTCGGGCTGCTTCTCAAAGAATGAATATTGATATCGAAAGCTGTCGTTTCAATCTGGATGATACTGATTGTACACCTGGTCATAGCAGGGAGATGGTTGAAATTTCTTCGGATCGAATTAAAGAATCGAAGAATAGTATCTTGGAAGGTGAAAATGGTGTACATAATATTTGTGGTTCTAGTATAAAAGGTTTTAATTTTAGAGATGATAGATTGATCAACAAAACGTGGCTTCATGGATCAAATGTTTGGGATATGACAATGTTCTTTAGAGTCATGGCTTTATGTCACACAGGTATACCAGTCGAAAATGAAGAACAATCAGGCAGCCGTAAACTCAAATACGAAGCAGAGTCCCCTGAAGAAGTAACGTTTTTGATTGCAGCCCAAGAGTTTGGATTTCAGTTTTGTCGAAGAACGCAATCTTCAATGTTTGTTAAGGAGATTGAGCCTTCATCATTGGAGGTCGAAAGGTTGTTTCTTTATTATTCTCATCTTTGTTTATGATCTTTGATATAGGTGAAAAAAGGGGTGTGGGTCAAACGGGCTAAGTCTGCCCCAAACAGTTACTGTGTAAAACATTTAATTAGCATGTTTAAATACGATTGGAAAAGTTATATCATTTCAATAGTGATCTAACTTGGTGAATAAAATGATTTAGGAGGTTTTGAAAGCATACTTCAGGCGATCTTTGACCCAATTGCCAATTTCTTTGTAGTTTTTTCAGTTTTCCACCTTTAATTATGCTAAAGTACAAATCTTTTTGTTAAATTTCAGGGAATACAAGCTATTGAATTTATTAGAATTCAGTAGCTCTAGGAAGAGGATGTCGGTGATAGTACATGATGAAAACGGGCAAATTTTCCTATTCTGTAAAGGAGCTGACAAGTAAGTTTCGTATTATCAATCAAGGTTAAAGATTCAGTTCAATAAGTACAACTTTTAAGTAATATAAGTTGGGCATCGTTTGTATTGTGCAGCATTATATTTGATAGGCTTGGTGATGGTGGTAGGACATACCAATATGCTACAACTATGCACCTTGCAAACTATGCAGAAGATGGATTAAGGACAATGGTGTTTGCCTATAGAAAGATTACGGGCTCTGAATATGAAGAATGGAGCTCATCATTTGCCAAAGCTAAGGCCATAATTGGCCCTGAAAGAGAAGAATTGCTAGAGAATGTATCTGATACCATCGAGAAAGATTTAATACTTTTAGGTGCTGTAGCTGTTGATGATAAGCTACAAGATGGGGTAAAATCTTAATCTCATTCTAGTCTCTGTGAAACCAGTAGAAGTAATTAGGTCAACTAGGGTTGTGTTGTGTCGCTAAGGGTCAAACGTACAAAAATAGTTAGCTAAGGAAGCATATCAAATGGGTTCAATGGGTCAAACATATCAAAAGTCGCTCAAAGTGTTATTTTAATACATAATTTTATTAACATCATCTTATTCACAAGGTTTGATTATTTATGAAATAATCATGTTTACCAAGTATATATAGAATATTTCTTTTCTTGTTTTTGGACAGTGTTCCGAGACCTGACCCAACACGTACAAAAGTGACCCAATTTTAACTTGTTTCTCAAACCATTTTGCCACCTTTACTAACCAACGATCTTATTCTAACATCGTTATCAGGTTGCTGAATGCATAGATAAACTTGCACAAGCAGGGATCAAGATATGGCTCCTCACCGGGGACAAGAAAGAGACTGCTGTTAATATTGGGTACGAATTTCTAAAACTTGAAAATGGTCTCATCAGTTATACAGTTCCGTTAATATCTCATTTTTTTCGGGTATTTGGGTCAGGTTTGCTTGTAGTTTGCTTAGGCATGATATGCAGCAGTTTCAACTCAGTTTGAGCAGGGATTCTGAATCGAAAAATCAGTTAAAGGTAAATATCAATCACTTGGCTTGTGTCAATGAATACTTGATTTGAATTGTGAGTTAGGGGTAATGATTCAAAACTTTGTAGCTATTCAGGCTATGAAAGACGACATATTAAATCAAATTGAGGCTTCTTATCAAGTGATTGTAAGCGAAAAAACCAAGGATGATCCTTTTGCTCTAGTGGTGGACGGGAAAGCTCTTGAAATTGCTTTAAGGAATGACATAAGAGACAATTTCTTGCAGTTGGCAGTTAATTGTGCCTCTGTTATATGTTGCCGAGTTTCTCCAAAACAGAAAGCCTTGGTAAGATAGATTTGGTTCTTAACCAAAACAGAAAAAGATTTAGAAACTAACTGGCATTCCATCTAAATTTGTGTTTTATTTGCAAACTTAGATTACTCGATTAGTGAAGAAATATACAGGCAAGATGACATTGGCGATTGGAGATGGAGCAAATGACGTTGGCATGATCCAAGAAGCTGACATAGGAATTGGGATTAGTGGCATGGAAGGAATGCAGGTATGATGATTTCGTTGAGATATACGATGATGTAACACCAATCCAAAGTAATTGGTCCAATAACACTTTAAGCTACTTAAAACTTTGGTTGAAGTTTTTGGTAGCCCATAACCAAGTCTTTTAAGGTGCCCAAACTTCCTATTTTTTTATCCATGTGAGACAGAAATTATGAACCCCCTCAATCAAACACATGATTTCCTCTTTTAGGGGTACAAACCCAAAATAGTTCATAACTCTCCAACTCATTGCATCTTGAAAGGCTACTGCTCACATATTAAAGCTTATAAGAATGCTCATGCTTCTCGCTTTTCTATCCACGTGAGACACGTGATATGAACTCTAAAAGTAAATATATTCTGAATCTTCTATCCATGTTGGATGGGTTGTTACAATTGAGAAAATTATGTTTGGTTTGATATAATAAATGTTTACTGCAGGCTGTCATGGCAAGTGATTTCTCAATGCCCCAATTTCGATTCCTGGAACGGCTACTAATTGTGCACGGACATTGGTGTTACAAGAGAATCTCTAAGATGGTCTCTACCTATGTTTTTGAATTTAGATACTAATATTTTTGGGTATTGTGTTCTTGAGAACGCAATGGAAAAACTATGAACCTTTGTTCTGTTTCTTTTCAACTCAAGAAAAAAAAAAATATTTACCATCCTTTTCTTTATCTCACTCTCATTTATAACTCAATATTGTTTGTTGTTGCAGATTCTCTATTTTGTATACAAAAACATCGTGTTTGGCCTTACCTTATTCTACTACGAACTCTACTCCAGATTCTCTGGGGATGTATTATATGACGGATGGTATATGGTTATGTTCAATCTCTTTCTAACATCCCTTCCTGTCATATCGCTAGGCGTGCTTGAGCAAGATGTTTCCTCCGATATTTGCCTTCAGGTATATTTTCACAAATACTTGTTACGGTGATTTTAATTGTCGACAAGATTATCCTCGTATACAATAATCAAAATTGTCGTACCGTTCTAACGTTGCTTTGTGTTTCACTTGGTAGTTTCCAGCCCTTTATCAACAGGGGCAAAAGGGTATTTTCTTCACTTGGAAACGGATCATCGGGTGGATGGCAAATGGGATACTAACATCTTTATGCATATTTATCCTTAATGTCTACATTCTCTCTTCATCGGCTTTCAGAAAAGGAGGAGAGGTAGTAGACATTTCACATCTAGGTGTAATTACTTACACAGCTATCGTGTGGACTGTAAACTGTCAAATTGCATTAATTATCACCCACTTCACTTGGATCCAACATATCTTCATTTGGGGAAGCATTTTAAGTTGGTACATTTTCCTACTCTTTTATGGTGCACTTCCACCCGTATACTCTGCTAGAGAATATAAGCTACTCATGGAAGCAGTGGGGCCCACACCCATGTATTGGATCGATGTACTATTAGTTGTAGTTATTTCTCTTCTTCCATACTTTATTTACATGGTCATCCAGAGGTCGTTATATCCCATGGATGACCATGTGATTCAAGAAATGAAGTACGGAAGGAAAGTTGTTTTGGACGATGAGATGTGGTTGAGAGAGAAGCAAAGCTCAAGGAAGGCGACCCATATCGGGTTTTCAGCTAGAGTTGATGCGAAAATCCTTTATTTAAAGGATCAACTACACAAGAAAAGAATGTTCATTATTAACTCGTTTACCAATAGTCCTATTCGTCCGTCAATAACCATTAACTCGTTAGAAAATAGAGATTGATAATCATACCAAGATGGATTGTTTCACTTGGTGATGATTTGAACACATTTGTTTCTCAATTGTTCAAAGGTATTATATAGATTTAGGATTATACGCAATTTGTTTCTCACTTGCCTGATTTATGCTCTGTTAAAGTATTACCCAAAAACATGGTCTACTTGCCAAATAATACCAATTCACCTTTGATCACAAATCCCAATTTGATAAACTTAATTACTTAAATATATGACTAATATCTTGAACCAAACACTTCTCCCAACTGGGATTTGACATTTTGACCAATATGTAGCCATAAAACACAGTATATGTGATGATCTTGTTAACCTCTACTCTAGTATATTTACAATAAGCAACAATGTAACAAAAATATCTCAAATCCATGATACACAACTATACAACACAATATATAGACTTTAACTCATTGAGATTGATCCTTTGTGATATTTGTTTTTGTACTTTTGGTTTGTGCTTTCATCAAGTGGGCCCCCACCTTTGATGGATATAATAAACGTGAGTCCAACAACTTGAAAGTTATTCTTAGAAACACAATGATAAACGTCTTAGCCCTAATATAATGTTTTATTTGGAAGTGACATAATCAGTAAATGAATTGCATAATAAATTCGTTTATGGTTTAGATCGAGTTGACAGCTATATGCCTATATTTTTTTATTTTTTATTATTATATTCTATTTTTAGGCGAAAAACAGAATCTATTCTATTTTCTATTAATTTATTAAACGTCTCCTTAATTAGGCCACGCTCCCCTTCAGTAGCCCAATCTGTTATTTTCCCGCCTACTTATCTAAGTGACGCGTGTCCTTTCAGCAGCTAAACAGGATCTACATCCAACCCCTTCTCAACCTTCATTTGAACTTATTATTCTTCTCGTGGACCAATTTTATTTTCGTCAATCTAATCTATTTGTTAACGCTACAGTTCCAAATCAAAGTAATGGATGATACAACACTTTTAATCAATTACCTGCTAATGGGAACTAAGAAACCGACTCATACATAAATCCTAAATCGATTAAGTGTTCATCCGAGATAACAAAGCCGTAGTTGGACCCGATCATGTATACTGTGAAAATTTTATGTCAGAGTTTAGATAAATGTTGTCATTGTGTGATCTAGTTAAATATAGATGAATATGTTAGTATATGTAAATAGTCATGGGATGTAATATGTAGTAGATGTTGAGTTTGGAACAAAAAGTACTTGTGTCTTTTAAAAAGAGAAAAGGTTATATTATGTACAATTTTTTCTTTTAGAAATGACAAATAATTATAAAAAAATAAAGCACCTCAACTAGCAAGAAACTAGAGCGAGAGTTGAACAAAAGAACAAATTATAAGCAGATAAAAAAGGAGTAGCCCCCATCGATCCAGCTACACGACGTCATTCTACCCTATATTTAATTCATATAAACGACTTCCGGACATATTGTAATTAACAAGATTAATAATATATACGAAATTTTCTCTTTTTATTATAATTATATTATGTTTTATAAAAAATAAAATTAAAGAAAATTGTAACTCATTTATATCAGTTGTGGCCAGTGATGAACACATTTTAGTGTTGTTATTTTCATAGTTGGTTATACTGACGTGGCAACAATTCATGTATGACTTTGTGTCACCACTACAACATCTCTTATGTCAATGCATGTCGATTCACATCATCATCATTTTAGCCGATAAAAAGAAAAATGAAAAGAGAAAAATTATTGATTTTGGTTGTATTATAACGTTTAGGCTCAACGTTTTGCAAAAATATCTCTACAAAGTTGGCTTTCTCTTTCTTTTAGTATGATAGATTGATTAGTATGATATAACATCACACATAATAAAACTTAGATTATGAGAATGTTAATTATACTTCATAATCATGAAAAACATAACATTTTTAATCTAATACTTAATTTAATTTAATGTATACTGTAATTGTTAAACATGGTGGAATATCATCAAAAATGTTTTTATTATATCATCACACTTGATTAATACAATGAATACGTTTACAAAATATAATATTATTTTTTGATAATGTTTTTACGAGATATTTGACATTATTTATTTATAAGTGTTTATGTGTTTAGAAAATAAACATGACTCAACATACTTATTTTTAAATGTTTATTTTTTGAAAAATAAATAAATAAACAGTTTTCAAAAAATTATTTATATTTAATTAATTTCCGTTAAAATAAATAGATAAATGATTAAATGATAAACGCCCTATTTTATTTTTCCACACAAAGCATCTAAAAAGTTCATCGGATAAAACCCTTGAAACGCTACTGCACTGACGGAGTAACAAAAAGGGAAATAATATATCACAACACAATAGTAATAGTAATCCTCCCATCAGTAATCTCACTACATACGAATGGAGATAACGCTAGATCAACTAAAACAATACGACGGCTCAGATCCATCCAAACCCATATACATCGGCGTCAAAGGTCGCGTCTTCGATGTGAGTACTGCACAATCCTTCTACGGTCCCGGCGGTTCTTACGCCGTGTTCGCTGGAAAAGATGCGAGCAGAGCACTAGCCAAAATGAGCAAGAACGATGAAGATGTTATCGGATCGCTTGATGGACTTACTGAAAAAGAATTGGGTGTTCTTGCTGATTGGGAAAGGAAATTTGAAGCTAAATACCCAATTGTTGGTTCTCTTGCTGCTTAATTGGATTAAATGTTTGTGTAAGAAATTAACCCTAAATTATTATTATGTGTGTATTTCTAAGTGTGCTAGTATCTTATGTTTAAGCTAAGATGGTGTGTAATGTGGTTGAATGTTTTGGTTTGAATAATGAGAATTATATATGACTTGCTAATTATCTGTTTAAAGAATAGATCTGTAGCAACCTGCTAGTATAAAATCTGTTTTGATATTTGTAATTAATTGTTTTTTTTTTTTTAAATATATAAGGTTGGTTTTAGATTTTTATTGATTAACTACCTTATGCTGTGGTAAAGTCTATTTGATATGTGATTCTGATTTGTTTTATGAAGTTTCTTACAAAAAGTTAAAAAGGTAATTTTATGTTATTTGGACTCTCAGTTTATGAGTTTAGTAATATTGTTTTATCAAATAGGATTTAAGGTTGGGTATGATCTTGGAGTTAGGATGGCATAATTGGGGTGTTTATTGTTCAAGTATTGGATGCTATTATTGATCAAAATGAAAGGAAGTGGTTACAGGTTAGACATTGAATGTGTTTCATAGTTTATGCAGCTCTATAGATGAGTAACTTCATATGGTCGTTTATGTGAAAGTTAAGGTAGATCATGTTAGTTCTCATAGTTCTTGATTTAGGGGTTGGGGCACTTTGGTCTCCCTCCATTTTGGTACTTAGTTCAAGTTGCAGAAGATAGTATCCTGCAAAAAGATGGTCTTAAAGTGAAATGAAAGCGTTGACCTTTTTAATTAATGGGTGTTATCTCGTATCTTAAGTCGGATGCTATTAGACCGACTGTCATTTGGTAAGCCTAAAGAATCGATGCAGAAAACCACTGTTGACTTGAATAATTATGAATCTCTTGGTTTTATGGGTGTATTGTTATTTCAAAATACGTGCCCTAAGCCCCCAACCCCAAATTATGTAAGTGTGTTACTATCTTTGGATTTAACCAACAAGGTTGTGTAAGTGTAAATAATGTGTGTTACAAGCCCTTTTTCTTTTGGAAGATAATTTAGAATATAATGTAATTAAGGGCTACTTTTATTGAAACTCTTTCACGTTAGGGCAGCATGACTCATGAGGGCCTAAGTCCATAATGATTGTATTAGCAAGACTAAGTAAGCTCCCAACAAACTTAGCATAACCCAAGGATGATTGTAATAGTGTGTTTTCTTGATGATTATTCCAAATATGTTAGTTCAGTTCTTCAAGTAGCCTCAATTATTACTGCATACCTAAGAAAAGAATACTGAGATTTAATTAGTGCTTTGAGATCTTACTTGGTTTGTCATCACCACATGTATTCTTGAAATATTAGCAAGTGACCAGGAAATGCCACATATTAAAAAGAAACTTACTCAAAGAAGCAGTTTTTAACAGAGTTGCAGTCTCACTTAAAGAATGATATATGCCTAGCGGATGGATGTTGCCTTTGAGGTCCTCATTCGTATTCTAAGTAAACATGATGAACATTTTAATTTACATTACTTAGACTTAGAATGATTTTTACAAAGCTGACAAACCCGGAAACAACTGCAAACATGCTATCAGTGATTAGAATCTGCACTTGATGCTGGACGAGTGAACCTTTGATTTCTTGCAAGCTGGAAATCAAATGGTTAAACACCTTGAGTTTCAATTCAATCATATACACAGATAATTAGAAGTAAAAAGAACTTAAACGACACAAAGATAGAAATTTTAAGACAGACGACTTGCATTTATACCTCTCTATGAACTTGGAAGCATGTCTAGAGCTGTAATCCTACAGCCATCTACCGAAAAATGTGACCCCGGAAAGTCCGTGTTGCTGCAGGATGCAATGTTCTTTTAAGATACAATGGTGGTGTTCAAATGTATAGTTACATTGTTATATCATAAAAAACATATACAACCAAGAGTACTCAATTCCTTAGTTGAAAATATTTAAGCATACGCATCATAACCTACACTATGAAACACCATCAAAATACCATAAGAGATTATCAGAAAAACATTAAAGCAAATTATCTTAAGCTACTTGTTTACATGTTTGTGTTTTATAACCTAAAGTACTAAAATGTAGCTATAAACCAAAGAATGAGGAAATAATTATTCCTGGACGCATCAAAGCCCACCTAAACATTATTAAAGTTGGTATCCTTGATAAGTTCACTTCTATAATAAAGAAATAGTTAAATCAAGCCTAAATTAATTCAGACTTCGACTCTATTTGAGTTCTGAAACATGATTGCAATCTTAGCTTATTGCTATAACCGAATTCTGAGTTCATTAATTTTTTTAACTGTCATAATAGTCAACGTAACACTCATTCTTAGAGGGCAACCCATAACCAAGGAAAAGCAAATCATCAAATACGATACATAACCTAAAAATAGACTCTAATCGTTTGTGTTTACTAATCCGATTTTATATGGCTAAACTCAAGTAGTAAGCAGGTACAAACATGTAAGAAAAGATTTCAACATTTGCAAAATAAAATGTGCTAAATCTCCATGTACCTAGTTCCTATGATTAACTTCAAATTTTAACAACTAAAAAGCGTATTAGATACCTCTAAAGGAACCGCATAAAGTGAGGAAAAGCCCACAAAACATCACCAAACTGGAATTTCCTTAAAATGCATGCTCTGAAACTGCTGAATCAACTGTTCAAATGCATATGTTGTTCAAAATCATCATCTTCTGGATGCTCCACAAATGAGTGGAACAAATGCACCAACATCGTATGAAAAAGACGAATATCTTATAAACATGAACAATTGTTCCTCCGAAAAAAGGTCAATGGTTTCACCTTGTGAGACTTGAACATAAAACTATTAATGTTGGTGATCTAATACACTTAGACCTATGGGGTCCTTATAAAATAACCGGTACAGAAGGTTTCATTGTATTTGGTTAGAAGTAAGGATGAAGTTGTTGAACATGTCATTCATTTTATAAATCTTTTAAAAACGTAATTTGATAAAACTGTTAAGATACTAAGAAGTGACAATGGCACAGAATTTGTCAATAATTTGTCATTAATAAACTTAATCGTTTTTTAAAGGACAATGTGTGATTCGTCAAACATCCTGCTCTTATACACCACAACAAAATGGTGTAGCTGAAAGGAAACATAAACACTTGCGTAATGTAGCAAGGGCACTTATGTTTCAGGATGGAATTCCTCTCAGTTTTTGGTTTGATTGTGTTCTAACTACTGCTATTTAGTCAACATGTTACCGACTAAGGTTTTGAATGGCAAGTCCCCTTTTGAGCTTGTATATGGTCTTAGGCTATCTCTTTCCCACATTAGAAATATAAGTGTTTGTCTTTTTCTACTACTTTAAATAATCATGATAAGTTTTGACCAAGATCTGAAAATGTGTTCTTATTGGTTTCTTTACTGTAAAAAAGGCCTATAAGCTCTTTAGTCTTGATCACAAATGAGTCTTGTTTTCCAGGGATGTGAAGTTTTATGAAAACATATTTTCTATTAAATTGAAGTCAAACGAAAAACAAAGTCAAGTTAATCTGGGTGAAAACTTGAATCACTTAAACTTCTTTGATGAACTAGACTCTAAATTTTTTGAAAATCCCAATGATGAAGGGAAAGTCACAACTGACAATAATGGCAACAACACTCCTCTATCAAAGGTAGATGTACCTACAACATCCAATAAAGTTAGTGAGACTATAAATGTCCCTGTGGGTAATAGTTTTGAAAACAATGAAGCTCAAAGGGATACCAGTCAGTCTAGTAGTGTCCTTAGAAGGTCCACTAGGGATTCAATAGTTCCTAGAAAACTTAGTGATTATGTTATAGAAGGAAAGGTGAAGTATGGTATTGAAAATGTTGTAAATTATTCAAAATTATCTCCTGATTGTTTATGTTTTGTGTCTAACTTGAATAAAAGTATTGAACCAATTAGTTATCTTGAGGCTTCAAAAGATAGAAAGTGGGTTGAAGCAATGAATCTTGAAATGGAAGCTTTGTATAGAGATAATACTTGGCAGTTAATTGAACTTCCTAAAGATCACCTATAGGCTGCAAATGGGTGTATAGAATAAAATATAAGTTAAGTGGAGAGGTTGAGAGATACAAAGCAAGACTTGTAGCTAAAGTCTACAATCAAAGAGAATGTCTTGATTATGAAGAGACTTTCTCAACTGCTGTGAAAATGACAACTGTTAGATGTCTCATTAATATAGCATTTAAAAAAGGTTTGAGTTTGTTTCAATTGAATATCAACAATGCTTTTTTGTATAGTGATTTGATAGAAGATGTTTATATGTCATTACCCCCTGGATATTTTTCTGAAAATGATAAAAGAGTCTAAACTGACAATCTTTATTTGGCTAAAATAAGCCCCTAGATAGTGGAATGTTAAACTCAATGTTGCTCTTATTGCAAATGGATTTGTGCAAAGTAGACATGATTATTCTCTCTACACTAAATCAATTAGTGATTTGTTTATTGCTCTGTTAGTGTATGTAGATGGCATTGTTATAACATGAAATTACTTGCAAGAAATTGAAAATTTTAAAGAGTTTCTAAAAACCAAATTCTTAATTAAGGACTTAGGTAACTTATAGTATTTTTTGGGAATATAGATTCTTAAAAATGATAAAGGTCTTTGTTTGTCACAAAGAAAGTACTACATGGAATTGTTGAGCGAGTTTGGTTTAGGCAGTAAACCTGTTAGTTCACCTTTGGAAGCTAACTTTGTGCTTTCAACTTGTGAATTTAAAAGTGATAAGTTGTAGCCTAATGTGTCTGAATATCAAAAATTGATTGGTAAACTCATTTATTTGACCATTACTAGACCTTGTATATCTTATTTCTGCGATGCCTTAGCCAGTTTATACATGCCCCTCCTCAATCTCATTCAAAACTAGCTCTCAAGTTGTTGAGGTATTTAAAATTGTCACCTGGTAAGGGAATACAAGTCTTAAACCATGATGGTCCAAACTTATACAGATGCAGATTAGGGTAAATGTTTGGCTACAAAAAGGTTTGTGACTAGTTTCTGTGTTTATTTAGGTGGTTCATTTGTGTCTTGGAAAAGAATGAAACAACCCACAGTGTCTAGGTTCTCAACAGAATAGAGCAATGGCTGCAACTGTTTGAGACTTTATCTAGATTAAAAATTTGTTGAATGATTTGCAAGTTTGTGTCAAGCTTCCTATAAGCTTGTATTGTGATAGTAGAGCTACTATTTTGATTGCAGTTAATCTGGTGTTTCTTGAAAGGACTAAACACTTTGAGATTGATGTTCATATTGTTAAAGAAAAAGTTTCTACAAGTTTGATTACTATTATGCAAATTGAATCTAATGTTCAAACTGCAGACGTTTTACACTAAAGGCTTAAGTGTGGTTCAACATGAGTTTCTGTGTAATAAATTAGGAATGAAAGATGTGTTCAAAGTTTTGATTAAGGGAGAATGTTAAAAGCTAATTTTTTTGCAGGTTTGTTTGTTGTCATGTTGGATAAGTAGAGGGGCTAAATTAGTATAATAGCTAAAGTTATGGGCTTATGATGATAACTAGAAGTGTACAAGGTCTTAAGAGATAAGTTTGTATCTCAAGGGAATAACTGTAATTTATTTTTCTTTTGTAAATATATAAGTAGATTTTAGGTTATTTGTAAATAAATGTGTATATTTTGTGTACGTATTTGTCTCTGGTTAGTCTTGTTCATTTCACCAGTTAGGGTTTATATCCATAGTTGTTCTTCATTTGATGAACTTGTATTCTTCTTATACTCCGCAAGGCGCATCAATGTGTAAAATATATACTTTTAAAAATATAAGAAATACTACCAATTACTATTACACAAATAGGCAACTTGACATAATCGTATAGTACATAGTTAACAGTATTCCGAGTATCGTCTCCTCGGGGAACAATATTTATCTAAAAATTTTTAACTACTAATGATTAATCTAAAAAGGGGGTTTTAGCTGATTATTTTGCAACTCACGTTGTGGGTGAATTATAAAACTAGACAAGTAATAAAATTGCAATTATCTAAAATGAATAACAGTTGGATTAAAGGTATTCACTTGGACTCGTTCCCTCTAGTGCATGGATTGTTTGTTAACTAATTACAACCATTGCTTCAATTAGTGACACCACAAATTCCTTTCGAGTATTATAGCCTACCGGCTATTAGAATCAACCTAACTAAAACTAATATTAACCTACCAAATTCACTAATTATTACTATTGAATTACAAATCAATCTAAAGTCATACTGTCGTAAAACTAAAGCTATACTTATGTCCCGCATATAACTTCACAATCATCAAGTCTTAGTCAACGTTCTTAAACCAATCAATATGTCTATTAATTATCTTAATCATTCAATTGTATCAAACAATTAAGCATAAGATATTATCAATAATCGTTCAATTAATAACTCATGTGCATGAACAAATAACTAAACTCAAATAATCATTCAATTCAAAAGATTAAAAATCTATACTAAGGTTCACATCATCCAAGCAGATACTAAGAAGATTAGTCCATTATGTGAGTATCAAACATCAAAAACATAATCAAACAAAGGAACTACACAGTTTTATTCAAAAGTATGATCAAATCAAATTTTCTAACGATTGATAATGTTGTAATCTTCGATCCATGTGTTAGAATGGTGAAAGAATGATGAACTTTGCTCTTGAAATAACCCAAAATTCGTCCTCCCTTGTCCCTAGCCATATATTATATCCCCCTAGAAGTTATGCCCTAATTTTTAGTTAAAAGGAAGGTTCAACATGGTCAAATCCACTCGTCATCACATCTATGATGACCCTCAGTCAACAATCTGGTCAACTCATATGTCATAGCTATGATGGGAAGTGTCACGGTTGTGATGACTTCCTAAATTTCTTCTACTTTGAAATATTTCGTTAATTTAGGTTCGATTTTCACTTCTTTTGGTTACAACTCCACTATAGGACTTGAAATGAATTCAACACGTAATAAGTATTGAAAGTTCATGAATTCATCGATAAATAAGGTTTAAAAGAGGGATATTTCTATGATAAATACATGTATAAAATAAGCAAGTGATAATGGGAAACAATTTGCAGAAGATTCCTTTCGCGGATAGTGCTCCAAGCTCAATGTTAAACAATCCTTCACTTCGGTTTACCACCCTTAGGCCAATGGGCAAGTCGAGGTCACGAACCGAGACATCGTTGCCAGTATCAAGGCCCGTCTCGGTCTTAGCCGTACTCAATGGGTGGACAAGCTCCCAAATGTTCAATTGGTCCACCGAACCACACCAAAAGAAAGCACTTGAGAGACGCCTTTCAGTCTACTATACGGATCTGAGGCAGGGATCCCAGTATAAATCAGTGTTCCCACTCACCGAATTTCCACCTTTAATGAAGAATCCAACACCGTCTCCATTCGGGAAAGTTTGAACTTGCTTGAAAAGCACAGAGTAATTGATGCAATCGGCGAAGCCTCCAATAAGAAACAAATGGCCAAGTACTGAAACCAGCGCGTCCGCCCGATGTCGTTGTATGGAGGAAAAATAAAACCAGCAGAGCTGAAGATACCAGAAAGCTTGGTCCGAAGTGGTTGAAGCCAAGGAAAACAGTTTATAACCGTCTTGCTACTATGGATAACAAGTTTGTGCCACGTAGTTGGCATGTGACTAGTTTAAAGAAATGTTACATGTAATCAACTTAGCTTGGATGGGATTGATCCCTCGTCCTTGAAGCATTATCAATGAAATTAATGATGATGTTATTCTTCTGTGTGTTTAATTTTTTTTACACAATTATTGAAGTTATTTTAATACAAATGCGATGCGCCTTGGCATATGGCTATAATAGCCAACAAAGCCTGAATATGTCGCAGGCTTGCTGCAATAAAGGAATGTCTTCTGGCTTCCCAAAGGCAAATGTCTTCCTCAACCAATCTAAGTTGTCAGGTTGTAACCGTAAACATATTTGTCGCGCTGAGCTTTGTCTTAGCCACACACGAACCCCTAATGTAGTATAGAAGTCTACACTTGTCATGACAATATAAACAAAATACAAACGAACTAGTTCGGAAGACGTGCAACTACAATACGATAAAAATCATAAAGTTGCATTAATAATTATAAATATTACAAAAAGATGAGCCATGAAGCCTTACAATTGTCTCATATACATCTAGGACTTCATGTTCATAATATGATCTAAGGACAAGTCAAAATTCCTACCTATTTCTTCAACAAACGGAATGACAAGTTGATTCAAAGCCTCGTTGGCTAAAGGAGCACGCTCATGGGAATCGGGATTTATCTTGGCTGTAATATCCTCCGGTAGTGGGTTTGGGAGGTTTGACACATATTTCGTGAACAGGTTAACGGTCTCAAGTACCTCCACCTCCTGTACCTCCGTGTGCTCACGAGCAAGCTGCATTGCGTTCATCTTCGCCTCAGCTTTCATCCTTGCTTCATTGGGCAATCGCAGCTCCTCCTCCAGTTTTTGCGCCTTCCCGCGTCACGCTTTCATCTCCGCAATCATTATCATTGGCGGCACAGGAAGCAGTCTCTAAAAGTTCCTCATTCACCTCGTCACGCTCGAGCTCGTCACAATAAATATGTGAGGCACAATGTATAACAACGTATGAACTATAGACTTTTTTTACTTTGTTAGGAATATTATTTGGTCTTACATAGTGTTTTGTAGCAAGTTCCATTAACAAGAGTTTCGAGCAAATTATATATTCGATGATGATGGTATAGAATACTTCAAATGTTTTGTTTGCTTAAAAAAACATAGCAAAAGAATTTTAAAAATAATTCTAATTAATGTAAAAAAAAATTAAGAAATGAATATAGAACCTACATTTTAAAGGTTTCGACGGTTTGATAAATCAAAAAGCCGCCTTCAAAGTTTGTTTCAGGCCAATAGCTAGTAGATCACTAAAGGGCTTGAGCCGCTCGTGTTGCCCATATATAAATGCATGAATTACACATAAGCATTAGCCATATCTCATAATGCCATTAAGTTCATTTTTTTGTGTAGGAACAAAAGTATGGCTCAACATACTTGAATGAAATGTAGTCTTAAATTTCGCCAAATTACCACTTCTACAACAAACTCAAAGACGACTACCTTGATTCTTCCAAAATTAAACTAGAGAGATACCCAAGTGGTTTAGAGTTAATGCATTCCGAGGTCCTAATAAGAAATCTAAGATTCAAACCGCACTATATTAAATATTTTGGAGTGATAAGGAAAATGGACGAAAACGATCAGAGTGATACCTTGATTAAACCACATATTTTTGAACTAAAAAAAACTCAATTTTTCAAAAATTTAAATAAAAAAATGTTATCAAGTTTTCCTTTCAAAGTTCTCTTATTTTAGATTGATATTATTATCGTGTAGTGGTTAAAATACATAGAATTTAAAATTCAAACTTATCGATCGGTATTTATTGCATAAACATTCTTCAAGTAATGTTTAATCTTTTAAATTGTTTTTTAAATTGTTTTTTGTAATGATTTCTGGAAGCAGTTGATTTAACGAGAACTATGAGTTTATTGAGTGGGATCACTACCAATATGAAGCACCCACGCAACTTCTTGCTCAGGTCCACATACACACCATGTCACAAATAATTTCACATCAACGGTCATGATCAGAACTCATCTGGGCCCACTCAGATGATCAAGATCCAACGGCTCATGTTAATGCGCGTAGTTAACGAGAAGAAAGTAGAACAAACAGCATTAGTCGGTCTTCTTCTCCACTCCCTGCTAAAAAGCGCCTCCTTTCCTTCCTTCCCCATTTCTTAATTCATTTAATCTTTCAAATTCAATAAAACCCACACAAAAAATTCTATCTTTAATTGAAAAATATATACTTTTTTGTACTTATATTGTTCTTGATCAAGTTTTAATTTTATTAATTTTTTTATTAAGTATGTCAACAACCCTAAATCCCTGCAAGCACCTTTCTGATTACAAGCTAAGGTATGGCCTTAAAGGTTTCAACTTGATCCAAAAGTGGGTCCCATATGGAAAAACCCTTATGCAAAAATCAAAATCTGAGATACCCAGATGCAGTTTTTGTTGTGGATATGATGGTAGATTATATATTTGTTTGATCTGTTCATCAATGTCTTGTCGTGTATCTTCTGATTCAAATCATGCCCTTTTGCATACACAAGCTCATATTGGTCATGAAATTGCTATAGACATTCAAAGATCTGAACTTTATTGTTTTGGGTGTGATGATCAGGTTTATGATCCTGATTTTGATAGAGCTGTGATTTGTGAACAGATTTTAGGGTTAGGAAATGGGAATCTTGATGGGATTAGATCTAATAATAATAATAAAAGGAAAAGATTGAATTTTGAGGTTGGATTGAATTCTGATTTCATGAATTTGAAAAGGGTTGTTGTTAATGGTGGTGAATGGGATCATGATAGAAGAATATCGAAATCGTGTTTTCCAGTTGGGTTGAGAGGTTTGAATAATTTAGGGAATACTTGTTTTATGAATTCTGTTTTACAAGCATTGTTACATGCTCCACCTTTTAGGAATTATTTTCTTAGTGGTAGACATGACCGGAACTCTTGCCGGAAAACGTCTGGTGATCGGTTGTGTTTGTCGTGTGACATTGATGTCATCTTCTCTGCCGTGTTTTCCGGTGATCGGGCACCTTACAGTCCAGCTCAATTTTTATACAGGTCCTTGTCATTTTATTGAATCTATTTGTATTATGACTTTATCTCATTGAATGTTGTTATTTGTTTATTACTCTTGATCACATTTCCATACTTTCATGATCTCATTTATAATGATCTAATTTCTTTTATAGGCATTGTGATTTGGCATTGACAATCATTAACATGATAGCAGTCTTTAAATCACTTGTGTTTTCAAATCATGAGCATTTTCTCTAATTTTAAAAAACCTGCCCAATAGTTTTTTCTTCAAAGGAAAAATTAGCTACAATTGTGCATGTTTTGCAAGTGAAATGTCTTATTATTGGGATTTTTACAGTTGATATGATATAAGGTGTCAAGTAAAATGGTTGTCATTGAAATCCACTTTCATTGTATTTGTTTGTTGTGCCCCTTCAAAGAATCCAGATGTTCCTTCCCTCCTCAAAAAAGAGGTAATTTGACTTTTCAGGTCAAATGGGCTGATATTGTATGGATATTTGTTATAAATAAATGAACTAATATTATGGATACTTTTATTACAAATATAACACCGATATGGCTATCTGTTTTTGTTGGAATAATTTTTAATGTCAATATAGAAGTTCTGTCTGATATTTGACTTACATAATAACATAGTCACTTTTCAGGTGTGATTTTCCAACCATTTCTAAAAAATACTTGTTTGACCATAAAGTCAACATGTACTCTCATTTTTTCCTTTTTTCTTTAGCGGCAATACTTTTGCATCAAATGAGTTGTTTTATAGTACATGTCGGAATGGGTCGAACAAAAAACATTGTCCGTAGTTATAAATGATTATTAATGTTAAAAATGGTTTCAAAACTACGTTTTTTAAGTAATAATCTAAGCTCTTGAAATAGAACGATTTGGGAGTTTGTATGCTTTAAAATGCACTTTGGCTAATTTTAACCTGTTTGACATTTAAACTTCAGTTTCTTGGATAGAAGGATTGTTACTATTGATTCGACGATGATGATCAGTTTATTTGCAACTTTTATGTCCAAAGATATACTGATACCACTCAAATATCTGTTTGTGTTTCCAGTTGGTGGCGGCTTTCAGAAAATCTTGCCTGTTATGAACAGCAAGACGCTCATGAATTCTTTATGTCGGTGCTCGATCGGATCCACGAGAAAGAAGGAAAAACAAGAAACACAAATAAAGGTAAATTTGATGCCATTGTTGATACGGGTATATATGTGTTCAGTTGTTTCGTCTTGCTGGCGAACCGAGCAGTCTTTCCCCATGCATAAATGACAACTTTTTCAGGCTTTTCGGGTTTTTGGAGGGTCAACTTTGGGTCAAATTACTGAATAAAGAAAAGCATTTTGTTTTTACACAGATAATGCAGACTGCCATTGTGTAGTTCATAGAGCATTTTCGGGGTTATTAAGATCAGATGTTACTTGCACAACCTGCGGTTTCACTTCCACAACTTATGATCCATGTGTTGACTTATCTCTTGATTTCAATACCAACATTGACCTCCCTATCTCACCTAACAAAGCCCAAAAGTCAACCGAAACACGCATATCAACTCTCACTAGCTGTTTAGACCTCTTCACAAGACCTGAAAAATTGGGGTCTGACCAGAAATTATACTGCCAAAAGTGTCGAGAAAGACAAGAATCCGTGAAGCAAATGTCAATAAGAAGACTCCCATTGGTGTTATGTTTACACGTGAAACGATTTGAACATTCGTTAGCAAGAAAAGCTTCCAGAAAGATTGACCGACATTTGCAGTTCCCATTTTCTTTAGATATGACGCCTTATGTGTCATCATCTGTAATAAGAAAAAGATTCGGGAACCGAATCTTTGCATTTGAAGGCGATGAATCAGAAATCTCCACCAATTTTGAGGTTTTTGCGGTGATCACTCATTCGGGTATGCTTGAATCTGGTCATTACATCACGTATCTACGTCTTAATGATCAATGGTACAAATGTGACGATGCATGGATCACTGAAGTCGATGATGAAGTGGTCAGAGCGTCACAGATATATTTGGTGTTTTATGCTCAAAAACCGAACCCGGGACACAAATCCAATGAAGAAGTGGGTTGTCATCTTCGATCTTCTCCCTCCGGTGACTCGTTTGTGTCGATTGCTGGTTGTTGCTAAGTTTTGGAGTCGGTACCTGCTGCATTGATGGGTTGTACCTTTGACTTCCATGAACTTGTTAACAAAGAAATGGTGCTAAATAAGGTCCATTGAGAATGAAAAAAGCCATCAAGTTTATTGGGTGTGGCTGTTATAACCTTCATGTCTGTACAGAGTTGATTTTTTGTTCAGAAAGTGAGGGTTTTTTTCCCATTGAGGACTTGCTATTTTTTTGCATTTCTCTTGCTTGGAATGTTAGTTCCAAATTGATAATTTAAGCTCTTCCTATCTATAGAAGAGCTTGTACAAATTTTAACTACTTAATTTTTAACCTATATTCTAATTCTTTATTTGGAAATTATCATTTGGATTGGAGAACCTTACTTTTAACAAGTCTAAAAGGAGAAGGCAAATAATTTAGTTAAAACTGAAAAGTTGGTTAAAATGTGTTTAACTGAATGAAACCTTATGTATTACTATCACATTGAAGAATTTTATTTATTATTATGACGATATTAACCTTTTCAAGGGTATTTAACACGTTAGCATTGGATGAAACTGTGGGTTGATGCAACCCATTTTGATCCTTTCTAAAATTTGGAGAAATATCGGCTGCTGTTGGCTGCATGTATCTTGCTTGCAACTATATTGCACATACAGGCGCATCAGAACTTTGCTTGTGGCTAGCAGCAAGTTTAAAATTTAGCTTTGATTTAAACCCATACTTACTGTTTCATAAAACCTGTCCATTTTGCCACAAGTGGTGAGCCGAGGTAATCCTTTTAACAGATCGATTATTGGTCAAAAAAGGTAGATCAGAGACGCCCCCTAAGGTCCTAATCTTGCATACCTTGGAGTTTATCATATTATAGAAAGATGATTCTTTTATTACTTTATTGTATCTTGGTATACATGTTGTGTTTTTTATATAGCACTTGTGCATGTGCTTCAGATTTATGATCCATCATCGTATTAAATATACTATTCATAAGTAATAGATAACATTGTTTCAAACATAAGAAATGTCTAAATGCATATTGTTCAACACAGAAACATAGTTTAAGTGGTTTTTATATTTCTGTCACGAATCAAATTTAATGTATGAATATTAAATAGTGGTGTGATAGAGGTAGGATAAGGGAGAGAGAGGTTAGGTGTATCATGAATTAATGGGTTGGTGTCTAGTTGATTGCGAAAGAGATTCAATATGTATATTTTAAAGTAATTTTGGTATCTACTTGGATCTGGTTTTTTGTTGACTATGTTTACAATGTTCTAGTGCATGAAGTTTTTTCGTTTTCTTTGAAATTTGGAAAGATGCTTTAAAGATGGTGAACTAGGTGAAGTATATTTGGTGAACCATGCGTAGTACTTTACTTGAACGTCTATGATAAACGTGTGTACTAAAGTTTTTTTATACCATCTATTCATTGGAACCACAAACTTTTATGAGTCATTGACTAGTCACATCCATTATTAGCTATTATAAACACAATATAGCAAACTGGTTGAACCGGTGAGACCAAAACCAGACACCCAACCGGTTCAACTGAAAAACCAGATTTTAAGATATTGGTTTAATTACATATATAATCAAGCAAAGAAGTAGTATCAAGTTTAAGACAATTCAAACATAATCATCACTTATTATAACCAAACATATGAAGTAATTGGTTTTGTATTAGATAGATCATATTTGTTATTTTTACTCTCACATAACTGTAAAGAGACTGCCAATATATTGACGCTTTTGAATATCATGAGTTCAAGATGCAAAATATTCATTTGAAGAAAGCAAGATTGACGAAGTGAAAAACATATAGTATTGCAGTATTGTCCTTTAAATCATGATTCATCAAAAAGTAGTGACTTAAATATATTCCAGCTATAAGCCAATGTGTGATTACAATCTAAATTGCTATCTTTATTGGTTTTGTTTTAAGAGCTCTCCAATAGAAGAAGCTTCTTCCGTGCTACATCAGTACTTCTTTAAAAAGATTGAACCGTACCAACAGAAGAAACTTTTTCAAAAAGACTGGACCCACCATTTATCAAAAATATATTTTACTAAACACACAACACAAAAATAAAAACTAAAAATGAAACAAGTGGCTCACTTCTTCCGTCTTCATACTTCTTCATAAAGAAGCATCCTTCCAAAGAAACTTGAAAGAAGTAATGGTGTCAATGATTGACGCTTGAAGACCTCCAAAGACGCTTGGAGGACGTGTCGTTAGCACAGGTCTAAGAAGAGCAAAGGTTCTATTACTTGCCTTCTACCTTTTTGACAATTTTTGATATTTAGATGTGCTTTCTCTATCATGCACAACAATGTGCTATCTATATATGATGGGCGGGGATATTTCTGAACTTTTAGATAAATTCATCAACTTTGTACATTAAGATCTTATACTGTATATATAATTGATGCACAGTTTTAGTAAATTTATCAACAAGTTTGATGGATTTATTGTTGTCAATAAATGATGGGTGGCAAAGTCTTTTTTCTTAACATAGATGGTTAAACATGTGCCATTAGTCAAGCATAGTTAGATACAACATTCAATACCTAATTCAGTTTTCTTCAAGGTCTCCAGGAGAACCAAAAGGTTTGGCTGGTCTGTATTGGAACGGTGTTATAAACCAACCTGTGCAACTTCCTAGCATATACTCACTTCTCTTTTAAACAAAACCTACACACTTGGTCATTATTAATGATAATTACATAATTAAGAAAATTTTGATAGCTTCCATTTGAAAACTACATAACTAGTGATTACTCATCATAACTGCACATTTTCAAGAATTATTAAGTGTTTCCTTATCTGTTTGACAAAACAACAGCAACTGCAAGCAGTCAACTGTATTCTGCTGCTTCATGACGTCAACTCTTAAAAGGTCAACTGTATATAATTTATAAACTATCATAATCCTGGTGATAAAACGACAACAAAATAACCAACAAACGAAAAAGCTAGTGAAACATGAAAGTAAATCCAAAGCAGTTTCAGCTATAATGCATACACAAATAGCAACAGAAATATGATAACATACTTAAACATCTGTCTGGCCGTGCAGTAAAATATGATTGACAAATATAAATATTAACCTACTTCCAAGGCTCACTAATAACAAGAAACTCATTGCTACTAAATTCAAAAGATGCATTTTAAAGAAATGAATACTTGTTCTTGTTGATACCTTGGATCTTTACCTCAAGCAGTGTGTCAAGAAAATCTCAACACATCTGCGTTACAGTGCTCCCAGATGCCACAAATTAGATTACTGCAAAAATGATATGAAATAAATATGTTTCTCCCATAAGTCTTTAAGAAGTCAAAATTGAATAGAACCTCATGGTCAAAAGGTTAATTTTTCTTGGTTCTGAATTTATCCTTGAGCAATGTAAATTGCTTTTTGCACTGGTTAACAGTTTTCCCAGGAACAGCAGCTGCAACTCGCTCCCACCTCTGGTCAGCTTCTTTCGGAAATGCCTTTAGAGCTTGAATCAGTGCTTTTTCTTGAACTGCAGACCATACATCCGAATCCAAGGTCACCCCATTCGCCACACCATTTACGATGCCATTTGCGACACCATTTGCGACAACTTCAACCCCTTCAACTGGGCTAGGATTGGAAGATACCCCCTCACTTTCCTCCCGAGTTGTAAGAGGAGATGAAATTGACTGCCCAGGTTTCTTCTTTTCCAGAAATGAATCAAATGCTTTTGTGGGGTCGGGTTTTTGAAGAAGCTCGGTTTTGGTGGCCTTAAGGATCTCATCCACCGAGCGTCCAGTGCCAATGTACTCTGAAATAACCTCCCACCTTCTTGAAGTTCCCTTAGGGTACTTCTTTACCCCTTTCCTCAAAAGCTCAATCTCTTCTTTCCCCCATGGTTTCTCCTTTTTCTTAGAACTACTTTTAGGACCATTTCCGTTGACTTTTGCAGACCCACTTCGTTGACTATTGTTTGAAGCATAATCTATCTGAGAGCGATCGGCATTCTTAAGTGCCTCTTCTAGTAGTTCAGCTTGCCCACATTCTTCTCTTGCTTCCATATTGTCGCACAAGTCTTTCAGTTTTAACATGTCGAGTGCCATACACAGATCTTCCACATCACCCTCTGTCAGATTACGCAAATGCTGAGACACAACATTTGTTGATAAAGTTCGAAGACGAGATCGTTCTTTACGCAACAATTTCTTTTCTTTTTCTTTTATCTTCTTTTGTTGTGATGCGGTTTCAGCAGCTTGTTTTTCTTCTTCTTCTTTCTTAAGCCTTTCTTCTTCTGCAATTCTAGCAGCTTCCTCTTCCTGTTGTTTCTTTACAATGTATTTGGCTTCTTTTTTCTTCTGTTTTTCTGCCTTTAACATCTCCTTTCTTTTTAGCACTCTTGGGTCTCTTTTATAAGCGTTGTCAACAAGAGACCGTATTCTTGTATGTTCCTCTTTTCTAGCTTTCTCTGAAAGTTTTGCATTCTGTCTTTCCATCCACCTTTTATGGTCACGTGATTCAGCTTCATCAAGATCAAACTCATCATCATGTGGGAATTCTCTCCAACTTTTGAATGCATACCAAAAATCATAGAAAGAATCAACATCTTTAATGGAAGAATTTTCATCTCCTAACGAAGGAATTGGTTGATTAACTGACCAACGCCCATTTCTCAAAAAAGCGGGTCCAAAAACCTTGAAGAAATCTTGTGGGGCACAATCAGTTGGAATTTCATCATCGAACTCATCAGTGGAGTCATAAATTCTTCTCTTTACAGGGTCCATTAAAACCTCATAAGCTTCTTGAATTGCCTTAAAATGGTTCTCGATTTCATCTTTTTTTGCTTGTTTAGCAGATTCGGTTTTCTCTAAAAGAAGAAGAGCCGCCTGTTTGTCAGGATGATGTTTTAGAGCAGTGTCACGGTAGCTTTTCTTAAGTTGCTCCTCAGTTGCTAAATACCTTAAATGACCCAAACCCAATAATGCATAATGGTCTTGTTGGATAGCGCCATCTTTAGACTTCTTTTTACCTTTGCTGCTGCTATACGATTCAGATGATTGCATATACTCTTGTTCTTTGTCTTTTGACAAATTTACATTGTCGTTATCATCTTCTACTTCTTCTTCCATAAAACAACCAGAGAGTTTAAGTGCAACATCATGAAAGGAATGCCCAGCAGGTTCGAACCGTGAAGCCTTCAGAGGAAGACAATTTGAAGATACGTAGATTGGTTTTCCATTTAAAAGCTCGTCTGAGTAGGTGATTTGAAGAATGCTTGCTTTGACTGCCATTGTTACAGCAAACCAAGCATCCACAGCTCCGAACTACATTCAAACAAGTATAACTAATAAAACAACAAGAGTCTAAATACATAAGCTACATACAAGTACTAAAACAACATACCATATTGAATGTATACTAAGTTTGGTAAATCATATGAATTACATCTATACAAACCATATCAGTCATGCCACCGGTACAGATAATGGTGCAAACACAAAAAAATGTCTTTTTCTTCATTTTATCTAAATAAGTATTATACACCTCAACAAGTTTGTTTGATTTTCTTCTGGAAAAAAAACCTTGCTTTGCACAGGAAATGCTAAAATAACCATTTCCGCCCTCTTAGCTTCTACTTGATATCAACCTCAACTTCAAAAATATTACAAGACTAACACAAATGTCCAAGATAGAGACAAAAATTATCGGCAGTGTTATATTCATCGCCTTCTTGAGTGACATTATCAATTTAACTAAAAAATAAATCATCTGCTAGGGTAAATCAGCACATTCAACAAAGTTATAAAATTTAACATGTTTCACAGTAAATGGATTATAAGATGAGCAAAACAAACAGTATATGTATATTATACTTCATCGTTTATAAAGCCAAAGTTCTTTTACAAAGAAGCAAGTCATTCAAAGTAAACCCCACCGAAGTTTCAGGAACTTGTTTATCTGATAAAACATGATTCTAAAAATAACGAAAGTACAAACATCTAAGCTATATCAATATCTAAGCACCTGCTATCGCATGATAATGATAAGAACTCAGATAGTTAATCAATTACTTTCGATTTAGGTGTGTTTGTGTGAACAGTTTGGATACATAGATAAATGAGAATATATAATTTATAGCAAGCAATTACATGAATTATATGTATCTATTGGTATAAAGATAAAATTCTATTGCGATTACCTGATAGACGAATCGATGTGGCGAAAGGGATGAAGCTGCGCGAAAGAAAAAATCGAAGTGTAAAATTAGGGTTTGAAGTGAAAGGAGAGAGAGGCGGAAATAGATGTGTGAGAGGGAGAGATTTGGGGTTTAGGGTTTGATAGGTTTTTGGCTCCAAGCGGCTTAATTAAGGCTTACCGCACACAATTATCTCTAGAGAAGATATTTATTGATCAATTTAAGTTCTACCCAAAGCAACTCAATTATTTTATGGGTTTTTTATTCGTGAACAGAGTGTATAATTGACGAGTATTTTGTTATAAATGTCTAAAATTCAAATTATATCTATTTTTGTACATTAATTAATTAAATAACATATGTTTTTAGGTGTATTTAGCAATTTTGTTTTGTTAAAATTCAATACATAATACTTATTTTACAAGGTGAACTTTTCGCTGTATATTATCGTTTAATTCTTTTTCTTTCTTTTCAATTTTTTGTTTATTCATTGTCATCTTATAAAATAAAATGATTTCTAAAAGTAAATTCAATATATTCCATGAGTATATAACCATCATTTATATAAACTAAACACTATTTGTGAATACCATGTATGATGATATCAAACAACCATAAACAACAAATTATTTGAACACATTTTAAAAATTCACTAAATATAGTCCTAAAATATTGTTCATAAGATCATTTGCAATCGTCACATGTCTTGGAGGCTCCACTGCGAGCCACGTCAACCTCCACTACGTGTTATCGTTATCATACTCGCAATGGTAACCCCTCTACTACACACCACTACAAACTAGGACTTACCTTTTAATTATCTTTGTATATATATTTTTTATAATACACTGAAAAGAAAAAAATATATATTAACGAAGTCGCGTGGGGCCCGCTGTATCCCGTGGAAGTGTTGTGCTCGGACCACAATAACAACTCATCACGACCTGCGTTGCGATCGTGGTGGTCGTAGTGATGTCGTGGAGCTGCCTCCACTGCAGCGTTGCAAGTAGTCTAATTGATTTCTAATGCACTCATTGATAAACAATGCTTATATAACCAACTTGATTGTTAAAATCTATACACTTTTACTCATTTGTTTTTTAAACGACACAACTTATTTTTATTTGAAGGTAATCTTATTTTCCATGTTAGTTGTATATCAAAACTTATGAATTTTATTACATATATTTGTTAGCTCACAATGACACATTCAAGAAGTTTCTACATATTTGAAGGATTCATAGAAATATAGAAAGTTTGGTTGAAGGTATTAGAATGTTATGAAACATGTAATGATCTATAAACTATAAAGATAGAAGAGGATGAAACATTATAAAACTCATAGCTCCCTTTAAATAGGCTAAGCCATGTCCATTTGTGATCATCAATTTGTAAACAAGTTAAAAAGAGTACTACAAGGAGTAGAGCATTCTTGAGAAGCCTTAACAATCATTTAAGCGTTCTCTTCAATATTCACCCAATTTGTTTTAAGTGAGGGTAAGTATTAGGTTGAGCTCGCAAGAGGGAAAGCTAATGTTGCATGGTTTGATTATATGTCACACATCGTGACAATAGAGTAAGGTTTGTTTAATAGTATACTTATGGTTAAGTCATTAAAAACCAGGAATTAAAGAAAAAACAGAGAAAAAGATTTTGATATCGACATGTATTATGACTTGTTAATACATCATCATTTTTTAGGTGATGATTTTTTTTTTTTAAAGTAGATATTAAATACATAAAATCCTTTTTAAGGAAAGTGGAAAAAAGCTAAAAAGAAACATATGAAATGTGATGATTGAAATGAATAGTCAAACTTAATGATCTTATGCATTAACGAGCTTGGAAGCTAGCAAAATCAACTAATTAGATGGTAAGTATCGGATCCAAGATCTTGTTGTGGAGACGTCGTCTTCATTTGACATGTAAACCTCAATGAATATGCACATCATAAGCTTTCTATCTCTTGTACTCATTCATGCCAAATTTTTCAACTGTCCTCTTATACGAAATCTAAAACGAATCTAAAACATACTTAAAAAACGCGCATGTTACTTGTTCCACAATTGTGTTCATGGTCGATCATGTTTTGAACAAACTTTTATAATTTGACCATTTCACTTTCTTATGTTGCATATTGATTAATTTTCCTATTATAGAAAGACCCATCCTTAAAAGATTTTTTTTTACGAACGATGAATATCCTCGTCATCTATATCATTTAGACATTTGAATGGACTCTTCATCTAAATTTGGTAAAATATCACAAGACTCACATGTACTTTTTTCATTTTTTTTTCCAATTTAAATGACCCATCATCCTTGTTGATATCTTTTGAATTTTCTTTTGTTATGCGTTTTTTCACATTTTTCTTGACAAAAGCGCGCAATGACCTACAATCCTTCCCAAAGAGGATCAATATGGGAGGTTTCATATGCAAGTTCCAAATCATAAAATCTAGACTTCGTGAGATCAGGGAGGTGGATATTTGTGGGCGAACTAGTATAAAGTATGAGGGTGAGTTTGTCGATGTATCATGTAAGGATGTCATAAGTAACTAAATGATGGCAAAAGGATCACTAACAAAATAGTTGGGTTGTTGGAATAGAATAACTGTCTTATTGTAGAGAAAAATCATAACTAGGTTTGTCAATTTCACGTTGAGTTTTGTGAGAGGATATCTTTCACCCTTTTAAGAAACTCGTGCATAGATAGAACTCTAACTCGTATGAGATAAATCAATATGCCGAACATTAAAGCTACAAGCTCACCTTGATGGCAAGACACAAGTGACCATGGGGACAACACTAAAATCGGTTTCTTAAGTACTTTAAAGATTGTTTGTATCAATATAGATGGTGTACTAAATAACATATACCATAACTGAAACCTTGTAAACTACATTAGCTTTATTTAATTATTGTAACAACCATTTCTATATAAATCCCGTTAACTCGTGAAGCAAATATAAGTTTATAAATCTCTTGACAGTCTTCATTTTCAAAAAAAATGAAGAAGCTAACATCTAAACATAAGAGCATACGCAGTGAAGGGTTTTTTCTAAAGTTTTTTTTTTTTTTTTTTTTTTTTTTTATCAAAACTTGTCATATCATTTTTGTAAAAAGCTTTAGAAAAAGTAATGGTTTCAATGAAGAAAAGTTTTTCTTACACAAATTTTGTTAAAATTGAATAAAATATAAAGGAAATATATGACAATAGCTTGAGCTTTGTAAAGCTTTTACACTCTCTTTTATTACATAGTTTATTCAATTTTAATTAAATTTGTGTAAAAATTCTTTTTGTATTGAAGCTGTCACTATCTTTAAAGTTTTCTTTTAATATATATAAAAATAAAAAAGCTATCACGCATTTTGAGAAAAAAGCTTTTAGTGTGGATGCTCTAAAACTTGAAATAAAACCTTGAAACCTCAAAATTTCTCGAATTATAAGTAATAAGTAGAAGGCATGTGTTATTAAATTTATGAAAAATGACTTGTAATGCTAGCTTGCGTAAATTTAAGTGAAATTAGTGATACTTCTTTGTAAGTGAGAAACTTGAAAGGTTAATTTATTTTATTTTTAAAATTGATTTTGTATCAAGTAATGTTATTACAAATAAATTTCCCTAAATTTATTCATGTGTCAAAAAATTTATATTATTAATACTTATAAAACAATTAAAAAAAACTTTAACTTCACATATTCATTGAGTCGTCATAAATTCACTTCCATCTTAAATCCATCTCCACTTAACCCTTGCAATCTTACATGGATATAAATTATAAATGCGAATAAATTTAGAATTAACATTTTCAAAATATTAGACTATAAAAAAAGGTCGTGATTTATACGTCACTTTTTTATATGTACTATATAATTGTATATCATTCATGCATAAAGTACAACACTCCTTATAGATACTTGTGTTGTACATATAAAAAAATATTTTATACTCCTTGTACACATATTTTACGTGTTAATGAAATTGTATTATATCATAATGTTTAAAAACTTATTTGAAGGGTTACAAAATAATAATATATGTTTTTGGGTAAGGTTCAGGAGAGCATTTTTCATTTGGAGTGAAGAAGAGAGCAGATTTAGGGCCTGATAAGAAAGTGTGACATGTCCCCCAATTAATACGTATTTTTAAGCCTTCTAATTTATTTATACTATATTTTCTTCCCTCTTATTTCTTCCTCATTCACAGCCCTCCCCCAACATCACTTACCACCAACTCTCACTTCCTGTCACTGGCCGTCAACCACTGTTGGATTCCGGTTACTTTTTCTTTTGTTATTTTTGAATTTTTTTTTGTTTTAAAATGTTTTTTTTTTTCAAAATTTTCTTAATCTTTTTTAAAATCTTTTTCTTTGGTAATACTAAAAAAGGCATACAAGATACAACATGTAGTAACAAACCAAAAATTAGAACGTAACAAACATAAAATGAAGTAACAAACAAAATAAAAATGCACTAAATAGATTATACAATGCTCATAACAAGAAAATACACAATGGAGTAACGAAAAAAACATGAAATGCAGTAAAAATAACAAAAATATCAAACATAATATGCAGTCAAACAAATTTGTAAAATGAATATCCACTGATGATGACTAAAACAAAAAATAAAATGCAATAACAATAACAACATAACAAACATAATATGCAGTAAAACAAACATAAATAAAATGTTGTTAAAATAAAGATCTATTGCTAAAGAGAAAACAAAATGTAATAGCATAAAAATATTCGGATCGTTGAAGTCTCCGACGAGGTCAATGCTAGACGTAACACGTTGATCTGACGGTAAATCGGACGGTTATGATAATTGGTGAAGAATCGACAACGGCGAAGGCGACAGTTGTTAGTAGTTGTTGAGAAACATGTAGGTTTGATTGAATTCCGGTGCCTGCGCGGTGATCTTTTTTTGCGTTGAACATCGGTACTCCGATTTTCATGATTGTTAAAAGAATGTTTTAAGTGTGAGTATAGTATGAGAGAATAAGAGTATGAGAGGAAATGAAAAGATGCATGTGTGTGTGACAACTTTCCTTTCTTTCAATAATTAAATATCCCTTAAACCTCTAAAGTTTGATCTATGTACAAATAGAACTTTGCGAGCCCCAAAGATTTATGAATTGTAGATTATTAATTTGGACAGCTGAGATGGACAACTTTCCCTTCTTTCTATAAGGGGCTGCCTTCCTGATCCTAAACCTATGTTTTTTGAAATATTGTACCCCTTTTCATGTTCCCATGATTTTTATGACGCTAAAAATGAAATTAAGAATATTAATGATTTTTTCCTTTCATGTTAAAAAAAATAATTTGAAAGCGAGTTATGATTAGGTTTGGATGTGCCCCTATTTTCTTCAACTTCTTTATTAATGGTTGTAGTTGGAGATTAAAAGGCAAAAACACTTAAACTCTTCACTTTTGAAAGGTTTTGTATAGTTGGAGTAGGTAATAAATTATTTTTTCTACCATCTTTTATCATGACTTTTATTATTGTAATTTTAATAAAATTCATACATACTAGAGCACACGGAGTGGTGACTCAAGTGTCATAGTGTTCAGCAGGAATACTATTGTTGAAAAATAGGGAAGTAGGAATAGTGTTCAAAAATTTATTTTTGATTTTTTTTATTTGTTAGACAATTTAATAAATATGAATAAATGTCAAAATAAATTAAATAAAAGAAATAAGTTTATTTAAAATAAAAATAAATATTACAAGTCCTAAAAATATACATAATCGATTTTAATTTGGCCTATTTTAATTTTAATCCATTTAACCCAATTCAAATAATTTTGAAAAATAATCCATTTTAGAAAGCCCATTTAAAAAGATGAATAATGTTTAAAAAATAGGACCACTTACAAAAATAAGCCCATTTAAATAAATGAGTGCAACTTTATTTGACCAACCAATTTATTATCATCTTCCTCGTTTTCCTCTTCATACACTCAATACACACATATATACAAACCAAAACTTTCTTTATCTCTTTCAAAATAAGAATAAGAAATAAGGAAAGAAAAGAGGCGGAGAAAAAAGAAAAAAGAAAACGAAGAAGTTGCTCAAATAGCGTCCCCGTATGGGACGTTGTTGCCCAAACGCTGCCGAGAACGCCGTCCCAGAGTGGCGGAACGTTAGAGCACACAGAGTGAGAAGGTTCTTGTCGTCGTTCACCTTCGGGAACGCCGTCGGAACGGCGTTCCGCAACTCAAGGACGGCGTTATTGGAGTAGTGTCTCCAGTGGGACGCTGTGCGACCATATTTTTTTCTTATGTTTTCTTCTTGTTTTTCTTGTTTTCCTTTTCATTTGAAGAACAAAAATGAAGAAAAAAAAAATGATGTAGTGTGTGTGCAAAAAAAAGAAGAAGAAGATGAGAAGAAGAATATGTACCTTTAGGTTAGGTTTTTAATTGGTTCTTTGAACTATCTTTTATAATGGATCCATTTCTATGAGCTTATTTTTTTAAATTGAATTTTTAATTGAACTATATATATTAAATTATTTTAATTAGGGCAAAACTTATTAAAATTAAAATGAACTATTATTTTGTTAAGAACTTTAATATGTAATTTTTATTTTAATGAATTTATTTATTTTTATTTTAATTATTTTGTTAGTTATTTCTATTTTGTAACATGTGATTTGAGTTTTCTAAAAAAGAATAAAAATTTCAGAAAATTGTGTTAAATACTATTCTCACCCATTTTCTTTTTCATAATATTTTTACCGAACATTATAACACTTAAATTACTGCTATGTATAGTATTATGTGTCGGCTTGTTTCAAATTCCTGATAACCTTGGTGTAAAAAAAATTATATACTCCGTATTTAACAAGAAAAATAAAAATGAATTAAATTAGGAATTTTTTTTTGACATCCCCAACTTGAAAGAAAACCAGGATTCTAGTCAACAATGGCATAAAATCTTCCACCTACTTTCCAAAATTTTCATATTCCGCCATAGATTTCCTCGGAGCTTTCAATATATTATCCACCAAACATCTAAATTTTGGAACTTTTTTCCATTATATTAAATTACTTATGACATTGTGATTTAAGCATTTTTCACAAGCTTCAATTTATTTCACATCCATTTGAGAAAAAAAATATTATTTCTCCTGTAAGTATACATTTTTTCACTGGCAGATGAGGTTAATATGATGTACTGCAATCACCAATCAAAATCCATTTCATAGTTTTTTCTAGAAGTCTAATAGAGACCGCCAATCAGATCCACATCTAAAGAGCGTTGACTTTGACTTTTGAGGTTTCTTGAAAACTCTTCAATGCTTTTGAAGCAATGTTGATATTTACTGAATAAATTTTGAAAAACTCATTTGAGAAGATATCCTTTTAAGTTAGAAAAAAGTTTAATTTGATGGTGGAAGAAGGAAAAGATCATGAAACCTCTAACAGGGTAGAGCTAGTTAAAGAAGATGAAAATGAAAGCCCAAAAAAAGGGATTTTGGTGGGGTGTGATTTTAGGGCTCCAATTGATTGGTTTAAAATGTTATCAAAAGAAACACATTGGACAACTGTGGCTGCAGTTGTGGTGACTTATGGTTTAAATCAAGGACTTGGTGGAGCACTTGCTAGGGTGGGCACTGAGTATTACATGAAAGATGTGCAGAAAGTACAACCTTCTGAAGCACAAGCTTATTCAGGAATCACTAACATTCCTTGGATTATTAAGCCCATTTGGGGTCTTCTTACAGATGTTGTTCCCATTTTTGGGTATCGACGGAGGCCTTATTTCGTTGCTGCTGGTAAATATGTATTGTAGTATACGTTTTCATTAGTATACTTGTTGAATCAGTTATATGCACGTCCTTTGATTTCTTTGCTGTATTAGATAAAATTTAGCTCTCAATTAGAGATATGCAACATGGAGATTTAGATTTGTGACTAGATATGCCTGCAGATAAAGCAAAAGGTCAAGATGATGTAGTATTCAACTCTTTTGGTTTAATGAAAATTGCAATAGGTCCGTTTTAGGTAAGTTTTTCAAGCTAAACTTGACTGTTCGCCTATTTTCCCCCTACAACTTTTGGTGCTACTAATTCTGGTTCACAAGATATCTTTTTTGTTAGTCTTGAGGGCAGTTTGGACATTTGATAGCAATGTTTCTTAAGACATGTATTCTTCTTTGGTTTCAAGAAGAGGTATATTGCGGCGTAAGATCTTCGAATTATTATTTCAATACACAAGTATAACGAGTGTTGTGTCCCAAACTCGTTAATAGAAGTTGATTCTTTCCAAAATTTTGAAATATATATAGATATACACTTGTGAACCATTGAGTTAAAAAGCCATTAACTTTAATGAATGATCATAGAAGTCATCTCATACCATTCTTTTTTGAAAAGATGTTTATACTAAAAGACTGTTTATCTTTCTCGCGCTGTTGCCATCAATCATAACTTAAAATGAGGTATACGGTAATAATAAAGCATTCATAAATAATCTACCCTTTACAGAAAGATTCAGGAAACCACTCTGCACGTGATAGATGTTTGTTTTTCCCATTACTCCATTTTCCAATTGTTAATTTTTATAGTGCAAAATGAATTGCTTTCTATTAGTTTGTTCCTTAGATATGGGTAAAGCATTCGGCTTTTAAGTGTCAAATGTCTAGTTTTCAACTTTGAAACTGATGTAGAACTCTCACTTAAGAAAAGTATGAGTCAATTATGTTATTATCATAGTAAATAGATAGCGTCTTAAATGTGAAAGAATTCATGTCTTTTTGGAATCGGAAAGTATTAGATGTATCCCTAGAAGTCAAACAGTTTGCTTGTCGATGCATTATCGATATACATAATCAAATATTTGCAATTTTGTCAGGTATAATTGGAATTCTTTCAATGTTTTTCTTGTCCTTCAACGAAAAGCTACATATTATCCTAGCACTGATGGCTTTAACTACTGGAAGTGCTGGAGTTGCAATAGCAGATGTAACGGTTGATGCATGTGTAGCTCAACATAGTGCTATTCATCCTTCTCTTGCTCCAGACATGCAAAGCTTATGTTCTCTGAGTTCTTCCATTGGAGCTCTTATTGGATTTTCTTTAAGTGGTGTCTTTGTTCACCTTATTGGTCCAAAGGTTCCTTCCTTTTTTCATTTTCTTGATCTCCTTCCTGTGTAAAATCGCTACAGTTTGTAGAGATGTCACATGAAAACTGTAACATTGCCCTTTTATGTTAAGTTTTCATGTTATAATTGCTAAACTGTATTTTAGATATACAATATATTAGAGGTGGTGAAATGGGTGGGTCGGTCATCGGGTGTGTTGGATATAGGTTGAAACAGGGAATTTCTTGTTCGGGGTTAAAAGTTGGTTTGACCCAAAACACTTTTTGAAAGTTGGGTTGAACCAAAACAGTGTGTTCCGATACGATGACAAAATTATTATGTTTAAATAAGAGTATTCTATTTATGAATAAAATAATTTAGAAGGTTTCATGCCAAAAATACACTTTACGATACTTTCAACCTGTTTGACCCATTTCCTTTAAGCTACTTGTGTTTTTTCACCCATGTGTTGGAAATAGAACATAACCCGAAGGGTCCATGTATAAGTAAATGGGTCAGAATTGCTAATTAATTTAGATATACAGTCAAATAAGTTACTACAATATGTCAAATTAAACGTTGCAATCTACACAGGACAAAAAAAACGTCTTAGTTAAATTAATTGGATGCTAAAACTATCTTCTGCATTGAAGGGAGTTTATGGCTTGCTAAGTATACCATATGCGATTGTATTGCTAGTTGGCCTTGTGCTCAAGGAACCCCACTCGCCGAGCTTTGCTTATAGACAGGTACATTTGTATCATACACTTAAATGATCCAATCATTCTGCATTGTATTTGTAATATCTGGAAAAAAAGTTCATGCCTTTCGACTCAATTAATTCTTTCAGATAAGTGAGAAATTTGTCGATGCTGCTAACGCTATGTGGACTACCCTTAAAAGTGAAGATGTTTGGAGGCCGTGCTTGTATATGTATCTCTCCTTTGCATTAAGTTTAAATATCTATGAAGGGTTGTTCTACTGGGAAACCGATTCAAAAGCAGGGCCGTCTTTCTCGCAGGTAATTTTTGTTCTTTTTAATTAGTTAAATGAGCCGTACACATGCATATCATCATTCCTCAAGTAGTGAAATGGGGATCGTATGCAGGTTGATTGCTCAAATTAGAGGCTGGAAATTATGTGGATCAGGCAGGGTTTGAAATGGGTCTGGTCGGTTGACCCATAACACTTGTTGAGCAAGATTTTTAATTTCTTTAATTTATAAAATAGTAAATTGTCAAATATGATTACAGGAACTCTATTATATACATAGTAACACTTCGTACAAAATGATATAGGAGGTTTTATGCATTAATCATACACTTTGGGTGACCTTTGACTTGTTTGAGCCATTCACTCTTTCGTTAACTTTTGATTTTACCAAGTTGACCCGTTAGAGATGATTAAATAAGCTGTTTAGACCCAATAATAATGAGTCGAAATTGCCATCTCTAACTCAAATAACCAACTCCAAAATAACTACATAAACAGTAAAACGGGTAAACAGGTAAAAGTAAAGGGATCCCTGTTCAGGCTACCCGGGGAAAGTCTAGCCTCTTTGGTTCAGTTGTACGTGGCTAGCATCCCAAGATGTTTACTTGCGAGGTTTGAACTTGGGTCTGTTCATAGACCTTCAAAACACCTTACCACTAGGCCATCTTGGAGATGGTTAACTACGTAAACAGTCTTTCTTGGCAAAATGTAAAAAGGAGTCTTTGTGATCCAAAGGAGTTGTGCTAACTTTTTTAGGCAAAATATTAAAAGGAGAGACTTCCTTCCTCATATCTTGATGCAACATGTTAACTACTACATTTTTATTGTCAAGTAAGATGCTCGCGTGTTAACTTCTGGTATCGTGTATGCAGGAAACGATTGGTTTCGTCTTATCAATTGGCTCAATTGGATCCCTTCTAGGCGCCATATTATATCAATATCGTTTAAAGACTCATCCTTTCCGAGCTTTACTATTTTGGGCTCAGTTATTTTTCGGCCTATCAGGAATGTTGGATCTTGTCTTTGTACTAAGACTTAACCTAAAACTAGGACTACCCGATTATTTATTTGCGGTTATTGATGAAAGCGTCCTTCAATTGGTTGGACGTTTGAAATGGATGCCACTTCTCGTCTTATCTTCACAACTTTGTCCACCTGGCATCGAAGGCACATTCTTTGCTTTACTCATGTCAATTGACAATTTCGGCCTTATGTCCTCAACATGGTTAGGTGGCTTACTTCTTCATGTCTTAAAGGTCACAAGGACACAATTCGACAATTTATGGCTAGCTATTTTGATCCGGAATGTGTTGAGGATCACACCTCTTTGTTTTCTGTTTTTGGTGCCCAAAAGTGGGCCTGATTCATCGGGGTTTTCTCCAATAGAGGTATTGAGTGTTTTAGAAGAAAACGAATCTCGTATAGAAGTATCAAGTATTTTAGAAGATAGTGAATTATCAAAATCCGAAGAGGTGGAACTGACACCGCTCGTTAGTAGTGTTGGTTGAAGTAACGTTTCAACGAGCTCATCGGGTTCGAAAGCATTAATAAACATATATATTCGTTGTCACATTATTACAGATAGAGGCAGATTCAGTTGGGGATAAAGAAGAATGATTGGGTCTCAAGTGAAATTTTTGATATTTGTTTACCGAGAAGACAGAAGAAAACACATGGATTATAGAGACAGCTTTTAGCTTTGAAACTTGTCTGAGTTTTTCTATTTCACGAGAGTTTGTAGCATTTCTTAATTCTTTTCAACTAAAAATTAAATATAATAAAAATACATATATGTGACTATTTGTTACATTTTCTGTGACAACTTGAATGATAAGAATGTTATATAAAATACGTTTTGCTAAATATAAATTTAGGTGCAAATTATATAGTCAATGACACGTATAATTCATGGGGGGTGATAACTACACAGGTAGTTTTGATTAGCACACAAGAAAATAATTATAATTGAATATATTACCCTTTCAGTTATTTTCAACCCACTCTGAAACCTGACTACCCAAAATCTGTTCACATATTAGTATCTCACCCACCCCCTGCCTCTCATATCTATTTGGCCTCCGGCAGCACTATCGCCAGCGTCGCTGGCCTCACTTACATCTAAAGGGAGGATTTTATATCGTTTATATAAAGAAAAAAGGTATATATAGTCATTGTGGTCAAACCCACCCAAGAAACCGGTGATAGAATATTAAACTCTCAAACCTAAAGCAACAAGTCCAAAAAGAGTGGTAGGAGATAGTCCTGTGTGCCAGAGTCGTGTATTCATGTAAATACTCATTCAAGATTTGATTCTTTTCCTTTTAACGCAAAGGTGCTCGATTAGTTGGAATGTGCAACAATCCCGACTCGATGTACCAGGTCCTTGATATATTAAGTCGAATGTCCACGAAAGGTGAAGTATCAGCAACGGTGGTAGTTAAGCAAGAAGTGAGGGAGATTAGATGACAAAGAGATAAAGGGCTTTGGGGTCAAAGTAAAAAGGATGACTAAGGCGGTGTTTGAGATTGTTTATTTAAACGTTTATCTGTTTATTTTACAAGTAGATAAGCAAATACAAACATCCTTTTAGAAACTGCTTATCTATTTATTTCTTAAACTTAAAAATAAGTATGTTAAAAAATGCTTATTTTTAAGCCAATAAACACTTACAAATAAGCAATGCCAAACACTCCCTAAAAGGGTTTAATTGATTTGAGGGGTATATTAGTCTAAATACTTCTAATGCCTGTGTACGAAGTTGTTGTGTTTGTGAATTTATCATCACCCATAATTCATTAACTATCTTTTATTTTATTTATTAATATTTTTTTACTTTAACAAATCACATATTTAGAGTTAGATTTATATTTATAGTTTTAGGTCTACCAAGTATTTTTATAGTGAAGAAGTTAAAATTTAGAGTAAATGTAATAAACATGTAATGTACTGTCACTCATTGTTTTATGTATGTAATTTATTACTTTTATTATTTAGATATTTAACAAACTGAAAGAAAACTTGTCTAGATACATAATATGATAATCAATTATCGATTATTCCGGTAATTTTAATAATTTAGCATTTTACAATTTTTGTATAAAAGTGACATGATTATTTACATGACATTTTTTATTCTGACGTGACGTTTTATTTAACTTTTTTCAATTCAATTTTTTCTATATCATGGTCACTCTAATACTAAAATAATCCACCTGTATTTTTATTTTATTTATGATATATATTTTAATTTTTTTCTTATACTATCCGCTTTGCCACCACCATGAAACCTCCTGATACAATCCACCACACCCATTACAATGCAAATCGTGACTTTTAATAAAAAAAATAATTATTTTTATAACTCTTTTTTTAACTCATTCTTTTGTTAAAAGGAATTACAGTATATTAACAAATTTCTTTAAATTTTGTTAATCCAGATTTCTTGTATTGTTCTATTATACATTTTATTCTTGCATTGTTCATCATGTTCTTGTACAACCATCATCTATCATCACTTTCCACCACCTCCAGCCACCATAAACCACACCCCAGCCACCGACATTATATAAACTTCAAATACAACTCTATACACACAAACGAATCAAACCATCCATCCATTTTCTGAACCATTTATGAACACACAAATAAATATTTAAAATCCTAATTACAAATACATCTTTTAAAACCCTAAAACACATAAACAAACATTTAAAAACCTTGACTATTAAAATTATTTCAGATATAAAAACGAGATCTAATAAGGAAATTTTAAGATCCGAAAAACACAAGAAATAAAAATAATTTCCGAACCGACATGTGGAAACGAGATTTGAGACAAGAGAGATCTGAAACGAGACCCAATACGACTATACGAGTGCTGGTGTCATGGACGCCGGATAACCATGGTTGGAAACGAGATCTAAGACGAAAGAGATCTGAAAATCATTTCCGGCATGATAGGAAAACCATCCACCATTAAACCGAAGAAATTGGTAGATCTGGCCGTTGAAGGAGAGTTAATCGGTGAATTTAGTTGTTTAAGGAGAGTTCATCGCAGTTGAGGTCGTGGATCTGTTAAAGAAGAGTTTCATCGGGCAGACCTAGTAGATTAGCATTGTAATGGGTGTGGTGATGGCGATGGTGGTGGCGGAGTATGAACATGTAATTGAGATGGTGTTTTATCTTTTATTTTTTTTGTTGGTGGTGCTTATGAGTGGAAGGCTATGGTGGTGGAGAGTTTGAAGATGGGAAGCAGATCATGACTTAGTCATGTTTCTGTGTGGAGGATGTCTGAAATGGATGCCACTTAGCGTCTTATCTTCACAACTCTGTCCACCTGGCATCGAAGGCACATTCTTTGCTTTACTCATGTCGATTGACCATCCCGACCTTATGTCCGCAACATGGTTAGGTGGCTTACTTCTTCATGTCTTGAACATCACAAGGACACGATTCGACAATTGATTGCCAGCTATTTTGATCTGAAATATCTTGACGATCACACCTCTTTGTTTTCATATATTGGTGCCTAAAAGTGGGCACGATTCGTCGGGGTTTCTCTGATAGAGGTATTGAGTGTTTTAGAAGATAATGAATCTCGTATAGAAGTATCGAGTATATTAGAAGATAGTGAATTATCAAAACCCGAAGAGGTGGAACTTACAGAGTTCGTTAGTACTGGGGTAGGTTGAACTAACGTTTCAATGAGCTCATCGGTTTCGAAAGCATTGAGAAACATATATTCTTTGTTGTTACATTTATTTACCAGATAGAGGCAAATTTAGTTGGTATGAGACATGAGAATTGTTGTGAAAAGTTAAGAAAGTTGATTCTTTTTTATAGATGTTCACCAATTTGTTATAAGTTATGATATTAATGTTGATGTGTTTACGATCCCATATGTACATTTAGAAAATGGTTCTCCTTTGTAACTCTTTGGTATTATCCGAGTATTGACATGACAAGTGTTACTTAGCTTCTTATAGGTATTCTTGTATTCTCATGTGATTGTTTATTGGTGTTTTGTTCACGGTTTAATGCGTATGAGGTTCACTTACTTTCAACTAAAAAGTGCCCGTTTTCGCAAGTTCGTTGTGGGCATAATGGGGATTGATGAGACGTCATATCGGTCTTCAATTACATATCCATGAGCATCATGAAGATCAAATTTAACATATAGCAGGAATAAATCTCATATATAATAATCACATACTTTCAACACATCAAGAATGTTGGATGTGAAAGTTTGAACGAGGAAAGCAAGAAACGAAGGATCATAGGCGATCCGGGTGGGATCCTTTGGAAACCGGCAAGATCAATTAGCGAAAACTTGATGAAGGTATGTCGACCAAAATTGGTTTTTTGGATACTTTCAGTTTATCGTTTACGCTATATATTGTAACACCTCATTATGTAAACCCCTTGAACTACAAAAATAATAGAAAAACTCTCTGGATATAACTATGTAATATATGTGTGTCGTGTTGTTGGTGTTATTTTCTCTTGTTGCTTGTTTAATCACTAGGTTAGTGATTAGCTATCTGTTTATTGTTGTGGGTGTGTGTTTGTGAATACAAACGTTGTTTGAGTTCCTTTGGAAATTCCTAACAAAGAATATGAAAGAAAAACTTACTTTATAGTAGAACCCCTTTAGGGTTTGATGATGAAGTCATAATTTTAGGATGAGTTGAGATTCTAGTAAAAACGCCAATGATCCGATTGAGGAATATATTGTTGTTATGGTAATTTAGTTGAGAAAAGACTCTGACTATCTAATTGTTGGCAATTACTATGAAAATAACTGCACCTCACACACACGAATGTATGTGCGCGCGCACGCGCACGCATACATATATATATATATATATATAAACTAGTTGATGGTTGTCATTTTCATCAAATAATAGTCGATTGATAGGGTTCTATTGATGATTACGACAACATTTAGGGCATGATCTATAACCATCCCATAAGTGGTCTAAGGCCGCATTAGTTGAAACAATCCTAACACATCATGCATTTGCAAAATGTATACATTATATATGAGATGTCTTTGTACTTCATGTGATTATACTTAAGTTTTGGTGAGACAATCTTTTTATTGGAGACGTAAGCATAGGTACATACTATGTTATATTCTTTAAGTGTGTCTACAACTATGAAAGTTACATCGCACTATATATCCATACATTTAAAACCTACGGTGAACCATACCAATTTCGTCCTATATCTATTTTCGTCTTCTAGTGATTTTCTTTTTCAATTATATTACCTATGTTCTTATATATTCTTTATTTTGTTCGAACTCTTTATTTTTATATACAAATTATTTGCTATTAATATTATAATGTACTATTGGGATCCAACGATGTCCAAGATAGGAAGTGATACGTATTAAAAGATAATCGATAAAAATCAAATCAAATTATATCAATTACAATGAGAGTATCTATAATGAGAAGGTTTGAATTTTTTAATACTTTTGCAAGTGTGTTATTGTCGAAAAGCTTTTTTAAGAATTTGTAAATGTATTGTGTTGAACAAAAAAGTTTTTAAAATGTTTTTTCATTTGAGAGAAAATATTTTTATGATTGTTCGATCAATTTATATGTTAATTTATACATAGTATTATGTAAGTGTAGGTAGTTACTTTATAAAAATATCTGACATAAATATAAAAGTTAATTCGATGAATGATAATTCTAATATTTAATTCAATCAATAATTAACGATTTTGCCGCAACATGCAAGTAACTCTCCTCGTTATGAACATTACAACTTTCAAACGTTTTTTACACTTTACAAGTTAAAATGGACCAATTCTTCTTAATAAGCAATTTTGACACAAAAATAATTGATACTTGTATAAAACATTTGCATGTAAGGGTAAATAATTTAGCGGAATCATATAGCTAACAATCAATTAATTGATCACTTTAACATCTATTATTAGTAATTAACTAATCCAAACAACATTACACCTACAAATAATAAACGGATAAATATAATTATCTAACAAGATAAACAAACAATACATCAATTTTAAGTATGGTTGCTAAGGTGTGTCTGGTCAATATTGATGGAATCATGGTACATGGAAGAGCAAAGTTTTTTTTTCTTCATTCTAAGTATTCAAAAATATGAAATGCTTTTTAATTTTCCGAGTGACCATACCAGATAAAATGTAATTTGATAGAGTAATTATTAGTGTGTTGGTGATGTAGGGGGAGTTGCCGTAACCCATACTCCGAGAGTTTTGATATGGAAGAACATTTTGGTGTTTTATATATTTAAATTCTTAAAATTAAGACTAAAAATTTCCTAAATATAACTTATGTAATTTTTATTTAATATTAATTGTATAATACTCATAAGACTCATTATAGTATACGAGATCCTTAACTTTATATATAGGTAAATTATCGTTCTTGAGTCATCATTGTAGATAGTTCGTAAATAATAAACATGTATATACAACTATAGATGAGTTATAATTTATAATAAACATTATATTTTGCTATATAGCGCGAGTATTACATTAATATTTTTAGATTTTGTATATTAATATTAATATTAACTAGACCGAGGTATTATCTTTTGGAAGGACTAAACCAGAAAAGCCCGCGACCCGTATTTGCAGATTAGGACAGATGCGTTGACTATTAATACAACTATTCAATTAAGCCCTAATTTCTCGTCAATCGCCGTCTTCGGATCCCTATTTCCCATTAATGGCTTATTCGATTAATAAACCCTAATTTCATCGATTGCTGAAGAAAACTGTGTCAACACCTGCAGCTATCCAAAGCCCTAGATTTCAAGCCATCCGTTTCAATTGTACAGGTATATTTAAAATTTCACGTTGGATTCATTAGATTTCTCTTACATTTATATTCATATAACCTATACTTACACATATTCATACATATATCCAATGAAGCATGAGTTTATATCCAGTAAGTCAATCATTTTTAACTACTTTGGCAAAAATAAATCTGATGGCTTATTAATTTGTTTTCGATGTTGTATTTTCAATTTATCAGTAAACGTAAGTCGTTTTAGTCGTCGTATTAATATTTGGTTTTCAAATTTATAGATTTACAGATATGATTTATGATGACTTCTTAAGGTTCATATACAGAAGAACATGTAAAAGCTATGACTCAAATAACAAGATCTGGTTCATGAACTATAACCAGTAAACCAGAACATGACCATTAACAGGGGCTTCAAGAATGTAACAATTTTCAAGTTTGTAGATATGTGGTTTATTAGAGATTATTTTCGATATGCTAAAACCATAAATTTTGGCTTCTTAATTCCCGTCTAACAAGATGTTTGATTATGTTACGATCTCAAAGGAACAATGATGAGTTTTATGGTCCTCGGGCAGCCCCAATGCATATCATGGTACGGTGAGTACTTGTGAGACGAATGCACGCAAAAACATGTGTTGCATCCGTGTCACAAGTGCTTTACCGTCCCCCTTGATGTGCATTTGGGATGCCCGTGGATTATAATACTTTTTTTGTTCCGTTGTTGGATGAGCAATCTGAAGCCAAGATTTTGTTGTTGGCATTTCTACAATAATCTCTGCAAAGCACAATGTAACTGACAATGGTTTCATATATAGAATGTAATATACAATTGTCGGAATGTTTCTGTTATACCTTTTGCATCTTCAAGTTGTTTACGTTGAATGGTGTGGATATCATGGCGTGAATGTATTGCATCTTCAAGTTGAAGTGAAGTGCAGTTCATTTGACCTTGGAAGTCAAACATGGTAAAGAAACTTTATTTGGCTTCCATTTTGTGGAAAAAGATGGATTTTTAACATTAACAGTGTATGGTCTATGGTGTATATAAGCATTTCACAAGCAATTTTTGTAAATCTTGTCCTATGTTTTCAAAATGCTACAATGATCTTACATTTCCATCCCAAATCTCAAAACTAATTTAATGCCTTCTTCAGATCAAGATCTATACAGCAAACAAAAAAGATAGATGTCCATTTAAGATGTTGAAACGTTATTGATATCTTCTGTTCAAAGGGAGGGACATATAATAATGAATTAAACACTACAATATGCCAAAAAAACATTAGATTTTCTTGTAAGAAACTGAGAAAGAAGATAGAGTTGCAAAATATCCAGAGATACCAATGAAAATGAGCAGAAACCCAACAAGAAAAGCAGCCACATTGAAGCTGTAACTTAGAAACCAGGGTTTCAATTACTTTTGAAAGTCCGAAAGAACTTGGAATACCAACCGGTAGTGAGTTCACACATGAAAATATTACTACCTTGACCCAAATACACGCACAAAGTACCAAAAGTTAGTTCTTCCACAGTTACTAAATTATGAGTCACAAAGTTGTATTCAAGCTTGCTATCTGAAGATGAACGTAAAAACTGTCTGGTAATCGGGTCAGCAAAGCTAAATAATTTCTGAACAGGGATCAATCACAAGAGATGGGTACTGTATTTTGTAAGGAGAACAGTACTCTACAGGACGGAATCCTTCACTCGCCAGAAGGAAAGAAGTCTCGTGTGAACTCAATAATCATGAAAAAGTTCTTATTAAGTAGTTCATCCGAAAGCCTAAATTGAGGAAATCATTTTTTACATTAGAAAATGTAATTCCTTTAGTTGAAATCTTTGCATAACGGAGTTGCAACACTAAATTCTCTAAGGGCGTTAACTATGTAATGGCATCAACTACAACAAGACACGATAGTTCATAAAACACAAGTAAGCCAACCGAGTCTTTGTACTTTTGTAGTCCTTTGCAGTTTTGGTTGTTGATCGAACACTTTTCCACCATAGCTACTTATCAGGAATATAATTTTAAGTTTGATGAGCCAATCACATACGTACGGCTCTTAAACATTCTTAGCATGCCCTGGTTCTTCACACAGGAATTTTCTCTGTTTCGTATTGTCACTATCTAACGAAGTCCTAAAAGAATGCATTCGATTGAAAGCTACAGACTTTCTTCAGCCTTTATAACTGTAAACTATAATCTTTTTGATCTAAGAGATATTTGGATCGCTTCACAATCATAAGTCACATAAATGTTTTACTAAATTTCATGAATAGAATTAATCAACCATAACCAATAACCAGTGTGATAAGCATTGAATAACAATAACAAATCGAAAAAGAGACATCTCTGAATTAATTACAGCCAAAAATAAAACATCGCATATCTCTTAAAGTATTACAGATCACAATGATGAACTCGTTGCGTGATCAACTACCTAGCATTTAATCAAAGGAGCATTTGGGTTGATGCCATGAACTGAAAGCAAACTATTTCGATACATTCTAATCTTTGCTTCACATTCATCTTCCCGACAAACGACTTTTAGATCGCCAGTTTTCAGACTATAAACATACATATGTTTCCCCTGTCCGCATGTCAATAGTATGTCCCCTTCTTTGTTCCAACAACCCGAAACCCATACATGCCCATTAGGTGCTTGATCTAACCGGCAATGCATCACCCATTCTTTCTGCTTCAGTATCCACACCTCAATGCTAAGTTTTTCAACATTATTATACACATACCCGACTTCATCATTTAAATCAACCAACTGATCATTAATCCAACCGTCTTCTTGACGTTTTGGAGGATCAATTAACCGATATTCCTCTGTTTTCACATCAAACTGTACTACTTGTCTCCCTTCATCAATTGGTGGTGGGCGATTATAATCAAAACAATCAACCAACCAATACAAATATCCATGAGCAAATATACCCTCACCGGCTATAGGACACGATTTGACTTCTGATATCTTTTTCAATGACCATGAACCCCAACCCGACCGTGAGCCCAATACATGAACCATTGTGCATTGTTTCTCCCTAACCACATCAATATTGTTTGGTGACACTAGCAAATTTTCCTTAATGACACATATTACCTTGAAACTATTGGTAGAATCATCAAAACCGATCCCTGCCGAACACAAGCGCACCGGTTGCACACCTGACCAACTCTTAATAGGTGGCAACTCATAATTTTTTTTACTGAGGGGATCAATCACAGCCAAACTGATCTCATGATTGAGGTGATCATTTGATGAATGGACTAGAATCAGCCCATGGCAAGAACCTAGTATCATGGTTTTTGGACTTCCGAAAGCGGATGAATCCTTGTGACAAAACTCCAAAACGGGGTCTTCTGTAACCTTCATGGAGGAAGAAGTAGAATACTCCATGCTACGTAAAAAGCTGAGTTCGCAATGTATATCAGTATGAGAAGCTAGAAATTGTTTGAACATGATGGGTGTGGGTTCGTCTTTAACACGAATCTTTTCAAGGTCAGGATCATTGTTGTGTTTGCACCATTCTTTGCATACACATCGACAACGAGCCAAATATTTGATTGCCGTTCTTGAGAAGATTTCAAAAAGAGTGTCTTTCGGCAACACAGCCATGTTTGTTGATTTGAAGGTCGATGGTAGTGTTTAGTATTTTTTTGAACGGCAGAGAGAATTCAAGGTAGTGATTAGTACGTGTTGAATGAATAGTGACGGTGAATTGGTGATATTTATAGATGAATGCCGTGGAGATTAAGGTTTAGGATTCACATAAATAGGAAAGCACGGTTTGAGAATATGGAAGTTTCATATAATATCGTATAAAAAGGATCTGGTTAAAAGGAAACTATAGATATATGTACTATGTATAGTTGTATGCCCCTTATAATTCCTCAATTATGTACGGACTATTTAATATTTAATATAGATTTTCGTGTAAATGAAAATTATTTTACTAATAAAAAGTTAAAACTGAAACTTACCCTCAAGTAAACGTAAGCCCCAAACTAGGGGTTCAATCTCTAACGACATACGGAAGCTTTTAAGAAATTGTCTTCAAAATTGTATTTAGGAGTTATTTTATTTTTTAGCAAATAATTAGGAGTTAAAACATCTAAAGTACCAATAAAATATTTGTCTGTAATTATCAATTTTTACCACTAATTAAATATAAAAGAAAGTAAAAAGGAACTATAATAGATTTATGTATTCTATATTAATACAATTTCTGGTACTCCTTAGTTTATCCAATTCTATTTAAAAAATTGTATGAATCTCACTCCTTAATTATACTTATCATTTACTATTTTATACACTACAAGAAAAGTACCAATTTAGTGATACATTTTTGGCGTCACTAAAAATTGTCATTATATCTATACTTTTATGACACTTTCTATAAAAAATGAGGGCAAAAGTGTATTTTACTATCACACTTCATGAGAGAATAAAATCATAAAAATTAAGATTCACTTTTTATGTTGTTATATATGGGTCTTTAGCGATGGAACTTGTAATTACTCTTTTTTCATTTTTTTGTGACACTTCTTCTCTTTTTATCATTAATTGTCACTAAATTCATCAAATGTGTGAGCAAAAGTATCATCGTTAAAGATGTAAAATGACCTAAAAAGCGTGGGTGTTAACTTTTTGTGACACTATTATCTCATTTTAGTACACTTTTACCTACAATTTTTAAAAAATGTCATTAAAGTTATATATAAGTGTCCTAAAAAAATATGTCACTAAGAACATCTCAAATAAGAAGTTTTTAAAACTTAAAAAAATAAAAATAAGAAAAAAATACACTTAATCCCATTAGAGTGTAAAACTCTTATCGACAAAAGATTTACTATAATTGAACTTTTATTGAATGACTCAATTAATTTGAATTTTATAATTAAACATAAAGGTGGGTTAAATTAAACCGCCTTACACATTATTATTATTATTTCTATTTAAATTTATTAATTAAATATAAAGGTGTACGTTAAATTGCCTTACGTATAATTTAAATTGGTGCTAAACAATTGAAATGCATCGCCTTATATTACACAAATACCTCACCCTTGGAGACTCCTAGAACCCACGCAAACGACTAAAGGAAAACGCCTTTGAATATATACCACTATCTTACTGTATGTTAGTTTAGAGTGGTCGTTTTGTTGTCGTTAAATAACTGGCTGTTTACCGCTTTAAATGGTAATTTTCACTGCTTTAGATTGTTCGTGTAATTGTGACTTAAAGTAAAATGACATTTGTTGTGAATTTGAATTATTTCAAAGGTTTCAAAACCAATAAATCGTGTCTTTTTCAAATGCAGACACATTTAAAACTATTTAGAACGTTAAAGAATTACTACAAAAGATTGGAGTAAGACAAACACGTGTGACAAAAACCAATCTATCTAATTAGAGCTACCATTACAACATCTACTCGAGATTCGTAAGAACGAAAATAGAATTACATGCAACATCTACAAAATCTACGGGTGACATATATAAATCACGTGTATGAATTATTTAGAGTTAATTATACGAATAGTTTATGTGGATATATTTAAAAGACTGATTTTATTTATTATTTTTTTTATTAAATTGATATTTTTATATTTTAAAACTTATTACTTAAATAGTCCTTTAATTTAATAATTACTATAAAGATTCATTAAATTATATCATGTGCGAGGCATCATGGTCTATTTATATTTTATTTTGTTTTTTCTTTTACATTTCTTTCTTAAAGAAATAACAAATAAAAATGCAATAATTCTTCACTCCAAACAACTTAGATCTTCAATCTTCACTCCACCAAACGACTCCTTCTTCAATCTTTGTCTACATAATCATCGCTCACTCGCATCTAACAACACAAAACAAGTTTCAAAATAAAATGTACGTAGACCATAATGCCTTGCACATTATCCAAGAACTTTTTTAACGATCATTAAATTAAAAGATCACTTACACAATAAGTTTCTAAATAAAGGACTGTGAATATAATGAAAAGGTTTAAAGGATGTATCTAGTAATTCGATAAAACCATACGAACCATCCGTATAAATTATTAATATTACAAAATGATATATATGATGTTTAATGTAATTAGAGTTTCAATAGGCTCGCGAGCTAGTCTAAATGAGCCTATCAATAATATGGATTAATAATCGAATAGTTTATGGCGTAGCGGTAGACACGGAACTCTTCAAACTAAAAGTTATAGATTAAGGATCATGGAATATAATGTGTATATGATATATGTCGCTGTACATATAATGTGTTAGATGCATGTAAATTTGTCTTCACAAAAAAATAATATATAATATATATATATAAGCTAATATTTCTGAAATTTATTGCAAGCGAGAAAATATTTACTAGTGAGCTATACATCCACGTTTTCTTCACCCAATATACCACCAAAAAAGGGCTTTTCTTCACAACCATTCTCTCTAAATATCTCCATCTTCTAAGTTTCAGTACTTGAGAGCTTCGAAATCTAGATCGATCGGTCAGAAAGCATGATCGAGATGATGATGGAAAAAAAGTCCTACCCTTTTAAGAAAATAACTCACTTCCTATGCTCCAATGATAATTTCATGAAAGCGAGTCATTCAAAAAACTCTAGTGCTATTAATGTTGGTATGCAAAAATCGTCCACTTCTGGGCAAAAGGTCGTTGCAGAGAAAAATAAATCGTAGATCATTCCAATTGAGAAGAAATCATCCTCAACAACTTATAACAAGGACATTGTTGCCGCATCTTTTCCACTTGTGTCAAGGAGGTTTGTGTTTTTAAGACCTTTTACGGAGTGAATATGTGTATTTTTAGGTTATATATATGACATTTTTAAATTTTTTAGCAATTAATTAATCACTCACTTAAGTTCACATTTATCACAATTCTTGAGTTTTTAGTATTTTCATAAATTTTTCATCAAAATCCAATTTTTCATAAGTTCACATTATATTTTTATTGTAATATACTGATTACGAATCAAGTTTGAATTACGAGTATCGAGTTAAAAATTAAAATTTCGAATACGAGTCAATAACCATGTGAGAATTGTGTAAACCTTATTCTTTAATTATACATTTCATTTACTCATTTACCCATCGTTACGTCTCATGTCTTCATCCCAACCGAGCATACTACCAACACCTTCACATATTCATCATCATAGCTAATACGTTGAAAAAGAAAATGTTAAAAATAATGTAATGAAATCATCGTCGATTCACCCTTGTAGATACAATCTTGTTTTCATATAAATTATGCGAATTTTTGCTAGTATATATTTATCGATTCCATTCCATGAAATACTTATTTATTTGTATGGACTCTATATGAAAACCCACTTGTAAATTACAAAATTAAAGTTAAATGTTTATTTATCAAATCAATTAACTTGTGTTGACACAAAATCTTGATAGCATTTGCTCTTGTTACTGATTTAGCGTTTGTAAAAGAACACATATATTTATAAGACGCAATAAATATATTAGGTTAACACGAAACATTTCGCATAGTTCAGTTGCTGAGTAATCATGTTCCAATCTCACACGTTCAGTTTTCCGATGATTCTAACTTTATGGGCGAGTGTTCTCTCTCTAATGAACTTGATAGAACGGCAAATATCTCTTTTGCACTCGACTTAGTTACGATTTACTTATATGGGTTCCCAGTTGATGCCAATATGTCGAGATATCAAAATTGGATTCCAATCTTGATAGATTTGAATCTTGGAAAGCCAAATCTATATCTTACAATTTAACTTTACTAAAGTGGTTCTTGAAAGTTTGTTTTTACACTAATTCTCCTTGTACAAATCTCCATTTGAATTGATCAAAATATTTGAAGAATTCATAGCTGTTTCTTTTGGGGATGGTCGAAGCAAGATAGAAAAATTTCATGGATTGCTTGAAAAAAAATTATTTCCTTTTCTATGGTGGTTTAAGATTTAGAAGTCTGCATGCTAGAAACCTCACTTTATTGGCTAAATGGCGGTGCCCGAAGATTATTATATGAAATTGTTTCGTTAGATGGACCGACCAGTTTGATTAATTTTGCTAGTAGCTCTAACAAAGTTAGTACGTAGGGAGTTTGGATCTCGATCGCAAATGTTGGATGGGAGCTTATTTTTAGGATATTGATCTAATTTCTAAGTTCAAATGATCGAGTGGGAACCGTCAATCCACTTGGTTTTGATTAGATTATTGGTTTGGTACATGTCCATTTTATCTCATATACTCGAAAAGTTAAATGGCTCTCTAAATCCGAGACTACCTATTTTGGTGGAAGGTTTTACTCAATGTTCATAGAGGCGTCATATTCGAAGTGGTTGGGAACTTAAAGAGATGAATGTCTTACTGCTAGAGTGCTAGATATCAATGGAAAATATCTAGTAGATGGCAGAGATCGTTAAGTAGGACTTATGGAGAGGTCATGTACAGTCAAATCCTAAGAGTTTTGGTTGACTTGAAACTTCTCCCTGCTGATGGACAACCGCACCCATGTAATTAACTAGTTCTAATGAAAGTAAACATTCTTCTATGACGAGTTTAGAATGAAAGAATACCCACACTCGTTAATTGATAGATTTACATTCTTTATTGTCTCTACTCTGTGATAATTCAACTGAAACAGAACAAACATTTTTGTGGATTTTGAGGTTACAAAAGAAGTTTGGATCAACCTTACGCAATGGTAAGGCCTTGACTAAAAAGTTACGTCTGTGGCATGGTGTCGTTCTGTGTTCTTGATACCAGATCAAATATAACATTCAGACATTGTGTCCAATAAATTTGAGGTGGTTCTTATGGTTGCATTAGTCTATGATCTGGAAGTCGAGAAACAAAAAAGTCGTCAATGGAGTGGCAAGTTGAGCAGCTAAAACCATCGACGAGATTCAACTATTATCTTTTCTTTAGGTGTCTAGTACATGCAAAACCAAACAATTACATGGCTCGATTGGAGTTGTGACATGTTAAGTGTTTGTACAGAAGTATAGATTGGTTTTCACATCTTGTTGTCTTTACCCTCTAATGTAACTTCTTTTTTCCTTACTGATTCTCTTTAGTCTATGCAATGGATATAACACCAACTGCTCTAGAAAAAATAGATTTACAATGAAAATCTTATAATTTACGAAATACGGTGTGAACAACAAACTGAGATAATTATTTGTAGTGTTAAGATTGGGTTAAAATCCCGTATTCATTACTATTCTATTTGGAAATCTTTATCTATTTTCTAAAAACAGAGCACGTGTTGATTTATTTATTCATTGTGAAATCACAATAGCATTTATGTTACAATTAATAATTGTAGATTATTAACTTATCGCGCCATTCCCTTCTAAGCTAAAAAGTAATCTCATACAAAAACAGCCATTCCCGCGTAGGTTTTGTATGAATATTTCTGAAATCTGTTTCAAAAGGAAATATATATATTGTTTTCAAATAACAGTAAATAGAGCAAATAAATTTCTAGCGTTTGAACATTTTTCGTACACTATAGATACAACCTACGAAAGGGTTCATTTCAAAACCAAATTTTACTACCGTTAGAATATAATTCTTGTAGTGATTCCCGCTCTCCATCTCTCTAAGATTCTATAACATGGAAGTGTTGTTGTTGTTGATGATGATGATGATGATGATGAAGGAGGAAACATCACAAGGATCTGAAATTCGAATTCTATTTCCGAGCAATCAAAATGATGCTGATGAAGTACAAAAGAAACCCTTGGAGGAACATTTGTGTTACGATGAGGTCCTGGAAATGAATCCAGCAGAAAAATCCGTTGATAATCAAAGAACCCTCAAAGAGACTTCAGAGGAAAATGAGACGGAAATGATTACGATCAAGGATAATCATTCTCCATCACAGCCAGAAGTTGAAACAAGGTCTGCTTATTTATATAATTACAGTTAATTAGCTCACAATGATTTTAGTTTTTTATTTTTATTGTAATATATTGATCATATGTTCTGTTTCTCTTTCTTTTTTACATCAGTATTTTAGTACTTCTAATGAAAATTAAAAAAAAAAAAAGAAACATAAGGGTTGATAAAATTTTGGTGTGGTGCAGCGAATCAGGAGACAATTTGCCACTTTTCATGTCTGCAAATGAGGAAGGCTACGGAGTGAAGACCACAATAGAAGAAAACATTCAACAAGATGCTAGAGGCAGAAAGGTGGTGCTGACGTACAGCAGAGGAAAATCCACCACCGGAAGTACAACTCAGAATAGTGATGGTACACCTGGTGTTGTTGGCGTCCAAAAACAAGTGCACCAAGACAAAAAGTCGACAAAAGATGACTGTGATGATGCTAGCGATCATTGCTCCGCAACTGATGAGAGAAACCATCAAAGTAGCGAAACTTATGGTGATAGTGAAGGTAGTACAAATAATGCAGCTAAAAGAGAAGAGCAAATCCAACAAGACGAAAAAGTGGTGCAACAGATAATCCTGCCAATATGTGCTGGAGAAATGAAGGAAACTGAAGCGATTCATCATATACAAGATCAACAACAGCAAGTTTCAAGAGATATAAACAGCCCAGACTTGAATGGGAGGAAGCGAAGCAGGGTTGAAGTAAGGGAAGAAACCAGAAAGAAGTTCAAGTTGAGATTGTTTGGAATTGACATTCCATGTGAAGAGCAACATGTTGTTGGAGAAATTGAGGCTGGTGGTTCACACCATATGCAGAAACCTCGATTGCGTCTGTTCGGGTTTAATTTATAAATATATATAATTACTGGATGTGGGATTGTGTCACAGATGCGAGTGGGTGGTTATCTGCCATTCTGTCGAATTAGTTTTTCTTGATGATTTTAATTGCTATTGTTTGTGGGAAGTGTTTCTGGGTTGACTAATATACGTAAATGAGTGTTAAGAAAACGAAATAAATCTATATATTTACATCGATACTAATCATCCAAATGCATTAGGCCGAATATATCAAGATAGGTAGGCCCACCGATAGGTTATTCAAGTCTGGACGTGGACCGGTGTGAGGATATTGTGTATAACTTTTTTTGGTTCTTTTTCAATTCCTGCACTCAAATCAAATCAACCACATTGCTTTCATAAAAAGAAGAAAAATAAAAGAAAAGTTATGCGGTCTGCCTTTGGAACTTTTCTTACTTCTACTTTGCTAAGATCAGCGGTGTGTACTTGAAGCGATGAAGTTACACTTTCAAATAACGCACGAGTAAAAGTACCTACTAACATGGAATATATAATTAATTTAATCGTAAAATAATTTTGGTATATATCGTTAGTGCATTAATCAGGGCGAATCTGCTATACATAAATTGTGTCTATAGATCTTCTCGTGTTATTCTCGTGTTTTCATAACTGTATATATATATAGCGGTTGATTATTGTGAAATAAAGCTTAAGGTAATCAGATGAAAAAGTCAATGATCATCAAATATCTCTAAAGGATAAAAAGAATAATTATTCAATTTTCGAATTAGTGATACCCATCGATACAAAGATATGAGTTATAATATTTTTGATACACATAGTAGTTAATGATGCAAGATGGTACACATACTATTTCTAGGTCATTATATTTATTCTATGATAAGATTTAGTCTATATGATCCAAACCCTATATATATTTATGTTTTTAGAGGATGCATTGTATAACTATTTAATTGATCATGAATGTAATAGATAAAAATAGGGCAATTGGTCTAAAAATATATTGAACTTGTCACGAAATCCTATTGTATGCATCTTACTTTCAATAATTCTATTGTGTGTAATGAAATTACTAATCACACCTAATGCGTGTAGTAATTAATAGATTATATCGGTCGCCTGTCAAAAATTGCTTACGTGGCATTATTAGGTGATGTAAAGCATTGCCATGTCAATGTCATATCACTAATTGGATACACTTTCCACATCATCATCTTCATCTTCTTCATTTTTCCGGCGACGCCATCTTTTCTGGCGACACCACCACAACCAATTTACACCTCTTTAATCACCCACCACTATCATCTCCACCTCACCACCATTTCCCAAACATCACCATCTACGACGTCACCACCATCTCTACCATTTTTTTGGTTGCACCATTTTTTTCGGCGACACCACCACAATCAATATACACCTCCCTTACCACCAACCATTATCATCATCACCACCACCATCTCCAAAACGTCACCATTTCCAGCCTTACCATCATCTCCACCATTTTTTCTAGCGACACCACCAAAAACAATTTACACCACCTCACCACAAGCTCAAACATCACCACCACCATCTCCGGCATCACCATCATCTCACCTCAATCATCTCCACCTCACCACCATCTCCAAACGTCACCACCATCTCCGACATGTTTTCGGACAACTGCATTTTTTCCAGCGACACCACCACAACCAATTTACACCATCTCGAACATCCTCATCATCTCCGACGTCTCCACCATCTCAGCTTGGTCAATTGTTGATAGAAACTCTCGAAGAAGATGAATGCGTAGTGGTGAGAATGAGTGTGAAAGTTATGGGTTTAAAAAAAATATATTTATAAGTAGTATACATTTAACATAAGTTGGATACATTTTGAAAAGCTTACGTGGCTTCTAAGTGGATACTGACATGAAAAAAAAAAGATCAACCGGGTCCACATAAGCAAACAACCAGTTTCAAGTTAATTAATACACACATTATGAGTGATTAGTAAGTTCTTTACACACAATATGCTTTTTGAAAGTAGAATGCATATAATAGAATTTCGTGACAAGTTCAATACATTTTGAGACCATTTGCCCGTAAAAATAATGATGCTTCTCTAGTAATCTATGGCTTAAAGAAGAATAAAAGAAATTTGTTCTAGGACACTGAGTAAATCATCGTTTCCACTTGGATTAGATCCTTGAAAGTCTCCCGACAAGAGTAAATTTAGATTTAAAAGGTGTCGATCTAAATTCAACACGATACCCCGTTTGAGATGAAGTTCAAGAGACCGAGTTGTGTATATCCCGTAGAATAGTCAAGGATGATCTATGGAGATAGATTAGTATGTGATCGAATGTTTGGGAGACTTTAATCTTGAGAGAGTTAAAGACAACATCACAATTTCTTGCATATTTACCTCAATAGATCGAGCACTATATCTTCACTTAGATATATATGTTGCCGTTCAAATAATTTTATAGGAAACAACTTAATTTCCTATAAACTTTTTTGAAGAGTGACACTGTAGGAGAGGATGTCAAAGGTACTTTTCTCATATCGTTGGATCAATGGTCGTAAGGTAAGTAGACTAAGTAGTAGAACTTGGTTAGATTGGCTATGTAGCCAAACTCGATTTTGGTACTTCTTTGTAACGTTTTAATGATGCTTCTAGCTTCTTGCTAGTTGATGACTAGTTCTAACATAATTTCTCTTATAAGACTAAAAAGAAGAAGAAGAATTAAGTTGATTAATTTTATTGTTTATCTTACTTCTTTAATGGTTATAATGGAGAAAAAAGTGAGCAAAATGCCCATGAATTCCAAGTTACCAACCAATGTTCCAATAATATCCTTTTTAACAATGCCAATATGATTTTGTCTAAAATTTTAAAAGTTATCTGCTGGATTCCAATTCCACTCTTACTTAACTTGGTCTGTAGAAAGTTTATTGTTCGTTATCTTGGCACGAATTGAATTTAGTTATCCTGCATCTTTATCTTTATGACATGATCTTATTGCCTTAGGTAATAAATATTTAAAATAAGTTTTGCTGTTAATGCTAAGTCCATCATTAATTAATTAATCCAGTAATAGTTAAAATAATATTTTTCTTTCCTCGTTCAAAAATAATATTAATCCCGCCTTGGACTTTAGCTACTATTTTTGGAATAATATTGCAAAAGGGAAAACATTTACCAGTAAGTGAGCAATACATTCAATTCACATTTTCTTGTCCCCATATATACCACCACAAAACGGGTTCAATACATATTGTCGCTTCAAGGATGATGGATAAGGAATCAGATGACAGATCGAGCAGAAAGCATGGTCGTAATGATGAAAAAGAAGTGCTACCTTTTAAGAAAAGGCCTCGATTTTTAAGCTCCCATGATGATTGCAAGGAAGTGAGTCCATTGAAGAATTTTATTGCAATAATAAATGTTGTGCAGAGAAGATCATCTACTTTCCACCAAAAACACGCTGCACAGAAAAAGAAATCCAATCCGATTATCAAGAGATCGTCATTAGCAACTTCCAACAAGGATCTTGTTGCTGCATGCTTGTCACTTATGGACATGAGGTTTGAGTGTTTAAGACCTTTTACAGATTGAATATGTTTTGTTTTGTAGTCTATGGGTAGTGTGTGTAATTTTTATTTCCTCGCGATTAATCAATTACTCATGTAAGTTCGCATTTATAAGTTTTCTCGACTTTTACACTATTTTCATAAATTTAAAATCAAAATCCAAGGATACAACCTTATGGATTCTTTGGAATTGAAGTTCTGGAACGACATAAAATACAACTCATAAAGATCGAGAAATGATATTCTTTGCGAGAACATCAAGCTTTCTAATTTCCTTATCTTCGTCTAATAGAGTATGTATGTCCTATGGCAGTGGTATTGGCGTAAAGAGGCCTAATATTAGTAATGGAGATCAATTAAACCAAGTTGATGCAGATACCGTAGGTAATCATGGTGACAATATACAACAGGCTGCAGAATTTGGAGTTGGTATTGGTGGAAATGGCAGCAACTGCGCAGTTGCTGATCCTATACTTGAGTTTCTTGACGTCAACATTCCTCATGAAGAACAGAATGAAATGGAGAGAATGCAGCAGCCTGTTTCAAGGGTGCGATTATTTGGAATTGACATTGATGATGAAAAGACTATCAACCATGTATCAGATGGTGATGATGGTGGTGGTGAGTCATCGAGGCAGAGGCCTAATAGAGTAGGATTTCGTTTGTTTGGTCATGATTTATAATTTAGAGTTAATGTTGGTCGTGTGCTTGTGAAATCATGATAAAAATGCATGAGATCGAGGTTGTAGTTTTCATTTTTGTAATCTGTTTTTCTTAATGATTTTTACTAGGAATTGTAATGTGCGATGAAGTGAAGTTATACAAAACCGAAAGTGTAAATCACATTTGGGATTTGGTTCAAGATTGGTTATGTCTGTATTCCAGAATCTAACTTAACATAAATTGATCCAAAAGAAAAGAATATAATGAGATTTTGTGATTCATATAGGTCGAAAAGGATACGATGGGGTGAATTAATTGGTTATGATTCGATCGCTAGATCGTATAACATGTTTTCAAATTTCATTTTTTAATGCAAAAACTTGCATGCTTAAGGTGTATACTGTGGACAAAGGTAAGAATGATGAAGTTCTTTCAAATTTCATTTTTTAATGCAAAAACTTGCATGCTTAAGATATATGTATACAAGTAATTAGCCATTTTTGATGGTAATCAAGAAATAAGTACAAAGGTAAGAATGATGAAGTTCTTTCAAATTAACTAAAACAAAAGTAGAGGATGAAATTATTATCTCCAAGATTTCACTTTGGGTTGAAGGTTTTATGAAATTACTATAGTTAGATGGAGAGCAATAATGATTAATCTTCTATTCATATATCTTTAAGAATGTATTCTTAGGAAGATAAGAAATCCACCATTAACATTCTTTCCAAAGTGAAGATCATTCTATTTCATATAGAAAATGATTTTTTATGTATATTAGTAGCTCAAATCAAAAACTGAATATAATCATATGCCTATGTGGCCTTCTTGTTAACGAGTTCCATATAAACAAATTCTAGAACTTCAATATAAGTTCACTACAATCATTGGCGTTCGCGTCTCTTTTTAGCAACCCGCTAACTGTTGTAGCTACTTCGTAGTTAGTTTAGCAATGAAAATAGCACTTACGTAAATAACATCACAATGGCTAATTCGTTGCTCTTTCGTTTAATCTTAATCTTAGAGAGAAAAATTAGCAACTAGTTGCTGATCGTAGCTAGATAAAATCATGAAAATTGGCAGCCACTTCTTGAAATCTTTAAAGGATTCGTGGTTAATGTCGTTTCTGGCATTATACTCATATTCAATTCGTTTTATTACACTCAATGACGCGGACTAAAACATGGCCGGATTGTTTTCATATTTCCTTGTCATATGTTATTACCAAACTGTATTTTTTGGAACGAAAAACGTAGAAATTTTATTAAAACTAGTAAGAAGTTAGACCAAATGTCAATTACATAATAGGAATCACACGTCTAATCTATCCAATTTAATTTGTTACCTAGTGATCCATATAAAAGGAAAGAGTTTGATGGCATCCCTCGGGTGTCACTTAATTTGTGGGAATTTAAAATCAAAAGATAATTTATATCTGTATTTCCTCATACTGTAATTCTTATATAAAGGCGACAGATGAATCATGTTTTGAATGTTAAAAGACGTCTTGAAGATTTAAGCTTAATGAGATTGCTAGTTTCCACCATTTGAAAGTCCTTTCCATACCTCCTTCGCCATACGACAATCAACAAATATACGGTTTTCTGTTTCAAGCCCTCCATTATAAAACAAACATTTAACGGAGTGAAGATCGATGCCACTATTATTCAAATTAAACTACATTGTGAGCATGACATTTGCTATCCGCAAGATATAATATTTTCTTTTTGCAATATACAAAAAAAAAAGAAAAAAAAAATGAAACTTAATGAAATTTATACATAACTTTGTATTTTTTTTCCTTATATATATATATATATATATGAGAAAACTACCCAAATAGACTCTTTAATGGTAAAAATACAAAATTAAACAATGTCAGACAAACCTTTCAATAGTAGACAATGAAATTGCCGAAATGGAAAACCTAAAGAAGCTATCCAGGTAATTTGGTGAAAGCCAATTATATTGCGCCACGTGTACATAACAAATAGCCTATTGACTAAGCCAATTGCCAACCATTTTCAACAATCCGAGTGCAGCGGGAAATCGCTGAAGTAAGTATATACCTAGTGATCCTGACGATTTGTTCTTACCAAATAAAATTTTCCATGTGTCCTTGTAGTTGAAAGACTGATGTGACCACCTACAAATCGCCGAAATGTATATTACATCGGCTACCTTGGCTATTTGCTTGAAATCTTGAATTTTGTGATGGTTTATGTTTTAGTTTGGTTTTTATTGTTTTTGGAGGTTTAGATAATTTTCATCTAGAAAAAGCTCTCATCTGTTTGATTTCCAAAGGTAATACATAGGTTTCTTTATAATTTCTTCTGATATGCTAAAAAATTTTTTTTTCTGTATTTTTTGTTATTTCACTAATTACATTTATTTATATATTACTCTATATTTTTGGGGCATTCATGACTTAAATCACAAAAAACTAATATAAATCTTACCTTTTGGCCGAAAAGGACTTCTTGGGTGGGTGAAAATTCTAAACATGTAAAATACACATACAAGAAGCACTAAAATGAATTATAACACAAAAGTTGAGAATTATAGAGAATCGCCCAAATTTTCGGGATAGTAACAAATCGCTTGGATCGCCGGATGGTTTTTATCATTATGGCGATTTGGTCGTCTAAATACGTAAATTTTGTCTGACAATGTCTATTTTGGTATTTTTAAGTTTGAATTGATTAGTTGGGTAAATTTTTCTCTCTCTATACATATATAATATATAACTAGTACATTGCCCGCGCAATGCGGCAGTAATACCTAATTTATCTATTTTGGTTACGTACAATAGTATATTCGTTAAATATAATTTCATCTTTGAATAGTTATATAACATTTTCTATCACTGTTTAAGAGATAATGATTCAATTGGGTAAATAACATGTCAAATGCTTTACAAGTAAGTACTGATATGTTTGTATTGATTTTATATGCTTAAGTCAATGATTTTTTTATTTTTTTATGCATAACAAAATTGTTATTAACGATTTTATAAATAGATAATATAAGTTCAAAAAAAATAATAATATCAATCTTCTTCTAACAAAATAAAAATAAAAATAAATAATTTTGAAGTAAAAATATTTTTATTTAAAATGATATTCATTTATAAATATAAAAAGATAAATGAGTAATTTTAATTACCATTAAGATTTAACAATTTGTACATGTTCATATGTGCTATCGATATAGAATAGATACATAGATACACGGCCCCACCATTAATGGGCGTTAAGCTACCTGGTCTTTTTGCATCCTCAGTGGAAACTAATAATAAAACTTTACAACGGACGGCCCATTAATCCCAAAATCTCAGTGTCGAATCGCTGCCGTCGTCTACCGGCGTCTACCGGAGTATTTATACCCCCTCTCTTCCTGTAAATCACGATGAGGAAATTAGTTATATGTAATGCACATTGAGCAATTGTTAAAGAAAATTATGAAGAATAGAAAAGTTAGGGTTTGGTGGCCTGCTCATATTTCCCCAAAATCTCAACCACAGTCTTCCACCTTCTTGTTCGGTTGGTTCATTTCATCATCATCATCTACTTCTGTTCCTTTAGAAGTTATCGTAGCGTTTTCAATCGATGAATCTCATTTCTCTTCTATCGGATCTGATATTGAGGTATCTTACCACTTATTTAATTTCTTATTTATTTTGGGAGTTTTTGGCTACATTGATGGTTTTACAGTGTAGGCAAACAAAATTATGTAGAATAAATAATTATGTTAATTTGGATTTGTTACTTTTATAATTGATAGTTCTTCTTTAGGAGTTTAACCAGTTATTGATTGAGTAAACAAACGTGTTGCCTTGTGAAGTTATGTTTGGTTACTGGTTATCGATTCATTGGTGATTGGCCATGAGATAGGGAATTAGGATTAGGAGTCTGTATGTTGACTAGAATAGTGTTTTATTCATATTAGGGTTTTTATTAATGTACTAGTGTACTACAACCTTATATGTAAGTAGTCAGAAGTGCACTTACCAAGTAAATGATATTGTTGGTGAAATTACACCATGAAAGTTGTGTGCTATTATTTGCATAATCTAGTACAAGGATATGCTCTGTTCCTATAAGTGTTTTGTTGGATTCTCGGATATACCAAGTGTCTATGTGTTACTTGTAACTTCAATAAGCAGATATTGGTTTTAAATAAGGGATCCCTGTAATTAAGTTTCCTATTTATTGGTATGTGATCTAGTGTCGAGGTAGTAGCCTAGTACATTGATATACTGAAAATGAACTCGAGAATTAGACCTAGAATCAATGACTCGGCTAATCTGATCTCAATTTCAATTCGGACACAATTTTGGATGGATGAATAATATTTTTATACTTTGTCAAGCTTATGCTGAAACTACTTTTCTACTCTTCTTGATCAGGGAATACTTCACAAGATAAACAAAAGAATGCCAACATCTTTACATAACAGATGTGGGTTCTCTATGCTGGGTTATTGCTCAGCAGACTCTTCTTGCAATGGTGACTTGCATTTGCATAGAGAAGCAGCAGAAGAAAATTGCCAAATCAGTCACTTGCTTGAAAAGTATAGAAGTTATACAAAAAGCAATCTGGTCGAGCTTGTATATGGTACTTATATCTACTCCAGTAGAAAATTTGGGTGGATTCCTAAGTTACATTGCATACATTGGGATGGGCAAGCTGTTTCACATCTTGATCTCCACGTATGTAAGTCAGGAAAACCTTAATGCCATATGATCATAACTCCTAGCTACTTTACAAACGCTGCATCATCATGAATGTGTATCACTATATCTTGATATTTACTATTTATTGTTCTGAATCAGATAGTAATCTATGGAACTCCTAGATTTGGTTATCACCATTTCTCCTTGGGTTCCCAGCATTCTTCTGAGCATGCTAAAACTTTTTCAAGAAGGCCTAAGTGGGTGGAAGAGCTCGGCCAGAAGAAATCTGTTATTGATTTGGTAAGTATGATATCGATTGTGCTGCTGCCGCCATTCTTCTGAGCATGCTTTCATATTTCGCCTAACTTTTATTGTGTTTCCTGGATTGTGAGTATAGGATGCCGTTATTCTTGCCACCAATTGTGCTGCTGCCGCCACCTCAATCTTTGAAAAACAAGTAATGCCTGACAGACCTGCAGGCTGGTTTGATTGTTTGTGCATGTAATCTCTTTGCTTCTGCGTCACTCTTTCCTATACCTGATCTTCTTTATGTTTTACTTTATGCTTACGTCTAGGCATTTAATGTTCTAATTTTCAGGTTTATCACTTTTATATGGCAACTCTTGGCAGTTTGTGTTGCTACAGTTTCCACATTTGTATATCTAGTTCTCCAGCTACTCCATTTCCTTTTCATATATGGATCAGAGTCTGGCATATATATCACATTGGAAAGCCTATTCATTCAAACCTGGAGGAACATGCGTTTTCGATGTTGTCAAATCCTGTACTGGCCAATCTTCCTTCACAACAATGATTCCAGGTAATGAAGTTCTTGAAATTAAAGTGGAAATGGTTTTTACTTGATTAACATAGGAGTGTTTCCTACTGAATGTGGTTCCTGTTGTGGTTTGGTGATGAAGTTGCAACTCTTGTCACCAATTTGAGTTTTTTTGGCTCCTCATACCTGCCCTATACAGGGGCAGGGTGAGATAGGGTTCGCAAATACCCTCTCTATTATCATCCTAAGTTTGCCTCTGTTGTGGTTTTGTTTAAAGAAACTTCCACTTATTGGCAATGAGAGACACGGTTTGATATATACCTTGTAGTCCTTTTATTATTGTTCTTCATGTGGTTTAAAATTTGTGCTCATTAATTGTATTTATTGTTTTGAAAGGTCTGAATCATGTGTGGAGTTTGCAGAGAAAGCTTCACTACGCAAACATTCCATCTGGCTGAGTGTAGTTATCGACGTGCTCTTGGGGAACCTGTTTGGCCTTGCATTGCTAATTCATGCAGATTTTGTTTGTTTGTGGATTTTGACAATTACTAGTGAGATTACAAACAACTGGTGGCTAATAAGTTGTGCCCAGCTAATGGGAAACCCTGCTGGTTTTAAGTTGAACACTGAGCTTGCTGGAGTTCTTGGCACTCTTTCCCTAAACACAATTCAAATTTGGTCAACCTTATGGGGCTCTATGCGTTTTCTGTTTATTTTTTCCATTAAAGGACTGGCTTTATCTGGGGTTCTTTTTGGCTTGACAACCCCTGCTGCTTTGACGGTTGATGTGATCACTATCTTAACATCACATATTACAACTCTTCAGTGGTTGATATCCCTCCTATATTCAAGACAGATACAAGCGACAACAGCATTGTGGCGTCTTTTCAGGTAACTACAATTGTAATGTTTTGATTTTATTCAAGACTAATTTTAAGGGTTTTGTTGTTTATTTATTATTTTCGTTCTTTTCAGAGGTCAAAAATGGAACCCTCTTCGGGAGAGGTTAGATAGCTATGATTACACAGTGGAACAACACATTGTTGGCTCTCTCTTGTTTACTCCACTTCTGCTTCTGCTACCCACTACTTCAGCTTTCTATATGTCTTTCACCATTATGAATATGACCATTGGATTTATTTGTATGCTTATTGAGGTTGCCATTTCTGTAATCCATGCTACACCCTTCATCAAAATATTCCTTTGGTTGCTGAGGCATAGCAGATTTCCATGCGGAATTTGGTTTGAGATATTGCCTATTGAAAGCCATCACATGGAGGTGGAACAAGAAAGAATTGATTTAAGGGCTGCCGCTGGTAGATCAGATGTTCTGGTGTCATCGCTACATAGTTATTCCTATAATATAGGTAAATTCTTATTTATTTCTTCTTCGGTTCTTTTCGACTACGATCATAATGTTTCTTGTATTAAGCGCCTCTCGAATCAGCCATACTTGATGTTACTTTTTGAACTTTAGAAGTTCGCATTCTGCATTTGTTTTGAATTTGCCATCTTAGTGTAAAGGGTATCATATGCCTCGTTTGCATTCATTTACCACTATAACTTATTGGGAATGAGTAAGCGTTATGGACCATGGGCATAACTGTTTGTATTAGAACTTATGTTATGAGAATCAGATAATTCAGAAAGTGTGCATGAAGAGAACTTACATGAATTTCATTACTCAGGAGAATTGGTGCGGCCACACTATAGATACCTAGGTTCTGCTGTTTCCAGATCATCAATTCGTTCATCAGTTTATGGAGTTTTCAGTGGAAGAAGGTTACGATTTACTTTCTCTCCCTCTCATGGTTATGTTTACTTACGAATGGGTCAATTAAGGTTGTGTTTTTCCCCTAACCGGTGTAATGGGTTGAAAAGGCGCCCAAAGTGTATTATTGCGTACACTTTTTAATTCTGGGCTATCATTGAAATTATTTTAATTTTTGTAATAATACCCACTACTTATTTATCAAGGTTTAAAATTTTGGTCAAACAATGTTTCGGTCAACCGACTTGGCCTGACCATTTAAACCCGTAAAACCACATCTTTTAGCATTCACCCAACCTGGCAAAACATGTAGTTTTTGACTGGTCAACCCACTTTTGTGACCTTTTAAGTTTTTACTTCAAACTGACTGTTTTTTAATTACTTGTACAGTTTGTCTTCTCCGCTATACAACCTTTCATTTTCTCCTGGTGCAAGTCTTTCTCCAAAAATGCCATGGATGTCCATCCCATTTAAGGAATATTGGGTCCTTTGTCATGATGCTGTTTTTGCATGTAACCCACTCCCAACGCACACAAAATGTTGAGGACTTCATTTAACCTGGCTCAGTCCATGGAATTAGTTACCCTCCCAATTTGTATATTCTTAGGATTTTTGGCTACCATTGAAAATCAGAAATAGAGGATAGTTCAACAGTTACTACTAATTAGGTTTTACTTTAGGAATGTAGTTCAACGTCGTTGTGTATACATGTACATCTGATGAAATTTTGCTATGTCTTGGCTGGATGTCCGGATTATGTATCAATCTTGGTATGTATTTGCATTTGTGTTCTCCAGCCTCAGCTGCAAAGAGAGTAGTCGAGCTTCATATTTTCGGAATTTTTGCACTTGGAATAATGTTTATCACAAATTAGCTGTTAATGTTGCTACTATGAGATGGTTTTAAGATGAATATTTATTTTTTCTGAAGTAATAGAAGAAAGTCTTCTTATACTAGCAAATGATTAACATAAAATAAGTTGATAGTAAAAACCTTTCCTTTTAAGTTACTTTATCAAGTTATTTATTAACAACAAATTTAACTATTATTAAAGATTGTTTAAATCTAAGATGTACACAATTGCCACTTCTAACTTATTATATTGGTTTCAAATTTATTAATTACCACATTACCCTTATCTACTGTAACATGCTATACCCTATGACAGTATGACAGAAATTTCCAATGCAATATATTATATAAGTAGTGACTGCAAACTTACAATGTTCATGGTAATATGTGATTGTATATACTAGTGGATACCAAGCACTAACTTAAAATATGGTACCTTTTTACACCATGGTTCCATATCTTCAAACAAATTATTGTATTCATCAATGAATAAATCTCTACCTTAAACATCTACAACATTATACTCTGCAATAATTCTTTGTAAAAATCTATCAGGAACAATACCACCTTTAAACATATGGCTATACAGCGACCTGGCATCACCGAATTTTCCAACCTTACAACAACCATGAATCATAATAGCATAGGTCATAACATCTGGCAACAAATGCCTTTCTAAAGCACCACGAAACACCAATGATGCTTCCTCCATTAATCCCCGTTTGCAAAGACCATCAATCAAGATACTGTAGCACACAATATTTGGAGAAATATCATTCTTAACCATTGTTTCATGTAACTCGAGAGCAGTTTCCATTTCCATGATTTTGAAATGCCCATCAATTAAACTACTATAAGTAACCACATTAGGTTCTAAACCTTTTTCTAACATAAATAAGAATATTGACATTGCATCTTTGACTTTACCTTCTTTGCAGTATGCATCAATCAAGATCGTGTGAGTAATGAGATTAGGTTTCGTTTTCCATACATATGACTCTTCATATAGTTGAAAAGCTTCATTCACCAATTTTAAAGAACAGTACCCACTGATCATCGTGTTGTACGTCACGATATCAGGTTCAGGTCCATTTTCCTGAACATGCCTGAAAAGCTCCAACGCCTTTCCCAGTTGATCTCTCTTAAAAGAACCATTGATCAGAACGTTGTAAATGTTGATATCAGGTTCTACCCCGTTTCTAATCATCAGTTCAAGAATCCATAGCCCAATATTAGTACTTTTTTCTTTACAAAATCCGTCTATAAGGGTGCAATATATAACACAATCAGGAGATAAACCCATCTTCAGGGCTTGAAAGAACAAAATTAAAGCCTCGGGTAGCCTTCCCGACTCAATCATCGCTTTGATCAGCATAGTGTAAGTAACTATGTCAGGTTTTAAATTATATGTACCCATTGTTATGTAAAACTTCAAAGCATCCTTCATTAGCTTCAATTTACAAAACCCATCAATCAAAGTATTGTAAGCAACTATACTAGGTCCAAAATCACTGTTTAAAGACTGATGAAAGAATCGAATAGCGTCGTGCATTCTACCTTGTTCTGCAAGACCATTCGTAAGCACACTATATACCACTTCATCTGGAGTATGACCATAAGATACCATTTCATCATAAAAACGGAACGCATATCTCAAATTTCCAGATTTACACAAACCATCAATAAGACTGCAATAAACTAGTACAGATGGCTCGAGGCCCTGTTTCAAAATTTGACCAAAGATCCCAACAGCCTCACGAACCCTTCCGTTTTGACACAATCCATTTACGAGAATGCCATATGTAACTACACTCGCTTTAATCCCTCCCTCAAGCATCTTCCTATATACTTCAAAACCCTTTTCTAAATATCCTTGTTTTACATATGCATCTATCATCGAGCTAAGAACCACCACATCTAACACTATTCCTTTATCTAATGCAACCATAATTACTTGATGCCCTTCATCTAACTTGCCTGCCCGAAATAGACCATCAACCAAAATACTGAATGCAACCAAATCAGGAGTAATTCCTTTTACAAGCATTATATCGTAAAGTTGAAATGCTTTGTCTATTTTCAATACCTTGCAATACGCTTTCATTAATGTGCTAAATGTTACCACTGTCGGGTTTGGACCTACCTCTATCATCAAAGATAAAAAGTCCTGTGCAATGGCTAAACACTCATCATTGCAAAGACCTTTCATGATCCTATTACAAGTAATTATGCCAGGCACAAACCCTCTATCGATTATACCTTTATGGAACTCGAATCCTAAACTTGCCTCACCTTTATTAAAAAAACCACCCATTACATACCCGTATGCATTCGAACATGAATCCTTATTTTTCTCACTACCCTCATTACATATTCCCGAATACACATCCATTATAATGTCAACCCTCTTCAACTCAACCAAACAACTCAACATTCTCATCAGCGCGTATGGTGACACAGATATACCCATTTTTAACATCCGGCAAAACACCTCAACCGCCCAATCAACCTTCCCAATTCGACAATAATTATCAATCAAAAAACTATAAACAGTTGTTTCATTCGAACCGTAACTCTTAATACCGGCGTAGAAAGCATCAAAACAATCAAAATCCCCAAGTCTTTCAGTCATTTTATCAAACACCTTTCGTGCATGTTCAAACATTCGTTTTTCCAGCAGTAAATGAATAAGACCACAAAAAGATTCAATTTTTAATTGATCAAACCCTAGATGATGCTCATACCACTCAAAGAACCTAATTGCCAATATGGGTTTTGCACGTAAACCGAAAAGAATAGGTTCTAGTTGATGGGGTTTCAAATTAATCATGGAATGATGGTTTAACAATTGTTGGTTATGGTCTTTTTGTTGAAATGATGTCATTATGTGGTTAATTAATTGTGTTTGTGATGATGAAAATGGAAGGGAATGGAAAGATAAGATGAATTTGAGGAAGTGAGGGAGACTTGCCTTTTTGAATGATGATGATGATGAGATATATGATTGATAAAAGAGCATTATTTGTTGCTTGAGATTATACAGTGAGCATGAGTTGGGAGGTGTAAGGAGGGTTTTATTGTTCGCCACGTCAACTCTTGTTCCTCCGCGCAATTGTAATTTCAATTTTCACTTTCTAATTTTGGTTTGCTCCGAAAGGGTCATCTGTACTCTTTTTGATTGGGTCATCTAACTATTTATTTGGACAATAAGGCCTGCTACTTTTTTTTTTGGGTAAAGGATTTCTCCCGACAAAAATATAAAACTAAAAACTTTGTACAAAATTGACTAGGGGTATACCCCTAGGGAAGGTTTCTAGTTGACCTTCCAAACTCTAATATATATGCCTAACACCAAAACCACTATAGCAAACTCAAAATAACAAATTCTAGAAGTATGCATATAACTACTACCAATATACTTCGAAACAGATAGTTGACTATTAATAGTCAGACTATCCTTCCCAGAGATATCTTTAATACTCTGACCATCTTCAAAATTCTGAATTTTGATGACATGATCCATGTTATGATAACTCTTCAGCATTCCATTTTCCTTGTCTTCATTGCTTTTAGGCTTAACAATATATACAGCTTTACACCTTTCTTCAAACTTCCTTCCGTTCCTATCTAGAATCCAGATTGCATCCTTACCAATTAATAAGCAAATGAACCAAAACAGTAACCAATAAGTAGAAACTCTAAATCTTATGACTGATGGACTAGGAAATTGACACCTAGTCCAGTTGTCATTCAAATTATGTGAATGACCATCAGACCAATGGTAGCCTAGATAAAAAATGAGGATCATAAACACCTGCCATCCCTTCATCATGTAAGAAAATCTTCTTCTACTATTCTTAACAGGATGTTTCACCTCATACTTATCCATCTCACCTCCAGAAAAAGGCATAAGCACAAAGGACCATATCAAGGAAGAAACTGAGAATAGTTTGGACACTGACCTCATAACCATCCTTATATCATCCAGAATTCCAATTGTGCCATACTCCTGCACATACCAAACAAATCTCCACCTATGCAATTGTTTGACTCACTGACCCGACCCTGACTTAACTCAGACCAATGAACAAAAAAAGATCTAACCATGCAACAAAAAAAGTTTGAACAATTACTATCTTTTAACCGGTAAACTTGCACTCTGACTCTGTAAACAATTGCAGACTCTATCACGCCCCTTATATCACCAACCCCAAACCATGCCTCCCAAAAAAACACACACAGTATATCATAATTATGGATATACTCATAGAAGTTGTAAAACTCATATATTATACTCATAGGTCCCTGCACCGGAAACACCATATTGTAAGGACTACTTCTTCTACAATCCTTGACAGGCAACCTCCTATAATACATAGTTAACTCACTACTCAAAAGACATACGGGCTTATATACACTAGCTTTAGGGTTTAGGAATTTAAAAGGGGTAAAAAGAAATAAAGAATATAAAATCCACCCTTTCACTCCATATGGTTGGTTTAAGATGCTAAACTCCAACATCATTTTAACACCCCTATTTCCTATTTGTGCTCTATAATATAGAGACCTAATACCAAAAACACAAGACTGCAAATTGGTAACAGTCATCTGATACTCACACATGAACCAAAAGCCATATTTATTATACCTTTCTAAGACACTTTTTTGACCAATATAGAGCACATCTACCATACTCCCCCTTATAGCACCATCCCATAAACCCAAAACCCACCCAATCCTATCCTCACATAAACTACTCACAACACTCATGAAAAGAAAAAATAAGATAAACTTGCCAAAACTCACCCACTCACCAATTATTTGGTTCCCCCCATGGAAAATGACCCACCCATCACTCAAAAAGGAAGAGTAGTCACCATCACCACTATTAACAGTTTCACTTAATAGATTTTCATTAGCCAACTGTTTTCTCTCTTGCATTTCTAACTCAACCAGAATTTCTCTAAACAAAAACCAGTTACAGTAGATGGATATGATAACTATCCATGTAACAAATATATCATAAGGGTTTATCATCATCATTATATCTTTGTAGTTCCATCCCTAACATTCCGTTGTATAATAGGGAAATTCCATATCTCTGCAGCTTCAACAACCTTCGTAGAGTATTTTATTTTCAACCCCATCAATCTAAGCCTCACAGATTCATGAATGATTTTACAAATGTCTTCAATTGACCTGTGCTTATCTTGAAAAAGCCTCAAATTCCTCTCCTGCCAAATGTAATAAACAGCAGCACCTACCACAAGTCTTTGAATGATACTCCATATTGATTTGTTAAGAGGTAGATTTTGCATAAAAGCAATAATACCTCCCCAGTCATCAGGCACATGCATCAATCTAGACTTATCTTTAAAAAAATTCCACACTTCCCTTGGAGTATCACATTGAAAGAACAAATGCTCATGACTATCAATTTGATTTTTACAAAAAGCACATCTCAAGTTCTGTTGATTATCCCAAAACTCAAATTTATCTTGGGTTCTAAGTCTATTTCTGATAGCTAACCAAAGGATGAAAGCATGTCTCGGGACACATTGACTAAACCAAACAATTTTTGTCCATCCAACTTCCGGATTTACTTCTCTAATATCATCCCAAACACCCCTTACTGAAAATTTAATTCTCCTACCTTCATTTGTTTCCCATAAGATCTTGTCTTCAGAATCATGGCATAAAACTGGAGGAGTATATAAAGATAATTCAGGAAACTTTTCACTCCACTCCTTAGGCCACCTCCATTTTCCATCAGCAATTATATCAGCAACTTTAAGATCCAGTGGTAGCTTGCTCTCATAGATGTCTCTGTAAGAAATAAAATTCAAGAGTGGACTTAAAGGGTGCCAATTGTCAAACCAAACTGCACTTTTCCTTCCATTTCCTAAGTTATAAACAATATGCTTTCTCAACACATCCCTACATTGCAAGATCTTTCTCCATCCCCAACATGAATCACTTGGAATACTTACTTCCCAAAAACTCCTACTTCTTAATCTGTATGTGTTAATCCATTTGACCCACAAAGAATTCTTATTTGTAACAATGTTCCAGGTATGTTTTGACATCAATGCAACATTCCAGTTTATCAAAGCTTTCACACCCAAACCTCCTTCACACTTTGGCATACAAACATCATGCCAATTGACTTTTGCTTTGCCCTTTTTCAATTCCCCATGACACCATAAGAAACCCCTCATTAGTCCTTCACAAAACCTGCTACTTAGTAACTAGTAACCGGCTTCTTTAGTTTGCCGGTAATAATTTGCTGATGTGGTAAATTTATCTATGATGCAATTTACCAAAAAAACAAAAGCATCACGGTAAATAGATAAACAATTTTCCATTTCTTATGCCATATTTTTCTAATAACACATTTCTCTCTCTAGACATTTTCTCCTTCATATCTTTAACCTATATCACCCCCACACAAATAATTTGGTATCAATCGAGGGGCGCCACCACCACGTTACGGGCGCCGTTCAAACCTGGACGCCATCGCACGATCTCTCCTCTTTGCCTGGTCTGATTTTAGTTTTTTTTTTTCTTTTTCTTTTCTCTTTTGTAAAGTTTTCATGGTTCTTTTTTGGTTAATGTCGATTAGACAAGCTTTTTATAATAAAATAATTCGTGTAGGTTTAAGTGTTTTTGGTGGTGAAGTTTTTGCTTTTTTGTTAGGTTTTTTAAAGATCTTTGAGTTACACAAATTGAAGGATATAGAAGAGTTTTCAAAAAATTTGGATCTTAATGCCGGTGGTTGATGGTGGTAAAGTGGTGGAGTGGTGGTGGTTGATGGTTTTAGAGTGGTGATTTGTTAATGATAACAAAGTACTTTGAACATAATTGAAGAATATTTAATCAAGATAAAAGATTAAAATTAATTTGTTGATAACTTGAATTCAAAACAAAATGACACCTATAATCATTGGCAACTAATTCGATTGTGAACAAAATAATTTTGTAAAGAAACATGTAACAATGATCATGTAATGTTAATGAACAAATAGTGTAACCTGATTAAATTATGTTGACAACCAAGAAAAACAAAGTCTGATCGGAACTACATGTGTATTTTACAAAGAATTTGGTTTCTTTTTTATTTTTATTTTTTAAATTGAATATATCTAAGGTAGAGGAATAAATATAAATAATAAAGAATAATAATACGAATTTAAAAATCTGAGTTGGACATGATCCGTACTTGAGGTGAAAATTCAAATCGATAATGTGGAACAAAAGAACAAGTTAACTGGTGATGTGAACGTGTTTTTGTTGGTGTTTTCAAACGCGGGTTGACCTGGCTTGTTGGATCGGGATCTGAGAGTCGGACCGGATTGATTATTAGCGGCCTAGCGGGTTAACTTCGAAGTCAAACTCGGTTAAATCCGGCCGATTTTTCGGTTGAATCGGGGTTGACCCGGTGAACCGGACTGGTCGGACCGGATTTTTCAAATTTTTTATTATTCTTTTTAATTTTAGAGACTAAATCTGTACATTTTCAATAGTTAGGGGACTAAATCTGAAAATTTAAACTTACAGTTGAACAGGTCAACCCGGCTAGTTGGACTAAACCCGAGATCCGGACCGGGTAAGTCAAAAACTCAATTTTTAAAACACTAATTTTTGTTTAAGTTGAGTTGTCACTTTAAAGTTTGACCAAAGTATGGTAAATATTATTTTTGAAAAAAATAGTTTAGTGACCCAATCGAATATTTTGAAAGACTACGGTGACCCTCGAGTGTATCAACCCTATTCTATTCTGAAATAAAGACAAAAAGTACAAGCTTTTATACATAAGTTTTCCAGATGACCAGTTAAGTTACAAATCGACTTTGTAATCTTTAAGTGTGTAGATTCATATTGAAATTGAGAGTGATTTGTAAATATGGTACTGTTCTTTAGTAGTAGATTACCAAATATGCTTTACAAATATCATACAATATGTTTGGTGTATATAAGTCAATCACTTCTTTTGAGTAATATATTTTTCAGCAGGACATCATTAAATATGCTTTATATGTTATGCGTGTAAAATAGTTCGATGTATGATTAGAAAATAGCAATGTACAGATTATCAGTTGATTGAAAAATGTGATTCTTTTTATAAAAGAAAGTCATAATTATAAGTTGGGATATAACTTGTCAAGCTACTCCAACAAGAACAAAAAAAATTGTGGGGGTGATAAAAAATAAAAATTACAAACTACTTCTTATTTAATGTTTTTATATAATTTGAGTTTTATATTTTATATTTTTATTTTTACGTCAATTTATATTTTCTTACAAATACTTTTGAAAAATTACAAGCTTTAATTTTCAACTGGCAAATAAACTTCAATTATCGACTTCAACTATAAGCTTTTAACTTGAGCTATTAGTTAATTCCGTCAAACATATTTATACCCGGAAAAAAAAATTAAAAATAATTTTCAATCATAAGTTAGTATGATAGATGAGCGGATGTAGAATATTTTCATTGAGAAGATAACTTCTTTTCTTTTTTTTATTAAGAAATTTTAAAATATCACTGATAATTGGCAAACTGATTAGAGTCCGTTAAACAGAATGTACATCCACAAAGAAAAAACCTAACCTTTTAATTGCAAAATCTCTGGAACGGATGTATTATCTTGTATTTTCATGTAAATTCTTAATTAAATAGATGACACATTTTATTTGTGGGCTTTTTATTTGTGCAGCATTCATGGATAATTCGATTTTTCATGACAATGCAAGAACCTTTTTACAATACTTTGAATAGAAAAAACCGCGGGAAAGCAAGTTCAGTTACACATTTCATCAAATGATTTGATCACAATGTTTACAACTAACAATCACCATCGATCACTCTACCAATATCTAATCCGCGCGGGCCACCGCATCAAACCCCTACAACAAACCCACGCCCAAATCATCGTCTCCGGCAAAACCACCTCCCTCCCTCTCCTCACCAAACTCATCACTTCCGCTTGCGCTGCAGACGCAATCGTCTACGTGCGTAACATTCTCATTTCCATCCCCAATCCTGATTCTTTCCTCTTCAGTTCCCTTATTAAGACATCTACCAAACATAATTTCCATGTTGATTCGATTGTATTCTATCGATACATGTTGGTTTGTAATGTAGAACTGTCAAGCCATGCCTTTACGGCTGTGATTAAGGCTTGTGGTAATTTATCAGCTAAAGGAGTTGGAAAGAATGTTCATTGTCATGTTTTGGTTGATGGGTATGGGTCGGATCAGTTTGTTCAAGCTGCGTTGGTTAGCTTTTACGCCAAGTGTAATGAGTTAAGGGTTGCGAGAAAAGTGTTCGATGAAATGCCACACAGAACTTTGGTAGCTTGGAACTCGATGATATCTGGGTATGAGCAGAATGGACTAGCTGAGGAAGCTATTGGGCTGTTTTGCAGGATGAGGGAGGTGCATTTTGAGTTTGATTCGGTGACTTTGATTAGTGTGTTATCTGCTTGTTCTCAGGTGGGTGCTCTTGGTTTGGGTTGTTGGATTCATGAGTATATTAACTGTAACAAGTTACATGTTGATAGTACTATTGCTACATCGTTGATTAATATGTACGGTAGGTGTGGAGATGTAAAGAAAGCAAGAGAAGTTTTTGATTCGTTAAATCAGAAGAACGTTATAACTTGGACTGCCATGATAACTATCTACGGAATGCATGGTTATGGCAATGAAGCAATGGATATATTTCGTCTAATGAAACTTAACGGCTCGCCTCCTAACAGTGTGACGTTTATCGCTGTTCTATCAGCGTGTGCACATGCTGGATTAGTATCAGAAGGCCGCTTAGCTTACACTAGCATGATTCAAGATTACGGCATAATACCTAAAATGGAGCACCATGTTTCTATGGTTGATATGCTTGGGCGTGCTGGACTATTAAACAAGGCATATCAGCACATTCAAGATATCAAGGGTCTCAAGCCTGGAGCAGCTGTGTGGACAGCGATGCTTGGAGCTTGCAAGATGCATAAAAACATCGATCTTGGTGTTATAGCAGCTGAGAATCTTTTAGCTATCGAACCTCAACATCCTGGTCATTATGTTTTACTCTCGAATACGTATGCAATGGCAGGTCAAATGGATCGAGTGGAAATGATTAGAGATGTAATGATTCGAAAGGGGTTAAAGAAACCAGTTGGATTTGCAACCATAGAAGTTGATCAAAAGACCTATTTGTTTAGTATGGGCGACAAATCTCACCCTGAAACCGTTACAATTTACAAGTACTTGGATGAGTTGATGGAGAGGTGTAGGGCAGTAGGTTATACACCAGCATCTGAATCTGTAATGCATGAGTTAGAAGAGGAAGAAATGGTGCATGCTCTAAGATACCATAGCGAGAAGCTTGCACTAGCATTTGGGCTGATGAAAACAGAACAGGGATCGATTATAAGGATTGTGAAGAACCTTCGGGTGTGTGAAGATTGTCACATAGCATTCAAGTTCATATCTGTAGTGACCAAGCGAAAGATAATTGTTCGTGATAAGCTTCGATTTCATCATTTTGAAGATGGAGCTTGTTCATGTTTGGACTACTGGTGACAGACTTGATCTAGTATCATGTTTGGTTGGCCTGTAAGAATAGAATGTGTTTCGTCTGCATACTCACGTATCTAAAGAACAAATTCTACACACAACCGATATAGTCTCAATGTTATTATTAAACTTAAACATACAACAATTTTCAGTGTGAAAAATGAACCAGCTTTATCAATTCAATCTCAAAACTAATCAATTCTAATCACTAGAGAACAAACAAAGAAAGATAAACCGTAAAATCATCTTCAGGCTGTAGTTACCTCCCTCCCAACTAGTAAATTTCATCATCAGGAATCTCGGGATTCAAAAACTTTTCAGGATCTCTGGTAATTGCATCGTAACTAAGAGTAGATTTAACTCGATCTGGGACAGGCTCAAGTGGGATGATGCTATCTTGATCAATGACACCATCAATTATTCCGTATTCAACTGCTTCAATAGGAGACATGTAGCGATCCCTATCAATGTCTTTCTGAACTTGTTCATAAGACCGACCAGTGGATTCTGCTAATATTTTGGTCACGTTATCCTTGTTATGCATCATTTCTCGGGCTTGAATTTCAACGTCGATTGCTTGTCCACTAGCACCTCCAAGTGGTTGGTGGATCATAATTCTTGTGTTAGGCATTGCAAGACGTTTACCTTTAGTTCCACCACCGAGAACTAGTGAAGCTGTTGATGCTGATATGCCCAGTGCAATTGTTGATACATCAGCCCTCACTAGCTTCAAGACATCGTAGATAGCCATTGAAGAGCTTTTTGACAAAATAAAATAAAAAACTCGAATCAAAAGAGCAATGACTATATATATACATTTCAAAACAACATGTAGTTAACTAACAAAATTAAGCAGTATGACAAATATGAACCCAATACTTGTTCACTGATGCAAATAAAGCAGATTATGCAAACAAATATCAAATTGCTTGAACATCCTTAGTTTTAATTGACAGAGTTTTCCTCAGAGACATCAAGTGTCTGCTTAAAATGAAATATTATAGCATATCACTTCAATGACATTCAACTCTAAGCTGAGATGCTAATTGATAAATGACTGAACAGAAATTCACTAATCCTGCTGCAATTTAAGCTTCATTTGTTATCTACTTAAATAAAATAGCCGGCAGCAGCCATGATATACAAGAATAGGTTCAACTTATCAAAATAGCAAAACCTCGTATATGAGAAGAAACCGACATCCTTGATGGGGTTAAATTATGATGAGAGTCGGGGATAGAAGAGGGAGGTGCACTTATATGTCCTTAAGTGTCAGTGAGCAATTTTTTTGTAGTTTCTATGTCTGAATTTCCATAGGCATGAAAGGGAAATTTGCAGATATTACTTAAAATCCCATGAAAATTCAACGTTATTGACCAACTCCTAGTTACATTACTGAAATTTGACTAATCAAACCAATAAATCATTAGCGGAAGTCTCCTCTCAATCCAATTTCCTGGTTCCATAGATTCCTTTGGTCATTGTTCTTAACCTCCAATGCAGCAAAATAAATTCTCTAGAGAAACTACATGTATCTCAGTGAAGGGGTCAGACAAAGTTAAAATCCTAATAACAGTATTATCAATGTAGTTAAGTAAGGTAGAGGTTAGAAAACAAACAGACTCACAATTTCAGAAATACTTAACCTTGTGTAAATCTATTTTATGCATTAGAATTTAGATACTGAAAATTTTCAAAAGGGTACAAAAGATAGTACATAGTTCTTAAATAAAATATCAAGATAATCAACTTATCGTGACCTCTGGACTTCGGTCTCCATTCCACGGGCACAACCCACTTAATAACTTTTCTTTTATCGTTTTCCCTCTTATTAATACCAACATTTTTTTCATCTTAAATTCAGTACAGTTTAGGAGGGCTACTAAAATTTATATTATCAAGAAAATGTGAGTATGCGTGGTTTGGAAGTATTGTGTTCGCTACTGTTCAAGTGACGAACTTGGCAGCTGAAGTCACACATTTTAAGTCACTCGTATAGAAATGCAATATGATATAATGTTCATTTTTACCAACGCATTCATCCAATTATCCAACCCTTTTCAAATCATGTTAAAGCACCAGCATGCTTCTACGAACATATATATAATAAACCAGAACAAGATTTAACTATAAAACTATTTTCTGGTATGGGACTACAAATTATTCGACCTTCATGTCCAATACCAAGGATTCTAAAACCCCCAATATATGAATATATTTCTCAAAAGACTCATGTAACACACCAAATAACATGAAATGAAAACATATATAACTTGTTAATCACACATTTGCAAATGAAGTACTTCTCTGCTTACTTATTTTTAAGTGCTTATTCCCTCTACTTCTAATTGTATTTTTGTAACTAGGGAACTCCCACCCGAGCCATCAGCACATTCTTTCTATTTAATGTAATCATTCCTTCTAAACGAGTTTTTGGAATTGCTTATCAGGTGTAAATATGGATAAAATAAAAAGTGCTTATGAATATCTTCTTATTCTAGGGCAAGATAACTCGCTTATTTACATATATTTCAAACTGATTATTCTTGGTGAATTCAGAATTACACTTTAGAGTGACATAAGTTGTTTCCTAAGAATGAGTTCAATAATATGAATAAAGACCCAAGTAAAACACCACTGCTGAAGATATAAAAACATACCCAGATTATTAACCCAACATTTGCATATAAAGTCGGCGACTTTAATACCAAAAATTAAAATTTTCATAAAAAAAAAAGGTTGTACCTAAGAGAACCACCAGTAGAATTTATAAAAAGTCTGATATCTTTAGTAGGGTCTTGAGCATCTAACAAGAGCAACTGACTAATAATAGCATCAGCAACAAAATCATCAATTTGTGTCCCTAAAAACACAATCCTTTCTCTTAACAATAACCCCATCGCATCTGATTCAGCCCCTCTCATCGCCGTCGCCGGACTCTGCGGTGAAGAAGCTGAAAACCCAAGATTTTGTTTCATGTCAAAATTTAGGGCTTGGGAGGACGACTGAATTGAACATTTAATGGGGTGTTGTTGGGATGGTTGGAGACGGTGGAGAGAGAAGGATTGCGGTTGTTTTGTAGGAAGAAAGCGGCGTAAATTGGTGGTGGTCGTCGGATGGTAAGAAGAAGGGGTAGAGAAAGAGAGCAACTCCATTTGTGTATTGAGAATAGAGATAGATGATAATTGGCAACAATGATGTAACGTACTCTCGCTTCTTCCCTTAAAAGACCAGTATATTGTGCGAGTGTTGTGAATACTGAATAGTCAATAGTCAATAGTGTCTATCAAAACATAAATAAACACCTAACAACGTATATAAATAATTTTAGGATGAAATATTCGGATAATTTTAATGTATTAGTTTCATTATATTAAATGTCAACGTAAATTGATGAAGTTTAACATGTTCATGTTATTATCTCTTTCCGTTTTTCTTTCTCAAAAAAGGATTTTGGAGGAAAATGGTAAATCTTTTCTCGACTTAGATATATCCAGTCTGAACATGGTATTTCATGATCTATTCAACCCCTTCTCCTTGATCACTCTCAAAATATTACGGAGATTCAAACACGAGAGCTTTTTATTTCTTTCATTGTAAAAACAAAATTTCCTTGACTGCAGCTGACATCCATACATGAATGCTGGTTCTAGATCATCATCACAATGTTGGCCTTGATTTTGTTTTAATTAGTAGTCGACTATCAGTGGACGTGATGAGTGACAGTCTCAAGACGATAATTGTCTACGGGAAAGGCTCAATTGTATTTAAGTATGCATGTAGTAATGAAAAGATTCATAAAACGGTCTGAAACCAACAGAAAATGACTTGCTTGAACATGTTGTCCATTAGACATGAAATCCCGCAATGATACAAATACCTAATCAAATTAAGCTTCTAAAGCTTCATTTCTTTGCCACTGATTTGAAGGTATCTGCAGATTTTGGAAGAAAAATACCACAAGCAACCCTCTTCCAGAACCAAAACCTACAAGTAGTTCCAGAACAGACAGCAGTCTTTTAGCTCCCAGCAACTGGGGGTACTGTTGATGGCTTTGCATCCTCAGCTTTCTCGTGTTCTTTGTTAAGCATCTGAAAGCAACCAACATCACAGTTTGACATCAAATAGTCAAATTTTACTTTTTCACATCTCATTTTATTTCATTTTGTTAATATAATTTGAAGCGACATCAATCTTTTGGCACTCGGTTCCTTCGCAAATTACCTTGTTGTTGATCAAGTTGTGAAGAGCTATCACACTTCTGATCAGAGAGGAAAGGTAGATAACAAGCATCTGATCATTTGTTTTCACTGAAAAATTCATAAGCAGAAAACAAATTGAGTAAGTACACAGCACAAAAGGTAAGAGTATGAATCCTGCATAGTGGCTTCCTCACTAGAATGTATATACCTGCAAATGCCTTTATCAAATCAGCCACATTCAGATTTGGTAGAAGGTTGAATACATCCTGCAATTTTAGATTCAGAATACAACGAAAGAAGATGAAAAGGAATGGTAAATGTTATAGGTTTTAAGTAGAAAAATGACTATATTTTGTTCAATTAATTTAATCAAGTTACAACACAAGAAGTGGATGTGCATAAAAAATACCTGTAGGTGGTATAATATTTCGTGATTTAATGGAAGCTTTCCATCTATGACAAGGTCCAGATACCCACGTATCTCCTTCAGTCGGGCATCCAAACCCTTCAAGGCTGCCAGCTTTCCCGTTACCTGAACATTATTAAAGAGAACCGATCTCAATAGAACATCATTGCACAAAAATAAAATCAAAACAGTATTTCAGGGCTTGTGGATGTAACTGGTGTAAACGGATATAAAATGTGAAATTTACAAACTGAAAGCTTAGTGCTCAACCTATTAATTCACTAAACTAAAATTGGAGAGGGGGGGGAGAAGAACCTCAGTTGCAAGGGTGCTGATGGTTGTATCCTTCACATCCCTCAGCAAGTGCTCCACCCCTGTAGAAAGATAAGTGCAAAAGTCAAGTACCCAAAATATAATTTGTTCGACCAAAATAAGACACATATGCATCTCATTCATTTTTAAATTGGTGGATCATGGGATTGGTGGGGCAAAAAAACAGTGAAGTTTTACCGATTTCTTCCACTTCGTGCGCAGCAATTTCTGATGGCACGTGAACAAAAACCTTCTGGCTCTTCTGAGTAGCATTCTGCAAAGTAAGCCAGTATTTGTTACTTTTGTATCCAGATTATGTAACTAAGCAAGTAATTCTGTGATAAGGATGGTTGCTTCTAACATGAAGCAAGTAACATGTTATTACTATGTATTTGCATAGTAAGAGCATGTTATTGATCATACCTCTTTAACCTCTTCGATAGCATAGTAAGCTTTGGTGGGTATTCCCAATTCCTTCGGTTGAACATCTATTATTACCAATACAGGGTTTGGAACATAGCTGCACTAGCAAATATCATAAGTCGAGATATAACCACATGATGAATGAAGGAGGCACATATGAATCATCCAAAAACATAAACAAAGATATAAAACGACAAAACTAAAGCACATTGTGCAATATTTCAGGCCTCGAAATAAAGGAAAGCACTAGTAGAAGGTCCCCGTGCTTACTCGTTAAATAAACCATGAACATCAAGATCATTCTCCCTTAGCTTCGGGCCGGTGCTATACCAACCTACCACGTGTTCCTTAGCTGCAACACAGGTTATATTGCAAGGACTGTATTAATAAAGAGGAACACCCATGAAATTGAAGGAATAAAGAAGCACTATTCGTTGCACTTTTATAAGAAAAGATCGGTACCATTGATTCTCTTGAACATGGAGAACATAGCCTCATGATAGTTGTGATCAAGAAACCAAATGCTGGAATCCTTGTCGTCTTCCTCAAAAGGCACTACAAAAGAGAACTTATCCGTTCAGATCAATGTCTGATTGAACTGGTTTAGCTGTGCATTTTTTTGTCTTCTGTTCTTGAGATGCAAATAATAAACACTCCCAGACATGAAGCAAAAAGAGTTAGAACCCATAACATGTTAGGCCAAATACCTTTTAGTGGTTTCGTCATGTGGTTGGTTAAAAATGAAAGACAGTGCATACCTTATCTGTTGGTGACTTTAGTCAATTGCTTATTAGTTTGTTTGTTTTTTTAACTTTGTTTGTTTGTTTTTTAAAACTAATTGCTTCCTTTTCAGAATCTTCAACCATACCCGTAAGCTAATCACATATCCAACCATTATGCATGTTCACAATACAGCAGTTAACACAATAACGTAGAGAACAAACTTGTTTTATCATAAAATGTAAGAAGGTAGATAATTGGTCTGTTACAGTAGCAGTGACTTCTCTTTACTGATATGCAGCTTAGTGTTAGCAACCAGATTTCTAGAATCTAGACAACTTGCCGAAGTTAACATGACAGATAGCCATGTAGCGCATGTACTGGTTGTAAAAGGCGTGATGGGCAAAGCCAAATCTAGCTAATGAAATGTCTCTTACGTGATGCTCACCAGACAATGAGCACTATTAGCATGTCATGAACTAAATGTGGACATGAATCCTAAATATATAAGCATACAAAAATACGATTTAATGCTCGTAAGTCATAACGTGAAGAATCCAACATTTTATTGGGTAGCATGATCCTAGTATTTACTAGCTAGTACTACCAGATATACCATTCAGATATGCTAACAGCACGAAAGTTGCAACTTAACAATAATATGCTTGACCATTTCAACAACTTAATTGTCATAAAAGATGCAAGAGATGCGAAAATACAATTGCAGATCCCATTTACTTATTAAAAAGGAAGTGCCACCATGCCATGAAGACATAGGTAGATGCTGACTAAACATCTTGCTTCCCAAACAACGACCATAGCACCCATGACGTGCCAACTATAATTAAAAAGCATATACTCCATAAACATATTAGGTACCATCATTACCTGCTTCTTTACAAATTACGTTTATTAGAAAATTTTATTTTATTTTTTTAACAACCACCAAGACACCCTAAATAAATTACATAGCATATACAAACCACACATATAATATACGCATTTGTCACAAGTGAGACTTGAACCCACCCCTTGGTTAACGGGTTACCCTCATACTGCTAGGCCAAAAGCCCTTTGGTAATCATGTTTCTTATTTGCATATTTACTACTCCATCCTAATGATACACAGCAGTCACTGTCTCACTAGTATATAATAAGGACTAAGTTAGTCACACAAGCTCTGTCCTAGGTCATTCAATCTATTTAAACCCTAATCAAGTCTAAAATTAAACTAATTGCATCCATCAATTCAGCACCTTAAGCAACTATAAAAACTAACTAAAAAACTTATTGGTTTTAAACTTTCAAAACCCATTACAGAAAACCTAAATACCTAGTCTAAGCTTTCATTATTACATAACTAAACCAAAAAATAACATAAACATGTACAGATCTAGATAAATCTTCATATATACATATATATCTATAAGACCTAAAAAAAAATAGATCGAAATAAACCTGCGTAGCTATTAGTGACATCAACGGTGCCTTTGAATGAACTACCGAGAAGAACACCAACAACACGTTTACGAGTGTCTTTAGCGACTCTGTAATAGTTATCAACGATGCTAAGAAGTACTAACGGATGTACGACAACTTTCTCGATCGGCCGTGCTGATAACTGCTGTGATTTAATCACGTCCATTATTTGAAATCTGTAATTGAAATTGATTTAGGGTTTTTGGTAAGTGAAACCGAATTTTGGGCAATTTGATTTGAGGATGAATGAATAAAGGTTTCGTGCAAAAACCCTTTTTCTGTGTTTTCTATTTGCTTTTTACTCAAGAAAGGAATCTCGGGTTATTTGTATACGATTCGGGTTTTTTTTTTATCCGACATTATCTTAAAATATGGATATCGACTAGTTTTTTTTTCTTTCCTTTTAATTATTGTTTCGATTTCGATTTGATTCGATAATAACTCAATTTAAATTTGCTTAATATCAAAAGTGTTATAAAAGTTACAAATAAAGAGGGAAAAAGTAGATTGGGTATAATAATTAATAATTATTTAATAATTTATATGTATACTCACTTTTTTATTATGCATTATCATATTTTGACTTAAAAACAATATTGGAAATATCTAAATTATCTCTACCCCTTTGTCCTATAAACATATTAGCAGAATACATGCGCAATGCGGCAGAAAAAATTTATCGATTTCACATTAATTTGATGTATAATATTATGTTTTCTAAAGTATTTTAAAATTCAAAAACTATATGACAATACACAAATAATACCATTTTGTAAGTTGGAAAATCACTTTTGATAATTTTTCAAAAAAAAATTGTAACAAAATAACCCAAAATTAAATATATCATAATATGTCGTTGCAAACTCGATGGTCGTGTCATGAGTTGCGAGTGGCGGGTTTCGAGTTCTTAATGGACATGTTGCGAGTTGTGGAGCCGTTTGTTGAGTCTAGAGATTTAAGTTTCACTGATTTTTTATTTATTTTTTTGTTTTTTTTTTTGTATTTTCATATTTAACATTATCTACATTAAATGGTAATCCTAAAAGTTAGATCAAAATTTTGAATTCCTCAAATATAGAAATTGACAATATATCACTGAAAAACATGTAAATAAAGGTGTAAACATTAAATTCCATTAAAAATACATTGAAGAGTTCGTTTTTTTAAAAGAAAAACTTACAATACTTATAAAATTGGTGAAAATCAACTTTTAAAGTATTTAGAGTTGAAATTTAACTACGAAAGATGGACAAATCGCCTTTAACATTTTGCTAACACTATCATCTCGCACCAACCTTTCAGTCCATAATAGGCACGTCCCTTATGAAACTCATAAGCATCTTGTACTTTAAGTTAAAATTAAATGTCATATATTAATTAGTTTATCGTTTAATAATGTTTGTATTAATGAGAAATCAATAATTAAGGGCATGTTAGTCATTTTTATGAATTTTTAAAAAATCTCTTAGTAATTGTATGGGTAAAATAGTCATTTATATTTTTTAAAAATATTTCGATTACATCGTATAATAGTATATAGATGTAGAAAAGTTTAAATTAAAATTAAATATCATATATTAATTAATTTATGGTTTAATAATCTTTGCATTAATGATAATTTAATAATTAAGAGTATGTTAGCTATTTCTATGAATTTTTAAAAAAGCTGTTAATAATTGTACAGTAAAATAGTAAATAAACTTAACAACATGGAAAAGCTGAAGATATGAGCATCATAAAATAAGACTTGAAAAACTCAGTTTTAATTCGAGCCGAATAATTATAAGCACGAGTTCGACAAATTATATATTTTTAGCCTGTGTTTGAAATCTCGGAAAGGATCAGCATTGGCATCGCACAAGTGTGAGATTAATTTATACCATAAAGAAGATCTAGACGCCAGTATTTTTTCATTATCACCACATCCAAAATACATATCTTGAAGTACAATTTGTAACCACATTTCGTATACCGATTACCAATAGCTTCCAACGAGTAAAAGAACATGTTGAAAACAACCATATATTAGAAAAAAGGGAAACTTTACCATAACTTAAAGCAGTAGTAAACACTAACGAAAATCAACCACAAACCGCCAACAAACTACTATCACACGAACCAATATCTAAGAACCCATTTAAAAACATACCCAAATCAGCATCACGGTCTAGCCCCTTCATGTTGTTACTGTACTAAAGACTCAGAATGCTCATGAGCATTAAAAAGATCGGGAAGATCAGCACTAGTTGAGAACTTGAGCCATCTTTTCTTTTCAACATACTTAAGAAGCGGCTGCAACACTAGTCCGATGAATATAGCAATAACACTAACGATCATAACCTTAAGTGAAGAAAGAGCCAACACGACACAAATCAAAATCGTTGGAGGAACACACAGAAGAATCGACCCAACTGTTCCCACAGGTATCTTGTAAGGCCTAGATGCAGCAGGGTACTTCATTCTTAACCTTACGAAAGCTATGAACTCCAGTATCATCCCAAAACAGTATAAAAAGTTTTCAGCAGCTACAATCTCTTGAAAACTTAACCATGAAAGGAGAATTACACCAGAAGCCGAGAATAATATCCCGATTGAAGGAGTCCCGTGACGAGACCTCTTAGCGAAAAACTCGGGAATCATACCCCTTTCAGCCATACCAAGAAGTTGAAACGAGTCACTGCTCATTTCTGTGACAAACATTCCCATGTTTGACATGGCTGCACCCGCCTGAACCCACCATCTTAACCATACACCACCAACGATCTTAGCCACATCCGAGAAGTACCCATCGGTCCATTGATCACGGTGCAATGGTACAGCTCCTGTGCCCATTAAAAGAGGGAAAAAGTAGCCCGAAACGACTAGGATCAAGGCATAGAACAACGCTTTTGGAAGTGTTTTCTTCGGGTTATCAACTTCTCCAGCTAGAGTACTTATGGAGTCCCAATAATTAAGGTTCCAAAAGAGTGTGTTTAAGTATAAATTCCAATCAACCACATGTAAATCCACTACTAACCATCTAGCAGGCTCGATTTTAGGAATCGAAATAATACCCATAATTACAAAAGGAACTAATGAAAATATACCTAATAAAACAGCAACCCACCCTACTATTGTCAAACCTCTAAAGTTCATATAAGTAAGGGCAATAGTCAAGGCTAAAACCGCTAAAACTCGAGGATACCCATCGGCTAAAACCGGAATCCCCGACTTCAAATAATCAAGAAACAGAACTGGGTATAATGCATTGTCTATAACACCACTAAGCCATTTCATCCAACCTTGTTGAAACCCCCAATAAGGTCCTAAAGCAGATGATACCCAAACAACATAACCACCATCTTCCGGAAACATTGTACCCATTTCAGCAGTTATTAAAGCTTCAGGTACACTCCATATAAATGGGAATACTAAAAACCCTATAAGAGCTAAAAGAGGTCCAGCAGCTTGAACACTGTCCTCAACACCAAATGGCCCCCCAGAAACCTCATAAAATATGAGAAAAATAAGGGGTAATATTGAGACTCTTTTAATGTTGTTGTTATTAGTAGCACCTGTGGGAGATGATGGGAATTCAGTAATCCCAACATATTGTACCTCATTGTCTTGTCCCATTGCTGTGGATGGTTGTTTATTATCTGTATTCTTCAATTTCTGCATTTAAGTAACCAAAATCAAATTAGTTAATCAACTGAAATTTATTAATAAGCAAATAAACAGTCCAGTAACTAACCACAATAATATCAAAAACAAAATGTATAGTCAGGATTCAATGTAAATGAACTAACCCAATTTATAATACAGTAGTTAAATAGAAAACTATAAAATCTCTAAACCTATCAATATTATATGGTTCTTCTAAACTAAACCTTAACTTCATCCTTTACAATTTTAGTAACAAGTATAAACAAAAACACAGAAAATTATAGTAACAGACAATAGCTATGGTAATTCCTAACGCCCTTCTTATGCAAAATCTTTTTGAGTGTTTATCACCGTATAAACTATAATATTAAATTCTCAAGAAATGTAGAAATTCAAATAAAGAAGCAAGTAGTAAACTTGAAAAATACCCCATTTGATAAAAATTGAGCAATATATTGCTAAAATAATTTCAGTGTATAAGAAAACTAGAATCTAGAACCATAATAAAATTTGAAAAATAGTGGATAGAAACTGGAGAAATTAAGTTAACCAAAATCATACTTAAGAATTCAGAATTAACTGAAATTCGAAGATCCAATAAATAAACATCATATATTTGTTTTTTAGTAAATTATATAGTAGCAATTAATAAGGGGGAAATAAATCTGTGAAAAAAGGAAAATTACGAACCACGAGATACAGGGGATCCTCTGTTCATGATTTTGGGGGTTAGGTGGTGGTCGATCTGATGATGAATTCAATTATTTTCTCAAGTGAGAGGCGTGGCGAATAAAGACTAAAGTGACCACGTGCTGATGAACTAAAGATTGATGTGGCCACGTAACAGTGAAAGTAAATTAAGTATTTACATATTTATTCCATTTACTGTCTTTATCTATTCTATTTTCGATTTACAATAATAATAATAATAATAAATAAATAAAAAATAATAATGATAATAATGATAATAATAATAAATAAATAAATAAATAAATAATTACAAAGTGCTCTCAATTTATACGCATGATTCATGAGGGTAGCTTAGAGTTTAATTGCAACTACATTTTAACGACTACTTATTGAAACAAAGCTTTTATTTAATTTATAAACATGGTAACTTAGAGTTTAATTAATAACTAAGGAATAAGTTACATTAAATTAACTACTAGCTATTGAACCCTAGGGCTTTAGTAAGAAAAACTATGTATTGATCAAAGTTAAAATATATATTTTTTTATTTATAATTGTATTTAATAAATTTAAATTTTATATTTAATACACTTTATATATGTGCTGATATAAATGTGTCGCATATTGCTACGAAAATGTAGAATAATGATTTAAAGATGAAAGAATGAAAGTACAATTGCGTGTGCATATAATTTTTATGACTAACACTCAAGATTGTGTCTTGTAAATGTCACTTATTTCTGAAAATAACGATCATAAAGTTAAAGATCTCGACCAACTAGGAGACCAAATGAGTGGGTTCACACTTCACATACAAATTGTTGAGCTACATATATCGTAGGCTTTATTAACTATTTAATAGTTAATGTCTAAGATTATTTTAAAGTTAATGTCAGCCGCAATCAATATTAAAAGAAGCGTTTTTTCTTGCTTTTCAAGGTATGTGTAAAATTGCATTTTAAATTATTACTTAATTATTGTGTTTAAAAAATATGGATAATTAGAAAAAAAATGTTTGATAAAAAAGTAATTATTTGTTTTTTTTTAGAAATAAAAATGTAGTTTTTAAAAATAATTTGAGGCATACTTTTCCAAGAGTCGTTTCATAGATGCAAAATCTTTTTTCAAAGCACAATTCTAATACCCTCTCAATGTATATATTATTATTATTACTATAAGTAATGGTAAAGGTGTCTATAGAATTTAGATATATATATATATATAGGAAAATGATTCATAGAAAAGTTTCAAATCTTAAGGAATGATCCATAGGGAAGTTTCAAATCTTAGGGAATGAAGGAAGCAAATCTTAGCCCTTGATTTTTTCATAAATAAATGTTTTTAACATTCATTTGTGATGAATGTTACATTTTGAAATTACTTGTAATTTTAAAATTCATTTATGATGAAATCAAAGGTTGAGATTTGCTTAACTCCTTCTCTAATTTTTTTGTTTCCCTCTTGATCTCCACCATATACATATATATATATGTTAAGATTTGACATGACATGAGTTTCACATTTTTTATGTTTTTCTTCATATTCATCAATTATTTTAACATGTATAAATAAAACACTAAATATAAAATATATAATATATAATATATATACACATAACAGTTTTAAAGTATCATCATCATAAATAAGTACAAGAAATAATGTAATTGTGCCTAAAAGATATAACTAAAAATATGTATGATTCATACTACATGTGACACATGACTTCCAGCTTTTTTCTTTCAAGAATCATTTTATTATTTATATTAATTAAACTTTAATTATGTTATATCTATAATAATTTAAACACGCCAAATATTTTTTAATTACGAAATATATAAGTAATTTAATACTTGCAAAGGTAAAAACAAGATACTTCTAAGAAGAAACTAAATATGAAGTGATAAAGTAACTTAAACGTCATCATAACAAATAAGATGTCAAAATATAAAATCAACCAAAAATTAGAATCATGTTTAGGTTGATAATGAGCTCATCACTAGGGTAATTTGATCACGCCCTAGAACCACCTACACTAGAATCAAACATGAACGGTGATTTTGTTCTTTAACTATTTCCTCATACCATATTATTTTTTCAAAGAAAAAGATATAAGCACTTTTAATCGTGTGCCTCATGCAAGATGCTTCTTACACAAGTCAAATAAACCCTTTCTTATGCTCAAAAGTGCCGCACCCTTTGAATTGAGTTAATAAAAATATAGGAACAATAAACCCACCCAAAAGAGAGTGAAAAAAGGATACAACTTTTATGCAATTGCACGCTTAAGTGACAATTTGACCTTATCATATATCATATCCTATCATTGTTCTCAAGTAGCCCCCCACATGTTCATATTGGTCGGGCCTATTACATTCTTTACTTTCTTCATGTTAAAATAATAATTACTTTTAACCATAAACCGCATTTAAAAGTATTTAATATTACATCAATTTCAACTACTTACTAAATCAATATGTACGGAAGACTCTTACGTTTATCACGTACCAAATGACGTATATGACTATCACCGTAAGTTAGAACGCATATAAAATGGAAGGCGGTCAATACATTAAACAAACTGATTCGTATAATAGATTGTACAACAGTTAAAATTCATCGTGCAAGTATGTCACAACATGACTCTGATGTATAAATTAATCTGTCTAGTTTATTTATCATCTTTCGTATAAAATATATATCACAACATATAAAATCGTATTAGTCAATTATCCTAACCGGTTAGTTTAATACTCCAATTGCCCTTTGATATTTAGGTTGTTGTTAATGCAAGACTATGAGTTTTTCACCAAATGGTTATACGTTTAGCAATACCAAAATCACCTTCAACTATGAAGTTGGAGGTTCAAAACATGAAAATGTGATATTTGTACATATTCGTAAATCGATATATCTACTTGTACTAACGGTGCAAGTGTTTAAAAAGAAATTATAAGAGTAGAAACGGTGCAAGTGTTTAGAAAGAAATTATAAGAGTTTTCTACTCTCAGATATGTGACGTGTTAATTTGATATAGTGTCAAAATATGGTAATTTTAATTCTAATGAAGTACTCGTATTATAGTACGAGTAACATACAGTTCCACCTCTCGAGGCCTTCTCATATATATCTTATATTAATAATTAATAGTTAATAATTAATAAATGATAATAATAATAATAATAATAATAATAATAATAATAATAATAATAATAATAATATTAACTAATTAGTTAATGTCATTACATTACAAATTGTTTTAAACGATGTTTCCTCTTTTATCATAAGTTCGTTCATGATTGTCAAAAATACTTCATTTTTAATTGAATGCTATCATGAAAAAGCTCCTATAGTAGCATGCTTATTTCACTTTAAGGTTCTAAAAATCTAATCATTCCATCTCCCATTAACTCTACAACACAACTTCAAATTTATACAAATGTTTCATATATCAAACAATACTTGTATTATTTCACAAGATAAAATGCCATTATCTAGTCTTAATAAATAGTAACCAACCCTAAGTTCCAAACAAATCAAATCAAATCAGTCCACGCATTTCAATGAACAAACAAAACAAATAACAATAACAGAAACAAAAACAATATAATAATAAATATAAATATGATAATAATAACAACAACAACAACAACAATTATATAATAATAATAATAATAAATAGAAATTAATTACCTCATCACCGATAACTTCAGCCGAACTCTTAGCCGATACTTTAGGAGCTGAAGGTTTCAGTGTTGCGTCATCAGAAGCGGTCACTTTGGCGGTGGAATCACCTGAGTTTTTAGCTGATGAATTCGCCGGAGGTGTTGAATTGCCGGGGGAAGAGAGAGGAGTTTGTGAAGACCGTTTCGATGGAGTGGTTAATATAGTTGGCACCATATTATCAAAAAAACATTAAACAGACAAATGCACGCGCTAAAAAGTTGATTCGGATTATAGTGGAAATCTGATACAGGGAGAATAGGGAACTGTTTATGTTTGTGTAAGTAATTACAAAACAAGAGTTTATGCAGTGAGAACGATAGGAGTAGTATAGGAGTAGGAGTATAGCAGTATATGAGATGAGATTTAGTTGGACTATAGGATATGGTCCCCAAAATGGAATAATGGCAAAGGGAGGATAATATGGGAATTTTAGTAAAAATTTGGTTAGATTTTAGTTATACGGTTTTTCTTTTCTTTTTCTTATTTATTAATTATTATTATTATTATTATTATTATTATTATTATTATTATTATTATTATTATTATTATTATTATATTTTAATAAATGTGAGATACATCAAAAGGTTGACTAACGTTATACTCTAATAAAATATTCTTCATAGAAAAATATTGGATAAAACATGTGATGTTAATTATTTGAACTTTGATTTCAAGTGATATTTAAATACATATATGTGGAAGGTTATATAATGTTGCATTTTTATGTTTGGAGAGAAAATAATTGGTGGTAATTATAGAAGAAGAAAGGAGATGAAAGTAATATTGAAGAAAAGAATTTCAAATTAAAGAAAGAACAAAAGCAACCTATTTCAATATTGGTATCAAAGTTCTATGAATTTCTTTTGTTTACGTATACCCATGGTGATGATATAAAAAGAATGAAATACCAAAATAATACATGACAACTGTTCAAGTACCCTTATGACAAAACTTGAGAGCTACTAAACATACCAAATTAATAAGAAAAATATTGTGCTGAAAATCGTGATACTACATTGAAAATTGTATTATATGAGTAGTTAACTAGTAAAAATGTCTACTACATTGAATTGAAAACTTAATATCGATAGGGTAATTCTCTAGTACCCTAATGATGCATATCGTCGGTGTACATTCAACTTCTGGAACCTCTTTTGATGTAAAACCGTGATTACATGTGTCATCAAGTGGGCTTCGCTAATAAGGTAGAGAACCTAAGAAATATAGGTGCTCGAGATTGCTTAGAGATAATGACGATACAAATTGAATAGGAGACTAAGTGTAAAAACAGGCAATGAGAGTTGGTTCCGTAGTCAAAACCAATCCTTTGTGTTGTACCTTCTAACCAATAAGAAATCATGTTGGTTGCACGATGTGGTTGGTCGTGTATGTTAGAGGATAGTATACGAGACATTGCCATCTAGAAAGAGCTCAGGACCTATAAATACAACTCAATCATTCACAAACAAATGTACGCACAAATTACTCTTGCAACCTTTATCAATCACTTCATTTTATATTGACAACTACTTAGCCTCACATCGGAGGTGAATCACAAGGTTTGCCTCTATGCTTTACTTAACATAGTGTTTTCATTTGTCTTATTTAGTGATACCTTAGCTAACAAATCTCGAGTCGTACCTTACTTAACACTCATATCACTTTACGTATGATCAAGAATAATATGAAGAGCGACACACACAAATAGACAGTAAAAATTTTGCACATCTAAAAGTATAATGTTTATATATAACAAATAAATTGATGGATACATCAAACGATGTACTCGTATTATAAGCTTTAAGTCTTCTACCTTATGATGTATGGACCAATTTATTGATGTATTTATCACTTATCATAAAAAAAACTTCATGATCAATAAGTTAAGATTAGTACCTAAAACCATATGAAAATAATAGTATCCAATAAAAGAATAAAAAATAACTTAAAAGTTCGGCATAAGCTTAAGCTTAGTCAATTTCAGCTCGTCCAAGCCTTAAAAAGGCCTAGTTTTATTTGTTAAGGCCCAACATGTAGGTACACCAATTTATGCCCTGATTTTTTAGATACGGGTAAAAGCCCGACTCAACTTTGTGCGTCTCTGGTCGTGATAAGCAATTTCTTTGACAATTATAAATGAGTTAGTTACTATTTCCAAGGTTGTAATGATAAGTTTGTTGTTATTTTGACAAAATTAAACTACTCAACTTTATAGTCTCAAATAACGATTAAACAATTATATAACGAAAAAACAGTATTACTGCTTAGCTTATCATATTTAAACGATGAGTAGTTATATTACTCCAATGCAAATATATATGAGTTCACAATGAAACACACGTGGCAAAGTAGGTAAGAAATGTTCGTTCTTTAGATTTTAATTACCTCATAGCAAGTGATTATAAACATCACTAGCCTTTAAGGATATATGACAACCAATAAAACGAATGAAGTTAATAATATTATATTGTATCTTGAAAATTTATAATATACTCCGTTATTGCATTTATATCTATATCTATATCTAATAATTATAAACAAGAATGAATAAATTAATTTTATATTAGTAAAAAACTTTATTCAAATTACATGTTGATTTCATACTAACTAAATGGATTGAATACGAAAACATATTTGATTTCGAGGGTGTTTATTAGAGGTTTTAAAATAATAAGAACTAAATATAGCACAAGGTGAAAAATGAAGGGCTTCTAGTTAACATATTCCTTGAAACAATCATTTTGAGTTAGGGATATATATGTATTTGTTCTCTGAAATCAGCCGGTAGACACTCAGCACGCCGCTTATAGAACCACCACTACCACCACAACCTTCTGCCGTTGATTTGCATATCTGGTGCCGGAATATTCTCTTGCAGGTGGGCACTCAATTTATCAGAGACATCTTATAGGTGGGCACTCATTTTGATTTCTCTGTTGTATGAGTATATTATAGATATAGATTGTAGAATTTGTGTTTAGAGACATTTTATATGTTATATTAATCACTGAATCAGAATATAAGTCTTGTTATGTAATTTATAAAGTTAACCGTATGTAGGTAGCTGTGGTATTTTATAATTCTTTGTGATGGGGACAGTGCATACTGAGTGTTCGATGAATTGCCTGAACAAGGTTTTTGTGGGTACATTGGTATTGTGGTTCGTTATTATTTGGAAACTGTTGTTAGTACGTAGTTTCTATAGGTTTTGAGTGTATTTCATTGTCAGTAATCAAGTATAAATTTTTATTGGAGTGCTTATATGATTTGCTAGAATTCAATGGGTTGATATATTTCTCATAGGTACTGTAGTTGTATTGAAGCATTGCAATCGTATAATCCGATTATGTAGAAGTTCCATTTCTTCGTTGGTGTATGGATTATAACAATGCCTATTTATTACAAGGCTGTCCTTGCTATGGAAAGTTGATTCTAAAATAGGATGGCCAGTATGTTCTTCTGTGATCATACCAGCATTACCAAGTGGCTTCCTTCAAAATGGGTGGAGATAGCATCAAAGTTTCAAATTTAAATTGTAGTCAACAAGAGTTTTTGTTAGTAGCATGAAATGTACTATTATGATTTTAAGATGATTTGCATACGTTCTTGACTTCAACATTTTAAGACATTACTACCATGAACCGTAAGATTGATCTCTATTCGCATTCTAGTTTGTAGTCTTCATGTTTCAATTTGCTTTACTCTATAAACACTTGATTTCTGCCGCCACAATCACACTATTTTGATTTTTGCGAATAAGCTTGCTTGTAACACTAAAATCAGAAGGTTGATTAGTGTGTTGCCACCAGGATATCGCAATGCCCCATTCAAGTTGTTATATAGATTTATTTCTTCTGAACTAAAAACCTATGTATTATCTGGGCCGTTATCCACAGAAATCTTCTGTTACGCTGTTGACATTGTTACCTTGAAATGAGTTATGCAATTTCATACAAGTTCAAATGATTGTTAGCGGTTTGGTTCTATAACAACTAACCAAATCACTCGAAGAATCCTTGAAGATTAATAGTTTGAACACTTTGATTTTTGGTTTAATTGAAGATTTTTTTCTTAAACACGATGATAATCCGTCTTCACTTTTAGTATGTTTAATCCTTGATGTAATTATGTACTTTGATCTTTTGGTTTAATTGAAGAATTTGTTCTTAAACACAATAATTATCCATCTTCATTTGTAGTATGTTTAATATTTGATGTAATTATGTCTTGTCTAATTGGTAATGTGATCTTGTAATCGTGGTTTAATATCTAAAACATGATGCATTCTTTGTTTGTACTGAAGGAACTTCTTTGCCGGCACTGCCGTAACAGATGCGCCTGGTATGGCTCTGACACACTAAATATAGTGTTTTAGTTGCTGACTCAAATGTCTACCGTCAACATCATGAGCAAATCACAAGTTTCAAAAGCCATTCTCAGCCGGCTAAAACCTGCTGATTCTTTTTCCAGATCAATTTCTACATCACAAGGATGGCAACACGTTCTCCCCAGCCAAAAAAGGGTATTTACTATGAATCACATTGAAACTTCGCTTCTTTGGAATCGGAATCGACTTTTTTCATCCATGTCTGGCTCTTATAGTAGTGGTGATAGAGTTGTTAGTCAACTTCTAGCTGAAGTCGAGAGGGAAAAACAGCGAGAGAGAGAGCAGAGAAAAAAAGCTGGTTTGGGTACAGCTGATATTGATGCTGAGGATGATGAGGATTACATGGGTGTGGGCCCTCTCATTGCGAAATTGGAGAAACAGAGTCAAAAAGATGTTGACCCTCGTATCCTTAACATGAGGGAGGAACCCACTGATTCTGAAAGTGAAGAAGATGACCACAGGTTCACTCATGAAGCCATTCAAAAGCGACAAGAAATCATGGCCAAGAAACTCAAACGTCATGAAGAGCTTCTTAGGCAATTCACTAAATCTGGTATGTATGCCCATTAACTTTAGATACAGTGGTCATAGTTATCCAAAACACCTTTTTACAAGAGTTATGATCATTTACTTGCAATCATAACATGCTTTGTTGGGCTGATTTTATAAAAAGTAGCCAACTTTGCGCTGTTTCTGTCTTGGGTAACCAACTTATTGAAGCTCGGAAAAAAACATAATATAACCGGTTTTCAGGCGCCACACCAGAGAAAGAGAAAATGGTCAAATATTACCTGAAAATTTATCTGCCGCGTCTTAATTTTTGACTGGTAACCGGAACCTCTTCTTTTTTTCTTTTTTTTTTTTTCTTTTTCTGGTAAAGCGATCTTATTACAAAAGCCAGCCCTACCAAATTGGAGGAGGCAAGAGCTAGTGGATCTGATTACTTATTGAAAATTCTGAAAGTTGGATACCTTAAATAAAATAATGTAGAAAATTTTGATGGGGTTTTCAAGCCTATAAGGTTGATTTCCTAAAATAGAATTGGACGAAGGGTGGTTATCTTTTTAAGCAGTTAGCTCTTCTTGTTAATCTATGCTCATACTTTGCTTTGTATGATAATACCATATATGATCAGAAAATATTGATGATGCTTTCAAGTTGATGCATAAAATTGACAAATTCGAGGAGAAACATCTGCCCCTGCGGCCTGAGTACCGTGTCATTGGTGATCTGATGAACCGGCTGAAAGTAGCCTCTGACAAGGAAAAATTTCTTCTCCAACAGAAGCTGAATAGAGCTATCAGATTAGTTAAATGGAAAGAAGCGTATGATCCTAATAACCCTGCCAACTACGGAGTCATTCAAAGCATGCAGTCACAGCGTGATCATGCCGATGATTCTGATGCTGAAAAGGATAAGCTACTGAAAGGTGTATTAGATGAGGACGATGAAGAAGAATTTGATGATATGAAGGAGGCTGATAATATACTGTTAGAGAAGATAAATGTCATTGACCGGGAGCTTGAAGAGAAATTAGCACAGCTGGATCACACTTTTGGAAGAAAAGGTAAGGTTTTGGAGGAGGAGATAAGAGATCTTGCTGAAGAGAGAAACTCTCTGACTGAGAAGAAAAGAATACCCCTTTTTAGAAAAGTAAGGCAATTAGCTTTCCTTGAGTAAATTATCTGTTATTTCTGTTAATGTAGGTACATATGTTAGTTGCTGTATTAGAAAAGCTTAGAGGCGGCAATTTCAAACCAATTACCTTAATGATTGGGTTAATTTAGGATATGTTTTGTATCTAATGGGTCAAATGAGTAAAAATAGAAATTTAAATTTAAAGGGAACGGGTTAAAAGTTCCCCTAAATGTACCTTTAATTCATAAAACCTCCTAATTCATTCTAATAAAAAAGAAAAGTTAGCTTATTTTTTGTATGATCTTCTGCACATGACTTATAATTCCCCCATCTGTATTATGTATCATGGTTAGGCACAACTAAAGTTGATTTTGGCTAATGACAGGGTTTTGATGTCAAACTCATTGATGTTAATCGGACATGCAAAGTTACAAAGGTACGACATTTTAAACTTTCTTTGCTATGAATTGAAGCCGTTTACAATTGTGATTTTCTTTTTTCTTGTAGGGAGGTCAGTTGATCAAGTATACAGTAATGCTTGCTTGTGGGAATTACCATGGTGTCATTGGTTTTGCAAAGGCAAAAGGCCCAGCAATTCCCAGTGCGTGTCAGAAGGTAACTTTATTTCTGTTGATTGTATTTGAAACATCTAATTTATATCATCTTTTTATTACATTATATCAGAACCAAGTAAATAGGCACACAATCTTCTTATTAATCATCTGGTTCAATATATTTGATCAATTCTAATGCCATAGTATGGCAATCGTTTAGAATGTGTTTGTGTTGTTTTCTCAAATGTCCTCTTAAAATGCTATTTTGTTGTATATAATTAATTGTGATGTGATGTAATGCATTGTGTGTCAGACTTTTGTTATGCTAACACGAACCTCTTGTTAATTTGCTATTATGTGCAATACATTGATTTCACCACAGGCTCACGAGAAATGCTTTCAAAATCTCCACTATGTGGAACGACATGAGGATCATACAATCGCACATGCCATTCAGACTTCTTACAAGAAAACCAAGGTTTGCTACCATATTGCCACTTCCTCAATCCCTTTGAGAAATAGAAAATAGAAATAAACGAGCTCTGTTTATCCTCTGTTTTTTAAGGTGTATCTTTGGCCCGGCCCGACTCAAGGTGGCATGAAGGCAGGAAGAACTGTCCAAACCATCTTAAATCTAGCTGGTTTGAAAAATGTGAAGTCTAAGGTAACGCAGCTCAATTATTATTCATATCCATTCCATGACTAATGAGTTCTAACCTTTGCTATTATAGGTCGTTGGGTCGAGAAATCCACATAACACAGTGAAAGCTCTTTTCAAGGGTTTGAATGCGGTAAGTAGGATAATAGTAATATAGGGTGGTGGCATTTGCTTCAGAGGTGGCAAATTTGATTGGTCGGGTTGGTTGACCCAGAAGCATTATGGAGTATTAAAGTATATCCAATAATACAATTTTATGAACAAAATGATTTAGCTCTAAATGATAAAACTTTATTATGCCTGTTAAACTTGTTAGAGATAAAAAAAACATAACTAGAAAGGACTTGTTCATAAGTAAATGGGTCAATATTGCCACTTCTATTTATAGATATTCTTAGGGGTTCTCCATTTGCAACGCAAAAGGTCTCTGGATGAACCCATGTCAGTCTTGTATTATGAGAATCCTCCACTACTTTCTTGAATCATAGCACGAGACATAACACAAGTATCTCTTTGACATTTTGATTTCATTGATATTTCCAGATAGAAACTCCCAAAGATGTGCAAGAGAAATTCGGACGGGTTGTGGTGGAATCATATCTGCTATGATTAATTGATTGAAATTTCAGAAGATTGGGTAATGTCCTAGACGTGGATGAAAAGCCACAACAACAAAAAACATTGGCAAATGAATAACGGGGGCATGTTTCTATAGTTGTCATTACCTTTTGATTCATGTTTACCAGACATGAATGGAACAGTTGTTTCAACAAGTTGTTAGCTTGATTATTTCTGCTTAATCCTTAGACTGGAAGGAGGTTATATGGATCTTTTCCTTTTTTTTCTGTAGGTTACTGATTGTGAATCTATTTACGTGTGTGATGTGCACATCAAAAGTTAGAACTAGCATTTGAATATTGCATCGATTTATCCTAAATTTTGAGGTCTCATTATATTATAGTATATAATACTCCCTAAAGTGTCAAAATAATAGTTCAGTTTTGACATTTTGAAGTCTTCTTTTTCAATTTTAATCTTAAATATTTTTGTTTGTGTTATATAATACTTGATGCAAAATATATGAATGGATTGAGTTTTAAATGTATTTTCATTGAAATAATTTTCATCAATTATTATATAACACAAACAAATATACTTAAGGTCAAAGTTGAAAAAAGAGATTTCATAAAGTCAAAACTGAACTATTATTTTGGGACGAAGGGAGTATAAATATATATATAGTAACAGGATTTAAAAAGAAGAAAATTTTGGGGAGAAAGAAAAATTTTAATAAAAAACAAGTACGATTCAACAAAAAAATAAATATGATTTCAAAAAATGTTTTATGTGATTCAATAAATATTTATTTATGATTCAAAAAACATTTTTAATAAAAATGTTTTTTGAATCAGATGGCTAATTTGATGAATCAAAGAGTTAATTTGCTAAATCAAATGGTTAAATGAACATTTGTCCACCAATTTTTCTTTCACCATTGAACCCACTCATATATATATATATATACTAATATAATATATATTTGCCCCTCAAATAAACAAACACTTTTACTAAAAAATCTCACACAATAGATTTATTTATTTCCCTTACATATCTGTCATCTGAACATAAAAACCTCCATAGAAAACATATACATTGAACACTAAAAAATATGGTGTCGAATCAAATCATTTGAGATAGCTTTTTTACACGAATACAATGTTAGCATATCTATATACTATAAGAAAATGAGGCTTTTTACTGTAGCAGTCCATCAAATGACAAGTGGTTTTTTATCATTGGGGCAAAAAGCGGTTTACTTTTGTTTAAAGCAAATAAATTTAGATATTAAACAAGTGTGCTGGGTAGATAGAGTGGTAGGAGTGTTAGACATTTAGTTTAGACATCTTGAGTTTGAGCCCAAGCCACGGAATTTTTTTTTTTTTTCTTTTTCACTTTTCACTTTTTTCACATGTTTTTTTTATCCCCTTTTTGTTTTCTTTTTTTTGTTTTCTTAATTTTCTTTTTTCATTTTTCACTTTTTCAAACCTTTTAAATTTCATTTTTTATATACTTTCTATAATATAATGACATATTATTTTAATTTTTAATAATTTTTTAGTAAAAATAATTAATTGGGCAACATCAAGGGTTTTTTTCTTTCTTTTTTCTTTTCTTTTTTTTTTTCACTTTTCACTTTCTTTTTTTTAACCTTTTCTTTCATCCGTTTTTTGCTTTCTGTTTTCTTTTATTTTTTTTGAGTTTCAAATCTTTTTATGTTTCCTACGACATAATGACATATTATCTTGTTATATTTTTATAATATTTAGCAAAAATTTCTAATTGTAAAATTTACATAAAAAATATATATATATATATTTTACAAAACTTGTTTAATATGATACTTGTAACTCGTCATGCTACTATTTTGACACATCTACATCTGTATGAAGGATATCTTCAATATAATATCGGTTAAATTGTTATTTACATTCTTTTGTATACAATGTTACATGACATGTTTAAGGCTAATACGATATCGTGGGTTATAGGTTCACAGAAACGAAAGTGTATAAGCAGAGTTAAGACGTGAGAATGGCCCCATGCAAGATCAAAGAAAGTGATACGGATTTTAGTATTCTGAATGTGTAGGATAACCGAAGCTTATTTTTTCACTAATTATAGTTCTAAGGCGACTATATATCCTTTCACTTTACTATATTAGAGAAGTTATTGTAATGTTCGAGAGTTTCAAATGTCATCTGTTCAATATTATGATCATGTCATCTATTCAATATTATGATCATACTTATCATCTAAATATTATTCTTTTTTCGTTTATGGTAATGTACGTATTCTATTTATTTCAATTTTTAAATTATACACAACGATTCTAAGTGGGTCGTGCGTTTGCACGGCCAGAACAATCTTAAATAATATATAAAAATCATACTCGTGACATCATCATCTTAATTTGAAATCTAATTAACCAATCAGAAGTCATAATTTAATTAAAATAAATTTTTTAAATTGAGTAAAATTAGGGATTTGATAACATCATAAATTATGATTTTAAAAAAGAAAACACATAACTATTTTAAAGATAAACATAGTAAACAAGATAATTAGTAAATAATATTACTAACATTATCTAGATTATATACTATTAATTAATTAATTAATTAATATTTTTATATAGGTTTTTTTATAGTTTTATATTGTTTGTTATATAAGTACTTCGAATTTAAGATTACAAATCATATTTTACGAATTACACTTGTAGTTATTTTTTAAAATATTAAAATAATATTATTTCATATTTTTTAAAATGACCCGTGTATATACACGAGTGTAAAAATTAGTATTAGTATATATACATTGATCGATGAAATTTAATGTTCACGAGGAGTACTATTGTGTGTAGCTTTTACTCTTTCACTTACATTCGACCAATCATAGACTTAGAGCCAAGAAAGTTTGTCAAATATTGCGGCTGTGATCTTATTGCAATTACTCCGTAACTTTCTGAATAATTACGGGCAGATGGAGCGCTTGCTAGCTATGAAAAACTACATGACTACTCTTTTTATTTGAGCCAATGGTCATCAAATGACAGAAATGTACTTATCTTTTAGCATCCTCAAAGTAATCTTTTTAGCATTTATAGTAAATACGTGTATCACAGTAACTGTGGTATAACATTCTATTTAAAAGAAGAGTGAAATTTTCATAATTAAATCAGTAAATGATAGACAACAAATTCGCAACTAAGTACCCGGTTAACCACTCTCGTTGAAATGCAATGAAAGAGTAGTCTATGATTATTTATTTATTTTATATGTTTTTGGATTTTATGTGAGAATGGAAAAAGAAAGGATCATGTTAAGTCATTGAGTAAATTAATTATCGAAGATCAATTTTTAACTAAAAATTATATGTGATTATATATCAAATCATATGTGATTACATGTCAAATCATATATGATTAAATAATAAACTAGCAATTACATGTGATTTTTACTAAAAACAAACGTAATTTTTTAAAAATTTATTTATAATATTCATGTGAATAAATATTAACTTGTAATCACGTATTAATTAAAGTATATCATGAATAAGTAATCGTGTACTAATTTTAACTTTGTATCATAAATCACATATGATTATATTTTTAAGACTAGTAAAAAAAAATAAAAAAAATCGTCAAAAATATAGCATTGGGATCTCTAATTAAAGATACAAAAACGTTGATTCTGAATATGTAATTTTTATAATTTATTGATATATAATTTGTAAGATATTAAATTTTAAAAGTTAAAGTGAAAATAAATTTTATAATAAAATGAAGAGATCATATTAATTTTTTTATTTTTTATTTTTTTATTATTCTTTTTTGAACCGGCCCTAAAGTAAAGGATTCTATTACGGTCCAGGACTATCCTTATTTTATAGAAGGATTGAAGTATTTATGTTGTCATGGGTGTAGGTGTCCAACTAACCAAATAGAAAACAAATAAATTTGGGTGTAGGTGTCCAACCTTCTATATTTTACATGTTTAACTCTTCAATTATGATTATGGATATAGAATTAATCTTTTAAAAAAACAATAATCTTAGGTGGTGTTAGGTACACATATATTATCCTTAAAAAAAGTTTACAAAACACCATATTTTCACAAAATAAGTTATTTGAATAACGTTCTTTCATGGGGAAAAAGTTATTATGAATTGCAAAATTCAATGTAACTTGTTTAAAAAGGTTTTGCGAATACTATTTTGTCAAATAAAACAGGGTAATCATATATCTAACAATTAAAATAAGATAAAACAAAAACGTTTTAAACTTGTCATTATATTATATTTATATTTATATTATATTATAAAGTAAAAACATAAATATTCACCCAATTAATTTATGTCAAGCATTATCAATTTATCATTCAAATTAAGATTGATAGGTCATTCAGAGCAGATCGGCATGTAACATTTTTCTACAAACGTCATAATTTGTTTTGTAGTTAGCAACATTTTATCATTGGTTGATGAGTTTTCATATTTTAGATTTCATTAAGTGACAAAAATTGAGTACGTATTGGGAAGAAAAACTTGATATTTGATATTAGATATCAATAGAAAATTGAAGATTTGATATTTGATAGTTACACATGGATGTGACATGGGAAGAAAAACTTGTAACAAACGAAGACTACACATGTCAATTTGAGTTGTTTATGAATAAAAACTAAAAAAAAAAGACTTTTTATTATAATAGTTATAGAGGTTATTCAAATATATTATCTTGATTTTGTAAGTCATTTATATTTGAAAATGATTTGTAGGCCAATCAAATTCATATTTTGTTTCATGTATATTAAATCAAACTAAAAACTTATCAGAATAATATAAAGGGATATAAATACTACTCTATTTGAAAAAACTAATATTATATATATAATATTAATTAAGAACTACATAAGTATTTGTGTCTTTTTATATTTATTTCAATGAGCTTTTAGTCAGATTTGGTATATATGGAACAACTTACGAATTTAAGTGGCCTACAAAATCATTTTCAAATACGGGTGACCTACAAAAGTAAAATGATATATTTATAGTCAACTTGATAACTAAGGATGTAAACGAATCGAACATGAATGATGTCATTACCGTTCATTTAGTTTTAATCGTTTAGTGATCAGATTTATAAACAGATGAAAAATAAAAATCATATTTGTAATCGTTTATTAATAAGGTATATTACTTGTGCTTAATTCATTTATGTATCTTCTTTAATATGTTAAAAGAAAATAAACGAACAACACACAAATACAACACACACAAATACAACGATCACAAATGAATGTATACATACATACATATCGAACTTGAAGAATGGAAGATAAATTGAAAGCGTCAAATTAATTGGGAAAATCTTAGGATTTGAATTAGTAAAAGACTCTACGACCGCTATAGATTTATATTTATTAAAAGTTTATTTAAAAAATTAATGATATAAATATGCGTATAAAGCATACCACTATAAAGAACAAACATAATCAGTACTAAAAGAAGATAATCGAATGAACACAAACGACATATATTAATGAACGTTCACCGATGTAACTTAATGAACGAGAATCATGTTCTTATATTAATTAAATGGACGAATTTTGTATTTATGTTTGTTTATATAATAAACGAATATATTCTTTTTTCTTTTTGAAGGCTTTCGTGCTTATTTAAAACAAATATCATACTTATTTTAAGATTATGTTTATAAATCAATTAAAAAGATTGTTATAATTTATTGTAATAGGTTAATCTTTAACTAAATGTTTTCATTATTTTATAGGAATTCTTTATATTTTGATGATAAAATAAACTATGGTCAAAAGTTCTAGCTAGGGAACCACATCCCTTTGACCCTTTCATTTGGTTGAAAAGTTGGATCAAGAATTCCTAACACTTCACTTATAACTTATTGGAGTAATGCAAATTGCATATCACTTTATTAACATTTTAAGCACGATTATTATCTAGTTAGAAGAAAGAAGACCATGCTTTTGAGAACACTTACAATGGAAGATATGATAATCGTTTTCGTGGTTTCTTGGCCGCTTCTTTTCTTCCTTTTTCGTTCTATTATTAAACGTACTTCTTCAAAAAATCTCCCACTTCCACCAGGTCCATATCCATGGCCAATATTCGGTAATCTTTTTCAAATCAGAAAAGATTTTCATGTTTGTCTAGCCGAGATGGCCCAAGTGCACGGACCACTTATGTCACTTCGGTTGGGCCAACAAATCCTAATTGTAGGCTCATCTTCCATTGTAGCTTCAGAGATTCTCAAGACCCATGATCATGTTCTTTCGGGTCGAGATGTATCAAGGTTTATTCATGGAAAAGAACCAAATGCTCACAATAAGACTCTTTCCTTTATATCTGAATGTGATGATAAATGGAGATTCTTTCGTAGTATATATAAATCCGAAATTTTCTCAAGCAAAGCTTTGGAACCTTGCACGAATATGAGGGAGAGTAAAGTTAAGGATATGATGGAGTATTTGAGCTCAAAGGAAGGTGAAGATGTAATTATAAAAGATGTTGCATTTACAACTAGTGTAAACATTATAGGAAATGTATCATTATCGATCGATCTTGTGGACTACGAGGGAAATGGTATTGGTGGTAGCATCAGGAATTCAGTGAATACATTGGCTTTGTTAGCTGGAAAACCGCTATTAGCAGATATGTATCCAGTATTGGGTCAATGGGATATACCACGTTGGTATAAGCAAGTCATGCATATCATAGAACACGAGCTCGGAAATATTTGGAAGGATAGCCTCCAGAGGAAACGAGATGAAAGCTATGCTTTCTCAAGCGTAAAAGATTTCACTGATACTTTGATAGAAAAAGGGTTTACAGACCAACAGATCAATCCTTTATTGCAAGTATTTTTCTCTCTCACTCACTCAGTGGCCTTTACTAAAAAGATATATTTTAGCTAGGGGTAAATTCTGGTTTTGCGTTTGGTTGGTGGGTTGGTGAGTCGAGATATCCAACTCAAACAAGATATAATTTGATAAACATGTTATCGGGTTCCACTTGGTAAATCAAAAGTACTAAACGCAGACGCAATCCACATAACCTGTTTATCAAACAGGTTGATGGGTTGACGAATTGATTTCAAGTCAAATAGGTTAAATTTGATATGTTGATTTTAAATTAATGAGTTAACGTTGAATTAAACGGATCGAATTTGATAGGTTAGCTTTGAGTTGGCAATTTGACTCGGAGTTGGTGGGTTGAATATATAAATCAAAGACAAAGAATATATTTTTCGGTTGAGGGGTCGACTCCTTAATTTCGAGAATCTCAACCCTAAATCATTTATTAATTATAGCAATCAAATATGTCGAAAATTACCACTCCTAACTCCGAAGTCAAGCTAACACTTTCTGTAGGCCCAATAAATAGCTTCGTCATATATATCGTCAATAACATATAATTTGGCTCCACAAATTAAGATAGTAGGGAAATTGCTACATATGAAAAATCAATAGTGAACTGAGATCTGTATTAAACACAATTTCTCTAAAGTCTTATTTTTTCATAAAATAGCTAATTATGTCAATAAAAAAGTTATAATTGTTAATGAAAGGTTGTGACCCTTCTATAATCAGTTATTTATATTATGTAAGACTAAGTGGAAAAATCAAAAAATTGAATCGTAACTGAAATAATTGAACTGAAGGTAAAACTAAAAGTTCAATTTTCAATAATGTAATAACCAAAATATTTCGATTCGATTCGGGTTATACATAAAGATTGAACCGATAATAATCGAACAATTATTTTTCAATTAATTAAAATATTTATTTATAGTTTTATATATACTATTTTTACATTATGTTTAGAGTTAATAGTATTAGTCTAGAAGATAATGAGGTAATGCAATTGTTATTTCTAAAACAATTAGAAAAATACATAAGGTCAAAAACTCTTTCAACCACACAAGTAAGATTGTGGGAGATACTTGTTTTTTTTAAAAAAAAAAGACAAATTAGATAATGTTTGTGGATCCTACAAATATGCTAAAAGAAAACAAACAAACTACACAACGAAAATAGAAAAATTAAAATCACCTTATAAGTTTTATATTGATCAAAGTTTAGAATTCGGTTCTTAACCGAAAATAACCAAATTGAAACCGACCGAATCGTAGAGAAAGGGAAACTAAACGGTTTTGATTATTAAAAAACCGAAATATTCGATTCGATTTAATTTTTACCAAAAACTAAATCGAATCGAACCGTGAACGCCCTAATATTATGTCAATAAAGAATGTTTCTGAAAAAAAAATTCATTAAATTCTTATCTAAGTTTTCCACATATAATTGGAAAAATGCAACATATACATCCACTTCACTAATTTATTTGTTAATTTTTTTTCTTATATAGGAGCTATTTTCGGCAGGCACCGATACTACGAGTCATACTATTGAGTGGCTTATTGCAGAGCTTCTCAAAAACCAACAAGTGTTCGAAAAGGCTAAGGATGAAGTTACAAAAACCATAGAAGGGAAGGTAGTAAAAGAGTTGGATTTGGTTCATCTTCCTTTCCTAGAAGCATGTTTTAAGGAAACACTAAGGTTGCACCCTCCCGGACCACTTCTTCTACCTCATAAAGCTATAGAAACATGTGAGGTGATGGGATACACTATTCCTAAGGATACTCAAATATTGGTCAATGTATGGGCAGTCAATCGTGACCCCAAAATTTGGGACGAACCTTTGAGGTTTAAACCTGAAAGATTCATGGGATCAAAGTTGAGTTACAAAGGAAACGATTTTGAGTACTTGCCATTTGGGTCCGGAAGAAGAATGTGTCCAGGACAAGCATTGGCTTCCAAGGTGGTGCTTCTAACTATCGCTTCTTTGATTCTAAATTTCGATTGGTCTCTTCCCAACGACATGAATACCAACAATCTTAACATGGACGAGAAGTTTGGTATAGTGTTGCAGAAGAAAGAACCACTAGTCATATCTCTCAAGCTTCGTGAGTAGTTCAATCACCTAAGTCGTTATGATGAAGTAGTTAAGCTTCATTACTTAATCAAAAGGCTTTTTATGTAAGTTGTAACAAACAAGATGTGGTGTGTTTGCATATTTTCTTTTCCTGATGTTTTGAACTTAAATTATCTCAAGTATTTATTTGTGCTACTATGTTGCTTGTGAACATATATGTCTATGGGTATGTTTGGTGACACGTAGGGTATGTTTGGCGATACGTAGCAGTATCAGTAGCAGTAAGCCGTAGCATTAAGCAGTACGCAGTAGCAGTTAGCAGTAACTGTTTGTTTAAAAAAAATGTTTGGTAACGTAGCAGAAGTATTAATTATAAAGTGTAAAATTACGAAAAAGGACATATACACATTATTTATAAAGTGTGAATGTTATTTTTGAGGGTATATAGGTAATTTCAGAAACAAAATGCTAGTTGCTAGTTGAAATTCTTCCTCATCAAGCATTTAGCAGGAAGCGATTAGACAATATGTAAACTCTAGTTGCTTTGTTGCTAAACAAGCTTTTCAACCAAATCGCTAACTGCTAGTCGCTTGTCGCTCCAAAATGTTTCCAAATGCTTGCTACTAAACACAACCGTAGCAGTAGCAGTAAGAGTAAATAGTAAGCAGTATGCAGTAGCAGTTAGCAGTAGCTGGATGTTTAAAAAAAGTGTTTGGTAGCATTTTGGAATAATATAAAGTGTAAACTCTAGTTGCTAGTTGAAATGCTTCCTCATCAAGTATTATAAATTGAAGCAGTTAGACAATATGCAAACTCTAGTTGTTTTGTTGTCAAACAAGCTTTTCAACCAAATCGCTAAATGCTAGTCACTTCTCACTCCAAAATGTTTTCAAATGCTTGCTACCAAACACAACATATGTATAAATGTTTATTGTACTTTAGAGGCAAGGTAGATTTGTACTCCTATATCTTTGCATTTTTGTTACTAGTCACATATTGAAGCGGAAAAATGGATTAGCTTATTCATGTTAGTAACTTATAAGTTTCCAAAACAAAGGGAGAAAGAAATTTTGGTGGAGAAAGAGGATAAAAGTTTTTTAACCCTTCGATTTAGTAAAATAACTCTTTGATTCAGTTTTAAATTATATTTATTTTTTATTGAATCACAGTTGTTTTTTCTGAATCATAGTTTTAAATATATCTTTCTCCCTTTCTCCTTCAAAATTTCTTTCTTTTTAGATCCTGGTACTATATATATTACATTACATAATATTAGTTATGTAATACTCAACGCAAATCATCAAATATACTTGAAATATGATATACCTAACATGCTATCTTTATATTTTTCTCAAATTGATATTCGTGCTCTATTTCATACATACATTTTATTATTATTATTATTACTAGATTATAGATCCGCAATAATACGAACTATAACTTTTAAATTTTGTAAATTTACCAATTAAATTTTAATATGCCCCAACATGTATCTTACTAAATATCAAATATTTAAAATCAAAGAGTCTATATGAAATGTTTTTCCATAGGCAAAACAATTCTGTTAATGTAAAAACAAAAAAAGATTTGATTTAAGAACAAACTTACGTCAAGCTCAACGAATGCACATATGATCTACTTAATTTTAGTTTTCTTTATAGATGCTACTCTATATCTATAATATAGATTTTGTAAAAATCTAATTTTTGGCATTTTCATAAGTTTGTACACATAATTACATTCTTTCTGCCATATTTCAATATACGTATATTAGTTTGTTATTAATTTGCTTAATTTCTTAATTAATATAAACTTACTATAATATTGATCATGTGTCAATTGAATGAACTAAATATAGTTAACTAAGTTATACTGACCCATTTGAAATAGTGTAAAGAGATGAAGGGTGGTTTACGAAAGTGAAGAAAATTATACGGACATAAATGACAAATCTGCCACCGGGACGTGCCACTCCATGAACATGCAGAAAATTGACTAATTTTATCATAGGTTTTTCATATTTGTTATTAGGTTTGTTGACAAAAGAAAATTAAGCAATTGTTGAAAAAAATAAAGTACGTGTGACAAATTAAATATAGTGCATTAGTTACTTTGGTAACCTAAATATTTATTGAAATAAATAAACTGAATTTCAAAAACAGAAATGTACATGGTTCAAGAACAGGACCAAACTGGTCCATGAAGCAATAAATAGAAAATCAATGAGTATGAATTAGGGGCGTTTATAGGTTCAGTTTTTGATTTTCTCAGTGTAATCGGTTCGGTTTTGAAATTTCTGGGAGCAAAACCGAACCGGAAACCGAATTCAGATTTGAAAATCAAACCGAATTCGAATTCGGTTTGGTTTCGGTTAAAACCGAATTGAAACCGAAAAACTATAAAATTTCATAATTTAATGAAAATAACCATAAGCAAACAAAGCTCAAAATATGTAAGATTACAACATACAAAGTATATACATTTAAGTATTAATAAATGGAATTTAAAGTGCAAAGAAACCAGATCGATCTGTGATTTTGTGCGTCAGTGCGTGTGTGCGTGATTTTGAGAAACCCAGATTTCGTATGCATGTGTGCGTGTATAGATGGCGGCCCAAATGTGTTCACAAACCCTAATTTATATTACTATTTATTTAGTAATTTAATACATATTTATATATAATATATATACTAATTTGAATTCGGTTTTCGGTTAAACCGAATTCAAAATTTTCAAAACCATATTTAGAATTCGGTTTCGGTTTTGATCGATCCGAAAATCGTTTTTTAAATTCAATTTGATTTTACACCGATTTTTATGCGGTTCGGTCTTCGAATTAAACGGTTCCAAACCAAATATTGAACACCCTAACATGAATCACACCATGTAATATAGTTTTGGTCATGTTTGGTTCTTGGGGTTTTGGTTTAAAACCAGGATCTAATACATGTGCATGTGTTTTAAAAAAGTCTTCAAATTAGCCTATAAATCATCTATGAAGACAATTTCTTTTGAACATGTAAAATAACCATGTTTTATTGTTATTAATGCAGCTATTTGGCTGCTAAAATATTGCCTTAAATAATTTTATTATAAAAGTCTAATAAGGACATACAAAATTGGCGTATGTTAATGCTAAATATACATGTACTTAAAGACATATATTATATGCAACTCAAATATTAGATAAACATAAATTAAAGATTAAAATTTTACCTTGAATTAAGTTGTTGAAACTTGATATTGTAGAAAAAATGCTTATTATTGTACATTAATTTTTCTAAGAACCTGTACGCACATACGACTATTCTCCTACCAAATCTCATAATATAATCAATCTTTATCTCTACCGATGTTGAAGGATATGCATATCAATTATATATCTATTTACTATTATTATTAATTTCGTTTTTAATGGTGAGTCGAGCCTGACAGTTCAAACCTATTTTTACGGTTTTAGAACCGAACTGTACCGCGAACCATTAAGGCTAAATATTAAAACCAAGAACCGACCATTGTGCTTCAGGTTGGTTTGGTTCTAGTCTGGTCTTGGCTCGGTTTATCGATTTTGACGGTTCCAAACCATCTATCTAAACCCTTATAAATACTGACGACTTGGTAAACTGTGAAACTTATCAACGTCTTATGCATTTGGTGGTAATACTCCAACGACTAGCTTCATTTTGTTGGTAATTTCTGTTTAGCCGATAGCTAAACTCCCTCAACCTAGTTTTGTTGGTAATGTTGTTGGTAATAGCCTTAACCAATGAACTTTGACTGTCTACCAACGATTTTAGATTATTGTTATTGGTAGTTTTCTAGTAGTGTGTGTTTGGAAAGGCAACTACTTTATTTTATATGTGCTTACTTGACAAGTATTGACATACTACTATTACCGTTTTACTATTCGAATGAATTTGATTTTCCGTTGTATTTGTGGATGAATAAAGCATAAATATGATGTGTATAATAATTACCTATCAGAATACTATTTTGTTGAATAAAATAGGGTAATCGGTCATCAGACAATCAATAGGTCCTACACGATCAACAAGAGGGAAGTAAATCACGTAACACATGATTAAAGGAACACGAGAATAAAAATTGAGCTCATAACCTACATTTTATGTTGCATGCTTTCAGTTTTCTACTAATCTAGCATTGCAAGGACATCTTCTATTCTATATAATCGGACATCTTCTATTCCTATAACCTACATTTTAATATTATATACTATTTTTGTTACAATCTCCATTGCTGTTAATTTAAATGCTCAATTTAAACTCTTGAGGACTTCCATTACAATCTCCATTGCTGTTTATTTAAATGCTCAATTCAAAATACTCTATTTGAATATTTGTTGTTAAAATTCCTGTTTTGCTAACATGTTTTTAACTGATTTGATTTTTGTAATGGGAATGATTCGATTGAACTCCACTTTCGAATGATGTTTGGGTTTATTTGTTTGAAAGATTCATGGGTAACTTGTGCCAAGTAGAACCAAAACTCAAAGATTCTAAATCACCGACATTGCAGGTATCGATCCCGAATCCCTTCTTTGTGCACACATTTGATTTAGAATGTGGTTAATGGAGATAATTTGATTTTCTTTTTAACAGATATCTATAATTGTTAAGATTTGAAGATTGAAAATGTCAGTTTTACCCGATTTATTCGATCTGGCAACTCTATTAAATTACTTATTTAAATGGATAGTATATAATATTCTACACAAAACACTCATTTATCACAATTAAAAAGTCAAACATATTTAATAATATTTAAAACTTTTTTTCTAATTTTATGTAAAAATTATAGTTATTTTTTTACGAAATTCTCTTAAAACACATTTTTTAACCATACTAAACAAGATATTTCTAATCTAATTGTCCACATAATGCTGCAATAATATTGAAAATAATTAAGTTTTCTATTTTCTACTTATTTATCTCTAAAACATTCTGTCTTTAGAATATTTAATTAGATATCAGAATAAAATGGCACTCCAGTTTGCGGAATCCACGACTCCCCTAACAAAAAATTCCTAACGGAAAATTGTTCCACGTCATCAGCGGCCGTTAAAACATGATATCCCGGCCAAGTTACCCTACCGCTGGTAACTGCACCCTTACCTTTGTTCATAGACTCTGCGTAATACAATTTATCAAATGCAGAGTTCCCCTGATATGGCATCCAACCTGCTGGATCAATCGAGAGATCGATGTCACATTTTATATATACAACCCTCGAGTATTCCCTCCACGGCCGCCCCAGAAATGTCATGACCGACCCATCAATTAGGGTTGAGTCAGGGGCGACTCGGGAATTATGTATTACAAATCCCGTCTTTGAATTTGGATTGCTTCTTCCTTGAGCCGTTATCGTGTTTTGTTGACCATGTAATGGGGTTCGGACATAAATATTGCAATTTTGAAGGACGGCTGTGGCGTCACCAAAAATGAAATCCACAGTTCCATAAATGTCACATTCGCGTAAAAATTGTCGGTAATTGAGTAGTGACAAAGTGTCTTGGTACCCTTTGAAGCTACATTTGTAGAAGACCGAGAGATCCGAGGACGAGAGGAGTGCGATGGCTTGTCCATTCTCGGGACCGGCAGTGTTCTCGAACGTAATCCCAACTGCGACAAAACCCAAACCCCAGACCTCTGCAAAATAGTTCGGGAATCAAAAATTATAATACGCTTGTATAACATCTACATTAAAGATACATGTTAAGTTGCATTATATGAAATCGAGTATTCATTTTATATTAAACCAAAATACAATTGAAGAATTTAAAATCTTACTATAATAAATATAATATAATAATATATACTATATACTGTATACTTTATACTTTATAAGCACATGATAGATAAACCTTGTTAGAATGTAAAGTAAGTAAATAAAAAATTATAAAATGTAAGAGTCAAATAACTTACGGACGGTTGAAGTGTTGTAAGTTAACAGTCCCTCATGATTATTTTTGTCGTTAGTTATAACAGTTGCATCAATGCCATCTCCGATAAGCGTTAAATTGGCTATGGATCTTTCGAAAATAACATTTTCTTTGTAAATACCAGCTTTCACGTATATAACAAATCTATCTGCTCCAATTCTACGATTTTTTGATGCTTGTATCGCTTCGCTAATAGTAATAAAATCACCTGAGCCATCTTTAACAACAACTAAATTCGCTTGTGTAGTCACACCTCCTTCAGCTAATTGGATTAGTCCACGATCGTTTGTCATGGAGAACTTGGTCCGAGGCATAGCCAGGAAGTGTGAGAGGGCTTCTCGAGCTTGACTAATTGACGTTTTAATGCTAAATTCACGAAACTTGAATTCACAACCAATTACAGAATTGCATAACTTTGGAGTAGGGGTTTGATTGTAAAAGGAGATATAGGAACAAAAAATGGGACTTGAAATTACAAGTGTCGCTATGCAAAAAAACTGTACATGATATGGTTTTAACATGTCGAAAGCAAATAGTGTTACTGTGCTTTTGTGACTATTTATATGAATTCATTAAATTTAAAAGGTAGAATTTATTTTAATTAATCCATGCGTTATGCTCAAACTGTAACATCAAATGAAATGACAAAATTGGCTCTCGGTATGGATATGTTCTACGACTGTTTTAAGTATTTGTGAGGGGCAATTAGGTAAGTAAAAACCATTTATATTAATAAAACTTTATGTGGTTATTAAGTACCATTAATAAAATTTGGACGTATGATAAACTAATAATAATGGTTTATAGTATTTGACATTTAAGGTGTGCATTTGATTATTAAATTAATTATTATTAATTATCTTAAATGTAATATAAAGTAATCGAAGGCTTTCCAAGAATGGGTGCTCAATTGTTGTTTAGAAAGCACTATACTTAAATATATTGAATATCTTTTATAAAATTTGACTCTTTTTATATATTATTTAAAAAATCAACCAAGCAACTTATGGGTGGAGATCAAGAGGGAAGGAGAGAAGCAAATCTCAACATTTGATTTCATCATAAATGAATGTTGTTAACTTTCATATGTGATGAATGTTACTTATAATTTAACATTCATCACAAACGAATTTTAAAAACGTTTTTTTATAAATAAAAAAAAATCACGCGCTAAAATTTGTTTCCTTCCTTCTTCAAAATTTGAAACTTCATTATGGATCCTTCCCCCGTAACTTATATAATACACTAGTTTTCTGTTTTAAAAAAAAAAGTATAAGATACTCTTTGTGCTAACTGTAGTTACAAATACATTATATAACCAGTGATATGCATGGTGCAAACGCAATGAATTAAATACTACCATTTGTATATAATTATATAGATACATCATGAAACAAAAATACTATTTCGTACGTTTAATTTGACCAGTGTTATAGAAAATACTATTTAGTTTGATAATGTAATTAACTAATGGCACGTTTCATACATGTCATATTAGCTCTTCAATTTAAATAATTCAATCTTTTCAAGAAAAAACAAAGATTCACAAATCAAAGGTTGCTAAAACGGTCGATCAGACATTTTATTATAAAGTTAGTTAAGCTGAGTTGGTCGAATTTTAGTAAAATCAAATTTTACACAGTACGATCCTATAAGAGTATACGGATAGCCATGTTCGACGTCTAACACCATGTGCGCGGTTCACCCAACTCTTGGTCAGCGTTAAAGGCATATTTTAAATCTTCAACGATACGTTAACGATTTGTAAAATCAAAAGGTTCTATCTTCTTTAGCTCTATTTAAAAAAGTACATGACAAATTTAGTTGACCCAGTGATTCTCCAATCATATAATTTTTGACTTCATTTACCAATAAGACAAAAACTAAACGATTGTATTAAAAATTGACCAAAAAACTAAAACAGCAGTATGAATAAGCTAACGTACGTAAAACATAATGGCTTATTAAAAACCTCATTCCCACTTCCATGTTCTCAGATCATATATGATGGAACTTGGGCCTCTTACTGGATTCTTCATGCTGATTTTAAGGGGACTGTGACTGTGTGAGATCATGGCAAAAAAAATGGCATGAAAAACTACCCTATTAACTTTCTTTTGTACATTAAATGGCTGGGATCGAAAGTCAAATGATTTTTGTATACATTGAACGGTCAAGATCGTAGGTTAACAGTGACCGTTGACTTGCATCCAATAATCTTAAGAGTAATACTAAGGTCATATAAATTTCACAAAAGCATGTGAAAAGCTAAATGAATCAGTTACAATTTATATTAGTTTATCTCTTTTACTTCTTTCTCTTAACACTATTGGTCCATATCATTGTGTAAATTCTTTTTTGTAAAAATTTTATAGTTCTAGTATTTCCCTAATCTTAAATCATATATAATAATCGTATTTATGACAATATCATCTTAATTTGAAATCTAATTAACCAATCAAAAGTCATAATTTAATTAAAATAATTTTTTTTAAATTAAGTAAATTAAGGATTGGATGGATTTTAAAAAATAAACCAAATAACTATTTTAAAGATAAACATAGTAAACGGGATAATTAGTAAATAATACTACTAACATTATCTAAATTATATACTATTAATTAATTTATTTATATTTTTTGTTGCGTAACAATTTTTTTGTGGTTTTTAATGGTTTATATTATTTGTTATATGAAGTAGTTTGAATTTAAAATTACTAATCATATTTCACAAATTACACTTAAAACTATTTTCAAAAACATTCAAATAATATTATTTCATATTTTATAAATTATCTATTTATATACACGAGTTTAAAAACTAGTGTAGTATTATAAGAATACATAGATTAGTGAAACTATTATTGAAATGATAAAAAAGTGAACAAACAATTGAATTAAAGTGAGTCACAAATATATTTTTAACTAAAATTGTAAGAAATCATTGACCAAACCCTCTTAAAATATCAGTAACCAAAGAAGGTTTGTCACTTATTACTTTTAATGCACCGGTCAAAATTAAACCTTCAAAACCCCACATCAATTCAATCCCTTTATCTCTACAACGTTGTTAGGATGTTCAATCTTTATCCCTACTACTAAGTTTCTCTCTATATATGATAAAATAATAATAATAATACTAATAATAATAAAAAGAATAACAGAAAACGGATTTTATACTAAAAAAAATCTCATTCAATGTATATATCAGGTTGCTCAGTTAACCGCTCAGATCGACATAAACGTCGACGTTTCACCGAGCTTTAAACTCTCAAATAAATACTCATTTTGGTTATCATCATTGCAACCATTTCAAGTTAATTACAACAAAAATAGTTAAAGAAAATAACAATAGATTAATAAACTGATAAACAAACCAAAAATTCGATTCGTTCATCAAAAACAGATAGACCTTAAAAACAGAAAAGGAGAAAAGATGATATCCAAACTACTGAACTACGGCATGTTTTGGGGCCGCCGGCGGCCGCTTTGAATTGTTTCAACTTTCAACAGGGCACATTGATGTTCTTATAAACATAAATGTTACACTTAGCCCCTCAGACAATCGTTTCTGTTTAACCTAACCCCAATATTTTTAACAAATAAACGAGTTCTTTTAACGACTTAAGTGGTGTTATTTTTGCTTTGAAGATCTTATTAAAAATGTTTTTGATGGGGTTTGGAATTGCAGGTTTAAAATGGATTTTGCGCTTAGAAAGTTACATTTTGAAAAGATATATATCAAGCCGCTTTTATAAAATTGTGTTTTTTTTCTAGTAAAATGCATATATTTTTTTTTCAAATACTTTTTTAAAATTATTTACATTCTACAAATACGATAATCAAATAATCTTTTAAAAACGCAATGTTAAACAACTCATATCTAATGTTTACATATCTGTCTAGTTTAGAGGGTGTTAAAAAATTACTCCGTACATAATATTACAGAGTAATAGTTTTCACTATTATCTAACTCGTTGATCGATGTTTTTTATCCATTTGTTACTTATAAAATGATCTTACTAAAATTCACACGTATTATTAAAATTTAACAAAGTTTAATGGATTATTACATTTACATATTATCTTTTCATACAACTTTATCTTTTTAACATTTGTAAATTGTGATCCGTACAATTTTAAACTTTAATGGAATTGGTCACACTTATATTTTTTATATTAATATTAATTTTCTATGGCTTTTTATGTACAACATAAATGGAGGGTCAATGATATAATTCCTTACAATATTTGATGCCGATTGCATATTTATTGGGTTTAACCTCCAAATCATCACATGTAATTCCTTACAAGACTTGAAACAAAATTACTGTTAGCCCCTATAGGCCTATATACCGTAATCCATAATTTTCAAGAAATTAAAATATTAGGCCCAATCTACAAAAGCCCAATCCAACAGGTATGCAAATTGCAACAATGTAATGATTTTGAACTATTTAAGGCTTTTGCGTTTTGACTAATTCTTTGTTTTTAGGGTTGTGGAGTTACATTTAAAGTAGCCATATCATAGCCAGTTGAATCTTATTTTTCAGGGTTTTGTTTTAAAAAAAATTATGAAATTATTGTACTTTAATCACTTATCATCAAATATGTTATGTTTAATTAATGGTCTTTGTGTCTTATTTCCCTATTCTTTCAGAAAGATTTATGAGCTTAATTTGTCTATCATTACATTAAACTGATATACAATGTGTGAAATAATAAAGATTAATATTATTGACTGAATAAGAAAGATTACTTGACCCTATTTTGAATGAACAAGAAACCTAATCATATTGGGGCAAGATGTTTAGGATCTTATGACACAATTGGGATTTACACTGCCCTTAGAGACTTCAAATATTTACCGTAGGAGGATGGTAGACTCTAAAAGTCCTGATGGTAGATATGCTCTATGTCTCGAAAATACTTCAACAATCTTTTATTGAAGTCGAGGAAAGATGAACAAAAGACACTTCAATTAAAACTTTTATTAATTCTGGTAACAAAAAAAAAAAGGTATTAACATTATCCTAAAAAAATAGTAGAGAAATAGTTTTATGTTTCATGAGTAGTTTAGATTTTAGTTTTTATCCACATTCTTGTTAGTATTACTAAAATTAAAATATTATCCCCTAGAAATTAAAATGTTAGGCCCCATCCACAAAAGCCCATTAACGGATCCAATTCAGATTCGCGCTCTTATTTAACCGAGATCTCATCTTTTGCTATTGGCAGTTACCACAATCTAACACGTCAATCCTGCTTGCAACTATGTTAACGATTTAATACTTTTGAGTTTTGACTAATTCTTTGTTTTTAGGGTTGCAGAGTTATATTTAAAAAGTTAGCCATATCAAAGTTTCTGTTACCCCTAATACAGCAGTCAGCAATTGCTTGTGTAAACTGGAATAGTAAAAGTTTTATGTTTCATGTACTTACGGTTTCAACCGATCAATCCTATGGTTTTTTGCTGCTGTGCTACACAACTTAGATGGTTAGGTGATTCGGGTTTTGAATATGTAATATGTCAAAGTATGATACTTAGATTAACAGGTGTTGGAATATGTTTCTTGGATTATGTATGTGTATGCTCTTTTGTTTTCTTGGAAAAGTTGTTAAATTATCGACATGTATTATCGGGTTGTGTACTATTGCAATTAAGGCAGTCCTTAACAGGTTTAAGGAGAAAATCACACTTTTTATGTTATCAGTCATCTTAGATGTTCATCTCACAAAATTCTTTAAAGGGATAATTGAAATTTATAGCTGTCAGAGTTTTAATCAACTTGCTTGATTTTGAAATTTACTTGTTATGTTAGTTAAATTGTAATTCCTATGTTGAATGAATTTGTTAACAAGAAATTAGTAAAAAATAGATGGAAGATTGTTTTCTGAGTAATGATATTTCCTCCTACTAATCTCCTAACTATGAGATGTTGACACATTTAAAGATTAAGGTTCATGATCTAGGAGAGTTAATTAGTAAATGACACGTGTCAATTAGTTAGAGTGTTAGGAGGATTTTTAGGATGAAATGGTAGGATAATAAATGGTTTTCCTTGTTTTCTGCATACTTTGGAGTTTGGACAGCTTACCAAAGTTTTGGTTTGAGAATATTTATGTATGTGTTACTTTGCAAGAAGTTTAGTGTAATACTTTGGCGTTTATGTTATATTGGTTTTGCTCTTATAACCTATCCATTAATTGCGATTAACAATATTAATACCTAACAGTTTTGCTTAAGTTTGTGCGTTTATGTGTTAATTTGCTTATATAAGTATAAACAAACAGAAGTTTACCTTTCCACTAAACAAAAGCTAAAACTTAACATGGCGTACCTTCCTTTTAAGAGTGTTCTCTTAATCATCTTATTATCTGCCCCAGGCATATATGCAATTCTTATTGATCAACCATCTTTGTAATTATGATATTTAATTAATAATGTATTTTTCGTTTTTGCAGTATGGTCATATCCATCACAGTCACCATCAGAAAGCCCATCGAGCCCGCCTGATTATTGTAAGAAGTTTTGTGGAACAGAGGATGCTCTATGTGACACTAACAACGGCAAGTGCATTTGTCACCCCGGGATTTTAGTGATACCGCAACAAAATGTACTATTCAAACGACGATCTTTGTTATGGCGTTGTCAAGATACCGATATCTGCAGAAAACAATGGTGTTACAGTGACGATTCTTATTGTGAATTTGTGATGATGACACCTGCATTTGTAGTCCGTGTGGCCCGACTGATTTCTAAACTGATAGATAAATTTTTTGTGCCATTTTAACTAATTATTATCATATTCAAATCACAGACCTTAAATTATGTCATATGTTCATCCATTTATTCCATTTCCACCTCACATGATAGTTATTTCGGTCCAATTAATAGAATACGGAGTAATAACACGAATAATATTCAAACTTACTCGTTTATCATAATTCTTTAAAATTGAACACTTCAACACAAATCAAGATAAATAAAATAGCATTTTGTATACATTTCCAAATATTTGGTAATGTAATCTTCTGAATCTGATCTGATAAAAAGTTATAAATAAAAGTATACTTGCATTTACTCATTTAGATATGCCAAAGTTTTATTCTATGAATATGTTCAACATGTAAATTTCCAAGATTCAAAAATAACAAAAAAAAAAATTGACAACATAAATATTATTATAAATTTAACTTTATTATAGTATAAATTCGATAAATTAATACCCGATTAGTTAATACAGTCTTTAGAATAATCTTTTATAGATTTGTATTCGGAGATGGAGTACTAATTAATACTCGATTAACTAATAACATTTTTAATTAATAAATTTAAGTAGTGTTATGAGTATTAATTTATAAATTTATAAGTTTCTACTCGATAATTAGCGGAATAACATAACTTTCTAATTTAAGTTGGTTTTTTAAAATAAAGTCAACATTAAAAGCATTCCGTCAATTTGTGCAAAAACATCGAACTAGAATTATAGATGAAACTGGGCCCGATTTACAAAGATCCATTCCAACATGTATATAAATTCCACTTTTTTCTGTGTGCTGTTAAATTGAAGGATCCTGCGTATGTTTTCTTACTGATTTCTGTATTAATGTAGAGTTTTGAAAAATGATACATAATCTTATTTTATTTCTTGTTCATCGTATACCGTATACGTAGAGTGCAATCAAAAGAATTTAAAAGGTATTACAGGATAATAACTTATTAATATCAATTTGACTGCTATACTTAGTAATATATGTTAATATGCTATTGTATTTGTAGTATATGCCCATCTATATGATTATGTATAGTTAGGTTATTAGGGTTTTCCATGTTATATTGTAATATATTAAGATTAATGGGAACAGTTACAGTAGTATATTACTAAAATCATACTCTGTATTAGTGTACTCAACAAAGGTTGTAGTTTTATTGAATAAAAGAATGAAGACTACACAACGATTAAGTTAGTTTAAAGCTAGTCTGTTCAAGCTGTTGCTAAAAAGTGTTGTTCGTATATTTTTTCGATCTAGTAGTATGTTCAAATAACTTAAAAAGTGTTAACTTGCAGCTTTTGGAGCCGAAAAATAACGCTGAAGAATGGATTATGAGCGTGATAGGGCGAGAATGAATGTTTCTACAGACTAAGCAGCTTGCCAGGCGATATCATCAACAAAATTCTCTCTTATAACGACACCAAACATGCTATCAAAACTAGTATTTTGTCATCTAGATGGAAGAATACGTGGAAGTCAATCCCACATCTCGATTTCTCAAGTAAGGATTTTACTTCATTGCCCAAATTCTCTCAGTCTGTTACTCGTGTTCTGTCTTCCCGCAATAATGAAATAGAACTGTCATCTGTCAAACTTAGTTTTCGTGGAAAAGTTAGCCAAGCGTTTGTCAAAAAAATCATGAACTACGCATTGTCTCACAATGTCCAAAAAGTGACTATTAAATATTTGTCTGCTTGAAAAGGATATCGAATTCCCTCTTTCTCTTATTAGTTCTCAGTCTCTCAAAGATCTCACTCTGATTGGATCTAGTAATAATAATCATTCCATTACGCTCACATCATCTTGGGAGCTCCTAGCTTTAACAATGCTGATGAGTCTAGTGGTCTTTTCTCCAAGTGCCCAAACTTGAAGGATCTTACCTTAACTTACTGCCACAAAATGGGTTTGAATGGTTTCACCATTTCTCATCCTCAACTTTCTAATCTCACGCTTGAAAATGGAGAATGGAGTTCTGCAGTTAATGTGGTTGCACCTCACCCGAAGGATCTCACTATCGTAAAATGCGATGGGGGAGCAGATCGTTTCTGCACCCGAGTTAACCTTGTTGATGTATGAAAGTCAAGTTTATTTTCAGCTTTTCGCAAATGGTTTGTAACCTAAAAGATTTGCAATTGCAAGCATTTTGACTTTTCTTATAAGCTACTACATATTATTTTCTTAATACTTTGCAGATAATTACTTTGATGGTTACAATCCAAATGAGGATACCAATCAAGGGGAAACTTCAACCACTGGTATATTGCAGCAGAAGAGGAAGAAGAAGAAAGATCCTTGTTTGGCATCTGGATTAATAATAGCAGAAGGAGTTAAGGGACGACGGGCCATTGTGACACAACTATCAGCCCTAGTTAAAAATAGGGCTGGTAATTACGGAAACCGTGAGATGAAGAAACGTAACATGTATAGTCCTTACTCCTTAGGACTGGTAAACTGAAAACGTCTGTTTTAGACTAACATGTATAAATTCGCCCAAGTAGTTGTATAGTCCTTAGAACTGGTAAATTGAAAACGTCCGTTTCAGAATAGCATGTATAAAAAGTTTACATATTCTAGACGTTATTATAATATTTCTTGTAATTTTATATTCTTTTATCCAGGGTAGTAAACGTGATATTGTTAAAACTTTATTGAAAAATATAAAAAAAATATTATTTTCATTAAGAGTGGTAGAAGTGAATTGGTTTCAACTTAAAAAACTGAAAATGAGACTAAGACGTAACGGGGTAGTCATACAAATTTTCAACTAAAAATATTTAAAATAGGACTAAGATGTAGCGGGGTAGTCATATTCCAGACATACCAACAAATTTTATAAGTTTACATAACATTTCTTTTTATAATTTATTCTTTTTTATTAAGGGTTGTAAAAGTGATGTTAAAAACTTTATTGAAAAAAATTAATTTTTCATTAATGGTGGAAGAATTGAATTGGGTGTCAACTAAAAAAATTGAAAATAAGACTAAGAAGTCACGGTGTAGGTATATTCCAGACATACCAATTAGACCCGCTATAATGACATATAAATTTAATTTTAATAAAATTAATAAAATATTATAGTCGATTTTCTTATATAATTTATAGACTCTTTAATTCTTATAAATGAATAAAATATTTAGTTAATTTTTTTAAATTGTGATCGACTTTTTTAATTTAAACAAATACATCATATATTTAACAGTCGAAAATGTAATTTTACGAAATAAATGTTGATCGTTGCTAGTTTATAGACCAACTATAATGGCAGACGAATTTAATTTTTACAAATTAATAAAATATTGTGACCAATTTTTATATAGGTTACAGACCCGCGATAACGCCGGACGAATTTAATTTTTATATTGAACAAAATATTGTGACCAATTTTTTTATATAGTTTATAGACCGCTATGACGCAGGTCAGATTTAATTTTTATTTGGTTGATTTTTTATATAGTTTATAAACCTGTTAGGACGAAGTAGGTCAACGGAAGTCAACACCGGTCACAAGGGGTCAAAAACAGTCGAGGTCAAATTTAGTCGGGGATAATTCGAATTTAGTCGGTCAAAGTCGGTTAAAATCAATCAAATTCATTTTAGTGTTTTAGATGCGTAAAGTTACAATTTTAGAAGCATTTTTAAGAAATTCATTCAATTGTTCACATTAACAATTTCTATACCAAGGGTGTTTTAAGGAATTCTAGGTAGGCTTTAAAAATGCCTATCAGTTTTAATGATTTCAATTACTCAAGTTAAGTGTGCTCTAATGATCAACTTGAGGTAATTAAAGAATGTATTTTTTAAAGTTTGTTAATTTTATTTTTGGGGTGGAAGATGTTTACAACTTATCAGGGATTCCGGTTGATGGAAGACCACTTGTGTTCAACGATGAAAACACTAAGAGCTTTTGCTTGCGTAAACAATGGGTTGCAGATTACATTTGAGGTAGTTTCGAAAAATATATTCGACGATCAACTTGCCATTATATACGTGGGTACTTATTACACCTTATCAAAACAAAATCTTCCAAATTGAATAGAAAGTCAATTCCGAATTTATAGAACATCCATGTTGGTCCCTTGACATTCTTTCTGCCACTAGATAATCAACATTACATGGGCAGCAGCACCCCATGCAACACTAGAAAATGAGAACTAGCATCACAATTTAGAAGAATTTTTGTTCCCACAAAGTGTAAATAAGTACCCACGTACATAATGGGCAAGTTGATCCTCGTATATATTTTTCGAAAATACCTCAAATATACTCCGCAGCCATTGTTTACTCACCTTTATTTTCTTTTTGCAATGTTCATCATATGCCCCAAACATATTTAAGATAATTAAAGAATGTACTTTTTAAAGTTTGTAAATTTTATTTTTGAATTAATTAACTGTGCTCTAATTATCAACTTGCATACTTTAAGTGCCACTAGCTGATAGAAATGAAGATTATCTTACCCGGAAAGACAATGAACTACTCAAAGTTGCTGAAAAAACATTTAAGAGAGTTTTTTGAAGCGATAAAAACAAAACCAGTTAAACCAATTTCAGAGCTTGAGAGCCAGACATCCTAATGTCTTTTTATTTTATTAGTTGCTTTAGTTTAATGAATAAGTGTGTAATGTTTGAGTTACTTTAGTTTAATGAATAACTTTACAATATTGAGAGTTTATAGGGAGACTATTAGAAAATAGAAATATATGTAACATTGAACTTATGTTGAACTGTTAAGTGAATGTTATAGTTGAAAATAGAAATGTGTGTAACATACATCCCATACATATATCCCATAAGATATGAGCCATAAGGAATATTTTCAACCATGACGTTAAATTAACATTTTAACGTACGTTCAATGTTACACACATTTCTATTTTCTAATAGTCTCTCCATAAAGTCTTAACATTATACAGTTATTCATTAAACTAAAGCAACTTCAACATTACACAGTTATTCACTAAACTAAAACAAATAATGAAATAGAAAGACATTAGGATGTCTTGATCATTTGCTCTCAAGCACTGAAATCGATTTGATTAGTTTTGTTTTTATCGCTTCAAAAAGCTCTTTAAGTGCTTCACCGACAACTTTGAGTAGTTCCTTGTCTCTTCGGGTAAGATAATTTTCATTTATATCAGCTAGTGGTTTTAAGAGTATGCAAATTGATTATTAGAGCACAGTTAATTAATTCAAAAATAAAATTAACAGACTTAAATAAGAACATTCTTTAATTATCTCAAGTATGGTTGGGGCATATGATGAACATTGCAAAAAGAAAATGAAGGTGAGTAAACAACGGTTGCAGAATACATTTGAGGTATTTCCAAAAAATATATCCGATGATCAACTTGCCCATTATGTACGTGGGTACTTATTTACACCTTATGCGAACAAAAATTCTTCTAAATTGTGATGCTAGTGCTCATTTTCTGAAGTTGCATGGGGCGCCACTGCTCATGTAATGTTGATTCTCTAGTGGCATAAATGTCAAGGGACCAACATGGATGCTCTATAAATTCGGGATCGACTTTCTATTCAATTTGGAAGAATCTTTGTTCCGATAATGTGTAATAAGTACCCACGTATATAATGGGCAAGTTGATTCTCGAATATATTTTTCGGAACTACCTCAAATGTACTCTGCAACGATTGTTTTCGCAAGCAAAGACTCTTAGTGTTTTCATCGTTGAACACAAATGGTCTTCCATCAACCGAAATCCCTGAGAAGTTGTAAACATCTTTCAGTCCAAAAATGAAATTAACAGACTTTAAAAAGTACATTATTTAATTACCTCAACTATACAAGTTGATCATTAGAGCATACTTAGCAAAAGATCACTTTACGTCTATAGACATAGATATTTAATTTAACTCATTTTTATTTGTGCATATAAACACTTTTGCTTAGCATATTTAATGAGTTGAGAATGATCATTTATACCTTTTAACTGTTCGTGCTTTGACGTTTCGCAATGGTAGTTCCTTTTCCTCCGAGATAGTAAAACAAACTTCTGAATTAACTTTTTTGCTAACAGGGATAACACTTCGAAAAAATTACATGAGTGTCTCTCTTCCCTTTTCATCAGCAAATAGAGTTGCATATGTCGATGTTTTATTCCTCTTCAATATTCCAGTTGATTGAATTGAAGATTAAGATTGTGTTTGAATTCATTCTTTCCCTGTATGTTCCATACTTGGAATCTGAAATTTAACAGATTACATCAAACAGAAAGTTCATAAAAGGAAGAGCAAAAGAAAGGGACCCACATTTGTAATCTGGACAAAGGTTCAAGAAGAAAGAGACACACATATGACATAGTTCACACAAGCGTTCTTTTGTGTTTACACCAACGATCATTTGGGTATAGTCAACGAAAGTCAAGATTGTTAAATCAGTTGGCCAATGAGTGATTGGGACACAGTTAGGGCTGTAGTTCGTCATTCAATCATTTTGTAGTCAAAAAATGTACACAATTGGGACACAATTAGGGCCGTTCTAAAATTAAAATCAAAGAAATATCACATGATAGCATTTGAAATAGGAGCCGGTTCGATAGGAAGCTTTTAAAAACACAATGCACCCATGTATACCTGGTTAGAAAATCATATACCTGGTTAGAAATATCACATGATAGCTTTAGGACACAATTAGGGCCGTTCTAAAATGAAGAGAACTAATGAATCACTCTTTCTTATGACTACACAACCATGTACATGAAAGAACAATTATAACTCTGAAGTAGTCTGAACCCATGGGTATGCATAATCATATATTTATGATGAGATGGTTGTGTAATACATTATACATCATGTTGGTAGCCGAAGCTCCAGATTAGATCATAAAATAATAAAGAAAAAGTCATTTTCTGAATACATGAGCACTGCCCACGATACAATCAGCTCCAAAGTCCTCACACAAAAAAGTTTGCAAATGCATCACGCCTAAGATCAATTACAAAGTCTACATCCTTATATCGATACTACATCCATAGTTAACTAGCAACTTGACTCGTGACTCGTTTTCCTAATTTTTCTTGCAAGAGTCACGATAATATAAAAGCTGTTACTATAAGCTTCAAATATCACCATACCTGAGTAACGGACGAAAACACATCTCCACTCTGCGATGACCCATCCGACGAAAACATATTCTCCGCCATCTTCCTCGCAACAACATGAAAACATGAGATATACCATGTATTTGAGAAAACTACCTTGTGGAACTGCTTGATCCGAGTGAACTTGCATTGGGTGAACAACAACTTTATTGATTTTTTAGTACTTGGGTTCTTAAGGAGACTGTGTAATCAAAGCCAAATTAGACAGAGTGTGTAATCGAGGTTTAGATCGAGAAATAAACATATTTACGTTCGACAAAATTGAGGTTGAGATACTGATGTCGATCGAGTACTGCGATTTCCGAGAGCTTGAGCCTTCAGGGTCGAGGATTAAGGGAGCGACATATAGGATTTCAATTGAATTTCAATGGATTGGATTTGACATGGAGCAGGTGAAACATCCATATTCATTTAATGAAACGCGTGATCCAAATACTAATAGTATTTTGATTTTTAATTAACGTAACGTTATTTTTATCTTTAAATGTTAAGTTGTTTTAAATTAATTAATGTAATATTATTATTATTATTATTATTAAACGTATATACTCGTTTACCATAACATTTAATTAATCTTTGTTTATAAAATCTCGTTTATTATCTACATGTTTATTTATTTATTTGTCTTTAACTTAATAATTAGCGATAATGCATTTAGAAGCTACTTAACTATAACATTTTGTCTTTGCAAGACACCATTTATCTAAATAATTGTATAAGCCACTTAAATTTGTATTCTATTTAATCTTTACCGAATCTAACTAAACCTTATAAAAAAGTTTGAGCAACTACAAGTTTTAGTTGTAGAACCTACGAGTTCATTGCTCAAATATTTAGAATGGTTTAACCAGTAGCTTCTCTTACACGTTTCAATAAAATTTCGATCAAACTTAATATATATACTTAAAGAACAAAATACAAATTTAAATAATCTATAAAACCATTTTCATAGATAAATAACATCCAAATAAAAATGCTATTGTTAAATAACTTCTAAATGAATAATCCCTTTAATTTTTATAGGTCAAAAATTAGGTGCTCCTTTTTAGTCCAAAATTAGGTGCTCCTTTACGTGTTAAGTTACGTATTATTGTTTTGGATCCTCTTAAAATAAGAATAAGTTTTCGTATTATAAGTGATGAAAAAGTTTAAAAAAACAAAGACGACATTTATTTGAGGTTGGATGAAATAAAGTAATATTAAATACGTGTAAAATATTTCTTATAGTATATGATCACTCTGAATGACATATGAACTGCATTTATTTTCGCTATATGTTTTCACTAATTATTTTCAAACATCTAAGCGTAGTATACATAATACATTTTTTAAGTACTCGTACATAATCATTTCCAAGTGAAATAATACATTTGTAGGTCATATTTTAAGTTTTTAACTAAAATAGCGGTGGATTTTATTTGTACTAAGTGTACATCTTTACGTGGATTATATATGTAGACCCTAAATCGTGGTGTACACGCAAATAAGTGGAGGGAGCAGGTGACTTAGCTGGCGGCGTTCCATCATGACTGAGACTAGCTACGCCGTAGGGAAGCGGCACCACTCAAACCTGTCTATGACAATGACAAATCATAAATAAAGAAAAATTAGTAAACTTGTAAACATTTGATAAATAGACTTAAAATGATGTTGAAGAAAAAGTCTATAACACATAATACGATTTAGTTGATCTTCACATTATTTTGGCCATTCAAATAAAAACACGTGTGAGGGGAATCCACGACAAAATATTACTGATTTTGTAGGATTGAAATCATTAAGATGATAAGACGATAGATTATGTAACGTGATTTGTGTGATTCGTAAGAAAGTAATAAAATGAGCTTCTTTTATTTTTTTGCTTTTAATTCAAAGTCAAATAATTATGTAGGAGTGGGGTTTAAGGGAGAAAGAAAAATTGGTGGAGAAAGAGAAGAAAGGTTCATTTAACCATTTGATTCTGCAAATTGATTCAAAAAAGTGTTTATTAATAAAAATTGTTTTTTGAATCATAAATAAGTATTTATTGAATCATATAAAATACTTTTTAAAATCATATTTATTTTTCTTCTAAATCATACTTATTTTCTTTATAAAAAAAAAATTCTTTATTTTTCCTCCAATTTTTTTTCTTCTTAAATTTTATTACTAATTATTTATATTTCTAGCTCTTAATTCAAAGCATACGGTGAGTGTGTAGCTAGATTTTTGGTGTGGTTGACAGAGTATCACTGGTCGTAATAATATGGTCACGTGGTTGTGGATGTAGTTTGTGGTTTGTCGATAAGACCACGGCGTTTTGAATAATGCTTTTTTTACTTTTTAAGTAGAGCTTCTAATAGGTTTAAAAATTTTACTTTTTAACTTTTAAATAAAAAATTCTTTTAAGATAAAAATTTTATCTGACATGTATAAAATGTAATTTTAAAATTAAATAAAAAATTTTAAATTTCAAAGCTATTCAAAGTAATTTTTCTAAAACGCCTTCAAATATAAAATTACAGTTATAACCTACAATCATAGTCTACAGCTACAACTACAATTTATAACTATTTTGTTAAACATTTTTTAGAGATTTATAAATATGATGTGAGATTTTAGTTTTAATATGATCATATTAAATTTAATATGGTACAGTGTGAGGGCAATGTAACATGACTATCATATTTTTGTATGCTCTTATAAAATGGTGAGTGTAAATAATAGGATAAAACTGTATGTATATTAAATCGAAAGAAAAAATATATTATATTTATTAAATTATATTTTAATAACACATAACTTATATATATTTTAGAGTGTATCTATTAGTTCTTTATTTTCTAATTTTTTAATATATTTTTTTAAAATTTCTTATATAATATCTATATATATATATATACTAAAGGATAATAAAAAGTTACTTTATATTTTGTCACATAAGCAAAATGACACGTGGCGGCTTCTCATAATTTAAAAATAAATAATTGTTTAAACTAAAAAGATAAATTAAAAAATCAATTTAGATAAAGTTTGATAATATTTTAATATAATAATAATTAATTAAAATCTATCAATCCTATTAAAACACTAACTGAAAAATAATTTAAAACTATTAAATCTATAAAAATTATGAATATAAAAAATTATTTAACTAAAATTACCGTACATCGTACGATTTAGATCGAGTATATATATATATATATATATTGCTAGAAATGTATTCTCTTTTCTATTATGTTGACTATATTCTCAGTTATAGAGGTAGCGATCCTATATTTTATTTAACATGTATAAATTAAACTCGAAATCGGTATCTTGAATAACTTATGTGTTTGAGTACACCCAATGTGAGGTAGTGTAAAAGTAGACAAAATAATTATATATTTAACCCTTCGACAATTTAAATTATACATTATCTAAATTCCGTTTATTTCTTGCTACAGGTAAATATCTATGGAGTCTGCTACGTAATCATATTCTTTATATGTTTAGATTGGAGTATGAGAAGATGATTGTAGATTATAAATGTAAACTTATAGTCGTAGATTGTAGTTGAAGTAATAAATATAAATTGTAAATTTATTTGTTATAAAATGTTTGATGAACTAATTGTTGTCATATTATAAAATGATATAAAAATATCAATATAATAATAAATAATAAATATAATTAAATATAAATTTAACAAATAAAATCTTATTGTAAAAACAATCATAATTCAAATATTACCTCTTAGTATCATACCATATGTTATAAATATTTGATTAAAAAATAATTTTGAGTTAATGCATTAGAATATAATATATTTTGTTTAGTAGTTGTACATATAAAATTTTTCATTCATATCATTCGTAATATTAATTTGTTCATTTTTTAAAAGTATTTGTAATATGTTAAGAGACATCAATAATATTAATTTATTAAAAATAAAAAGAACAATAATTTTAATAAATGATTTGAATTTAGTACCGATAAACCTATCGTTGTCAATTTGTAATATTAACGAGGGCAATTGTGCAATTTTATTCATTAAAAGTCCTTTTCAATTTAAAAAATTTGTAGGATTAACTTTTCATTTATAAATTTTTTGAAGCTTTTAAAAACTCAAAAAATAAATTATTCAAACAGAGTTTTTATAAGTGAGAAACTTATTAATTTAGAATTAAAAAATTAAAACACCAAAAAGCTTTTAAAAACTTTGTGTTAAAGGTACCTTTAATACGTCATACATTTCAACATGTAAACGAGTCTCGTAGGTATATGAATTACAAAAAACTTGTTCACAAAAAATAAATCAAAAACCTTTTTCTTAAAAAATATACTAGTGTTGTTATAAGATTTATGACGTACCAATGATAAGTTCAATATATTAGTGTTTTTCTTAGAACTCCTGAATTTTCTACCTATACTCTAACCAATTTTCTTTAAAAAATTGTATTATAAAAATTTATTAACCAAAAGCTATTTTTAAATATTTAAATAGCAATGACCTACAGATATCAAATAAGAGCATAAAGTGTCATTGTTTTTGTGTTTAGTGTTTGGCATCGAACACTCAAATTTAATTCTGAGTAACATTTTGAGATAGAAGGTTCAATGTTAATTTTAGAGGTCAAAATAATTAAAAGAAAAAATTCTAAATCAATCAAATAAAAAAATAAAGACTTTTAAAGAAGGGATAAGTTAAATACACTAATACGATATACTTGACACACTAACACACATCAAATCAGTATATTTGATACATCAACACACATCAAATTCACTTTATATAAAATAATACTATATTTTAAAAACTCTTTTCAAAATAAAAAAATAATAAAAAAGTAAAAGAATATATTAAAAATTATTAAAAAAATAAAATATCGATGTATATAGTTTGACTTATAAAGAAAATATTCAATTTTACACGTCATAATTAAACGTCTAATCTTGAACACCAGTAATAAATAGTGAATATCGACTCTCCAACGCTCAAGATCTTGAATGTTGATTCACCCCTATGTTCTAATAGGTTCAGCTCTCAAAGGTAATTACAATTGATACTTATTAGTCTAAATCATTATAATTATCGTTTCATTTCATCTTATTATCATTATTATCATTATTATTATTATTATCATTATCATTATATATAAAAGAGCTACATGTCTTACACATTAAGACATCATTGTTCAAAAAATTGACACATGTCCTCCCTAATAAAGTAATACTAACATATTAATTCAAATTAAAACCAACTAAAAATAAGAAAAAGAAACTTTTGTTTCTTATTTTATCTTATAGTTAAAGTTAATTTTACATGATAAAATCATACTACAAACTCTAAATTTTGAACACATATGCTCACCACAACTTAACACATCACCCCATTACTTTTAAAACGTTAATTAGTATCCTTTGAATAGTGTTCACGTGAGATATAGTTTTGTAATGTGTACGTAGAAGATGGGTTTTTGACGATATTCATTTTTTTATTTATATAACTTGCCAAATTGTTACTCTTATCATTTGAGCTCATTGATATAAGATTGTAATTCTTGTAGCTTTAATGTGACACTTAAAAGAATTCATTCAATATAAGGCATCTTTTTATTTGCATTTCCTTTCATTAATATGGCATTGAAAGACTAACTTTAACCGACTTTATAATACAAATATTATGGCATAACCGTTTTCATGTTAACTTTCCTCAATTCGTTATTTATTACCTTCTTAGAGAAAAGTTAAAATAAAAATATTAAAAAATAAAAAATAAAAAATAAAAAACAAATAAGATTACTCTATTTCAAATATCTATTTTCATCTTTTTCTTTAAAATTAAATATCTCACAAACTGTATACCAATAAACTATAAAAATTACATATTCAGAATCAACGTCATTTTATCTTTTGATTAGAGATCTCACAAACTATATTTTCGACGAATTTTTTCTTTCTATTTTTTAATGAGTTTTAAAAATGCGTAATGTTAAATCACATGTGATTTTAAATAATAATCATATATGAATTATCATATACTGGTAAGTTAATCATCAAAGAACAATTTTTAATTGAAATCACATGTGATTTAACATTACCAATTTTATATTTTTATCATAAATCACATGTGATTATATTTTTAAGACTCGCCAAAAAAAAAATGTCGTTGGAAGTATAAGTTGTGGGATCTCTAATTAAAGATAAAATGACTCAGATTCCGAATATGTAATTTTTATAATTTATTGATGTACGGTTTGTAAGATATTGATTTTAAAGAAAAAGGTGAAAATGAGTTTTGTAATAAAATGAAGCGATCCTATTAATTCTTCCATTCTTTACTTTTTAACATTCTTATATGAACCCACGTCTACCTTCTTATACGTAAAAACAATCTTTTTCTCCTTAAAATTGATAAGTTATAGATATTCAATGTATACGCAAAACATTTACACCATTTTAATATAAAAATAAATAAATGAATATTTAAAAGATATATATCCCACACCAAATAGATTTTATCTCTAATATCTTCCAATATTTGGTGTTGGTATTAAAAAAAAAAAACAAATTAATAAAAAGAACTGCAATCTGACATGGAGTATTAGGCAGTAACGGGTGAGTTGATATAAATTAAGAAATGAAAGAGTCGACATGATTGTTTATTTTTTTAAAAAACTAATTTTATTTGTATTTTTAAAACTAAGTATCTCATAAATAATACAAAATATATATTTAAAATCAGCTTCTTTTTTTTTCTTTTTTTAATCTTTTTATCTTTAAAATACAAAATTGAAATAAGTATTGTGCATAACGTGTGTACACGCAAGTATTGTGAAAATAAATAATATAATTATATATCTAACCCTCCAACTACTCAAAATATACATTATCAGTCTTCCGTTTAAAAAAATATACATTATCAGTCTTCCGTTTATTTCTTGCTACACGTAAACATTCATAGTCTATGAGTTACCAAAAGCTTATTCACTAGAAAATAAATAAAAAATTCTTTTTCTTAAAAAAATATATTTGTGTATTTAAATTAGCAAAAACTTATTTGCTATAAGATTTACATCGTACCAACGATATTATTTTGATAAAACTTGTGTTAGTCTCTGACTTATAAATTAATGAGTTTCTCGTATAAGTAGTAAAGAACCTTTTAATTTGTTGTTAATATTTTTAACAATTAAAAAAACAAAGATTTTATAAAAAACCATTAACCAAAAACAATTTAAGAAATATTTAAATAAGAACTAGCTGTAGTAGGAGCACAAAGCGTGATTTCCTTTATGCTTAGTGTTTAATTAAGTGTCGATTGAACACTTAAATTTAATGTTAATAGCATTTTGAGATGAGTGATTCAATATTAAATTTAAAATTTAAAATAATTTTAAAAATAGAATTTAAACCAATAAAAGAAAAAAAAAATAAAAATTTTAGCATAATTCAATTTTATACATTAAAATTGAACGTCAAAATTAAACATTGACAGAGAATGGTGAGCACCGATTCTCCGACGGTCAACATCTTAGACACCGATTTTCTGTTGTTTCACTCCTTGTACTTTAACTAGCATAATATCCGCGCAATGCAGCGGAAAAAAATTATTAGTTTTACATTAATTCGATATATAGTATTATGTTTTCTGAAATATTTTAAAAATCAAAAACTATTTGGCAATACACAAAGAATACTGTTTCGTAAGTAGAAAAATCACTTTTAACAATTTTTTTTTTTTAAATAAAAAATTGAAACAAAATAATTCAAAGTTAAATATATCATAATATGTCATTGCAAACTCGATGGTCAAGTCGCGAGTTGATAGTGCCGGGTTTTGAGTTCTAAATAGACATGTTGTGAGTTGTGGAGTCGTTTGTTGAGTTTAGAGGTTTAAGTTTCATCGATTTTTTTATTTTTTTTATTTTTTGATGTTAAACATTATGTACAGTAGATGGTTATCCTAAAAAACATATAATAATGTTTGTATTAATGAGAATTTAATAATTAGAGGTATGTTAGTTATTTATATAAAATCTTTTATAAAAACTCTTAGTAATTGTATGGGTAGAATAGTCATTTATATCTTAAAAAATACATCACAAATGTATTATATAATAGTATAGATATAAATAATAGTCCATAGGTATAGAAAATTTGAAGTTAAAATTAAATGTCATATATTAATTAGTTTATGGTTTAATATTGTTTATATTAATGAGAACTTAATAATTAATAATTAGGGGTATGTTAATTAAATGTCATAAGTTAATTAGTTTATAGTTTAATAGTTTGTATTAATGATAATTTGATAATTAAGAATTAGAGGTATGTTAGTCATTTCTATGAACTTTTAAAAAAACTATTTCTAGTTGTATGGGTAAAACAATAAAATTTATTTTAAAAAAATATTAACATATATTATATATTAGTATAAATATAAATAAATTGAAATTTTAAAAGTAATTACATTTGACGCTTATTATTCTAAATCATTATCATCATCTCATCTCAGCTCATCTCATCGCTATTACTATACTATCATATATAAAGAGCTATCATGTCTTACACATTAACACATCATTGTTCGAAAACTTGACACATGTTCACCCTTATAAAGTAAAATTAACACATTCATTCAAATTAAAACTAATTAAAAATAGGAAGGAAACTTTATTTCTTATTTTATCTTATAGTTAATTAATTTTACATGATAAAAAAATAATATTTAAAAGATATATATTTCACACCAAATAAATTTTATCTTCAATATCTTTCGCAGTCTTTTGAAATTTATCATCTTATTTATTTCAATTTTGTTGAAGAACATATATATTTGTTGGATCCCTCTTCACATGTGGATGACACCATATATGATCGTAGAAACATAGACCAACTTTTGTGGGCTGCACTTTAGCACAGCCATTAGATTAGATTACGTAGTTACTTTAATCAATAACTTTATACTTCTAGATCATTTTCGATATACATTAAATATTAAATTATATTAGAATAATATAAAGTTTTGATATGATTCTCATCTCATATAATAACTATAATAAAATGTTAAAATTTCTCAATAAAAATATTTTTATTAAAACAAACTAGTTAAAATGTTTAACATTTGTTCCATATTACATATATATTTTATATTTGATAAAAAAATTTGTCCATAAAATTATTTTTGGTATTTGTACATATTTGTTCCAATATTTTATTTTTTCAGCCAAAATTGTGTAATGGTTGTATACATTGGAGAGGCCTTTAGAGACTTACATATCTCTTTATTGTTGTAAAAGTTGTTGGCAAAAGAGACATGCTTAACGATAAAAAGAACAAATTAAGAAAAAGAACTACAATCTGAGATGGAGTATTATGCAGTAACGGGTGACTTGGTAGAATGAATGAATTAATATGATTGTTTTATTTTCTATAAGTTTATTTTATTTGAATCTTAAAAAAATTAAGTATATGATAAAGGACATGTCAATAAATAATACAAAATATATATTTGATATTATATTCTTTTTATCTTTCTATTTTCAAGATACAAAATTGAAATATTTGCATTTCCTTTCAACAAATTTTTTTATTTTCTATTTTTTTTGTCAGATCTTGAAAAATGTATCGCATATAATTATATGTGATTTATGATAAACATTTGATATCAACAGACGATTATTTGTTAATGTTAGATCTTGATTCACATGATTACAATTTAATACATATTCAAATAGATAACATATTTACATGTGATGAGTGGATTTTGTATGTTTAATTTCATTTGCTATAATATTTAATCAAATATGATTTACAATTGAATTTAAATTTTTTATATATGATGAATTTTGTAAATGATAATCCACTTGTAATTCGACTTGATATTTATCGTACATTTATAATTAGTCTTTATCACACATGATTACTATTTTGATATTCAATCATAAAATTTTATTATAATTACGTGTGATTACAATTTTAATTTATTTTATAAAATTATTTTAAACTTATAATGTATATGTGATTATTTATATATGATAATAGTTTGTTATTTGAATTTAAAATTTGATTATTAATTAGGGTTAAATCACACGTGATTTAGTATTTCGAATTTGAATTACCCTTTAAAAAATTAAAAAAAAAGTTTATTGAAAATATATCATGTGTGATATCTAGTTAAAAAAAAAAATACTTTAATTATAATGATCCAATTTTATAATTTATAGACACATTTAATTTGTGAGAGATCAAATTTTTAAAAAATAATTGTGAAATAATCGTATCATTCATTGTAAATCTTTAGCATTCTAACTTTTCCCTATGTATATCTTGTAGCATATAATTCGGGAGTTGTCAAATATAAATTGGGGATGAAACGTACGTAAATAACAATTATAGTTAACCATGTATTTAATTTGCCTTTATCCCTTTAAAAAAATCTCCTTTTACACCAAATGTATTATAATCCAAGATACGCGTCAAATCTTTACATTGAATTTGATTATCATTATTTTCTTTTTCCTACTAAATAATTTAAGGGTACTAAATAATTTAAGGGTATCATTGAATGCGTTTCCTTTCTCCTCAATAAAAATCTCGTACATATATAAAAAATATATTTAAGATAAGTTTACTTTAAAATTAAAAAGTAAAATAAAATTGTGAACAACTTGTAGTTTTAATATCTTCTAAAAAATAAAATAAAATAATAATTAATAATTAATATTTAAAAACCATTTATATATCAGAAATTATTTTCTTGCTCTAACTATAATTATAATTATAATTATAATTATTTGAATTCAAAATATGTTGGTAAAGTATCTTCGAAAGTATGTTGGATTTCATCTTAAAATGGAAGATGCTTATCCCTTCTAACTTGATGATGTGAAGATTTTGTTGCATAATATATCTTATTTCAGAAGATTCCGCCGTGTATCATTCACTATTCATCTTACTTATATATAACTCTTTAATTAATTTTCGCTAAAAATCATAGAGATTTTCCTAAGAGGAACCTTTTTTCCCTTTTACAGGAGTACAGCGTGTAGCATGCCGAGTAGTTTTTCAGAAAATGGTTGCATTAAATGTTAGGTGCAAGTATAAATTCAAAACTCCTCTCGAACGGTCCTTTACATTCTCAACATTTCATCTTCTTCAACATAAACGCAGGTACGTTTTTTTTGCAAGATAAACCCTAACTCCAGAAGTATTTGTGTACATATTTCGAAATAGATATGCTTTTGCTGCTTGTAATTATTGAACTAACTATTTCTTGTAAGTTGCTGAAAGTGAGAAATAGTAGGGTTTTTTTTTTTTTTTTTTTTGGTTTTTGTAATATGAGAATGTTGATTGCTGTGCATATGTCATCACTTCTGTTGATAAGTGTTTGACTTGGAAAATTGTCACATACAATTCAAACATTAAGTTAGGGCATATACTTATTTCAACTTTTACTTTTGATAAGAAGCGAGTGAAAGTTTGATTTTTAAAATGAAACAACTTTTTATCAAAAACTGAACTATAATGACAAACTTGGATTTTATGTTACTTTCTTGGGATTTGCCCCTTTTTATTTTTCATAGCAGTTAAAATTAAAATACTGACATTGTGGCTGATTAGTATTACAATTTCTGATAAGTAGGTATTGGATTATTTTTTCTTTCTTGTTTGAATTGGTTTTAAGTTGGTGTGTTACTTCATGTTGCCAATGTTATTGCCATTCGTTTTTAACAACACTTCAGTTGTGACAACTGACATGAATGGATATAAGAGCAATGCTGTATGGAAAGAGATTCAAGAAACATCACTAATGATGACTTTTTTATTTATGAAAAAACACCGATTTTCTTCAAACTTCAAATTGACTTTCAATCATTTAGCCGCGTTGTGTTAACTCTGTTTTGTATGCCCTGATTGTTGCATTATATTAAAATGCAGATTTGGACTCACAAGGGAAGCTTTGATGATGGTTTAGCAAACTAGATTGGTACGCTATCAAAACAAATGCTTTCCATTAAGATAGAGTAGAAATATAATGAATTCTGGACGTGATAGACTAAGCAGCTTACCGGATGATCTTATCTATAAAATCCTCTCTTTTATCGGCATCAAAGATGTTGTAAAAACTAGCGTTTTATCATCTAGATGGAGGTTTATTTGGACTTCAATGCCTTTTCTCAATTTCTCAAGTAACGAGTTCCCTTCATTACCAAAGTTCTCCCAAATTGTTACTCATGTTTTGTCTCTACGCAACAATCAAATAGAAGTGGCCTCTGTCAACCTTAGCCTGCACGGAAGACTTTGCCATGCATTTATCAAAAGAATTCTCAACTACGCATTCTCCCACAATGTCCAATATATGACTATCACATGTTTGCTTGAGAAGAAGATTAGGTTCCCTCTATCTTTCTTTACTTCTCAATCTCTCAAACATCTCACTTTAATTGGATCTACTATTGATCGTTCGACGCCCACGTCAACTTGGGAGCTCCCAGCTCTAACAACATTGCATCTTGAACATGTCACATTGTATGATGAAGATGACGATAACTTTGACCGTGATGTGTTTTTCTCCAAGTGCTCAAACTTGAAGAATCTCACCTTACATAACTGCCGCATAATGGGTTCCCATGGTTTCAGTATATGTCATCATCAACTTACTAATCTCACACTTGTTAATGGAAACTGGGGATGGGATTTTGTCAATGTGGTTGCACCTAAACTCGAGAATCTGATTATCGTAAATTGTGATTGGGTACATCTCAGTTCTGCGCCCGACCTTACCTCCTTGATATATGGAAGCCATTATTCTTTTCAGTTCTCTGCAGACGGTTTACCTTCTTTAGAGAATGTAGATCTTTGTATTGCCAATCCCCGAGAGACAGATGCTGATGAAATAGTTCGTCTACTTCAACAGCTCCACAGTGTCAAATTTCTAACTCTTAACTTGGAAATTATAGAGGTATTTCATCCTTCACTATTTAATGACGTGCATCTTACATGGATTATTGATCACAATAGAAATACGTACTCTTGTGATTTGGATAAAACGAAACTAGTTTAGTTCTTTTCTATTAGAAAGATGTTTGAAGAGTCCTTAGTGGGTTAAGAATTAAATTACCTTGCATTGATGGCTCTACTCATTGGTTTCTTAAAATGTCACAACTGTTAATCTTGATAAGTTCTAGTCTGTCACAGATCATGATAATATTCTTAGGAAAGTAATTTAGACTTTCATACTCACAACAGTGAAGATATGGAAGGGCCTCAACTGAACACGGCATCATCTAATTTCAGTATCTAGAAGTGGATTCCTTATGTTATGTTGAGTATATAAGTTCTTTTCTATAACAATCTGGTGCAAAATTTAATTATATACGAAAATACTTTTTATACTTATAGAACTTGAGAAACAATTAGCCAAAATCGGCTTCAAAGCTGAAGTAACACTATAGAAAGATATGTGGCATATATTTATGTATGCACATCTAATGTTACAATGATTCTTATTAACTATTCTTCTATTGCTGTATATAATTTCCTGCTGTAATTTTATTTGCAGCTTCTTTCTTCATCTGTGGAAATAATCTTCCATCAACCTTCTCCATTTGTTAACTTAACGAGTTTGAAGATTTGTCCTGCAAACTTGGACTCGGAGGAGCAAAGGCAAAACAAAGGAATTATGTCTAGTGAAGTCAAAAACTATCTGCTAGATAGTTCTCCAAATGCCATCGTTACAATGTATTCACGTGAGGTATGTGCACCATGAAGAATACTTTTATCTGCCAATTATCATACTTGTTGCTCCAACTTATAAAGAAAATTATAGCATGCGATTGAGGTTAGAATTATAATCCTCATGTTAGATTTTTTCATTGAAGGTTGTGAAGTCACCTGACTAGCCTTAATCTGGCGACATTATGTCATTTCTCACCTAGTTGAGAAGCATTATAGGGTGTTTGCTCTAATTCTGGATGTTTGAAGACTCTTTTTTACTTTTTAGTGCTAAGTTTTTGGACAAGTGATATCTGAGGGGCTGCTAATCATAATAGAATGAATGATAATTTTCTTTGCTACAATCGCTTCTTGATTATCAGAATGCATGTCAGCTTAGTTAGAATGCTGAACTTCACATTTGGTGTTCCCATTGGAGGTTGGATCTTTAGTGGTGTATATCTTCTCTTATTTTAGTTTAATTGGCAAAATAAGGCCAACAATGGCCCATCAAACAAGATCGTGAATTTTTATAATAATACCATTGAAGGTAAAATTTAGAATAAAACATTTCCAGTTTCTGCATAATAATACCATTGCTGGAGGCAGTTGTTTTTCTAATTTAAATTTGTTTCCAAACATTATTATTTAAGGTAGTGTAGTTAGTTCTGATACTTATATTTGCTGTTGGAGCATATGGATTAAGTTTAAAAAATGTAGGTGTTTCTGTTATGTCCTAAAGTGAACCACCAGTGTTACATTCGTATTTGAAAGGGCGTTTTGATTGAGATTAAATGGAGGATAGTTTTTATTATTTCTATTAGTTCTTTAATATCATGGAAATGCTGCAGGAGATTAGAGCGGTGAGAGATACTGAATTAGCACGAAATCTGATGGCAGAACTATGGGTACTGCTAGAGCAGGAGAAAAGTAAGACCGACAGGGCTCATGTGGAGCAAGAGAAAGAAAAGATTTGTGACATCATTTCAAAGTTGCAGTACATTGATGGTTTACTAACAAAGCTACCGACATCAAATAGGACTACGATGAAAGCATGCTTTTCTAGTTTGTTGGCAGAAGCCGTCCTTGTGGTGAAGCAAATAGATCATGCCAGTGTCCTGTGTGATACCAATGGAAGCCATTCAAATGGTCAATGTTCATGAACTTGCTAGCCGTCTTCTTAGCAAAATTGGAAGTTTTTGATTTCCCATATAGTGCAAGTGTTCCAAATGCCAATTACGGGTTCTATATGCTCTTATATTTTGATTTTGGGTTCCAACATCTTTTGTTATTCATACACACACTTGTAACCCGCTCGTGCTACTTGGAATGGTAAATCATTATTCTTCCCTAACTTTGATACTTGCAGTGAGTGATTTGGGTTCTAATTACTGTCTTACCAAACAGTAATTGGAAAAAGTTTCTCACAGCATCTTTATATACGTTCACTCTTCTTATTGCGTTCTTACCATTGGGATAGAGTTCCATTAACTGGAAACATTCGATGTCACGTGAATTGGTGCAACTATAAGATCTATGCAGTGATGCAATAAAATAAACTCATTGCCTGTTTCGTTCCTTTCTACAACTCATTTTTCAATCTAGTTAGCGAAGTAATTACAATTAATCTAGAGTAGATTTTAAAAGTGTTCCATGTGGTTTGCTTATAATCACGGATATGACTCATTCTCAGAAATATTGTTTACAAGAATGGTTCATCATATACTGAATTGATTAAACTACCCTTAATCTTTCAATTGGTTTTAATATCATAATATATTAAATTAAAGGTTGTATTACGGTCATGATAGTTTCAAAGATGATGAGAGTTTCAAAGATGATGAGACTCAGGTAGAGTATGTAGATTGCGAGAGTTTCTTGTGTCAAAAGTTTTCCTAACAATGAGATAATTAGATGACGTGTTCCGCTAGCTAGTCTGCCGCAACAAGATGAAGATAACATTTATTATCGTTGGATATGAGATTCACGTCATAAAGGGAGTTTTAGGAAATATGAATCAAGAGAGAATTTGTTGGAATATGATTCTAATTTCTAAAATGGAGCAATTTGGAAATCATGTTAAACTTGGGGGTTAAGATAATTTGATGGAGAAGTTATTGGGTGTTGCCTATATAAATAGGATTATCGTGTTAGGGTTTGAGGTGAGAAGGTTTTGAGAGAAATAAAGAACCTATATTGAAGTCGTCTCTTTTAGTTTTGTATGGTGAATCTTAGGTAATTCAATAATTTCGATGGCTCATAAGCTCGCGTGCCAAACATATCCATTAAGAACCATCTAAATCGTTGACTTTTATTGGTAGTCCACAAAGCAAACTTGACAACCATCTATTTTACACTTAAGGTCTGCAATTCCATTTTGCGAGAGACCCATTTTTACACACTCGAACAAGAACCACCATTTCTGTAAAAGTTTTTAGAAAATACACTAGTCATAAAAAAAATTCATTGATAATCCTATAATTTAGAATATGATAAATATTAATTCTTCATGGTACGTGGTGGGAGATAACAAAATGTACTTATTTATTTTATATAATTAAACCATATTTTAAAAGTTGTTGAGCTTCTGAAATTATGTATTACGTAAGTGAATAGCGTTGGTCCTTGAGTTGTCAGCTCTTTTGTTCGATGAGAGCTTCAAGCCTGACTTTTGATGTGGTACCCATATTTTAGGAGAAAGTGATTTCAATTCCAGTGGCTGTTCCTGATCTCTCATTATGTAACATTCTTATTTGATATAGTTGGCCAGTTTGTTTTGATGTACTTATGTGGTGGAACCTATGCCCCTAGGTAAACTGTATTGGTGCTTCTGTAATGTCCTATAGTGATCCAATAGTGCCACTTCGATGTTGGATATTGGATGTTTAAATTGGGAATTTACGATATAAATGAAAAGTTTTGTTTCTGGTTTTTACTTTTTATTCATTTTTTTTTATTTTATGATTTCTATAAATTCTATGGTATCTTGGAAACTCTGCAGGAGATCGGAGCTGCCAGGAATGCCGCATTAGCACTTGAACATATCTAAAAACTACGAGTGTTGCTAGATGGGCTGAAAAGTGATTTAGATGAAGGGAAAACACGGAAGGAGAGACACAAAGCAAAGACACATGATAAAGGGAAGGAAAAAATTGAGAACCAATCAGGGACGGGAATGTCATGGCACATTAGGGGAAGGACTGAACAGATCCAGAGGTATCGAAAAGATCCAAGCGTGCAGATATGCACATGCGAGAGAAAAAAGGCTTCTTGTATCTTTTTTGAATTGGACTACATGGAAGGATTACTTAAAGATTTGCCCGCATAAGAGGAAGTTAAGATTAAATCATCTTTTGCTAGTAGGTGTGAAGAGGCTGACATTCTCATGAATGAAATAATAGATCGTATGAAGATCCAATGTGATGGGAACCGACACCGTTTAAGTATCCACTTTCATAAACTTGCCAAGGCATCACATCTGTCTTTGTAGTCTAATGTAAGTTCTTGATCTCCCATATGCTCATACGGCTTCAAAATGCAAAACACGGATTGTATCTTGTTTTGATTTCTGGCTCGTAGATCGTTTGTTTGATTTCAGGATCGTTGATCTTTTGTTTACTACTCCATTTCAATAGTCAGCAACCCGCTCACCCAACTTGGAATGCTGAAGCTTTGAATATTTTAAACTTGACCAGTTGATGAATGTGTTTTATTTTTATTATGGGTAACCAACACGATCAACTGATTTGGGTTGCACGTATGTAGTATGCAACAAACTTACCTGGTTGAAAATGGAATCGAATTAGGAGAAGTATTTGGTGTCATATCTGTATCTGCTATTTCTTTTCTTACAATCTTTGCTATCGACACTAAGCTCCCTTAACCAAAAATCTTAAATTGGATTGCAAAACTTATAACGGAAACATGAAAAATAATTAAGTAATTAACTAGAACGCGTTGCTTATTTCTAAACTTTTGTAGTTCAATTTATCTAATATACGAGTAATCGAGATAACCGTGATTCCATTACGATTAAAAACAATGACATGCACCATAAATCCATAATAGTTAATTAAACTTGTTAATTGACTTCCAGATCTTCAAAACCAAAATTCATTGGAGAAGAAATATTTTCTTTTAGGAAATCCCAAAAAAGAACTTTACTATTTTAGATGCCTAATAACTTATGGAATTTGCCAAGCAAGATTTGAATAAAATAAAAGCAGCCGAACGTAATTAGCATTAGATCACTCACAGTCGGTCCGTGGTGGGTAACCGAGCACGGACCCAATGGTAACCATGCTCGATTTTCGTTGTCACCGAAAGTACGAGTCCAGGACAAGAAGATGCGGGCGGGTCTCCATTATTACATTACTATTTTTCTAATTTTGAATTAAAAAAAAAAACCAATCATTAAAAAACTTTGGAACAATTCGAAAAAAATAAAAAAAAAATTTAACCATTTTTGCTCAGCGGCTATAAAAAAAATTAGATCTATTTTACTTTTATATAAATATAGAACTATACAATTTTTTAACACAACAAATTCATCAATTCATCTATATATTCACTAACACTATATTTTTTTCTAATCATGTCTGATCCAAACGAAAACTTATCATATATGAATCTTCTTAATTTCGGCGTTACAAATACCCTCGGTTTATCACCATCAAACCCGAATCAACCACAATCCTACATGTATCAACAATCGTATCACCCACAACAATCGCTTGAATTAAACCAAAAATTCCACCAATTTCAACAACAATTCCAACAACAATTATTCGAATCATCGGACAAAAAACGGAAAATAAAGAAATCAAAAGAAGATTTCATTGCGTGCCGGTCGTATTCAACATAAAAAACCTGGAGCCCTAAAAAAGAAGCGTGTTTGGCACATTGTTGGGTCGATATTTCGGAAAACTCCAAAAACGGCAACTCTTAAAACATTATAGTTTCCGGACAAACTGCTGAAAAATTTAACAACAATTGGAGCTATCAACGAGGTCTCATCAATTAACCAACTTTGTGTTCAATTTAATGCGATTTACAATGAACATCACCGCACGTGGGAAAGCGGGCAAGACGATCGGACTATCTATGATCGAGCAATAACCAAATTTGCATTAATCACCGAAAAGACATTTACTGTGAAAGAGTCTTGGGAAATCCTAAAAGACAAACCAAAGTAGTATATGCAACCACGAGTAGGTGGCCTAACGAGGCGATTATTTACCGAAGACCAAGAAGCTGAGAACGAGGTGGTTAATCTTGAAAACGATACTACAAATGAATTTTTTTTGGTGATAATGCGATTCCACGACCCTTCGACCGGTTGAGTACACGGTGAAGAAAAGTCACGAGAAGTCAAAGCTCTTTTGATGCGGAGAGTTCTTTTCGTGCAAGCGGTTCAAGACTCAAAGTTGTAGTGGACACATAGCGAGCTATAAAGATAGGATGAAAGCTCAACGTTTAGAAGTTGTGCTTTAGATCAAATAGGCCGAAAAAATGCATGCGGCACTTGAGTCGTTGAAGTTTATAAAAGAACCTACCGAGAGCTACAAGCCAAAGGACAAAAGGCGAATGAAGAAAATGAAAAAGTTTATTCGCAAAAATATGCGGAATTTGTGGACATTTTGAAAAATATGAAATAATACTATTTGAACATTTTTGAAAATAATTTCAACTATAATTCGTGAAATATGATTAGTAATCTTAAATTCAAAGCACTTTATATAACAAACAATATAAAACTATAAATGTAAACAATTAATTTATAATAACATATCTTTTTTATATATCTTAAGGGTTACTAATTTTTTAAAATAATAGAGTACTTAAAATATCCGATATAAACACTGATATTGAATAAATAACCGTCTTACTGCACAAAATATGTCTTGTTCCATCATAAATTAAAACCTATTCCATACATTTATGAAAATACAAACAAATTGTAATATTAATATAGTTTGTTGAATAAAAATTAATATAATATAGATGCTTTAATAAATCATATTATATTATATTAATCATAAGTCATAGACATGCTCATGAAACGTTAAAACCTTATTAATTGACTTGAAACCTAAAACTACATACCTAAATGAATTTTACATAAATTGGACGATGGTTTTTTATCCGATTCCTTTTGTTTCCGAATATACGTTTTTAATAAATATAACAAATATTAATTAATTAATTAATTAATAGATAATGTTAGTAGTATTATTTACTAATTATTTTGTTTACTATGTTTATCATTAAGATAGTTATTTGTTTTATTTTTTAGAATCATAATTTATGATGTCATCAAAACCCTAATTTTACTCAATTTAAAAAAGTTATTTTAATTAAATTATGACTTCTAAAATAATGATGTCACAATTACGATTCTTATATATTATTTAAAATTCTAAAATATAATTTTATAACATACTTAGAATAAGAAAAGTTTGCTTCAAATAAGATTAAAAATAATAATAATGACAATTTCCATAATACTAGTAATAATTTCGAAGAAATGTTGGGACTTCGGTATTAAATGTTGGGTGACCCGTTCGTATAAAGTCAAAATCCCTCCAAATTCTCTTGAAACCTCACATCCAGCGTGTATATATATAATACTGATAACTGAAAGCATCCTTCAGAACATTTCATCCTCCTCAAAGTAAACATAGGTAAGTCTTCGCAAAAATAAAACCTAACTCGAAATATATGTATAATTATATCTGAATATATGTAATTATGCATCTTTTTTTGCTGCTTGTAATTATTGACTTACATATTTCTAATTTTATTGATCATTATATGTCGATTATTGATAGTTTGAACTGATTGAATGTGTTTAGGGTTAATCTGATTTGATTTTTCTAGGGTTAATCATTTATACGTTATAAGATGTTAAGGATCTGTTAGTGATGTTTACTCTCATATTCTGTCATTAGTTGCAATACATGCGATATTCATTCTTTTTATTTTGCTAGTGATGTTTTGTGTATGATATAACCTTGCGATATGATCAATGGTACACATTTATCTACAAAAATAAACAATCAGTTTGAAGCATGTAGCTACTGGTGTGAAATAGTGTTTGTTTGTCTGTTTTTATTTTGATCTACTGATTGTGGTATTCTAATGATGATGGTTTAGGAAAATGACAAATAAGCGAAAGAAAGGACAATCGAAGAGAATGGATTCTAAACGTAATCGAAAGAGATCGAATGTAGAACCTGATAGACTAAGTAGCTTGCCAGACGATCTTATTCATATAATTTTCTCTTCTATTGGCATTAAACAAGTGGTCGAAACCAGTGTTTTGTCATCTAGATGGAGATATGTTTGGACTTCAATGCCTTATCTTGATTTTTCAAGTGAGGATTTCTCTACGCTGCCCCAGTTCTCGAATTTTGTTAAACATTTTCTCTCCGGCCGCAATAATCAAATAGAAGTGTCTTTTCTCAAACTCAGCTTTCGTGGAAAGGCTAGCCAAGTGTTTGTTAATAGACTTATGAACTATGTATTTTCCCACAATGTTCAAGAAATGACTGTTACATGCCTTGAGAAGAAGATTGAATTTCCTCTTTCTCTCTTTAATTCTCAGTCTCTCAAACATCTCACTTTGCGTGGATCTGGTTATTCTATATATTCTCTGACAGTTACTTCAACTTTAGAGCTTCCATCCTTGACAACATTGCATCTTGATCATGTCATGTTGTCTGATGATAGTAGTGAAAACTACATTGGTAAGTGCACAAAGTTGAGGAATCTTACCTTATGTCACTGCCACATGAAGAGAGCAGGTGGTATCAGTATTTGTCATCCTCAACTTTCTAATCTCACACTTACAAATGAAGATATCAACCCCCAGGATGTCAATGTGGCTGCACCTCACCTCAAGAATCTGTCTATTCTCTACAACAATGCTGTCACGTTTTGTTCGGATGGTTTTCCTTTATTGAAGAAGGTGGATCTTTGTTTTACCCATTTCCGTGATGCTTCTGAAGTTATTCTTCTGCTTCAACAGTTCCAAAATGTCGAATTTCTTACATTTAATGTGGAAATTATTGAGGTATTTGCTCCACGATGTTTATTATGTGCATCTTACAAATAATTTTAATTTTCAATGCAAACAATAGATATAATGTTGAAAACTATTAATAAAAACTTGGTGCATACATGGTTTTCTTATGTAAATATATATGTACTTCAATATTGAGGGGTGGTTGTATTTTGAGAGGAAGGAGGGGCAGACGATCTCATTCATTGATTTATGTTTTTAACTGCCCAGATTCGCTGCATTAGTGTGCATGTAAAATGTAGTGTTGCGAATCTGGGCTGTTGATCTCAGAAATCAACAACTGAGATCGCATGCCCCTTCTTCCCCTCAAAATGCAGTTGCCCCTCTAATCCCACACCTTCATGTAATGATTTGATCAACTGTTCATGTTTATGTTCTCTTTTGTGAATTTTTTTCAGCGTCTTTCTTCATCTATGGATCGAATCTCAAAAACACTTTCTCCATTTGCTAACTTGAAAAGTTTAAAGATTTATCCAAAATGTATAAACTTGATGGAACAACCAGAGAAGAAAGTACATGTTTCTACTGTAGTCGAAAACTATTTCCTAGCAAGTTCACCAAGTGCCACATTCACCATGGTTTCACGTGAGGTATTACTCCTTGAAGTATATTCATATATGTCATGTGTCATACATTTTCTTTAAAGATATAAACTGGATTATGGTGTTATAGTTCAACATAAAAGGTTTTGATGTAGATGTTAATGTCACCTGGTTAGCCTTGATCCAGTGGCATTCTGTTAGTTACTACCTAGTTGTGATGCTATAGAGGGTGTTTGTTTTTACTTTTAGAGGTTGCAAATGATTTTGATCAGGGTGACTGATTATCATCTTCTATAAAACCCCTTCTGGAATGCCTAAAAGCGCATTGGGATATCATAAAAGCTTAGTTAGAATATCAAATTTTATATTTAGTGTTCCCATTAGAGGGCCTGACCTTTAGTATTGGGACCTTTAGTACTTGTTTCTACTGTAGGAGAGGGGGGGGGGGTTCGGATTATGAACTTGTTTGCCATTATAGGACTACATATGTGAAAGTTTTATGTTATTTTAGATATTTGTTCAGTATTAAACATAACTTTGTCATACCTTATTAACTGTTTTTCTACTAAAGAAAGTCCTGAGAAACACTTATCTGTTTTGTTGTCTAACAAAATTTACAAGTCTGTTTATTGAAAAAATAAATAGAGTATAAGTTTCTGAATAGGGCATAAGCTTGTAATGTTCTTGTTGTATTATTTGTCATGTATGTATAGGGTTTACATCTGTATAGTTTATATATACTTGTTACCTTATCAATCATAAAATTTAAATAAAAAAATACAGGCCTTAAAGTTGAAAATAGAGAATAGAGTTGAAAGTATCTGTCCGTTTTTGTGCACCAGTAAGATGAAAGATGTATTCTGCATTCATACCAACAAATTAGGAATATATGTAATAATTGTTGAGTTCATCTGAAATTAGTGATTTACTCTAGTGAATAATCACGGTTCTTTGTGTTGTTAGTCCTTTTGTTCGGTGAGAAGTTCAACCACGAATTCTGATGTGGTACCAATGATTGATGGTAATATTAGTGTCAACCAGTGGCTGGTCTTGCTTTCTCCTTACACAATGTTCTTATTTAATATAGATTTGGCTAGCTAGGTTTGATGGATAAATGTGTCGGAACCTATACAATATGTAAATTGTGTTGCTGCTTCTGTTAGGTCCTAAAGCTATCCAATAGTACTACAGTTGTTAGAAGCTAGAAAAAATGTTTTAATTGGAAATTTTGACTTAAATATATGTGATATATTGTGTGTGTCTCTATGTATAGTATAATGGTTTTGATAAACTCTATCATGTCTCGGAAACTCTGCAGGAGTGTAGAGCTGCGAGGAACGCCACATTGGCACTAGAACATATCCCAAATATACAGGTGCTACTGAATGAGCTGAAAACTGATTTGGATCAAGGGAAAACGCCAATGGTGAGCCATAAGGCAATTATGCATAATAAAGGGAGGGCGAATGGTGAGAAGCAGAGGGCCCCAGTAGGGGCGGAAATGATACCTCACAGTGGGGGAACTATGAAACACATTGAGAGCTGTTGGGATGATCTGAGTCAACAGATGTTCTGTGAGACAGAAAGGGTTTCCCATATTTTTTCAAAATTGAGGAACTTGGAAGGATTACTCACAGAGCTTCCGGCATCGAAGAAGGTTAAGGTTCAAGCATGCTTTGCTAGTATGTGTGGAGAAGCTAACACTCTCATGAATAAAATAACAGAAAGTATGAAGATCCAGTGTGATCTGAGACGAAACCATTTAAGTACTTACTTCCGTGAACTTGCTAAGGAATTGCCATCATCTTCTTAGAAAATTGTAAGTTCTTGATTTCACATATGCTCATAATCAAGTCATCAAAATGGCAACCATACCTGGTCATGTTGTCTTGTGTTTTGATTTCAGGTTCCAACATCTTTTGCTATTCACTCCAGTTCTACGGTTAGCAACCCGCTCGTGCAAACTTGGAATCCAATTACGTAATTTCTGCAAATATGATACATCCATGCTATATCTTTTTGTTACCTTCTTACTATTGGGATATGCCCCCTCTAAGCGATACTCTTATATTGGATTGCAAAAGTCATATCTAATTTCATGTATGAACGAAAACACGAAAATGTTGCTTGTTTCCAAAGTTTTGCATTACAAGCTACTTTGTATATACAGAATAATTCCTTTACGTTTAAAATCAAGATAGTTAAATGTGCACCATAAAGAAAGCCATAAGGAATAGTACCGGCATATATCCTAGGAGATAAATTCTTTAAGCCATTGATGTTATTATTAATATACAACCAAGTTAGTGTTAATGTACACCTAACTAAATACAGGGAAAATAACCTGAAAAGGTAATTAATTTGACAATAAAGAAAATATAACTTTTGTCCCTGTTTTAGAAGGACTCATTAAATTGTATCATAAAAGGATTTAAGTTGTCAAAAAAGTTGAATTAAAGATAAAATTATCGTTTTTTATTTTTATATTTTTAATTAGTTTTAACTGATATAGACTTTATACATCATATATTTATTTAATACATGACTTTTTTGACACGACAAACATACTATATAATTAACGTCATGTTTGAACACTTAACTCTTTGAAACCTTGAAGCAGACATATTCGGATTATTTAAAACAGGAGTACGTACGTAGCTAACCCATTATTGCATGAAGACACAAGATATCACATTCTTTCAAAAATATATAGAAGTACTATTAAATTAAAAATAATAATAATAATAATAATAATAATAATAATAATAATAATAATAAATAGAAACACAAATGTAAGAAGCAATGTTGAAAAAAGTTAGTAATATACTGCCTAAACAACCAACATACTTACTGAGAGTGTTCAAAATTAACTCCTAAATATTGTAAAATTGAATGAATTTATCTTGAAAAACCTCACAAGAACGTATCTTCGTTTTTATTATTTTACAACGAGACTAGTTTTATGTGAATTACGGAGTGAATATGATTTTATTCTATCTTTTTTTTGGTTAATTTGTGTGGGCCATGATATGAATAAAATAAACAAATTTAGCTTAACTTCATATGGGCCATGAATTTATTCTATCTTTTTATTATATTGACTTTTGAATGTCGTTCTCGCAATTTCATATGGGCCGAAAAAGCTGGAGGCTGGAGCACAGTATAAGCGGTTACAGCCCACTTCAACTACAAGGCTAAAACGGCCTTAGGCTATTTTAATACGGTAACTTCAAATCAAATAAAAATGCTAAAAAAGTTAGGAGTAGAGAACCAATATAATTTTTTTATCATCTAAGAAACCTCAACTCCACTTGCATCTTTAGAATTAAATATATTTTAAAAACTGTGTGTCTATAACTTTAATCAAAATGCCAACTGTTGGTGTCATACTGTTCTTTTCTGTTTTGATATCAGGTCCCAAGTTGTTTGTTATCACCCCAATGAAATAGTCAACAACTACTTGCGTAAGATGGAACCGTGGGACTCTATTTAAGGATGTATTGTGCTGTCCTTGTGCAGAATTAAGCGGGTGAAGTGATTTGGGTTGTAATTCTGTATAATCTTTGAGTTTGATGCTGCCTCACAGAAACTGGATTAAGGAATGGGACTCAAAAAAGTTTTTTGTAACATCTTTGTATCTGCTAATTCTTTTACCAAGACTTTGTTACCTTGTGATTTGGGTTGTTGTGGAAGTGGTTATTAGATATTAGGTGCCACGAGCAATCCTTGTCGATTAACTTTTCGATAGTTACTTAGATCGAAAACAAACAGTGTCCAAACATATTTATCAACAATCACTAACCATTAATGTAGGTTTCCTCACACAGAACCGTTAGTTCGTTTTTGTAAATAATTGCACAAGCAAGAAAGTTGGAAAGGGTTACTATGCTATGTCTTGATATTAGTACTACTTCCTAAAAGGTGATTTCAGATTGTTTTTTTCCTCCTTATAACCGGTACGAGGCGAGAGTAATCAATCAAAATGTTGTGAGTTTAAGTTTGTTTCCGACAACGTGTATATAATATGTACATGTTCTTGTAAAATAATAGGTTAACTAGGATGTGTGAGTGTTGGTGTTTAATTAGAATATGACCCGTCAACAATACCACTTAACAGTGTAGTTTTGTTTCAGCATTCAACATAGCACGCACAATCTCCTTCGCCCTCCGTTATAATGTACTAAAAAAGTAGTTAGTCATAAAACTATTATTATTATTATTATTATTATTATTAATTATTATATTTTATTATTAGGTTTAATTAATAATCTCATTTCACTACGTCGCCCGCCTGGTCCCTCTGTTTGCCTTCTGTCTTTTGGTATCATTTGAATGTGATACTAAGCGATCACCTAAAAAAGTAAGTCATCAAACGATTACCAAAGTGCTTATTTACTTGCTCCGTATTTATTTATTTATTTTTTAAAGTGTACTCTATATGTTTATAGTCAGAAACTCAGAATGTTTTGTTTGTGTTACTAATCAAAAGGGATTCACGATTGTGAATGATTTATCAGGAATCGGTCCTTGTTAGGGCTAAATACACAGCATGTATCAAATCGGTGTATGGAAAGAGATTCATTTGGCAAAAAAATGTTATTGATGCTAATGATAAATGTTTGAAAGGCTGACTTTCATCAAATAAATGTTTGCTTACTAAAACAAACAAATACCAGTTGAGCATATTTTCCATTCAATATGTTTGGCTGTTGATTTGAGCTGAAATGCAGTAGAGGTTTTATTGACACTGCATTCCACTTTTTTCATGTATATTATCCTAGTATAAACTTTAATCGATACTCGAATGAGAAAGATTTATAATGTATATACACACACATAAAGGGAAATATATTATTAATTAATAATTAACTTAGGGGATGTTTGGCTTAGCTTATGAGATGGAGCTTAAGCTTAAAAAGGTTATTTGTGAAAGCTCCATCTCCCCTTGGCCACACAAAATCGGGCTTTTCTCCTCAAATAAGCTTGAAAGTATGAGTTTTTTACTTTCAGAAAGCTAATAAGCTAGATGATGTTTGGGATTGAGTATTTTAAGATGTTTATCTGCTTAAAAGTTAAGCAAGTAGCAACCTACTTGTTATTAAAGTACACATTCCTATTAAAATAAGCTGATAAATAATTCTCAAAGAAGGTGTTTGGATTGGATTTTCTGCTGCTTAGAGTAAGCAATAAATAGGTAAGCACTTCAATAAGCAATCGCCTAAAAAAACCTTTGCTCGAAAGGTTAGACCCGACATGAAACATCTTTTAGATACACATATCTTTCACAGGCTCTAGAGCTAATCACATATGGACCACTTGCTTTCGGAGTTAAATAGAAACCATCAACCCATGTATATAAGATCAGGATCAAATGAGCTGTTTTCTTTGGGTGAGAAGATAAAATTTAAAATTTTAATTCTTAAATAAAAATTATGTTAATTTGGTATTGTAAATCGACATTACAAATAGGAATTTTGTTTCACAATTTTCTCTTTTTATTCAAAATTTAAAGTTGTGAATCGAAACTTCAATTCTATTGTATCAATGTCTTCTCACAACTTATCACCCGTATTAGCCTCTCTTTTTATCCACTTAATTATAGGAAATGTTTCATTAATGTAACGACTTGTATTGACAGTTTTATAGCATGTTCTAATTAATCTCTATCAAATTGCAGCTACTGGAGTCAAAATAGAAGGCATGATGATGATGGTATAGGTGTATAGCAAACAAGACGTTAGAAGCAACGGAAAGACTAAAATATATATATATATATATATGCTTGTTTGTATTGAGGTAGAGTGGGGCGAGAATGGATTCCATGCATGAGAAAAAAAGAATGAATGTGGAAGATGATAGACTAAGCAGCTTGCCAGATGATCTTATCCACAAAATCCTATCTTATATTGGCCTTAGACGTGCTATTAAAACCAGCTCTTTGTCGTCTAGATGGAGATTTGTATGGACTTCAATGCCTTTTCTTGACTTCTCAAGCAGGGATTTTGATACGTTGCCCAAGTTCTCTAATTTTGTTACCCATGTTCTGTCTCGTCGCGATAATCTAGTAGAAGTGTTTTCAATCAAACCTCGTTTGTATGGAGATCTTAGCCAGGAGACTTTCAAACAACTTATGGACTATGCATTCTCTCATAATATCCAAAAACTGGATGTTGAATTCTTGCTTGAGAATCATACTGAATTCCCTCTTAATCTCTTTAATTCTCAGTCTCTCAAACATCTCAGTTTGAAAAGAGTCTACGTCTTAACAGATGTTAATCTGTATTTTTTTTCACGTGTCCTTACAACCACATCAACTTGGGAGCTCCCATCCTTAACGACATTGTATCTTGATCGTCTCACTCTAGGTCCTGATGACAGTCCTGACAAGTCCATTGGCCGTTTTTCCAAGCTTGTAAACTTGAAGAATCTCACCTTAAAAGGTTGTAAATCGAAGGGAGTGAATAGTTTGAGCATTTGTCTTCCTCGATTATCTAATCTCACTCTTACAAATGACTACGGGAGTTGGAATGAATTCAATGTGGTTACACCTCAACTAAAAAATCTGACTATAAGAAATAGTATATGGGAGCATTATCTGATTACCGCACCCAAACTTTCTTCTTTGATCTATGATGGTTCTCATCCTTTGTACCTTTCGACAGAAGGTTTCCCTTCTTTGGAGAAGGTGGATCTTTGTGTTTCCAGTCAAGAAGATATAGATGCTTATGGAATTGTTTGTCTGTTTAAGGAGTTTCAAAGTGTCAAATATCTTAAGCTCAACTTGGATATTGTTGAGGTATATATTTGTATTGCTCCTTGGTGTTTATCGTGTGCTTGTTACAAAGATTTTCAATCCGAAAAAATACTCCCTTAATTTCGTAAACCAAAAACGTATCAAAACGAAACAACTCCAGTTCTTTTTTTGATAAAAGGGCATCTTTGTGTATCACTTATTATGATGATTCTCTTGTTAAGTCAATTTGTAATATATGCTTGAAAAAAGCAGTGAAGATAAGCCCAGGTCTTGACAGAAAATGGGATTCCCCATTTCTGTATTTTAGTAGTGAAATTGTCTTCTTTAGAAACTCTTCTGCATAACAATCTGGTGTGTCAAATAAATAACAATGCAAGCTTTGGTAGCTCTGAAATTGTTGGTAATTGTTTTTGTATTTGAGAGGATCGACTCTACCGGGCAATTTCTGTTTTTCTGCCAACAATTAGCCCAACATCCTGCTGAAGATAAATACCACTGCAGAAGCGTGTGTTGTATACACTTATCTATCAATACTCATGAGTATTGTAAATTTTTTTGCAGCTTCTTTCTTCACACGCGGAACTAATGCCGGATCATCCTTCTCCATTTACTAACTTAAAAACGTTAAAGATTTCTCCACGATGGGTAGTCTCAGAGGAGGAAGAACAAAGGAAAGTAAGGATGTCTACAGAAGTCAAAAGCTATCTTCTAGATAGTTCTCCAAGTGCCACCTTTACATTGGTGACACGTGAGGTATGTACACTGTGAAGTATACTGTTATACGACATTCAACATAATGTTCCAAGTTGTACGTTAAGAAGTTTAAGACCAGATATTGGTGAAGTAATTTAAACCCTCATGCTAGTCTTACGTTGTGACCTGCTTTCATTTCTCACCCTAGTTGAGAATCAATAGATAGTGTGTTTTGTTACTTCTAAATATCTAATGACTAATTAGGTCTTCTAAATTTTTGTAGTACAAGACTTTACATCTTCTGATGGGTTGCATATGAAGTTAGGGTGAATGATAGTTATTTTGCAATTGGGATATCTTAAAAGCTTAGTTAGATTAATGAAGTTTACATAAGGTATTTCCATTGGAAAGTTGAATCTTTAGCTCATTATTTCAGCAATTTTAACGTACCCTAGTAGGATCAGAACCCAACTTATGCTAGGTTATGGACTGGTGACTCTTTGTTGGGCACAATAGGTGAATCATTTAAATGTCTGGTTCATAATTACATATCGGGTTTGAGCCCAGACACCCCCGTAGCCACAACCGCTGAGTGAGTCAGGCATACCCACCACATTATGGATAGGCAGCCGATTGTCGGCCAGTCTGGGTTGCCAGTTATCAACCTTTACCACAGATAATTACATATAAAGATCGGTGTAACTATCTTCTAGTCAAGGACATTCCAAGACAGATGTTTGACTGGTTTATAATTACATATAAAGACAGGGCCAACAGCTAAACTAAGGGCTTGAGATTCTCCGAAGGAGGGCTCAAGTTCAAGTCATGTAAGCTGCAACTCGTCGAGGCCACACGTCTTAGCCCAATAATCCAGTATCCTGGAGGGCTGGTGGTTTGCTTGGTTCCATGGGTTTGTGGGTATTCATGGAACCCCAGGTTTGCCTGCCAGGGCAACAAAGTTGGCTCGGCTATGGGTGGGACACCTTCCCGGTTAACAAAAAATGAGCCTTTTTTACAATATCTTCAATGATTAGTGAACCATGGCTAATTGCCCACGTCAAAAGTAAGATGATCAAATCCTTATACTACAATTTCAGCATCAGCCCATGGATGTTCTTGCGCTCTGATTATTTAACATTCTTATTTGCTATATGGCCATGCACTTCGTTTTAAAACACTGGTTCTTCTGCTCTGTCCTAAAGTGAACTATCCATGTTACATCTTTATTAGAAAGGCTGCTTAAATTGGGAATCTGTGACATATATTGGACTATTATTATGGTTTTACAAATTCTTTGATATCATGAAAAAACCGCAGGAACTTAGAGTTATGAAGAACACCAAAGAGGCACAAAAGCTTATGAAAAATTTTCAGGCGCGTCTAGAGCGGGAGAAAGCTATGGCCGAGACCGACAAGGCAAAGATGCATAAGCAAATGAAGGAAAAAGCTGAGAATCAGCTGCAGAACTGGGGAAGGGTGAAACATGTCAACAGATGTTGGAAAGATTTTAATAAGCAGATTGAGCACGGAAAAGACAAGACTTCTGACATCATTTCAGAGTTGACGGAGATTAAAGGATCCCTGAAAAAGCTGCCTACTTCAAAGAGGGCTGAGATGCAAACCTGTTTTTCTAGCTTGTGCGCAGAAGCTAACACTGTCGTGAAAAGCATTTTAGATCAGATGAAGATCCAATGTGATATGAAGGAAAGCTGTTTCAATATGTACTTTCATGAGCTTGCTTCAACATCAGAATCATCAGAATCATCTTCAGAATCTTCCTATTAGAAAATTGTAAGTTTTTGACATCTATTATACTCGAGTGATTCCTATTATCAAGTTGCCAATTGTTGGTGCCATTTTATTTTCTATTCCAGGTTTCAGGAACTTTCTTATCGTCCAAAGTCAGACAGCCCATGTCCGAGTTTAAAATGGTTTAGTTCAAGTTTCTGCCACTTATGTACTTAACTATTTTAAGATCATTTTGATGCTTTAATGCGGAACTAACACGGTTAAGTTATTTGTACCAGTTTTATATTTCCCAAGTCTTGGTGTTACCTTCTTACATACTACTGAGGCATTCTTCCCTCTAGTAAGTCGCAATTGATTATCATTAGTATTAAGGGGGGATATTTGTTTTTTTATTTTATAAAAGCTATTATATGAATTGAACTATCAAACTCGAATGATTTGCTAATATTTGGATGTATGAATTAAGGGGACTCACATGTCACTATTATCTTTTATACATACGGTTATTAGTGATAGTGATATTGATATTGATATTGATATTTATCTCCTAAAAATTTATATTTATATAATTATAATAAATAAACATATTAGATCTTTAGTTCATAAAAATAATATATTCTTGATAAACATTATGTCCTAAATTTATAAAAACGTAAATGACATTTAGCATTTGTAAAATCCTCTCTTTAGAAGTCCATGTTCTTTTCTTTTTTGTTCACGCCCTTCTCCTCAATTGTCGCTAGGTATCTTCTTCTTTGAGTATTTCATTCAAGTCTTCGATGCAAGTTAAATATTTATACTACACCTCCTATATCTCTACAAATACAATTTGTTAAAATTTAACTGATAATTATTAGTTACTAGTTAAATATGCATATTACACGTCCTATATCCCTATTTGGTTAAGAAACCAAACTACATATGTATCTAAGTCGATCTTATTACATTTTTTTGCGACCTTTCACATTAATATTTTTGTTTTAACCGTATTTAATTACTTATTTTTATTTTAAATGACTCGTATATATATACGAGTTTAAAACTTAGTATAATAATAACAAAAAACCCTTTTGAAGTCTCTTAAATTAGGGATATAGATTGATATAACAAGCTCAATCTAAACGGCATCTCTTTGAGGCCGAGGCCTAATTCTATTCTCAAACAACTTATTCACACTATTGTTAGACCAACTAGAAGATTAACAATACTCGCCCTATAGAGAAAACTAAAATAAACTATCATGTTACTTTTATATTTTTGTCACCTCAAAATTATAAACAAGACCAAAATAAATAAATAATTTTTATCCCCTTCATTTAAATTCGTACTTCCGCCCATGATATTTTAGTCCACACCAAAAGGACATGTCTATTTTTTTGTTAAATTGTTTAGGGTTGTTACATATTCGTCAAGAATCAATTTCAGTTTAACAATCAACTATACTACCTTGACTTTAAAAGTCAAATTGTGCCTCTGTTCCATAATTATGACTTTGGACAAGTCAAATTTAATATTTTGGGAATTATTAATCTGTAAGGCAATGCGTTCCTATATGTTAGAATTGACACCAGCTTTATGCTAGCTATTATAACTTCCTAAAAAGTGAAAACTCAAAATTAATATCAATTTCAAAATTAAGAATGAGCACATTGACCTAAAAGTCAAACTGTACGACACATTCTGATTTTTGTTAAAGATTGACTGTCTTATTATAAAACTTCACCAACATGAAAAGAGATACCAAGTTTGAACATGATCACATCCGATCCAATCTAATATACAATTATGTGTTGCTAAACTCATTGATTTCTTTATGTCATCTAAATTCTTCTATAAATGAGATCAAAATCACAACTTTATTTTCATTTGCCAACATATAAGTACGACCCACAAAATCACAATAGAAATTAAAACATAAGTATGCTTCTTATGTTTGCAGGTTTAGGTACATTGATTTGCGTTTCAATTATACGTTTTAGAGGTTTATACATATTTGTTTCAATTATACATAAGTATGCTAAACTCATTGGTATGGGGTTTAGGTAAATTGTTACATATTCGTTATTGTGTGCGTTATTATTGTTAGTTTAAATTGTATTTTTTGTCATGCGGTACCTTTTATTTAGTCTTTTCTACTACGTAGTATTATGTTGATTGAAATTATATATGCAATGTATTTTTTACTAATATATAACTTTTCGGTTGTGTTTGGTAGCAAGCATTTGGAAGCATTTTGGAGCGACAAGCGAGTAGTAGTTGGCGATTTGGTTGAAAAGCTTGTTTGGCAACAAAGCAACTAGCATTTGCAAATTTTCTAACCGCTTCCTGCTAAATGCTTGATGAGGAAGCATTTCAACTAGCAACTAGCATTTTGGTTCTGAAATTACCTATACACCCTCAAAAATAATATGAGTACATTATAAATAATGTGTAAATGCCCTTTTTCGTAATTTTATACTTTATAATTACTTATACTGCTACGTTACCAAACACTTTTTTTAAACAAACACTTACTGCTAACTGCTAACTGCTACTGCTTACTGCTTACTGCTACTGCTACGTCTCACCAAACATACCCTTCATGAATATAGAGGTATAAGACAGATATTACTATTCATAGTAGGTTTAGTATGTTGAAATCAATTAAAGACAAATTGCAACATACTCCGAGACTTACATATAGATATATATGATATGATACACATAATACATATATTATTTAAAAGCGACATAAACATAGAAATTAAAATCGAAGTAAATTAACACGTAAACATACAATATTTAATACATACACGTAAACTTACAACTTTAGTTGGAATCTTGTTTTTCTTGGCGTCTCCATAAATTTGCACTTATATGTTTCTTTAATTATTTTTATATACGTCTCATTAAACCTAAAAAGATGCATATAATTCTCGTCGATTGGTAATGATACCTTAGAAAGAGAACTACATCACCTGAAACGATATTCTTTTGGCTTACAAATATGCTCCACTTTGTAGAAAGCAAATGTCGCCTCGGTTGGCCTGAAAAGTACCACCCAATATACGAATTACAAAACGAGTGGTGACAATAAATAAATAAAAAATTACAAAATCCAAACTAGTAGACCTAAATCACCTCTGTAAATGTGCCTAAACTTAGACATTACAAAAAATTTAACTTAATTATCAAATGGGCCAGGATCAGAGCAAAGGATGAGGCATTGATGCCACGCTTTTGTAACAAGTCAAAATGCGTAGCTATTTGCCGGAAATCACATGAACATCCCATAATCACGCTTTGATAACAAAATTCAGCATGAATACGAAAAAAAAGCCACTTTAATTCGAATTTGGTCAATACCGGCAGTTTTGTGGTCAGGAATACAACGGGTAATGCTGTTAGCTTGCGGTATTTCACTATTTAAAGTTTTAAATGACCAGCCGGATCTTGTGTTTGACTAAGGGAATTGGTTTTGACCTGTAAGAATTGGTGCAACGTGACGGATTTTAATTGGTTTAAATATTTTCGGTATTGTGGTTCAATTTCTTGTGAGAATTGTGACTATTTCATGGAATGAATTATGACAATGACCATAACATGTAAAGAAACCCATTGACTAACATTTTCACTTTATCCCTTCATCAAAATTTTAAGGTAAATTATGTATTTATTGTTTAATTTTCTTTTCCAAATTTTAACCTACAAACCTAAATCTCATTAATTACATCTATCTCTATAAGAAAAATTGCCAAGTATGTCCATTTTGTAAGTTAGATGTATGCCTAAAGATATTATTGATATATAATTTAAAATCATTATACTATAATGAGAGATATTTAATGGGATCTATATATTATTCAATGAATTGTTGGGCATAGTTTTAGGAATGTATATCAATACTCGATCGATAATTCTCCTTATGTACATCACCTGGCCGTCATGTTGTCGTTTCTTGTGTTTGTCCCCGTCGTTTTCTGCTTTCACAAAACTTTCTTTGATAATATACTAATGTTGTAACAAAATAAAAATATAGCGGTCAGTAGCATAGTTTGCAAAATTGTGACGTCACAAGTTGTTGGCCGCATGGATGAATGTTCGAACCATGACCCTTCTGCACTATTTTTCCAACTTCATGCTTTCGTCAAATTCTTTATCTTCTTTTCAATTTAGTCACAAATGACCAAAGTACCCTTATGTTTTGTTGTTTTCATTTTTTGAAATAATTTATCTTCTACTACATCTCAATTTATTCCTGTATTTACTACTTTCAGCACTACTTATAATATATCTAATATATTTGACTTACAATTCAAACATAGAAATGTGACTCTTACACTTTAAAGATCCTAAGTTATGAAAGAGACTTAAGTCATCCCTTCAAATCCGAGATGACTAGGTGACATATGAAATATGGTGACGACAACAATATATCGTAAAAGGAGATAACAAATGGAGCCAATGACCCACTAAGACTAACATATCTACAATTACATCCCCGAGTGACAGTCAAAGGGGGGCATAACTATATTATTTTTATACAATTATTAATGTTAGTATTTCAAATATCTCAGTAATTATATTTTCTATTAGTGATTACTAATTTGTTATTACGTATAAATTTAGTCTCTTTATTAGTATTATTATACTCTACTGATAATTATTAATAAATATTCAATATAAGATATTCATATATATATATATAATGAATATTTAAAAAGTATAAATATATTTTTATACATTATAACATTCTTGCATATCACTAACATTATCATATTTATTTACCGGTATAACTTCTATGGTCGTTTTACGAGAATACCATGCTACTTTATCGTCGAACACAAATACAAATACACACAAATGAATTTGAAAATCCAAAAACATTAAAAATACTGAATAATAGGTGTATTTCAATATTTTTTCTCCAAATTGCTCCCAACCCTTTTCTTTTATGTTTACGTCCGAATCACTGGCGATGAATTGCTGCTGCCAAGTGTAAAAGCACAAGCCAACAGACTCGATCGAATTGTCATCTCTGCCTCATCGTTCCGTAAAGGTAAGGGTTTTTGTTCAAGGTTTTCGATTTTGAGGGTTTGTTCATGGTTTTCGATTATGGGTGGTCTTCCTGGTTTTACTTTGTTGTAGATAACAAAGAACCTTAACTGTTATGACAACTATTTATGCAATTGAAGCTTGTATTTGGAAAAAAAGAAAAAAACAAAACAAGATACTGTTGTTTGGTTCTTTGTTGATAGATTTTAAGCTTGCAATTGATTGATCAATATAATGGTATTCATGTGTTCAAGATTTTGTGGATTTAAGGTACAAGCGTCAGTGTATTCTAGATTTTATGTTGCATTTTTAATAGGTTGTATCTCAAAATCTGCTACGTTCATTGTTTCCGAGTACCCCACATCAATGCAATGAATGAAATCGATATTTGTTTCTGGGAACGCTTGATGTCTCTGCTACATTTATTGTTAATAATGATCCTTCTTCGCAATATTGTATTTATATTTGCATTGATCTCAATAAAGGTAGGGTCACTACTCACTAATATATGAAAGCTTACGTTTATAGTTTAAATTGGTTGATGTAATATTGAGTTCTTGTAAAAATGATTGGTTAATATTTGTGATCCATTTTTCTGCTAATGTGGTCTTGCTATACTGATTCCAAGTTTCCAACTAGTTCCACAATTTTCACTTCCACAATCTATTGTCAAATCAAATTGTATGACAGTGGCAGATATGGAAGTAAATTGATAGTGAGTGACTTAATTAAATTAATTAAATTAATGACAATTAATTGTTTTTATTTAATTACCATTATGAATATTCTTGTATTTTCAATCATGGTGTTTTGTTAGGAACAATAGAGTTAGAATTTTTTTTAAAGACTGTTTTGGAAATGTAAGTTTTTTGCTTGTAATGTCAGAAGGTTAGAATGGTCACTTACTGTCATTCAGGTCATTTACTACTATCATTTGTTTTATTGCTGCATGTTTTTCATTTAATATGTTTGGTTATTGTTTTGAGATGAAAGATACTAATTAGAGTTGGACCGGTTTTTATGACTTGCTTTTTTGAAAAGTTAATGGTGAATACCTTTTAATCATTTTAGGTAAATCTTTTTGAAATTTTTTTTGATAAAAAGGTTTACAAAAAGCTTGAAAAAAGATATCATTGGAGTTGCTCTTATTGTACATGGATGCGGTGGTGATTTGTACACCACTGAAAGTTTGTTGTACACCCATACAACACCACTCATGCTTTACTGGTGTTGTACATGAGGTTAATTGTATTTTACATATGTTAAATTAGTGGTATGTGACTAATTCTTGATGGTGCACAAGTCACCACCTGGATGGAAAAACAACCTGTGTGTTTACATATAGGGAAGAATGCAAGTTGCATAGGGACATAAGCGTTTAATGTCATATTCATCAACCAATATTAAAAGGAAAAAAAAAACTACTTTCTGCTTTAATATGCCATTGTTGGCTTTATTTTCTACATGAATATTTTGTCATATGTATGTGTATATTGTTATACTTGTATGAATTAACAGATAAGGTTTTTTAGCATGTTCTTATAGTTGCATTCTATCAAATTGCAGCTTCTAGAGTTAAAAAAAATGAAACATGATAATAATGTTGATACTTTAGTAAATATTGCTATAGAAACAACGAAAGACCCTAATAATCATAATATTCTGGTTGAAGCAAATGATATCTATTATATGTATGAATGCATGTTTGTATTTAGGTCAATTGGGGGAGAGAATGAATTCTAGCTGTGAACAAAAGAAAATGAAAGTTGAAGCTGATAGATTAAGCAGCTTACCGGATGATCTCGTTCACAAAGTCCTCTCTTTTATTGGCACGAAACATGTTGTGCAAACAAGTGCTTTGTCATCCAGATGGAGATATACCTGGACTTCAATGCCTTATCTCGATTTCTCAAGTGAGGATTTCGCTAAGTTACCCATATTCTCCAAATTTGTTACCCATGTTCTATCTGGCCGCAATAATGAAATAGAAGTGTCTTCTCTCAAACTAAGTTTTCGTGGAAAGATTAGCCAAGTGTTTGTCAGAAGAGCTTTGAAGTATGCAGTCTCCCACAATGTCCAACAAATGACTGTTTGCTTTCTTGAGAAAGATATTGAATTTCCTCTTTCACTCTTTATTTCTCAGTCTCTTGAACATCTCAGTTTGACTTGTTATAGTACTTACTTTACACTGACATAAACTTGGGAACTCCCGGCATTAACAACATTGCATCTCAGTTCTGTCAGTTTGTGTGATGACAATTCTGAGAAGTGGGTTGGTGTTTTAGCCATGTGTGCAAACTTGAAAAATCTCACTTTAAACCGTTACAAAATAATGGGATCAAATGGTTTAACTATCTGTCATCCTCGACTATCTAATCTCACACTTGAAAATGGGCATTGGAGTGATAAGGTTGTAAATGTGGTTGCGCCTCAACTCGAGAATCTCACTATAATGAATTATTCTTGGGAGTGTCAACATTTGGTTTCCGCACCCAACCTTACATCATTTGTCTATAAAGGTTATCGTTCTTTGCAGCTTCATACAGACGGTTTCCCTGCATTGGAGAAGGCGGATCTTTGTGTTTCCGGCCCTCTCAATTCAGAGGCAGTTCGTGGAATTGTGTGTCTTCTTCAGCAGCTCCACAATGTCAAATCTCTTACACTTAGCTTGGAAACTGTTGAGGTATTGTGGGTACTTACATATATCCAACATATTTGCATCGTTATACACTTATATGAAGTAATTGTATTCCCATATTCAGCTTTTGTGTAATACAAGTTAAGCTGCTTGGGAAACAATCTTGATAAGAAACATTCACCCTACTTGCAACTGCAAGTTCTCTTTTGAATGCAATAGTTAGCCAGACACTACTGAAAAATGGACTCTACAAAGACATTTTGCATACAATTTGAAAATGATTGGTTCATTGAAGGGAATTGAAATGGTAGTGGCAAGAAGAATATAAGGAATAAAATGATTATTATCATTGTATTACTAATATAGTAATCTTTGGTTAACTAAAAAGGATGCTACACTTAGAGGTGGAGATGTAGAGTTGTCAGAGGGGAAGTGGCAATGACTTTTTCATCTCCCCCCACCACCCACACACACACCAGAACTGTATGCGTAATGGAGTATTACCATAATGTAGGATTGCATTATAATAAACGATCCACTATATTTCAGTATCTTAGTCATTCCTCGTGTCTCTTGACCTCCAATCAGGTATCCCTTTATAAATTTGTACAAATAATTATCAGGATCACATTAACTGTTTTTGTTTTCTATGGATAATTTTTTTTGCAGCTTCTTTCTTCATCCATGGAACTAATATCACATCAACCCTCTCCGTTTTCTAATATAAAGAGTCTAGTGATTTATCCAAAAGATGTTTGTGAGCGGACCCTCCCAAAGGAGAAAGTAAGTATGTCTACTGAAGTCAAAAGCTATTTGCTTGATGGTTCTCCAGGTGCCATGTTCACCATGGTCTCACGTGAGGTATTTCCCATTCAACTGAGTCTCTCTTCCATTCTAATTACCTAAAGTTTTTGTTTGTGATAGATTTAATCTTTTGATTTAATGCATCCATGTGGTGGAGCCTATGCACTAAATTTGTTTAACATGTTGATCCATCTGCTATGTCTTAATTCCAACCACGGGAGATATTTATTAATTAGGCATTTAAATTGGAAATTCATGATGATAATTGGAGAGTGTTATGATATATCCTATAAACTCTATGATATCATTCAGGAGATTCTACTACCAAAACATATGGCCAAATTGCATGTGCTTCTTGAGCAAGAGAAAGCTAATATTGAGACCAACACAGCTCAAGTAGAGCGAAGAAAAGTACTAAAAAATAGTTGTTGGAAAGAACTAAGTTTGCAGTTAGAGCAAAGGAAATCAGAAGCGCGGGACATTATTTCTGAGTTGCAGCTAATAAAAAGATTGCTGAAAAGGCTGCCTGAATCAAAGAGGGCTATGAGTCAACCATGTTTTGCTAGTCTATGTGCAGAAGCTGACACTGTCATGAGTAAAATAACAGATTGTATGAAGATCCATTTTGATGAGAATCAAAGCTGTTATAGTGTTTACTTTCGTGAACTTGCTACAAAATTTCAATCACCGTCTTAGAAAATTGTAAGTTACTTATGACTTAGATTCACAATCAAGTTATAATTATTAAAGCCGTTGTTATTGTCCTTTTGTTTTGATTTCAGGTCCCAGATTTTTTGTCATTACCCCAAATCATTTGTCAACAACCTGCTTGCGCAACTTGGAAAGGTAGCTTTTATTTGTTGGCACTTATGGACTCGACTACTCAAGGATCTATATATATATATATATATATATATTTGCAGATTTTGTATGATCACGTAATTTGGTTGTTAATTAGTAATCTCTCTAATGTTTGATCAAGGGATTTTGGTTTTATTACCCATTAAGCAACAGTCAACAATCCACCCTGTGCGTTTAAATGGTAAAGTTTAAATATCCGCTACTGATGGACTCAACTACTCAAGGAGTGATGTTTTGCTGCTACTAAAACTATCCAAGTGATTTTGGTATTAACTATGTAACATCTCCTGGTATGATTGTAATGGGATTATAAAAAGTCTCTTTCGTTGTTTTCTTGTCTACCAATTCTCATTATTCCCTCCATCCGGTAACTCAAAATATATGATCATAAATATTTTTATGAGATACCTGGAAATGTTTTTAGCAAGTAATCTATGCAATTGAGTCATCCATGTGTATCGAACCTTCGTCAAGATGGTCTAGTGACTCTTTCAGGTTGAAACCTTACTAGCTGCACATCTTGGGGTGGTCATGGAAAGAGTCATAAACGGTGATGGGAATACTCGGTTAGGCCACGTACATTTGTGTAAAAAAACTCTTCCTCCCCGAATAACTGAACAGGAAAAATCACATTCATTTATTCGTTTATATTACATTGTACAGTTATACCAATTAGTATTGATAAAATATATGCTACAAACTTAAATATAAAACAATTAAATTAAAAAGTATAAAATTTTGTTCAGGCAAACTAAATTTTGGTTGGATGAATTTTATAAGAAGAAATTATTTTCGCAGCTAGTTCTACATAAATCACCTAACTTATGTTGCTACGTGCAACCAAGTGTATTTATGAAAGACTGAGACTGCTGGTGTGAATTGTGAGACGATTGATTGTACGAAAGACTGAGACTACTTGTGCTCGTGTGAATTGTGAGACGATTGATTGTCACATCAGCACGATTGATAGTCGTCCCATAACTACAATAAGAGTCTTACTATTTTCTTTAATTTTATTTTTCTTTAAAAATAATTACATTTGATTAAATAAAGCTAAATAAAAAAAATTCAAAATAATTTTGTTCATTAGATTTTTAAAGTAAAGTTCAAATGAATACATTACACTTTATAACGAATGAATCCTAACCATGGAATATGTTTCATCAACAGTCCAGACTAGTTCATGCAATTTTCTATTTTCTTTAATGTACGTGAAGTGAATGAGCGGAAGGGTATTTAGTTCAATTCATATGAAAGAGGTCAGACCCTATCATCGTTCATTCGATCTTCATTCTCAGATTAGTAAGTCATGTCATTGGATTCCATAACAGAGCAACTAACTATCACCATTACGCCCATCATCAATGTCACTATTAACCACCATTGTCTCCTCCACCACCGCTGCCATCTCCTTCGCAATCGCCGTCGTCTCCATCACAACCACCTCCGTCATTGTGAACCTCTGTTGCCGTAGTCATGAACGTATTTATCCGCTCGATCTACTACTGTAACTTTTTTCCTATTTTTGTAGGAATAAAAAACTAAATAATATTACAGATATAATCGACTGTATTTTTCTTCTCGACGAAGACGGAAGTTGAAGATATGTTTCTCAAACGATTTTCGAGCGCTCATTCTTCTTCAAATGGAAAAAAAAAGAAAAGCAAGGTTTTATACGCCTGTGTGTTGCGACTGAATAAATTTAAATTACTAATTCATGATTGATAGATCAAATACATTCGTTAGAACAGTCGTTTTAAAGTTAACACACTATATTGTTTATGAAGGTCAACTTGAATTTGCTGAAATCTATAATTGTTGGCTACTCAAGCATAATCAACTAATAATACATCTACATAAAGAATTATATAATAATCGGATAGAAACAGAGATACAACTTACTATTCACAATGTGTCGAAACATTTCAAGGAAATATTTAAACTTAAACAATCAGCTGAATTATGTGGTTAATATTATTTATAGATTATGCTGGCACCAGCTGATCGTTGTATTATGCGGGTTGGTAGTTTCCGCTCAACAGACCTAATCAATGCAAGTTCAATTAAGGATCACTATATCACTAGATTATAATAATGTTTTTTATTATTATCTTGTAATATGGCTATGATTAGGAAATAATAACATAAATTTGGTTGATATTAAATGCAGTTTATTATGAACCATTTAGAACTTTCAAACACTGAAACAGACAACATGCGTGGTTTGAAAACAACAACACTACAAAAAGAAATCAATATATCTTATGTTATCAACAAGTTGCAAGAATCGTAGGCTGAAACATTGGCAGGTGACATACTCGGTGACAAAGAAGAGCCGTCAATTTTGACCAATTACATGTCTCACATGTATATGGCTATGGGCAAGTTAAGCGTACTTGAGAATTTCATGCATTAGGTACTACGTAACCTACATTAAAAATATTATCATATAATACTTTAATGATATGTAATTAAATTAAATATAAAATCTGCAAAATATTAGTAATAGACCAGTAACTTCATGTATTTACAAAATTAATGTCCGTCACTGTTAACTTGCAACTTCTATATACTTTTATTTACAGGCAGATCAACTACGTGAAACGTCTTTATTAAAGATCCGTCAAATACTCACAGTCAAAAAATGCAATAGCCTTGATAGCAATAAACGACTACTTTGCAAGATTTGGGCATTAGAAAATCTTTGACAAGTTCGTCCTAAAACATGAAACTATAGTAATTGATAACAACTTCATATTTCACAGCAATGTGTTTGCACTTTCAATTTTTTTTTTTATATTAATTTCAATCTTACTTCATATACTTTTGTTACATCCTTTTTTATATAACATTAATTGGTTCCCTCAATAGGCGTAAAGTTTGTTCAATTTTACGTATATGTTATTTTAATTTTATTTTAATGCAGTACATAACAGTTACAAGACAAATGCAGAGGTCCATTATGTTGAAAGTTCTTTTTCGCAACTGTTTAAATGGGTTTAAGTTGGTAGTAAAAATCGAAAAATGGATCAAACACATTGTATTTATGCAGTAGGTCCATTATCTTTATTTTAAATCACCTCTTTCTATTTGTCATTATATTCTATTGTGTATGTACTTCCTTCTATTGTGTATGTAGAAGTAGCTACATTCTGTTGCTGCAACCATGTTACTGTATCTTTACTCATTTTCCTAAGTGTACATTCTATCTGTAGCTGTTCAAATTATTACATTCATTTTTTCTATCAAGGCTTCAATTTGAGGGTTATTGCTGTCGACATGTTGAAGCAGTTTTCAAAACTCAACAAAGAGAAAATCGTTTGCCAGAAGTTGATTATTTAACATCTGACACTAATGGTTTATAGATTGTTACCATTGATGAATTCTAACTTTACTGCACCAAAATCATTTAATAGAACAATATATTGCAATTTAGGTTATTATCTAATTGGAGAAAAAAGACAGAAAAGGATCTTCCAAAGTTGGATGGTAACGTTCACTTCCAACATTTTCCTTCAAGAACATCATATGACTGAAAATATACCACCATTGCATATGTTCAATTTTGTTACAATTCTAAAGCTACAATCATTTTTACGTAAAATACCTGTCTATCACATCTCTAATTGCTGTCTTTGACATGTAAATCATCACTTCAACACTAACATTGTTCATAAAACCGAAACCGACCCATAAACGAGTTAACCGACCCAAACTAATAAGCGATGGTTCGGTTATTGATTTTTGAATTAACGGATTAATTTGGGTCAGTTATGGTTAACATATCAAAGCCGACCCGAATTAACCGACTTTAACCGCTATAGTATACATATGCTACGATAACGATATATATTATGTTTTCATTTTCTGTTCTTGTTTGACTATTATGTTTGGAGATATAACATGTACAAGCATACACCCATCTCAAGTAATTTGTAATGATGTAAAAATATTTGCAATAAATTGTGTTCTAGTGCATGATTGATGATTATATGATGAATGTGAAAGTGGCTAGAAATAAAACTCGAGTCCTTTACATGTTTCTTGAACTCTCAGTTAAACCGTGAATTAATTTTCCTCAACATCCCAACCTTCATAGGTGTAGTATGATACCAATTTAATCAGTCGAATTTAATTTTGAAGTTTGCATATTTTGCTGTGGATGAATAGTTGGCAGAAAGAAAAAATCGATTGGAAACAGAAGTGACAAGTTTTTATAAAGTTAACATTTTTCACTTCAATTTTTATTCTAATTTCGTCCAAAATCAATCCCAGCTTGAAAAATAAGAGGCTCTAATTACCTGTAAGTATCACACTTACACGTCCAGCTCTCTTTAAATGAATCCTTAAGATTTCTTTTGGTTTCATTTGTAGGCTTGAGCCCTTTGTTAAAGGATGTCAAAGCCCAAGTCTAGATTTATTGAAAATTGAACAAACATGGGCCCAATTAATGATTGTTGGGCTAGAATCACAAGCCTAAAATTTTGATGATTAACTGTTTTAATCGAAAGAAAACAACCTCTAGAAAAAATAACTCATAACCAACCCATCTATCAACCGAAACTGATATATTTCTATTATCACTTAATTGAAAATTTTGATTTAAGTTTGATTTTGAGTCATAACCGATTTAAAATGACTCATATTCACCTCTACTACAATATAAAATGTTGAAATATGTAGCTTTTACCTGTTCCGGAATTAGAAGTTCCAATCGGAGCATATAGGTCGTAAATGGATTTGTACGGATATCCACTTCAGTCGTGTTCGTCGGTTATTTGAAAGAAGATACATTAATTAGTTATTAATTATTCATTTAAGAAGCAATAACTTAAAGGGACTTGTCATACTTATTCGGCGAGATGGGTAACCAACCAACCACATGTTCTCCGCCACATGCACGCAATTATAACTCAGAATATGCTTCGTTGTTTCAATCTTTATTTTTTAGTCTCAATTACCCTCAATTTTATAAGATTTGACAATTATAACCCTCATGGATACATTGTTTCATACTTATCCCCAACATGGCAACATATAGACTCTACATTATGCAAGGGTGATGTCATATAGAGTACGACACTCGAAAACCAAGCCAATGAACCGTGTGAATTTAATTATACTTTTCTATGAGATAACTACAAAATCGAATTAAGATGAGTGTCTTTTATTGTTGGTGTTGAGATAAAAATGTTCAATTATAACTAGAAGATTAGTTATTAACTTTATCGACTTCATCTGTAATTTTTTACAAGTTAAACAAATCGATGAAAATCATGTGTTTGAATTACCGTAACATTACTAATATTGTGTTAGACGCTACTTATTTAGTAAAATAGTTTAACTATGGAAGAAAAAAATACATACACGTTTAGTTGTAATAAGAAAAGTTTAGCTTATTTCTATTGTTGACAAGTTAAAGTGTTATCGTATTCGTCTAGAAAAAAAACAAAAATTGCGTTACTATGAGATCACCCCTTTCATTCTGGGGTGTTATGTTGCATTCATAGACGGTTGATATTGAATCGGTGATTTAGATAATCCACAAATTTTATGTTTTGATTTTCTTGTATAAGCAAAAATTTGTATTCTTTTTTTATAAAGATTAAACTAACTTATAATTAATGAACGATTCACTTTCCTATTAGTTGTTAAAATAGCATGTAAAAGACATTGCATTTTTCTAGCGTTATTTAGTTGTTACGCCCACGTCGCAAAAAAATATGGATCTTGTTCTTTTTAGTCATGCCAACAACATGATACGGAGAATCAACTTTCTCTCGTTTTCCGACGAACTTTGCATTTAAAGTTTACTTGTAGGAAGTGCGGTTGTTTGGTACTATCGAGCATAATCTTTTTTGGTCCACGACTTTAAAGAAAGAAAAGAGACCAATATGCGCTGTTGGTATTTAGCAGTGACGCGCATACGTAATGCATGCATTAAGTTTCATTGAGTTCAATGGATTGTCACGTCATCGTTTTATTTTTTCATACAAGTATTTCTTCCAACGTTTGTAGGCCATATAACTCTTAAGTTCAATGAAATAAATACATAAAATAGGTAATGATAGGACTCCACATCCACTGAACATTTGATGGCCGTCAAATGAGGTGTTTTACATGCGTCAAATAGATTCATACGACTCTCAATTGAGCACCATTCCAAATACTCTAATTATCTTATATTGACTACCATTAATTCAAAAGACTATGGAAATATTGATTGTACCAAAATACTCCAAGTAATATAAGTATCGGTTTCATATAAACCAAATCACTAAATTTGTTAAAAAATAATGTTGCTTGATGAAAGATGGTATACACATGAAAAAAATGATAAATAAACGGCTTTATAAGTGTGATAAATTAAAGAGAACAACAAAGTTAAGAGAATATAAAAGTATGTTATTCGTCTCAGTCATCAAGTGTATATAGAGTATAAATATAGGATATTCTTCAATCAATAGTCTCGTAATAGAACTAATCTATAGTCTCGTAATAGAACTAATCTAGTTTATATGATAGCGGATACGAACATCTATATTTATCCACCACACTTCTCATTGGATGTATTTTACTTAGAGAAATTTATCTCGTTAAAACCTTACTACGTAAAATCTAACAAGATAAAAACATAAAGCAAAAAAAGCGTACATAATCTTTCAATGCTCAAGAAAATATTATCTCATTAAAGACATAAGCGAAAAAAATGTAACATGTATCCCCTCGCCATGATAAATACATGACATGAGCTCGAAGCTCAACCCAATGTTATAAGCGAACTTCTTAAATGTTGAGGAGGTAAGTCCCTTTGTAAATGATCTTTCACATCGTCACCAGAGCGATTTTCTTGAAAGAATATATTATCTTCACAAATGGTAAGACTCGTGATGATGACTTGTTATAAAACAAAGATAATAAAAAGAAGAAAATAGAACTATGTTATTCATCTCAGACATAAAATATACATAAAAAATAAATATTTAAAAATTTTCGAATTTTAATATAACTTTGACTGATCTTATATGATAGTGGATATGAATGTGATAACAATCATAATATAGTTAAAAAGTAATTTTCTTTATTTAGAAGAAACTAAAACTAACGAATAGATAATATCATTTTTATCATATTAATCAAACTAGATCTGCTTGGTCAATGTTATTGATGTTTTATCAACAAAAAACACAGAACACAACTTTTTTTCTTGTTTAGGACACGTAGGTTTAAAAAGTGTTACATACAAAATTACGGATTGCATTTTGCCATATTTTAATTTAGTCTTTCTTTTACACGTAATCGGATTTATTAGTATATTTTAATGGAAAAAACATTTCTGAATACGGATACTTAATAACTAAGAATTTTTATTTGTTTCAATTTAATTGTCTATTTCACAAATAAATACATATAACTAATTTAATTTACTTGATTATCCCTAATGTATATACATAACAGTTTAACATACATATTCATTACAATTTACTTTTGTACGAGATGATAGTATTACTTTACTTTTTACACACATTTTAGTGTGTTTTTTTTAACAATAAACTTAAAACAAAAGAAATATACATTATATATATATATGGACATCTATTATGTATAAAGAAAGTACCATATGAATGTGAATTATTAAATAAGAATGTAAATAAATATTGACAGGATAATCAATAAGTTGCGATATAAAATGTAATAATGTAGGAATCACTAGTAACTACCATTGCTTAAAAGATAAGTGTATGTAACGTGTAACGGGGTGTGTGAGTTCTCTAAATTTAACGAGAAAAAAAACTCAATGGCTATATAGAAAATTGTACGAATTATGAGACCAAAGGTTTGTTTTGCACAGGTTTACATCTTATGGGCTAAAAGTGTAGAGTTTATCAAACCTGAAGGCATTTTTATTGAAGTCTCCGCCGGAATAAATTATACACAATCGCTTTTTTGGCTATAAATTGAGCAACAAGTAACAATCACGCTTCACGTTCACATCGTAAGACCTTCTCTAGCAACTGAATCATTTAATATTTTCTTCAACAAATGGGTTTGAAGGTATTCATGTTTCTTCATTGTTCCTTTTAATTTATTCTAATTTGTCACTACTTTTACTGATATATACTGAAAATTTCAGTAGCCCTTATGATATTAATAAAATCCCCAATTTTATATATGTGTGATCAGTTAAAGTTGCTTTTATTTTTTTTTATCAGTAGATCTATTGTGTTTTCGTCATACCTGCCATGAATTTTACTTATTTTAGTTTTTATGCTATGAAAGGATCATGATTGGGCATGATTCTCGTACTGCCACGTATCATGATACATATGTTTTGATGCATAAGCCCTTTTTGATGCCTCAAGTGTCAAATTTGGTGCATCAACACAGGTGTTAGCAGTAGAATCGTTCACTTTTACATATAGTCCTAATTCCCATTATTATTCAAAGTCCATAGTCATACTATAAACTAGCATGTGATTATGTCTTTATTATATTGCATACAATATTTATGCCTCAAATTCATAACTTATAGGAGGAATTTGAGGAGCATGCTGAGAAAGCCAAGACTCTCCCCCAGACCACCACCAATGAGAACCTACTCGTGCTCTATGGATTGTATAAGCAAGCAAATGTTGGACCAGTGAACACAAGTATGGATCTTTGATCTATGTAGTCAACTGCGCTCACGATTACTAATTTTATAACGACATTCTAATTTGTTTATTTATTTTGGATTTGCAGGCCGTCCCGGTATGTTTAACATGAGAGACAGGGCTAAATGGGATGCTTGGAAGGCAGTTGAAGGTACTGTTTCTGCTACTTACAAATACAGAGCGCTCGTTATTTTATTATTGTTATTATTTTATTTTATTTTATTTTGTACTGAAGTGGTTATAATTTATGATGGGCAGCAAAATCCAAGGATGAAGCAATGAGTGACTACATCACCAAGGTGAAACAATTGCTCGAAGAAGCTGCTTGAGGGCCGTTTATGGCTTTATGCTAATAAGCACTATGAAAGTTCTGTGTTTTACAATTGTTGGTGATTTCTATGTTATGCAACTCCTAAGTGTACTAGGTCCAGTTATGGTGTATGTTAATTAAATATGGAATATGATGTTGCATTTTAGTTAGTTTTGTATCGTGCCTATTTGTTGGTGTTTTCAGTAGGGGTGTGTTCATATTGGGACAAAAACGTAGAATACAAATTGCAAGAAATCAGAGAACCAACGACTTTAGAATATAAATGTTGGTGCGGTCTGGTTCATGTTCTTTGGTTTTATACTTTTATCTGTGTGGGCCAACTAATGTTTGCACACCCCCTAATTTTCAGACTACCCCACAACCTTAGTCAAGCGCAAAATACCATGGTTTTGATAATGTCTTTGAAATTTTTCCTGAAGAGACACCTTTACTTTTGCATTAATGTAGATAGAGCTCTTAGAGTTTTGCATACCTGCACAATAGACCGATCTCCTCATCTATCTGTATGGGTGATCATCCAAAGTTAGGAGTCTCGTGTGATTGTGATGAGTATATTAAGTCAAGATAAGAATCTTAGATGTTTGAAGATTGTAGAATTAAATAAAGGGGGATGCAACCTGACTCTTAAACACGTATGTAATGGTTTGGTGATAACAGTGAAACTCCATGTTAACATCTTAGTTAAAATCGAGTTTTAGTGAAATTCTAATAGGTTATATTGCGATGACACAAAACATTGTTCACAAATCTTGAGAAACTTATGAAGTCTTTAGTAGAGAAACTAACATTGATGTGCATTTTTAATCCATCATTTAGCACACAAAATAACTATTTTCGTTTTCCAGTCTTCATTATTGTTTCTAATGTCCCAAATTTACAAAGATTAAGATCCATTACCACGAATCTTTGTGAATGGGGTTTGGTCAAACTATAGTGAAGATAGAAGATAGATTACAAAATACAAAGACTGATCGTTTATCATCTAATTTTAAAATATCGTCTTTTCTATTAGGACTAGAAATACTGCTAGAACAATATTTTGTCTATTAGACGGTGATATACGAGGCCTTTGCGACATCTCAATCTCTCCATTGATTTTCATACTTAGGGTTTGTTTGGCGCTTCACTTACAGAAGCTTGTCGGAGTTTTAATTTTATGTTTTTTAATAGCTCAAACTTTTTGTTTGGTTGACAAAAATTTAGAATCTTATTGAGAATATAAATTCATGAAGATTGTAGTTATTTCTGATTATTGATTAATATAGATATAGATATATATATAATATAATCTTTCATAAAATCATTGCAAGAAGGAGGCTAAAAGGAAAAGTAGCTTGTCAAAATTTAATAGCTGGCCAGTGGTTCCCGTTCTAACGTATGTTTATCAGGCCAACAACTTTCGACAAAATGAGATCATTTAAGCGGACTAGTTATTTCCCATTCAACATACAGCCATGTAATAAGATCATTGCAAGAAAAAGCTAAACTAGAAATTATCGTGTCAAGAATAATCAAAAAGACACCTTTTTCATTCAGATAAAGGTGCAGTTTCAGTAAAAAAGTCCTGTATGTTGTGCATGTGATTCAAAGTTGATTATCAAAGATCATCAAACCTATCATCTTTAACTTCTTTTTAATGTTCGGACAGAACAAAGGGCGAACTTTCAATTTGAAACAGGAATACACTCTAATTCGACATGATTTACAGAGTATTTGCAGATGGGACAAAATAACCCAATGCACATTTGCATGGAAAAAGGGAGGTCGACAATCTGGAGTTTAGAGGCCACGAGAACATGTACAGATTAAGCCATTAATCAATCACTTCTCATAATTGGTCAAAAAGTAAAACTAAACCAAGAATCTTTCCTGTTGAACAAAAGGGTATCTCGGAGGTATATAATACTCGTTCACACGTGAAGCACCATCTCTCGCCAAAATCCCTTCAACGTCTCCAATGATTCTTGCTAACCATATCTCCAAGTTTCTTTGAATATCCCTGAAATTGTTTCTTATGGAGTTCAATGAGAGTCTAGTGGTTAATCTTGCACGGCCTTCCACTAGATCACACCCGTAATTAAAACCTTTCCCTGTTTCTGTTTGTAATGCCATCAACTTCTGCCCTGTTTCTGATGCGCGTTGCTGAAGCCGTAATGCTTCCAGCAAAAACTCGGTTTGTCTCTGTGTTCGGAACTCCAAACCCGCATTTGGTTCACAAGGATCATTCTCCTGCTGTAATATTAAACCAAGGATTGTCATCAACAATCTCACATGTGTACTACAAATGTGTATGTATTAAATATACACACCAAATGTTTACTTGGGATATATATCTTAGTGTCGAATTGGATATCAACTTCAAGATACTACGTGATATGAAATGTATATCAATCCCAAGATTACCGCTTCCCATCACTATATGTAGTAATTTAGACCCATTTACTTATGAATGGGTCGATTTGGTGGCGTGTTAACAGGCAAATACAACTGGAAAAAGAATTCATACTTCAAATCATATTATTTCAAGTTTTTCCCCCAAAAAAAAATAGTAATTCAAAAAATTAAGTTAGTATAAAATTAGGTTTAACTTTTTGTAATCGTATTTGACAAGGTTCTATATGACTAATAGTCATACTATGGATGCGATGGAGTATTGGAGGGAGTTATGAGCAACACACACAAACAGTATGCATGCAATCAAGAAACGGAGCAAGAAAATATTATTTGAGCCAGTACCATTCTTCTGCAAAGATCGTCAATTTTTCCAGCTAGAGCTTGATATCTTTTTGCCTGTTTTTTCATTAATGATGGCACTTTTGACAAATCATTTGCACCGACATTTTCCAAATTTTGAAGCTCTTGTTCGAGCAATTTTAATTTTGCAGAAACCCCAGATGAATCACCATCTACTTTCCAAGGGGACTCTCTCCTAATCAAGAAACATTGTTTTAGTTTTGATATAACAATCACATGTTTTCAGAAACATATGCATCTAACAAGAATACCTAGTTCCGTAATGCTTTAAATCATGAACTTGTTCCATGGATTCGTATTGTACACCCTGCAGAAGTTAGAGTTAAAAAAGTCAACCCTCATGATCAACAATAATTAAGTTCACGATGTATCATTTACCATTCTGTTCTTGAAAATCATCAGCTTATTTTACACAATACTATATGTTTGTTCTAAATTATTGCATGACTACGACTCGGGAGCATAGTTTTAGATGTTACAAATCATTCAAATTATCTTTACAGCTCTACAGCATATATGAATTCTTCCAAGCATACTAAGTTTGACTTCCAAAAGTCAAAAGGGAACTTTGTTTGGGAATTCAAAGTATTTAAGAGATCATGCTAGACATAACATAGCCATACAAAGGGACAAAAGCTCTGGCTTTTAGTGTAATAAAAAGGTGTCTTGCCTCTATCAGCATTCCTACACATTTTGTCTTCACAGGAATGAACTTCAAATATAAATATCTAAACCACTAATTTCACAAGATTAGTAACAACCCTCCTCTCTGACGGATGGATAGTAAACGAATTAAAGTTTCTCAATTAATTTGTCTGTAAGATTCAAATTTGGAACGTAATAAGTCAATAATGAAAGATTTCATGGGCAGTGGTTGCTACTGATGAAGTGGTCCATCTTTCATTCAAAGTGCAAAAACTGTAATTGATGAAATTAACCACCACCACTAAACCAAAAAGTGATTTTTTATTCATCATCCTAAAACTCGTAACTATCACAAACAAATACCCTATCCATAATGTCTAGTTCAATATTTATGTTGATATAAAAAAAATGCCAACCTGTTCTTGATAATGACCACCAAGATTAAGGGTGGATTCTTACAATATACATATAAACAATTAATATCATTAAATATCTAAATCTCCATCAACTAACACCACATTCTAACAATTTTGTAGAAATAACTCATGAAACTAGTATTATAACTTCCAGAAATTACTTGGTGTTATTCAAATTTTCAATTTTTTATGCAGCATCATCTAAAAATCACACACATATGAACTTTAACAAAGATTAGCATGCATATAGATAAAATATGAACCAAACCTGCCAAATATTTGATCTTTCTGCCAAAAATTTCGAAACACCAGAATTCGAAAACTCCGAAGGATTAAACAGACTATGCCCATCATAAATTGAACCCAAATCATCCATATTATGAAGTCCCTTATCCATATAACAATCACCCATAACACTCTTAGAACCATAATTACCATTATGCTTATGATTACAATTATGGTTAGGATTAATCCCCTCATCAGAAACCCTCAACTTCCCAAACCTAGACCCCAATATCTCACCATAAAACTCTCCACCACCATCACTGCCGTAACCGCCACCATCACCGCCATAACTGCCACCATTATCCTCCCTAGTAGCCACAAAATTCAACAATTCATCTCTCTCATTTACTTCCCTTTTCAAATCATCAACCCTAATTTCAAGATCCTCAATTTTAGCTCTTAAATTAGCAATCTCTTCAACATTTTCATCAATCTGCCTAAGTAGCTTCTTCTCTTCTTGCTGCCATCCATGTCTGTGGCTAGCAAAGATTTCGACAACCCTAGCATTTGCTTTAGAATCCTCTTTTCTTCTTGAAAATAACTGCTCAAGCTGTTCTTCAGCTTGTAATAGCTTTTTAGTCAACAATTCATTATGGGTTTGTAAAGATGGGATTAAAGATAGTGACTTTTTTGGAATCAACCCTAAAAAGATTGCAAAACTTAAACCTAAATATGAAGTTAGTACTTCTTCATAGCTTTCTTGATGTTTTTCTTGTGTACCCATTTTTTTAAAGATCAAGAAAATGCTAACAAATATGAAATTGGGGTTTGTGTAGAAAGTTGATTTGATAAATGGCCTTTAGTATTTGATCTTGATATATGAAGCTGAAGTATCCATGAAGTTGTTTTTATTTTGTAATGAAAGGTGTGGCAGGCTTTTGTAATGGCTTTTTGGGTGAGATCTTGAGAAAGTAGGTGTAGAGATAAAAGTGGCTTGCTTTTATATAATGTTAGTTTGTTATTATAGTGATTGGTGTATATGGCTGTTTGACCTGGGAAACATAATGTTTGTTTCTGCACCATAACTTATTATATAACGTGAAGCAATTATGTCCTATGTTGTAAAAAGTTATGGCATCTGCTATTTAGTTACATATATTAAATTAACAATAACAAATGGAATACGTAAAAGTTTAAAATAAAATAAAAAAGATTATGTGATTTCTTTTAGTACTTGGACTTTTTCGAAACATTTGCAAAAAAAATTAGCATCTTGTCGTTTATATACCACCTTCTTTATATATGTAATGTTTTCTTTATACTCCAATTGTTTTTACCTTGTTGCTAGCTGTGAATAAATAATGAGTATTACTAAACATATTAGTTTAATAAAGAGTATATTATATTGAAAATTATGACACTTCATTTAAATTGTGTCATGTGAGTGTTAACTAGTAAAACTAGTAAAAAACACTATTATATTGAGCTTTACCCTTTATAATCTAGTAAAATACAAAGCGTAAGATAAAATTTTAATATAACGATAAGTTGGTGACTGTAGTATGTTCGCTCGTTAAAAAGTTTGAAGATATGAGGTGTAAGGTGGAGAAGGTGATTTCAATGTAATATATAATGAAAGAGTATGAATTACATGTACGAAATTCTTTGGAATAGAATTATTAAAATTCTTAAAGAGATTTTAAAACTTAATAAAATATAATACCAAAAATGTACCTATCATAATATATTTATTACATAATGTAATTAATTTAGATCCACTGGAAAACACTTCTGTTTTGTAGTTAGTTAGTTACCAATGAATGAGCATTTATATACTCTTCGAAAGAAGACTTAGTTAAGACTTAAGAGCCTGCCAGCTAAATAAATGAAAATTTAAGTTTCATGAAGGAATCTGGTATTTCTAGCTACTAAATTGACTCTGAAAACATGTGAGTGCAAGTCTCCATATATGGTCCAAATCAAAGTCATATAAGGTGCACATTCTGTTTTTGCAGAAATAGTATAATATATGATATGATACATGTCCTCAAAAAATGAGTTGTTCCTTTATATATTGTGTATTCCTTCTAAATACTGTAGTATGTACTTGTATTTTACCTAAGTTATTTACTGCTTCATTTACTTTCCAATTAAGATGAGATGGTTTATATGAACAAGTGGTAGTACTTGGACTACTCGGAGTCTTGGATTAACACTCAATGTGAGTTGTCTCACTCACCATTCATTCTTGAATCTTGAATAACAAATAATGTACTCATGTACTGGCATGTTAAAGTAGTCACATACCTTGCATGTCAAATTTAAAGAACCAAATATTATGAACTTCCATCAAGAACTAAATGTTGGATGAGAAATTTATCTTAATTAACATAATTACCCTTTTTAAAATGTCTACAAGCATGTATACTTCTGTTTCCAATTCCTTGTTGCCGTTTAGTTAAATGCCATACGTAATACTACAAAGTAATGTACTTAATGGGTTCATTTGTTTTATAAATGAAACTTGTTAATTGATCTAAATTCGAAAGAAATAACTACAATAAAGGTTCCATTTGTCATTAAAATAAAATAAAAGTTATTTTATAATCTATAATATAATTTGTAATAAAATAAACATCTAAGAAAAAAGAAAATTGAAGAGATATACTACTAGAAAAAAGATGATGCGGGTCCACTCAACTTCGTAATCCCGTTTAAAACCATCAATTTGTGTGAGTTTTAAAAGACTGTTATTTGGCGTTTGGCTCGTGAAATTTGATGAATTTGCATTCTTAATCGTACGAAATTTCACGTTTGATTGAAGTATTTGAAATACAAATGCATTCTAAAACCCATCAATGCGGGATTTAAAAATCCTTTTGATATGTGAGCGATTTAAAAACCCAAGACACACGAAAGTTTCATGGACTTAATTTAAACAAAATCACCCGATTCTTATTTACAATCACTTTTCTCCCTACTTTCCCATTTGTTTCGCCTTTCTTCTCATCGAAATTGAACGACACTTCCAACCACCAATGTGATCTTGGGCTACTTCAATTAATACTTTTAACCACTCTTGCTTCGGAAGTTTTTGAGTTCGTATATCAATTTTGCAACCCATATATTTAAAACAAACATATATTATTTATGACTTTGATACTCGCTGTTATTCCTTAAAACCCTCAAAACAAACATGTGCAAAGTTGGCCGGTGTTTGTTATGGGTGTTTATGATTAAAAGTATCGGTACTAACTGCATTTTTGAATTTTTTTTTTTTATAGTGGAAAGGTTTTGAAATCAACAGAAAAATAATAAAAAGTCATTCTCGAGTTTTTTGGTAGGAAGGAAATGAATGGAAAGGAAATGAAAGGAATGGGCTTTTAGTTATAAATCTTTTCCTTCAAATTTTGAGGTGATTGTGAAGTAAACACTACACATCTAACTATTTTCCTTCATTTTCTTCTACCTTCCTTCCGACTCGATAATACGTATGAGTTATTTTATATTATATTTTTTTCCATTATTTTTTTTCTTTTATTTTTCATTCTATTCCTTTCTAATAAAAAAAATTCAAGGACACAACGTACGTAAGTGATTGACGTCATGAAGGTCTAGTGAGAAATTGAGGATAGATATGATAAAAACCATAAGACTAAAGTTTCTTAAATCTATGAAAAATGTGGATTTGGGTGGGTTTTTGATAATTATTAGGGGAACCTCTTATTTCCTATCACAATATTTTTCATTTTATTAATTCTTATTCCTATTATAACCTATAAAGCAATTATTTTTTAAAAATAATCACAAAATTTCTCTGGCATATTTTTCTTTTAAACTTATACACATTACTAAATCAAAATTAGACCAAACGCTTAGTAAAGTATAATGATAAAATCGACAATAGCAATAAGAATACAACATCATGTGAACATTGTGTCACAACGATGTCTTCACATATGTGTGTATTGTGTACCAACATCCGTTCAAAGCGGCAATTGTAAATAATTTTTATTATTTTCTTGTTAACATGATAGTATAAAGAGAAGTGAAATGTCGGGTGACTACTTATATTACTATTGGAGGTCATAAGTTTAAGCTAAATACTTTTACTTTACACAATATAATAGAGTATAGAAATATAGATATAGATACGATGAAAATCTGCTATGGTCTTTGTCCATTTCTCGACGTCGATCTTTATTGGGTTGCCTCCCATAGTGGATTTTTCTTGGCCGGAGTTGGCAAGCAAAAATAAGGGTTCCGTCAAAGCTTTATGTAAATTAGATTGGTTGAAAATGATAAAGAGAAAATAATAATGAAAAACTAATATAACGCTTATATGTCAAAAGTAGTTGAAAGTGTTATAGAAACAACGATGTTGCCTCCTTACACATTAGTCATCATTGCAATATCCTTGTTATTATTACTCCGTAAGACACACAGTAAAAAATTAACCAAAAATCCATTCAAAATGCGAGCAAATGTGTAAAAGAGCATTTCTTGAAAACAACAGACAAAGTCACACAGTCGAACTGAACCACTAAATCATTAAATAAACAAAAAACAAATGAAGGATTTCAAAATCTGTAAAAGAGGGGAAACAAAATAACCTCAAATTTCAAATTCAGATGCATCACATCAAACGGTGCATACTTCACACACAACCGTCATATCTCCATCGACGTTCTACGCCACCGTCGCCGCCGTCGTTGAACCACCACTGCATCATCTCCCGTTAATTCCACGAAGTTAATTTCGTAACATTTGTTTCTTAAACTCTTTCTGTTTACCGCTTAATTTATTTAGTGTTTGAAATTAGAATTGACTTACTCTAATTAGTTAAAATATGCTGACTTTCGAATTAATGGTGGTCATGAAATTGAATATCCAAAAATTTATACATGTTTTGTACTGGCCTTACTTAAATACGTGTGTAATTAATTGTGATGGTAGAATTTGTGTTTTAAGTTAGTGACATTTGTAGTCCTGAAGTTGGTGAGTAGTTGAAAATTAGGTCACAGATATGTGTGTAAGTATGTGCTTATTCATATTTCTGTATAAATTTATTAGGATTTTGATAAGAGACAATATGTAGAAATACTAATGTAACACTCCTTTCATAAAAAGGAGTTGCATTTAGTATCTTCATGGTATTTATGGACTATAGAGACTTGTATGTAGTTGAAGAATGACAATTAAAAGTTTAAAACTAAATATCCGATGGTGTGATGATAGAAAAAATGTTGTCACTTAGCAATGGTATTGGTGCGTTGTGTTGTTTATGGTCTAACATTTTTGTTATCTTACATGCCACCTGTTAATGATTTTTATTCTGTGTGTTTCAGACGCCGTGGTTGACATCTTTGACGAGACATGTCTCTTCTAAGTAGATTCTTTTATAGAAGACCGCCAGATGGTCTGCTTGAGCTTGTGGATAGAATTTATGGTATTTAAGCATCATTTATACAATAGTCCATAAGTTATCATCATATATTCATTCTTTCTAGCTTATTTATAAGGGTTCTAACTACTTGCATTTTATTGGCTGTATTTGTAGTTTTTGATTCATGCTTTTCGACTGAAGTTCTACCCGAGGGATTATACCAACTTTATTTACATGAAATTAGTAATGAAATACATGAAGAATTCCCTGAGTCATCCTTTCTTGCATTTAATTTTCGAGAAGGTGAAAGGAGGAGCCAATTCTCAGAAATTCTATGTGAATATGATATCACAGTCATGGACTATCCGAAACAATATGAGGGCTGTCCGCTTTTACCATTATCTCTTGTGCACCATTTTCTCCGTCTCTGCGATAACTGGCTTACTCTTAACAATAATCAAAATGTCATTTTGCTTCATTGTGAAAGAGGTGGATGGCCTATTTTAGCATTCCTTTTAGCCAGCATTTTAATCTATAAAAAGTTGCATACTGGGGAGCGTAAAACTCTTGAAATTGTCTACCGGGAGGCTCCAAAAGGCTTATCTCAGTTATTGTCACCTTTAAACCCATACCCGTCACAACTTCGTTACCTGCAATATATATCCAGAAGAAATTTATCTGAAGAGTGGCCTCCCACTGAAAGAGCTTTGTCTTTGGACTGTCTAATTCTTCGTGCCATTCCAAATTTTGATAATAAAAATGGATGCAGACCAATTATTCGAATCTATGGCAGAAATCTTATGAGTAAAGACGGGCTTTTGACACAAATGTTATATTCTACACCTAGGAGAGGCAGAAATATTCGGCATTACCGCCAAGTAAGACTTCGGATTTTTTTTCTCTTTTCAATTTAAGTTATTAATTTAGTTGCCTGACAAATAGATGTGATGTGGTGCAGAAGCAAAGTGATGTTATTAAAATTGATATTCAGTGTTTGGTGGAGGGTGATGTTGTACTAGAGTGTCTCCATTTAGACATTGATTCTGAAAGGGAAGTTATGATGTTTCGCATTATGTTCAATACCGCCTTTATTAGATCCAATATTTTGATGCTCAACTGTGACAATTTGGACACTCTTTGGGACTCAAAGGCACATTTTCCAAAAGGTTTTCGAGCTGAGGTGAATATTTATGTTTAGGAAATGGATTTATATAATGTACAGAATAGCGAGCTTATAATCATATACTACTCATTTTGTATATATCAGGTTCTTTTTGGAGATGTTGACAATGTTTCATCACCCAAAACTCCAACCACAATGTTGAATGGAGAAGAAAAAGGTGGATTGCCGATTGAAGCTTTTAACAAAGTTCAAGAACTTTTCAATGGGATTGAATGGGCTGATGGTGGTGATGACACTGCTTTATGGCTAGTCAAACAACTGTCAAATTTAAATGATGCAAAAGAGTTGTCAATGCTGCGTAACAAATTGAGTACATATTCATCCCCCTTTGACTCCGAGGATGACAATAACGCCTCTAGTGTTGCTGACAGTTTGGATTTTTTGGAATCTGAAAGGAGTAGTGATTTACATACTCCTACTGTGCTGAACTTCTTTGATGAATCCCTGTACCAAAATTCTCTTTCAGATGGAACACATGATCTTAAGTCCATGGAGGATCCGTTGCAACATAAAACTTCAGGTACAGTTGATTCAAGTGTTCCGTCTACTGGAAGTGGTGATTTATGTAATGGAAATGATACTTCAGCATTGCCAAACCAAGTTGCGTCTGTTGATAAAACATTCATTGCACCAAATGAAGATGTTTCAACTTGCTTACAACCAACTCCAGTACCTCCTGCTACAGATTCTTCTAGTGATGCCCCTCAAGCAGTGGCTCCTTCCCCACCACCTCCACCTCCTCCACCTCCTTTTCCTCATATCTTATCAAAGAGCCCACCACCGCCATCACCAACACCCTCGCTCGGTCCTACTTCAACTTTTACCAAGAGTTCACCGCCCCCACCTCCACCTCCGCCTCTGCATGCTTCTAATAAAGGCCCTCCACCACCACCACCTCCACCTCTACCCGTTCTTTCCAAAGGTCCTCCACCATCGCCACCCCCAACTTTACCTATTTCTTCTAAAGGCCTTCCACCACCCCCACCACCACCTTTACCTGTTTCTTCTAAAGGCCCTCCACCACCCCCACCGCCACCTCTACCTGTTTCTTCTAAAGGCCCACCACCACCGCCACCGCCACCTCTACCTGTTTCTTCTAAAGGCCCTCCACCCCCGCCACCACCACCTCTACCTGTTTCTTCTAAAGGCCCCCCGCCACCTCCACCACCACCCTTACTGGTTTCTTCTAAAGGACACCCGCCACCACCTCCTCCCCCTCCTGGAGCTCTACGTCAAGGAACAATTTCTTCAACAACCAAGCCACCTGGTGCACCTCCTCCACCGCCACTACCAGGCCGCAACAGTACAGCTGCACCACCTCCGCCTCCACCTCCAGGTCGCACTGGTATACCGGGGCCGCCACCACCTCCAGGCCGCGTTGGTGGATCAGGTCCGCCACCCCCTCCGCCTCCAGGTCTCAGTGGTATGACAGGTCCACCACCACCTCCACCTCCCGGAACAAAGGGCTCTAGCGGGCTGCAGCAACCTACATCTTCCATCGGGCGATTACGTTCTTCTGGTTCACTGGGCAGTGGAAAAGGTAAATTAGGTTCGGGTTCTTCTATTCCTCCCAAAAAAGCGTCATTGAAGCCTTTGCACTGGGTAAAAGTTACAAGAGCAATGCAAGGGAGTTTATGGGCTGATAATCAAAAACAGGAAGACCAGACACGGTATGTGCATGTGCTAAATAAGATGCTGATATATGACCATATTAGCTTAGTAATTAATAATATAAATTTTAAGTCAAAACATGCAACTTTGTGTAATGTACTGTCTTGTACAAACTGTCACCTGAAATTTTTGCAGGGCTCCTGAAATTGATATAACAGAGCTTGAGAGTCTATTTTCAGCAGCTTCTGTTTCTGACAATGCCGGCAAAAGTGGAGCTAGGCGAGGGTCAAAGATCAATAAACCTGAAAAAGTTCAATTGGTTAGTGGATTAACTACTACTTGAACTCTTTGTTTTTGTAGAGTGTTTGCTCCTTTTCACCTTCAAGGTCTAGCTTGCTTCACCTGACATGCATGTGGCTGAAAAAGTTATAATATTTCTTACCTATGAATTGAACTTGTAATCTATCTGACAGTATTAATTATCTAACTGCCTCTTGGAAAATGTATCTTGATGTTTTTTTTCTGCTCACAAGGCCACATGTTATTCTCTTCTGAAATAAGGATCAGGGAAGTGAAGAAAAAACTGTTTGGTTTAGTCTTTTGCTCTTCATGATATGTCTATTAAGTTGTAAAATGTCTTATTCAAATTTATTGGTGGTGAGTTGTTTTTCTTAAATATGATTTCAGGTTGATTTGCGTAGAGCATATAACTGTGAAATCATGCTTACGAAGATAAAGATTCCTTTACCAGATATGCTTGTAAGTTCATTTTCCCCAGCAACTATAGCTCAGTGAAGTTTGCTACTTTATATACGATACAACACGGGATAGCAAGCAGTTTATTTCATCTCTGTATCAAATATCTTTTGGGATAGAAGTACAGTATAACTTTTAATAATTATTCTGTGCTGTCTACTGTAATAGCAACTCCCCGTTCAATGTGCTGGTCACATTATATTTTTTTTTCCCATAAGTTAATAATAGTGTTATAGCACTAAAAATTTCATGTTCCATCTTAGAACGCCATTCTTGCATTGGACGCTACTGCTTTGGATATTGATCAAGTTGAGAATCTTATCAAGTTCTGTCCAACCAAAGAAGAAATGGAGTTACTAAAGGTACCCTCGTCCTTCTGTTATCTTTATTTTTTCTCTCCTATTCTTCCGACCTGCATGCAAATGCATAGTTGTGCTGTGATGTTTAGCTCAGTTAAGATCATACATTATTACATGATATATTTTTAAAGGAAGTATTCGTTACACGTTCTTGGATACTATTTAAATGTGTATTAGAAGAATCTAATCTTGTTTTTTAGCAATATGAATTGGTGGGTTGATTTAGATGAATCGTAGTACGAAGTCTTTCATAATGACAACTAAGTTTGTGCTTAAGATCTCCGATGAAACAAATTGGTATCTAAAAGGAAAGTAATAATCGGTTTCAGGACCACCATGTTGCATATCATTTTATTTTTTATAACTTTTAATTTTAAGTTACATATCATATTTAGTTTGACATATCCCTTCACGTATAGATTGTCCTAATATTTCTGTTTCTATTGTCTCAGAACTATACAGGAAACAAGGAAATGCTCGGAAAGTGTGAACTGGTATTCTACTTTATCTAGGATTTATGGTAGTTCTTAGAGCAATAATTATTTACATAACATGTATTGTGTTCCATGGCCTTGTAGTTTTTTATGGAACTAATGAAGGTCCCACGGGTTGAGTCAAAACTTCGAGTATTTGCATTCACAATTACTTTTACCAGTCAGGTAGATATCCTTCTCGTTTTCCTTAAACCATTTTTTGTTAACATTACTCTTTGTTTTTGGCTGCCTGTGCCTTCAGTTCTAAACATTTACAGGTTAGTGATTTAAGGCGGAACCTGAGTGCTATCAATGATGCTACTAAAGAGGTAATTTGAAATCAAAATTCTGAACATATGAAAATGTTTTACTCTGTATATCCTTTTCATTTCAAAATCCTAATAATAAATAATATAATGTAGGTAAAGGAATCTGCAAAGTTGCGCCAAATAATGCAGACTATCCTTACACTGGGAAATGCATTAAACCAGGGAACTGCTCGAGGTACCAGTAAAACCAATAGCTGAAAATATATCAATGTGTTGTGAGTTTTCGTTGTTTCATACGAAGACATGCATATCTGTGTTGCAGGATCTGCAGTAGGATTTAAATTGGACAGTCTTCTTAAATTGTCTGATACACGTGCGAGGAACAACAAGATGACTCTAATGCATTATTTATGCAAGGTAGGAATTCTGCTGAGTTGTATTTTATATAACTTATCTTAAAATTTTTTTTTTATGATAATAATAATTATTATTAGTATTACTATTACTATTACTATCGTTGTTATTTTACATACATAGAAATGTGATTAATTTGGTGAAATAATGATATTTCCTCTAGCTCCTTGCTGAAAAGATGCCAGAGTTGCTAGATTTTGACAAGGATCTTGTTCATTTGGAAGTTGCCTCCAAGGTATGTCAGTATGTTAAAACTAGGGGTTTGGGAACTTTTTATTTACATGATGAGTTTATTGCTGACCTGTTTCTGTATCATCCTAATTTGGCGTTCAACGAAATTAAAAGATACAATTGAAGACGTTGGCTGAAGAAATGCAAGCAGTGAGTAAAGGTCTTGAAAAGGTAGAACAGGAACTCACGGCTTCTGAGAATGATGGCGCTATATCTGCTGTCTTTCAAAAGGTGAGGTCTTGGGTCAAGAATTATAATTGGAAATATAGTCAGGTTAAGAGGGTATATTAGAACTGATGTGTATTTTTGTAAAACCCATACTTTCAGGCGTTGAAGGGTTTTCTTGATACTGCTGAAGCTGAAGTACGGGCACTAATCTCCTTGTATACTGAAGTGGTGAGTCTTCTGCTAATCCTCAACATTCTTCATCACATGTGATGTCAACTCGTGACAAATTGACAACACGTATGGCTTGCAGGGAAGAAGTGCAGATTCACTTTCGCAGTATTTCGGAGAGGATCCCGTTCGTTGCCCCTTCGAGCAAGGTTTGATCTAGTTTTTTAATTTTCCTTTTCTTTATTTTAAGAAGCTTGCATATATGAGACTTTGCAGAATCATCGCATTTAGTTAGAACTGGCAATTTCAACCCATGTACTTGTGAATGGGTTGATTTTGGTTCTGTTTTTATGTCTAAACGGGTTTAATTAACAAATAATTATATGTTTTTTTGGCTAAAAGCGAAATAGGTTAAAAGTGCATCTTTAGTCCATACAACTTCTACATTGCCTTATTATTATTGTTATTGTTATTATTTATCAATAGGGGTTCTTGTAATCTTATATTACACATCCTCACCCCACCTAAGTTAAAATCAACCTGACACAAGTCATGTAAGACTCGTTTTGACCCATTCTAGAAAGATGACCATTTAACCCTCTCAGTAATCAGCTAACCCGAGTCCCGACCCGACTGAACCGTGCATTTGCCACTCTTTTAGTTGTACAAATTAAATTAGGGAGACCGAATACCAATTACCATCAGAAACCTAAACTTACAGTTCTATTGTATGTAAGAAATTCTCATATATTCTTGGGTTTGTTTGTGCAGTAACACAAATTTTGGCAGTCTTTGCTAAGATGTTCAAGAAAGCGCGTGATGAAAATGAACAGCAAGCAGATGCCGAAAAGAAAAGATTAGAGAAAGAAGCTCTTAAAGAACAATCATCAGCCAAAAAGGAGGGTATTGATGCCGATTCCAAGAAAGACCTTAAAAACATGATCCGGGATACATCTCTTTCCATGAAGAAACGAGACGAGGCACTTAATAATTAAGTTGATAAGAAAGTATAGTCTATTTATTCTTTCTTGTTTATGATACACTATACAAGCTTATGATGGAGCAGAAGACCCATCCAGTTGGTGAAGTGGTCTATGTTCATGTGGAATTTGTAAATGAAATTGAGTTTTTTGGGGTACCACAAAATACTTATGTATAGAGATGTTATAGGGTAGTAACATACAAAATTCGTTCTTGTAGCATATTTTGTACTGAAAACAGTAAAAAGAAAAAATTTGTTCTTGTAGCATATTTTGTACTGAAAACAGTAAAAAGAAGAAAAGGGATCAAAAGAGCACCTCATTTAGGGAGGGAAGAGTGAGCAGCAAAATCTCATTCGTTCATTTTTTAAATCTATGGTGGAGATTTGGGTAGAGTCTATTAGGGGTTATTTTTATAATTTTTGAAACTTAGGGGCTAAAAGTGTTGCAACCCTTTTTGACTTGTCCTTTTTCATTTTCCCCATGAGCATCTATTCTCATACATTTCTTCATCATTATCAGGAATATCTTTAACAACACACACTCATACATTTCTTCTTTCATTCAAACACATTCTCACACACTCAATTTTGAAAACACACACTCACGGTCGCCGTTACCACCACCAACAACTAATGAACGACCTGACCGACGCCACCACCGATGCTTTTATGTTTATACTGCATTTGATGTTTGTTTACTGATTTTGTCGCTGCATTTTATATATATTGCATATCTGGTGTTTTGTATTTGTAGATTATGTTTTTTATATATGCAATATATATAAAATAAATCAACAAACATCAAAATGCAGTGAAAATATTAAGAGATTTAAAAAAAAAGTTTTTAAGAAAAATAATTAGTAAAATAAATTTTGAAAAAAAATTAAATAAAAAGAAAGTAGAATAAAAGAAGGTTGAAAAAAAAAAGAACACAAAAATTTAAGTTTTAAAATTAATTTTTTTTTATTTGTCGGAATCCGGCGATCGACGACGGCTGGGGGCGGTCGGTTGTAGTTGGTGGCGGCAGGCAGTAGGTAGTGCCAGCAGGTGGGAGTTAGTGATTGGTAGTGGTGAAGATGAGACTGTGAATAAATAAAAAATGTAAAGAATGAAAATGTAGTATAAATAAAATAAAATGGGTGAAAATAAAAATTATTAGTGATATGTGTCACTTTTTGGTTGGGTCAAAAACTGCCCACTTCTCTTCTAAAGGTGGCTGCTCTCTTGAACCTTACTCAAAAAAGAATTTTACTAAAAAGGTCGATCAAAAACTTTTTAAAAAGATAATTAATTGAAAGAAATTATCTAATCTGTAGGTGATCGGGTATCCTTCCAATTTCACTCTTTTAATTCTTTATTATTATTATTTTTTCTGTTACTTATCCGTAATGATTCGATTGTGCACCAGTTCCAGTATAGCAATTCCGAAATCAATAAGCTTCAAATTATCCTCCTTATCTAAAAGAATAAGTCTTTATGTCTCTGTGAATGATCGGGCCTGGGCCTGATTTAACATGATGTATGTAGTCCACTGCCCTCGCCACTCCTAGAGCAATTTTCATTCTCTCTTCCCAGCTTAAGAATCCTGCTCTTGTAACTGCATCGGGAAATTAAAACATTAAGTGGTACATGATATGAATTCATACCCCTCAAATACTATTGATTAAGTTACATATGGTATGAACCCTGTAAGCGATCATATAGAGTTTTGTTTTGGAGGTATTCGAGACAGAGAATGTTTCTAAATTTCCGATTATTGACAATAGCGCATTTGACTTTAACGCGAACCAAGAAAGTTTTTCTCGGCTTCATATTCTTCGATGTCAGCATCAGGTACTATTTTGAAAGCAAAGTTTTGAGGCATGCTTGCATGCTAAAAAAGTGAGTTAAATCAATTAATTGTAACAAGTTGTTTCAAGAAATTTATTAATACTAAGATTGAATATGATATGATGATGAATGAATGAATGAATTACCTCTTAATATACATGTATGCATTTAAAAACATGGCCTAGTTCGACCTTGTGCAACAAGGTACTCAACATTAAACGCATTGGTTGCAATGCAAACATCCGGTGCAGTGAGGAGCGGAACAAATATTAAATGTCACGGGTAGCACAAATTTTTTTGTAATATTAATTAAAATCAAAATAAAACATTAAAAGACATTTGAACTTAAAATCACAAAATTTTGAAAACTGGACCAGTTGTACTAAAAATTTGAGAGTAGTTTCATATCTGGTATATCAAAAAATATTTAAAAAACAAATACATATGTATTACAATTGACTACTAGCACGTTCCACCCTCGTCACCATAGTAGTTTCGCGCTTATTGTTGGGGTCGATGTATCCGCACAAAACGCCAGTGATGAGTATGTGGAAGTTAAGATGTCTTAGGGCGACAACTTTGGTGACTAGGGGTTTACAAAGGTCGAATTATATGTTTTTACGACTGTATGGTGACAAAGAGTTTACAAACACTGAATTTGACCTTTGTAGACCCCTCGTCATCACTGTAAGTTAGAGAATGCATCACACGGATATTGAGCTAACTTTTTATAATAAAAATGTAATATAGCTTAGTTACTAATATTATAGAGAACCAGTTGCACTTTAAAAATTTCACTAGTTGTATTTTAGAATTTTCACAACTTGCATTTCTACTATAATATATAAAATTTAATTTTTAACATTAAGTGAAAGAATTTGACCAGTAGCACGTGCTACCTCCGCACCATAGTGGTTTTGCCCCTTGTAGTGTCGATTTTTTTGTACAGTCTTAGTTCTGGTGTTGGTGCTTTGTACTATGTATCTAATTCCGGTTCGGTAAATTACAATAAGATATTAAACAATATTTCACGTATACAAACACACACACACACACATATAGATATACTGTAACACCCACTCTTACGGCCTAGGGGTAACCTGGTAATTTCTTAATTTTATATTTAATTATGGCTTTTATATATTATATTAATATGTCTATTAGATAGGAAAATTATATTAAGGTCCAATAGTTAATTGTGTCTGGTAGAATATTAATAGTTTTAAATTTAAATAGTTGTCGGTAAAATAAAATAACTTGTCTCGCAAAACGGTTTTCAGATTCCAGACAATAAGCCAAACAAGGGATTAAAATTAGTAAACACATGACAATGGTAGGTGATATAAACCACCAACTTCATCCTTTTCATCTCATTCTGGTCACCAACTTCATTTTCTCAATTCTCTTCCAAAAGTTCCTTCCCTAAATCATCACCCAATTTAACATTTAATTGAGTTGTGTTATTGTATTTGCTGTGATTCCTTGTCTTACTTGTTATCATCATCAGCTTGTTCTTACTCCTAATTGTAAGCATTTTGTTATTTTGATTATAAACTTGAAATTTGGTAAATCTTTGAAATGGTGTGTAATTGATGTTTGAAAAATGTTATATGTTGCTAATTGATGTATATGAGATGTGAGAAAGCTTGTTAGATTGATAGGAAATTGAGTTTTTTGTGTTAGTGAGAAAATAGTTCGGTTTTGGTAGCAGCAGTTCATCTTGCGAGTTGAGTTGGGCCTTGTGAGTTGAGTTGCCTTGCGAGTTGAGTTTGGTCCTGCGAACTGAACTAAGTTTCATTCTGAGATACGAACTGAGAATTTTTAGACGTGATTCTGAAAGTTTTATTTTGCAAATTTTCAAAGTGCACAAGTATAAGTGATACTTTTAGCGACGAAAAATTTAACAAATTCTTATTTAAAGGTGGATTGGACTTTTATTTTTCTAGACTACAAGGATAACCTACTTGGATAAATATGTAATGATAATGTTTCGGAACTGGATAATTGAGTAAATAATTATATAAGTGAATCGTTATAACTTGACATACATTGATAGTTGTAGAGTAGTTATAACTGATAAATTGCAACTTGGTGATTGTTTGCCATTTTGATACTGAGTAGTGAAATATGTTATACGATTATGGAAAGAGTTACTAACTTCTAAATTATTATATTCTCGGATCAGCAGAAGACTTAGTAACATAAGATCTCTGAGTGTAGGCTGAGATAAGTCAGGTGAGTGGATCTGCAACTCATGATTTGATTTAGTTGTAATTGTGTGGTTACAACAAGTAACGTAGATATTGATAGACTGTTTAGTCTGATTTGTGATTATGTATCTACTTGTTATATATGTGGCCTTCGGGCATCTGTGTGTTCAGAGGTCAATGGTGATTGGACTTGGTTACTATTAGTGATCAACACAGGTTCCATGGACATGTGTTGTTGCTGGAATTTGTGTTGTTGTTTATTAGTACCAAGTTATCGGTAAATCTTGTATGGGTCAATACAGATTGTGATAAGCGTTACTTGATGGCCACCGCGACTGTAGGGTTCCTCAGTAACCACCGATCCTCTTGAGATTATGTGTTTTCGGTGCTTAATGTAAACAGATTATTATGCTAAGTTGACTTATTAGTTGTACATTCATTCACTTAGCTTCGTGCTAATCCCACCATTCCTCTTCCTGCAGGTTATGTATAAGTTTGTGGGTTGGGCAGGAAGATAATCTTTTGGAAGAATGTTTGACACGTGCTATAACTCTGATATATGTATAGATGGTTTGTTAGTTTACATATATGCAGATTTTTATATAACAACTATATATGTTTTGCTTCAGGAAAATAGTTAAATGTTGTAAAACTCGCGCAATTGTTATGGTCCTTTTTGTAATATAATATATAATGTTATTTTATCCATCGCTTCCGAGTCAAATGACACATTTAATATTGAGTAAATCAAGGGGTGTTATATATACGTATATATATACATATGTAAGTATGTAGGTATGTATTTAAACATCTATCATGATTCACAAATTAACTAAACATTCATTCATGTTCTATATCAAGTAGTTAAATTATAACAATAAGAGATCAACGTACAATTCATATGCAGTTACACGTAAGGTTGAGTATCCGTACTGAATTTATGTTCCTGTACCATTACCGTACCGAACATGTACCAACTGATTTCAAACGGTTCGGTATTCAAGTATTCACTTTCGGACCAAAAAGAGAACCGTACTTTCGGTTCGGTATGGGTATTTTCCGACTTTTCCCGTTTTAGTAGCATACTCAAAATATATATATATGTTTTTTTTTTTTTTTTTTTATTAATGGTCATTTGGTTTTTTCTATATTTTATAAGATTTATTTGGAAAAAACATTAATAAGTGAAACATTATTTCCGTGATCATATTATGTGTATATGAGCACAAAAATGATATATTTCGGCGATTAAACAATATTAGAGTTGACTGTCACCTATGTGTACAATTGAAATTTTATAGAAGTCTAGCTAGTACTTTTTGACATAAAAAGTCACATTTTAGCACCCTAGTTAAATTGAGTTCCAAGCGTATTGCTTAATTATACATACTTAAGGCTTGTGACTTTTGTGTCATTACAAACTCACATAACATGGTATAAAACAACGTTTTTTATCTATTCGTTTTTCTTTGTTATTGTTCTTCTATGTTAAATGATAAACTTTATTTATTTGAGATACATTGATATTTATTGCCTTTGATTTTTATCGAATATAAGATTCATACATAAGGGTTCACTCATATTTGTATTAGTTATTTTCTTTTTAAATATATTTTCGGTACCAAACTGGGTATGGTACTACTTTTATCGCACCGTTACCGGAACCGTACTAGTACCATATCGCTTCAAATGGTCGAGTATTTGGTACTCACTTTAGGACCAAAAAGAAAACAAGTACCAACCGGTTCGGTACCGATTCCTTCCCGAGCTCAACCCTACTTACATATATAGATATAGATATATGTTGTATACATCTATCATATTTTACAAATTAACTATCGATATCAACTTCATTTGTGTTATAAATCAAGGAATTAAAGTATAACTAGAAGAGATCATCATACATACACTTCATATGCACTGAAACACACACACATATATATATATAGAGAGAGAGAGTTTGGATCAAATAAAGAATTTTTATCGTAAAATAAATAATATAAAATTTTAGTCAGATGGTGAATTAGTAATTTTGCTTGCATAACTATAACCATTTCATCGTATCGTCAAACAGTTAGCAGAAATCAGAAAATTACAAGGTTTGATTATGGCGAATTGTAGAAATGGAAGGTTCTTTTAATGGAGCGAGAGAGGAAAGAGAAAGAGTAATGGGATGAAAGTGATGTGAATAACTGAATTTGGCGCCTCAACTATTTATTATTTGTTTTGAAATCCTAAACCAAAAAAGAGCAAACTTAACGTACCCTTAAGAAAGCCTACTGTACAACTGCACAAGCAGATATAATGCTATGTACATAACATATTGACCTCGTGATATATAATAAAGAAAACTTATTATTATTATTATTATTGTTATTATTATTAACTATTATTATTATTATTATTATTATTATTATTATTATTATTAAACTTATAAAAGAAGCCATAATTAAAGACTTCGGGAAACACACACAACACAAACTTATTTCGTCAAAATTGTCACCATTACCCTCATCCACCACAACTAATTTTTCAGCTCTACTACTATTTCACCAGATAAGATTTTATTCGGCGGATAGGATAGAATGTTAATTAACATTTTAGTTTTGAAATCGGTTTAAACCAAATCAATTTAATCTCGAACTGATTCGAGATTTTTCCAGATCAAACCGGTTTAGGCTAAATCAGTTTTAACTGGTGTTGATCCAAACCAATTTAATTTTCAAACCTGTTCGGTTTGAGCGCTAAATCAATTTTATACACCTGAAGTTGTATGCCCACTAAAATTATGATAGATTGGTAATAATAATATAATAATAATAATCGTGATCTTAATTTCCGAATGTATATGCAAATCAAAAAAGGAAAGAATAAATTGTTACGCGTTCACATCCATATCATATCATAACTTATCCTCATATAACAATTTCTATAAAACCCTAACTATGCGTTCCTAATTTCTTTAAACAATGGCAGAACACGACATGCAATCTCTACTCTCTTCTTCTGAAAGAAACTATCTAATTAGCAATAATGGTGATCGGGTATTCTTCCAATTTCACTCTTTCAATTCTTTTTTTTTTGTTTTCTGTTATTTATCCGTAATGATTCAATTATGTATTATATATGTTAAAGAAAAGATGAATAAATCTCGACCCTTTGGATTATTGAAATCATTGAACCATATTAGTTGGTGCTCTTTTATAACTCACAAGTTATGTAAAAACTAATCTCAATTTCACGTATATTTATTTTTGAAAATGCACACATCGTCAATTTCTCAAATATCGAGTTTATTATTAACGTCATTATTTTTGTGATTCAAGCTCATCATCACGATCATAAAACAAAACTTCCAATTTCGTCATTGTAACGTGAAATTGAGTATTAATATCTTCTATTTTCTGAAAAAATGTGATTTTAGATGAAGGTATTACAGATGACGTATGATTATAAGTGCAATCACATAGATTTATAACGTGTGCTTGTATTCTTAATTCCATCTCATTAATCTCAACATAGGGACAATTACATATTTCCCTTTAAAAATTTATAAAATATCATATATATTTAAAGGGGAGTGATCAATTGGGAAGAGGTAATCTTGAGGGAAGGGCGAAGTAAATCTGAGCCGTCCGTTAACATTCTTTACGGGCAGTTAACATTCATGAATGTTAATTAACATTCTACTTCCCCCTTTCCCCAAGATTGAAGCTTCCCTATGTATCATTCCTCTATATTTAAATATGCATTAAAATCATTATACATTCATGTATTAAAAACTTGTATTTTGGTATATATTTAAATATGTATGTATAATTTTCACATTTTCTCCGACTTCAAACTATCTTCAATTGCTTTCTTTTTTTGTTAAAGGCCATCATCTAACATGAAAATAATTTAGATCATATACATAACATTCATGAAAAATAACATGTGATTAATGTGTACTCTACGTGTTATTTTAGTGATTTAGGAAATGCCATTTTGTCCCTCCCTACTTGATTAGAATGGGGCAACTTGATTAGTTCTCCCCTTCTTTAGATTTGCTAGTCCTAATTGAACTCACCCCTTTAGAGACTAAAATCATTCAGTCATTGTTAAATTATGTATTTGAATATAGATGAAGATCTTGAATTTTCAAAAGGATATTGAAGTAATTTAAAGTTTGCAATGATATTGAAGTAATTGTCAAAGGTTATAAGGATTTTGAATGATATTATCCCTTTTCCCCTCGCATTTTGTAACGTTATAAGGTTTTCTGCCACCTACGCATTGACCTAAGATGTATAAGTTCCGGTAGGCTTAATATCATTCTTTTCGCACTTTAAGTATGTTTACACAAATTATGTAATTGACAGGTTGCAATTAGCACCTTAAGTGGAAAAAGGTTAGGCTTGTATTTTTCTGCATCATGGTATCCTCCATGTCAAGAGTTTACACCGATTCTAGTGGATTTATATAATGAACTAGCTGCATTTGAGATTGTGTTCGTCTCAACCGATGGAGACGAAGAATCATTTATCCGTTATTTCTCTGAAATGCCTTGGCTTGCTATTCCATTCTCAGATTCCGAAGCTCGAGAAGCTTTAGATTGTTCATTCAAAGTCAGAGATTTGCCTTATCTTGTGTTCCTTGATGAAAATGGGAGAGTTTTGACCGAGGATGCGGTCAAGATTATTGAAGAATATGGAGCAGAGGGTTACCCGTTTACCCCTGAACGGGTTAAAGAGATTATAGAACATGATGAAGAAGCCAGGAAGAATCAATCTTTGAAGTCCATACTCGAGTCTCCTGACTTCATCATCACAAATAACGGCAACAAAGTGAGTCTTAAGTTACCCTCCACTTTAATATCCTAAATTATTTCATATTCTGTTATCTAATATGGACTCAATTTTTATTTTAATATAAGGTGTGTATTACCAACCTTGAAAGGAAGACTGTTGGTCTAAATTTTGTGTTGTCCATATCCGAGGAATCCCGTCTTTTTAGTGGCACACTAGTCAAAGTCTACAATGAATTGAAAGCAAAACACGCCAACTTTGAAATTGTAATGATTCCTCTTGATGACAATGAAGAATCCTTCTATAAAGAGTTTAGTAATGTCCTTTGGTTTTCACTTCCATTTAAAGACAACAAACGTCAAAAACTAGTTCGGTATTTTGAGGTCTCGACAGTCCCAACTTTAGTCATTATTGGTCCAGACGGGAAAACTCTTCATCCCAATGTTGTTGATGCCATTGAACAACATGGTGCTAATGCGTACCCTTTTACCCCTGATAAATTCTCTGAGCTTGAGAAGATAGAGAAGGCCAGGCAAACTTTGGAGTGGGGATTGGTTTCAGAAGATCTTGATTATGTACTTGGAAAAGATGGAGCGAAGGTGAGCTATCTATACTCACTTTGAATATTGCTAACTTTAGACGTTAAATAGTTATGAAAACCAGAGGTGGTAAGATGGGCTGGTTCGGGTTGATGTTGAAATAGGTCATTTTCCGTATGGGTCGAGACCGACAAGATTAGGCTGGGCTGGGTTAAAATGCATACACCATTTTCTCCAATCTTAGAACGTTTTCTTTCCTTTTTAAATAAATAAATAACAATGGTGTACACTTCAACTACAAAAACAATTTTATAAGAATAAGAATCTAAATTAGTAAGTAACATGATCTAGGTGGTTCGATACGCTAAAAAAACTTTAGCCGTTTCGACAGTTTGACTCATTTTCTTTTTAATTTTGACCCGTCGGAGATAAAACACAATCATAATAAACACATTCAAAAATGAATGTGTTGAAGTAGCCACCTCTATGTTACGTCTTTTTGTTGTTCAGTCACTGATAATTAAATATATTTATAGATTCATGTATCTGATTTGGTTGGTAAATACATCCTACTTTACTTCTCTGCACATTGGTGTTTAACATGCGTTGGATTCACTCGAAACCTTGTTAAAGTATACAATGAAATCAAGGGCAAACACGAGGCATTCGAAGTGATCTTTATCTCCAATGACAAAGACCAAGCTTCATATGACAATCACTACTCTACTATGCCATGGTTGTCACTTCCCTTCGGTGATAAAAGGAGGAAATCTCTGAGCCGCCTTTTTAAGGTCAATGGCATACCATTGTTGGTTGCTTTAGGACCAACCGGGAAAATTATCACAACAGAAGCTAGAGGACTCATCATGCTCCATGGTGCTGATGCTTTTCCTTTTACGGATGAACGTATGGCTGAAATTGAGGTTCAGTATACTGAGATGGCAAAAGATTAGCCCAACAAAGTGAAACATAATCTACACCAAGAGCACGAGCTTGTTCTCACTCGTTCACATTGGTACGTGTGTGATCGGTGCGATAAGGATAGGAATGGGTGGGTTTATAGTTGTAAAGACTGTGTCTTTGAGCTTCATCCTGAATGTGCTCTTGACGGGACAGAAGTGGTGGTTGAGGCTGTGAAGGAGGGTACGAATCCAAAAGAAGGGTGGGTTTGTGACAGAGATATGTTGACGCGGCTCGGTTTGAAAAAGGATCCCATGGAATAAGAATGTGACATTGAGATAACATTCCATAATTGAAGTTTAAATATATTTACTGTGAACGCTATTATATAAGGGCATGTTTGGTAGGAGGGAATGGTAGAGAATGGAATCGAATTGGAGAATGGAATCGAAGAGAAAGGGAATGAGTCCAGATAAACGTAATTCATTCTATTGTTTAGTACCAATAGAGAATCGAAATAGAAAAATGGACTTGAGAATCATTCGCACATGTCCTTATTTGTTGACTCATTCTCTCGCTTTCTCTACTTTTTTTAGAGAATCAATCAAGGGGAAAGAGAATCAAAAATTCATTCTCTGTTTTCATTCTCATGCGCAAACAAACTAGTGAAATGACATTTACGGGGAATTATTCCATTTCTCTGTTTTCCATTCATCCCTACCAAACACACCCTAAGTCTAAAGTGCTATGTAATGTTATTGACATTTTGTTATTGCCTGGTGTGCGCTGCGAGCAACATAATTTTCTTTCATTAATATACACATTTGGAGCTTTTAAATATTTCATTTTGTACATAATTATCTTTTATTTGCGAGTGACCACATCGACTCATAGATGATGGTCGATGGACGCAACGTCCAACATGTAACTGTTTTAAGTATTTTGATTTTTCATTGTGTTTAACAAAACCAAATTAGAAGTTGAAAGAATTAATACGCCATCACTTAAGTGACGAAAATTATCCTCTCGATTGAAAAGGTAGAAATATATTTTTTTTGTTTCAAGTAGGTTGAAACACAACACTACTTATCTTGTCAATTTGTCACCATTACCACAACCAACCCTTAAACACAAGTCTACTTTTTTATATAACAAATACCAACTTCACTCGCCGAGTCACTGGGTTGTTCACTCACTCTCTCACTTCATATGGATAAAACTCAACCGGTAACTGTGAAGTCATCCATCATCCGAAGTTTTTCACTCAGACTCATCACCGAGCCAACCAAACTGAGTCAACTCATGATGAAGACCTAAGAAGGACTCGAGGCTCGATATCTATTACTTAAACTCATACTCATTAGCCACACTATTCGATTAACATGATTGGGTTTGGAACTGATCAAAATTCAGCAATGCAGGTGACGACATATATAAGTGGTTATCTTGGTCCCTAAACAAACAACTGAAGTTGTAGAAATGGGGTGAATACGATCGTTTCGATTTTAATATTTAGTGAATATAGGTTAACTTCTAGGTAATAATATGAACGATTAGTGTTTTTCCATTTAATTATTTTATTTGAATAAATCCAATAATTACAAGTTAGTTGCGGAATAACTAATTTAATTGAATACATATTAAACACTACTTATCAGCCGAGAACGAACTTAAAGCTGATTATAAATGAATGATATTTTTGCCAATACTATGCTCTCCTATTTCACTCTGGATTCACACAATTGACTTTATTGTTGAGGTCTAATATTTATAGGTGAGTATATATCTTCCTTATAGGCTTTTCAATTAAATCAGAATCTTCTAAATGTCTTCATCTTCAATGGAGCATACTAGACATTATAATTCATGTATTTTGACATGTGCTGCCAAATAATATCTGCCGTCTACACAGATAATTAGAATGCACATTCTTGTTTTATTGTTTGACATTAATAAGGGAACATCATATGCACAACGGACATGATACAAGTATTTTGATTGATTAGATTAGATGTGAAAAAATCAAACAGCTAACACTGATTTGAATTAGTACGAAACTGGCAAATTGCATAAACTTAGGTAGTGGTATGTAACAAGGTCAAGAGCCTAACATCCGCGAATAATCGTCTAGATGTACACAATTTTTGTTCAGTGGAAATAAATTTAAAGCTCAACTTGTATGACGCGTTATGGTATCACGATGGCAACACACAGATCAAGTTGTTGTGTTTAGTGTTTTAAGCTGGATAATTCACAAAAATCAAACAAATGCGATTGTCTTAGCAACAATCAAGCATTTATACAGTATCCTGGCCCCACAAACAAAATAAACAAGTGAATCGTACCAGGGATATTACAAACTAGAAGGCGAATAGAAATCAATCTTATCGTTTCATGGTAGTAATGTCTTAAAATGATGAAGTCAAGAAAGTAAGCAGATCATATACCAACGTAATATGAAACCCACAAATGCAAAAAAAAAAAAACTTAGTTGACACCCACAAATCTTAAAAACTTAGCTTATAAAAGCTTTTTGTCATTGGATGCACTAAAATAGTTTTGTCTTCTCCCTTCATTCTACTGGGTCATTTAGAGTAAACAAAGGTTATCATTTATCGATTGTTAATTTGAATATGTATGATGTTTCTATTAAAGATTTGTGAAATCTGTCAACTGCAGGTTTATGCAAAACTGCAAAATAACCGGATATTAAATGAGCCCGTTTGATGTAATCTTTTCAAAAGATGATTGTTTGAATTTGGTAATACTGTTCTTTTTGCTGTTTAATTCTCAGTCGAACTATAAAAAAAAAAAACATATATAGCTACTAGCATAAAACTCCCAAATTCATTTATTTATTCTTATAAAGTTAGTACCTTTGATTGCTTAAAATTTATACTTATTAGCCAATCAAAACTCTACTATTTTAAGTAAAAAGAAAAGGGTTTTGAAGAGTCTTGAGATCTCCTAAAATATATTCAAACTATTAAAAACATTCCCCTTTCATAGTTCTAGTGCATACATTCCATAATTAATTACAATTCAGATCATATTAATTTAAAATTTATTATATATAAGTGATGTTGATGTTTATTATGATTAATTTAGAAAACCTTAACAAGTGTCCTACATTTTGCTATAACGTTTGAACTTCAAGCCGACACATCCAATAAATGTTTCTGTAGCTTATAGTGACCACATTTGTTAGAAATTATTTAATACACGTGGCATTACAATAAACAAAGAAATGTACTTGTCGTTTTATTAATTGCGAGTACATCTTTGTCCTACTTATTTGATTGATACTTTTTTAGTATACATTAAATTTGGTTTCATGCATTTGCAACTCTCTATTTTCCTTTTCCTGAAGATAATTTATTGTGTAACAACTCGATTTTAATCATTAAAAAATTATAACTCTTATGTTTTCTTCTCTACCATGGGATCTAGAATAATGTCGGAGAACATCCATCTTTAAGTAATACTTAAAATAATACAAACATGAATTTTAATTTATAGTTCATAAAAAGAAAGTATATGCTTAATGCTTGCTACTAATTTATTATACCATGATATTGGGTAATGTGATGATGTCAAATATTTTGCGATAGGCTCTTCTTCTACGGTTACGGCAGTGGTGTAAGAAAGCAGAGAAGAGGGTGATGTTACATATTTCTATCGAATCTTCGTCATCTAGTCAGAGAGATGACTAAATTATTGTGGTATAAATAATATATATCTAAAAAATTCAATAATTGTAAATTATTGTGGAATGATTATTTATTTCATGCATGTTGTATAAGCAAGCAGAGCAATAAATTAGAACAAACATTGTTGTATGAAAGGGGCCTTTGGCCTGGCGCAGTAGAAGAGGAATCTTTTAATCAAATGGTTGTGGGTTTAGTTTCAATTGAGACAATAAGTATACAACATTTATTTATGGTTGTACATAGTCAATTCCCGTAAGATCGGGTTAACAAGTTGGAATCAACAAACAAGATTACGATCCGTGTAATCGGTTTATCTAAACAATGTCAAACATATTTACATGTTAAAAGAGTAACCCGATTAATATGTTGTAAACCGTTTATAAACAGAGACACATATTGAATTCAATTTTTTTCTTTTTAAATTTTATATTTAAACGGGTTAGAGGTTGTATAACTCGCAACCCAATTAGACCCAACCCTAACCCTTTTTATTCGTGTAACGTCCATGTCATGTCGAAAATTGTCTCCGTTATCAGAAGCCATATTTTCAAGTAATAGTAAGTGCTGCAACTTAAAGTTGTGGGTTTGTTACTAGTTGGGTCTGCCATGTGCCAGTCTCATCCCATTTCTCAACCAAAATTAGAGGTGCACAAAGCCGGTTTAGACCAGTTTCTAAACCAGTTTTCAAATCGAACTGGTTTGGTTAAACTTGGTTAAATCCGGTTTGAACCAAAACCGGTTCGGTTTGAAATCGATTTGGACCGGGAAAAGTCCACACCGGTTTGGCCCAAACTGGTTTCAAACTGGTCCAAACCGGTTTCTACATCCCTATTCAGGCCTATCCGGTGGATAGTACCTTTCAGATCAACATATGTCGATGAGAAAGGTTCTATCCGCCGAATATAACCTTTTTGATCAAAAACAACTTTCTTTAAACAAAAACTAATTTCTAATCAACAAATGTTTTTGGGGCAATTTGCTTCTTTATTTTTGGGGCAACTGACGTGAGTGCATTTTTATTTTTGGTCATTGAACATTTCCATTTAAAGGGGAGATACGAGAATGTCACAAACATGTCTGATTTAGTTGATCTGTTGCTAATTATATGATTTCATGGGAGAATCATTTTGTTATAATGAAACTCCAAGATGAAATAAGATGTACTTTGAGTTTAGAAGTCAAAAGAGCTGCATTTTAACTTCAGTATTGATAAGATTTCGGAATTTTAATAAGGATTCGATGACTACAATTTATTACTAGCTTCCTTACATTAAGATACTAGAATTGGGTATATTTTTATTTCCAAATGGGCCATTGAATTTTGGGATTGAATATCAACACCTATGTTCTAACATTTGTTGTGCATAAAAATAAAATTAGTCGAGCGTCTTTTTATATCAATGAAGAGACAGTTAATGCTTACAAAAATATTTTTTTAAAAAAAATAAAATAAAATAAAATGTAAAAAAGAAATAGTTAAAACCATTCAACTCAATCTAAAACTTCAGACAAAAGATTAGCATGAAATTTAGGAGCCTTACAAGTATGGGCTGCACATATTGGGAGATGGACTAATGGCCTAAAATTCAGGAGCCCATAATCATCTCAATTTTACTAATCCGGTATTTTAAGCAAAAATGAGTAAAATGTTTTTAGAGCGCGTTGAATGCGCTTATAATTCTGGTTTTCAAAGTTTTTAAATTAATTCTATTTGAAAAAGTTGTTAAAAAATTGTAAGTGATGATAAAATAGATTTAAACTCGCCTTGCTTTATGCAAATTAATTTTTTAAAGAATTTATAATGCTAGAACACGTCAAAGATGGTACATTTTTTGTCCAACTCCAACTAAACAAGAGTATTGATTCCCACATGATCAAATTGAAGTCGATGGAATCAAGGATTTGATCTTTGGATCAATTATTTAATCATCTATTTCAAATCAGTGATTATAATATTAAACATGGAGGAATCTTACCTACCACACTTGTATATTGTGTTCAAATTTCTTTTTCATCAACACTTCATAGAGCTTCAGTTTTTGGGAGGAAAACTTGAATTCAAATTTACTCATCAGAATCATGCATTAACAGAACAGATTTCACATGAACTCCACTTACGTCACCACCATCATAGAAAACACTGCAGAAACAACAATACGAATTCCATATACTGAATCGAAGTGGAGTTCAAAATGGGAGAGACAGTAGTAACATCAGTGGCTGGTGAAGTTAAGCCGGAAAAAATGTTTTTTGAACCAATTCTAGAAGAAGGTCTTTTCAGGTTTGATTGTTTGATTGATGCTAAAAATGCCCCATATCCCACTCTTTCTTTTGTTAATCAGAAAGAAAGGGACACACTCATTAGTAGTAATCAGAAACTTCCATCCTACATCCCAACTTTTCAATATGTTGTCTTTGCAGGGCTATCAAAGTTTGTAATAATTGATAATCTAATTCATAGTCCTAAAATATAAAATTTGCATTAGACATTGAAGGGGTACTTATATATTTTTCTAGGATCAAAAAGCGAGTATTGCCATTATATTACTAACGGTGATGAAATTATGGCTATGTTCTTTATGTGACATGTAGGTCTTCTGTTAAAACGGAACCCCATATTGAAAAAAAGGGACTTATGCTTCTGGAACTGATAGTGTAAACATACCAATATATATTTCTTGCTGTAAAGACATCATACGTGCATTTTCTTTTTGGTCATTGAACATTTCCATTTAATGGGGAGATACGAGAATGTCACAAACATGTCTGATTTAGTATCTGCTGCTAATTATATGATTTCATGGGAGATTGATTTTGTTATAATGAAACTCCAATTTTGATTGTTAGTTCAGAATAGTATATTGATATATAACTGAATTTTAATATTGTTTCATATGCTTGAAACCTTTAGTTGGTTGCTCAAGACATCGTGAATACTACTACTAAGTTAATACTAATTAGGAATATTAATATTCATTTAATATTAACTTGAATGATCGAGTATGGGGATTATCACTTTTCATTAGTAGATACATTAGGGACTGTACATATTAAATCAAGGTAGCCTTCAGAATTACTACATGAGGAGGATATTATTCAAAATTATTAGTCTTAGTGAAACTAAGGGAAGTATTATTGTGTTTGTGTTATGCAGGTTCAAAGGTTCAAGTTCTGTAGTATTTAACATACTACAAGTTCAAATGAGAGGTATTTCGATCATGTATGTTTATATCTTCATCAAAAGCTTCATGTTGCCCCTTTTTGTTTATACCTTTTGTTTTATCCATTCATTTGTAACTTTTATCATTTGGCTTCTTATTTATTCTGTTTTCCTGAGGTACTCTATATGACTACTTTACTGTAGTATATGCAAGAAAGTTTATTTGAGGATGTAACAGTGATATTTCTATTTTTTTGTGTGTAAAATAGCACTCTGCTTGGAGATGTTTTGACATTAGAGGTCATATGAGTAATGGGGATATAATTATCTATCTATGAAGTGAAATCCACAAAACAAGATTTTTGGTTGTGAATTCACAGACCAACAATGGTGCTCCCGGGGTACCACCCGGGTATTACACCACAAGCAGAGACTGGTTCAGTGACTACAAAAGCCTTGATGGAAGTCCTGCCAACAACTTTGATCTTGGCAAACAAACAGTTAATAAGGTACACGTTTACAACTTGGGTAGTTGCAGTATATTACTTTAGTATGCTTCAATGCAGCACTAGATGGAATGCGTTATAGCTCACGTGTTTGGTTATGCTAAAGAGTTTGTTTTTGTGGTTGAATGTGTAGCCAAATGCCAATAGGCTGCTTACATGTGGACAGAAGAACAAAGGAAACACAAACACCTTAACAGGAGTCAGACATGTTACCTGGCCTTCACCAGATGGTGGCCGAGGCCAACCCATGATCCAACTATTGGTATTCCAAATTTATACTTTGTTTGATTTTTCTCACTAATTTACTAAATTAGATAGGGATTACTACAACCTTCACAACATAGACACAAAACAATGGACCCTTTTTCTATGATTAGTTAAGTTTTAGAGAATATATGAAATTCTCCCTGATTTTTAGCACTTTTGATATCAACAAACTATAAATTTAGAATACCGATGCATAATGCAAAAGCCACTTATAAGTTCTTCTACCTCTTCATATGCATGTCACACATGTAAATAAAATCACATTCAGCAACCTTAAGGGGGAACCATACATGTACAGATATCAAGACCCCCTTTCATTAATTAATCTATTCTAAAGATTAAGCAGACATAATTAAGCCAATTAACAACTTGTTGATACAGCTGGCCCATAACCCATTCATCATCTGATGAACATGAGTCAAAATGCGATGTTAACTAGCTAGCAACATGCCCCTGCTATTCATTTTTGCCAAAGAGCAATCCAAAGTATGACACAAACTGTACCACATTATTATATCTAAACAATCCAAAGTATAGGGCACACTGTTACAAAATGTGGATCAAACAAAATACGATGACATTTTCAATTCCAAACTAAACAGTCAAATTGTCACATGTAAAGGTAACTCTTATAGAATCAAACGTACCTGTGCAGATCTGTATTTCTTTATGACTAGGATCATTTACCTTCGACCTCACTTTGCTCTTTAGACTAATAGGATCAAAAAGTGGTCTAGAACGTCCGGGCTTATGATAAATTGCCCCCTGTGCTAGTGCTGCTACTAGAAGCTGTATGGGTAAAACAGGATAGCTTCAGTAGTCTAGAAATGAATGCAGCTGAATCAGGCCGGTTCTTATAGTGCACTACAATGCAGTCATAAGCCAGCTGCATCATCCTCTTGGCATCTTCGGGGGCGACAGTTTCCCGTATTTTATCATCAATTAAGTCAGGTGCAACCTTCCAATTTGGTGCAGGCGGATGGAATTGTGTTCTCATCCACTGAGGGAGACTTCTGTCATCTTGAAAGAGTAATCGACCCGTTAGCAGCTCTAACAAAACGACTCCTAATGAGTACATATCAGCACATGTAGCGAGTCTGAACTGATTGACGTATTCGGGAGCCTGATAGGGTTCTGTTCCCTTGAGATAAGAACACGACTTGTGCACCGGTTCCAGTATAGCAGTTCCGAAATCAATAAGCTTCGGATTATCCTCCTTATCTAAAACAATGTGCGTCGTCTTGATGTCTCTGCCTGGTTTAACATGATGTATGTAATCCACTGCCCTCGCCACTCCTAGAGCAATTTTCATTCTCTCTTCCCAGCTTAAGAATCCTGTTTTGGTAACTGCATCGGGAAATTGAAAGATTCAGTGGTACATGATGTGAATTCATACACCTCAAATACTATTGATTAAGTTACATATGATACGTACCATGTAAGCGATCATACAGAGTTTTGTTCTGGAGGTATTCGAGACAGAGAATGTTTCTAAATTTCCAATTATCAGCGATAGTGTGTTTGAGTTTAACGATATTATCATGGACTAGGTAATGAAGAAAGTGTTTCTCAGCTTCATATTCTTCAATGTAGGCCTCAGGTACTATCTTGAAAGCAAAGTTCTGAGGCATGCTTGCATGCTAAAAAATTGAAGAGTTAAATCAATTAATTGTAACAAGTTGTTTCAAGAAATTTATTATACTAAAACTGAATATGATATGATGATGAATGAATTACCTCTTGATATACATGCATGCATTTAAAAACGTGGCTGGTTCGACCTTGTGCAACAAAATACTCATCATTAAACCCATTGGTTGCTATGTAAACACCCGGTGCATTGTCGATTTGTTTGTGCGGTCGTGGTTCCGGTATTGGTGCTTTGTGCTCTGCTTCTGGTTCCGGTTCTGTAAATTACAGTAAGAGATTAAACAATATTTCACGTACACAAACACACACACATATATATAGATACGTATTTATGTAAACATCTATCATGATTCACAAATTAACTAAACATTCATTCGTTTTATAAATCAAGTAGTTAAAGTATAACAGTAAGATATCAACATACCATCCATATGCACTTACACATATATAGATATAGATAGATACATGCATGTATACATCTATCATATTTTACAAATTAACTATCGATATCAGCTTCATCTGTGTTATAAATCAAGGAATTGTAGTATAACAATAAGAGATCAGCGTACATACGTACAGTTCACGTGCACTTACACACACATACATATATCATGATTTACAAATTAACTATCGATATAAGGAATTAAAGCATATAACAATAAGAGATCAACAATTCATACGCACTTACACATATATAGATCGATATCGATATAGATATGTGTATAAATAACCTACGTAGCGTACATTACAAATAGTGATTGGACGATCGAATTAATTACCTTTCTTAGTAGGCTTGAAACATAATAACATCTTCTTCAACATATCGTCAACAGTTAGCAGAAATCAGAAGATTACAAGGTTTGATTATGGCGAATTGTAAAAATCGGAGGTTCTATAAATGGAGCGAGAGAGGAAGGGAGAGTAGTGAGTACTTCTTACTTGTGAGTAACTGAAATTGGCGGCCTCAACTATTATTATTTGTTTTGAAATCCTAACGTACCCTTAACAAAGCCTACTATACAACTCTACAAGCATATATTAGTTTTACCAACAAATATAATGAACTTTACAAGCATATATTAGTTGTACAAACAAATATAATGACTGCTCTCTCTTGGTTGCTTTGTCGTTCCTTGGTTGCTTTGTCGCTAGTGCTCCATTACACAACCGTTCTTATTTTATCACTTTTATTTTTTTAAATTATTCTTTTTACCCTTTTCTTTTTCTTCGTCTTTTGTTATTTTTCTCTTTTTTACATTTTCATTTCTTTGTTTATTTACCTTCTTTTTACGTTTTTTTTCGTTTTCTTCCTTTTTTCACGTAATTTTTCATTTTTTACATTTTTTCATCTTTTGACCTTTTCTTTACTTTTCTTTATTTTCCGTTTTTTTTTTTTTTTTTTTTTTTTTTTTTTTTTTTTTTACGTTTTTATTACCTTATATAATATATGGGAGAGTTCAAATAAAAAACATAAATATCGTGAGAATGTAGGAATGACTTTAAAATCACTTTTTAAATATCCAAAACACATAATGAATATTATTAAAATAACTTTTGTAAGCTATGATAAAATTTTTAATATAAAACATTAATTTTTTTTCGAACTTTTTTTACAGTCATTATTGTTATGATTATTCAATATAATCACACAATATAACATACAATCACATGTGATTATTCTCTAATATAATGTGATTATTATGTGTTCGAGATAATCACAAAATAGGATTTTTATAATCACATATTATTCATGAGATTATCTTGTTATAAAATGTGATAATTATGAATAAAAAAATTTTAAAAAATTATTAAAAAAAATAATAAAAAAAAAGTCAAATTTTTTTTATTTGAAAAATAGCTTTTAAAAGTTATTTGAATAAGGAGCTATGAATAAAATTTTATAAAATAACGTATTTTAGATATTTGAAAATGATTTTGAAGTCATTTTGTACAATCTTACGATATTTAGATTTTTTATTTGAACTTAGATCATATAATATATATATATATATATATTCATTGTTTCATATAACAAATACTTGTATTCATTTATATTTACTTACTTACTTATAGTTATTTATATATTCATTTATATTCATATGATATAAGATATTTCTTTTTATGTTATAGTCATACATTCTATATATTTATAGTATCATATTATAAAAAAAGTATCTATCTTTATTTTTTATATATGTTATATATATGTATGTATTATGAGTGCAGTTTGGGAGGGCATGCATGTTCATGAAAGAAGAGTGAGCAGCCTATGCACCAACCATATCTTGACACATGTCACTAACAACAATTTACATGTCCACCCCTATTTTCTATATACTATATATTTCCCCTTATACTTATTTTGCACTCACACTCTCATCTCCACCCCACCAACCACCACATTCCACCTACCACATGTTGCCAGCAACCGACCGTCGTCCACCGCTGTTGGAAAAAAAAAAATTTGCAAAAAAGTTTTCAATTTTTTATCTAGTTTTCTTTCTTAAAATGTTTTTCTTTCTTCAAAAAAATCTTAATATTTTCATTACATTTAGATATTTGTTACTGCAATTTATATACACCACTTGATTTGTGCTTTTGTATTTGTATGTTTTGTTTTGTATACTACATTTTAATTTTTTTAATACATTTTATATATATTGCATGATATTTTGATATTTGTTGTTGCATTTTATAGATATTGCATGTCATTTTGATGTTTGTTGCTGCATTTAATATATACCGTGTTGGTCCTTTTTTGTCAAATTAATGATAAACTACTAATAACAAATGTAAAGTAGACAATAAATTCAAGTTTAAAGTTTTTCTTTTATTAATTCAAATAAAGAATTACTTTACAAAGTTTACTGCGGAAATAGACAAGACAAACTAGTCGAAGTAAACTAACTGGTGACAAATTTGTTTCAACAGTCACCAGCGAGAGTACGCTTATGACACTCAGTGATCGACACTTAACAGATAAGTGAGGGCACAATGGTTCACTGACAAACATGAATGTGCTTAACTCACGGTCGAAGTAAATGAAAATTCGGACAAATGAATATGGTGATTGTGAGATGTATTTATAGTCTCATAAATACATCACAAATCTTACACGTGTCAACACCACATTCAAAGTGAACTTAATGAAACTTCCAATGAATGGAAGTGACATTACATCCTAGGAATAAAATAGTGTTGAATTCCACTTTAGCAAACTACTCTCTATCTCTGTCTTCAATCTTTGACTATCAACAAATGCTTCAGATTTTCTTGACAGTGGCAGGTTTATTGTAACTTTTTTAGATGCTAAGTATCCATAAGCTAGTGATAGCCATTGAGATTTCATTCTAAGTTACAATTGTGTCACTGCTGACAGATGCAGTGACCAATAGACATCAGTAATTATTTCGAAGTATCAAATAGTTCGCAGTTTAACATGAGCATGAACAATACTGCATAGTCTATTATGTGGTCGCTGCTAACATATGAATCGAATGATAAAAAACTTAAGATTATTTTGTCATTCATAAATTACATAAGTGGGGTATTTGACCCAACATACTACATGTCATTTTGATGGGTGTTGCTGCATGTTATATATATATATATATGTATTGCATGTCATTTTGATGTTTGTTTATTTATACTACAAATGTTTGGTTACTTGTTCTTAAACTGCATCTTAAAAATCTTATAAAAAAAAATCTACACTTAAAATTTATGAAAACCAAAAACGAGAAAAACTAAAAAAAAAAAAAAAAAAAGTTAGAAAGGTAAAAGATAAGACAAAAAGAAAGATACAAAAGAAAGTTTGTAAAAAAATAAAAATAAAAAGATTTTTCAAAAAAAAATCTTTAAAATAAAGTTTACATTTAAGGTTTATAAAACCGAAAACAAGAAATTTTTTAAAATGAAGTTAAAAAGTTAAAATATTGAATAAAAAGAAATATACAAAAAAAAAAGTTAAAAAATAAAATAAAATAAAATTATGGCAGGTGTGCCCGATAGCAGATGGTAGCAGGTGGGGGGAGGGATGGTGGGAAAGAAGAATGGAGGAAGGAGTATAGTTAGAAAGTGAAGGGGAAAATAATAAAATTGGCTAAATTGTAGAAGGGGTGTAGGTGAAAATTATGTTATGTTTTTTTTTTTTCTTAACATTTATCCTCATATTTCAATTTAATTATAAAAATGTCACACGTTATTAACTATTAATTAAGCTTAATCCTTGATCTAATGGCTCATATTAATCTTCTCACTTTTAATCTCCACATTCCCTCTTGATCTTAATTCTTTAAATTTACTTACTTACTTACAGCTAATTATATTACATTTATATTCATATTATATACGATATTCTTTTTTATATTATAGTCATACACTCTATATATTTACAGTGTCACATTATAAATAAAAGTATTTATCTTTATTTTTCTATATGTATACATATTTATGTTATATGTCTATATGTATCATATTTATATTCATACTTATCTAATATATTACATTTACATTTTCATTACAACTATTATTTTATATATTTTATTTTACATTCTATTTATTATACATTCTACATACTTATAGCATCGTATATTTAATATATGTAATTATCTACCTTTATTTTATTTTACACTCGTATATATACGTATCATATACATTTTTGCTGGTCGTAAGTGAGCGTGAGAGCATTTTCTCTACCATTACATAAAGATATGATTGTTTTCATTTCACTTCCGGTATACTCTGTTAATGGTAGGACTGAATGCTGTCGTTGGATTTGAAACTCAATAGCATACATGTATTTAAAGAAGGAAAAAGCAGTATAAGAAATATGTGAGAATTGACGAGTTCATTTTTTGAGTTCTAGATGTTTAGGGTTCATTATAGACTTTATAATAATGGTTAATTGATTCGTGATACGTTTAACTTTTACGTTTTTATATTGTATGCAGTTAACTTTGAAATCTTCTATTGTATGGGGTAAATTTTTAAAAACATTCTATTGTATGATGACTTGCCTTTTTTGGCCTAGACAAAAATGGAAACTTTCTTTTTTTGGAATGATCAAGAAAGGAAATATTACATACAATAGAGAAGTTTAGAAGGTTTACATCATACAATAGAAAATTTTAAAGTTAACCACATACAATATAAAAATGTGAAAGTTAAACGCATCACGAATCAATAAACCTTTATAATAATCATTAAAAACTTTAGCGTTTATGAAATGATTAAAGTAGTTATTTGGATATATATATAATATATCTGGTATAAAAGAATAATATCTATACCTATATATATTAAATAAACATAAAAAAATCTATATAATTTGCTACTTATACAAAGATACAACGTGACAATCTACAAATTTTTACAATTAATATAATAACTATGTCCGACGTCCGAGTAGATATACAACATTGATTAAATTTAGATATAATCATATAACTCAAAGTTAAATAGTAAATTAAAATAACGTATATCAATTAACTTTAATATGTTGTTTCAATCGATTTCTCACAAAAAGTGCACATAACAAATAAGATTTTAAATCATATTCTAAATATATTTTTATTAATCATTGATCCTGTGATTTTTTGTTCTTAATAAAATGATAAGCTAAATATTTTTCTATCTTCTATATATGTGAATGTTTTTTCCAACCAAAGTTATAAATAATTAAAAAATCTATCGATTACGCCTGAAAGCTAAATGTTGTTCACCTTGTTCTTAACAAAATAATTTTATATTAAACCTTTATCAAGATGAGACTTTTTTGTTTCTATAATTGTTGAGTTGATTAAGTGATATTTAATATAATTATATTTAATATTTAGTTTTCTTGTTCAATCTTTTTGCAAAATGTACTGTTCTTCAAAATTTACATGTGTAAGTTTCTCGTGATGATTAATTAACAATAACAATTCAATGTAATTTCTTAATTACTTTAACCATTACTAGTATATTTGCCTCGCGGTTACGCGAAATTATATATAAAACTTTTAGTAATTGAGTCATTCATATAAAAATATTTATAGTTTTATTATTTATAGGTAATTAGTCGTTTTCAAAACCCACCAAAAAATGAAGAAAAAAAAATTTTTGTCGAAAGTATATCATGTAAAATCTCTAATCGAAGAGAAAAAAATATTGGTTTTTATGATAAAATTTTTAAAAAATTTCGACTAACCATTTGTAAGATATTTAATTTTAAAAAACGTTGGGGAAAAGTGGTTTTTGCCAAATGGATAAATCTTATTGGCTCTCCAATTTTTAAAAAATCATATTCTCATTTGAATTTTCATTTTTCAATGAATTATCAATGACATCATCAATTTGGCTAATTAAAATCAATGGTGAGATTATGATCAAAAAAATACATTCAATGGCTAAGATTAACTTTTCAAGATAATTATAACATCATTATGACTTTCCTTTAAGATATAGAGAGATTATTATTTCAACTAAATTAGCGTATTTGTCAATTAACTGTTATGAAATTGTCGTACATTGTATTATTTATCAATTAACTCTATATATTAAAATTGTAGTTTATCAATTATATATAAGATTAAAATTGTCGCACATCGCTCAGGATTCAACCTAGTATATATAATATATATAATATTATAATTATAAAACATAACTGTATAAATATAATATTTTGAAATTTAACAATGTAATATTTGAAATTCATTTTAACTTCTTATTTAACTCTCCTACCTCTTTTATCCTCTACTTGACACGCTTTTATCAAAGGGGCTGTTTTTGAAAGAGTTAGCAGTAAAGAATTTAAAATGTAGTTCTATAATCTTATGGGTTTGGAATGTAAATTTCCAAATCAAAGCTAACAGTGACTTGAATTAGTGCGAAATTGGAAAATTACATACTAGTAGGGTTTTATTTTCATATTTTTAAATTTACTAAATAATTTAAACATTTGAGATTTGTAAGAGTATGCTAATAATGATACATGTGAATTTGAGTAAGCTTTCTTATATATTAAGGTTAGTGCTCGTGATCGATCACATTTTTGGGACTGTTTTAAATTGTTTGCTACTAATATGCTTGTTGATGTGCTAACCGTTTGGTGGTTTATCGCAATGCCACGCTTAGAAACCCACTGGGAAGTAAAAGAACCTTTTGTTAGGAAGTTTGTTTACTTATTAAACAGACGAACATGAACGAGATTTGTGTTCGTTTAGTTATATGAACAACCATGAGCAGCGGTCTCGAGTGTTCGTTTACGTTTGTGAACCATTTAGGTATTTTGTTTGTGTATATGAGACTTTTTTTTTTAAGAATATGTTTAATAAAATAAGTAGTAACTAATTTCTTCTTTCCTGAAGCTACTCAGACTTTATTCTCGAATTACCTATTTGGACCATTTTAAGAAAGTTGCTTAGAATTAAGATTTTTGGATCATAATAATCAGATTATGGATGTTTAAAAGCCTGATTTGGATCATAACGAATGAACAGGAACATGAATTCTGTTTGTTTATATAAACTCAAACAAACAAGGTGCACAAGCCTCGTTTGTGTTCGTTCGACTCATTTAGAGTCTTAGAAACTCATTAATTGAATTCTGTTTGTGTTTGCTGCAGATTCATTGTTCTATAGTATTTTCTACTGTTATTTGTCTTGTGCTTGCAAATTCATTAAGATGAGTCTCTAACAAAAAAGAAAAAACTCGGAGAAAACCAACTACTACTCTTGTCGAATCAGATGGCAAAGTACTCGAAGTCGTCAAATGCAAAAAAGAATTGGCTATTTGGACACGTGATACGAAGAAAGAAACAACTTTACCAGATTCCGTTATCAACAAAATTATCAAAAACCTCCTAACATTAGAACTGATAAAAGAAGCAGCCCATGTTCAATTAAAGGGTAGGATACACTACATTGCAGCAGAGTTTGAGACGTCAAAAGAAGTCACAGACGGTTCATAGTATGTTGACGGTAATCTTGATATCGCTTTTATTGATCAACTAAAAGATCTTTGTTTAAAGATCACTGGCAAGCTAAAAGTCGCTACAGCTGATGGAGTGTATGACTTTTTCAAGAAGCATAAGTTTACTATCACTGATTGCACGAGCCAACAAATAAATGAGATGTTGAAGTCTATGGTTTTGGATGATAAGATTATATATGTGACGAGTACTGGATTAGGGGAGTAAACTTTGTTACAGATGTCCACGTGGAGATCTTAGTAAGGGTCCTACAACAGGGGAGATGGTATCAATTCCGTGTGGTGTTTGTCCGAGAACTAAACAGTGCTCACCTGATGGACCTATTTCCCCAAGCATGTGTGTTTACTATACCAAATGGTTAGAGTTCTGACGACACTATCTTTTCAGTTGCTGTAGGCATAGAAGTACCTCTTCTATCACTCTACGCTTGATTATATATTTATAGTTATATGGTTTTGTAAGTTTTACAAAAAGGAATAAAAGATGTTTGTAAGTCAATCCAACTAGGGTCAAACAACTTTTACGATTATAAGTACTTATTTTACTGACTCATTATTCAACTGTCCACTCTTTTACCCCTCTAGTTGACACATTTTTAACGAATGGACTGTTTTTGAAAGAATGATCACAAATAGCTTTAATATTTAATTTTGTAATTGTAACGAGTTTGAAATGTAAATTCCCAAATTAATAGGTTTTCTGTAATCACAAGTTCACAATCACCACCGTTCTGCAGCAACAACTCTTATCGTTTCTTCTACGGTCAGTTTTCGTTCATTTTAATCTTAATCTTAATCTTCACTTTCTTAATTATTGTCGATTCTATCTCGTTTTCATCTTCTAATTTGATATCGACGTTAGTTCTGTATATGCAATTAGGGCTTTCTGTTTCAATTGTAGACAATGATACATATGGTTTCGTATGTATGTATATGTATATATACTAACGCATAGAGTTTTTTTTATTTTAGTGAATATAAGTATCATTTATTTATTAAAATTTTCGTCGATTTTATGTTTTTCATTTTTATACATTTTTGTAGTAATGCAATTGAAACTCATATACATACTGTTAGGGTTTTTATTTACAATTTTATAATTTTTTTATGTAATTTTAACATTTGATATTTGAGAGAGTATGCTAAAAAAGATATATGTGAATTCAAGTAAGCTTTCTTATCTATTATCTATTATCTATTGCTAATATATAATATATTTGAGTGTTTTTTTTTAAGATAGATTTTATTATTTTGCCCTTATAATTACTAAGAATATTTTTTAAAAAGTCATACAAATGACTAACATACCCCTAATTATTAATTATTAAATTCTCATTAATATAAACATTACTAAATCATAAACTAATTAATTTATGACATTTAATTAATATACTCCTAATTATTAATTATTAAGTTCTCATTAATACAAACATTATTAAACTAATATATGACTTTTATTTTTAACTTAAACTTCTCTATATCTATAGACTATTATATTATATGATGCATTAAGATGGTTTTAAGAATTACCATTTAATGTTGATAATATTTATATCATAAAAAATAAAAATAAAAACTAAAAAAATTAGTGAAACCGAAACTTCTAGATTCAACAAACGACTCCACAACTCGCAACCTGTCCATTAAGAACTTGAAACCCGATACTCGCAACTTGCAACCATCAAGTTTGTAATGACATATTATTATAAATTTAATTTTTGATTATTGTTAATGTAATTTTGATTTTTAAAATATTTCATAAAACATAATACGACATATCAAATTAATGTGAAACCAAAAACTTTTCCTGCTGCATTGTGCAGGTCTGAAAAATATAATGATAAGTATAAGTATTCACGATCCAATCAGATTTTTGAGGCTACTTAACTTGTTTGGGACTATTGCTGTGCCAAATATTTAATGGTTTACAATATTTTGAAAACTGATTTTTTCAGCGAATCGGTGAAGTCTCCGGTTCTGATCGAATATCTCTCCGGTTCCGGTCGAACCGGATAGTTCAACCGTTTTGTTCATTGCACTAGCTCAGGCTGCTCAGCCCACTTCTATGCAAATTGCCTAGTCCAGGTGAGAAAGTTTTCTTAAATTGCAGTAGCTCAAGCCCACTTCCATGTAAAATGCACTAGCCCAAGCCCATATGTTAAATGTTAGGTTTAAAAATTAGCACAGCCCATATTTTGTTGAAGAATCGCTACACTCGTTGCTAGCCACCACATACTGTCTCGGTTTTTGAACTCCGGCGGAAAAGCAGAAGGAACTCCGGCGTGCAACAAAATCAACAACAGAGGTCAGGTTTGCCCGTCATCCTTGTTCGTTCTGGCTACGTTTGAAAAGGCGGTTGGATCTGAATCGCACTAGATCCGTTAAATCACGCGGTTGAAAAGGTCAGGTTTTCATTCGGTTTTTGTCAACGATGATGATGATGACGAAGATTGACAGTTGTTTGGTTTTCATTTCAAGGAAAGAATAACTCCAAAATCCAACATGTTATTATTAATAATATTATGTCAAAGAAAAGGTGAATGTCATCAAAATTCTGAGAATTTGATGGTAGAGGAAAGCGAATGAAAAAGTGAGTGATATAATATGAAGGTTCTAGGCCATTTATAAAAGTTTTACTACCAAAAAAAAAAGGAAAAGAAAGAAGAAGCTAAAATCCGGTTCAAAAGGTTGCCACTATCAATTTACTTTCATACCTGCTACTGTTATACTATGTGATTTAAGAACACATAGTGGAAGTGAAGATTATAAAACCAGTTGGAAACTTGGAATCGATATTGCAAGACCACATTAGTAGAAAGAGGGTTACTAATATTAACTGATCATTTTTACAAGAACTTAATATTACATCAACCAATATATACTACTAACACAATGTTTTATATATTAGTGACCCTATTACTTGAGATCAATGCAAATATAAATACAATATGGGGAAGAACCATAACTAAAACAGTTGTGAATAAGCGTCATGCTTTCAGTCTACCCAACCCCGAGAAGTATGCCAAAAACTAGTGACCCAGTTAGCTTTGTAATTGGTCGGAGCACACCGAACCACGTCGTTACTTGGTTCATAGCGAGTCTTCATGTTTACAGTAGTTGATGCTGCAGTTAAAACCCTTACTTTTATAGTTGTTAGAATACATCGAGCCACCTGGGTCTACCTATTTCAAAGTCAAGGGGTTGCAAACACAACTGATCCGATGCTAAACCTGATAAAGTTCATCTATTAATCTTGAAAGAAGAGAGCAAAATTTATCAATTTCATTCATTGCTTTGGTGTGGGCAGCTGGAAACAATAAACGTAGCAGAGGCATCAAGCGTGCCCAGAAACAAATTAGCTGAACTAATACAAGAAAAATTGGAAACAGAACTACAAGATCAAAACAGCTCATATCAATGTAATAGCACAAACAGATCATCCAAGTATACTTCTAGCTTTAAGTTTGCTATAAATCCCAACCAATTATGAGCATACAAAAACACATTATCTCTTTGTACCAAAGAAATATATGTATTATCTTAGATGCATACATCACTATCCAACCTACCCACAGGATGTAAAAATAAATAGAATAAACCATTCATTTGTTAGTCGCAGAAAGTTCCAAACTTTTGTAAACCTAAACATCATATATGTTTATTTAGGGATTCCGCATTACAACTAATATCCGAACAAAGAACCGAACACGTCATATCTTGTGTTTTTTTTGTTTTTTAAATAGCAGGTTTCAATTGGGTCGTTTAGTCAAAGGAGGCAATAACCGATTTGCCTAAATAGTTTTCATAACAGTTAGGGTTTTTTGTTAGCTACAATAAAGTAAAACCAGGAAGACCCCCCAAAATCAACAACCTAAAACAAGATCGAAAACCTAACCTTGAATAAGAACCCTTACTTATAAGGAACGGTGAGGCAGAGATGGCAATTCATTCGAGTATGTCGGGTTGAGCTTTCACTTTGCAGCAGCAATTCATCAAATTTGAAGAGTTTCATGTCTGAAGAAAAGGAGAAACCAGTGATTCGAGGATGTAAAAGATTTAAATATAAAAGAAAAGGGGTTAGGGCAATTTGGGTAGAAAGACGTCTAGATGGGGAGGACAGTCTTCTAGAGAATGACCGTATAAGATGCTCACTCAGTTATGCGAGAGGAAAAAGTCTCAACTCTCAAGTAAATAAGCAGACATGGTGACCGAATAAATGTTGTGGACCATTCAGCCCATTAATTTCAAATTAAACAGGCTCTAAGTTATGTGTAAACAGATTCTCCTTTTCCATCAAATTTGGTGATACCTTTTTATAATTTTGTTCGTTTTGCAGAAAATAAAAATATATTTAAGGACACGAAAAGTGGTTAATGCTCATAATTAACACTTAATTATCTTTAGAGTTGAATGTTATGATGAGTATGTATGTAAACTATACTACTCCGAATCTTTACCAACGACCGATAATGGATAATGCTTTTATTTTTTTCATTACTTGAAATTAGAATGATAAATCTCAAACCCAACTCATTCAAGAAGAAGATATGGGTCTTGAGCCAATTATTTCATACAAAATATTTAAACATACTGTTTCAGTTTCTGTCACAATGTAGATCACATCTATGATTATCTATATTATTATTACCATATATTGTTACATTACTTAACTACGCGCGGCAAGAAAAACTATACATAAATAATTGATTAATTCTTCAATATTCGCTAATCTATGCAGTAGTGAGGCAACACATTTTGGTTGTCAATCAATTGGACCGTACTTCTGTCGTAAAACCAATCACCAACTGCCTCTGCAATAGCCTGCGAAAAATGTGTTACATAACAATATATATATATATATATATATAGAAACTAGAACTAGCATATAATATGTAGTACTACAAATTATTTAAGATGCTTACCATATGGTTCAATTTTGAAGAAGGGTTTCCTAACCATGATGTCTGGAATTCGCATTGCCCATGAGTAAAACAATTGTTAACAAACCATCCTCTTGACGAATCTTCTCCAACGACTGATAATGCTTTTAAAAAGTCAGATCGAAAACCTAACCCAGAAATTAAGGACAAGAAGAAACGTTAGAAGTGTCACGATTGTCTTATGTTTCATATAATTCGATCAGGTCCAAGAATCATTTGATCGAAAACAAAAGGAAATTGATTTTGACCTTGTAGTCTTTGGATTTGATCAGTTGAGCAGGCATTTATATCTTGCCTGCATTTAGTATATAGTCCATTTGGATCCGCTCCCGGTGAGGCCAAGATGTTTTGTATCTTAATGTTATACATATGTAATTAATCAAGGTAAGAAACAAGCATCAGATGTAATTAATAAAGTTAACTCGAAGTTATGAAAGATCAACTAAAGCTTACCTGGAAGGTATCATATGTAGACTGCAATATAAATACAGGTGTTTTGACATAAGGCATGGCATATTGTGGATAGAAACACTGTAATTCATTTTCATGAGAACATATTCATCACTTATTTATAATGTTTCAGAACTTAACTTCATTAGATAACATGAGATAATAGTGCTTTACCAAACTGGCTTTCTTCTTGTTTGAAGTACATTTAGGATCCAAATTCTTTAACGATCCCTATAAGCGCAAAAGAATGTTTAGGGTCCACTTTGTGTGATTTGTTAAGACAGTTCATGCCAATATGAATAACAAAAAGGAATACCAGGAAGAGTGAGAAATCATACATGTAATGTTACGATTTGATCATAGTATCTCTCAAACCTATAATCTTTAGAGAGGTCTTTTCTGTTAAGTGCAAACAACGCGTTAACCTTTTATTGAGGATAAATGTTATATGATTAAACAAAAGCAACATATGTTTAATAGAAAGAAAAAGATAACATAAAATTCAGTTATTGTCATTGTAGGGTGTTTGTAATTTGCTAGCACATAGAAAGGATTAGGAGATCTAATTTGACACATTTTGGGGATTTTTGTAATGACATGTCAAAAGTTACTTGCGTGGATTTCTTATTTAAAATTAAACAGCTTACATGGAAATAAAACGATGATGTGGATTTATATGTTGCTGCTTACATGTATTGCCACTTATGCATCAACCTGCTGACTAAGCAGTAGTTCCTCTAAATGTATTAAACTAGATCTTTTAATTCTTTTTATATGCGAGTAAATTTTACACATCCCACAGTGACAAAAATTGAATTTTATATTACCTTTTTCGGCATTTTGTCTTACAAATACTACTATAATTTTATATACTTCAAACAAATGGCATAAGATGTTTTATAAACTTACACATGAGAGAAATATCCAGCATCAGAAAAACATTTCACACGAGTACTTGTTTCAAAAAATGCTCGAAACTTCTCACAGTGTAGGATGGAAGCCAATCCACCAGCTGAAGACCCAGACAAAAGAGCCTGTGCGCGTGCATCTATTGTAAGTTTCATATTTAGCATACAAAGAGAGGTTAATTATGGGTCTTACATTTGATACAGAATTATTCATTCCTAATTTGCCAAGTAACTCCTCCATAACGACATTGAAGATTCTTGCACCCCTAAAATGAAGATTTGTAACCTTGAAAATATAGACAAATTCATATATATTAGATCATTCGGTTTTTAAAACTAACTAAGAATTTTTGTTCTAGCGGTTTGAGAGGAACTCGTCAAACAAGAAGTTATGATTTCAAGCCTCAATTGAGAATTGAAGTAGTGAATATATATTATTCGTGGTGTTTAGTGTATTAGATCTTATGTTTGTCAATATAAACGTCACATTATAAAAGTTGGCCGGATGAAAAGAATAGTCACATGTTGTAGAAAGTATAGTATTTTGTCACATATGAAACTAAAGTTAGTTAAATCTTAGTTAAATCTTCAAAATAGCTGTCAAAATTTGTCTTTATGTTTAAAAAGTTGTGGGGTTGAATTCAAGGTCACACGTTACATAACTTGCATGTTCTACTTAAAAATAGACATTAAACAGTTTTCTGTCATTAACATTTAGTCATTCATAACAAGTTGGCATTACTTTAAACGAACATTAAAGATAGTAGTTATGAACTCTTCATACAATTAATGATATCCGTAACTTACAGGATCAACTGCTTCTATATCTCCGGTAAATGATGATCCGTCACAGTATCTCATAGCGATCCTATTCCAGTTGTAAAAATCTAGCACAAACAAATTAAACAATAACTTCTTATTGTCAACGTCTTTGTTACAAAGTTGTAACAAAATCAAGATATATGTACTCGTAGTAACAACATGCATGGTTCTCACTTGGATTTGATTTTTGATTGTTGCTCAAAATGCCGGTGAAGTAACGGTCAGAACTTTTCATATTCTTCGATGAACCTAATTGAGTATATGTGCGTGTATGACAGTCTTCTACCGAATTGCACCACCCTCCACCCTACATAATATACAAGTATGAAATATACGATGAATATACAAAATACATGTATACGTATGTATATAAGTAGATTGGTTTATATGTAGCTAGCGACCTGTATGTGAACTAGCCAATTCTTAAGACCACCTCCAAAACCTGCATCAAATTGGTATGCAGGTGGACTTCCATCCAAACAAACTTAATTCACACAAACATTAGTTAATAATTACAACAATATTCAAGAACAAGAACAAAACTGTTTAAAGAATCAAGAATTATAATAACCTGCTCCTTTAGCCACAGCTCCTTCAATGATGGTTATAGGCACTTCGATTGAACCTTCTATTCTTAGAAGTGTCAATACACATGCTAGTGCGTGTAGTTGCAATTGGTTCAATATTACTTTTCTCATCATATAATATTAACTCAAAGAATTGCAAATGATATAATCAAACTTGGATAAATGTATGTGTATATATACATGAGATGAGATATCGAATGATGTGACCATGGTTTAATAGACGCAATACATAAATGTATAAGGATAACATAATACACATTGTCAAGTTTCAAAAAATGTGACAATCGTATAGGAAAATTGTGTTGCTTTTGTGTATACATATCAATTTCCTTAAATTCCATCGTTATGTTTATTAGATGATGTCTTTTTAACTTGTGATCTTCAAATTTACCCTTTCAGTAACTAAATTATGAAGTTGATTTTTTGGTTTGCTCTATTTGTTTCTGCTTTTGTTTTGTCAATGTGCCATATTATCTCAAATTGATTATTTATGTCAACTAACTAGTTCATTTAAATTGAATAAAGATATATTGTATCAAAATTAATAGTTTTTAATTATATGTATCAAACTAGTAAACGGTGACCTGACACTGTATTTAGCTACTACGCCATCAAAGGTACCGATTCCTATCGAACAAGCTGATTTATATGCCTTAATTTAGATGTAGGCCTTATTACACACGTGTAAGGCTATTGGAAGATATAAAACCTACATGCATACTTATGCCTGATGTTAAACACAAGTCTTATGACAAACGAGAGTTTAGCAGATGGGTTGAGATGACAATTTTGACCCTTTTTTGTTGTGATTGTTGGTTGGCATTATTGATGGGACTTTATGGTCATCATTGTTTTAATAATTCAATGGTTTTGATATCTCAAAGTGAATAATGGAGAATATTATTGGACAGTTATTTCCAATAACTCTATTTCTTGCTAGATATTTTATAAATTTAAGGATTGATTCACATGAGAAGTACACACAACACATAACACCCTCTCTAGCAATCAGATTCTTGGATTATTGCCTCAATTAAGAACACAATTCTTTGTATCATTCCAAAATAAAATGAGTGTAACTCAAATATATAGGATCGAATTGTTATTTTCGAAAAGTGATAACACGATTTAAAGAGATATCCAATCATTGAAATTTTTTCCCTTTACACGGTTTCCTTTGACAATAGCAATTGAATACATATGCTAATGAAATTTTAAAAAGTTTGATACACATGATAACTAATGTTATTAATCAAATATATATAATAGAACATTTAATAAATTTCAATACATTACGAGACACTCAGTACCAAAATATAACTATCTAATTTGCTATCACTTAAAAATAGAATATACAAAATATTGTTATGAAAAAGTTTAAAATATAGTGATTTGTATATTTGTCCATACCACCACCCTCCAGTAAATGATTTTTTTGTCATATTGTACAAAATAGTTACAAAATATGTGATATAGTTATGCTTAATTTGGTATGTTATTGGTCTTGCTAAAAGAATAAACTTCTGCTTAACATTGTAACAAAAAAAATTTAATTGAGTTAAAGCTCCAGCTCCAAACGAAAAACACCTGATAGGAAACTTGAAAGGCAGAAAAATCGAACTAAGAAAATTGAAATCAAACAGTTTCTGTTAGTGAAAAATTATATTTGATAATGATTTAATTTTAGCCGATAACTAACGTAACTGAATCATGAACACCTACCACACTTTACTTGTTTGATAGGAGGTTACTTTTACTTTTATCCGCGTACATAAATATAAACATGTAAGTAAAAAGAAGAAAGAGATGTAACACGAAGCAAAATGTGAACTGCATGAACAATTTATCCTATATAAACGATTTACATGTTTGCAATTAGTAAAATATATCGTTTTCTATATATGACTTTGTGGTCATATTAGAAATCAAAGAGTAAAGTGTAACCTTCACAATTAGTCGATCTATTTTGATACGTACGGCAGTTGTGGGGGATGGGTTCAGATCTGCTAAACTTATAATTCATCTGCACAGGTTTTTTTGACCCGCAAATCCACGCATATTTATTAGTGGGTTTATTTTGACACTCGTATCTGCGACCCACGAATACTTGCTTGTACAGGTTAACCCGTTGATTTTATATTATACACAATTTTATCAATAGTCAAAAGATGTTATTACCAAAATCTCCCAATAGATAAGTTTCATCTTAAAAGTGTTTTAAGCATGTTCAAAACAACACCCTGTAATTTTCAACGAGTCAAATGTTAAAAATTGAAACACACGAATAAATAATATAATAACTATCAATTTATTTAATATATTATGTTTGATCGTTATGTAGTTTTTCTATTTGAAGTATGAATACTATCTTAATTTTAAATATAATATAAGAATCCGATGATGATGTCATTAGAATTTTAGTTACCTAATAAAATTATTTGATTTTGTCAAATTAACTAAAATCTAAAAAATATTACATCATAAATAATAACTAATAAATTATTATTATTTTAATCATACATGAGTTACGGTTAATTCACTTATCTTTCTTTTATTAATTTTTTATATGAATTTATCTTAAAAAAATTTACATACGGAGTGGATCAACTTATATGGACTATTTATATATTAGAGTTTGAAAATTAATTATTCCTTCTGCTTATTATAAATTATTAATAGTAGTATTTATATATTTGCATTCGATTCGATTGAATTTAATATCTATATGTATACATTATCCTAGTATAACATACATAGTTATCAACTAAGAAATTGCATTTATCTAACTTTTAAAATAGAGATTAACAAAAAAATCACGCACATAGAATTATAGAAAAGAAGAGATCATCGATTTGTATTTAATTTTAATATTTATTTAGCTTATCATCTTATAATCTAAATATTCTCGTTATTATAAAATTGTATTTTTCTTACTTCTAAATGATTCCTAAATATAATAATCATATTTTTATTTTTATTTCATTAAACAAAACTATTTATCATTTAATAATTTTTCTTTATTTCAGTTAACTTTATAAACCATTCATATTTTTTAATTTTATTTCTATTGTAACTTTGATTATTCATAAATTATTAAAAAATATAAAAGTGAGTTTCTGAAACTTTAAAAGGGTAAGAAGCATGAGCCACACACAGTGGTGTTACAAGTTGAATTTTACAGTAAAAAATACTGATTTTAATTCTTAATTTCGGGTATTAATATGTGGTTACATTATCATCTTCACTTCTTAATTAAATCAATAGTACTTAGATGATTACAAAAAAAAAAAAATAGCGTAATTTGTAGCTCTTATAATATAATAGAAGAATAATGTAATATTTGTAGACTAATATAATTAAGTTAATGCATGATATTGACAAAGTTATGTGTCAAATAAGATAGTTTATTAATGTTATATTTGCCATTTAAATGGTATGTGTATATATACAAATTTAGAAGCTAGTAGTCTTTTTAAAGAACTTGTTGATGGTTAATGAACTCATTTAACTACTCAAACACCCCACAGTTGACGTCTTTTTATAATGAACTCGTTGATGGTTAATGAACTCATTCAACTAGGCAAACACCCCACAGTTGACGTGTCCTTGAGAATACGAAGGTTTTGAGAGGTGCATCCGAACTAATAATTAAGATGTTGATGATTTATTGTAATAGATTAAATTAATTAATGTGGTATCTCAATTGAAAAGAAAAGTTAACAGAAGACTATATTAGCTTCTATCTTCTACATACTTATTATTGTATTACTATTATGTTTTATGTTTTATTAACCCATCATCCAAATCCCAAATAGTTGTTTTACTCTTTGTACACTACAATTTTCCAATAGAATTTAATGAAATTTCGAAATGAAGATATTATTATCCGAATATTATTTCTATTTCTATTTAAATATATATTCAAAACCAAAAAAAGCTAGGATACAACATGTTTAATTTGCTTGTTTATTTCGGCCTCCTTCCCAATTTTGAGGCGTTTTAATTAATTTATACGTTTCTGTTTTAATAAAACTAATAATTCAAGGACAAGAAATGGTGATTAATTAAGGCCTTGAATGTTGATTAATGTTATGATGATAATGTGAAGATCAAAATGGCGATTAATTTTGCATGAATTAATACTTTGTTACCATAAAAAATACAAAATTAAAAGTTACTAAAAAAGGATCACATATGATCTTGAAATATATATAGCATTTTATTAAATGTAGCTTTTAGGGGTATGGTTAATCCATAAGTAGTTCATAAATAGCGATTATAAAACTAACTTAATTATAACGTTCAAGTTTACTATTTAATCATTATAAAAGTTGACATTTTAACTATAACCCTATAGTCTATGTCCTTATAGCCAAATTCGTAAATTTATAGCGGATTTTTGATTATTACATGCTATATTATTTCAATCCTAATTCAACTGGAACTAGTTATGGTTAAAGTTGGAATAGTTTAACATTAAGGAGTTTAATGACATTGTTTTATTTGAAATGACTAAAGACATAATTTCCTGTTTGGAAGGGAAAATGGTTGACACAAATTCTATACGATTAAGGTCGCTTGATAGATAAAATCTATGTTCTCTTCTTCGTCTTAAGTCTCACCCTTTTAAGTTTTCTTCACATTTTAATCATTGAGGGATGATTAATTTTGTTTCAACGTATAAGGGTGTATATCATTAAAAATCTTGTAATTTTATATAGTGTATCTATTTTTAATTTTTTTATTAAATATTCAGTCTCATCATATCACTGCCTATTTAGGTTCGTGAGTTTAACAAAAGCTGTATTATAAGTTTATAACACTTCTTCCATCACGATACCCATTTGATTGTCTGTTTCTAGTTATCAATTTCAATATCATTAATCATTCAAAAGCTGTATTGTAACTTTTTTCCTTTTTTTTATCAGTAGGAAAAAATAGCATGGGTTTCATCCTTAAACAAATGAAAAACAAAAGAAAAATATAAATTTTTTGCACTTGCCCATCAGTCATCCTTAAACTATACGAATGTTAGACATATTAGTTAATTAATTAATCGAATTAACCGAACAATAACCAAATTAACCGCTAAAATCGAATTGAATTAACCGAACCGTACATATAATTAATGGTTTGATTATCATTTTCAGGTTAACCAAAGTTTTTGATTCAATTATGAAAATAAAGAATACACACCTCGATATTAACCACCCTACCCCATTCATAATTTATATAGCAGTATAATATTATATGTATACTTATATTATATTAATATTTAAATAAATATTTATAAGTTGATTTTGAATTTATTTAGGTTGTAAAACTACAGTAAATGCGTTTCTTTTGGGCTATCAAATTGCTACTTTTTGGGCTTTAAAAATGCATGAAACTATTTTGTGTATGTTAAAACTCTAAAGAAAGACGTAAACTTGTGTTTAGATGTTTGTTTGTAATGTATCAGGAATATTCGGAGATCAGAAAGGATGATATGACTATTGGAAGAATTATTTTAGGCCATAAATGGTTAACCTAATTAACCACCTTATATACAGATGTTAGCCAAATTAACCAATCAATTTATTAACCGAACTAAATGGTTAAGTAATATTGATTAACCAAAAGTTTAACTATAGGACGGTTTTGTTCCATTTTCGCCCCACCCGGCTCATGGTCACCCTAATAAAACATATATACACACTAGAAATATGTATTCTAAAATGGAATTTGTGTTTTTTGTTAAAAAGCTCAAACTTTTGGGTTTTACTAATATAGGTCTGAGCCGAATCAGACTTTCATGAATAATTTCAGACCTTGTTTTGGACTTTTGGGTCAAGCTAGACGTAAGGCCGAGCTGAAAAGCTATTCAAACTTTTTCTAGGCTCGAGTTTGCCTAAAATCCATCAGTACACCTCCAGTTCCAACAATGAGCGTTGAGCCGTTGAAACCCAATTCGAAATACACACCTCGTGTCGATCAGGAAATGGTATTGGTGCGCCTCATGTCTCGTTGGCAGGCGGCCACCTGGTTCCTAAGACCACTCCCAACCATTACCGTGTCACTTTCGTGTTAGTTGTATCATCTCAGCGTCACTTCACCACTTTTCAAACTAACATACCCGTACCAACCGTAGATATATCACTTGATTTATGGGTCCCACATTTGATATAGTAATGCCATTGGTGTCCGTTTACTTACTTGCGTCGATAACCAAACCGACACCCGGATGGGAGGCGCCTAACGTGTCAATTCCTCCTCTAACCGCCTCTGTTTCTCCACACTCGCTCGCTGCCTCCATTTCTTTCCCTCCAATCCCCAATTCAATCATCAGCTCGCACTCTTTTATTTTTATTTTATTTTTTATTACATCAACAGACATATAAACGTATAGTTATCGTCGTCAGTGTCAATCAATCAATCAATTTCGTCATTTTAAGAAACCTAATTATCTTGTTAATTTGTTCCATCAATTGCGTCTTTGAATCGTCAAATTATTGGACTCATTCTAAAAAGAAGAACAACAGGTATATTATTTCACTTATTTGGTTTCGTATTCTTATTTCCTTTCAATTCTTTCAGACAAAAAATGTGGATAACCTAGTTATTTCATTAACTATTAATTGAATTATGGCTTACATTTGATCATTTTTACTTGTCGACGTTGCTATGTTCACTCTAATTATTTTGATGTTATATATATATATGTATGATTTTTTGTAGTAATTTTATATAATCCCTTTTCATGCTGACTTTGGTTGATGGTTAGATTTTGATTTATTAAACTGCATTAAGATCAGGTTTTTTAGAATTGATAGATTTTGATTCATTCTTCCAGTTTGACATTTATATTTCCTAATTTGAATATAACCATCATGTGCTGTCCATGGTTGTATATTTTATATGGGAATATTTTACCCTCATTTTCATCATGCAACCAATTTGCTGCGTAAACCCCTAAAAAACAACGACATCTCACCATTAAACATGGTTATTTCTTTCTGTTTAACTATAATTGTTGGAAGAAGATTTTTTAAGGCCAGTTTGACAAGGTTCTTACGTGATTAATATAATAAAGATAATTCCAAAAAGGGTCTGTGAATTTAGCGTTACCTAATTAGGAGAAAACAAGCCATTTAATGGGTTATTTTATTTTTAGATACCCAAACAGTAGGACGTTAAGTTGATAATTTGTTGAGGGCGTAAGAATTGAAGGATCAGCATTTTCGATAGTTAAAAATCATAGTTTTTGTTGTTGTAAATTGGCTACATGGACTTGCAACCAAGTTACACTATTTTGTATACTCGTTATTACTGCCTAGTACATCTTTAAATACAAGAATATATATATATATATTGAAATATCTCTCTTTTGCAGCTTTCCACAATGCATATTTGTTTGGGACTCGTTCCTGCCGAAGGCAAGTTATCTTGTCTTTGTTTATGAGTGTGTGATTAGTCATAAGTAGCTCGTGGTTTCCGGGCATGTTAATTTATATTATCATCCTTTCATGCAGTTATTCTACGAGATTCTATAGTGTCTATGGCAAGAAACCTTCAGCGGAGTATGCCAAGTTAAGAAAGGAATCACTTGAGAGTGAATTTGGAAATGCACTGACTTCTAGGTCCAAACGTCTCTCTATGTACTATAGTTTTGGTCCCTTCTTGGCATTGTATAGAGCAGCATATATTTCGTATGAGGTTTTCAAGCTTACCTTGGGGCATTTTTTTATTCATGATGTCAAAGAGCGTGCAGCAAAGGTATAGGATCACGGGTTGCTTTTCTTTTCCTTAATTATACCTGTACTAAGGCTACTTGTGGCAGGCACAATAGCGTCTAACTGGTCTTGTAACATACAGTGAGATAGTTGTATTTGTTATCCAACAATGTAATAGATAAGCATGCCAAGTATATTGGCCTGCCTAACTGCCTCCAGTTTGTTGAATATTATAACCAGCAAGACTTGTACAATGCTTCGAATGACATAACCTTACTCTATTTGTTGCAGTTTTGTGATACTCTCATCTGCTTGGGTCCTTTTTATATCAAGGCAAGTCCTATTTTATATTGTTCATTTTGCCTTTTGGTTCAATTTTGATTTTTTTAAAAGAAATTAGTAGACAAATTGAAGGGGTAACTGATTTAAAAAGAATACTTTTTTATTGATATTGTTTTGCTTTTGTTGCAGCTAGGACAGGCTCTCAGCACAAGACCAGATATACTACCTTCTGTATATCGTAATGAACTTGCTAAATTGCAGGTACATATTCATAACTATAGCAATTATAAGAATTTTCTAATTCTTTAGAATATTCCACTCTCACAGTTATGAATGTTTATTGTTTACCAGGATCAAATTCCTCCATTTTCAACGAAGGTTGCTATCCGTTCTATTGAATCTCAGTTGGGTGCTCCTATTTCACAAATTTTTGCAGACATCAGCCCAGAACCTATGGCTGCAGCATCTTTAGGACAAGTGTACAAAGGTTAGGTCATGTCAGTAAACAGTAGGGCATTTGAAATAACTATGTTAATCTAATAGACTTTCGTGGTTACGTCATGTTTTGCAGCTCATCTCCATACAGGGGAGCTAGTTGCTGTGAAAGTGCAAAGGCCTGGTATGTCACTTTATTTGATCCTTGATGCACTATTATTTAACATGATCGGGGGACAATTAAAGCGATTTGCCAAAGCAAGGACGGATATAATTGTCGCAGTAAATGAGATGGTCAGTTAACAATTTCAGTTGATATTTGGGATTCTTATTGCTTGTATCATCTCCTCGTCTGTATGCTTGGACTATGTGTCATGTACTTGTCTGATGATTACAGCTTTAAAACCTCGCATATAATATGGATGTAACTTGTAGTATTAGCTGACATCAACAAATCTGATCGAAGATATGTAAATTGTAAATCCCAAAAAAGAAACCAAAAGTCTGAAAGAAGGTTTTGATATGACAAGCAAAGATGTAAGCATGTAAAAGAAAACACTGGGGACAGATTGATTGAGAACTAATCATACTGCAGGGTACCTACTCCATTATGTAGACATGTTTATAAATTCATGGAATGATTGCTAGATCCGAGTTGCATTGTCTTGTGGATGTGATGAAAGTCTGAGAGATTATGGACAGACTTGTTAAAAGCACACATGATATGTCATCATCACCTTAAACACAGTAGGTTCATTCATATCATTCCATATGCCATTCACTCCCTTAGATATAAAATCTTTGACTAAACTAGACCACCACATACGAGCTTCCTCTTGAGTAAAGTCAGGGAATACACTTCGTACAGGCCACGCCTCTCCTAAAAAATGGAAAGGCAACTTATGAGACTCTTATGGAATCAGTTGAAAAGTAAATGCAATAAACATACCAACAAAGGGCTTTCCATCTGCGGTTTGAACCACTCTCGTAAACAAAGTAACCCGTTTCTTGCTTAATCAATATCAAAGAATGTTACCCACGCTAAGTAAACGACGAAAATGACCCAAGGTATTAGAACACTAACATTGTAGTTCAACTAATTAATGTTGATAGACCTAAATAATGACAAAAATGAATGAAAAATGCTGCAGTGGTGTTTCTATACAACTTTATTCAAGTTTGTGGGAATAACTAATAAATATTCACTGATGGATATTTATCAAATCAGTTGTACCATCGATAAATGATCTCTATTTTTTTTTATAAAAATAATCATGTTTTTAACTTAAAATAATAAGTTATACGTTTATATATTATTAAGGAAATGTATTGAGATATGTTGACTAATTTATGGAAATACAACATAATAAGTAACAAGTCCATACCATATAAAAAATGTGTTATGCAAGTAGACAAAAGTTTATTAAAGTACAATTATTTTTTGAAGAATGGAAGAACCTTCCTCCATTTATGATCCTATTAATTCAATTTATCTCCGAGTTTAAGTGTTTAACGCTCAATCTTCGAATTAACCTCAGTTGTGCCACCGTGAACGTCCGATGCCGCTGCGGTGAACCTCCTATACCGTTGCCACCGTATTTATGTGGTTTATCCTAGTTTTTGACAAATCCATTTTAATTTCATCAGCTGTGAAGAGGGAGAGAGCACGGTGGCTCATAACGGCAACGTTTTGGTGGCGTGAATTCATGGTTGATCGGATCAATTTTCATGGATGAAGTATTGTCGATTAGTTTTTATAGGTGGAGAAAATGGTTGTTCTCTCGTGTCTTTTTGTTGAAGTGTTCATATTTTTTTATGTGATGTATTTATTGTTTTTGCTATTAAATTTGTTGTCAAAAAACATACATGATAGTTTTATGTTCACATTTTGTTTTGTTGTCAATACCACCCTCAACGACCATGTCGGTTTGGAAATAGATGCGCGTCGGCCGACCGACGCCTTTGGCACAGCCACGTCGGTTGACCGCGTCAGTCCGGTTGTGTGAGTTAAGCGACGAGGAAGTGGGGCCCGCACGCGAATTGTTTTCACCCTTTTTGTTTTCTCTCCGTTTGTTGGTTCAAAAAAAAAAAAAATTAAAAAACGAAAAGAACAATACACAGATGAAGAAGATTGCAGAGGTTGTGTGCAAGATGCCGGAGAAGATGGGGGAGTTTTAAAAAACCTACTGAGCTTGGGCATGAGTTTTAATAATACCTAATGGGCTACAATGTTTGGCAAAATAAAAATGTAATTAGTATTTCTCTAATTTAAAATATTTTTATTAAGTTTATTTTACTTTTAATTAATTAAATGTATTTAGTTTTGTTAAAAAAGTAAAAATTAAATTTATTAAATGTAAAGTTTTTAATTTTAATGAAGTAGTTTTATTTAAATATGTGTGAGATTCAAAAATTAAAGTGACACACATATAGTCAATATTTGTGTGTCAATTTTATGTCAATTTGAAAAGTGTTAAGGTGACACAACTGACAAGTTAACTGACGCGCTCATTGTTAGAAGTGGTGTAAAGAGAATGGGGTCGACTATGTGGGTTAATGAAAGTTAAGTGAAGCTAGTCATGAAAATAAAATAAGGTTTAATTGTAGTTTGAAATGCAAAATGAATGGATGAATTATAGTGTTAGACCACTCTCTATGATGACTAACTAAAACTGCAAGACTGCCTCCACGTAAACGCTAAGATTGAGGACTAAAAAGACTGAACGCTCCCTATGGTGACTGCAAGACTGAACTTTTCAGTGTCACGTCAGCGTCACGTCATTTCTTAAATATCAATACAAATACATTTTTTTATTAATAATTAAATTACAATAATTAAAAAACAAATTTATATTAATAATACAAATTACAATAATTAAAATCCTACGTTACATTAATAATTAAAAAACTACGTTATGCTAATAATTAAAAATCGATACAATTATTGGATGGTGATTGAGAATTTTTGTTTTATTTTTTAGACATTTTGTAGGTGGATGTATTTGATATAATGTAAGTAAAGTTGATGTGAATTGGGTGTAAAAAATAATGGGTAATTGTTTTGTATAAATTGTCTACGAAATAGATAAAGATTGAGATATTTCTGTGTGAAAAAATAGATAATTGTATGTGTATATATATAGTGTTTGATATTATTTAAACCAGTTCGACCCATGCATTTCAGTCCTCCCTTCGTTTTGCGCGAGACGATGAACCATAGGACGGTCCCTACAACAGGACCGTGCCTATGGTAACTAACACAAGACTAAGCCATGTCATCACAATTCATCTAAAACGAAAGCTAAGACACTCCCATAGGGAGTGGTCATAATGTATGTAAGAGAATCACGTGGGGGTGTCGGTTGTCTAACGAAGATGGCAAGATGTCAACAAAATATAAACTAGATATTCTAAACTGAACACTAAAGTAATTGGATACGAATCCAATTCTTGCTACTGAAGCCCCTACACATTAGTTATAGTTCACATCCTATTTAAAATAAGTTAAGTTAGTGAAATGTAAATGTTAATAATAACGTGTTATCCTATAATATAATTGTTAACATATAACATATGTATTATCATAACCAACTGGGCTAGCTCAGTTGGCTACCAAGGTTTCCTTGTGAGGCCTTGGGGAGGGGATGTTTGACTAGGGGAGGTCTCAAGTTCGAGTCCTACCCGGGACTTTTACCCTTCAGGTGATAAAAAGGAGGAATAGGAGGGTCTCAGGGTTAACATACTGCCCAATTGGATGTCACTGCTAGATCTGAACCACTAACATCTAACGAGCCGTTCTAGAAAAGAAAATAAAAACATATATATTATCATATAACACATACGTTATATATTAACATTTGTGTTATATATAACTATGTGTTATATGTTAACAAATACGTTATATATTAATACATGTATTATATGTTATATAATAATGTATGTATTATATGTTAGCAACACAACACACGTGTTAAGAAAAAATACGCTAAAAATATAACACAACACATGTGTTATATGACAACACATACATTATATGTTAACAACACATACGTTATATATTAACAACACATGTGTTATATGATAACACAAATGATATATGTTAACAGCACAAGTATTATAAGTACAACATGTATATTAAGAAAGCATGCGTTAAAAACATAACACATGCATTATATGATAACATATGTGTTATCGTTTTCAAAGCTCACCAAAAAATGAAAAAAAAGAAAGTTCATCGAAAGTATATCATGTGATATGTCTAATCGAAGAAAAAAAAATGTTAATTTTTATGGTGCATTTTTATAATTTTTTGACTAAACGTGTTTTAGACATTTAATTTTAAAGAACATGCTTGAAAAGTGAGGTTTTATTAAAATGATTTTTGTACCCTTTCAAATGGAGCTCTCAGATTTTGTTAAAATGATTTTTGTACCCTTTAAAATGGAGCTCCCCCTGTTGATTATTTCATACTTTTAGAAAAATGTGTACTCAAATGTATATAAATAACGCTACATAATTTGCCTAACTTCATAACTATGAGAAATACTAAGAGGGGAGTGCTTTGAAATAGGCCTCTCTTCTGACCAAAGCTCTAAAGTAACAGTCCCAAAATTCCAATGTACAAGACATTTGTTAACTTGGTCAATGTTGAATTTGTTGACTAATTCCACGCCAAGGCATTTGTCAACAAGGACCCATTCACCTGAACAAGTAAAATCAAAGAAACAAATATGCAAGTTCAAAGGAAATAATAATAACAAAAAATATGTTTATGTAATAAACGATGATTTATTAAATGGAGCTTTACCATTGGGACGAAGATCCCCTTCATAGTGTTGCTCGCCAGATTCTGGTCGTACATCATGCTTGGACCCATTGATGGAGGTGAACCAGACATATGACTCGGCTGGGTGGAATAGTCTGAGTGTTGGATGTACTCGTAAACAAACAAGCCTACAAGATGACAATAATGGTGGTAACAATTGAAGGGAAACCCATAAACCAGCACATATAGATTATATAAGTGGCAAGGAGTCGAAGGTCGCCCACATTTTTTCCTTTCGTTTAGTTTTAGGAATGTATTGATTTAGGTTATGTTTTATGTCTAACCGGTCAAATGAGTAAACTGAAATAAAAATAGATATAGATCAAAGGAATTGAAAGTCGCCCAAAGTTGAATTTAAAGTATAAAATCCATTTTATTCAAAAAAGTTTAATCATTATCAAAATAAGATACTTCGTTATCATTCTTTGACAGCTTGTTTATATTTTATAAAATATAACTAATTTTGGCAAAAAGTGTTCGGGATCAACCCATCACGACTAACCCGACCCATTTTGACCTGTAGCAAAAACTTACCTGTTTTGGCCCTACTTACCCATTTTGCCACCATAATAAAAATAGAAGATATGGTTAAACTAACCTTGAACACCCTCCAGAACCAGCACCAACATTGCGTGCTACAAGGCTCGAGTCAATCACAAACGCTTTCAGGTTATCTTCAGAGATCGATATATTTCTTTCAATTACCAATCCACCACCAACATCACCTTCCATCTTTACAGATTCTACCTCTCCTGATTCCTCGAGATCTCGGCTGTGCCAAGGTGGCCAGATGCAGATTATTATAACTATATAACAAACAGAACTTTTAAAGACTACAAGAATTAAGGAATAAGGATGAACTCACTTAAGGACAGTATAGTCTTCAGTACAGCCAGCAGATCGGTACTCAGTATCACTGTATTCTTCATACCCATTAATATCAACTTGACTATGAAGCCACTGAGTTCCTGTCATTAATTATAACCCGACTATGAGCAACTTAGCAACACATATTTCCTGTTTTCAGATTGTAACATTTGACCACATTTCATACTATAACCGAAATGTTTGACCATTAATCAAACATCTTATCTACCCTTCGATGATGGTCATATATGAATCAACTGGAATCAGAAAGAAAAACACTGAGTAGACCACGTTTACCAGAGGGAAGGTGTTCCATAGAAATAATTCGACCCCCAATCCAAGGTACCACTTTGAGAGCCCATTCACCACATTTAATATCCATAGGAGTTCCTGAAAGCTCAGTTCCTTCACTTTCAGCAGCCTTCTCATCATCAGGAATATACTTTGCAGTTTCTGTAGTTTAGGTTAAAAGAATAACGACGCGCAATGAGTACGAAATTGTCAGGGGTGGCAATTATCAAAACGACCTGAAACTCGACACGAAAATGAACAGGTTAGGGTTGAGATTCTCATCCCACCAACCAATATAAAATCAGCTCGGGTCGGGTCAACGGGCCAACCCATCAACCCGAAATAATTTGGATCTTTCTATTTTATAAAATTAACATTTACCAAATATGACTTGCCCAACCCATAACCAACCTGCCAAATTTGATCCGTTTGATCCTAAATCTACCCACTAACCTGTTTAACCAGTTAACCTAACGGGTTATGTGGTTTGGGTACTTTCAACCCGACAACCCAATCCGAGTTGTCACCCCTATCAAATAGTAATAGTAAAATTAAATCTTTACTACTAACCCATCCGCATCTTGTAATTGTGCTTGCTAGCAGAAATTAGTTTTGACACTTCATTTTCTGATGGCATAAGGATCTGGAGATCTTCTCCATCAGTCCCCCAGGCATCAACCTAAAAATAGATTATAAAATAACTGAAAACCAATTTGGGTAAAAAAACATGTACAAATAAAACACATACCATAGCTCCTTCTCCAAGCAATATTTGTACATGTAAGCGTCGGTTTGGCCTCATCCACAATCCTTCAGTCTTGGATACACTCACTGTGATAACTGAAGATTTAAGCTCAGCTACATATGTTGTCAGGAGATAACCTCTATTAATATATTCATAACCATCACCATCATCTTCAAAAAGAACACCTTCAGCTTTACCTTCAGTTAAGAGTTGCAAATCATACTTCAGAATGAATATATATAGAGAGACTGAAGATAAATGGTCACATGTAGTTACCATTTTCATCTAAAGCAATAAGCAATGACAGATCATCATTTGGATGAGCTTCACCAACATATTGATGAGCTGGACCAAATGGGACAACTGATCCACCTTGTAGATACAGTGCTGGTAAATCCTGGGAAATTCACAAATTTTTAAAAACATCCGTTAGATACAGTTAAGGATCCTACAAAGACATTGAAAGACTTCTATTCTGGAGTATTAGTACCGGATGTGAATCTCCAAAATCAAAACTCATCCAAGTTCCATTAGGCAATGCATGTTTTAGTTGATGCACCCCAAGATCACTCACAGTGCTGCGGCATTAGATCAATTTAGCAAAAATTGTATGTACCAAAAGTTAAATGTACAACACTTCAGTAATTATATAATCTTCAAAATATGTAAATTGAAAACCTTGCATATACAAGAAGTGGGCCCAAAAGGAAGGAACACTCATTTGTTCTTAACTGGGAATCCTTTGAATCTGCAACAGAAATTACAAAACTAAAGCAACCCAAACTCAAGCTAACTCTGATATACGGATGTAAATAAATGTATAACATCAAAGCCATACCAGCAAAAAAAGTAGGAACTGCCACCGGAGAACCTTTTGTATGTGCCATGTAGAAAAGTGTATAAATGTGTGGTATAAGGCGGTACCTCCTCTTTAATGCCAATCGACAAACTTCCTCACACTACGAAATGTACACAACCTTAAATAAAAGAAATAATTACTTCAAGAATTCAAAAAAGGGTACTACCTCTTCCCCAAAGGACCAAGGCTCATGATCAATAGTTCCCTTGTTGGAATGCCCACGACAAAATGGAAACATGGCCCCAATACCCATCCATCTTCCAAATAACTTCGGTGTTGCATTGCCAATAAATCCACCAATGTCAGGCCCTGAAAGTGGTTGACCACTGAGCCCCTGAATGACAAAGTAATTCTAGTTAATAATTTAGTAACAGCGTAAAGTAATCTACTATGTTTTGGAACACATCATAGCAGTTTACCAGTTGAAGTATCATAGAGATGCTCATATGTAGGTGTTCCCAAGTTGAAATATTATCTCCTGTCCAAGTGGCAGCGTACCTCTGACTGCCTATAAACCCGGCCCGAGTAAGAACAAACGGTCGTTTATTGAGATTAGCTAGTTTCATGCTTTCGTATGTTGATCTTGCCATCAGCATTCCATAAACCTAAATTAGAAACTATGTTAGTAAAATTTCCATGTACCCTTCAGAATCATGTAGCCACCGAAGCTGCATAAAAGAGATGTGAACTGGCTCACATTGTGATAGTATGAGTGATTCTGAAGACCACCAAGTTCAGTATCTCCCCTATGAATGTTACTCTCCGGCATTGTCTTTGTTAGAGACTGGCTAAAGGAAAACAAATCCAGTGAATGGTAAACAAGAAGTTTAAATTAAAGGGATTAGTGTTTGAACTTGTATCTAACTATGACCCAAAGTTTTTTGCGTGTATCCAACTTCATTTTGATCTATTGTGTGTATCAAACTTTCAGTTATTGGTATTGTGTGTACCTGACCTCTTATTACTAGTTACCGATTGCATGGCACCCGTTTCTGATGACGTGGTGATGACGTACAAATTTATACAGTTACCACGTTATCAATAATACCGGCTACCAGATAAATAAGTTATCAGATACATACAACAATAATACCTGATTATTTGATACACATAACATACCAAAATAAAGTTGAATACACACAATAGACTTTCGCCTTTGAGTATAGTTAGATACATTGTTAGACACTTATCCCTAGAATAAATGGTGAAAAGATCACCTTCTTAACGGCTGGTTCATTCATATCATTCCATATACCATCAACTCCATTAGATATATAAACTTTGACTAGTTTAGACCACCACGAACGAGCTTTCTCTTGAGTAAAGTCAGGGAAAACACAAGGTCCGGGCCATACCTCTCCTATTAAAAAGGATATGCAACTTATGAGACTCGATACGGAAATCAGTTGAAAGATAAAGGCGATAGACATACCAACAAAGGGCTTTCCATCTACTGTTTGGACCCATATGTCTTTTTCTGATCCACTATCATAAACAGAGTAACCTGTTTCATTCTTGATCCCAGGGTCAAGCATCCACATAGCTTTGAAACCAGCATGATGAAGATCATCCGCCAGAGATTTTGGATTAGGAAAATTCCCCTAAGACCAATAAAAGGATTAGTTGTAAAATGGGATGTGAATTAACATATGGCATCAATTAGTAATGTGAAATGCTGATTCATAACTAAATATTTAGCTTTGGTTGAATGGCATGTCAACTGATAGAGTTTGGTTTTAAAGGATGATGAAATCCACTTTAAGAAGTATGTACATAGTCATTACAGCAAAAGAACAAACCTGGTCAAATGTGAAACAGCGAAAGCCATCCATATAGTCGATATCCATCCATATGACATCACAAGGTATATCCTTTTCCCGAAATGTATTGGCAATCTGCAGAGTAAAAACCAATTTAAAGATATGTCTACAAAAAAAAGAGTATTTAATGTGACTACTTAATTATCGAAGTCTAACATACCTCACGAACACGCAAATCAGTTTCATAACTATAACGACACTGATGATATCCAAATGCCCACTTTGGTGGCATGAAAACAGTCCCTATCAACAAAAGTACCAGGGATATCACCTGAGTCATTCAAGATGCAAACATATGCCAAATATAACAAATAAATAATAAAATATCAATATTTGAGAAGACCCTTCTTCCGTTATGTTCAAACAAATATGTTGATAAATGCAAATTCAGTAAGTTACCTATTGCATGTGACAATGATGTCAAAACATCAGTTGCAGAAGCACATGGACCGAATGTAATGATAGGATAATACGACTGGGCAATTAACTTAGCTATTGATTCTTTACGCAGATCAATCTGTTGAATACATTATAGAATGCAAAAATGTTTAGTCGACGAGTATAACAACATAAAATGAAAGAATGATATAAGCGAATACTCTCAAGCAAAGCACCTCACAGAGCTTTGTTGTATCAGCAAGAATCCCCAATGCCTCTCCATCAGGAAGAATGGCCAAAACCCAAGGATGTGATTGATACAAGGATGTAGTTTCACTCCCATACGCCAATGCATCCGTATTCCAAGTAAATATCTGTATATTTTTCCATTTTTCAATACCCAAATACGTAATTAAAGAACATGATTATGACGTCCAAATATTAATTTATCAAAAATAGATCGGCGATAAAGACTAACCCTTTTCCCTGTTCTTTCAAGCTGTCCACTAACTTCACCTGTTCCGTAAAATGAAGTTCCTGCTGGAAACTAATTACCATATTCTGTAGCATTAGTGACATATATAAATAGCAATATCTCATTCGCAAGATACATGTCATAATCTTAATCTCAAATAATTAAAAAGCACATCATGTCAGAAATATGAAAAGCAAAATCCAACAAAATACATGTTAGTCTTTTAAGAGAGTACGTATAGCTGACCTTGAAATACACAATCTGTTGTCCAGCAACATATTCAAAAGTTGGGATGTATGATGGAAGTTTGTGATTACTAATAATAAGGGGTGTGTCCCTTTCTTTCGGATTAACAAAAGAAAGAGTGGGATGTGTGGCATTTTTAGCATCAACCGAACAATCAAACCTGAAAACACCTTCTTCTAGAATTGGTTCAAAAACCATTTTTTCCGGATTGACTTCACTTGCAGCCACTGATGTTACTGCTGTATCTCCCATTTTGAACTCCACTACAATTCTGTGTATGGAACTCTTATTGTTGTTTCTGCAAAACTATGCTTTAAGCTTAATTTATACTGTAATCAACTCACTCCTGTCTTCAATCTCAATACTTGACTTTATATCCTTACTAAAAGCTACTGATCAATCAAAGCATGTTACCCGTGCTAAGCAAATGACTGAACTGAATGGAAGATGCTGCAGCAAAGTTTTCAAAAGTTGGCAGTGACGTAAATGAAGTTTGTGTGAAATCGGTTAAATCATGATCTGATGAGTAAATTTGAGTTTAAGATCCCTCCATGTTTAATATTATAATCACTGATTTGCAATGGAGTATAAAACCTTTTAAGTTGATCATGTGGAGATTAATACTCTTGTTCAGTTGGAGTTGGACAACAAGTGTACCATTTTTCACGTCTTCTAGTATAAATTATTAAAAGAATCATTGGATCAAGCAAGACAAGGTTATATCTATTTTATAATCATTTACAAGTTACCACTGTCTAATGACTTTCTCAAATAGGATTAAATTAAATACTTTGAAAATCAGAATTAGTCTAGAAGCACATTCGACGTACTCTTAAAATATTTTACTGGATGACCATCTCCCAATATGTGAAACCCCTACTTGTCAGAGCATCATGATCTTGTGTATAGTTTCAAATTTAGTTGAAAAATCATAAATTTCTCTTTATTTTACTTTTACTAAAACTACTTTTTAAATACTTTTATAAGCATTAACTATCTCTTTATTGATATTGATACAAAAAACAGATGCCCATTTTATTTTTGTGCACAACAAATGCCAGAACATAGATTTTGACTTTGAAAGTCAAGCACAGTACTCTTCAAACCCAAAATTAGATGGCATTTAGAGACAAAAAAATAAACCAACTTCTAGTATCTTAACGTAATGAAGCTTGTAATGTAGTGTAGTCTTCGGATCCTTATTAAAATTCAGAAATCTTATCGATACTGAAGTTGAAATGCAGCTCTTCTGACTTCTAAAGTCAAAGTACATGTTATTTCACGTTCATATAGTTTTAATGTGATTTTCAGGCTATTGTTGAGGTAGTCAGCGACTGGTTTATGAAAGAAACACAACTTGGTTGATCAATCACCAACATAAATTGCCTCAGGAGTGTTGATTTCTTCCCATATGTTAGTTTTAACAAATGGTTCTGGATGAACGTTAATGTTCTTATGTTACCTAGAACTGTCATTCAACAAATAATATGCCTAAAGAACCGTGTAATTGCTCTCAAAATCGATTATTATAGATTGTAACAGATATGGAGCACAGTTTCCAGCAGTATCTAAGTTTAAGTAACTACAAATATTGAAGCAGCAAGTACATACCATGTACAATGTGCTTCATATGTGGCACTACAGAATCTGCCTAACTTCATAATTGTGAGAAATACAAAGAGGGGAATGCTTTGAAACAGGCCTGTCCTCTGACCAAAGCTCTAAATTCACAGTCCCGCAATCCCAATGTACAAGACATTTATAAACCTGGTCAATGTTGAATTTGTTCACTAAACCCAAGCCCTGACACTTGTCAATGAGCATCCATTCACCTTAAAAGTAAAACAATAGACAAATTTAGTCGAGTTTATAGGAAATAAGTGACAGATTTATTAGATATAATTTACCATTAGGACGAAGATCTCCTTCATAGAGCTGTTCGCCGGATTCTGGCCATACATCATGCTTGGACCCATTGATGGAGGTAAATGAGACGTATGACTCAGTTGGGTGCAATAGACTAAATGTTGGATGTATTCGTAAACAAACAAGCCTAGGAAACGAAAAGAATAGTTGTCACAGTTGAAGGGAAACCAAAATTAAGCATAACTTAAAACATCGTAAAGGGGTCAATTTTGATCCATTTACTTATAAATGGGTCAATTCGGCGTATATTTTTTTTTTATAACCAGCCAAACGGGTTAAATTAAAAATAACTTTACAAGTGAACAAGTTAAACTTGTTGAAAGGGCCAGACAATTTGAAAGCCATCAAAATTGTATTTTTAATGCACAAAACCTTCTAAATCATTATCCAAAATTAGATCAGATGTGACACACAAATTGCTTAGAAATAAAATTATACTGTCAGACATAAATGCTTTTGGAATCAACCCATCATGTGTTTACCCGTTAGCGAACCTGCCCAATTTGCCACGCCTAAAATTAATAAAAATAGAAGAAATGGCAAAACCAACCTTGAATACCCTCCGGAACCAGCACCAACATTGCGTGCTACAAGGCTCGAGTCAATCATGAACACTTTCGGGTTATCTTCTGATATTGTTATAGTCCTTTCAATAGCCAGCCCACCTCCAACATCACCTTCCATTTTTAGAGATTCTATCTCTCCAGCTTGCTCAAGGTCTCGACTGCACACAAAAATGGTTTAAATTGACTATTTAGGGAAGATAACTTTTCAAGCTAAAAAGAACTGAGGATTAAGGAGTAACTCACTCAAGAACAGTATATGCTTCTGTACAGCCAGCAGAACGGTAATCAGTACCACTATATTCTTCATACCCATTAATTTCAACCCGACTATGAAGCCACTGAGTTCCTGTCATAACAACTCATACATGTGATTAAGGGTTTATAAAAATGGTATGTTTCCCCAAAGCGATTATAATTTGGATATCTTTGGCATAAACATTGTAATGTTTGACCTGACACGTAATTTAAGATAAATATTTGATCGTCAATCAAACATCTTAGCTACCTTTGATTATCATAAAAAAAATTTAGAAAATAAATGGACACAGAGTAGATTAGGTTTACCAGACGGAAGGTGTGTCATAGAAATGATTCGACCCCCAATCCAAGGTACCACTTTGAGAACCCATTCACCACTCTTAATTTCCACAGGAGTTCCTGAAAGCTCAACCCCTTTGTGTGCAGACGTCTGCTCCACATCAGGAATACACTTCGCAGTTTCTACAGTCCACATTAGGAAAAAAAGAGAAAAAACCGCAACGATAAGATAGTAATCACTACATGCTATTGTAATAGAACATGGTAGTAATTTCCACTCAGTACTACCAAAAGTAGGCTAGATTTAACCTGCATAATTACAATATTCAGAAAAGGCACACTTACCCATTTGCATCTTGTAATTGTTCTTGCTAGCAGAAATTAAGTTTGACACTTCATTATCAGATGGCATAACGATCTGCAGATCTTCTCCATCAGTGCCCCATGCATCAACCTACAAATAGAACTAAAATAACTGAGAACAAAATGTGGGAAAAAGAAGGAATGAGAAAATTGAAAAAAAGGTAAATACGTACCATAGCTCCTTCACCAAGCAATAGGTGTACATGTAAGCGACGATTTGGCCTCACCCAAACTCCTTCGGTCTTGGAAACGCTGACTGTGAGAACTGAAGATTTGAGTTCAGCTACATATGTTGTCAGGAGATAACCTCCATTAATATATTCATAGCCATCACCATCATCTTCAAATAGAATACCTTCAGCTTTACCTGCCGACACGAGTTGCACATTATACTTCAAAATCAAGATAAAAATAGTGACTGACGACGCATGTTCACATATTTTTACCATTTTCATCTAAAGCAACAAGCAATGATAGATCATCATTTGGATTAGATTCACCAACATGTTGATGGACCGGACCAAATGGGATAATCGATCCACCTTGTAAATACAGTGCTGGTAAGTCCTGAAAATTTACTAAATTACGAAAGTACTCATTGAAAGAATGCAATTAAACTGCCAAATAAGAATCAAAAGAGTTATTATTTATTCATGGGATTTGTACTGGATGTGAATCTTCAAAATCAAAACTCATCCAAGTGCCACTAGGCAATGCATGCTTCAATTGATGAACCCCGTAATCACTCACAGTGCTGTGACATTAGGAAATCTTATTAGTACAGATTGCATGAATCAAAAGTCGAATGTACAAAACTTCACTAATTATATAATCATTAGGAGAAAAATTGAGAACCTTGCATAGACAAGAAGTGGGCCTAACAGGAACGAACTCTCATGCGTTCTTAATTGGGAATCTTTCAGGTCTGCATTATAATTTACGGCATTCAAGCAACCTAAACTCAAATAACCCATATATATACGGGTGTAAATAAGTTTATAACATCAAACGCATACCAGCAAAAAAAGTAGGAGCTGCCACCGGAGAACCTTTTGTATGTGCTAGATAGAAAAGTGTATATACGTGTGGTATAAGGCGGTACCGTCTCTTTAAAGCCAATCGACAAACTTCCTCGCACTATGAAATGTACACAAAATTAAAAGAAAAGAAAAAAAGATTTATTTCAAGAATGCAGAAACAGATCTGACCTCCTCCCCAAATGACCAAGGTTCATGGTCAATGGTTCCCTTCTCAGAATGCCCACGACAAAATGGAAACATGGCCCCGACACCAAGCCATCTTCCAAATAATTTAGGTGTTGCATTGCCAGCAAATCCACCAATGTCAGGCCCGGAAAGTGGCTGACCACTAAGCCCCTGAATAGCATGGAAATCATGTGAATACAAACAAATTTATTTATAAATGATAAGATTAAACGATGTTAAATTATTTAAAGTTGATAGCATTAGTAGAGAATAGATAACTTACCAGTTGGAGTACCATGGAGATGCTCATATGTAAGTGTTCCCAAGTAGAAAGATTATCACCTGTCCATGTGGCAGCATACCTCTGACTACCTATAAAGCCAGCTCGAGTAAGAACAAATGGGCGCTTGTTTGGGTTAGCTAATTTCATGCCTTGGTATGTTGATTTTGCCATCAGCATGCCATAAACCTAAATGAGAGATTATATTAGTAAAATATCAATATAACCTTCAGAATCATGTAGACTCATTTTTATAGTAAAAAACTAATAACTAATTTATTTTATAAGAAAGAAGAGGTAGCAATTTCAGCCCATTTACTTATGAATGGGTCGATTCAGGTGTTGTTTTATCTCTACTGGGTCAAATGGTAGAAGTTAAAAAAATACTCAATAGCTAGAATGGAAACACGTCAAATGGGTTGAAAGTAGCCCAAAGAGGCAAAGCATACATTTAATGCACGAAAAATTACAAATTTTGGACAAGTGTTTCTGGTCACCCCAACTTGATCCGTACAAAGATATTTACCTATTCAGACCCAGCATTTTGTGATAGTGTGAGCGATTCTGAAGACCCTGCCTGACCCACCCATTTTGCAACTTCAAATATGCATGCAAAATAAACGAATGAACTAGCTTACATTATGATAATGTGAGTGATTCTGATGACCTCCAAGTTCGGCATCTCCCCTATGAGTGTTACTCTCAGGCATAGTCTTTGTTATAGACTGGCAAGAGGAAACAAATCCACTTAAATAATAATTAAAAAAGGCAGAAAGATTACATTCTAGGAAAATGTGTTTAAATCACCTTGAACACAGCTGGTTCATTCATGTCATTCCATATGCCATCCACCCCGTCAGATATGAAATCTTTGACTAGATTAGACCACCACGAACGAGCTTTCTCTTGTGTAAAGTCAGGGAAAACACAAGGCCCGGGCCATACCTCTCCTACAAGAATGAAGATACAACTTATAAGAATCGAATTATAAAATACTGAAATTTAATGCAAACAGACGTACCAACAAAGGGTTTTCCATCTGCTGTTTGAACCCATATGTCCTTTTCTGATCCACTATCATAAACAGAGTAACCTTTTTCATGTTTGATCCCAGGATCAAGCATCCAGATTGCTTTGAAACCAGTTTGATGAAGATCATCCGCTAGAGATTTTGGGTTTGGAAAATTCTCCTAAGACCAATAAAACAAAAACTTGCTTATAAGAACTCTACATTACACTTCTAAAACATTCCGGGTTGAATGACAAGTGGATTCTCAGAATTTTGTCATTGTACGACAAATCTGCTTCTAAGATGTACCTACAGTGTTATTTCTGCAAGAGAACTTACCTGGTCAAACGTGAAACAACGGAAGCCATCCATGTAGTCGATATCCATCCATATGACATCGCAAGGTATACCCTTATCTCTAAATGTCTTGGCAATCTGCACAGTATGTTCAGAATGACAGGCACTTACTGTTACAAGGAGATATTATTTGATTTAAAAAGTTGTAACGTACCTCACGAACACGTGAATCAGATTCATAGCTCCAACGACACTGTTGATAACCCAGTGACCACTTTGGTGGCATGAAAACAGTTCCTATCAACAAATATACCAGATACAAGCACATTTTAAGTAACACATGAAAACAAATATCAATATTACATTCAAAAGACAAAACATTTCAACAATATATATACTCCAAATTAATGAGTTTGCATAACCACTATAAATTTGTTCAGTAATAAGTAGTGCGGAAATTTACCAACTGCATGCGATAAAGATGCCAAAACATCGGTTGCAGAAGAAAATGGGCCGAATGTAATTACAGGAAAAGGTGACATTGCAATTATCTTTGCCGTGGATTCTTTACGCAGATCAATCTGTTGAATATATTTCAAAACAAAATAGTGTATGATTAGCAATTATCCTGGAAATGAAACAATGATGCAAGGGTTGAATTTTAAGGACCTCGCAGCGTTTCGTTGTATCAGCCAGAATACCCAATCCCTCTCCATTAGGAAGAATGGCCAGAACCCAAGGATGTGACTGATACAAGGATGTAGTTCCGCTCCCATAACCCCATGCATCCGTATTCCAAGTAAAAACCTGCATTTATAGTATTCGTCACTGCACAAATATAAAGTCCAAAATTTGATCAATATAATTTTTTATATTTTTAAAAAGGATGATGAAAACCGACCCTTTTCCCTGTTCTTTCAAGCTGTCCACTAACTTCACCTGTTCCATAAAATGAGGTTCCTGCTGGAAACTAATTACCATATTCACTAACTTTAGTTATACGTGTAGATTTCATATTTCTAGCACAATGGAAAAACACATGTTATGTTAAGGAATGTACAACTGACCTCGAAATGGACAATTTGTTGCCCGGAAACATGTTCAGAAATTGGGACGTATGATGGAAGTTGGTGATTGCTCATAACAGGTGTATCTCTTTGTTTGGGATCAACAAAAGAAAGACTAGGAAATGGTGTGTTTCTAGCATCATCATCAGCAAAACAATCAAACCTGAAAACACCTTGTTCTAAAATCGGTTTAAAAACCATTTTACATGGTCTGGTATCACCAGACACAGATGTCCCCACACTCTCTCCCATCTTTGATCCTGCTGCTGCTAAGATTTTGTGAGTTGTATTCTTATTACTGTTTCTGCAAAACAAAGTACGATGCCGTTAGTGACAGATAATTATATCCGACGTTTTAATATCTCTAGAAAACTACTGAAAATTGTGAAAACGTGTTCCAGTGTTTTCATTTTCTAGTTCCAAAGGAAACTTACAGAGTAATTGAAAATAAATCATAAATGCTCTATCTTTCAAGAATGTCCCCCTACAAAATAAGTTTCCCATAACACTTTCTTTTCACAAAATGGATTCCTAAAAGTGTATGTACTTTATCAGGGTAAAATAAACACATTTAAATATTTAAAAGTCAAAAAGTTATTCCTAAAAATGTGTCTTTTGTTTATTTTGAGACAAATTGAGCAGTTGAAAACTATAAAAGCCAGTTTTCAGAAATCTAATCATAAAATTAAAATAAGTTTTTTTCTCTTTTCAGTGGATTTATTTTTTCTCCTTAAAAGTCCAATTTGAGCACTTTTGTCTTAAAAACTTATTTAAAAAAAATGCCATAAGCCATTCAGTTTTGTAATTTCTCAAAATTTTCATCATTTAGCTCAAATATTTAGTAATTGAAGTAATGTCCACAAATAACAATAATAATAATTGCTTTTAAACAAATAACTTAACTTACAAACATCAGTATTCTTACATTCATCACAATATCATAAGGTTTATACATAAACATCTCTTCAAAACCCTAGTATGTTTGATCGTAGTAAAGAAACTAAAATTATGATCAAGTGATGTAAATGATGATGCATATAAATAGGTACCTGAAAAATTACCGGAAATATCAGAAATCGAGCTGCGTTATTCACAGATTTTACAAATTTGTTTGGAAGCAGATAACTGTGAGTGGAAATTGAAGTTGGAAAGCTATGAATTAAGAGTATGCTACTGGTTATTTTTGTTGTTGCTATTTCCATTTGTGTTTATTGAGTGTTATTTTTTATATTTATATAATAATTATGATTAATAATAATAATAATTAATAGTTAATGATTAACAATAACGATAGACTAATAATATTACTCCGGTGATAAGAAACCTACGACAAATGTACGAGGATACTTCTTAATTTGTGATTTGAAACTTGACTCGATTCGTAAGAGTTCGGTACATATATATATATTTATATATATATTGTTGTTCAACATTTTATTATTAAGAGAAGTAAAATATGGTGAAAATCTATAGTTAAATTGTTGATCGAAATTAATACAATGCTTAATTTAAAATAGATTATAATTTTTTCTTTTAGTATTTTGTAATTTTATTTTTTGTATTATATCATACAAAATTTATTCGATTTTTTAATTTGTAAATTTGAAAGAGTCAATAAACGACTCGTAAAAGTCAAAGTCATTTAAAACAAAATATTCAAGTCACTTTTGATTTGACTTGTAACTAGTAAAGGTCTTATAAATAATACGTACTTCAAAATTGGATCAGATTTTTATAATACACGTGTCAAGCACACTTCTGAAATCGTTGGTAGTGTTTATTATCATGAATTCACAGATAAATTTAGTACGCATCTAGCTAAAAAAGCTTATGTTATCAAATATACTAACGCTTATCATAGTTTAGTCATTTTGGTTGACAACTCTGATTAGACAAATGTCATTTTGGCTCACACCCATTTTTTTTATCTTCTAATTTTATTTAACTATAACTATGTCTATAACTATTAGTTTGCAACAAAACAGAGCGAGCTGGTAGTCGGTACTGCCCTGTCTTAAAGGTCCGTGAACGGGCCCAACTGCCACATGGCAGGCCCAACTGGTACTAGACCGTTCCTAACTAGCCCATAACTTTAAGTTTGAGTGCTTACTATTTGAAAATCTGGCTTCCGGAATGGTGACGATTTTCGACGTAACATGAAGTGACACGAATGAAAATGGTTGGGATTGGGGTCGGGTTTGGGTATAATTGGGTTCGGAGTTGTAAATTTTTTAAAAAATAAAATAAATAATTGCACTCAATATGTTATCTTGTTCATAACCGGTCTACAACACGTTGATTGGAGTATCATACCACTCTTTTAACATGTAAACTCGTTTGAATCGTTTAGATAAACTGATTACATAGGTCGGGATGTTGAATTGAACGATTTCAACCTGTTAGCCCGTCAAAATTAATAACTAACGAATCTTGTTATGATAGAATAATTTCAATCAGCCAACTCAAATCCAACACGATTAGTTGGCTCTAAGTTTCCTTTCCGGTACAATTTTCCATTGTGATTTTTGTTTAAAAACAATTTCATGTTTTAGAAAACTACAACCTAACTCACATGATGTTGTATACAAATACAAATATTATATATCGTCTTAAATGAGATTTTGACACACAAACATTTGATAAAAGAATTTACTTATCTCTTTGTAAGATTATGAAGCTATAATAAAAATAAACGTCGATCGCTTTCTTACAGCACAGTCGTAACCATGGAAGAAAAACCTATAAATATATTTGACATAATTACTTGATTAGATATCATGCTAGTATAAAATATAAATTATATATCATGTAAATATCTCTTTTATAAAACCATTAATCAAATTCAGGTATACATATTATTATAAGTAATTACTTAAAGATGGATGTTCTCCGACGTTATTTTAGATCTCATGGTAGACAAGCAAACATAAGAGGTATAATTTTAAATGATCAAATCGAGTTGTTACACCAATAAAAACGCTTTTTCCCACAAAGTTATCTTGACGAAAAGGAAAACAAAGAAAATGCACAAAAAAAAACAATTTAATGTATACTAATTTCGGTGCATTTGTTTAATAATAAATTTAATGTATACAAAAAAGTACCAATCAAATAATTGTGGAGCAGGATGTACTTGCACTCAATTAAATACATATACATATATTTCGTTTAATGTAAGGTCACATGTATTAATTTGTTGAGAACGTGGTCACTATAAGCTACAAATACATTTATTAGATGTGTGAGTTTAAACTTTATACCGCAACAAAGGTATCTTAATGACGAAAGAAGCATAAAGTATTTCATTTCATAGGTCTATATAGGATTAGATTATTTATGATTATGATGAAAATAAGGAGATAAAAGAAATGATGAAAATACATCTTAACTTTTGATTTGATCTTGAATAATTTTGATAATAAAAATATTATATTAGTAAAAGAGATAGTAAGAATAAAAATAAAGCTTTATCTTTTTATAATTTATATTGACAAAATTCACAATTAAAATTTTTTTATGATTAAAAAGATAATTTATAGTTTACAATTAAAAAAATTTGTAAAGCAAAATAAAATAAAGATTCGTAGTTAAAAGTTTATGCGAAATTAAAAAATATAAAGTTTCGCTTTTTTGTAAATTTAAGTGAAATTAAAAAAAAAATGAAGGTTGACAATTAAAATTTTATGTAAAGTGAAAAAATTAAAGTCATTTTGAACAAAAACTGAAAATGTTCTCACTGTTCTTTTTTAACATTGTTCTTCTGTCGGATCTCATGCCTATATATATGTATACATATGTATATTTATATGTGTGTATATAATATATAAATATCTATAATGTATACTGATATTATTGGATACTAAGACTAAAAAATAATTAAAAATACCTTTATACCCCTCTTTAATGATTACGATTGTCTTTCTAAAATTAAAATTTTACAAAATCATTGCAACTAACTTATATTTAAACCTTCAACATTTACAATATTAAAAATATATACGTTAAATAACCTATATTTTCAAAGAAGTCTATTAAATCAAATTGATCACTAATTTTCAAATAAATAGGAACTTATAAATAATTAAAACACATTTTTTCATATGTAACATTTGAAATAAAATGTGTTTTAAAAAATATATTTGTATTATTTTTAACGTTCAATAAACTAATAATTTGTATATTTAAACTTATATCAATATTTGAAATATATCAAATGTAAATTACCGAGTAATAGATAATCAATTTTGTGTTTTGTCATGATTCCCAACCTTCTATGGATGCATATCTTCTCACTCATGAGGGCAATAATTTACATTTTATGTCCTTTTCTAGACATTTTTATATTTTTACTTTGTGAATGATAGCAACAATGATTGTAAGCTTTATATTGGTTTTGTGTAAACTAGTACTACTTGGTAACTTCTTTATAAAGATTCGAAGATAGTGGTAGTATTGTCATTTGTCAATTAAATAAGATACTAATTGAACATTATTGTAGTTTTGTAGCTATGCCAATCTTTTCATCATCAAAGTTTGTCCTTATACTATAATTGTTGCATCATGCATACTTTATTTACAAAAGCAAATGATGATATTTTTTTATTACTTTAAATTTGGGTAATAATACAAAGTTTTTTTTATAGACACGATTCTTCGTATACACATAATAAATACATTTATTATTTATTTTAAATTTTAAACAGTTTAATTTACGTGCTCTTTTAGGGTAATGATGATTTATCTAACATAAAACTTAATGTCCATCAGAAGAGATTTTATAATGCACACAGTCCATGTTGTATATATTTGTGGTGTACACGCGACTTTTATAGAGTACAAGTTACTACTCTTTAAATAAATGTCATAAGACGAATCAAAGCAAAATATTAGTTCACTCTACGTCAAATCATATAAATTCGAATCCACCATACAGTTAATTTAGGGAGGATTAATTGAGAATAAAGCCTAGATTTCTACCATGAAAAATGAATATTTTATAATAATAACGAGAAACAAGCAAACTCATGGTTAAACATGGAAGCATTTCCCAAGTATACTGACTTGTAAAATAAAGCATAAATGATAGTATTACTTTTCTAATGATAAATATTTTTATTCTTATTTTGAGTTGCTTCAAATTAAATGTTTATTTTGTATTTACACCGATCGAAAAAGATTTTATTAGATATAGATAATATTATATTGATGGAGATTAGTAAAATTTTTATAAAATTTCGTGCATTTTTAAAATAAACACATATAATAAAAATATAGAAATTGTAAAATTCTCCAACGACGCATGACTAAATTGTCAAAAGGAGTTGTGAAATTTGTGAAGATGGGACCAAAATGCAATCATTTTGGAATAGTTTAGGTCTTCTAGTCGTATCCCTTTAGATTTGGATGCGTCTCTCTTTAAAAACAAACGTTTTGCTAACGTGTCTCTTAGACATATCATGAACTCAAAAATTTTATAAATATTAGATTTTTATTTATTACTTATTAATTAATTTCATCTAATATTTACATTTTTATTCATATCATAAATGCAAATTCTAATATTTAAAAATTTTCAAAATTCATTAAATCTACTTATCGTGTGCATCTGAAATACGCGTTAAAAATATTTTAAAATAAATCAAGTATTAAAAAACTCATTTAAAGTAAAAAATATTTGAAAAACTCACTAATATATAGATATAACACATAAGATTATATATATTTATCTATTAATAAGACTAAGACCATAGAGACTAAAATAAAATACGGAGTTTTATAGAATATTTTATCCTATTACTATTATTACAAAATAATAATAATAATAATAATAATAATAATAATAATAATAATAATAATAATAATAATAATAATAATAATAATAATAATAATTATAATAATAATAATAATTATAATAATAATAATAATAATAATAATAATAATAATAATAATAATAATAATAATAATAATAATAATAATAATAATAATAATAATAATAATAATAATAATAATTATAATAATAATAATAATAATAATAATTATAATAATAATAATAATTATAATAATAATAATAATAATAATAATAATAATAATAATAATAATAATAATAATAATAATAATAATAATAATAATAATAATAATAATAATAATAATAATTATAATAATAATAATAATTATAATAATAATAATAATAATAATAATAATAATAATAATAATAATAATAATAATAATAATAATAATAATAATAATAATAATAATAATAATAATAATAATAATAATAATAATTATAATAATAATAATAATTATAATAATAATAATAATAATAATAATAATAATAATAATAATAATAATAATAATAATAATAATAATAATAATAATAATAATAATAATAATAATAATAATTATAATAATAATAATAATTATAATAATAATAATAATAATAATAATAATAATAATAATAATTATAATAATAATAATAATTATAATAATAATAATAATAATAATAATAATAATAATAATAATAATAATAATAATAATAATAATAATAATAATAATAATAATAATAATAATAATAATTATAATAATAATAATAATTATAATAATAATAATAATAATAATAATAATAATAATAATAATAATAATAATAATAATAATAATAATAATAATAATAATAATAATAATAATAATAATAATAATAATAATAATAATAATAATAATAATAATAATAATAATAATAATAATAATAATAATAATAATAATAATAATAATAATAATAATAATAATAATAATAATAATAATAATAATAATAATAATAATAATAATAATAATAATAATAATAATAATAATAATAATAATAATAATAATAATAATAATAATAATAATAATAATAATAATAATAATAATAATAATAATAATAATAATAATAATAATAATAATAATAATAATAATAATAATAATAATAATAATAATAATAATAATAATAATAATAATAATAATAATAATAATAATAATAATAATAATAATAATAATAATAATAATAATAATAATAATAATAATAATAATAATAATAATAATAATAATAATAATAATAATAATAATAATAATAATAATAATAATAATAATAATAATAATAATAATAATAATAATAATAATAATAATAATAATAATAATAATAATAATAATAATAATAATAATAATAATAATAATAATAATAATAATAATAATAATAATAATAATAATAATAATAATAATAATAATAATAATAATAATAATAATAATAATAACGAAAAATCTGAATAAATGAAAACACAATAATCAATATGGTTGCTATATATTAGGTTCTGTGAGTAAAATGTATTGTAACATGGATTATGATCAGATGGCATCCAAACCTTATCCATGTCACTTTCTTCCCATCCGTTAAACTTTTATATAGTCATTCTCCATATATCATCGTCAAACATTACAAAAACCTACCATAATTAAATAGACGTTCTTAATTCATTAAATATTTATATCCAAACCTTCCACTAGAGTTCTTAATTAAATATCCTATTTTTTGAAGACGCATCGATCAGTCGTCACACATAAAACCTTCATGCAAACTTCTAACTTCAACCATATATATTAAATTTGCTTAGTATCATTAATTATTACAAGGGACATGATAATAATACTTTATCGGTGTCAGAATAATATTCCCTAAATATATGTTTAATTTAGAATATATATATATATAAATGTTTAGTGTTGTGCCAACGGGAGCGTCCTGTTTCCGTCCTTCGCACGTCTTCTGGCGTCTTCTGTTGGTACCATACGTCCTCCTCGCTTCCTCGCGTCCTTGTCTTCCATTTCTATCTCGATGAAGAATTTCGAAGACAGACAAATGGTGGGACCCACTGGAAAAAAAACGTTTTCGAGCGTCTTCCACGTCCACCGTTGGGAGAGGTCTTAGTTTTATCCTTTTATTTAAAACGAATTTGACGAAAAGTTATCAAAAATAAAATTATTCTGAGTAATAAATAGAGAGTAAAATATAGAGTTTAATAATTTTTAATTGTTATTTTTGTGAGTAGACAATCTTTTTTAGACAAATAAAAATAATAAAGTAAACAATCAAAATAGAATGAAAGGAGTGATAATTTAGGGTTGTGAATTGAATGACAATGAATGTTATTTGTAAATCTGTTGTAATTTATGGTTAAATGTCATTATTATAAGCAATTAGACAATAACAATGCAACTGCTAATGCATATAACTGATTACTATGGACACATTTTTAAGATTATTATTAATAAAGCTTTTAATAATGTCTCATGTAACACATATCGGTTTAAACATATCGAAGATGATGGTCATTGCTAGCCAAAGATTACGATGAATAATTTGTAAATAAAGATATCAAATATTGTAAAAACGTTTTCTTTAATGGGTATAAACCACTTGACAAATTAATTTTAAAGGAAAATCAACCACAACTAAAACACTGTACCTATATTTCTAAAACTTGTATTATATATACCAAAAATTTTCTTTTGAAACTTGTAACAAATTGCATTGAGATCAAAGGTCAATTATTTTCTCAAGCCATGATCCATTTGTACATCGTTGCCTATAGCTATAGCTAATTGTTTTGCATACCTCAAATTTGCATTTTAATCCTTTTACTACAAGTAATTGACCCCATTACAAGAAAAAGAGTTAATACGACTAAGGGATTTTGTAAAAGATTTTTTAATCTATTTTAAAATATAAAAATAAAAAACCTATTGTGTCGTCGTAAAAGGATTTAATTTTGATTTATTCTTATGATCAGAAAATTAAAGTGTGGGTATGTCTCGTCGTCGCGATAGAGCAACACGGGCCTGCAACGATGACTTTTTGCGAATACATATCATCACAAAAGGATATATTGCGACGAAATTTTGAACTTTGTTACGATGTTTGTGTGTCGCAAATGTCATTTTCCTAGTAGTGCCTATACTTTCTCCTATAACTAATCCTCTAATATTTACATATTTATTTCTTTATTTATATTTATATTTGTACCTGATGTACTTCCTTGTCTTACCTTCATACAGTTACATGTGAATTGTGAATCAAATTCCACGATGGAATCAGGGTCAGAATCAGTGATCAATCTAGATCTAAGCAAATTAGTGCACGATTGGTTTGAATTTTTGGCGTCAAAGTGTAATGAACGATCGTGGTGAAGAGTATAAACTACAAAATAAATTACCTTAAAAATATGTGACATGATAGTATAATGACTATAATTTGTAGTACTATTCTATGAGTAGGATATGAGATTAACTCTAATCACAATTGATTTGTAGAATAATCACATGAGATTTTTTTATTGCGTTTTGAATCACATGGATTACAAATCGGTAAAACTTATTTACCAAATCATGTGTGTATTTCTCAGTGAAAGCGCCAACTAGTAAAGCTTTCTTGTGTGGAACAAATAAACAAGATACTACTAAAACAGAAACAAGATGAACATATTTTATAAGATATATTTAGGATTCGTGGAATAGAAGTATACGTACCTAAATATCAATACTCAATTAATCCTACTCCCTCTTATCCATCAGCCACGTTTGGCATGGTCCCTTCATTCCCAACCCCACACCACCTTATATATTTGCCTATATAAATATTTACAAAATTATAATATTATTATTGTAACAATGATATCTAAAGAAAGCAACACCTCTACAATCCTCATCGAAACTCTTTCTATATCCAATTATCCTTTTTATTTGTATAATGTATATAATCAGTCTTATTGTGTATATCTATATATATCTATATTTAAAAAAACAAATCTAATCGATCTATTTTCTAAACTTAATTTAATTAATGACAGTACTTAGAGTTGTCTTAATTTACCGTATAATTGTGTACTTTAACAACTAACAACTTAATATTCAAAATATCTAACCATAAAAGCAGTGCACTTTCAAGCATGAATGTCATCTTTATAAACATCTTTTAAGGTTGTCGTTACCACCTTTACAAATTAATAAACCTTTTAAATTATTTCATTTTTATAATCAAACATTACCTCCAAAATACAAGCAAACATTTTCATTGTCTTTGAGCAAATACAAAGCTGGTATATACCGATAAATAAAAATATTCTGAAAATAAAGAAATAACATTTTAGAAATAGCCAAATGGATGTTGTCAATCTTTATAATACTACAAGAAGCAGTGTCATCTTCCACTATATCTTCTGTCTTCACTATCATTTCTTTTCATCTGCATCAGCATCGCCCTACTTATTATTGTCTTCCTTGTCATTTGGAACTAATTTGTTTTGTACTTTGATCACCTCATCATCAACTAACCCTTTATTTATGGATACCCATTTTTCTGCTCAAGATCACAAGTAAATCCATAATTTTCTCATCTTTCTTGTTGTTCTTGCACTTATTTCTTCTAAAGCTACAATCTTTTTCTACTGTTGTTGAAGAAAGAATGTTACTTGCATCACTACAGATGACTAGTTCTTTAATGTGTGGGCCCACCATCAGGTACTGATTATGATTATGATTTTGGTTTAGTGTTCTTGAATCAAGAATCTAGTAAGTGGGATTTTGTTATTATATAAAATGATGATTTTTTGATACTCGTTAGTTGTATTTGTTAGCATATATTAGTGATTTGGAGAAGATATTGTGCATATGGCAATATGGGTTTATTCTGAATTACCATATTCAGGTATGGTGAGGACAAACCCAATAAGATGGCCCCCTTGATGGTGCAAAACATGAAGAAATTGAGCTTTTCGCCTATGACAACCACCGCCACTGTCAAAACCCATGATTTTTCGCCTCCCAAATCCTACCAAGAGGTCTGAATTCTTGTTAACTTTACATTATCTATCATATCTTCAATACCCTTTTCAATCTACATTAACTTCACAGTACTTGTTTAGCCATATGCCCGTATGTACAGAGTACTTGCATTTGTATACTTGGATCACCCTTTTCTTTCTTTTAGGCCATATTTAGTTTTAGGTGATTGAAATGTATAACTGTATCATGTTTGTAATCTATGATCGTGGAAAACTTTCAGGTACTTATTGCTGCAAGGGAAAAATTCACACAAGAAATATCTTTCCGGTCGAAGGACAAAGATATATCCCTTGCTAAGGTGATCCTGCTTCTTTTGCCCTGTTTTTACTAAATGCACTGAACTTAATACATAATACATAAAAATCATAATTTGTATGTGATTAAGACACCGGTGTGACATGTTTATGAATTGGGTTTTCGATGCTCTTGCTTGTTAGAAATTCCAAAGAGAAGATGCATTTCTAACATGTGTTTGTGGTATTTTATTCATTAAAAATTAAAAATAAATAAAAATAAATAAATAAATTATTGTTATGCTAGTGCATGCCTGAGTGACATTTTTTACATTTTCTTTATGCAATTTGCAGACTTTGCTTTATATTTCTGCTGAAGATGAAGCATTTTTGGCTTTAAACCGGGAGATGGATGCCTGTTCTCTCCAAAACGAAAGGAAAGATGTCAACGTGTCCTCTAATGCACAGGATTGGGACTCCATTGAAGCTATACCTATAGCAGGAAAGAGAATAAACGAGTGGTTATTAGAATTGGATAATATAGCCAAACAAGTTGAAGTTGAGTTAATATCAAGAGATATCGGGTGCCATTTGGTTACAGTTTTGGAGGCCGTAAACAAAGTTGTCTTTGAATCAAATGGCTTCAGAAGATCACCCGTTGCAGATTCAAAATGTTCATACTTGCATTCGGCTTTGGGCTCCAAATGTGGAAGTGGTAGATCTTCATTTTTTCTCTTATAACTTGCTTCAATAGTTCAATCCAATTTATGATTCTAATTTTACGACTACCCTTTTGGCAGCAATTTTGATTAGCATAATATACATTGAAATTTGTCAAAGACTTAATCTGACTATGGTCGGATCTCGAGTTGGTGAAGACTTTTTAATTTGGCCCACAACTGGGAACCCTGAGGTACATTTGACGATTGACCTTGCATGTATTCTAACAAGACGTATACTCGCATGATAAAGTTTGAAACTTTTTGGTCACAGGAGCTTTTTAAGGTCAATTCAGGACACAGTTTATTCGGGATTGTTAATGGACGGTGTGTTGAGGACACGAGATCAATGGCGTCTGACTTAACCTGCAATTCACTTATTGGTCTTGACATTGCTACAAACCGGGATATTATTGGGATTTATCTTGCTAATTTAATTGTAAGAAGTTCTTGCAACTAAATTAAAACTTCATTAGTTGGTTATGTTTGTTGACTTTTGTGTTATTTATTATGTAGAGACTTCATTGGAAACGTGCATCAAGAATTAATCATGGATTGATGCTGACTTCTCCTCTAAGACCTGTTCATGATGATAATGAGAAATGGAGTAAGACTGATGGTTCCAGTATGCCATTATTGCGCCCTCAAGATCTTAGGTAAACCGGAAACTGTTATTCTGTTTTAGCCCGTTTAACCGATATCCTGTAAAACTCATGGTCTCATTTTGGTTGTTTGGGTTGTAGGCTGGCTATCATGTCTTCAGAGAAACTGCTGATCTTGCAGCCACATAATTGGGCTTTGAGGAGAGATCATGGCATGATGTTGTACTATAGTAGGTATGGATCTTTTGATTACAGGAATTAGTATAGTTCTTTATGAAGAAAAGAAAAAAAAAGTTAGACACATACATACGCACAATATCCGAGGGGAAATGAACAATTCACATATCCAAAAATTTACATAAGTTCACTGGTATTCCTATGACAGCATTTCATTTGTCGGTCATATTTGGTAGAGATGGCAAATTTTGTCCAATTAAGGGTGAATGGTTCTATTTGGGTTATCATTTGACTCAAAGTAACAGATCAAATGTATAAATATAAAAAAGTATAAGATATAATTTAGCTGAAATGGGAATGGGTTGAACGGGTTGAAAGTCACTCAAATTGTATACAACATGCATTAAACATGCTAAATCTTTGTATTTCAAAAATTGGATTTAGTATTATTTTTTCACAAATTATTAAATCATGGGGGCAAATATACAGAGAAGTGAGTTTTTTGAATAAAACATAGTAGTGGTGTTTTTCCCTTTAACAATAGGTGATCAATAAATTTCGTTATATGGATTGTAGGGATTATGGAAAGGCGGTTCAAGAACTAAGCATTTGCATGGCATTTGCACCCGAAGAAGAGGCTGAAGTATTGGAACCATTTGTGGAGAAGTTGCATTTGCTGCAACTCGAGGCCTCGTGGAAATCTCTAGGACATAAAGGACGCTTAACAGTTCCATAAAGCCATGTTCATATGTTTGTACTAATCGTCGTTCTAACTTCCTCAAGAGGTAATCATATCAGCTTGTTGAGCCTTATAACCTTGTAAATATGAGGGTGTAATGTACTTCATATCTTCAACCATGTTTCATATGGACTCTCCTCATCTCCTCTTTATGTACATACCACATAACTGAATAGATTGTTCGATTATAACAACACTTGTAAAATATCGATTTGAATAGGTCAACTTTAGGTTGATGAATTAATTTCATTTATCATCAATCTATCAGTTATATATAGAAGTAACTTTTAATAAAAACAAAAACAAGAAAACTTGTTACCACAATCAAATGCATTGATTTTAAAGCAGCACTCTAGCTGTGTATCATGACTAACTATGCATCAAAAACATACTATAGGTATTTCATTTTTAATAATGTTTATAAAAGTTTAATGAACGAGTACAATGTGCATTCCAACATATTACTATTATATGAGATTTTTGAGTACTTTATATGATTTTTTGTTATGAGTGTTCATGTACTTATGGGTATTTTTGCACATATATTATATCCTCCAAAAACTAAAGTGATTGGATTAATATATAGAACTTATCGTTAGTTTAAGAGGTAATTTAAAGTATGTATTTCAGAACACAAAATTAGACATATAATATCATCAAATGTTATATTATATATACTCAACATGACAATTAAAAAACTAGCTTCAAGAAAACCAAGGTGGATATCCTTGATGAAATACCTTACAGGACATCCACTTTCACTTCTTCGGTATTTATCCCTATCTCAATGTGGCCATTTTTCTAATGACCAGCACATTACCCACGTAATATGACATTAATACCTGATTTATCTATTTTGATTACGTAAGATAGTATGTTTGTTAAATATAATTTCATCTTTGAATAGTTATATAACATTTTCTATTACTGTTTAAGAGATAATGATTCATTTGGTTAAATAATATGTCAAATGCTTTACAAATAAGTATCGATATGTTTGCATTGATTTTATATGCTTAAGTCAATGATTTTTTTTATGTAGAACAAAATTGTTATTAACAATTTTGTAAAAAGATAATATAAGTTCAAAAAAGTAATAACATCAATCTTCAATCTTCTTCTAATAAAACAAAAATGAAAATAAGTAATTTTGGAGTAAAATTTTTCCTACTTAAAGTGATTTTCATTTATAAGTGTAAAATGGTAGATGAGTAATTTTAATTACCATTTAAGAATTAAGACTCAACAATTTGAACAGGCTTTATATGTAGTATAGATATATATATATATATATAGCATGTAAGAGCTTTAAATAAATTAATGCATAGATACAATCATATGAAATGCATTTGATTGTAGCATATACGAATATGAATCTCATGTTTGGCGGGAGGTCTTCCTGAAAGCAGTCACTATATCCTCGGGCAGAAGTATTATTATCTACATCTCACCTCGTTCATACCCGGCCAATGGCGGGAGGTCCTTCTGAAAGCAGTCGCTCTACCTTCAGGTAAAGGTATAACTGTCTATATTTCACCTCCACATACCAAACCAATAGTGAAATTGAGTATTGTTGTTGTATATACAAATATGAATCCACCTAAAGTCTTGGATATCCAAATTACAGGCCTCAACATGAATAAGATATAAACACTATCACAATGGTTTAACTATTAAGAAGAGTTAGCATATTCCACCCACATGTTATTATCATAATAGAGCATGACTTCATGTATGTTGACATGATTGATAGGTGACTATATAAATGGTATGTCGACAATTAGTACCAAGACAAAAGTGGGTGTTAATATTCCAATTTTGTCTCTAGCCAATGTCATAAGCTTTCTAGATAAAATTTAATGGTGTGTGTTCCAAAACAGAGTTAGTTAATTTGTAAATGTTATGTCAATGTAATGCATCTATTTCGCATGGAACAATTCTCGTAGTTGAGTTGTTGAGTCCTAACTCATTAAACAGAAGCCCTTTGTATGAATAGCCTCTGTATATCAATCAATTAACAATTAACATAGTAAATTTGCAGTTAATTACAAATTCGTCGAATATAAATATGTATCTAGTTGATGGCAATGCTTGGAGAGATCAAGATTTTGAGTTAGGTATGGGGATCTTGTTCATGGATAAGGATAATCTAAGGTTACTCCATTTTCGCCAATGAAAATGTTTGAAATGAGCAATTTTTTACACCACTTTTTTTCTAAGGGTCTTATTTGCCACTCTAAATAAAATATGAGCAAATTTACCACTCCACTAATATTGACACTACTTTTAACCTTTTTTTTTAACAAAAATCCTGTGTACATAAATTCATGACTAGAAATTAATGTGCTAAGTTAGTACTCGGAAGTCTCGTCATATCAGGGCATCATGCATTTTGTTTTTTTAGCAAAGCATGTGTACATTCAAAAAGTGATTCGACTAAACCAAGTGTGATTCGCAAGTTTGCGTACTATTTGCACATGGTGGGCTTGGATCAAAACCTACTGGTTTAAAATAATAAAAATTAAAGAAAACATAACCAAACAATATTACCACTACTGTTAATCAACTACATTGAGATTGCGTTTTAAGACCATGTCCTAATTTTGTCAACAACCAACAACACGCTTTCATGCGAAAAATCATAAGCATTTGCTGTTTTAGGAAATAACAATACTACCGATAACTAAAAACCAAACTAATTTGAGTTGAATTCATCCAAATAAATATTATTTTTGCATACACACAACCGATCCCATGTTCTTGGATACCGAAGTACAATTTGTTTTGACTCAAAACCATTTAACTGGATCAAACGGGTAAAGGCACCCAAATGAATCTTAAATGCATAATTCTACCTGTTGGTCATGTGACTACATAATTAGTATGTCATCACAAACCAAATTCCGTTGCATTAGTAGTTTTTACAAAACAGCAAGCATATATTAAAGTGTGATCTTTTAAATGTAGTATTGATTATTATACATGCACGAACAGTTAACTATTTTGATTTATCATTCATAATTTTAATACAAAAGCAGTTATCCAAAAAAATAATAAAAAAATACTACTTTATAGGTGGAAATTTGCCCCTACTTTGTATTTGGAGTGGCAAATAAGACCCTTAAGTGTCAAAAATTCTTTTGAACATTTTGGGTGACAAATTTGCCCTTTTAACCTAAAGTATACATACTTAGTGTATAAAATGATCTTTTGTACGTTACTCATTATATGATATACTTCAAATTTTATATACATACATATGTGAGCCTAGACGCTATAGGAGGCGATTCTAAACCACTTATTTGTGTATTGTTAAATTCAGTTTATGTTAAAACTAGTATGTATTCTCGCAACACTGAGCGTGAAAGTGAAGAGGGGAAGAATGCAGTTGGTGGTGTTTGATTGAAATCTTGATGATATCAATGGAGGTTGTGGTTGCAAGTGATTGTTGAGATGTCTGATTGAGGCGGTGTGGGATTTTGTTGTGGTGGTATAGAGCAAAGTGAAACTGCAGATCATCGGATTATCACACACCATTTTATCAGTTAAATAAAATGGCATGCCAAATCGTTGTGTACAATAACTTGATTTCTTATAAGTGTACTAAAAATAAAAAAAATGGCACCCAAAAATCAGGATCCAATGAAGTGGCATAATTAATTAATAAAACGAATAAAATGAAGTGGAAAATTACACCAGATTTAGAAGTCTACAATATCAAGAACACCGAAAATGGACTAGAGTTGAAACGTCATATTACATGCAAGAAATGTAATACAACCATAGTATCCACCTCGCCTCTTGGGTTTAAAATAATAATGTATGGTTAAAGATATGCGTCATGTTCAGCAATTTTGTATAATCCTAACATGAAAATTCCTACTCGAGTATTCCTACTCGCAATTTTGTACCTGTTAATCCACAATCTTAGGTAATGATACTGGAGTCCCAGACAATATCTGACCTATCAATGGTGACTCAGATGCCCGAGAATGGCGACCTCCCAAAACTGCCTGTTGTTTTTCGCGATATGTTGCCCAAGTGACCAAATAAAGCCCGGATATGATCAAGAATCCTCCTACAATGCTGTTTATAAAATGCAGAGTTAAAGTACATATGTGTGGATTAATTATAGATCAGTTGCACTGTCTTTTTACATCCTACGTATGAAAATTGCAACACTCGAATTGACTCTACATGTAGTTTATAAAAAATGTTTGACTACGACTAAAACATTTTAATTTGTGTTCCTGAAGTCAATAGCTTTGACAGGTCGTACTTCCTAATGATAACAATGGACAACTCTTTAGCTATAGATTCTGCCACAAAACATATTCCTTTGGTTGTCAAAGCTCAACAATACCCTTCCTTCAGCAGATAAAAAACTCGATTGGACAAATGTATATTACTATTATCATCCCTCATGTGGTCATGATATGGCTTGATTTGTAATAATTTTCCAAAATTAGAGGTGACAAATGACTGAACATGATTCAGTCGAAGGAATACAGGTTGTATTATATGTTGACGGTCAAAAGCACTTTGAAATGAAATGCAATGAATTATATAAAAGGGAAGCGAACATACCTTCCCATATATATCGGGCTTCCGAGGAAAAGTCTCGACAAAAAAGCAGATGCAGCAGGTTGAAGTGGATTATACAGTGCAACTAGAGCAGGTCCCAGGATCTTGTTTGACCATGTCAGAAGTCCATAATTTAATGCAGATGCAATGGTTCCCTGAAAAAAACAGAATAATGAAATACAAGTTTAGGATTTATAACTTCTGAATACAAAATTCTGCAAACTGATTTCACTTCAAAATGTAAAATGTACGTCAAATACAGATTTTGTACCGTTTGCAACCAAGTTTAGGTGTAAACACAAAAAATAGAAAACAAAAAGCGTTGCCAAACAAGACCAAAGAATATAGTGTTGCAGCTTTAATGAGTTTGAACTCTTCCATTCTTAATGATTGAAATTTGCGAACATGGATTGAATACATACTAGCAATGGTACAATGAATGAAAAGAACAATTATATACTTATTCAACTACTTAATTATAACTGCAAAAAATGACCGATAACATAGTTTAAGAAGGCTATTGACCATTAACAAAATTTCTTAAATACTCTCAATAACGACAAAATAATATAGCTTTCTTCACCATTCGAAGGTAATGTTGAGAATAGGCAAGTGTCTAAAAACTTACTAAGAAAGAAACTGTTCAATTATCATGGGACATCCCAGACAAAATGCTCTCACGAGCAATACTGAAAACAAGAGAATAAATGATACTTACAGCATAAAGTACTGCCCAAAACTCTGATTCAGTCAAACTCCAGTCTGTTGACTCGCTATTCATGACAAACGCTGTCGAGACCAAGAAAATAACACCAAAAAAATACGAATATGCAGTAACCGATAGGCTTGCAGGATACCTGGCCAACACTGGAGCCTGAATTGATTTTAAAATACAAATCCAAGTTCAGAAACATTTACCAAGAAAATCAAATGACAGAAATGAAAGCACTGTCACTAATTATTAGAAGTACTTTAGATTAGTAAACTCGGTAGATTGGTACAACATCTTTAATCTTTAATATGTATAGAAACAAACTTCATACGATTATACGTATCAAACTTTATACCTGAATAGCTAGAAAGGCTGCCATGCACATGCAGTTCCCTATTAAGCATAGCACGCCAAGGTGCCAGTTGTCAAACCCAAGACCCATAAACATAGACAATAACCATCCAGCTGGCTCTGGCTGACCCTTTGCACTAATTTCGTTATGTATTGAAAGATCATTTTCTAAATACCCAAATACAACTGGTCCGCGAAACATAACCATGAAGATGGCACCACACACACAAATGAATGTACCTCCGACTTTCACCTGACCTTCAGTTCTGAGTAAATTCACCGTTTCTGTACTGCACGTAAAACCACTTCATATGGACTCCAAAATATATAACGATAGAAATTCTGTACAGTATAGAGCCTGTATAGATATATTGTTCCATATATACAGCTGGCTTAACATTAATAAATAAAACTGAAAAGAAATAATTAGTTAAACTGACCCCATAATTGTAGCAAATATAAACGTAAAGACAGGAATTGAAGGTTGTACAGCTGCAGCATATGTTGGAGTAGTGTAGCCAAGACCAAAAAGAAACAATAGCTGGTTCCCAAATATCCTAATTCATAATCAAAAAAACTTCAAGAAAATCATCCATTAACAGAACAAAAAGTACAGCTTGAAGTATAATATATAATAGTATAGATTATAAAGAAACAACAATGGCATGAGAAACATAATCATCAATAAAGGAGTTTCAAGCAGCTTTAAAGATCGTAAACTTACCCAGTTAAACCAAGAAAGAAGAATGACATGAGGAAACGCCTATTGATAGGCGGTCTCGTTCTCCTACAAAATAACATAAAATAAACCACGACTGTAAATTATCAATTACTTTCAGTCAATATACACATGCTCTTTTGCAGGCAAACAATAATTTGAAATGTTATACTCAACTAGAAACAGGTAACACTGATTAATATACTTAGCCATCAAGGACCCAAAGATTACCATATACCCAGGATCACTTAATCATAATCACTTCAAAGCACATTTCACTCAAATCCAAAGATTCATTTAAGTACCTAGCAATTATGTACTCATAATGAAAATACTTCAACTACAATCCCTATTTTGACATATTACATGAACAGCGTAAATGTTGAATTTTTTTATATATATACACACACATACATACATGTACATATAGATAGATATATAATCTATAACATCTGATAGGAAAATTAAGATCTGAGAAACGTTGACTAACTTTTCACGAAAATATGCGATGGGAGCGAGAATCATTAGGGCAAGTACATCACGATACACACAGAAAACAAGGCGGCTAACACCAAAATTTAGGGCAACTTTTGTAATCACATGAGATCCACCAGCAAAAAGTTGCACCATTGTCATCGCTGCATGTGCTCTCCGTGGTTCTCCGCCGGCAACACCACTGCTGCCGCCTACCGGCATCACCATTGCTACTCACAAGCACACAATTTAGAAAAATAAACGATATAACAAATTTGTATGTATAGAATTGGTCTCGATCGATCAGAAAGAATTGTTTTCTCCTTAATGATTGTGTTTTTGGTGGAGAAAACGATGATCGATCGAATCGATTTTGAATCTGGAAAGAAATAATTTAATTTAATTATATTCAACGCATTTGAAACGGAAATGATATTACTCCATTATTATTATGCGTTAAATATTTGGGGATCTTTATTAAAATTAGGTCTAAACAGAATTTTCAGAGTTTATAATTTGCAGAGTTTATACTTTATCAACAATTGCAATAGCAATGCAATTAACCTAATATTCGTAGTGTGTATGTAATTGTTGTGCGTATATTATGTGTAACAAATTTGTTATTTATTGATATTGTATGTATTTTGAGAATGTTTCAATTTGTAAGGATACAACGTGTCACCTTATATAGATGACACGCAACAAAAATACTATAAATTACATAATGACAACAAATAACAAGTTTTTTACACTATTGTACGCTTAAGTAGTTACGTACACACTACAAATGTCAGATCTTAATTAATAGCATTTTGACATACTTAACCCATAATTTTATCATTATTTTCTAATTATTGATGTGAAAAAACTGACAATATTAATAAATCAATTTTGGAATTGAAATAATAAGCATCTAATGAATTAGTATTTATATATATATATAAATATATTGTAAATTGTTCATTGAAACTATATGACAGATTTTTTAGAAGATGATATGAAAATATTAAGATGTGGGGTAAATATGAATATATTATAAATTAATGATTGATTTTGAAAAGATTGAGATATTTAATAAATTTAAAAGGGTAACTATTGAATCTAATTTTAAGATAATGATAAAGATGTTTTATATGTAGTTAATATAATATATTCGGTTGGTGGCAATGAAACCTAAATACTAAAGGGAACTATGAATAAATAGACAAATGAAGTTACTCTCTCCGTTAACTGGTAGGTTTGTAAAGTCAGCAAAGTTTAGAAGTCTTAGTGTCAAAATAGAAACCATATTACGTATTTTAAAAACTAATAATACCAAATAGACTTAAAAATATAGATCTAAAAATAGAGATAACTCATTTCTCATTTGACACGTCACTTATGTAGTTTCTTTATCCTAATTTTCACTTGCCATTTAACTTTATCATTCAATCAAATCTTTAAGTTTATGTTTAGGCTTACAAGTTTAGTTCTACATATTATTTTTCAATAAGTTCACTTGGTACGCAGGCGTGCTCGGTACCGTTCTGCCTTGAACGCGATGGAAAACATAGTCCAAAATGACCAAAAAGTGGGGCCCACGGTGTTTTTATAATTTTCTTTTCCACTTTTAATGTTTAAAAGGAAAATTAAAAGAAGAATATAGTCATTGGAATAAAAAAAAATAGTCATCTTGACCTAATGGTTTTGAACAAAAAATATTTTTTTAACCCCTAAAAAACTATCTATAAATACCCCATTATATTACTTTCAAATATGACAATAAATCTATACAATTTACCTATATATACATATACAAAATGCATTCATAGAATTGTATTCTTGAATCTTCTTCGAAAGACGAAGAACTTTTTGAAATTTTGAATCAACACGTCGTCGAAGAAAAAGAATGTGAAGTTGCTGAAAGTGCATGCTCACAAGAAAGACGATCCTTAAACTACATACGAATGGATCGTGAAGGTGTCGGGCAAGTTTGGTGGATGACTACTTTTCCGACGAGTTGAAGTACCCTCCTAACTTGTTTAAAGACGTTTTTGGATGCGTCGAGAGTTTCACTCCTGATGCACTTGGTCGACTTGGTTTTACTCCGCCATAAAAGTGCAAGTCACCCATACGATAGTTGACGTACGGGACGACGATGGATATGTTCGACGAGTACTTATAAATGGGTGAAAGGATGTCAGTCGATTGTCTGAACAACTTTTGTAAGTGTGTATTCGATCTATATTTTTCGGAGTACTTGAGAAGGTCGACTATAGTGATTTTGCTTGGCTATATAAAGGAGACAAAGAGAAACATTGTTTGATTGGATTGCTCAGGAGCATTGACTATGTATTTGCAATGGAAGAACTGCTTGAATGTATGGAAAAGGCAATACACAAGGTGTGATCATGGACACCCGACGCTCATGTTTGAAGCAGTGGCTTCATACTAGATGTGGATATGACATGCATTTTTTGGCATGACATATTCAAACAACGACTGTTTTAAACAATTTTTGTTGTTTGATTCCATCAAATACGGCACAGGTCCTCCCACATTGTTTGATCTGAATGACAATCATTACAAAAAAGGATATTACCTTGTTGGCAGTATTTATCTGGATTAGATCACACTCATGAAGGTGTGTCTATGTCCTACTGACGAGGAGTGAGAGAACTTTAACACAATTTTTGAAGGGCCACAGTCATTTAATGCATAAAACATACTTAATGATAGATCATCCGTTTCAAAAAGCTTATTACTATCATTTATAGTTAAATTGACTAGTGACACAAACTCTTAACTTATGATTAGTAAATTTCTAATTGTCACATTTTAAAAATATAATAATATTATTATATGATATCCATCTAGAACTAATTTAATTATTTTGTACTATAATTGCATAACATGAAAATAATACAGCATCATTAAAAGAGAAAGAAAAATAAAAAATATATACAAAGTATATATAATAGTATTTGTGATTCTTAGTATACAATAAAAATAACATTACTTGCTCAAAATCTTGGGCGGGCCAGAACCCCTTCATTGCCCCCTTTAAGATCCGCTCCTACTGATGAGCGACCAATGATATTCAAGACATTCCACGAAAATGCATGAAAAGATGTTGAGTGGATCTTCGGTGTGCTTCAAGATAGGTGGAGAACTTTAAATACTTCGACAAGATCTATGAGTGTTAACAAGATTAGAAAACATATGTACACTTGTGTGATATTACACAACATGATACTAGAAGATAACAGATTTGCAACAAGTCTTATTGAGGAAGAGTTTCTCGCCAATTCGTCTAACTCAGTCCGTTATAAGTTAAGAGAAAGAGTTGTAGCGCGTGAAACACGATAAAAAGAAATATGTGATAAAGTGGTGCACGGTCAACTTCAGAGTGATCTCGCTGACCACATTTAAACGCATTTTCAGTAACTTTTGAAATTAGTTTACTTTTAATTTGTTGAATGTTGTGTTTTTAAATTATTCATGTAATTTTTTTTAAGTATTGTAGTATTTTATTTTATTAATAAAATGACATTTTTAATTATTGTATTAATTCTATTTAATTAAATGTAATTATGTTTTATGAAAATGAAAATTAAATAAAATAGTGGGACACAGTTTGCACTCTTGAATAGTCGTGACATTCAGCACTTCGACCAGTTGTAGGATGACTCACAATCGTGACTGATAAAGCTCGTAGTCATTCCACAACACGTTATTATAACTGCGATAGTTTAATTTTTTTTTAATAATAATAATAATAATAATAATAAAGAAAAAATGAAGAAGAATTACCGGACCTAACAAAAAAAAAAATAAAAAAATCCTTATACTAAATGAAAGTACAAAATAAGGTGAAATCAATAAAAATATAAAATGATACAAAAGAAAGAAATAGAAAGACTAGGCATTTGTTAGTATTATGTTGTTGCGTGAATTATTTCGTATACTGTTTTTCTTGTAATTCTATTTCTATCGTTTCTTTAAAAGAAAAAAGAAAAAAAGGTTACACGAAAATCTTAGACCCTTATAATTTGTTTAACCCTTTTTTTCAATAAGTTCAATTTTTAAAGAAAGGAAATGACACAAATACCCTTACTTAATTTTAAAAACGATAGATATTAATTAAATTAAATACAATTTAGTCCATAAATAAACAAGTATACATTTGAAATATATATTTATAAAATTACTAAATGAAATAAGTATTCCGCTACTTTACGCGGGTGTAACATCCTCTCCCGCAGCCTGGTAATTTCTATTATTATAATTGATTATCTAATTGTTTTAGAAATTATTAAATATTATGTGTTTCATTGTGAAACGTAGATAAACAATTCTTTTAACTTATTGTGACTAGTGAAATATTAGTAGATTCAAAATTCGTAAGTTTTTGATTTTCTGCGACACAAGGATAATGTCGCAGGTTGTCTGTGCGACATAATGGTTGTGTCGCAGGACTGTGTCGCAGGACTGTGTCGCAAAACGGGCTGAACTGAAATTAAGTAAGGAGCTTAAGTGTAATTCGATGTTAAATATATATACACGCCGCCAAAATACTTCCAGATCATTTCCAAAACATTTCCAAAACATTTCCAAACCTTTAAAATCGTTTTAGAGAGAGAATTAGAGAGAAAGAAGAGAAAAGTGGTACTTTGAATCATATTTGAGCTAATTAGCTGTGAATCCGAGGTAAGGTTCCAATTATATTGTGTTATTGTTGTTTATAAGTAAATTACACGGATTGATATAGGTTAATTTGAATATTACATGTTTGAATTCGTGAATTTCGAATCTGGGAACTGGTCTGTTCTTCATTGCGACACAAGGGTTGTGTCGCAGGTTGTGTCGCATGAATGTTCTGCGACACAGTTGTTATGTCGCTTAAGGCGGCCATATTGGGTATTGCGACACAATGTTTGTGTCGCAGGATGTTGTTATGCGACACAGTGGTAGTGTCGCAAGATTCTGTGGTGCGACACAATGGATGTGTCGCTAAGTTTATAAAAGAGATTTTTGTTTTGCAAATTTTGAGACGCGGTTTTGTGAAAATATCACTAACTCGGATTTAGTTGAAAATTGCATGGTCAATCGGAAACGACCTAGTAATCAAGGCTATATACTATTAGCCTAGGCTGCTTTTGGCCATTCGGGGTCATCTAGGACCCGAAAATGACATTTTTCAGTTTTAAACGTTATTGCAAGATTTTCTAAGTTCATTTCTGATTGAACTTTTGTTTGCCTAGACTTCAGGGATTACCTGATTGGATAATTAGACTATAATGATATTTATGGAACGAACTTCTAACTTGTGTATGATTTTCTGTTTCAGATCAACGTAAGACTCAGTGATATAAGAATCCTGAGTGTGGAGACGTCAGAGGTATCGGTGAGTGGATTCAGAACTCATCATTTGATTTAGTTGTAACTATTTGGTTACAACAAGTAAACGTAGATGTGTGTTAGACTGTTTAGTCTTGATTATTGATTATTAATCTACGTGATACGTGAACTATGTGTATTATGTTATTGAGGTCAACGTGTAGTTGGACTTCTGATTATTATGTGTTTTACACAGGTTTTGATTCATTTGTTGTGTTTGAGACCTGTGTATGAGTTTAATAACCAGTAGTTATCGGTCTATTCTGTATTGGCCATACGGATTGACGGTAAGTGTTCTTGGGGGAATCCCCGGGTATTATGATATCCCTAGAGCCACCGATCCTCATTGAATTATGTGTGTTTACGATTATTTGGTGTAAACTGCTAGTTATGCTAAGTTGAATGTTGTGTGATGAATCTATTCACTTAGCTTCGTGCTAACCCCTCATTTTACTTCCTGCAGGACATGTTTTGATTGATTGTGGGTGCAGGAGGGGAATGGTTGATCAGGGAATGTTTGACTGCGCTTAAAGACTCTGATATGGTTTTTGTAATAAACCTTGTTTGGAGAATTTTATAATACCCCGTATTTTGTAGTTTTAAACAGTTTAGATATTGTGTAAATATGAAAAAATGTTAACTGTTTATGTATAATGTTTAATATATTTTAAAGTAATGTATTTGAAATTCATGCTTCCGAGTTTATTAATATAATATTCTTAAATAGAATGAGGGGTATTATAGCGGGTATCTGCTAGTAGTATATAAAACATTTAATACACTTTAAAACTTAAAGTTTTTTTTAACTAGGTTGTTATGATTCTTTTAGCATTCATGTTCAGAACATCTCCGATACATGTGGAAAAGTCTGATATGAGAAGTATGGATGACATGGATGTGCATATTAACATGTAGAGAATTAGTGTACGAATCTGTTCAATCTTGTTAAAGTACCGAAAAGGTAAAACGATGGGCTATTAACTCAATTTCTTTTATTTGAGAGTCCTTCCTTTAATACGAAATATTATAATTATATTAATTAATATTATGTACCATTATAATTATTGATACGGAGTATTAATTATTATGTGAAAGTTTAGTGTATAATTTACGTGTTTACTTATTTGCCATTATAATTATAATTATAATTGTATATAATTATATATATTCAGTGCATCGTGAATATCATGTGTAAAGTTCTTGATGTGCTTGTATTACATGTTTGCTTATTTAAATTGTCAATCATAACATATCTTTATTTTCAGATTACTCGAATTTCAAAATAAAAACCAAAAGAAAAGATAGAACTCAATACAAATTACAGATTAGAAACGGCATCACCATACAGTCATCTTTTGTCAATTGTACTTTCAAATCCCTACTAAATTGTCTCTTTCTCAAAACTTTATCTTTCAAAACAAACACTCCATTAACCAATAAAAAGTAAAATATATTAACAAAATAAGTTAAATATACTAATATAGTGCCCGGATTAAAATTCGATTGCCATCGAAAAATTTGTAGTTCAAAATATAATATGAATTAAAAAAGTGTAAAGATAATTGAATATATACGTACAACACAATAGTATATGATTAATAATTAACGATGACGTTAATTTAATACAAAATTATATACATAAAAGTTACCAGATTAAAATTATTTAAGTTTTTAGAATTCAAATTAAAAATAATAGAATCGTAGAATTGCCCAAAAAACTATAAAAATATAAATCTGAATTGAATTTTTTATTTTTGTTAAATAATTTGAATTAATAATCAAATAATTTGAATTAATAGACTTCCAAAAATTGTTTTTGAAAGGACAATTTAGACAATAAACACTCTTGAACTGAAAATTAAAATAACAAATAGAGATATTTACGTATTAGTATAGGTTAAAGAATATGTAAAATATTAAAACAGATATACAAAAATAAAATATTTCAATTCAAAGTTGGAGGGGGCTAAATGTAAAGTATTTTAATCTATAAATGTTATTATATTAATGAGTTATACTATATATGACTACTTATATAGAACTAAATCGTAGACTTAATTATATTATTGATTGAATTTTTTTTCCTCTTAATTTCATCCAATCATTTTTTTATTTATTTATCAATCATATATTTAGATTTATATTTACTTCTACAAATTTAAGTTTACGTATCATTTATCTATATTAAATTACAATGACTAATATTTAACTGGTTGATAACAGTATAGCAACTGCGTGCATTTTACTTCAATTATGCGGCTATTATACGCAACTAACACATTTTACTGTAAAAGGAACTCCGTAACTCATATTGATTATGTTGGTGCACAATTGCACAGTCAACCTAAAAAGTACTCCCTAATTAATCAACCTAAAAAGTACTCCCTAATAAATTATACAAATAAGTGACTAACTAGTAACTAACACTTGATATTCATATTTAAGTTGCCTAACACGTCACGTGCTTTTTTAACGACAGTAATTGTCAGTCACTTCTATTCGTGACGTCAAGTTAGATAGAATATTAATTTTGATAATTTTATTAAAGTCGTGCATTAAAATATTGTAATATATACCTAATTAATGGATATTTTTGTTGAATTTATATAAGAAAATGATAGATATATCACCACCTCAAGTTAAACGATGTGTTCACAAGTTTTTGTAGGAGATAAATGAGAAGCGAAAGAAAACAGAAAAAAAATAATTGCTAAATATGAGATGATTGTGAACGAACCATGTCACTTTGTTTCGTTTTCCTTCTACTTGAAAACATAAGGTGAAATAGTTTACTTACTTTATTTTCTTTTATCTTCCCATTCTCGGCTCATTTTAAACTTAAAAACATGGCACAATTCGTTTGATATTATTATATTGGAATTAGCTTGGAACCGGCAAATTCGCAAAATGATGCATGTAGTATGGTTACAGAGTACAAATCCAGATAACGCCATTCTTCGATTCCATTAGATGTAGCCATGTAGGGCAAAAACATAAATGGGTTGGCCTATAAGAATCCGGGCCTGATTTACATTTGTGTAATTTGAGCCCAACCTCAATACAACCCTCTTTATGACCTTTTTTCACGTTTTTTTCTATTTTCTGTGTAAAAATCTTCTATTAATAATCACACCTCTAAAGTATAAAGTTAATCAGAATTAAGATACTAAATATCTAAAATCTTATGATAGTTAATAAATACAGGGAAAAGATTTAGAGAGAAACTTCAAATTTTAGAGAAAGAGAGAAGCAAATTCCAGCCTTTAATCTCATCATAAATGAATGTTTAAGAATATTAAGTTGTAATTTTGAGTATCATTTATCACATATGAATATTAACATTTTGATTAATGAAGAGCTGAGATTAATTTCTCTATTTCCCTCATTTTTTTCTTCCATCTTGATCCCCACCTAATAAATATTAGTGGGATAAAAATAAATATTACCAAAAACGAAACCAGGATGTAAAGTTGAGTGCAAGGGCCGTATACCATAGTACAATAATAACGCGGAAAATTATATCGAGCTACAATAATAGTAACATAACCTTGATAAAGTAAACAATGAAGACTCTATTTGATTATTTCCATTACCATCTTTTGATAGATTAATAAGTTTTGTACACAAAAATATAATTGTGAATCAATAGGTTTGTAAGGAAATATGAAAATTATTGATCGTGAGCAAATGAAGAGGCAAATGGTGAAATATTTTTGAATGTGCTTCATTTTAGGTTAAATTAAGAGCATTTGTTTAATCAAATAAAGTTTAATAAACTATCACATCAACATTAATTTTTCTATATAACTATACCTATTAAATTTTGTAGTGTATATGACTTTTAAAGTTTATTGAAATGTGTCTTATTTGGTTTTAAAGTCGGTTGTTTTTCTAAATAAAAATATAATTGACCCAATCAGATTTACCCATTTGGTGCTTGATGACCTTCATATAATCAATGGCATCAAGCTCCACCTAAGAGGTTGTAATAGGAGGTTGTATCTATTCAATGCCGAATCTTCAATGTTTCCCCATCAACCCTTGCATTACAAAATTCCCCAGCAATAGATAATTTGAGCTGGTTGAGCTATTGAGGGGATCCAACTTTCGAGTATCATTCACTCTACTTTATCTCCTGCAAAAATATTGAATCTAATATAAATTATACACAATTTATAAAAGAATCTAATCAAATCATAATGAAAGATTTGAATATTAAGAACTAATAAAGAACAAAAGCGATCCCAAAACTATTTCATGTCTTAATGAGTGAATCGAAGAATCTAAATAAGAAATCTTCGACATGAAGAAGAAGATGACGATAAACTTAGAAATCACAAAATTGGGAAACAAGAATACGATTTTTTTAGTGTATGATATCTCTCAAAACTTGATTTTAATATAATTTGAGGATCCTTTTATATTTTCTTCAAATGTATCTCAAGCTCCAGTTAAGCCCTCATTCTGTCACATTCAGCATCTTAAGTCCCTCTTTTTCTTGCATTTCACAAATTTTGACTTTATCCCAACTGAACTTGAATGAATATTAACTGGTAATGAATTTCATTACACGTGTACAGTATGACATACTCCAAACTAAGATTGTATATTCCAACATCTCAGCCATTCTATACTACATTTTTACTAAATGAAATAATTTTATATTACTTTTTACACGATACTTGAAGTCTAACAAGCAATTCTTTTCTTTCGTAGGTGTACTTGCTAAGTGAGGTCGGCTTGTTTGCTGGAATATGTTTGTTAGTTAACTATGAGTTGTCTGACCATATATTTCGTTAGGTTAACCTTTTTGTTACCATCCCATTCTTCTACTAAAATGCTTGTGCTTTTTTAGGATATTTGGTTTAAAAGTGTGCACCATTCGGCTTTTTGTTGAATAATTATGTTTGGGCTTTTGGGTCACTTAATATCGCGTGCTGATCATGTTGCTTTTTGCTATTATATGAAAAACAGTGTTTGTTGGTTGTTATTGTTTTGATTTAATAATAATTAAAGTTCTATTAGAAATATCATATAGGAATTCTTAGTAAAAAACGAAGAACAAGATATAGGATATCACTTATAAAAGTGTATTTTTAAGTGTATTTTACTCTTCAACTAATGTAATATTTATATTACTTGCATACACTATACATTTCACACTTTGAAGTGATTAGATGACAAGTTACCTGACACATTATTGATCTAGAATTGATAAAAGTGGCAAAGAATAATAGGCATGTATATATACCTTAAATAATAATTCACAACATTCCTTCTTAGATGACACTTTTTCAATGTAAAGTCAACTTTGAAGTACTGCCTCGTTAAAAACCTTGCTAAAGAAAATCCAGTGGGAAAAAAACTTTAGCTAAAGGAAAAACAGTGCAGTGTATAGTTGACTGCCCCTCATGTTGACAACCGTAACGCATTACATGTTTTGAACATGTCATTTTCCAATATTATGAACGTGTTTTCTTAAAATTGCAGTCATAAGTGCATTGGTGAAAATATCTACCGAGTTACTGCTAGATTGAACATATTACATCTCAATCTGATTATTCTTTATAATGTCTTGCATGTATGAAAAGAATCTTAGAGGTATGTGTTTAGTTCTGTAACTCTTGATATACCCTTCCTTTATGTTTGAAATACAGGCTGCATTGTCTTTGTAAATCATAGTCAAAATATTTTCTTTATTTAATCCGCGTGAAGTCAAAATGAGTTGTGTCATTGACTTCAACCATACAGACTATCTGCTGGCTTCATGCAATGCAACGACCTCAGAATGATTTAAAGATGTTGTAATACCTCTATTCATGGATACATATTAAGTTTGACATATGGCTTTATGAGGATCAGACAAATAACTTACATCTGCAGGCTATCTACATAACCAATAGGCCTGTTCATGGTCCAGAACCGGACCGAACCGTACCAAACCAAGTCCCGATTTATATCAGAAAGTCGAACCGAGGACCGTACCATATATTATCGGTTTGGTTCGGTTCGATTCCATAATGGGTATGTTTGGTTCTGGGAAAAAACCGACCCGTACATGTATGACCACATAAATAAAAAACTTAATTCAAATAACAAATCAAATTAATAAACGTAAATCCAATGATAGAAGTGTATAAACATAACCAAATAAAAAGGTCTAACGAAAATAAAAAATCAAAGACAAAAGTTTAATGAAAATAACATATCAAAAACCATAATTATAAAACAGACTTAAGAAATAAAGACAATTTATCATTCTTACCTAAGTTCTCAGTATTTAATAAATCAATAGTCATAATCAACACCCAAAATTCGTTTCTTTATATACAATTATAAATTATTTGTATATGATTCAAAATCCTAATGATACATATATATATATAAATATATCTAATATTTATTAAGAATCAAATCACCCCATCATCTATAATCCTTATGAATGCTAACAATGAATTAAAACACAATAATACACAGATAATTACCTCCAGCACAAGTAAATCGTTGGCCCACAATTCTTGAGTATGTCAATTGACCCCGTCAAAGAAAAAGAAGCCTAGTTTGAAACCTTTTTCTTTTCTCTCTTCTTTATAGCGTGAATAATAACAATTTTGAATTAGGCTAGGTTATAAAAACCCTACTGCTATTAGAGTTTAACTATTTACATAAAATATACCACAATTTTATTTATCCGATAAGGATCAATGGTTGTTTTACATATGATAATTAAGGAAGTTATCTCCAAAAATTAAGGAAAGTATTCCATCAGTTCGGTCCATTTTTTTTGGTTTTTTTCGGGTTTGTCCCGACCCGAACCAATTCTCGAAAAACTGAAAACCTACGGACCATGGACCGTACCAAATATCCTCGGGTATTTCGATTTCGGTTCGGTTCCTCCTCGGTCCTCGGGTTTTCTCGGTTCTTCCCGAACCATGAACAGGCCTAATAACCAACGATTCCTTGCTTTGAATTGTTAGAATAAAAATAGACATAAGTCAGTACTTCAACGTAGGTATCTAAATATGTGTTTGATCCCATTCCAATGTTTTTTTTGTTGGTACTGAACTAAACCTTGCTAGTAAGTTAACTGTAAAAGAAATCTCAGGTCTAGAACAATTTGTTAGATGGATAAGAGCTCCAATAGCCCTGAGGTATGATGTTTCTTGTCCAAGGATCTCTTCATTTGCTTTGCAATGACAAAATGGATCATTGTTCACATTGAGTGATCTAATAATCATTGGAGTACTTAAAGGATTAGCATTGTCCATATTAAAACGTTTTAAGATCTTATGTGTACAATTTGATTGATGAACAAATATTCCATCATGCAAGTGCTCCATCGTAAACCAAGGCAATATTTGGTTTTTCCAAGGTCATTCATTTCAAGTTCTTTTTTCAAATGAACAAGGACTTCATTGATTACTTTATTCGCTTCAATAATGTTTAGATCATCAACATAGACAACTATGATCACAAATCCATATGTTGTTTTGTTAATAAAGACAGATGGACAAATAAGATTATTATTATATCATTAAAACTCAATAAATTTCTCTTTGATTTGGAGAGAACACAAGCAGTCTCTATTGAAAACTTGGTGCCATGTGGCAATGTAAATTTTGATTTTCCAACTTCTTCTATCAAGTCTGCAGGGCCTGATATTGTATTTATAATTGACTTTGTTGGTTTCAATTCTGAGAAGGGTTTTTTAGCTTTTAAAAGAGTGTGTCTGGTACCACTATTTGGTATACATAGATCTCCACCATTCACTTTATATTATGGTCTGTTGAAACTTCAAATATAAAACATATTGAGTCTATATAAGTAATAACACGAAATATAATAAAAAGGTTTATGTTGTTTGATGAATGGAATGTGGAGTAAGTTTTCTTCAATATATCCTCATCTGTTATACGATCTCCGCAAATTTAAGTGTGGCAACTATACACAACAAGCTTGAGCTATACTCATATAATTTTTTAAATTCTTGGTACCTTAAGTTTTTCCATTGATCTATAGCAGTTGGAAGTAAAACTTCCTTTTGAATGTTAAATCTCCTTTTGAGAATTGCCCAGAATACACTTTGATATCTTACATTTGGATATTCAAGTCTTAGAACACTACCAATATGCTTCCGAAGGAAAAAATATGTTGTTGCTTTATCTTTTGATGAGTTATCACTGTTCTCATTATGGTATCCAAGATACCCATGGATTCAATCCATGATTGTACATCTAAAGTCCAAGATATGTAATTCGTTCCATTTGCCTTGAGTTGTTCAAAGTTGGTCTTTGCAACGGTTGACATATTGTAGCTATGAATGATTTTAGAAAACAATAACAAAATTAGAATCCATATATTTCAAAAAATAGAGCAATGCAGAGTGGGAAAATCACAAATTGAAACAAACTAAAGAAAAAAATGCAGTTCTCCTCGTAGGAGAATTACTATTAGGAGAATGAGTAGTTTTAGTATTACAAAGATAAGAAACAAACCTAAATAAACCATCTTGAAAAAATCTCCGAGCAAAAATGATTGTGAAATAAGTATATATTTTGACTATCGATTATACTCTATTTATAGTCATAAAATATAGTTATTGTAACACCGTTGACTAAAGTTTTACAACGGTTGAAAATTATACTTTTTAAATGAAACAATGAAATGGTAAAATTGTAAAAACATTATGTCCAGGTTTATAAAGGTTTTGAATAAAAATTGGTAAGATAATAAGAGATGTTTATAAATTAAAGTTGGTAACATGAACAAACAAGGATTAGTATACAAATAAAGAAATAGATAAATTGCATAAATAAATGTTAGAGTGTGTAAACAAAGGCTAGTACGATAATATAATGTTACATTGTATAAATATAAGCTAGAGTACGTAAATTAAGATTAGTACAATAACAAAATGTTAGATTGTATAAAATTAAAGTTAGCATAAGAATATAATATTAGTATGTATAAATAAAAGTTAGGATAAGAATATAAGCTTAGTATGCATAGATAAAAGCTAGCATAATAATAAAGTGTTAGTAGTCCAAATGTCCATGATTATAAGTAACTTACTTTCAGTAATTATGATAGTTATTTTTTAATATATATCCTATAATTAATTATTATTATTATTATTAAGAAAATTCTTTCATTAAGTTAATAATGATATTTACCTTTCTAGTATATAGAGTATAGCTTATTATTAATAAAATGATTTCATTTAGTTAATAATGATAGTTACCTTTCTAGTATATACTATAACTTAATATTAAGAAAATGCTTACGTTGATTAGTTATCTTGATTAAGAAGGATTTCTTTGATCTTCTTTAATTAAAAAACTTTTGTGCTAATAATGTTTTGTGATTTTTTTTTTTGGAACAACGATATTCTATTATACTAGCAAGGAGCTAGAACAAAACAACATTACATAGGAAACGTACAAAGAGATGAGCTTTTAAGCCAATCGACCCAATTTAAATTTAACTTACCACTACTATTGACCCAACTGAAAGATATAGTAACAAAGTTATCAAAAAACAAGTTTTGTCGAGGTCTCGCCAATCCAAAAATGCACCATTACGAAACGCCCAAACGTGCCATCATATAGAGAAAAAAGTTGCTTGGAGATAATCTTTTTGCTTGTTATTTAAACGAAGAGTACTAAACCAACCCATCAACTGTTGAAATGTCAACATCTGAGGAATGGGAATCTCCCACCATCTCGCAAACATGTCAATAACATTGTTAACAAACGTACAGGAAAAGAAGAGGTGATATCTCGATTCCAAATGATCTTCACAAATCGGGCAATGAAGAGTAGGAACATTAATTTAACAATAATTAAGGCTCTATTAGCAATATCATATGAGAACTTTTAGTAAGAAATGAAGAATAAGATGGAGAAAACTAGGATATCACTTATGAAAGTGTATTTTTAGGTGTGTTTTACTCATTCAGCTAATGTAGTATTTATACTACTTGTATACACTATACATTTAACACTTTGAGTTAATTAGGAGACAAAGTTACTTGACATATCATTGATTTAGAGTTGATAAATGTGACAAACAATAATCGGTATGTATCTCACTTTACTAGTTTACTACTATATTAAAATAAAAGTAAAATTAGAGAATTAACCTATAATCTATAATAAGACTCCCCTAAATTTATTTGAACCCTTCAATATTTTAGTAATTTGAATCAGAGGTATTGATCTTCGTATGTATAAATGACTACCTAAGAGTTGCGCAAAGATAGAAGTCCCACTAAAAGATTGTATTAGTTAGCCGTGTAAAAGTTTAAAATCGCGTTTGATTTTATATTAATGTTCTTCAAGAAGGTGATTATATTGGTGAAATATAGGGGTAAATTATTTTCTTACGAGAGACTTCTTCCATTACCCAAGGGATTTTTTATTTTTCAACTAGAATTTGATAGCTTGATTAAGTCATCAACTCTTCATTCCCAAGTCCTTTCTTCATCTTATTTTAGTCTTTCTTCTAACCATATGAAAAGGGTTTTCAGCACAGGTAATTTTTAAGTTAGTCCTAGCTATTTGACGTTATTAGTCATATGATCATAATTTTAAGCTATTATGAACTTTATTGATTTCATTGTATATGATTTGTGCAGTGTGTGAAGTCAAGTCAAATCGCAAAGTTTTGAATTGATCACAATGATTTTTTTTTTTTGAACGGCTGAAATTTTATAAAAACTAGCAAGAAGCTATCGAAAAAAGATTACATAACATAGACTAATAAAGAGTTTTGAATCCAATTGATCTAAGATGAAGAAGCGTTTCTATTTCTATTAGTGTACCACGAGAAAGAATAATGAACTATTTTATCAAATAAATCACTATGAAAAGGAAACTGTTCGTCAAAGATCACAATGATTGAATTTAAGAAGTATATGATGATAATCCGTGCCAATAAATTAGGTTCAGGTAAGTAGCTCTTTTTTTATTATTTGATCAATAGGTGGGTAATAATATTAGTAGTCTCAATCAACAAGCATCTCGAATGGTTTACATATGTTTGCATTACGATGGACATATGTTTGGATCACATAATGGATTCAAATATTTATACGGAAATGAAATAATGTTGTGTTTAATTAGATCAAAGAATTTACATTAGCAGATTGATCAATGACTTGTTACAAATTTTTATGTAGCTACCTCAACAGTGATATGCAGTTAAGTATCCACGACTGAATTTAATGAACCTAATTCTCTATCAAAAATATGACAAAATGTTGATCTTCAAGCTTTGTTTTTCTTTTGTGAATGTCATTGCGTACTAGATGTTTACATACTTCATCATCGAGACATCTCAATATTACCATGACGACAATAAAGTAAGTATGCTACACATTCTTTAAATACATGCATATAGTTTATATATGCACGCTATTGGGATGTCGTCAATCAAATTGATCATGTTTCAACGTATCTTTTTTGCAACTTTGTTATTTTGTATATTTTTGTAGCTATGTTATAAATCATTTAAAGCAGATATATCTCTATATCTACTATCTATAATCATTTTATTGTTGTCTTAAATATAACCTCAACAAAGTAAAATGAATATATTGTTCGTACATAATATATCGATATCAAATAGTATTTCAATATCAATTGATTGTTACTATATATAAATTCAATTTTTATTTTTCATAGTTTATAATTAATTATATATGCAACTTTAAAGACATATAACAACAGTAAATGATACAGTGATTATCATATTTTAATCACTTTTACACCACATATCACCAACACTTTTATCATTCCCAAATTTAACGTAGATGTGAATATATATAAACAATCATTTATTTCAATGTAAACAAATATTTATTTCAATGTAATTCTCAGACCTTTTTCAAATAAATAGCGAAAATACGTAACATCTATCGAGTATTTTACTATCCTTGACATTTACAATATGTAGGATACTATTATTAACTAAAAAGTACATGTTTCGATTACTATGATTTCATCATACGTGATTATCTTAAGACATATACATCTCTTCTTCCATCCATAACATATTTACAATATCAACTGTACAAATATATCAACTTAAAAATTACATATCAAAATAAAAATACAATATAAATTATGTATTAAAATTACACTTATTAGTTATTACATATTTTGGTTCTCTGTGTGACCAAACATGTTGGAAGGAATAAGCTTTTACTATTACTAAAATTTTTAGAACTTTATTTAGTCTCCTTATTCTAATTCTATGTATGTTATTCTAATATGCTTAATGTCATAGTTTCATAGAAGGAAATATGGGTTTTACATATTTGGTATTGTAATTCCTCTAGAGGTTATTAATATGTTACCTACTTTATTATTGTTCATTCAAGTATGAATTTTTTTTAAAAAAATAAAAATACAAATCTCAATCGTTCATCTTATTAAAATAACAAAAACTTTACATGTTTAAAAATTAAATATCTCAAAAACCGTTGTCAAAAAATTATAAATATTGCAACATAAAAATCAACTTTGTTTCCTCTTCGATTTAAGATTTCACATGACATACTTTTGACGAATTTTTTTTTCTTTTCATTTTTAGTGGGTTTTGAAAATTGGTAACACATGTGTTATAAACAAATAACACCATGTGTTACCGACAACTATCACATGTGTTAGTACCGACTATCGCTTGTAACACATGTGATAGCCGCGGGTAACACTTTTGTTAGTTAATCGTAACACTTGTGTTAACCCACAAAAAATGAAGAAAAAAAATTCCTCGAAAGTATACCTTGTGAGATCCTAAATCGAAGAGGAAAAATGCCGATTTTATGGTGTAATTTTTATAATTTTTTGATTAAACGGTTTTTGAGATATTTAAATTTAAAAAAAGTGCGGAAAAGTGAGGTTTTTTTGCCAAATGACACATTGTTATTGGTACTCACAATCTTTAAAAAAATTCATATTTTAATAAACTCACATCTATTATTATTATTATTATTATTATTATTATTATTATTATTATTATTCAACTTAACTTTTAAGTTGTTTAAGTTGTAGTTCGTTCCATTTCAATATTAATTTCATCATTGAGTTGTTTAAAGTATTTGATGAAATTATGACACATTACTTCCACTTATCTCAATTCTTACTCTAAATTCAAACTAAGCATTGATGTTATTTATCCTTTTATTTTTATATTTATATTTATTATTATTATTATTATTATTATTATTATTATTATTATTTATTTATGTATGTATTTATTATTTATTTTTCTTTTTTGTAATTACAGACTATTTCAATTTTAAAAATGAGACCCAGTAATTTGAAGTAAATATTTATGTTGATGTTAGTTTCTCAACTCAAGAAATTAACATTGGGATCAATTATAATTAATTTTATGTAATGTGAAATTATGAACTTTTAGTTTTAAATTAAAAAAGACAAATGCTATGCATCATATTAATATGCATAAGTTATTTGGAACTAATGCACGTATATACGTTTGATATATATCATTATTATTATTATTACAACTTTTTAATGCACAATTGTGATATATCTATCAAAAAAGTAATAGAGTAGATATCACGACCCAATATTAATGTATCCATATTGATTTTCAAAACGATCTTTAACAAGGATTATGTATCAGGTCTTGATATAGTAAATTATTTAAAAGTTATTTGTTTTCTTTCGTGCTTTTATAATACTTGATCTGTGAAAAAGAAAAAATATCATATCTTTGAGAAAATCTTGCGTTATATGTGTTCCTTTTACATGCGCATCATATCTTTTGTAAAATTTAAATTTGAGTGATGTTAAACATACTGAATTAATAAGAAAATATTAACTTAGCTATGATATTACTTTAAACATTATGATCATATAAATATTAACTAAAAAATTTAAATAAATTTAATTAATATATTGAATTTTAACCTTAAATCTTTTATCACCATGTATCTTTTAGGAGCACTTTCAAGATAGTAGTAATTAACCAACGGAGATGATTACATTTGCAATGATAAGTTAATAATTAGTGGTGCGCATGCTTTGCAAGCATAAATAATAAAAAATGATATAATTCGTGGATTTTCTTGTCATGCAATTATTCTACTAATCATATTTTCCCACTCGTGTCCCTTGCCAACACTATGCATTCATTTTAGGTTTTTATTTTTTTTATTTTTCAAAAATAATTGTTTAATAGTACTATTTATAAGAAGAATATAGAACTAAAATAAAATATGTTAGACTAGACATTGCTTGATGTTTACTAGTCGTATTAACCAGTATATAGCATATTTAAGATAAGATGACAATCGTCATTTGACCCCATAATTGATTAAATTTATTGATTTATGGATATCAATTATATAAATGGATGGATATATGATACGAATAATTAATGGATCGGATACAAATAATTGTTTGTCATTTGTTAATTATACATCATCTTTTTCTATTTACATATCAATTCTTTTTAAAATATAAGGAAAAACGTCTGAAGATGTATTGAACCTTTCCCGTGATCCGATTGTATACATCATATTTTAATATCGTATGTATTTATTTAATTAACTTGTCCAGTTGTATGCAGTCATTAACTTTAAAGTGATTTTTTACTTATGTGTACCCTGTTAACCTCGTTTTTCGCCATGTCATGTCACTCTAGATGTGTAAATGCATTAAACTTTGTGTATTCGTATCCAAATTTATATTTATTTATTGAGCTTGCATTAGGTTTACTTTTGATTTGAAAGATGAAATGTGTTGGAGGTCAAAAATCGGAGATCCGTGTTGACGGCGAAAAAATGGTGATGATGTTGTGAGGTGGAGATAATAGGGTTGATGGTTAAGGTAGTGTAAAGTGGGTGTGATGGTGACGCTGAAAAAAATGATATTGCTTGAAAAATGTCGGAGATGATGGTGACGCGAGAGATGGTGGTAATGTTCGGAGATTGTGATAAGGTGGAGATGATAGGAGTTGGTGGTTAAGGTGATGTAAAGTGGGTGTGTGATGGTGTTGTCGGAGAAAATGTTGGATGGTGGTGACGTCGGTAATGGCGACACTGTTCGAAGATCGTGATTAGGTGGAGATGATAGGGGTTGGTAGCTAAGGTGCTGTAAATTGGTTGTGGTGGTGTCGCCGAAAAAATGATGTTGCCAGAAAAGATGATGTCGCTGAAAAATTGAAGGTTATGAAGTTGACGAAGATGATGACATGAAAAAAATGTATCCAACTTTTAATGAAATTGCAATGTCACATCATTTAATAATTCCATGTAAGATTTTTTTGACTGCTTATCAATGTTTCGAGTTAATAGCTACATACATTAAAACACCTTGAAAAAGTTTAATAAGTTCACATACGTATTGACCTAGAAAATATTAGTGTTAATTACGTACAAATCACATACTATGCAACTGGCTCTCTATTAACGATTGTCAATTAACACAGGTACCTTAGTATTGAACAAATTGACAATCGACAACCGTTAATGGAGATTGTTAACCTTACTATTAGAAGAAAGATGATTTAGCTTTTATTTTTAACAGATTTGATTTATGACTTGAAGTGGAAGTACACTTGCTAAAAAAGTAAGTGGAAGTACAACTAATTAACTTCCAACATTAACGCGCGTGATATTGTGGGTTGTATTGTCCCCAAACAAGATCTTCATCTCCAGACCCTACCTACGTCACTCCCCCTCTCTTGCTTACATGTCATTCTCCCCTCCACGTCACCCCACTTCCTACTCTACTTTTTTTAGAAACGGCAAATAAATATATTGATAGCCACGTCTTAGAAAGTAACTAAGAGTGGAAAATAAAGTACAAAGATAATAAACGAGATACAAAAATTAGAGTGGGCAACGGCCCCAATCCTCCCTATTACAAGGAACATTACCCCTATGCTTAAGCCATAAGAAAGAAGTAGAAATAATGTCGCTCGTGATGGAAAAAAATGATCTCCGACAATTATTGAATACCATCTCGTTCCTTGCTTTCCATACAAACCATAATGCACAATGAATTATAACCATAAGAATCTTCCTCTTCTTTAAACAATTACTCCAATTAGATCCGAAATTGATTAAGTCTTTTACCGATGATATACCAGGAGATTGAATATCTACCCATTTGAAGATCCACTTCCAAATCTCCGAAGATCTTGGACATGAGATGAGAGCATGATCCGAGCATTCATCCTCAATCCCGCAGACTTTACAACGACACGATCCAATCATGATGCCTCTATTTATAAGACATTTGGCTGCAGGAATTTTGCCCATACAAGCTCTCCAAACAAAACAGTTAACCTTCAGAGGAACCCATTTTATCCACGTGATAATTGAAGGGCAAGAGTGTGTGAGCTTGTTATCGATGAATCTCCGAACTGTGTTTACACTAAAGGAACCATCATTTGATATCTTACATGACAACCCATCAGCCGAATCATTAGGGGAACAGGAGGAGATTAAGTGCAGCATGGATCTGAATTCATCGAAACATGTTTGATTGTTAAAAGCATGCAACCAATTCCACGAGAATCTTGTAGCACTTATGCGGTCTGAGATGCGACATTCTTTGTGTTTTTCATTTGCAAATAGAGATGGAAATTTTTCTTTTAATGAGGCCTCGCCAATCTAGTGATCTTTCCAGAACCGAATCATCATTCCATTTCCAATGACCAAAGAGAAAATGTCAGCGACATTCAGACCAAGTCCATTGATGTCCTTTAAAACATTACAATTGTTATTCCATACTCTCGAGATAGTTGCTTTGGCCATTAGAAGTAATGGCTTGCGATGAAGATTATGAACAGCACTTATCACATCCTTCCAGAAGTATGTGTTTTTATCCCTTAATTTCCACCACCATTTCATCAAGAGAACATAGTTTTGAGCTTTAAGTGAGCCCAAGCCGAGACCACCCTTTTCCTTCGAAGCCATGACAGTTTTCCAAGCTACCCAGCTCATTTTCTTTTCATTAACATTGCCACCCCACAGAAATCTTCTTCTAATTTGTTCAAGCCTGTTAATGACACCTATGGGAGCTTTGAAAAGGGAGAAGAAGTATAGAGGGAGGCTGCTGAGCACAGATTTGACAAGCGTTAACCTACCTCCAAAGGATAAGTGCTTAGCTTTCCAATCGGATAATTTTCTTTTAAATCACTTCATCCCCAATTTTATTTATGTTTGTTACTAATTACTACTTTTTCCGTTCTAAATTAATTGTCTTGTATCAGATTTTACAGAGTTTAAGAAATTATTTTGTCTGTTAGTGAAGATGACTCTTTTACCCTTACTTTTTGCACAGACTCTCATGTATCAATTTTGAAAGAGGATAAAATGATAAAGTTAATTTACTACTTTTGAAAGTAAACATTTATTTTGAGACAAACAAAAAAGGAAAACAAGACACTTAATTTGAAACGAAGAAAATACTACTTTATTATTTAATTAAATAAAAGAACTTCATATATTTAGTGCCGCTGAACGATGAGTTAATATTTGAGGAATTAGGATTTGCACCTCTTTTTAGTAACACATTGAACGATGACTGATGTATACTCTTCACTTTTCTTTATACATGTATAAAATTCCATTATGCAGAAGATACTAGTACAAATAATCAGTCGATAGAGACGCAAGCGGGTTTATAAAAGGGTAATTATATTGTCTCCTTAATAATTTTAAAATATATTTTAAAGGTATTAGTAACACTATAAAATTTTATATCCCTTCAAAAAGAAAAGATATAATATATATATATATATATTTTGAAAAAGGTTCAAATAAGAATCATATAAAAGTTAAAAATTTGTGAGAATTACTAAATTATGTATTTGTTCGCATGTAATTATCTTCATTTGTATGTAATCATTGATGTACGTTAGATTTAGAAAGAAAAAAGTTTAACAAAAATCCTAAATTTATGTTTACAAGCACACACACACACAAACACACACACACACACACACACACACACACACACAAAAAAAAGAATACATGTAAACAATCATGTGAACAAATCGGTTAAAATATGTTTTAAGATATAGTTTTTAGAATTTTTACCTTTCTTTTGTTTCTCAAACAAACTTACATGAATGTTTACATATGAACTAAATTAACCACATGTGAAAAAATATGTAATTTGGTGGTTCTCACGAGTTCTCAACTTTTATTTGATTCTCATTTAGACCTCCACCTATATATATGTATATATATGCTCCCTCAATTAAAATATTATTGATGTGCCTCAAAATATATATGATTGAGTTATATCTTTAAAGGAAAATTGTATAGAATAAGGGTATGTTTGGTGAAGTAGCTGTATGATGTAGTTGTAGCTGTAGGCTGTAATTTTAGATTTTTGAGCTTTTCATGAAAAGCTACTTTCAATAGCTTCGGATTTTGAGTTTTTCATTTGATTTTAAAGCTACAGCTTTTTGTTCACAAACTAAAAGTTTAAGCTCCTAAAAGCTCAATGCTAAACAAGCACTAAAAATTAATTTTTTCTTTTGTCCCACATTAGTAGTACTACTAATATTTATCCTTTATGGATCCGTGAAAGTCATTTACAGATTTTCGAATGATAGAGAATATGTGGGAAGGTATCTTTAAAAGGAGAAAGTCTCCTTGAATAACACAATTGTTAGGAATAATAATAGAGACTGTAAATATTGCTTATGTTTAATCATGTGGCTAACATTTAAAATATAAATAGCTAGCTAGAGTTAGTTATGGAACACTTTACGATGTAATATCATTACAAAGGCTTAATAGAAAACATATTCAACAAACCAAACTCTCTTATCTCTATCAATACGCTCATCAATTAATCGTACAATTGATTGATACTGAATCAAAAAATTGGTATAAGAGGTGAAGAGATTGACAATTTGAAGAAAACAAATCTAAAAATAAGTTCAAACCAACAACAATCATCAAGAATTAAATTTAAAATCATTAGAATTGTTCTTGAAGAAAATAGCCACTATTCATCATTTTAGAAATCAAAATAATCGATTTAATCATGTTTATGTGAAATTAAACTGAAGAATTTGAAGATTATCAATCAAATTATAGGAATCAATTGCTTAATTGTGAATTAACAAATCAAAATAAATCGAATTGGAGAAAAATTGAAGTGTTGGGTTTTCTTCGTATTCCTGAAGTTGTGATGATCAAAATCATCAATTGATATGTTTTTTCATGAAATTGATCCATCAAAAAGCTTCAATTAAGTGATCTATTACATAATGGATCAACATTTACAGTTAAAATTCATCTGAAATAACTGTTGTGATCGATTTTCATAGAAAAAGTTTCATGTTCATCAAGATGGAGTCCTAATAAAATTCATAAAATTAGTGTTAATTTGATTGAATTAATTGGTTGAAAAGCTTTACGAGATCATTTCTGAACACATTTCATCATCATTTCATGGTTTAATTGGATCAAAGTTAAAGAACGCATATAAATTTTGAAGAATTCTTTGAATATCAAGAATTTGTGTTTCTTGATCTCGATACAAACAAGTTTACAGGTGAATCGAATATCAAATTTGATAGAGGCACGTGTTCAATTAATGTTCACATATCGAAGTTGATACAGGCACAAGTACATATCGAACTCAATATAAGTGTGACCATATCGAGTTGTATGTTTGAACATGAGACATGTTAAATCCTAGTTAATATTGAGTTACAATTCTGAAGTGAATATCGAACTCGTTATTAGCAGGTGGAACATGTTCACCATTAATATTGAACTCGATACAAAACAGCAAGTTTAAATGTAATACTTGATACACAGGTTACTTCGAATATCAAATTCGGTATAAACACACGTTGATTTGAGTATGTGATGTTCAAGTTTGATATTGGCACATGTGTTGATTGCAATTGAATATTGATTCGCTACTCAAACAGGGTCTGAAGCACATATCAAAATCGATATTAACAAAGTTTGGATCTCAAATGGTTATCGAGTTACTAATAGAAGCATTACATACCGATCTATATACTAAAAGGAAAAAGTTATCTCGATATGAAGGTGTTTTAGTGAACTCGAAATGAAAGGGTGAAAGTGAAACTGCAATACAAGCTAGCGTAATCACAGGGTTAGAAAACATGGCAGAAATTATTTTATTTTCAGTTACCAAATTTTGAATTCGAGCACAAAATTGTATATTTGGTGTGAGAATTTTAGATTTACTCGAGAAAATTTTGAAAATTTTTGAGAAGGAATATTCATATGGATAAAATTCAATTTTTTTTGTTAAGGATTTGAACAATAGGATTTTTGTAGAAAGCTACAGATCTTAAATCTTTAAATATCTATTCAAGCAACGTTTGTACGATGTTGAAAGATGTTACATCGAGCGCATATGATGAATATGTCAAAGCATCAAAGAAGGAGTTGCATAGTTATGGTGATGTAACAAGCATAACGGAAAATACACCGATGGGGGCAAAAACTGTTATACCAGAAAGGGTTAAGAAACACACAGTGTGAATGGAGAAACAATTGACATGGTTTCAAGATAAACTGAAAAAGGATTTTTGTTAATAATGTTGCAACTCAAGCTGACGAGAAGCTGCAATCGGAGCCTCAATATTTGATACACATTAGAGTTTAAGTAAGTCTGAAAACTAATTAAACTTGGAAAATGAAAAGGTTAAAAAGCTTGAAAAGGATTTCAAAAAGTTTACACATATGTTAAGAAAGAGATTTTTTCGTAAAAAAATTCATATTGATAAAATTTCCGCAATATTCAAACACTTTGGAAGATTTCCAAATGATTTTGGTACTTATCATCTTGGAGAAATCTTATCGAAGGCATCCAATCGAAGCACTTCAATCACAATGTCATGATGTGATGATTTATTATTGGTAGATGATGATAATCTGAACAGAGTGGTATATCAATGAAAGATATTGCTTCAATAAATATGTCATTGCTTTCTAATGATGAAAAATATTTAAATGGCAATTCACACTATCTTTCTACAAATTTGAAAAGAGTTATTGGTTTGAGGGGGAACAGCTTCAGAGAAGACATAATTGGTTTAATTGAAAATTGATAAAGCTCCAGAAGATGATTATCTGATTGAGGGGAGAATGAGATAAAATAGTGAATGGGATTCTTCAGCAACAACTAATTGGAATATACTTTCAAAAAGACGTTTCCAAAGTTCGAGCTTCAAAGAAAAATATTCCAACAATTCGTTCAAGAATAAAAGTTGCCATTGAAGAACAAGAAAAATGATTTTTCTTGCAGAATGCCTTTGAGAATTAAATACAAAGATTAAGACTGAGTAGTGATTACCAAAAGGAAAGTAAGCTTTAATGTTGTTCTCGGCTTACAAAAAATTATTAGCATTCAAGGTTAAAAAGATAAATCGAAATTGAAAATTATTAGCATTCAAGGTTAAAAAGATAAATCGAAATTGAAGATGTTCAAAACATCTTGAAAAGAATCCAAATTGCGGGAAGCCTATAAAATATATGAATGTTGTAGCAAAAGGCCTTTAGTCTAGATATATGTATATGAGAAATTCATCAACTAAAAAATTATGGTTTTAAGTCTTATTGGAGGCAATTTGTATATACAAAGTAGGATAGATTCATAGGACACCCTTTCTAAAATAATAATTTAGATGTTATACTGCAAACCATCTTATTGAGGTTGGTTTAGAGATATAGAAACGACAACTCCTTCAAGGCCGGTAATTAAACTGTTCACCTCTTTCGTTTCTTCGGATTTATTGTAGATGTCGCGATGTTAAATTAGCCATTAATTTGACTACAATAAATCCTTTCAAGTAAATAAGATACAGGTATATTAGCCATTAATTTGATTGTAAAAGCTGGAAAAAAAAGAAGGAAATCATTATACGGAGTAATAGAGAGGTCCATTAATGGATTAAAAAACATGCTGGCGATGGGACAAGGACACCTGCCAGTTGAGTTAAATGGTGACACCCAATGCGTCTGACTTCTTAAGGAATTTTCCATTATCAAATACATGTACGCATAATCAAAGTTGGAGGCCCTCCACAAATGGAGGCCTATGCGGTCGTGCAGACAATTCATGCTAGTCTATGGGACTGTTTATAGATAGACAAATTGTGCAGTTGAAAAGTTGAAAATGACAAATGGACACTTGAAAAACGAAAATTGTATATGTTCTACAATAATGGACAATATATTAGGTGAATCAGTTTGGGGTATGAATTGACACCACCTGTCTCTAGGTAAGGTGTATGAGTGTGCACATTATAAGAAGCAAGTTTTGAGATGGTTTGATGGATAAAATTATTTATCTTATGACAGTTTTTATAGGGGAAGATATATGAGTAGATAGTAGCACATAATTTTCTTGCTGTCAAAAACTAAAGGAAAGTTATTTTATGTAAAATTTGAAGGACGAAAACTGTAACACTTTTTAGTTGAAGTCTAAATTACTAAGAAACACTCAAGTTTTGTGCTTGTAACATCTTTTTTCAAAGGCAAAGGATTTTATTTAAAAGCCTAAGAAAGACCAACGGAGAACAAAAAACAAAATGTGATCTAACATTGCATATTATTATCCCGTGGGATTTAAAATCCAGTTGCTCCATGCTAAAGCCAAACGAGAACTCTTATTTGTCAACCAAAGACGAGACAATTGTTGAATAGATGAAAATGTATAATAATGCAAAACCTTATCAAGGCCATCCAAGTGCTTGTAACAGTACATATTATTATCCCGTTTCTAAAAGAAAAACTCACAAACATGAGGTATAAAAAAGAAGGCAACATGTGGTCATGTGCTCATTTACATTAGTTTATCCTAAAAAAACTTTTTAATTTCTAAACATCGCAACTTATTTAGATGCATAAATACCATAAGATACCCGTCTAGAATTTTTATCTCTTGGTTTGATTACTTCAAGTATTCGTATTTATGGCAAAATGTTGATAGAATATCAATTATAAAAATGTTGGTAAAATATAAATTTATACTCAGCTGCCTATCTTTAGGTTTGATTACTTCCGGTAGCTGTATCGGCTTTATTCTTTTCTTTGATTCCATGATCATAAGCATTAAGCAATGAGAGTGAAAAAAGAATAAATAGGATCACACAAAATCACTTTAAGAAGATATATATGTTTTATGATCCATTCCCTTTTAAATAAATGGTGTCCTCATCACATGATAATTGGAGATACGATGTGACACCATTGTCTAATTTATCTACTTACAACAAACTCATATATGACGCATTTTAACGTGGGCGTGTCAAAAGTTATTTAGTCAACTTCCAATTCTCACGTTTGAAAATGAAAAGTGGATGTTATATTAGTATCACCTTAATACGAAGACTCAAAAATTGATTTAGAACTAAACTATATTATAAATGAACATTTTAATGTTACGTCAACGTCAAATAATTTCTTAAATATTAATTTAAATATATCTATATTAATAATAAAAATTACAATAATTATAAAAAAGTATGATACATTAATAATAATATAAATTACATTAATAAAAAAAAACACGTTACACTAATAATAATAAAAAGTGATACAATTACCCCTCGTCGGTATCTTCGTTGGTTAGTTCGGTAGAAGATACGTAATCACATTTAACTTCTTTTCGAATATTGTAGAGAAATGCTCGTTCCTTGGGTGGCAAGCTTGGATTGATCGGGTTGTTAAAAACCTTGAACGCCATGAACATAAATTTCTTTTTAGAAGTCTCGGCTAATGTTTCATTGTTCTTTGTTGAGCTTATGCGGTTCTCAAAAGTTGGGCGTGGACCTCGTCTGCCGAACAAGGTGAGGAAGTAGGATCCGACAAACCCAAACTTTTTGGGCTTTTCGACTTTGTGCCCCACCGGATGGATGACGAATTGGGTCGTTAGAGAATAAATGGTCAAAGTTTGGGTTAAGCATGTTCGCTTGGATCAGATCGTTGTCTTCGTCATCAAGATTGATCAAATCGTTGTCTTCATCTTGCATGTGTCGTTTGTTGTTCATAACACCTTCCGGAAAAAAGAACTTCGGGATATCTTTTAAAACACGTCATGCCGACTCGTAAAGGAAGCTCCTTTTTGTTCGATCTTTAAATCCTTCATGGGCGGCCAACATAATGTCTACGTCGTTCATACCACTTTGGCACTCATCTTTATATTTTTGATAGACGCTTTGAAAAGTCTTGACGTCTCTTTAAATTTTTGACCATTTGCACGTTATATGGTCAATATTACGTTTCGTATCAACACAACGATTGTAATTTTCTTGTTTAACTCTCCAAAAAGAGTCATCCGTTTGTGAATTCCTGATCACCCCCATTTTAGAAGCGTCGACCCACCTTTCTGTCAAAATTTTGTTTTCTTCGTCAAACTATGACACTTTTTGGCCTTTTCGTCGTTCGCTTGGTTAATCCACTTTTTTACCCTTTCCTTTCTTTTTCCTTTCTACCGATTCCCAATCCTTTGCTTGCTGTGCAGTGACAGTACCAATATCCACTAATCGTTGTTTCCAGATACGGTTGCCGGTGGGGTTCGGGTATGAAATTGTCTTCCTCTTCGGGTGGTGTGTGGATGTTTTCGAATTGATTTTGGGATAGTGGTGTTTGTCGGTATGCGAATGATGATTATTATCGTTGTTGTGATTGATGATACATATTTAAATAAAATTGGGATCGTAGGTCGTCGGTTGGTAATGAAAACGGATTAACGAGAGGTATGTATGGAGAAAAACTCATTTGAGTTGAGCTCGATTGTAATGGGGAAGACGAACCCGTGGGTGAATAATTCGTACCCGAAATTGGATTATTAAGTAAGCTATTGAAAAAATAATTTGATTGTGATTGGGAATTGTTGTGGTGTTTTTTAGGCATTTTTAAGTGATTGTGTTTGATATAATTTGTGAGTAAAATGTAAGTATAGTTAGTGAGAATTTTTTGTGAAAAAGAATACTAACTGTTTATATAATTTGTGTGTGAAATAGGTAGAGATGGTGAGAATTGTGTGTGAAAAAGAATGATAATTTTATGTATTATATATAAGGTGTTTGAGATTGTTTAAAAAATATTTTTTCCCGGTCATTGCCAAACTAGCCGTTGGACACACTGCCACCCCACACTTGTGCATTCTTGTTCCGTTCTTGCTAGGTAGTGAAACCTCAGGACAGTCCTTAAGACGGGACCGTACCTATAGAAAGACGGAGTACATGTGGCACCTAGGACGGAGAACGAAAGCTCCCACATGGAGTAATCTTAGGAACTATTGTTGGGGTCATAAAGGCCATTAGTTTCATTAAGTAACCACACTAATTACTCTACCTTAATCATCATTTCTCCGACCTTTATTGTACTTGAAACCATTTTTGTTATATAATATATATATATATATATGTATAGGGGTTGAATCAAATACAATAATAATTTTTTTTTGTAAAATCACGTTTAGTCAAAGAGTGAATTAGTACTTTTGCTTGCATAATTATAACAATTTAATTAAAATTAAAACCTCCCCATATTTTTAACTAACTATCACCCCTCCCTCTCCCCTATTACCCTAATTTCCATAACCATGAGAAGAAGCAACAAATCAGCAAATGGTTTATTGATCATCATATGCATCACTCGTATACCATATATCATGCACCGGTCGAACTTTTCTTTTTCTCTGCATCATTGTGCACCAATTTTTTCCTGTGCATCAGTTGTATATCGTATATCGGTCTTGATTATCGGTTTTTCACGTATATCAGTTGTATACTAGTGAATACGTTTTGGAATTATAAGTTTTTATTTTGTCAATTTTAGATTATTTTTTTCATTATTTTTATTTTAATGAACTTTTGTTTATATATTATGTAAGCTAAATTATAGAGTTAAAATTTTCTTTTTAAAAAATGGAATAAAAAGAAAAACAGAATTTCAACATAAACGGAAGTAATACCATATGTAAACTAGTGTATGTGATGGTAAGTTAAAACCTGTACATGTTTATTAGTAATAAGCATTTGATTAAAGATTTGGGTAAACATAGCATTAGATAACGATTTATAAATTATGGGTAGTTGATAAATAGTGGTTAAAAAGCAGTTAAAGTTCACTATTTAAGTACATATGATTAACAGTTTCACAATAGTAGTGATTATTTTCTGTAAATTGTATTGTTATTTATAGACCTTAGGGTTATATTTGACAAAATCCTTTAATTAAAGAGCATTTACAAACACTTAACAAATAAAAAACGATTTAGGTAAAGTACATATATATACGATTATCGGTTACACAGTAAATGTATTAGCACGTCTTGTAATGATCTATGAGTGAAGAGTAGTATTGTAACTTTACTTGGGGAAAACATTTTTTCTCTTTTCTGCTGATCGACATTTCGGCTACTACCTTGTACGATAATATATAAAAGTAACTATCCATTAGTATTTAATGTGTAACCGATCAGTAACTTTCTCTTGTATCTGGATCCATTTATATAGATATGGATCCCATAAAGTGAACAACAGAGAGCCTCACGCTAACCCGTGTTAAACTCTGAATGACGTATTTTACGCTTGTTACACATTAACCAAACATGATACATATACATAAAGTCGCATGCTTAAAACGTAATCATTAATAAATGCATATAATTCTAACAACTCTAATGCAACATATAACACATAAGTACATACATAACACATATTTTAGTTTTTATAAATAACACGATAAATACTCACGTTGATTAGAAGAATTAAATCTCTTCTTTTATGGAGCTAATTTAATTAGTTGCATCTCTTGCTTCATAAACTTGTACTTCACATTCTCTTAGCTTTCTTCCCTTGTACTACTAGTATGCTTCTCCCAACTCACAACAGTAATCATAAAACTCTCTTTTCAACTCTTACACGAAAGTCTAATATGTTATTTTTGTATTATCTCAAAGTAGTAAAGGAACACTAGCTCTGTTTATTTACCTTAAAAATATGCTTAGTCATATGTCTAATGTAGACTAGACTTGCCATATTAGTCTAATTAAATAATATGTGTCATGCTTTATCCAGTCATTAGTCTAATTTATGTTAGGTTTGTTACTTGTTACTCCATTTTTAGAGTATTTACTTGGTTTTAAAAGAACCACAGTTATTGACATTTTAATCATGACAAAGGAATTTTATGAATTCATAATTTTCATTTCATTCACTAATTAAATAATATGCAAGTATTACCTATTATATGCTTTAGATAGTTGTACTTTCCCTTTAAAAATAAGTACTTAATTAGTACGTCTAAGTTGACTATTAAAACATTATAAATCATACATATGATGCTTTAAAGTTGTATTTCATGTATAACGTGTTGTACCTTTAGAATTTTATTAAAAATTCTTAAGTTATCATATGTATGATTAACTTGGATATTATAGACATAAACTTTACACAAATAGCATAGACTCTTTCAAAAATGTATTATTTGTCATAACACATATTATTTTCAAGATTATTATGTTTATTTAGAAATTAGGGTATTACAATTAATATAGATACGTGTCCTTGAAAATTCTTATTAACAACTCAAACCATATAAATTGGACGGTTTAAGTGTCGCATTCAATCAAAAGTAAAGTGTTGGTTGTGTTGGAATGGTTGTGTACCACTTCCTTTGTATTTGTTGCATATATGATTGATTCGTTCTTTATTTCCATCATATTGACGTAAACTCAATAAAAGTAGAGATTCACAAATCAAACACAACTTCAAGTTCTCGACTTTTTGTCTCTCCTAAATCTTATAAGGAATGACAAATAGCTTGATAAAGTTGTATATGGATAAAAATGTTTTTGACATATATTTGTGACAAAAGACTGTTGATAACATGTAATTTAGATCGAGCTTCATGATTGACTGTCTATTTATAATATAAAAGTCATATATGACTCACTCATGATTATGACTATGGAGTTGTTTGGACTTAAACCAAAAATCTCATATTAGGAAAGATGGTTGTTATTTGAGTGATGTTTGTGACAAGTAATTAACAATTAGATCATACGAGGAAAATGTTTCTAGGTTGAATCATCTTAGGTTGAGCATTGACTATTAGTTGCAACACAAAGTCTTGTCAACAGAAAAGAGAAAAAAACTCATTTGTAATTTATAATCTATAATTGAGGTAACTAAACATGATTTTTATATTAATAAAAAATTATAACATGAATTTTTATTTTTTTTTGGTTTTAAGATGATAGCTTGTTTCCCCAATTATATATTTATTATGGGCTTGACGAACATTTTCTTAGTTGTACATGACTCAAGAAAGAAAAAAAGAAAATTTAATAGTACACCTTTGACTCTCTACCTATATGAAATACAGATGTTTAGCTTCTTGAAATACACTTGCACCACTTAATATTAGTTGCAGTTTGCTACACTTAAAACCCTTTTATTATTTATGTTTTTGTTAAAATTTCTGATATATATATATATATATATTCACCTTATAGTATATAGCCAAAATTCAGAAAAGTACTCATACTAAATTCAAAACTCAGAAAAATACTAATATTACGTCTTAATTTTTTTAAACAAAAATTAAACATGCTTACAATATTATCAAATTTAAAAATTAAAAGTATAGAACTAGTCTAAGATTCAAAGAGAAAGAAAGATTCTGTTAGAAATACTTTAAAAATACTTTTTAAATATTTAAAATAAAGTTTTTTTCAATATTGTTCGTGGCTTCTAATTAAATAACTTCTATATATTATTTTTTTTAATATTTTCATTATTTTTAAATAAAAGTAATCATATTTTATATTTTGATACTTACATAAATCACATGTAGTTATGAACTCATAATATATGATTATCTTTGAGACTTGATAATCGCATTTTATGACCGAATAACATGTAATTGTCATGTTATTTATTTTATTTTTTTCTTTTGTGATTATTATAGATAACTATAACGATTACAACAGTAAAAAGAGTTAGGAATTTCTTTTTTACTTTTTCTTTATATTTCTTTTTATAATATAATTCTAAAACTTATATTTAAATAAGAACCTTATATATAAAAGATTTTCTAAAAATAACGTATATGTAAAAGATTATTTAGGATAACCATCTTTAATTATACGTAAAAGAACTTCTTCAAAAATGGGGTCATAAAAAACACACAAATTACTTCGTGAAACGACAACGTAATCCGTGTTGTCTGTGAAGCAAGGGCTTATTGGTGATATTTTAGGATTAAAACATTTTTGGGTTTATATGGTTGGTGTTGTTAGATTTAGTCTACTTTTAAGTTTTGAGCTTGTTTAAACGTTTATTAGGATTAGGATGATGTTGGTGTTAATTAGGCTCAATATCTCCTTATGTAATGCCAAGCTTTTTATAGTTAGTTTTTTTTTTTTTTTAATTATTGTCGTTAAAGAAAATCTTTATAACCGATATAGACATCTTTCAAATAAAATTTATTGCATGACGTACGACCGGACTGAAAGTAAGGTTTACCGGACACTTTTAAAATGTGCAGTAACTTACGCAACTTGTCACTCCACTATTACGTTCCAAATTAATTAATTGTATTTTTATCATCTTAGACTACGTTTAAGTTTATAACTCAAGAATGTGTACGTGATAATGAAAATGATCATGAAAATACCAAGTTACATTCAAGTCAAGAAGAAAAGAAAATATCCGTCCTCTCCGATTAACATGAATAGAAAAACACCGATCCAAGTTACCCGTTTGATGTGCAATAATACAAGTAATAAATATTTATCTATGTTTGTTGACTGTTTATGAGTTTTGTTTATAGTCGAGTGCCGTTTTGTACTACCAATCATCACAAATACTTGTAGATATCAAATATTTGTATTAAACGAAGAAGGTAAAAGCCTGAAAAAACATATATTGTTAACTTTTCTCCGTAAAAAAATAAATAAATAACAAGTGATATGCGGTGGAGCTCAACTTGCCAACTTCCCTTTTTGAGTTTTGCAAGTGCAAGTCCAAGTGCAACCGACAACATCACACCCCCATGATCATAAAGGAAAAAAGATAAGATAAGAAACATTAATTTAATTTGGTTCATATTATATTTATCAAACTAAAAAGCATGAACATAGTTTTCTTAACTACTTGCTTTGGAACAACTTGCATGTTTATATATTATCTGATATAACTTGGTTTAAGTTTTTGTCAACCTATATATCGGTATATCTGAAATGGTAAGAAACAAGGATGCCATATAAACAAGTATGAAGTGTCAGCTAATGAATTTTGGAGGTCCTGTGTGATGCAAGAACTAAAAGTAGGCGTTAGACCGGTGCCTATGGTCTGATTTGGCACCGTCTTCGTCCTTGTCCTGGGCTACGTGGCTCCGTCTTCCATCCGCCACCATAGGCACGGTCCCGTCTTGGGACCGTCCTGTGGTATCTTCGTGTTGTCGAGAACGAGAGGAGAACGAGAGGGATTGAGCCAAACGGCTAGTGCAACGGGAAAAAATGCCCAACAGCCCAAAACCAACGGCTACAAAAAAAAATATATATATTTTTTTTATTATTCTCAATACTATATGTATACATACATTATACTACATTTTCCACACTCAATTCTTACATTTCTTACCCTTTCTTATACAAATTATCCCACACAATTATCCCATTTACTACTTATTTACATTTGTTATTTTTTCACCTTCACATTTCTTACTTTATTTTATAAATGGATCACTATAATAATTCGGATGACGATTCCAATCTAGAAGAATTCGTAGCAAGTGTTGCTACTTATGATCCGAATGCTATGCTCGATATACTTGAGGTGTTAGAAGAAAATGAAGAAGACGAAGCCGAAAGTTCTCGGCCAAAAATACGTAGAAGGCATTTAAATAGATATCGACTCGGTGCCGGAGAACGTTTGTGGCAAGACTACTTTGCACCTAATCCAACATTCCCGGAAGATTACTTTCGAAGAAGATATAGGATGAGCAAGTCCTTGTTTCTCCGTATATGTGAAGGTATAACATCTTACTCTCAACTAACGCTACCTTCATATTTTAGTTTTTTCCATCAAGCGCCCGATTGTACCGGTTACTTGGTTTTAATGTTTACCAAAAGTGCACTTCCGCCATACGACAATTAGCATACGGTTGTGCCACTGACGCGTTTGATGAATATTTACATATGGGTCAACAAACTTCATATGATTGTTTAGATAACTTTTCTAAATGTGTATTTCATTTATACTCGACTGAGTATTTAAGAAAACCTACTCTACAAGATGTCCAACGTTTACAAGCTAAACATGCGGAGTTACATGGTTTTCCGGGGATGCTTGGAAGCATCGACTGTGTCACACCCCCAAATTTGACATTTATAGTTAATCATGCGGAAGCTTTCGGGGCGTGACGAAGATTGAATAACATTACCTCGAGCGTATGATTATTGTAGAACATCTATATTATTAGGATGCCAAAATAGTTTTACAAACATTTCGGCTCATCGATCAGTTCAATTGTCAAGGTTATCGAATACATCGTTTTAAATAAAATACAAGTTTCGGGATTTCATAAATAAGACTACAAGTCAATTAATCCCATTGTTCAAATTTAAAATATGGCATCCTAATTTATTGTGGCAGGTACGGTCCCAATATGCATGTGTCTTACGGCATAGCTAATTCCCCTGAAAAACATATTTATAAAAGGTCAACATAACGTTGAGTGAATTCACAGGTTTAATGACTCGATCATAAACCTTCATTTAGTAATCATTTCATCAATAGATTAAAAATGGCATCAACGGCCTATTGTGCGATTATTCTCAATTTAAAACAATAAAAGCAAACACTGACTGTGATCCCCCGCAGACTAGCTAGGTCCTGCGAGTTAATATGTCGAACTAAACCTATAACCAAACCACAACTCACATATAATTCGTTTGCCTTGGACCGGTTAAGTATACTCGTCCCCAAAGTGCGAAACAACGTCGCTAGTTAGCGACTAACTAAAATAAACGTGGGATGGGGATGTCAGCCCCGATAGTACTATCTGTATACTCAGTGGTTAGCGTCATCTAACTAATGGTTATAGTGATTGTCAGCAAGAGGACTTCTATGCTACAACATGAAGAATTTAGTCGCCCATAAAGATACGTTGTCAGGTTTTAATAATCGCATAAATCAGTTATATGTTTTTCACCCCAAGTTGAAATACAGTAAAACAGTAAAAGTGGGGCTGTGAACTCACCTGAGTCCGAGCGTGCTAGCAAAAACAGTTTAACAATAATATCCAAGTAAGCCTCCTAACGTCCTAAACGTAGGAGCTTAAATTAGTACATGTAGACGACACAATGGTCAGTCTATGCCAGTTGTTCACTCAACAAGATTCATACGTTTGCCACCAACGGGCATTGAAAATAGTCCACTTTTATTTCAAAAGAAAACGACACGTTGTGATCCCACTTTGTTTTCAAAATCATTAAAACATGTTTAAGTTGACATTAGCAATACCTTATCAAACGTATTATATTATTAACGCGTATCTTTCATTTATTTATTACATATACATTCACTTAGTTATACATATACATACCCCAGTTACGTTTGACTTAGGATTCACAATACGTATTAAGGTTGGAAATCTTTCGTTAATATAATCATCATCAAGTCATCTATTTCAATATATATATATATATATGTATATATCTATGAACACACTCATCTAGGCATCTATTTATATATATATATATATATATATATTCATTTTCATTATTATTATGGCATTTTAAACGTTAATATATATATATATATCCTCATAAGCACTTATATACATACTTTATTTGCCGTTATGATACGCTGACCAACTATATATATGTATATATATATATATATTCATATGTGCATTCCTATATACATATTAATATTGTTATACGTTTTACAAATTTATTTTCACACTTTTATCATTACAATATTATCTAATTCACTTTAAATTCCGTTTTTAACCTAACTTTCGGGTTTTCCGGGTTTTAATAATTTAAATCTCATTCTAAATGTTCTAAGTCATGGTGTATATTTAAATACTCTTTTATTTCATTTATTTTCCAATTTAACTCCTAATTAAATGATTTTTACCCATTAATCCTCCAATTGAGTATTTTCGCGTTCTTAACCCACGGTTTCGGTTTTTAAATCCTCGTTTAATATCTAAGTCTCGTTTTTATTATTTACAATTTATTAATTTATTTAAAATATCTTAAACTTACTGAGTTTGCATAAAAGTCCCTACTTCCTATGTTTTTGCAATATAGTCCCTAAAGTCTTATTTATTCTATTTTTTTAACACTTAACTTTTATAAACTTAAAGTTTAATAATCTAGATTTTTTTCTAAGTTGTTCTAATACTTATTTTACATCCAATTACATGAATTACACAAATCTTTACATTAAAAGTCCTTTTTATATGGTTTATATCATTTTTATCCTTTTTAGTTTAGTTGAACCATTTCTAACAGATTCTGTCCAATTTTTACGTCAACTTTGGCTACGGTTTTGACTAGTCAAACATGTTCCAAAATTTATGATAATTTTTTTAAAAGTTCCTCTATGTCTTAGCTTTCCAGAAACGTAAGATTTGTAATTTTTGGTTGAGTTTAAGGGGTCCAAATGTATTTTACATCACACAAAGGTCAAACAGTTCTTATTTTAGACAGTTAGTCATAGATCCGTATGTATCTTGACTTTTACTTAACTTCAAAAAATTAGATCATACAACTTTCAAATCTAACACAATTTGTGACCTTCAGAAAAAAGAATCAACTTGTTTAGATCTACGGTTTGAAAGTTATGATATTTTAAAGTCGGGTTATTTTCTGTCCCAAAAGTACAGCTTGTACACTTTAACTTAGAAAGTCATTTTAAAATAGTAATACTCATCTAAAAATTATGAATCCAGTGGGGTTTGATAGATAACTTCTTGAACTTAACTTTAGAACCAAGAAACACGTAATTTCATCAAGATTTGACCAAGTTATGAAGCTTCAAAGTTGACACAACTTTCTGTCCGGATTTCAAATTGTTGTTTATGGACTGTTTTGGTGATTTTTAGTGTAACTTGGTTATGAAACATGTAAATACGATTTTTCAAACTAGATCTTGGCAAGAGTAAACATCTAAGCACACAATAACCATAAATTAAGCATTTTATAAAAGATCTAAAGGGTTTGTAGGTAGATTTTCCTTACAATGCATTAAAAGAGCAGATAGGGCAAAATGAAGGTTTGAGTTGGTGTTCTTGAGCTCCTAGCTTCCAAATCCATGGGTTTGGGTTCTTTTATTTGTGAAATGATATGAGATTAGTATATGCACGTTTTTGTGAGTAAAATGAGAGCAATATAAGTGTTTTAGGGGTGGTGGTTCATGATGGTTGATGGTGGTTGTATGGTGGTTGAGTGGTGGTGTAATGGTAGACTTATGGTGGTGTTTCTTGAGCAAGAAAGGAGGTTTGGGGCTGCAGAATTTCGTGGTTTAGAGGGCTGAAAAGAGGGAGAGAGTTTGAGTGCTTGTGTGTGTGGAAGTGAAGGGAAAGGGGGCCAAGTGTGGAGACAAGAATGCATGGCCTTTGTTCCTTGTTTTAGGGATTACAAGGAGAGAGCCAAAGGGGTCCCTAGGGCCCTTTCTTGGCTGATTTCTAGGAGGGAGGAGGAAGGGGGAGGGCCCCCTTTGAGGGCTAAACACAATTAAGCTTAGATATTTTGGTCGTTAGTCGTTAATCGCGGTTAGTTTAGTGTTAATTGTATGATTAGGGTAGATTAGGGTTTATTAAGGTTGATTAATGTTAATTAGGATATATTAAGGTTAATAGAATGTCATTAGTTGATTGAATCAATATTCGAATGATTATCGATGCTTCGTTTATCGTTAACCGGGATTTTCTACGGCTTTGTGATAATTGATTCGGAGTAATTGTTTGATTCGATTTCTTGGCATATCATGCCCTAATTTAGATTATTAATAGTAGTTTACCTTATATTACTCGGTCTCAATAGTAATCAGAAGTTGATTGATACTATTCGGTTATATTCACAATTTAACTCGTCCGTTACACGTTTTCTAATTTACGTGAGCGTTTATTGAATATTAAAAATTCTTATGCCTATTTCTTAGCATAATTATCAATATAATAATAACGACTATATAATTTAATAGATTTACGTTATTTTCTAAAATAGATCACCAACGTTCGTGTAATTTGATTTCTACCGAATCTCTCGGTTAATTCTCAAAATTCTCGAATGCTTCTCGCATTTTATTTAATTGCATCTCATATGCAAACACGGGCTTTGTGCTAGACTTTGTTTGATAAAAACGAATTCACTTTAATTTAATAGGGAATTAGCCTAAATGCACGTGATAATGATGTACGAAATTAACCGTACTTTTAGGGTTGTCACAGATTGTATGCACTGGCCTTGGAAAAATTGTCCAGTAGCATGGAAAGGTCAATACACATGAGGTGATCACGGGCATCCAACAATCATGCTCGAAGCGGTGGCCTCGTACGATTTGTGGATTTGGCACGCTTACTTTGGTCCTGCAGGTTCGAACAACGATATTAATGTTCTTAATGAATCATATTTGTTTAGCGATTTACTCCAAGGTCGAGCTCCCGAGTCAAGGTTTACTGTGAATGGGTTTGAATATAACAAAGTCTATTATCTCGCTGACGGGATTTATCCAGAATGGGCGACTCTTGTTAAATCGTTTAAATGTCCGATCGAGGAAAATAATATCAAATACAAGAGATTCCAAGAAGCTGCAAGAAAGGACGTAGAACGAGCATTCGGTGTTCTTCAAGGTCGTTAGGTGATACTTAAAAATCCGGCAAGACCGTATAGTATTAACAAGATAAGAAGAATCATGTACACTTGTGTGATTCTACACAACATGATAACCGAAGACAACGGGCGCAATATATGTCAACTTGGGGAAGACTACCTCCGAAACCCGAATAATCTTCTGTGACGTACTTGGTCGGAGAGGGTGGCAGTTCATGCTCGTATGGAAAAAGAATTACGCGATAAACAAACGCATCATTCACTTCGTAATAATCTCATCGAACACATTTGGAGCCTCCCATCAAATTTCTGTATTCGAAATAATGTTACGCATAACGAACCGACGAACGAAGACACGGACGACGAGTAATTGTAACGTAGTTTTTTAATTATTGTAATGTTTTTATTATTTATGTAACGTAGACTTTTAGTTATTGTAATTGTTTTTATTTATTAGTGTAACGTAGTTTATTTAATAATTAATGTAACGTACTTTTTTAATTATTGTAATTTTTAGTATTAATATAAGTTAGTTTTTAAAATTATTGTAATTTTTATTATTAATATAAATTAGTTTTTTAATTATTGTAATTTTTATTATTAATTAAAAAATGTATTTGTATTGATATTTAAGAAATGACGTGGCGCTGACGTGACACAGTCTTGTTCAGTCTTGCAGTCACCATAGGCAGCGTTCAGTCTTGGGTTAGTCCTCAGTCTTAGCGCTGACGTGGAAGTCAGTCTTGCAGTCTTGTTTAGTCACCATAAAAAGTGGTCTGATGGGACAACTCAAACATGCATGTTAAGTTGAAGAGACTTTAGTGTCGCATAATGTGCGCTATATTGTTGAGCGCTATAAGCACACCTTGATAACCAAGTTAATATCCTTTTTAAACTAGAACTTAACATTATCAAAACTTTGATAGACATGCCGAAATTGATCAAGTGCAATTATTTTTTGTTTTTATTAAAACCTTTAGCTAAGAACGATTTTAAAACTTAAAGTACTCATCTTTTGCTTAAAATTGTTCAAGTTATTGGAGTTCAAATTTGTACTTGAGTCGTCACTCGTCACCATCTCAAGTTGACACTTCCATAATTATTATTCTTCATCATAACATATGTTTTTTCAAACTAACATAATTCTTTTTGTTGTCATTTATGTTTGCAATTTTCTGAAATTCATTGCACAATATTTCAGAGGTAAATTTTGATCAAAAATTTCAATGGCCTTGCTTCTCACTTCACACAACCAAGAATATAAGAAACAGAAATGGGATTTCTTCACCGGTTGAAAATTCCACGTTCAATACTATACTTGGTTTCAAAGATCGATCCAACTCCTACCTTTTTTTGTTGTTCTCGTTGTTGGTGATGAGTAGGCCATTTTTCAAAGTTCAACCATATAAACGGTGCACAAAGTATGTTCATTAGTAGATGGGGAAAACATGCCATCATGTTTGTGTGGAACTAGAATATTTAATTTGTGTAGAACAAAACACTTTATTTCTTTTTTAATTTATTTTATTTTTTGATTTTTGTGATTGAGGGGCACAAATTATAAAATGTCATTGATACCCTTAAAATAGAGTATTTTATGTAATTTGAAATTTCTTTAAGAGGCAGCTGCCCCTTTAGACAATCATGTTTGACCACGTCACCATCGATTTTGGTATGATTCAGGTGTCCTCAAACGGTCACACGATCTGGATTCGTGTGTGGGGGCATTGGGAAACAGTAGGCAGAATTTAGCGGACTCTTTGTACTTGACTGCACCATATGTGGTCCTTGGGCCACATGCATCCCGCCCTCATGTGGTGCACCCTTTATTCATTCTTTATTAGTCATTTATGCTATATTTGGTTTAGTCAAATTTGCGTACGTTGGTACGTTCCTCTTTCAAGTTCTATTGTTCTGCAATCTGACGAAGAGAAAACATTACCATGTGGCAATGAAGATATTAAATGATATAATACATGGAATTAGATACTCTTGTATAGTATAATACTTACAACAACAAATATGACAACAACGTTATCCAATTCCGACATACCCGAATACAAGGGTTTGCAACATGAGTTGTTGCACAAGGCCCATTTTGATTTGGGGCCCAAAAAATTATTTCAATTTGTAGTTATATATTTACAGAAATATTTGAGAAAATAAAATCTCACGTAGTCCAACGGAAAACACATCGACAATGGAATTGGTTTGTTGCCCCTTGATTCATTTTAAGTGCTTTTTGGCATTATTTGTTTTTGAATTCAAATATTAATTTTTTATGGTATTTATTTTTCCAATTCAATATTTCAAATAAATTTTCTTAAAGTAGTAAACTAAAGTTTTATGTTTTACTTAGTTATTTAATTATTGTCTTTCACATATTTAGTTTATTTAATAAAAAGGAAATTTGTTTTAGTTATTTGGTTATTGTTTTATCATTACTAGATTCTTAACCCACATATTATGTGGAACTACGTTAACAAATATTTTGAAATTTGTAAGTATTTAATAACGAAACATATAAATGGAGATCAAAGTTATGTAAACATAAATCAATAAAGGAAAATGATTTCTAAATTTAATCATAGTTATTTAACTCTTACTAGTCGAGTCCGAAATTCAAAATATAAGGCTATTTGAATCGCGACTCTTAAATAATTTTGACTCTTACGAGTCGCTTAATGACTCGGAATAATGTTATAAATATTAGTAAAATGGAAAATTTTATAATACAATTAAAGTATTAACGAAACATAAAAGCTATTATGCATGAAAACATAAAAGAGGATATTTTTCTTTTAGGCATAAAAATATATATGATTGGTGGAATTATTTAACAATGAAGTAATAATTATGGAATGTTTTTCAAAGGTATATTAAATGTCCTCTAACGTCCGTGCTTGGTTAGCTGTGAACAATATGAGATATAGTACTTGCGTTAATTTACATACTAATAACTTAACCATTAAAAATTAAAATTTTATATCAATGTTAAAGTTAAAATAATAGAACTTTTTTTTAATTGAGTTAAACAGCTGATGTGTTAGTGCCAAAAGATAAATAGATTTGAGATTAAAGTATAGAAAAACGATTTCTTCTTTTAAATACGTTTAGGAAGTTCGGATGTGATTTTTTTCTTCAAATTACGTAATAATAAATTTATTCAAAACTAAATAGATTGGCATCCTATTTTTTCTCTCAAAACAATTTCAAAAAGGTTATGAAGCAAATGAATATTATCAAATGTCAAAAAAGTAGAAGGCGTTAAAATGAACATAGTAAATAATGAGAATATGACATGTAAACAAGTAAATAGTTTTTTTATATTAATATATAGATTTACTTTTGAAGTGAAATTTTATTTTATTTGGTATATCAAACTGATTGTTTTAAAAAATAACTTTTGTAGTAGATTATTCTTAGAATTTGAAAATAATTAACAAGAATTCAATTAATTAATTTACTTTAATTCTATAAAACAACACATAACTTATATAATGAATCGACTAAATGTCTAATTTGAAATTATAACACAGAGCCTTCGAAACCAATGAGACGGTCCTGAATCCTGATGAGGACGGAGTATGAGGAGGTACAATGTAGACAGTCATATACTTACTCGAATGTAGAAAGACTGCTTTCAGGAAGACGTTTGACACACCCATATGAAAACAAAAGTAACATTAATAATAATAATAATAATAATAATAATAATAATAATAATAATAATAGTGGTAGTAAATACAAACTATAGTAATAATATAATAACAAATATATATATATATAAATAGATATAGATATAAATATTAATAATATGTATGTATATACTAAGCTAGATTGAAAATATATATCTACTTAAAATACTATAACCATCTATCTTAATATTCTCTAAAAACCGCCTTAAATAAATAAACATCTACCTACATGTAACACCCTATTATAAATAAATATATCTATTGACCTAATAAACATTCTACTCATCTATCATAAAGCTACAGTAACGTCCTTATATACATATATATCTATAATATATAAAAATATCTACCTAAAACACAATACTCATCTATTATAATTATACTTAAAATATCACACTTAACTATTTAATTATATATAAGTATCTGTATATATAATTATTGAGTCACTAGTCGCTAACCAACTTAGTCACTCGAGAAATCATAGTTAGAAATGATGAAGTCAAAACTCCTAAACTATAAGTTGTGTCACTGATCGCTGGTCGACCTAGTTACTGTTATGAAGATGAAGTTAAACTCTCATTACATAAGAAGAAGATCACTGAGTGAATATATTTTAACTGTGTGTGTTCTGCTTACTAGTGATGTAGAAGAGATTTACTCACTCAAATAATAAACACAACAGTCATTGTTGAAGAATAAAGAAAGGCCACTGGAAGATAACAAGTCAAGTCACTCTACAAGAGCATTTGATCCTCCAGTGACTTCAGTAATAAAAGAATAAAACCTCGAAAAATTACAACTCGCTAGTGTGAGGTGTCTGATCAATATTGCATCAACAACCTTTAAAGATAAAGTGATGAAATGTGTGACATCAAGCTTGAGTGTGATTGATGAAAAATCAACACACATAAGAAACATGATCAGAAGGGGGCCACAAAATATTCATTTTTATCTGTTTTTCAGTTAAAAGGAAGTCATTACACAACAACAAGTGTCATTATATTTTCCTAGAATTCATAAGATATTTACGGAAAATATCTTGTTTATAAATAGAGTTACATATTATACTTAGACGATTATCAATTTGCATCTATCACTTGATTAGTCAATGATAAAGTTTGTCTAAGTGTAAATTCAAGTCAATGAGCAATAGTTTAACTTGTATGTCAGTTATTCTATTCTCATAGCGAGTGCTATAGTAATCTAGAAATTTTGTATTGAATTAATCTAAGCCTTGACTAGGTTATTTAGCACTTTATACTTTGGTGTAATTTGTTATTAATAAATTCGTCATTTAAGTTATAGTTCCTTGTACTCTTTGTTATCAGCTTTCATACTTACAATTTATACTCTGTTTAATAAAGAAGTGTTTAAACTTATCAATAACTTGATTATAAGTTTTAATATACTCAATTAAGTATTAAATTGTATTCACCCCCTCTATAATTCAAGTTGTACGTTGTAACTCCATATCACTTAGTTTATAAGTGATAATTGAGACTAACAATAATGATTATATCAGTCTACCTAAAACGCTCTACTCGTGAATCGTAACTCTAGTCCTCCACAAATTCCTATCAGAAGTCATGTCGTCGGTCGAAAGAAGCTCCTTCATATCGAACTTCGGTCTATAATATAATACTTGTACCCTAATATTCAATGGGTTATACCGGGAATAATATTATTCTTTATTTTAGATGTACGAGTAAGAACAATACACTAACACGTAACAACCATCACCAAAAGCCTAATATTTAAAAGAAAATGTTAAACATAGCCGTAAGAGTATGTTTAAGAAATTCAGACATACATAAATTATTTGAACCTTTATAATAATCACTCACCCCCTAAATATAACCATTTTCAACCATCTTTATTTAAGACTACAAATAGCAAAATCATATTTAAAATAGGTTATACATGACACCGTATTCGAAAATAAAACAAGGATAAAAACAACTTATGTTTTCATCAGTAGCTCATTTGGTACATATAATTCACTCATAAATCATCGTTATTTTCCTCATCCGCATAGCCTAATAATTTTGAGATAGAGCATTAGTAAGAAAAATACCGACAACTTGTGTTAAATGGAAGTAGACACTAACAACACTACTAAAGGCTGTTGCTAGTTTTATGTGTGCATGTATGTTGGAAATTTAGAGTATCGATTACTTGGATGTGATTGAGAGTCGTGAAACACTTTCAGATTGAAATATTTCGATGGTACAATCGAAAGTTCAATCGGATAAAACTCAATTCTTCAAGAAACGAATATGTGAATGTTATGAAATCTTGTACCAAAAATTCGAATAGAAAATGATCAAAAAAACGGTTTTCATAACCGTTTTAAACGTTAAACTAACTTTTCAAACGAGCAGGTCAAAACCGGGTTTTCAGCTCGACCCCAGCCAGGGGCTTTGCCCCTTGGACCCCGCTAGGGGCTGACGCCCCTTAGACCCCACTACCGGGGGCGCTGCCCCCGGACCCCCGTGAGATCAAAATGAATTAAAACGAGCGTGCACCCCACACCATCCAAACTTGTTTAATATTCATTAAGATCAAATTAGTCAACAAGTTTAATCCCATCACACTTAAATCATATTGGTGATAAATCACCAAGAATGTATATACACTTTGCATAAAAGCGACCCATAAAAGTTTAGCATCTTGAAATGTCTTAATGGTTAGGCAGCTTATATTTCCATCAATCGCCACTATAATTTTCATATGCATTCGTTTTTTAATGGTCAATAGTTGTTGACATACAATCCTATATATTATTTGATGATCATTAAGGGCATATATATGATAGTACTTAACAAGCCCAGAATGGACCTCACCTCTTAATAAGAAGAATTCATGAAACTTAATAGACATCTACAACGAGATTTGAACTCATGACTGTAAATATCAACATGATATCAATGAATCATATGCTCGTGAATAACAAATTAGTATATTTAGATTAAATGAATGTAGCTAGATTAGACTATACAAGCAAATGATTTTTAGGAGATGAACTATATGCAAGAAGACATGTCTACTCTTAAAGACTTTAACAAAGATTAGCTAAAAATTCATATATCAGTATATATCTATATACTAGCCAATGCCATATGCTATAACTAAAATGTGGGTGTATTTTAGCAAATTGCATAGGCAACTTAAAAAATTCACTACCTCCACTTGGACCCTTTCACCATCTACGTCAAAATTCTTCAACACCCATGTGATAAGCATAGCAAAAAGTGGATTCTATATGATCAGCACCATGTTACAAGAACAAATTAGTTTTGGCTTAGAATCTAATGCTATCTCAACCTCAAACTAAAACCCACCCACAGAAACGATATTGATCATAATAAGTAAATAATGCCCAATATATTAAAGTAGCAACAATTCCATTTTTAAAAATCTAATACGCATCGTGACTTTCCCTTTTTGATCAAATATGATGTTATATAAATCTGTTTCTCTCGATTTTGTGCCATATTTTTAGTAATCTACGCGTGATTTTCCCTAGTTTAAAACCCAGAACCATATAGGTAAACAGCAGACAAAAAGCAAACAATGAGCGGTCATATCGAATAGGAATTTTGAAAATTAACCAGAAGAAGGACAAGAACATATGCATAGAACCTGCTAGCATTTGAATGGAAAAAATCTAAGATGCATTTCAAAGCTTCCCTCTATATCAACTTTAGAAGATTAATAAACTCACCCTTGGGCTTTCTACTTTTTCATCCTTATGTTTGTTACTTTAAGCCATTAATATTAATATTATTAGGACAGCATCAATGCTCCTCCCCAGTGGATGGACCTAAATACTCATTTGACTTAAATCATTTTAATTATATTTTATATCATACCTACGAATGTAATTTTCCCGAGTATCAATACTTTATAAGAATTCGCTTTCGTTCCAAAGGTAGATTTTCTTGGGACCTCCTTTATTCATACTTTATTTTCTGTGATAAATTATGCATAAAACCGATCTATGAAATGTTTGAATCTAATCTAGCTTCTCCAATATGACTATCATGAAGAATTTGAGCCGTCTATTTCCAACTTAATTGATTCCAGTTTTTCATGTAAATGCTAATTTAATGTCACACGAGCTCGATTTTCTAGGCATAATATGGCCTTTGAACCAAAAACAATGATATGAATAAAGTGGCATGAGTCTCATCCCCCACTTCTTGCTGCTGGAGATGATCAGTTGCATGATCGACCATGCAACCTTAGTTGGTCAATATAAAGAAAAAGATTTAAAAGCAAGCATTAAATGATGAGAGAGAGAGAGAGAGAGAGATGCCAAACTGATAAAGGGAAGATAAACTAACTAGAAAGAGATTACAATAAATAATTGAGTAAAAGTAAGTGTTGGAATACTTTGAAAGGAAAAAGATTGGTACCCACCATATAAACTAGACCTACATGAGATTCTTTTGATATCCTCACCTTCTCTTGAGTACTGCACTTATGTGTATATATATACTTGTGTTATGCATTTAACAAAACTCAAACTCAAACTCTAACTCTAACTAAAGCAAGTTCTTTATAACTTGATAGACATTCGAGTATCCTCATCTATAGTGAACAAAAATCCACCATCAAAAGAAAAGCGCATTTCAACATCATAACCACACTTGGCCAATGGCCATGCCCCCCAACTCAGTAGTTCCAACTCCTGAAGATAGTACTACTAGTACTACTATTACTATTTCGAATCCAATGGAAATGGTGAAACCCAATCATGATTACTCTTCTTATCTGGCCTACCCAGTTCAGCCTCATTCACCGTCTTTTCTACAGCTCACCTTGTACCCCATAACTTTAAAGGTTCATCTCTCTCTATCTCCCTCTGTCATCATTTATTTTTACGTTTTCTGATTTTTGTTCTGTATTTGCAGTTTGAAGATGTTGTTTTTAAAGTTAAGGTCGAGCAAAAAGGTACTTTTTGTGGTGGAGTAGTGAGCACAAAAGAAAAGACAATACTGAATGGTGTGACGGGTACGTAATTAAACAGGTGTTGATCTATCCAAATTATGTTTTTATAACAACAATGAATAAACACTTAAAATTTTTGTATTGGTCACTGCAGGTAAGGTTTGCCCAGGGGAAATACTGGCAATGCTGGGGCCATCAGGAAGTGGTAAAACAACGCTTCTCACCACTCTTGGTGGACGCCTTACTGGGAGACTGTCAGGAAAGATTACATATAACAGCAGCCCGTTTTCAGGTTCTATGAAAAGGCGAACAGGATTTGTGACACAAGAAGATGTTCTTTATCCTCATCTCACAGTGACTGAAACACTGTTATTCACTGCTATGTTAAGATTACCAAAAAGTTTAACTCGAGCTGAGAAAGTTGAGCATGTGGAGCGAGTTATTGCTGAGTTGGGCTTAATTCGGTGTCAAAATAGCATGATAGGTGGCCCACTATTTAGAGGTATTTCAGGTGGAGAGAAAAAGAGAGTGAGCATTGGTCAAGAGATGTTAATTAATCCAAGCTTGTTGTTGTTGGATGAGCCTACTTCTGGTCTAGATTCAACCACGGCTCAAAGGATTGTAACTACAATCAAACGGTTGGCTAGTGAAGGTCGAACCGTGGTCACAACAATTCATCAACCGTCTAGCCGGCTTTACCATATGTTTGATAAGTTAGTCTTACTGTCTGAGGGCTCACCAATTTACTATGGACCTGCTTCGACAGCTTTGGAGTATTTTTCCTCCATCGGATTTTCTACATCCATCACAGTCAATCCAGCAGATCTTTTACTAGATCTTGCAAATGGTAATTTTTTAAAATATGATTCAATTTGTGTAAAGAAAGTGTGTGTTCATATTTCGTAATTGTACCTTTGAAAATGAAGAAAAGTAAGACCCCACCTCGACACTACTTCATGATGACCACTGCATTGATAGATTAACAAAGTATAAAGTCGCCTTCATCATTGTTAAGAATCTTACTGCTAAAATCAACATAGTTCAAATCTATTTCTAATCATTTATGAAAAATTGAATCGCAGGAATTGCACCAGATGCCATGCATGAATACGAGCTTGGTGAAAACGCTGAACAAGAGAAGAAGCTAGTTAGGCAAAAACTCATCACTTCTTATGAAACACACATTTCAACAAGATTGAAAGCTGAATTATGCAATGTAGATATTAGCAGCCATAACAATAGAAAAGAAGTTTCAACAAGTAAGTTGTATAAAACAAGTACTGTTATTGCTAATAGATGGCATAATTTGCTTAAATATAAACTTTTTTTGGGTTCTTAATGGTGTAGGAAACCATGTGAAATCAGAACAATGGTGCACAAGCTGGTGGCATCAGTTTAAGGTGCTACTGTTAAGAGGGGTAAGGGAAAGAAGATTCGAATCCTTTAATAGGCTTCGAATCTTTCAAGTGATAAGTGTCGCTATACTTGGAGGACTCCTATGGTGGCATACTCCAACATCCCATATTGAAGATAGGGTAATCATTATAATCTTGAAACTAGAGTTGGCAATTTCAACCCATCTGTTCTGGTTATGTTTTTTCTATAACAGATCAAACGGGTAAAATATACAAAATGTCTTAGAAGGAAAAAGGTCGAACTGGTCAAAAGTCTCCTTAAGTGTATTTATGATGCATAAAACCTTCAGAATCAGTTTATTAAAAAATTAGAATTTGAAATAATATGATTCTTGGAATTAATTTGACTAAATAACTATTTATAAATTTTTATGAGCAATAAGTGTTTTGGGTCAACCCAATCCTACTCATGCTTTGACCCGTTACCCAAACCACCTGACCCGCCCAATTTGCCACCTGTACCAAAATTATAGAGTTACTTAAACTAATGGTAAATACTAAACTGTTCTGTTCTTTCCTTTCAGATAGCAATGCTTTTCTTCTTCTCGGTTTTTTGGGGGTTCTACCCGTTATACAATGCTGTTTTTACTTTTCCACTAGAAAGAAGAATGCTTATAAAAGAAAGGTCATCTGGGATGTACCGTCTCTCCTCTTACTTTCTCGCAAGAACCATTGGAGACCTACCACTTGAACTAGCCCTCCCAACTGCCTTCACCTTCATACTCTATTGGATGGGCGGGCTAAAACCCGACCCAGTCACTTTCGTCCTTTCCCTACTTGTAGTACTCTATAATGTCCTGGTAGCCCAAAGTCTCGGGTTAGCCATTGGTGCCATTCTTATGGATGTCAAACAAGCCACAACTTTAGCCTCAGTTACGACACTTGTTTTCCTTATTGCTGGAGGATATTACATTCAACAAATCCCGCCTTTTATAGTGTGGTTGAAGTATTTGAGCTATAGCTACTACTGTTTCAAGCTTTTACTCGGGGTTCAATACAATGAGAATGACTTATACGAATGCTCAAAAGGGGTATACTGTCATGTTGCAGAATTTCCAGCTGTTAAATCAGTTGGATTGAACAATCTAACAGTAGATTTGTTGATTATGGCGATAATGTTGATTGGTTATCGACTTGTTGCTTATCTGGCACTGCAGAAAGTTCGTTGAGGACCAATTTTCTTGAAAATAGATACTTGAAGAGGCCGGTTTTCCATTTTGAGGACCAATTTTCCTGCAGAAAAGATATTAATAAAGATAATAATAGATTTAGATACTGTTTTGCTACAACTTTGCTTATTTTCCAGAGATGTAGATGTATCACCACCACCTTTGTTGAAAAGATTTTCTTATATCTAACTCAGCGTTTTTAATTTAAGGATAAAAAGGAATCCTCCATGGATTAGTTGGTACGTACCAAATTGTAGCTTTACGGTCTTCAAGCACATACATTGATAGTTGATACCGATAATTATTCTGCAGAACAGGTTCCAAGGATTTTCAAAGTTTGTAGTTTACTGCAAATTTTTATCCATTGCATAAAAGGATATTCCTCAGGGATTGGATTAATATCAGGCGACTTGATAGAGACATATATGGACCATGACAAATCATTACAGAACATTATATATATGCAGTATTTAATCAGAAAAAATCTTCAGTCAGGTGGAGTGATCACCATGCAATCCTTTAAGATGATAAATGATACCGAAAGAACCAAATCCATAAAAACTATAACTTGATATTGATTTTATGCGATGCTAAACACTTTCATTTTCAATAAATTTCAGCATATGCCTTCACCACAAGTTTTAGAACTTTCTTTATAATGACCTCGAATCAAATACCATAAACATTTCACTGCAAATATACAATATCATCTAGCCCATAGAAGTTTCCTCATGATTCTACAATATCTCTATGATTTAAGTACACCCAACGGGTCAAGTTAGCTTTTCCGAGTGTTTATAACCATGTCTAGCTTAAGTAAGCTGGTACTACTAATATTATAATACAACTCATTATAATAATCCACCCACTTTTCCACTAAGTAATTTTGGGTGCTAAAGTTAAATATAATGATCCACCATCTCCAAGTGTCGTCTCAACTGAACTAAAGTCGTTGTCGTAAACTAAATGGGATGATCATCAAACAAATAAAGAAGAAAAAGAAAACAAGAGGATAACAGGTTACAATATCATTTAATTAATAGATGACCAAACAAACAAACAACAACCACCAAAATCAAATTTTTAAACAGTTAATTGAACAGTTAGGCATATAACAGAATCTCCAAGGACCAATATATAAAAAAGTTATTGGATCATGTGAAAATGGCTCTTATGGAAGAACAGAAAATTTTTTAGGAGTATTCTGGTGCTAACGCATGTCTTGACGCATAACATTTGGGATCTTGATGCACCAAAAACACGGGTGCTTCTTTTTCTAAAAAGAAAATGATAAATCAAAATGTAAAAAATGGTGCATCAGGACACGTATTAATACAGAACTGTTGTTACACTTTTATCGTAAAAGCCCGCAAACTACACCCTTTTTATAGTTTGACAAAATCTGTATAATAGTGAGACAGGGTATACTAACAGGGATTATAAATGGGGTCCACTTCTTGTTGATACAAAGTTTATAAAAGACAGAATGTGGTTCTTGAGATTATAAGTGGGGTTTGGTCAACGACTCTTTGACATCATGAAAAATACAAAGGGGGTATTGGGTTTGTTTGATGAACGGCTTCTTGAGATTATGAATCGTCAAAAACTGAATTGTTCCAACTCAGCACAAGAAAGTTTGTTGGAATCCTCATCATTTCCTCTACATGTAACCATATTTTGTATAGGATTGCATATTTAAACTACTTATTATTTAGTACTAAGTTTTCTTGATAACTAAAATTCATTTTTATGAAGCAAATGTCATTAAGATGCTTATGTCAAATGCAATAAGCACAATATCAAAATACAACAAAGAGAGTTGTAAGTTCTTAAATAAGTTTTGTCCGGTACTATATGACACTGGAGCAAACTAAATAAAAAAAAAAAGCTTATAGTTTAGTAAATTTGATTTCAATGTTGCCATGTTTTACAAAAAGATATAAAGTAACAAGCTATTACAGAAAAAGAAAAAAAAAAAAAAAAAAAAAGCTATACGTCCAATTGATTTCAGCCAAAACAGAAACTTCATCAAGCAAATTGAGCCTGCATTGAAGTCTTTGTCAAAAGGGTGTTTCGCTAAACTTGTTAGTATTAACATATATGCGTTTACTTGATTTGAAAAGTCAATAAGCTCAATTTCAACAGCTTGTGAACTTATAAGTTTCAGCTCACAGCTTATTTATGCATGTAAGCTAAGTCAGGTAATCTCAATTTAAGCCTACCGGCTTTTACAACTTTCAATAAGCTCAGGTTTTTTTTCTTTCCAATATTTGTTTACTCCATCTATCCCAATTCAATTGTTCATGTTTCTATTTAAGTCTGTCCCAAAATAACAATTTTCAATTTCAACCAATTAGAAACATTTAAGTGGATATATATGAAATTATATTGATTAACCGTTATTGCACTAATCCAAAATCATGTCCATTTGTCTACATGACATTTAACTTGGAACGGGTGGAGTATTTATTTTTTGGAACCGCAAGCTCAACTTTATCTTAGAGCCACCAACCCAAGCTCAAGCCCATTCTTACTCAAGATTAAGATTGGCTAGATGGCAGCCAAAACTAAACCCACTTTTAACATCACTACATCAAAAATGTCGAGTCACCAAATCTTAGACATGAATCAAGTTGTGAATCACAAATTGACTACCATTTGTAGCAATTGTAAGTACCTAACAAAGACCCGTTTGACCCCTAAAACAAGCAACCATTTCTGCATAAAATTTTCTCGCAACAAATATGCAAATCTGCTTTGAATATACTAAAATCTAATTTACACTTCAGACAGTTGATGTCTTACTTGACATTATCTAAGAACAAACTTCCATTAACTTCTTAAGGCTGTGAGAAGTCATTCTGGCACTTGTAGCAACTCCTGTATCCCTTGTGAAACCTATAAGACCACATAGGAAATAACCTCACCATACAGGGATATGTGTAACATAGACTTAATCATACTTGAACCAAACTCTAAAAGACTGCATATACTTTACTTTCACAAGGCAAGGTGCAGCAACAAGTAAACTTACCATCTTGATTTGGGCTTTAATTTGAGCAATGAGACGAGTGTATTCCTCGATTTGCCTACACAGTTCAACCACAAATACTTATACAAACAAAGCTACCACAAATCCTCATGAGAAGTATATTATACAAAAAACGAAACAAGGTAATAAAGAAGGTGTACCTAGCCAGCTTTTCTTCCCTAGCAGGGATGATTTTTAAAGCCTCGGACCAGGTAAGCTCTACATGAAATCCAAGCCCAACATCTACAAATATGTGACGTGTATCCGGCCTACATACATGAATCACTTTTAGCATAAGATCGATTCTTTAACTTAATAAAATAAAAGGCCACCAAAAATAGCATGTATATACAATATACATACACTTCAGCTTGTGCATATACTTCAGAGCCAAGATTGACCATTGACCTGAGACTCGTCACACTATTTTGCTCCAAATTCTCCAAACTTTTTCGCAGATCGGAGCTGCGAGTAAACGATGTTAAGTGAAATCACATATAAAAAACAGTGCAATTATTATAGAGAATTGAAGTAACATAGCACAAGGATACAAAATTTTTTGTTGTTCAAAAACCTTGTCCCTGCAATATCAATGTAAGTTCAATTAGGTATGATAAATAATGCTTACTCTAGCAATTGGTCAATTAAATATGGTAATTAATTTAACAACGAGTAAAGGGAACTGAAAGATAAACTTGTACCTTTCAGCGATGGCCTTAACAAGGTCAGGTTTTAAGCGACGGTCAACAAATTCCTCGAATCTTTGAATTTTCTCTTCTTTGATTCTATCCATTTATCTCCTGTGATAAATTGAATCAAATTATATAAATTTTCAAAACTCTACAACTAAGCGGCAAACACAAATTGATTGTTTAATTCTTCAAATAATAGGATTTCTTTATCCATATTATATATAAAAATTCCATTAATAGTTGATACTAGAAGAAAATAAAGTTAGAGAAACACTCTGGCATTTCATCAAACACCTGGTGGGCAAGGAGATCATTAAATATAACGTAATAGTAAAAGAAAAGGGTAGCCAAATAGTGAGGTCAAAGCACAAAATACAAAATAGCACACTTGAAAAGATTGAGCATAACTAGCAGAAATGAACGAACGAACCTTAAGAGCAGGCAACGAAAGCAGTGAGACGGGCGCCGATGAGAGCTTCTGTTTTTTTTTTTTTATCAAATTACGGAGTAATTAAGTGAAACTTGGATAGAAGATTTATCAAAAATAATCAAAATGGTTAAATTTTAATTTCAAATTTACTCTTTTGAGTTCTAATACAGAGGTACCTTACTTTACTAATAATTTAATGGATTAAACCTATCAATCTGTCTTCAAAAATTATAGTCTTTGTTTTAATTTAAGACACAAAATTCTAATTTTTCTATTTGTCATTTCACAAAATGATTTTTAGTGAATTTTTTCTCTATAAAGGACATAATACTTGATCGATTTATAATCTTCTAACAATTTTAAAAAATATTTAGTAAAAGAAAGGTTCAGCTAATCGGTGGACCGGTTTCTGGCAATAAACCGGATCTTGTGAAAAGGATGTTTTTTTCAGATCTGGTTCAACCGGTTGACCCAGATAGGGGTGTTCATCGGATCGGTTTTCGGTTTTCTCGGTTTAATCGGTTCAGTTTCTTCGGTTTGAAACTTTTGGGAGTAAAACCGAAAACCAAACCGACAACCGAATTCAAATTTGGAAACCGAACCGAAACCGAACCGAAAAACGAATTCGAATTCGGTTCGGTTTCGGTTAAAACCGAAAAACAATAAAAAATCAGCAAGTGTAGAAATCAGTAAAAGGAAATCAGGAAAAGGAAGTCGACAATGAACAAGTAACCATAAACCCAACATATCATCAATGAACAAGTAACAATAAGTCAGCAAGTGTAGAAATCAAAACCCATAAACCCCTACTTGTTCAGGAAGTCAACAATGAACAAGTTACTGGAACACGAACAGGAACATGAATAAGTAACCATAAACCCAACATAAATTAAAAGGAAGTCAGCAACAGGAAGTCATGAACATACATTTTGATCATGTAACAATTAATAATCCCACAACAAGGGCTAAACAATCAATAATGAAAGTGACAGGAACATATATACACGAAGTGACAGGAAGTCACGAACAATCAGTAAACATGTTTGATCATGTAACAAGAATGAACAATTGAAATGGTTTGAGAACCCAGATGTTGTAATCATCACAATCAAAATCAGATTCGAAATTAGCGAATGAACAATTGAACATAATCAAAAATCAAAATTGAAAACGAAAGCAAACCTTGAAGAAACCCAAATATGTTCGTTTGTGAGCGATTTTGAGAAACCAGATCGATCCGTGATGTGATTTTGTGTCTGTGTGCGTGATTTTGAGAAACCCAAATTCCATGTGCGTGCGTGTATAAATGGAGGCCCAAATATGTTTACAAACCCAAATTTTGAAACCGAAAACCGAATTCAAAATTCGGTTTCAGTTTCGATCGATCCGAAAACTGTTTTTTAAATTCGGGTTGATTTTATAACGGTTTGTATTCGGATTGGTCTTCGGGTTAAACGGTTTCAAACCGAATATTGAACATCCCTAGACCCAGATTCGGTTCGACCGATTAAACCATTCGGTCAACCGGTTTGACTAACATAAGGGGTTTCCAGATAATCAATATTAGCTCAGGGGGTGTTCATGTAAAATAGGTACAATTTCATTTTTCAAAGTTAATGGTACCAAGGCGGGGCGGCTTTTCAGTCTTCTACATTCAATTCTTTTTTGCTTTATCAATTTTCATTCAATTCATCGGAAGAAGAGTTCAAAACCTCTAGTATTCGAAACCAATTTCATTCGAGGTGTTTCAGATTATAGTACACCCTCTTTCACTCGCTCAATTTTACGATCATCATCCACGATAAGAAAAAAAATCCAATTTCATTCATTTAATTATTAATGGACTAATCAATCTGATGCATGCACCATGGGAGATTACAGAGGTGATCGGAGTTTGGGTGGTAATGTCCAATGAGGTGATCGGAGTTTCGTAAAGTTGGGCTTTTCTGCAGGAGTGGCTCAAGCTTATCGGAGGCCTAAAGCGAACTTTCAAAATGAGGTCTTTTTACTATAAATTTTAAACTTATTCTATTTTATATAAAATTTATTTTTCTCGCTTTTTTGGATGCAAAATCTTTAGTTACGTCATTAAAATCAGTTTCGTTTACTAACTCCTTTTCAATTGATAAAGTAGCTAATCCATTTAACCTTTCTTGTGACATTATTGATCTTAAATAGTTTTTCACAATTTTAAGCTTTGAAAAACTTCTTTCGGCTGAAGCAACTGTTACAGGAATGGTTAACATAATTCTATATGCAATATAAGCATTTGGAAAAGAATCAAGTCTTTTAATATAATTAAGTATATCAATTGGTTTGTCATTTTCTACGTTTATGATTTCCCTTAGAACCCTTAATTCCGAAAACAAATCTATACCATTAATATCCGAACAATCATTATATTGTAAAAAAATTTCAAGGTTAAAACAACTATCTTTTAAATCTTTTTCTTCAAAAGACTTTAATTTTGATATGCTAAACAGAAAACCAAAAAGAGTTTCATAGAATTTAAATTGCTCAAATCTACTTTCAAGAGATGAAATAGCTTTATCCATAATATATAGGAAATAATCAATTTTGAAATATTCTTGAGGTGTCTTTATGGTTTCATTGTCAACATTATCATCAAATCGTCTATTTCTTTGAATAAGACGTCTCTCACGAAATTTAGGTTCCACATTCATTTCGTTAGCAATTTCTTTAGCAATAATTATAGCATTTTCAAATCCATTAACTCTATATTTTTTAAAGAACTCAACAAGACCTTCTAATTGTTTTATTGCATCTATAATACATATATCTCTTCTTTACAAATTTTTACTAATGGAATTAACCGCAAATAATACATCATACCAAATAACCATCCCCAAAAAAAACTCAAAATCAGCTAGTTCATGTGTAGCTAAACTTTCAGCCTCACTTTTAGCTTTAGGATCACTACTAACATCATACAATTTCCACAATGCATCTTTTAATTGAGGTGATTGATATCTTATTGCCTTAACACTTTCTATTCGACTTTCCCAACGTGTTTGTGATAATGATTTAAGAGTTAGGTTTGGTAAATGATCTAATAGGATTTTCCACCTTTGAGGAGATGATGAAAATAAACAATATATACGTTGTACAACTCCAAAAAATTTGGTGGCTCCACAACAAGAAGTAGCCATATCACAAATTAATAAATTTAAACTATGGTAACCGCATGGTGTATAAAAGGCTCTTGGATTTATATCTAAAAATCTTTTTTGCACACAGTTATGTTTTCCTTTCATATTAGATCCATTATCATAGCCTTGTCCTCTTATATCATTTATATCAAGTCCGATTTTATCAATTTCATTCACAATAGCATCAAAAAGACCTTTACCAGTTGTATCATTTACTTCTAGAAATCCAAGAAAGTATTCCATAACATTTATAGGACTAGATGATAAATCTAAACATCTTAGTATAATAGACATTTGTTCTACATGACTAGTGTCGGGAGTACAATCAAGTATTATTGAAAAATATTTAGATTCTTTAATCTTTTTAAGAATTTTAGTTTTGATCTTACATGCTAATAAAACTTATTATTTCGTTTTGTATATTGTGTCCAAGGTAATGATTATGAATTTCCTTGTTCTTAATTCTTCGAATATGTTCTTGCATTATTGGATCAAATTCAGCAATCATTTCTATTGCAGCTAAAAAATTTCCATTATTTTCTTCATATATTTTCTCATTTTTTCCACGAAAAGCTAAACTTCTCTTACCAAGAGATTTTATAACTGCTATAATTCTTATTAATACTTGTTTCCAATGTTCTTTATCTCTATTTATTTGCTCCTGAATATCTTTATCAATTGTATTATTTTCTTTAATCTTGACTCTAAATCAATCCACATACTCATGTTAGTAATATGATCACTACTTCTTTCATGTTTTTTCAGCTTTGTACTAATATTTCTCCAATCTTTGCTACCTTCAGTAGCTAATTTACTATTAATTGAATTGATTTTAAACAACTTGCAACAAAAACAAAATGCTCTATCTAAATCTATTGAATAAACCAACCATCTTCTTTCATACTTTTCACCATTTGACGTTTTATGAACATATAATGAAGAGCTAAAGTGCCTAGAAGATTCGTCCTTTGGAAAATCCACCTCATTAAATTTAATTGGTCCATTTTCAACTAAGAATTCCCTTAACTTATTATCAATATTTGTCCATTGACTTGGATCAAAAATATTTTTAGGACACATGTTAAATTCATTAGCTTGTTCATGTTCAACATGATTTTTAGGACCTACATCATTCTTTTGATTATTCAATTCTTCTTCTAGATTCACTTCATTATCTTCTATATTCATTTCATTATCATCTATATTAGTTTGATCATTCAAAGGACATTCATTAGTATTATTTGATTTTTTCTTTTGTGTGGCTGTTACAAATTTATCTAAGCCCCCTCTTTGAGATTCTACTAATGCTTCTTGTTTTCGTTTCTTTTGCAATTTTGAGTAACTAGATTCATATTTACGAGTTGTCATTAATAAATCTAAATATCTATTAAACACTAATCACAATAAAGAACTTTAAAAAAGGATCGATAGAACCTGATGTATGTCGTAGTGATTAATCAAGTGCAACTTGAATGTTGTATGATAAAAGCTTACAATGCCACTTGAATAAGCTAAACCTGTATTAGTACATATAAATCAGAGATTAATAATAAAAAAGATTTAAAGTTAACTGTTAACTATTTAAAATTTAAGAATCACTCACTATTTAGTCAACTAAATATCTATATCTCACTTTTTAATCAACTAAATATCTATATTTCCCTAGTGGTTACAAACAGAGACGGTGACATATTAATATATATAACTTTTAAGTCCTTAACTTCTATTCTCAATTTGATATAATACCACTTGTAAATGAGCAGCAAAGAGCCAAAGAGTAATTTTCTGTCTTTGGTTACTTTTGAAATACAATGATTAATAAATGTGAAACATAAGATTATGACAATTGAGATAGTAACAAAATTAAGGTTGGGTTCGAATTATTTATGGTCTTGTAATTCTTGTTGGACAAGCACTAGCAGAAGCAACCTTATTGATAAACAATATTAATCAATCACCTAGTACTATTCATGTTTTTCTTCGTCAATCCTTAAACTGCCATCTAACAATTGATTGAGTCTTGGGTTGTACATTAGATTTAACTAAATTAAACTAACTGGTGTGATCTAATTAACGTTAAGAAAACAAAATAATTAAGAAATGAGTGTGTAACTACCTGAGAGATAGATAGACGGAGAGAAGAAGATGGCAATTTCTAGTGCTTTCAGATTAATGAAGATGAAAATGGCAATAATGATTAAGAGAATAAGAGAGATTGATGAAGATGAAGATGTCGATTATGAGAATTGAGAAATCAGATTGTAACCGATCAATCATCAGCCGTGAGTGTCGATTAAGTTTCACAAGGGACTTTGCACATTGGGCCAGGGTTATTAGATGGGCTTATATCTAATACATTTTTTGAAAAATTATTTGTAGAAATGGGCTTAGTCTAACATATTATACATAAAATATGAGGCCTTAAAAATTATTTGTAGAAATGGGCTCAGTCTAACATATTATACATAAAATATGGGGCCTTAAAAATTATATGGGGCCCTAAAAACACATACAACAATAATTTTTCACATAAACAATAATAATTTTTTTTTTATATATATAAACATATACATATATATGGGGTCTTACAAATTACGGGGTCTAAAGCGGTTGTTTTACTGGCTTTACCGTTGAGTCACCCTTGCTTTTCTGCTCATTAGCTAAAAAAAGAAACAGAGAACAAACACAAATATCGCAAAATCGGGTTTTTGGATCGAAACTGGACCACCGGGTCCCGATTAAACCGAAACCCGCCCGGGTCAAAATAGGCCTTAATCTGCCCCAAATCCGCTCTATTTTGAGCCGTTTCATTGTTCACGTCACAATTGAACTGGGTCAACCGGCCGTGTCGATCGGATTTTAAAACATTGCTTTTGATACTTTATTGGTACGTACTATTTAGTGTGGAAGATGGTGACAGAAAGGTGAATAAAAAAATGAAGATGATGAGAGACTCCAAGAGTGTTGAAATTAGTTGGTCTTTGGTCACATGAATAATTCCCTGATAGCAGGAGTAGTTTGTTTCTTTCATTTGAATATTTCTAGTCTCTCATGTAGAATAGGAGTCAGTTGTTTTCCGACATTTTATAATTTGTGTATTTAAGCAGCCATTGGCTCTTTTAATAATATATATGCAATTTGAGTGTCATGAAAAGTTTACTACCTATATTGATTATTACTGAGCTGTAAGTGTGATACCAGACAATTGGTATCAGAGCTTGGTCGTAAAAGCTCTTTCCCTGTCAAAAGTGAAAAAGAGAGATGGCAAATTCTGATAGGTTTGTGCAACCGACAGTTCCCAAATTCGATGGTCACTTTGATCATTGGTCGTTGTTAATGGAGAACTTCTTAAGGAGTAAGGAGATGTTGAATCCGGTCGAAGAAGGCATTTGTGGAGAAACTGTCGTCAACCCAAGTGAAGCTCAGAGAAAGGCGATCGATGAAGCCAAACTTAAGGATTTAAAGGTTTGCTCCAAGCAATAGACGGGGAGATCTTGGAAACTATATTGATAATAGCTCTTCAAAAGGAATATGGGATTCCATGAGGCAGAAATATGAGGGCTCTACAAAGGTGAAGAGAGCTCAATTGCAAGATTTAAGAAGAGAGTACGAACTTATATCAATGAAAGACGGTGAAAAATTTGATACCTATCTAGCCCGAACCCTGACGATTGTTAACAAGATGAAGGGAAACGGTGATACCTTGACCTCAGGTACTGTTGTCACTAAGATACTACGATGATTAAGCCCAAAGTTCAATTATGCAGTATGTCCTATTGAAGACACGTCAGTCTTTTGGTCCATGAACAACAAATGATTGGGCAGCAAGACGATGAGCAGGTCCTGAAAATAAAAACTGGCTCTTCGTACCGAGGTCGAGGACGGGGACGAGGTTGATATAGATGTAAGGGACATGGCAGATCTTCATTCGATATAAAATACCATTGAATGTTATAAATGCCACAAACTTGGACACATTCAAAGTGAGTGTCCCGATTAGGAGAAGGACGCTAACTATGTCGAATACTCGGGTTGGTTCTTAGACTCGGGTTGCTCTAATCACATGACGGGTGATAAGAAATGGTTATGTCCGTTCGATGAAACTTATTGCAACAATGTCAGGCTTGGATTTGCATGGCTGTTATTGGAAAGAGAAATGCACGGCTTGATGTTGAAGGAGTTACTCATGTATTAACTGATGTGTGTTATGTACCCAATCTCATGAATAACTCGATTAGTGTAGGTCAAGTCCAAGAAAGGGGAGTGGCCATTTGAATTAAGGAAGGTTTTTGCAGTATATATCATCCAAAGAAAGGTTTGATCTTTTGGACTCGAATGACTGCAAACAAAATATTCTTGATCAAGGCTAAACCAAGTTACAAAATGGAAAAGGAAAGCAGTGAGGTTTGTCACAAAGGGGAAATTGATGGTGCTACTCACCTTTGGCATCAAAGCTTCGGGCACATCAACAATAGAAGCTTAAAATTGTTACATGACAAATAATTGGTGAAAGGGCTACCCACAATAAGTGAAGAAGATAAGCCTTGTTTTGATTGCTTAGTAGGAAACCAGACCAGAGAACCCTTTCCAAAAAAGAGTTCATGGAGGGCTACTCAGCGACTAAAAGTTGTCTATTCAGATATTTGTGGACCTATCTAACCTCAATCAAGCAGTCAAAGGAGGTATATTATTAATTGCATAGATGATTTTTCAAGAAAATGTTGGAGTTATATTTTGACATAGAAATCACAAGCTTTAGAAACCTTCAAGAAATTCAAAGCACTAGTGGAAAAGGAAGCCGAAACGGAAATCAAGTGTTTAAGAACAGACAGGGGAGGGGAGTTTAATTCTAAGAAATTTAAATTGTTCTGTGAAAACAATGGTATACAACGACAGCTTACTGTTGGAATTAGTTGGTCTTTGGTCACGTGAATAAATCCCTGAATAGCAGGAGTACTTTGTTTCTTTCATTTGAATATTTCTAGTCTCTCATGTAGAATAGGAGTCAGTTGTTCTCCAGCGTTTTATCATTCGTGTATATAAGTAGCCATTGGCTCTTTCAATAATATATATGCAATTTGAGTGTCGTTCAACGTTTACTACTCCTATATTGATTATTGTGAGTTCTGAGTGTGATACCAAAGAAAGAGAAGGGAAGAGAAAATGTGTAATTAATTTGTACAACTACTTTGCATTTTTTTAACCTGTGATTTCGATATCACTTTTTGCGAGTCACCATTCTACGGAGACTTAACTTGTTACCGCACATATTATTTAGCCTAAGTAAAACTCTCTCTAAGTAGATTTTTATTTGATATATTTCTCAATATTTTATTATTTTGGAGACCAATATGTCAGATCTTCACCAAGTCTTAGAAAACTAGTTGAACTCGGGTTGGATTAGTTTGAAACTGTTGGATCAACTAAAAGCCCAATTTTCAAAACCTTGAATACGAGAATCATCTCACTTCCTTAATTGAAGATGTGCCTAAATATGCATACCTAAAACTAAGTTTAATGATTTGATTGGTAGATATGTTAAAATAATTAGTAAATATAATGAGACAGACATGTGTCAAAAAATTGTATGATTAGGTCTATATTTTTAGACATATTTAACATTACTTTGAATTGAAATATAATTTTTTTTTTAGTTTTAAACTAAAATCTAAAAGGAGAATTTCATATATGCTATTGAAAGTTAAAAAATATTATATATTTTCAAAAAAATTGTAAATATTATATATGTAACTATTAAACCTAAAAAATATATTATCTACGGAGATTAAACTCATTACCACACATATTTGGTCTAGGTAAAACTCTCTCTAAGTAGATTTTTATTTGATACCTTTCTCAATGCTTTATTACTTTGGAGACCAACATTTAGATCTTAACCAAGTTTTAGGAAACTAGTTAAACTCGAAGTGAATTCGATTGAACTCGTTAGATCAACTGAAAGCCCAATTTTTAAAACCCTGGACACGAGAATAATCTCACTTCATGAATTGAAGATGTGCCTAAATATGCATATCTAAAACTAAGTCTAAAGATCTGATTGGTGGATATGTTAAAATAATTAGTAAATACAACAATAAAGACATGTGTCAAAAACTGTATGGTTAGGTCTAAATTTTTTAGACATATTTAACATTACTTTAAATTGAAATATATATATTTTTTAATTTTAAACTAAAATCTAAAAGGAGAATTTCATATGTGCTATTGAAAATTGAATAATATTATTTGTCCAAATAAATCTTAAAATATTATATATATATATATATATATGTAACTATTAAATCTGAAAAATATCATATATATGTCCGAATAATTATTTATATCATTAATGTTTTTCTTGGACTCTAGAAAATCATCAATACATCTAAAATTGACAATTATACCCTGACATTTAGAGCTTTAAAATAACTTGTGCAACAACAAATATTGTGCAAGTACTTGTAATTTGTGAAGGTATTTGAATAAGTGGACCAAATGGAATGTATTGTTAATGTACATTGTTTCATGATCTTTTTGAAAAGTAAAGACTACAACAAAAAATTAAATAATTTTAATTTAAAGACAAAATTTAAAAATGTTATTTCCTCTTTCCTCTTGAATGTAAGATAAAACTTGACAGGGTAAACAATTTGACCGAGGGTAAATTTTGTTAGGGGTGATCACAGTTTGATGTGATTCGGTTTTTGGCAAACAATAAATCGAATCGAATATTTCAATACTTTTTAATAATTAAAATCGTTTGTTTCGGTTTCTTTATGATTCAGTTTTTAGGTTTTTTCGGTTTGGTTCATTTACCTAAAAAACAAGTTAGATATACAATTTTATGGTAGAAAACTAGAAATAATAGATTTTGCATGTGTTATAAAGTTTGTGTGTCAATAACATCATTAAAAAACTTAATATAATTTATGAGTTTGTATATTAGAGATAAAATAAAAATATATAATTAAATAGTAATTGAAGATCGGTTTGATTATTAGCGGGTCGATTTTTAAATAAATCTCCAATCGAATCGAACAATCTCAATTGTTGCATTATTAAAAATTAAACTGTCAATTTCGTAGTTATTTCGGTTATTTTGTTTATAATTCGATTTTTTGATTTTTTTTAACTGAACTCTAGTTTTCGTCAATTTTGGATTTTTTTTTCCTGTGTTGCATTGTGGCTGGCAAGCAAGCAACCGACCGACCCGTTTTTGTGACCCGCGACCCGCGAAAAGATCCCCTACTTTCGCTCGTGTGTCCGTTCAGTGTATATCTGTTACCGTCCTCAAGCTGGCGTAAATCTCCGGCAACCTTCAGCCGTATAATTTCGTGGTTCGGTTAACATGTCTTTCTCAGAAGACGAAGATGAAAACCTGGCCAATTTCTTAGAAACCGAGGTTCTATGCGAGATTTCCGCTCAGGTAGTCCTTAATTTCACGTTTAGGAATTTTATATATCAATTATGATTATCTGAAATTTCAAGTCTATTGCTACTCCTGTAGTTTTTTGTAAATGATTAGATTATGTGTGTAACTTTGTACGGCTGTCTGAAGTTTTAAGTGACGTTGATGCGAATTCGCTTAGTTTTTGTATATTATTGAATTATAATGCTTAATTTTGTACGGCTGTTAGAAGTTTTGAGTGATTTTGATGTGGATTCCTGTAAATTTATTGGATTATAATCGTTATATGCATAATTTTACAAGGCAGGTGTGGAGCTTGAGTGATTTTGATACGAATTCAGTTGTATTTTTTTATTTTGTCTGTAAATTACTGGATTATAATTTCGTACGGTATATTTTAAGTTTTCACTGGATTGATTATTATATGCCTTTAACTTTGTAGAGTGGATGTATAGTTTTGAATAATCTTGATGTTTTTTTAGGAAGAAGTAAGATTGGAGAAAGAGGAAGAGCGGCAGACGAAGAGGCTGCGGATGGATGATAGATGCGGTGAGATGAATAACAACAGGGGAATAGTTCCAAATAGGATGGAGGATGGTTCTTTTAGCATTATACCTCCAGAGCTTTTTCCTCACATCCTGAAATTCCTTTCTTCAGAGGTGGTGATACTGTATCTAATTTCTTTTGCTGATTATTATTTTTTCGTTTTTTTTTTTTTTTTTATCTGCTGATGGTTTTATCACGATCTTGATAAATTGCAGGATCTTGTCACCTGCTCTTTGGTCTGTAGATTTCTAAATTTTGCTGCTTCCGATGAATCCTTGTGGTGTCGGCTGTGAGTAAATTATTTTAGTTTTCCCCATTTATCATTTTCTGCTGTCATAATAGTACTAATCTTCTTTATGAAAGATAAAGATATCCAAGTAATTAGTCACGATGAGTAGTGCACATGGAAAAGGTCTAATCGCTCACAACACTTGTAAAGGTCTCACCACAGACAACTAGATTTGATTTGAATGTCCAAACTAAGTATTTTTCAGTATTAAATTAATATTATTTTTCTCAATTTCCTATGCACCATTTTTTTCTCCTTTCAATACTTTGTGGACAGTTTAATCTTGCCAGAAATTTCTATTGAATGTCATATCAGTAATTAAGTTGAAGAGTAGGTAGTTCAGCTATCATAGTCAAAACATGGCTCGAATCATGGGGAGGGATTTATTTTATATATGTCTTAGTATTCTTTACTGTATTTTGCTGATACTGGGAATGAAACTTTATCACGTTGTCATCTGGCTTATTGTCTACCAAGTTTGAAATAAGGAGATTTCTGAAATACCTGGCAAAAAGTGCCAAGTTGATAGTTCTTTGGGTTTTATTTATTACTCCTTACAGAGTTACAGGAGGCTTGAAGTTAATAATGTTTTTCTATGCTAAACGATATACTAATTGTAGGTACTGTCTGCGGTGGGGTGTATTGGCACCAACAAAAAAGTTACGTGATCATGCGTGGAAAAAGCTGTACATCCAGGTAGTTTATTATTTTAAATTATTATTGCAAATATTACAACCTCCAGATGACATTGATGCTATATCAAAGGGTATATCGAGATTCAAGGGGTTTGATTTTGAAGTTAATACCCACTGATTTTTACTTCCAAAGTTAAAATGAGGATTCCTGGCTTCTTGTAATTAACTACCAAATACTTCAATTTGGTAGTTAAAGCTATAAATGATCAATTGCTTTTATATGTTCATCAAGATTGTTCTCCTCATGTCTGACTTATGATGGCTGTCTTGTTTATAAAGACAAGCTATTTACACTTTTACATAAGTTCCCCTTTTCAGCGTGACGAAGAAGACATGGTTGAGTTTGTTAGTAATTGCCCAAGTGAGTTTAAAGAGTTTTACATCCAAATGCAAGTAGCAAAGAGAAGCCAAGCACCTCTTCCATCTCAGGTAAAATGAGTGCATATTACCTAATTTCTATCTAAATGCTAATGATGGGATATACTGAGATATGGAAATATTAAGACAACCTTTATACTCTGGATCTATATTTCATTGATATTCTTCATGGATCTTATAGTATATTCTAATGGCCTGACCTCTTGTTTAATATCATGGTGGTTTCTGGTGCATGAGTGTCAAATATGGAACTCCTGATGCCCTCTTGTTGTTTATGATACATCCTGTGTCAATTCAGAGTGCCTCGACTCTTGTCTTCTACTTTAAACTTCTCTCTACGTGTAGTTGGATGCAAATGTTATGTTCAGAATAGATCAATACTCAGGATGCGGATTTTCCCCACTGTCTTCTAAAAACCAAGTTTTTTTGCATGGTTTTTTAAATCTCATCAGTTAGATATTGAAGTTACTAGAGTATTATGCTAGGGTGCTTTCTAATTTTGAGGTTAACAAAGGTGGTTCGGGACCAGTTTCATAATGTTTACTTATGTGTGTCCATCCATCCATGTGACCATTGCATACTCTTAGAGTTGGGTGAATGCTTACATGACACCTGCCAGTGTAATCTCCTTTTTGGATTTTCTAAATTTTCTGCTGCTAAGATTGAACAATCTGATCCTTTGTACTAGATCTTCTGTTAGAATGCTCATTGGGTTCAGAATGCATTTGCGGTTGAATATCCTTCGACTCCTATGACGAGCAAGAGGTGAGCAGCCTTTTATCTATTTTTCATTCTTTCTCTTCTTTGTGCATTTGTAGCTGAAGGATGAGTTGATGATCCTGGACAAATCTGTTGCTGATCATGTGTCCTTATGGAAGAGCAGCAAAGGACTAACTGATAAAGTGTTTTCTGATCATGATTGTTCTGGAAACACTTGTTCTTACTTCCAAATAGGAGACGTTTTTGTTTGTGAAAATACTGGATATGTTCATGGTATGATCACTTGGATTTTTGCATTTAAATAAATAAATATTTGGTGTGTCAAAGAGTGTTAACATATATGTATTTTTCAATTGTGTGTGCAGTGTGTGATGATACTTGTAAGGAGGTTGTCCTTGATCCAGAAAATGAACTCCCAGTTTGTACAATCTCAGGGCATTGTTTTGATCGGTTAATGTCCCCATGTGAAATTGCAGGAGACATGGTACGTATTAATTTCTTGTTCGGATGCACATTACATTATTAGATTATAAACTAGCAGGTGTCACTTGCTATTTTGGATCTTAATCTAATACGGAGTACTTTGCAAGCACAAATTTAACATAAAGTTATTATGGCGAATCAATAGCTACCATCAAATTACTGGAAAAACCTTTGGGGAAATTTTAGCTTTCTTTGTGTAAGAAATACATATGCATATAAATACAAAAAATGGTTCTGTATTTAGTTTATCTCTTTCAAAAATAAAATGGTGAGTTTGTGGGATTTTAAAAAAATCACTAAAGATTTTGGTCCTTTTTGATTTGCTGGTGCTGCTTTTAGGGTTTTATCATATTAAACAGTTTTTTGTATCATATAATATCAAATAAATTTTATCATTTTGAGATTTAAAAGCAGTTTCAATGCACCTTCTTTGCACATGGTGCTAATTTTGTGTGTTTTTGGTTGAAATTAGGAGGAAGAAGAAGGCGGTGTCACAGATGAAGCCGAACCATTTATGGGATCCGGTCGCTTTGGTACTAATTTTGTTCTCTACTTATCCTTGGTTTTTACTCCTTCCAAAATTTCAACAAAGTTGAAATCTGCTAGGAAAAGAATATATTAATATTCAAGTGAGCTATATATTGTTTTGGTTATCCTTCATCATCAATACGAATAAGTTCATAATATTAATTTAAGTTCACACGATTCCTCCTTTATCTTACTATAGTATTCATCAAAAACATAAAATATAATATTGATTCAGCACCGAAATAAAATATTGTTCTAATTTCTATATCCTTTAATTTTGCTGTTATGATTTTATAAAGAGTTGAATTAGTTTTGTATATAAAAGCTTGTTGTTCTTACTCGGATCTTGTTTTATGTTTATTGTAGCAAGAGCTTACCAGTTGGGATACGACTGTGAAGATGAGAAGGAGCTTGAAGCCTGTCTCAGGTTCTGCTAAACCTGATTTAAATTACTACCACTTGTAATGTTCAATATTGCTTCTTGAATGTTGGCACTGTAATAACGTAATAATTGAATTTCAACTCAGCTAGTAGAAACTTATTTTGAATCCTCATCTTTCTCCAGCTTCTTTCAGTTTTATGTCATATTTAGATATGTCAACTCTTCCCGGTAAAACATCATACTTTAATGCTTAAATTTCCCATAGATTTTGCAAAATTTACATTTTTGCAAGTTCTTGATTTTGTTTGCATATTGTTATCATAACAAATATCCAACGCATCAATAGGGATGGGTTCTACAAGCTTTTTTTCTTGGGAAATAAGTATTATGAATAGTTTTATACCTGATTACAAATAGTTTAAGCAAATACATGTATACTGTATAATGCTGTCTCTTTTTCTAAAACAATGTTTCGGTTTCTACAAGTTTGCAGCGACTTGAATTGAACAATCACTTGAACTTTCCAATTAATAGGATTTCTCTAAGATTTAGAATTCATTCTTCAAATTTAGCTTCATTTTCATGTTATCCAAGCTTTATTACTTCTCAATGTGTAGTGTAGACCTGTGGTGAATGTTAGCAGATTTCTTAATCCAGTGAACCCATTATCATTTAAGTTTTTGCTTTTGGGAAGTAATTTTGTTCCCTAAATGATTATACCTGTATTTAAGGTCTCCGTTAAGTTATGATCAATACGGTTTCAAGCTCTTTAAAAGAATCTGTTTACCATTTTGTGGTAGCAAGCATTTTCTTATCAACCGTCTAATATGGTCTTTAACTTCTCTAATCTACAAAATGAATTCTGTACATTACCTAAATGTAATAAGTTAGAAAGACACCATATGCTTGCATAATCAAATACTTCACTACATTTAGCGGAGTTAATACCACGATGAATTGGCAAAAATAAGCTTATAAAGCAAAACATATAAATCTAGTTAACTACATTAACTTATTTAAATGTTCAAAATTTTCTTGGCCACAGTTTACTTCCATAACTTGAACTTTCCGTGCTTGTGTTTGCCCTGCTTGCCAAACTTGCCACGCTTATATTTTCCGTGCTTATGTTTTCCATGCTTAAATTTTCCATGACCGTAACCATGACCATGACCATGTCCATAATGACCACGACCCATGTATGCTGCAGCTCCCCCAGCAATCATTCCCATTATGCCTCCAGCTGCTCCTTTGTCTGCCTTTTGTTCTGTAAATACCAAATGAAGGATTATAAAATATGAAATATAATTATTTCTTTTTGTTTTGAGATTATTAAGATAAAATACTTCATCAAGAAAAAAGTCTTTTTGTATGTACCTCCATGATGACCAGTGTGTGTACCTCCATGATGGCCTGGATGATGAACACCTTGGGGATATCCACCCGGATAGCCACTTGGAGGGTATGCACCAGGAGGACTGGCTGGATAACTAGTAGGTGGATATGCACCGGGGGGATATCCACCCGGTGGATAGCCTTGTTGAGGATACCCATACCCTTGTTGTGGAGGTGGATATCCTTGTGGGTAACCTTGCGATGGATATCCAGGATACCCTTGTGGAGGAGGGTATCCCGGTGATGGATACCCTTGTGGATACCCCTGTGGAGGGTATCCGCTTGGTGGATACCCTTGTGGAGGATGTTCTCCGAGCGGTGGATATCCTTTTGGGGAAGGTGGCCCCGTTGTTGGAGGGTTTCCTTTCGGTGAGGGATTATAACCACCACCTGCACCACTACCACCAGGTTGATTGGCCATTATTGTAGGTAGGTAGTCTAATCACAAAGCTCCTAGCTAGTGATCCCAATAAATCGAAGTTATAAACTAAGCAATCACACAAAAAACCTGCAAAACAAGATATACCATGTTCATAACATTTTATAACAGAAGGTTAAAAAAAAAAAAAAAAAGGATTGGAGAACATAACGTCTCAATATACTCTAGAAACTAAAACATCTATAACCTATTAGTATCTATTCTCCCAGTGGTACAAATTTGAATCATGAAAAGGATACTGAAATTAGTTTATGTCTATTGAAAAACAAAATAAAATCATTCAGTGAATCAATGTGAGTTCTCATACATGTACACAAAGAAAAGAAAAAAGTATATATTGCCTTAACAAATGAGTTCTTTAAGAATATGATTATTCTTCTATGTTACTTTTAATTCTCACTCGTTGACAAACCACCATTACTTCTTGATGTAAAAACATCTTTGTGGTTGACATTTATCAAGGCAGATTTATAGGATCACTCTTTATGTGTTTGAAGAAGTTTAACTTTTGGTTAACTTTCTATTTTTAGCAACACATTTTGGTTAATTTAACATGTTAATACGATGATACAACAAAAAGTTGGATGGGAATTAAAAAAAGGATGTTGATATTCAGCTGGAAAGTAATGTCCAGTATAACTGAATCAAGCAAATTATTAAAAGCTCTCTAATGAGTAACAACAAACTTAATTAAGATCGATTTAGATTGTAAAGAACGATATAAATAAAAAGATTAAATGATTCAACAAAGAACATCATATGCAAAAAAATAAAAAACTTTACTTCCTGCTGCTGTATTTGCTCACTTAAGTGTTTACATAGAAGAACGTATTACAACTTTCAATGCACGAGCTAGAAATCGCTATAACATTATTGTTCAAAACCGGATCCTAGTACTCATTCATTGATCCTTCTCTCTGTGTATGCATAAATATACAGTTTATATAAACATGGATCACAATGCCTATTGATTTGAACCAGGGTCAGGACTCGATGATACGTCAGAGATTCATCGAATGTTCAGTACAATCTCAGCCATTAATGTTATCATGCGTGCAATGCAATCACCAAAGCGGGTGATCGTCTTCTGGCGTTTGGGGAGGGAGAGGCTTCCAGTCGGGTTTATTGTCCCAATACATGTCGTAATATATGTGACCTGGAGTGTGACTATCCACACAACACCATATTCCAACGTATCGCTTCACCCGCTTCCTGAATTTTTCTTCAGTTGCCTGATCAGACAAAAAAGTTGATGACTTGCTGTTATGATGGATTATTTCATTCCAAAAGACCATTAATATAAGGACAGTTCATTTTTTAACAAACTCTTTCTATAACAACTTTTTGTATCCAAATCAACTAATTTTATAAAAAAGCTAAGGGTGAATTTAGGTACACAAAGGTTGAACTGTTCTCAAGAAAAAAATTCATGAAAAGCTTAAAAAATATAAAACATGTTGAAATATGACTTTTCCAGAAAAAAGATTCACTTTTTGAATTTATAACTACACTTTTGAGAACTCCATTTTATCCTTTTCAGCTACTTTTCTTTCTAGAACTAGAAAAATCCTTTCGTTTTCTAAAGTAAAAAATGAAGATATTTGACCATGTTTTTTAATTTTCACCAGTTCTCTAAAGATACAAAAAACGCCACTTTCTAGATAATTGAGATGATAAGTTAAGAAAAAATTTCTACAACTACACAGTTCTAGATATGAAACAAACTACTACGTTCTTCCCATAAACATTTGCATAAAGTCGCACTCCTTCCTTTGTACTCTTTCAAACTATAATCATGAATTTGGCCCATATATTAACTGAAGATCTTACATGCTATTTGATAACAACAAATTAGGGAAATCTACTGAATCCAAATCGTTATTGTCAAATCTTTGTAATGAGATATCCAAAATAGAAAGGCTTTGCATTTTAGTTGAGAGAAACTAAAACAGAAAAAGATTGCTTGCCTTGTCGGTGAATCCCAGGAAAGCGTCTTGCATTGATGAAAATTGGATGACTTTCACTGCTTTGAATTGGGCGAATACCGTTTTCAACTGTTCAACATTCAAAAATAGGACACAAATGAGGCTAAAATTTCCCGCAGGCAAATAATTGTGATCACAAAAGTGGTACCTGTTACTTATTGTGAACTAGAAATTTTACTGAACAAAGAGCATAAAGCTCTGTAAGATTGGATTAAAATATATAATTATTGTTTGTCACTCATCTTGCATACCGTTTCTTCATTGCTATGCCTGGGAAATCTTAGTATTCCCCTTGTGCTTGTAATGTTTGACTGACAATTTTCTGACCCTTCTTGACATAATTGTACATCGAGCCATGAATCCTTCACCTATATGCATGAAATCGAGGAAAGCCAAGTTCAGTTCAACTTCAACTAAAAAAGTACCGTTACGTCCCTAAACGAAGCCCAATTAGCATATACCCGTGCAGGCATCAGTGGATTGTCAAAGAATGAATACTCTCTTATATTGATTCCTGGCCCAAATTCCTCCTCAGGCAACACCTTTAACATCGTTTGCACCTACATTGGTTTCGGTTAGCTAAATTCATCATCTATCTTACTTGTAAAACAAAAACAAAAATAAAATAAAAATACTTACGTTTTACAACCAAGTACGAGTAATAAAGTTATTTGGTGCAGAAACATTTCTAAGAAAGAAACGTATAACAAGTCAAGTACCTCGAATACATGATCCAAAGGACAGATGAACGGTTGTCTTGTCATTGACCCAATGAGAACTCCAGGATGTGGAAACCATAATCTATCCAACCTACACCAGAGCGGAGGCATAACCTAAAATTTGCAAATTAGTAGGTGCTTCAAACTAGCATTTTAATATATAACAACGAACTTGACATAAAACGTAACATCAGAAATAATACATGTTGTGCCAATACAATTACAATATGAAATGTGCAAGTTTCAAAGTAAAAGTTCCTCACCAGTGTACGATTTAAAACTGATGCCATAGCAAGGGCAATCCTTATTTGCTTCATCTGCAATCACTCACATAATTCACTTCACAATCAAATTAAAAAATCAAATTGGCAAAGACTTTAACTCTAAACGCTAGGATAGAAAAGGCAAGAGGAAGAAATAGCATACTTGATAATTAACAAGAGTGAAATGTGTTTCAAGATTATGCTCCCCATCTAGCAATAAGCTTTTTGGAATAGATGGCCTGAATGTTAAGAAACCTCCTGTTTAACATACAACAAATGCAGACAGTTTAAATTCTACTGATAAGACAAATTTAACGAGCAGATAAGAAGTACCGGGATGCGTAAACCTAAAAATTACCTGGTGAATCATAATAATCTGGCTGATCATAGAAAACCATAGCTTCACGTAATCGATGACGCTTTCCTTCAGTTCCTGCATATTGGAATGTAGTATGTACAGCATATGGCTCCAATCTGAGTTGTTGATACATGGCCTGAATATGCAGCATAATGACTTAAAGAATGGTAGATAAGTACAGGGAAAATTACACCAGAACATATTCAACTTTACCGTTTTTGTGATTGTATATGTAAACTAAGAAAAGTTCTATTGTATTCGAACACCTGCTATTGTATGGCCTGGTGACCCCTTAATCAGGTGACTGGAACTTTTGTACAGCATGGCAGCCATATATGATGCCACATAATCAATTTACATGTTATAGGAGGTAAGATACGTACAATAGCAAGTTTCAGGAAGTTTAAGACATACAATGGAACTTTTTATAGTTCGATACATACAAGTTGGATATATTCTGGTGTAATGAACTAATAATGAAAGTTAATGCAACAACAACAACAACAAAAATAATAATAATAATAATAATAATAATAATAATAATAATAATAATAATACAATAATAATAAATAAGAAAAGGTAAATTCTACTCTTACCTGAACAAAGTAAGTATGGCCACTACAGAATATGCTTGCAGGCAGAAGCCCGAGCTTTAGGCTTCCATCATAAGCATAAACAAGTCCACTTTCTTCATCAACTGATGGTCCCAGTTGCCTGTGGACAAGATCATTAAAACCATTTTGATCCCATATCTTATCATCACCTAAAAGCATATCTTTCCATTCTTTTGCCAATTTTTTTGCAGAATCTGTTGGCCGCCAGTGGAAAATACCTATATTATACGCTCCTCCAACTATGTAATTCAAAATGTTAAAATGTCAGGATAGATGGTTTGAAAAAGTCATTTATTAATTCAATAACTTGTTTATCGCCTGACTTAACAAAAATATGAATGATTTTCACCTTGTTGCCACATGTCTAACCGGTCATCAGTTACTGTTGGTGTAACTTGATCAGTTGATGTCATCACGTCCGCTTCAGGATAACGTGCAAGATATGGGAGTGGATTCTGTTCAAGTAACAGCAGATCTTAAAGAAACAAAAGAGAGAAAATTATGCTTAATTTAAATGGGAAATTGCACATAAAAGAAACATACTTTCAGTCAATTTCTCTCATACGGTACTTTCAAAGTCAACATTTAAGGGCCTCTGTTATAAGTTTATGATCAATTAAGGGTTGTAAAGTAATCTGGTCCCTTATGTAACTACAAACTTACCTTCTTTGATTACAAATGAAGAACATAGAATCTTAAAACGTTGATTTTAAAACATTCCCTATTATAGAAGTTGATAAAATGAGTCACTTCTACGTGCAATTTCTCCTGATAAAAAGAAAGAAGATAAATAGCAACGTAATTTCATCTCATCACTAATAGTCACACACTCGCACGACTTCAAAAGTCGTTATAAAACCACTGTACTTTTCAAAGTTGATTATTTTCTGGAATTACGACTAGAAAACTATATGATGTTGTCATGACTAAATGGTTTTTGGAAGTTGGGTACTTTTAATAAAGATGTTTATTATTTAGTGGCCAAATTAAAAACAAAGTGAAAGTGGGTTGTTATTTATTGCAATTGCCCTAAACAATAAAAGAAAAACAGGCGCAAAAAATGATACCTTTAACCAGACCATATCGGTATCGCACATGAGCAATTCATACCCAAAAGGTAACATTGAATCGATGAGGATGACTTTTTCCCTTCCCATTTTATGAAATGTTGGTGAGCCCCATCCGACATCTATTGTGCTCATATGACTTCCCATATCAAAAACTGGCACACCCTTCCAATATAACGCCTCCAATAGTTTTGTGTCCATAGCACCTAATAAAACAATATTTCCGGTTTATTTAATTCATTATAAAAACAGGTTCAGAAACTTGATTAGAAAATAACTCACCGACAAGAAGATTCTCAACGCCCAAATCCGTTAAGTGTTTAACCCATGTAAGGATAAAATCCATGAAGGCATAGTTACCAAACGTTGCTACTATAACATTGTCTTTCACCCTTTCTTGAACTAATTCTTTCGTTAAACGAAATGTCTCCAATGGTGGCATCTCTGAACCAGGTGGGGGCTTTACCCAAATGGATTTTAAATTCCCTTTTTGGGGTTGAGTTATAGGTGCCATTACACCACCACCCACTCTTAATGAAGTAGAATCAAGTGTTTGCTTTGGTGAAGAAGGTACCACATCTATCATTATTTATAATCATAATACATAAAATGAAAAAACACATTGAAATCTCTAACTAACAATAATAATAGTAATAGTAGTCTAATTATCAGTTCACCAACAGCAAGTATGCACATATTCGAATTCTAATTCACTCGCTTTTAGTTATAAATCTAACTAATTGCTATTCAATTACAAATACAAAACCAACAATTATAAGGTGCCCAAAGTCCCAAACCTTTATTTGCTAATATAACAGATTTTCAAAAATATATGTAATCTTCAAGCAATCTAAGAGATAGTGCATATGCAGCCTATTTGACTTTCAATTACAATTCAAATAAAAACTGAATTCAACAAAAAGAAGACATAAAGATTCAAGGAAAATGCTAGTAATCATGCTCTGATTATAACATCTATATACAGATCAGTGTAAGTATATTCAAAAAAGGAAAGATAGATATACGTTGAGATAGGCTCCAAGAGACGGCGGAATCCGGCGAGTAGACGGCAGAGAAAACATAAATAGCAGAAAACACAATTCCGATCAAAACAGTGCCGTACACGGTCAAGAACAATGGCTTTGAATTCGTTACTTCTTTAAATGGGTTTTTCCAACCCATTTCTTGATTGTCAACAAATTATCAAGAAAAACCTAAATAGTGGGTTTGATTCATATAATCAAAATATGACAAGAAGATGTCAACCTGATGTAGGGTTTTTGAAGAATCAAGCAGTTGAATGTAGAGGCAGCCACGGCAAAAGTCAAATAAAATAAAATAAAATATATAAATAATCAAATTTGTGAATCTAGTTAGCAAATTGAGATTTGTAAATAATAGAAGTAATAATAGTGTAATAGTGTTTGGTGTATGATGTGAAGAGAGTGGGAGATTAGTGGGGTTCATTTTTTTACGAGGCGATGAAAAACTGAAAAAGAATTTGAATTGACTACACTATTTATGGCAAAGTTTGTACATTTGTGGATGATTTGCTTTTATCACCAACGTAATTATAAAGTGACGTAACATCATGTAGTTCAGAATTGAACAACTCTTATCTCCGGTGCTATATTAATAGAAAGATCGGAAAAGTGAAGAGAATTGAATCACGTTGAGTGAAGAGCTAAGGTGCGTTTAGTCGAAGCAAAATGAGAGAATTTTTTCAAAAAAGCTTTTTTAAAAAAATAAAAAATTTGAAAATGCATTCAAAATAGTTATTTTGTAAAAAAATTTTCCAAAAACATGAAAAAATCACTTTTCTATGTTATAACAAAGAGTTTAAAAACAAGGATTTTCACTTTTCTACTTTTTTCCTTTATAACACTCCTTCCACTTTTCTAAAATTTTTCAAAACCTTTTAAATTTAACTAGTTTTCCAAAATGAAAAATGCAATAAAATTTAAACATATTTTTTAACTTTTCTAGAGAATGAGAACTCTTCTCATTTTTTAGAGAATTATAGATGGAAAATTGTGAAAAAATTTCCACAACTAAACGCACCTTAACTTTTCAGCGCCATATCATTCCTTAACTATTAATACAAATATATTTATTTTTTTATTACACAACAATAATAATAATAATAATAATAATAATAAATACGTTACATTAATTAAAAAAGATAAGTTACATTAAAAACAAATATATGTATAAAAGTCTATTTCAATTTTTCATTTACTTATTCATAATTATTTAGTAGAACTTGTAATGTTTTTGACATTATTATATAGGGGGTATTGTTAGAAAAACAATAATTAAATTCAATTTATATATATATGACCAAGTCAAAATAGTGTTAATTTTCGGTATGAAGTTTGTTACGAAATTTATTTGAGTCCAAGTTCTATAAGAGCCCATTTTTTCAAGTTCCATATAGCAATTAGCCCACAAAGATAAATGAGCCCAATCCAATATATTTGTGTATGGTCGGTGCTTACTATGACCGATAAAAGTAATTAAATTTAGTTTCAAAATATCATTTTCTGTTTAAAAAACAGATGTACCTTAATCGTAAAGCATCAAGTAGCCTTTGATCATAGAACATGCATGTGTTCTTACTATTTTAGTTATTGAACTTTTTTTAATACTTTTAATTTTATTTTAAGAAAGTTATTAGTTTAATTATTTTATTTTTATATATTAGGGGGTTTTAATGATTGGATGTTGTATGATAGGAATTTGTAAGTTGTTAGTCGTGGACTACAAAAAATAGGTTCTAGGGATTAATATTTTACAATTCAATTTGATATGGTATACAAATTGACTATGTTATTACAATATGATAAATTATATCAATTCATTATGCTTTGTTTAATGAAATCCCTTTTTTCATTTTATGCAAAAATTGTTAACTTCAACTATATATTTAAATTTTAAAAGCTTTTATTTATTCATTACAAGATAATTTAGGAATTCAATGACAAATAAGACAAGTAGGACCATTTTATGGTCATTATAGTGTCGATTTTTAGACCTTTCTTGGGCTTAAACCCATTTGTACTTTCCTGATTTTTTATCGGGCCAATATATCACATTTGTAAGGTTATCGACTTTTAACATTTACCAGCATAATAATAAGTCTTAACGTTACTTCAATTTTTTAGAGAATCTTCGATAAAGATTGTTTCTTTAGTTTTTTTAATTAAGTTTTCAAAAAACTTTTCTTCGTTAAAGGGAAAAACTTTTTGCTAACTTAGAATTTCTCAAACTTTTTTGAAAGTTCATGAATATAGTACATATGCGAAATTAAGTTTTTTATCTTTTTTTTGACAACACTTCAAATATTGTCCAAAACAAAATTTTGTTAAAAATACACCTAACCCGGATGCAAAGGCTCCTGATTTTTGCGTCTTCCTGGTGTGGCCGGGAACACGTGACTCTACACGGGGCACAAATTGTTTTTGCCTACTTTCCAGTTTTGAGCTTTGCATCCACTCATTTGCGCTTTGCATATACTTTTCACTTTTTAAATAAAATGTCTTATCTATTATTCATTTTGGATAATATCTTTCCAGGAAGATTGATTTTTACCTTCCATTCGAAGTACTTTACTTTGGCAGATTGATTTTTCAAGCTGATCAACAAATGATGATAACACAGTGCATGAAATGCCTCTAAAAAACTGTTGAAATACATGTTGCACTTGAAGAAGCACTATCAGATTTGAAAGTCAAGTTGTCAATCCCAATAGCAGATTCAATGACGTCACGTAAGTTTCCGAAGAACTACATCCAAACACAACCGTCTACGATGCCTTGATTTTGTAAACTAGTGACAAGATACAATTCTTACCATTCATGGTCACGACAACTTAGTTGGTCCCCAAGTAACTACCATGTAACTTGCGTTCCCAACCACTCAAGATAGGCGCAAAAATCATAAGTCATACGCAAAGTGCAATCTCACTAAAGTTGAAGCTTTTTAAAAAACTTTTCTATTATAAACGTATGTGATAATATAAAAAGGTTTTAAAAAGTTTTTTACACCGACGATGCTCTTATGGTTATTTTGAAATGTTTCAGTCTATCTCAAACCAATTGATATCCAAACACCTAAAAAGTGGACTGGGCCGAAAGGAAATTTCGACTTGAAGCCGTTTGAGCCTAAAGGATTGCCTTCTACAACAAGAGGCCTAAAATGTCTAGTAAAACTAAATTCATAAACTTGAACATATTTTTATTGAGTATTTGCTTTTCCAAAACAAAAAAGAAAAAAGAATGACAAAAATAAAATAATAAATAAATAAATAATGGGATCTTAAATAATATATAAGAATTATACTTGTGACATATCATCTTAATTTGAAATCTAATTAACCAATAAGAAGTCATAATTTAATTAAAATAAATTTTTTTAAATTGAGTAAAATTAGGGATTTGATAACATCATAAATTATGATTTTAAAAAAATAAAACAAATAATTATTTTAAGGATAAACATACTAAACAAGATAATTAGTAAATAATACTACTAACATTATCTAAATTAAATTCTATTAATTAATTAATGAATTAATATTTTTTATAATTATTAAAAACTTATATTCAAGAACAAAAAGAATCGAATAAAAAACTATCGTCGTATTTTTCAATATGACCCGTGTGTATACACGGGTGTAAAAACTTGTGATTCAATATACTATTGAGTATCGATTACATTCATCATTCTTATTCGTATTTATTTAGTCTCTATCTGTAAGATTTTAAACCAAAGGAGTTACGCAAAGGATATTGCTTGGTGAAAATGTTAAACAAAGATGCGTAGACTGCTACGAACATAAGTTATTAGCGTTTAGCAATTGATGTTGATTCGCTAAAAAAGGTTTAAGTAAACGAATACGAAATGGAATGATCAGTAAATGAATTGAACAAGTAGCTGTTTCTTCTGGTTTTCATGGTATTGATTCACATGGCCGGTCCGTAAGATGTGTTAGATGTGCGATTGAATGGGACCCTGAAAAAAATAGAGTCTAGAATTTAAGTCAATGTATTAATATATATATATATATCACTTTACGTAAAATGAAACATAAACTTTTGACAGATTTATTGTATTGTTGTTCTTTTATTTTGATTACTTATATAACAATTATGAACTTATCATAAATTTAATGGATTTTATTTATATATAAAAAAAATTTAGAGCTCATTTTTACTTTTCGCACAAAACTCTCAAATAATGAATCAGCCCGTTGATTCATTACTTTGTTTATAGTAATTAATCGTTATTGAATAATTTATCAAACCTTTTCAACCATTATAAAGAATGACTAAGGGTCAATTTTTTAAAATAAAAAATATAAAAGCATTTGAACATATTTTCTGAATCTTCAAGACTTTTTTTTTCTTTCTTTAATTTTTGAGATTTTTTTACAGATATAAAATATTTTCAGTTTTATGTAAAACTACAGTAAAAATTTTTAATTTTTTCTAACAATTAGACGCACTGTAAGCGTTCAGTTTCCATTAGTTAAACAATATTATAATATAAAACCTCCTCTTTAAAAGGGTCACTACTTGCAATTTATTCCATCTCATATGATACCCCACTACAAATCATTTCAATTTTATAATGGGCAGTCAAATAACTTTTTAATTAAGACATGTGTAGATTTAAAATAGTCAAATCAGGTCTTAATTAGACAGACAATGTAGTGCTGTAATACCCTTAGAAAATTATTTGAAAAGGTAGCTTAATTAAGATAAAACATTTATATATGGAAATTTTAAGTTCAAATTTTATAGTATAAGCTATCGATTGATAACTATACGATCTAAAGTCTTTTCCAATCAAAATTAAACTAGTTTATTTACCTCACAGTTTTACGGTATTTTACATAGAACTTTTAATAATTAAATCATTCATATTATAAACTAACGATTGATAACTACACGATCTGAAGTCTTTTTCAATCAAAATTAAATATTATTTGACATGAAGGACGATGTGAATTAAATCACATACAAATCAGCTATCATGATTCCGAAATATAAATATAAATAAAATAAAATTATATTATAAAACAAAAATAAAAAGTAAAAAGAAACATTAAGGTTATATCAAGACAAAAAGGTTGAAACGTGGTTTAGTGTCATTTAGTATTAATAATTAAATTATACACTGAACTAGGATTTCGAGATGCATGTTAGGGAACAACCCCAACTGGCATTTTAACTAATTGCCTCTTGACTTCTTTTTAAGGATTAAAATTAGTGTCGATAAGGACAGGTGTCTTTGGAACTACCTCAAAGGTTATTTTGACTATATGAACTTTAACTCTTCCAAAAGGAGCATAAATAACCATTGTTTATATGAAAAATAGAATCAGTTAAGATAAGGCTAGTTGAGATCAAATTTTCTGCGTGATGAATATAGTATAATGACAATATCATGAATCGCCCCTTACCAAATTAAACTCCTAGTTAATTACTCCTAGTTTAATTAACGTCGGCATTTATAGTACTATCACATAGCTTTTACACATAATTGAGTAAAACTCAATCAATCACCACTAGTGCGTAATTTATTTGAAAGACACTTTAATGAGTTGACTATTAGTTTCACATTAAAATCGCTACATGAAGTACTTCATATAGTAAAGAACCATCTTCCCATCCAATACTAATTTAACCTTATTGAATATTAATATGGATGATATACTGTACGCTATCAATTAAAAATTATCATACACCACCACTCATGTACGGAGTACTTTTATTATTAGTGGGTATGACAAATATTTGATGATACACAATTAAGTGTATAAATGAATTAGGAAACCCACAAAAAAAACATAATAGAAGCTAGTATTACCTTATCGATCCTACATATTTTATGTTGATGATGTTGTTATTGCTACGAATGGAGCTCTCTTCATATGGTTCATATGGTTAATATTATTCGCGTTCTTTAGGTTTTCTATCTTGCTTCGAGTTTTAAAATCAACATCCACAAATCTAATGTTTATGGTGTGGTGTTTCTGATAACGAGGTGAGTATTATGGCTAATAATAGAGGATGTACTCCGGGATCCACCCGTTTGTTTACCTCTGGTTACCTATTGGGGCTAACATGAATCTTACGGTTAACTGGAAGTCTCTTCTTGATTGATTTGATGCTAGGCTATCCAAATGGAAAGTCAATCTTCTTTCTATTGGAGGGCATCTTACTTTAATCAAATATGTGCTTGGAAGTCTTGGGATTTACTATCTCTCAATCTTCAAACTCCCAGAATCTGTCTTACAATTGTTAGAAAAAAAGCGTGCTTCTTTCTTTTGGGGTGGCACTCATGACTCTCACAAGTTAGCTTGGGTTAAATGGCCTATCGTCTTGGCCTCTTTTGTCAAAGGAGGTCTCGGCATCGGGAGTTTGAAATCCTTTAATTTAGTTCTTCTTAAAAAATGGCGATGGAGACTAAATTCTAATCCTAATGCTCTTTGGGTTAAAGTTGTTAAAGCGTTTCATGGTCAAGAAGGTGGTTTTAGTCTCATTGACAACATATCGAGTGGTATTTGGTCTAAGATTGTTGGATCTTCTAATTATCTTCACTCAAACAATATTCTTCCTAGTGACTTTATTCGGTTCTGGGTTGGGTGTGGCACTTTGACTCGCTTTTGGAAAGATTTATGGATTGGTAATACCCCTTTATATCTACGTTATAATAGACTTTTTCACCTTGCACAAGACAAAGATTGCCTCATATCTGATTGCTTCATTAATAATCATTGGCTTGGAATTGGTCTCGTTCTATTTTGGGGGCTCGCAATTCCGCATATCTTAACGATCTTCTCAACGAGATCAAGCTTATAGATTTATCCTCTGGCTCATATACTTGCTACTGGACTATAGCAAACAACGGTGTTTTTTCTGTTATCATCACTCGGCGTCACATTGACACTCATCTATTGCCCTCATTGAAAAATCAGACTCGGTGGGACAAAACCAATCCTCGTAAGATAAATATTTTCATGAGGCGTTTTATGCTCGGTGGTCTCCCCCACAGGTTTAATCTTTCGTCTCGTGGAATTGACATGCCGTCGATCTCATGCCCTTCTTGCAATGGTAACGTGGAAACCTTTAACCACATCTTCTTTGACTATGTTATTGCTAAAGATATTTGGAATTTTTTTTCTTATTTGGTGTGACATCCCCTTTCCTTCTTTTTCTTCGTATGATCATTGGAAGGATTGGTTTGGTACATGGCAAACGTCTAAAGAGAAGACTCGTCGCTTATCTGTCATATTTGGCTCCTCTTTTTGGTGGCTTTGGAGGCATCGAAACAATATCATTTTTTGCCATCAGCCGATTAGGAGAAGTGACATCTACGATAACCTTCAGTCCTCCACCTTCTCTTTGTTACATCATAGAGGCCGAATGTCTTGCAGTTGGGTTGATTCGCTTAAATCGCCTATGATGGCTACGAGTTATGGATCTAATTAATGGTTTTCGTCTATTGCTGCTGGTCTTTCAAGATCCTCAAGGTGTTTGTATCATTATGATTTTATCTCTTTTGTTATTGCATCTTTTCCTCGAGGCTTATTTGAGCCTGCATCAAAAACATCCCGGAGTGAAAACCGGTGGCTCGATTTCCGTGTGTGGGGATTTTTCTCTTGTCTCGGTTTGCTGTAATTGGTAAGAGTTTTTTCATCCTTTTTGCAGTCCTCGCAGTTAAAGTTCTCCGGAGGAATCTAGTATGTGTAATTTCGTTTATTTCTAGATTTGATCCGGTACATCTCAGCTTCTAGCGCCTTGCTAGCAGCTTTTAATATAATTATCAGCCGTTAAAAAAAATAGAAGCTACTATTAGATAATGTAGGTGTGGGACTGAGATGAATCAAATATCGACTCAGATAAAATTTTGAACCATGATAAAAATATAAAAATACTTTCAGAAAAGTAGTAGTTTGATGTAAGTGGCATGTATCTCAGTTGGTAACGGGTAGAGACATCTTTTCCACAAATAGCACAAGGTCATGGGTTAAAGCTCTGACACCCATATCGACAACTGCTAAGTGAATCAAATATGCCCTCACATTATAGATAGACAGTCGATTGGGGGCCGGTCTAAATTGTCAGTTATCAACATTTTTCCACAATAAGTAGTAATTCAACCTAACACATGTCTCAAGTTACATGTACGAAATCTACTATTGGATAATATAATGGAGGTGATTTGTACGTTACCATATTTTTTTCATACATAACTATTTGATAATTTGCGCAATACTAAGTTATACGCACAACTTCATAAGACATAACTAGTGGTGTATGACAAAATTAGTTGTACAAATCATGAGGCATAATTAAAAGTAACGGCCAAAAATTCAAACAAATATTTAAGTGCATTTATGTAAGACCCGAATGTTTATTTTCTAACACTTACACGAAATGTTGTGCCTTTAAACGAGACATTAACGCATGAAACTGTTCATGTTGATGAGAAAAATTGTTAATTAAGTTCATATGAATTATGTTCTTGCATGAGTGAGGCCCTTTTTACTCGTGTCATTTGTAGTATTCAGAATTAGATAAGCTCGTACGAGTACACGAGCGATAATTCACGTTTTGTAACCCACATTATAATTTAACATGAAATCAATTCAATATCGTATAAATTACAATTACATAAAATGATTGATGATACTATATCACCAATAATATATTCGATATATATGTTGTATATATGATTAGACTCATGTTGTTTAAAGAATGGTTCGTAACACCTTCTTGTGTTATAAAAACATGATAAATATATAATTCAACGTAATTAATAATATGAACACAATATGAAATATGATGTATATGAATGCGACAATCAAGTTTCTAACATAAGGTAATGCAGATCCAAGAACAAGTACAATAGCAAGTTGTTGTCTTCTTTACAGAACACGGGCGGTTAACTTCAACAAGTCTTGCGCAGAAGAGATTCTCCGTCCTTAAAAGGTGTTCACACGTTCGATTCGATGCAAGCCTTGTGCGTAACGACCACATGATTAATCCAAACCCGTGTTGCAATTCATCAGCGAACAAATGCAACACAATGACAATGGCGGTAGCATAAACTCAAGTTTGAAAACAACAAAACTAGCAGCCCTTCTATGGGTTTATGTGAGTGTTATGTGTATTTCTCTACACCTAAATGACTACCGTTTGACCTCAGTTTATAGAATGGAGATATGGAGCAAATAACCAAAGATAGGGAACATAGAATGATGGTTGCAACCATGAATTGCCATCCAAATTTTCTTGTTCGACTCGGTTTCCTACAATGCACAATGTGTGGTTGCTTTATGAGCTTGTACTACAAACCGCTTTAGTTGCACTATGAGTCACCGATAGAAAAGTTGTACATTATGCTTCATGCACATAACACTTTCATAACTCACTTATTTATTTCAATAATATCAACGTTGCTAGTGATACATTCCAAATATTAGAAAAGAGATTATTTTTCTCATATATGAACTCATTAAAGTCTTCGTGACTTTTCAATTTTTTTTCTTCTGGCAGAAAACAAAATTATATATCAAAATACTTTCTTCCAACAAAAATTTAGAAATTACTTGAAGGATACAATCGTTCCTTAATTTCAAAACGACTTAACTGAAATTTTGGACTTCCTAGATACATCAACTCTTCAATAAAATATCAAAAAAAAAAAAAAAAAAAATTCCCCTAAACCATCACACATGACCTATAAGGCTACGACAATTAGAAACATGAAAAGTAAACTAAAAAGTAGCAAAAAAAATATAATTTTTTACTAAAAAAAGAGTGCTTTAAAAAAATCCACCCATCAATTGTCACCGGCCAAAGTACGAGTTTTGTGTTCGACAACACGGGCTCGTTGCTGGAAAAATAGGTGGCAAACAGCACACGTATGCGAGTTGCCGATAGTGATTTATTTTGTATAAATTGCTTAATATTTTGTCCGTTTTCGATAAGATATTTTGAGATTTTTGAATTTTTAAAATATCAATAAATATTTAGAATTTTGGATTAGATTTTTATAATTTCACAAATGAATAAGATTTTTGTAATTTTCTAAATTTTTCAGAATTTTTCTAATAAAATGTAAGTGGAGGAGGTTTTCCCTGTTCAAGTTCTTCGGGGAAGCCGGATATTTTTACTCAAATGTCGCGGCCCAACTGGGGTATCACCGTGACTGTTTCCAACCGGGATTTCGGTAGTTGAGAATAACACGTTATACTTTGCCATATACGAATAAACAATGACTTGCTCATTCGAAATTGTTTTCAAAAGTAATCTTTCGAGAATGTTGATTTTTCGGCAAAGTAGACTTGGCACAAACGTTCACTGGTGCCGAGACGATTTATAGGTAAGAATCTTCTAGGTGCTCTTGGTCGTGAACTTAAGATAGTATCGAGCGTAGCAATCGGATTGAAACTGGCATTGAGTGTATTAATATCTTCAATATCGGAATCTTCGACGTAATTCTCATTTGGATCCGTTACGATATTAAATTGTGTTTGAATTGTATAATATATGAAGAAAAGTTTAAAAGCTGGTGAGAATTGTGTGTGGATTTAAGTTGTAGTTGTATGTATATATATATATAAGGCGTTTGGGATTGGAAAATGATGTTTTAAAAAAATAAAAAATATAAAAAAAGAGATAGATACATAAATGTTTAAATTAAAAAAAAAAAAACCTTTGTTTTTTACCGTTAGGACTTCTTGGTTAGGAGGAAACTGGAAGATGAAGTGAAGAAGACGATGGAAGACACCATGATGTCAACGACGTCTTCTGAAGACGGTCCGAAGATACTTGTTGACACCGGTCTATTGTGTTTAAATTTTGTAATATAGACTAATTTTGCAGATTATCAAGGAGCTGATAAAAGATTTTTTTTAATAAAAATGATGGAAACTATATTTTCTTATAATATACTTTAAAATACTCCGTAATAACTATTTACTTGTAGAATCCACAATTATTCAATTATATTTATAGAATCTAAAGTGATGCCATAAAAAGTTGTTTTAATCGCTCGTAAAGACCGTCAAATTCTTATCTACAAACAACGTGTGATCCAATAATCTATAAATATCCGATTACGTAAGAATTTATCACTTACCTCATTGTACATCATTTATGTCCCTAAACCCCAAAATCTAAATCGTTCCCGAATCATTACTTAAGTGTACATAAGTCAGAACCATAAATTTACTATTGTAATTGATTTGCTCCCGCTTTTAGTGTTCAAGTTAGTAATATGAACGATATCGAAACCATAAATATGAATGAGCGTTCACTATGAAAAAGATCTTGTATAATTTTCATGTCAGTGTATTTATATAAATATAGTATAGATGTATCATTCTTTTATATAAATATAATATAAATATAAATAAATATATTATTTTTGTTTAAATTAAAATCTATGCCAGCTCTATGAAAAGTGGTAACTAGTGGTAATATGCAAAATAAGTCTAATTTGAAAACATTTTAATTAGAACTTTAAGCGGTTAAACGAAGACAATAAAAATATGAGTAAATTGTAGTCAAATATTTTTTAAAACTTAAGATTTTAAATTAAGACAATAAAAATATAAGTGACTTTGATTGAACACTTGTAAAACTTGATTGTTATTTTGTGACATAAGCCTTAATTTTTAGTATCATTAACGGACTTGAGTAGAATTATACATACTTTGTATTATAGGGTGGGGATCAAGAGGGAAGTAAAAAAATTAGGGAAGAAATGAAGCAAATTTCAACCCTTAATTTCATTATAAATAATTTTAAAAATTACAAATAATTTTAAAGTTTAACATTCATCACAAATAAATGTTAAAAACATTTAATAACGAAAAAATCAAGGGTTAAGATTTACTTCGCTCATTTCTCGAGATTTGAATCTTCTCTATAAATCTTTTCTATATATAATATGGGGAAGGATTCATAGGGAAGCTTCAAAATTTAGGGAAGGAGTGAAGTAAATCTTAGCCTTGATTTTATTATTAAAAAATATTTTTAACATTCATTGGTGATGAATGTTAAATTTTGAAATTTTTTGTAATTTTTAAAATTCTTTTATGATAAAATCAATGGTTGAGATTTACTTCCTTCCTTCCCTAATTTTTTTGCTTCCCCATTGATCCCTCCCCTATATATATATATACTAGGTTTAAACCCGTGCGATGCACGGCAATATAAGTTATCTAATTTTTATAAGTTTAATTGTTTAATATTATTTTTCAATTAGTGTTTGAGTATGATTCATAGATTTTTTAATTATTACTATTATATTAAAATATTATCTACTTCTATCTAAATCTATTTTTTAGGTTTATCTTTTAAATTTAAATAATAATAATAATTTATATTAAAATTATGAGAGGTCGTCACGTGACATTTTACATACGTGACAAATTCTAGAGCAAGTTTCTATTCTCCTTTAGTATATATATAGATATATACTATGTTCAAGTTTAAATAAATAGTACTAATTTGTATACTAAAAAAAAAAATTTGTGTAGACCACTAAATATCACATCGTTACCCTTAGTTGAAGAATTTGATATAGAATCGAGTAATTGATGAGTCAAAGTTGGTTTAATTTGACATGCCAAATTCTTGGATAGTTGCATGCCTATAAAGTACAAACTACTTCATCTTACATGAACAGTATAAACTACTTTATCTTACATGAACCTTCGTTAATCACTTATAATTTAAAGTTTTTGATTTGACATCGTAATATTTTATTATCTTTAATTTTACTTAATTTAATATCGTATGAATATATAAAAAACAAAAGAGAAAAAAGTCATTTTTGGAGTGGCTTCCAGCCCACAAACTTGTAGCCACCAAAAAAATCCATTATATTTGTGGGGTATATGTGTCTTGGCAAATCTCTTTTCACGACTTCAATTCATTATCCCATCATATCCACCATTCTTGTCAGTTCGTTTGTCTCATTAACACCCGCTATTAACTATCGGTAATTCATACAACACTAATAATTCTTTACATATTACTAATTACTAACTATAATTTATAATATTATTATATTATATACATCATAACAAAATAATGTTCAATTAATACTATATAAAATATAATATATGTCAGGGATCAAAAGCGAAACAAAAAAATTAAAAAACTAAAGAAGCAAATCTCAATTCTTGATTTCATCATAAATGAATGTTGTTAGTATTCATTACAAATAAATGTTAAAATCGTTCTTTTATAAAAAAAAATCGAAAACTAAGATTTACTTCCCTCATTTTCTAAATTTTGGAGCTTCCTATAAATTTTTCTCATATATATATATATATATATATATACACACGAATCATTCCCTCTGACAAAATAAAATATCAACATATATTAAGTTTAAACAAAAGTTATAACAACCGTGAATTTTGAATTATTTCTTGCGTTTTCTATTGAATCTCATTTAGGAGTTCTTGTTAAACCCTAGCACCTAGTCACCTACTAAATTACATTTACATAATAATAATAATACGAATTTATTTATAAGATAAATTGTTACAAATTTTGCTAATGTGAAAGCATCTTCAATAGAGTATCTTTTTAAAGCTTTTCTTTTCAATCTAAAAAAGTTTTAGAAATGTTCCTTTATCAGTTAAAAAAGGCAAAACTTTTTTAATCAAAAACTTTAGAAATCTCATACACTTTTAACATATCAAGCTTCACGGATTACTACATGGTTCAACGATTAAATGTGGGCTTGATGATGTATTTTCTAGAAGTTGAAGGACTAAACATGAAAATTTGGTCTAAAATTCATCTATGGTGCACCTAATAAATATGCAGTCGAGTATATGAACAATTACTTAAATTAGCTTGACTATATTTAGTAAAAATGAAAATCGTTTAATTTATAGAGAGAGGGAGATGAAATAATATTTTAGAGAGGTCCACTGTCCACTAACTCCATGTATATCTTTAACAAGAAAAGAAATTAAAGTAACAATTTATATTTATAGCTATAGGGCGAATATAGTAGGGTCCAAAGAAGCGGACACTAGATTATGACTTATTATATTATATATATATAGAATAGAATAGATGTATAATATAATAATAATAATAATATATTATAGTTAACTTCGATTGGTCGACATCTTACAAAGGTTAATCAATCGTCGTTATTTAAATTATTATGACGTCGTTAATATAGGTTCACACAAATATATAATTAAGTATTTTACTGTTATTTGTTTTGAAACTGGAATTTACATATTTTTATTACATTTTGTTAGTTAAAGTTCATTTGTTTTTTTCTTGTTGAATTTGAATTAATAACGTATCTGTATAAATATATAATATCTATTATGAATAAGTCATAGATAAATAATAATTATTTGTTTTATATGCTAAAAATAATTAAAAAACTTCAATTTTTAACCCTCTACGAGAGACAATTGAAAGACAGTTATATCAAGTGTTTTGAAAAAAAATCATAACTTTGTATGAAAATTTACATTTTCATGATTTAATTTATTAAGACATATTTTTATATTAAATCAATAATAAAAACATCAAAATATTTAAATAATTTATTCAATTCTCTTTTATATTTATTAAGTACAAAACCAAACATACCCTAAATGTTTTCATCAGACATACATAAATAACTTGTGCTTTCACACTTATTCGTGGAGACTCGTAGTTTGTAATTGTATGAGTACTAATAATTATACATCTGACGTCTTTAACGACCGTTCTTAGAGTTATTGTTATCATCTTTTATTTTCATTTTTATTTGGTAAGTTCTTTTAAAAATATATCCGTATATTTAGGAGATGCTTTTAATTAATAATGCTATAGAGAATAGTATTAGGATGGGTGGTTTTCGACAAACCGTAACAAGACCATGGTTTTGCAGTTCTGCCCACAGATTCTATTTCTATTTGAACATTTATATTTATAATAATTATAATAAAATAATAGTTATTATAATATAACGATTGAAATATTTAAAGATAATAGCAAGTTGACGAAAAGTTTGTAATTTAATACTTTAAGAATTAAATAGAGTGTTTCTTGATACTTGAAGTGGGTCGCGTATGGTCATGCATATAGAGTGGAATTTGTTGGTGTGGGGACGTTTTTCACGCATGCACATTTCGTAATCACAATTGGATTCAAGTTTTATCCAAAAAGGTTTAATCTGTTTTTTTCAATCTTTATTAATTTTCGGTTTTTTGTTTAAATTAATTAATTGATTACATATATATTTATGGAAGCTTTTTTTAATACATAATAATACACATACACATATATATAAATAAACAATTTACTTTTTATTTTTTAATTTAGAATGGTAAAATAATAGATAATTTTTATCAAGAGTAAATTACTTTGATAAGCTTCTACCATGGATCTGTCCCCTTTCCTCCTAATAAAATGGGGAAAACCTTAGTTTACAACCACTAGTCACGACACACAACAACACACACATATTGAATAGAGCCTCCATACTCTTCTCTCAAAAACTCCATCTTTTTAGATGGGTGCTATAATCATTTTTTACCACTCTCCGTCAACTTAATCTCGATACGAGTTACAACATTTATGTAGAGTAAATAAGGGACCCCCACCCCCCAAATCGCACTCAACTGAAATATGATTAATCAAATGTGTCACTATTCTCATCGTCAATCGAATAGCGAGTAAAATTTGACTCAGATATGTAAGTTTTCATCCATATTATCATAAAAATTAAATAAGTAAAGCAATCACACATTATATGTGATATCTTTTAAAACTTTTGGATGAAATGTAAAGTACCCCACATCATTCGCTTCCACTATTTAATTTGTTTAAAAAGAAAAAGGAATGTAATCGAGCTTTAAGATGCTTTGATAATTCCGAGCTCCGTGATGCCACTAAGATCCCCGATTTATTATCCGGTTAGAATTAATTTTGTCACGACACAACGATAAGTTTAATATGATACTTGAAAAAGTTATCATACTAAACTTGGGGGAGTGACGAAGTACTATCCGACTACCCTTCCAAATTATTTTGCAAGAAACGTCTTTTGCGTTTCTGTTGGCGGACTACATTACAAGTACGTCCATTGACCTTTTTGCAGCCTTTTACAAATCTCCACGTCAAAGCTCTGGCTCTAGCTCAACTCAACAACTTGTTTTGGAGCCGCACTCAGACTTTGCTCATTTAGAGCCCAACTCGTTCTAGTAGCTCGTTTGGAGCTCTAATTTCCTTAGCGACTCGTCTTGGAGCCGTGGTCAGACTCTTGCTACTCAATTATTTTGCAAGATCATCGTCGTTATGGGCGCATCTCTGTCGGGTTATTGGCAGTGACATGTTAAATAGTTTGACACGACATACACAAACCCGCCATACTGTACTCGGGGGACTTGATGGTGTACCATATACATTGGGCTCCTAACATTGTCAAGCTCATGAACTTCTATGATGGATCTGTCTCATTTCCTCCTTATAAAAAGGGGGAAACCCTAACTTACAACTACAAGTCATGACATACAACAACACACACATATTGAATAGAGCTTTCATCCTCTTCTCTAAAAAACCCTATCTTTTTAGATGGGAGCTCTCAAACCCCATCCTCTTAAATGGGGGTTCAAATAAATTTTTACCACATCTGATGAGCTTAGTCTCAATATCTATTATAATATTTATATAGAGTAAAAAAGTGATTCTTATCTAAATTGTACTTAAACCGAAATATGATTAATCAATAATGGTGTCATACGCCTTCATGCGAAGTAAAATTGATTGATTAGGTTGGAATTGTAACTTCTTATTCAGAGTGCAGTTAAAAGAAAGAAGTTAAAACTTTACAATTTTGGTGGTTAAAGTCAAAATGTACTTTTTGGTAAGGTTGGGGTAATAATTTAATGTTTCTTGCCAAATTTAGTAAGTTACTTCTCATGCAATCTTTTGCTGTAGAATACAACTTAGTAAGTTACTTCTTCATATAAAGTACCATATGAAACATGAATATTCAATTTTATAAGTATATATAGGAGAAGTAATATTATGAATGGTTACAATAACAAATTTAAAATAGAGAGTAAAATATTAATTGGTGGCGGATCGATTGCACTATGTGCAAAATGTGACATGGTACGATCACTACTACATAATGGGATTTTCAACGCACAAAAGTTGTCGCAATTGTTCAAAAATTCTTCACAAGACATGTCGTAACAAATAAGTCATCGCTACAACCCGCATGTGTCGGTAAGTGACTGAAAACTTGCGATAACAATTCGAGCTCACACAATAATTTGTTGACCAAAAAATAAATCAAAAATATCACCCATTTGCAACGACTAAATCGTCGCAAAAGAGTATTGTAGCTTATGGTCAAATATCTCGCTAAAGGTCTTTAGCAACGACATGTCAATGCAAAAAGGGGTTGCAACTTAATGGTCAAATGTCGTCGCAAGAGGATTTTAGCGATGACGTGTCGTCGCAAAAGGCTACTGTAATTTTGGCAAGATCTTGTTGTTTTTGTAGTTTTCCCAAGTTTTACTACGTATTTTGTTGTTACAGATTTCATTGTGTTTTAAACACAATTTATACCAAATTTTCGTATTTTTCTAATTCAATACATGAATACTCAAACAACTAAACAACCAAACGTTATAAACACAAATTCAACTGTTCCAAAAACATACAAATCAATCAAACGTTATAAACACAAATACAATGTTCAAAACGACAACATCATGGCAAAAACCAACTTACTCATCCTTGTCTTCAAGTTCAACCTCAATCTCCAGTCAAATGGCGAATTTAGTAGTCTCGTCTCACGATGCCTAACATTTTGAGACCGTTTCCACCATAGTCCCGACTAGATTTAAGAAGCGGGATGCATTAGGGCCAACCTGTCGGGCTGTCTCTCAGTCGAAGGTCTTAAAATCAATAGGGGGAGGTCTATTATTGTTAGCTTCCAAAATCTTGGGTCGCTCCTGGTTCGTGGTACAACCATGTTTCTTAGCAGAACCTGCTACAAACAAACTTAGACCGGTGGACACCAATTAGGATCCCACGGGGGATCACCACCACAATCGTCACAGTAACCTCTTGAAACACATGCCATCTGTAAACACAATAAACATATAAACAACAAATTATATAAATTAATTTAATTAACTAACTTAACAAATATACATACTTTAACTCTTTACAATTCAAACTCATACATTTTCAAATATACATAAAATTATAGCTACTTTAATTCTATAAAATACAAATAACTTTATATACTTAACAAATTAACTCAATCAACATTTTCAATCTATAAAATTAACAATACTAATTTTTTTAATCTATAAAAGTAATAATAACCATCTTTACATATACATTTAGCACTTTAATTCACAAACTATAGACATTCAACAACTACAACTTATCAACCATCTTTATAATACTTTAATACTAACAATTTCAATATACACTAAATCAATTCAACTAATCAACAATTATATGCTTAACAAATAATACACTTTAACAATTCAATAAGTATACATATATACATGACTTTAATTCCACAACTAACATAACAATATATATATTCAACACTTCTAAATCAGTTGTATACATACAATTTTAACTACGCACTTTAACAATTGTAACTAAATTCCATAAGTAAAGAAAGAAGACTTTAATTGCAAAATTAACAGTCATATACATAAACCATCAACCTACAATTCCTAACTATAAAACAAATCCTTATTTTAATTATTGTATAGAATTGCATACACTTTAACAAATACATACACTTTAATTCTATAAACTTAACAAATACATACAATTTAACAACTTATACACTTTAAAAATTTATATACTTTAAATAAATCTATAACTTTAACAAAATCTCTACACTTAACAAATACATATACTAAATCAATTAAAAAATATACTTAACAAATACATACATTGCATCAATTTAGCTCGTTCACAAAATCATCCTATACATACAATAACTAGTAAATTAAAACATTAACAAAATTAATTAACTTTAACCAATAAATCAACTAATTAATTAACAAATTAATAAATTTAGGGTTTTACTTACTTTTAGTAGTGGTGGTGGAAGAAAGTGACCGGCTTTGGTAATGGTAGTGGTGTTCGATTGAGGTGAAAAGCCAGTGGGTTTTGGTGGTGAATGTGTGGGTTTTGGGTGGGTAAATGGTGGTGGTCAAGGTAGCGCCGGTGCACAACGGAGGGAGAAAATTAAGGTTTCAATTTTGAGAAGCAAAGGAAAAGTGGCACTGTCGTTTCTTTTAAAACAAGAGCAACAGAGACGACTGTATCGCTACTAAAAACTCTATAGTGACGACCGGAAAAATTATTTTTAATGGGGGAAATTTTTTATTTTTTGCGAAAATGATTTTGCCAACATCGTCGTAATAGAGCTACAACAATTACAATAAAAATAAAATAAAGTTTATATTAATTATAATAAAATGTATAAAAATTATAATAAAACATATATTATTATAAAAATTGTAAATTTAAAATATAAATTAATCAAAAATATAATTAGCCTATTTTTGTTGTATCGGATAGACGTGAAGAAGTTGTAATTTAGCCATTGTCATACACAAAAAACTAATATGACATAATTGTTTTCATACGAAATAATCATTTAAAACCATATATTGCAAAACATATTATGCAAAAAACAAATTATATACGAAAGGAGAGTGTCGTGCCAGTATTTCACGCGTACAACTTACAACTCGATCATTTTGACTTGTATTTCCCGAAAAATTAAAACACCCCTCCCATAAATCTTAGAAGGTACGCTTGTGTGCATTGTTGTGGTTAATTTGATCTTTACGAGCAACCCTAGATTTTGGTGGCAACAAACTACGCGATCATGTACATACTCTTGTGTCGTGTATAATAGTTTCTCTAGCTTTGATTACATTAATTATTTTATTTGGTCATTTTCAATCAATCTGAGTGATGTTATACATAATACATGCTCCTATCGGCTCCTAACTTAGGTGTTGTAAATACAAATTAAGTGTCAATTCTTAACCTAAATGATATTTTCAACTAGGGAAGTCTGGTTCACATTCCAACTCGGTGGATCGAAAATGATAGTATTTTTAATTGAAGAGACCTACGAAAGTTACTCTAGAAGATGAAAGTAAAACTCTTTTCATTTCTTTGAATTTGTAATAGATCTCAATGCAATTTCAAATTGGAAAGATTGAATTTGTAACCTAAATTATCTCTATCTGCCTTTTGTAATTTCTTTTTTCCTATCATCTTGCTACTTGTTAATAAATATTCATCGTTCAAAAAAGAAGTTTTTACAAGTTTTGATTATATATATATATATATATATATAATCACCCCTTATATTGATTAGCAGAACTCAAACCTAGGTTTTAAGTCGCTTATAACACAAATCATTTTTCCTTGCTGATAGTATATATTGTTTTTAATAGAGTGATCATGCTTTTGTAACATGTAATAATGTTTGTGAAATAGAAAAATATGATCATGAAATAGAAATGAAGAAACTATAGTTTATCAAGGTTATCTCTTTCCTTTTTTGACATGTGTCATCAAAGAGTATTACTTCAATTCGTATTGTAAATTTGTGTACGTTAAATTCTTTGACGCCTCCAAAGCTACAGAGATCGCATCACCGACTATTGCCTTTTATTATCTTATTAATCAATTAACTCATCAATTTATAAGTTGTGTATACAGGGAATGTTTGGTACGGAACGTTTAGGAGTTTTGTAAAATTTTAGCTTTTAATTTTTGAATGAAAAATTTTTATAAAAATAAAAGTCTTGTTTGTAATGTACAAGATGTAATTTTTCGTTGGATTGTAAAGCTACAACTTGTACATGGCAAACAAGACTTTTATTTTCATAAGAGTTTTTTGTTCAAAAACTAAAAGCTAAAGCTCCGAAAAGCTTCATGCCAAACATGCCATACACCTACAACCTACAACTACAGCTACAGTCTACAGCTACTTTACCAAACATACCCGTAGAGTATCATTTACTTTCGTTCAAATAGATCTTCTTTATACGTTCATATCTTTTTATCTTATCTATAAAATGGGTTTGTCTTCTTCATAAAAACAAAAGATGATATCTATTTCTAGATCATGAAATCATTTTGGAAATGGTCGAGTAATAATGTTCATAAATATATTCTACCATAAGATATGCATACCTTTTTTACCCTGAGGTGGTATTTAAACGATTCAGTGCCAAAAGTAGGCCAGAAAAGATTGAGCTTGCAAATACTACCTAGTATTCGATCGGTGAATCGCCTATTGTACGTGCTGTAAATATAAAAATATGAACCTACAAGAAAAGCTTAACGAAATTGAATAGTACAAAGAAAATACCTTTTCACGGGGGTTTTTCTTCTTAGTGTAAATTTATGGGGTTCTGCCCCATAAATGCGTCGATTCAAAGCTGGCAGAGACTACCTTCTGGATAAGTATTGTGAAATCGAATCACTAACTATAGTCGTGTACTAATTCACCGTTAAAAAAAAAAAAAAAAAAAAATCATACTGCCTAAAAAGTTGAACATTCCTATATAAAAATTTGTTAATCCTTATCGATTAGATCAGGACATCGATCATGTACCACTCCTGAATTATATTAAGGGCATATCCGATGTTGGTTTTTTCAAAAGCTTTTTGAAGCATAAAATCAATCTTTGAAAATATTTTCACCATTTGAAAGCGTTACTCTTTCTACTACTTTTGCTATATGAAGTGTATAACTTTCAAAAAGAAAGTTCGATTCAGGAAAGTATCATAATAATGTTAAGATTTGTTGCGTTAATTAATAATTATATCGACCTTTTCAATCGTGGTGAACTCTACTTTCATGTTGGAATTGAATGAAAATTGTTCCGAATTTTCTATTATTTTTAGAATATATTATTTTTCATGTTTGTTTTAATAATTAGTTAGGAATCGTTTCTTAATTAAAGTAGGACTCTAGATATTAAGAAATAAGATGTCTTTCTCTTTTTAAAAAAATACCATCTAAGTATTAGATATCAGACCAGTGAAGCATTGATAATTTTCATTATTTAGTTTTATGTTTTGATAATTTTATGAATTAAAGAAGAACTGTCAATCGAGAATTTGTTTACTGGTTCTTTATTATACGTTTGTGTGTACGTTCATTTAATCATATTGATCTGTCGTCATTTGGTATCATAACTGTGAAGAGTTCACCGTGATTCAGAAATTGACAAAATTAACGTGATAAACCTTAACGTCATTATAATGCTTCTCTGCATTGCAGTTTTTTTTTTTTTTTTTTTAATACTTTTCAATTCTCGTTGAAATGAAACTTTAAGGGTCCTATTTAATGTATCCCATTTTTATTAAACATACCAAAAAAAATAAGTAATTCAATTCCCAACATTTTGAAACTTGTACATGTTTTAATGAAAAAGAAAAAGTAAAATATAAATGATTAGTATAATGATCAATTCCCAACATTTTTTTTACGTTTTACCTTCTTCTTCTTTTTTACGTTTTTCTTTGTTTTTTTACGTTTTACTTCTTTTTTTTTTTACGTTTTTCTTCGTGTTTTTTTACATTTTTTTGTTCTTTTTCGTTATTATCTTTTTTTGGCCTTTTTCTCATTTTTTCGTTCTATTTCGTTTTTTAAACTTTTTTTTTTGCTTTTCCCCCTTTTTTTTTTTAAACGTATATGAAACAAAGAAAAACGAAAAAAACATTAAAATAACAAAGAAAAACGTAAATAAACATAAAAACGAAGAAAAAAGAAGAAAACGTAAACGGAAATGAAGAAAAACGTAAAAAAAAAAAGAAGAAAAACGAAAAAACATAAAAAAAAATGAAGAAAAACGTAAAAAAAACCCGAAGAAAAACGAAAAAACGTAAAATAAAATGAAGAAAAACGTAAAAAAAAGAAGAAGAAAAACGAAAAAACATAAAAAGACGAAGAAAACGTAAAAAAAACCCGAAGAAAAACGAAAAAACGTAAAAGAAAATGAAGAAAAACGTAAAAAAAGAAGAAGAAGAAAAACGAAAAAACATAAAAAGACGAAGAAAACATAAAAAAACGAAGAAAATCGAAAAAAATCGAAAAAAAAGGAAGATAAACGAAAAAAAATGAATGAAAAAGATAGTGTGAATATATGCATGTAAAGATGAATGAATTCTTAATTAAGACTTACAAATATAAACAAGAATATCTAGCAAATTAAATAAAGTTGTAGAATTAATGAGATAGCTAGTGTGAACATGTAGATGACATGCATAAGTTTTAAAATGTTGGGAATTGAATTGCTTATTCTTTTGAGTATGTTTAATAAAAATGGGGTACATTTAATAGGAAGTAAAATATAAATGATTAGTATAATGATTAATGTCCTACTTAATTATCATCTAATCATTAGTGTTCAAATAGTGAAATTAAAGTGTATATTTAGACATACTCAACTTTAATTGAGATGAAGAGTAACATATATAATACCTACTTCCAATGAAAAGACATAAACTGTCTTTTGTACTGATATGTATGCAAAAGGTGGAAAACGATGTAGGCTTTGATTAGTGGTGGTAGATCATACACCTTATTATATATTTCAATTTCAAATACAAAATACAAATATACCAAGAATCTTTCTACTCATAGGGTGGCCACTAATGGGCGTTCATTAGATTTGAACCAGACAATACACAAATTTAATGATTAATGATCTTCTATAAAATATAGCAATAATGTGCCTTTAAAAAATATCAACACAAACTATATTATAACCATGATATTTTATTGAGACATATAATAATATATTTTTGGTTATTGGTTATATATTGATTGAGGTAGTAAACAAACATGTGTAGACGTTTTTAGACATAAAAAAAAAAACATTTGAAGTTTGAAGACTTGATGCGAATTGACTCGAACGACTTGACTCTAGATATGACATACTAAATGGTTAGTCGAACAAAATCGTTCGAACGAATTCGCCTCGTTGAGCAAAACTCCAAAAGTGATATTCCAATTCCAATTAATTAACTTCATTTTGATAAATAAAAAAAAAGAAAAAGAAATTAGTCTTCCTATTATTGTTACTTAATTATATAAATGCTTACAAATTTTAGTATGAATTTACAAAATTGATATGAATCGCAAAAGGAAAGTAAAAGTTGCACAACAAACACATGTGACGCCTGCATTTTATCTCTGATCAATTCATATTTATATCTAGTTAGTTATAAATCTTTTTACAAAATCTTTTATATGATATCCGTGTAATGCGGCAGTAGAAATAACGATGGTAGGTAAAGGTGGTGAGAGTGGTAAACTACTAATTGTTTAATTGTTTTATATGTTTTGTATGGATTATTATCTTATTTTAAATAACCAAGAGTTGTATTTATACATTATATAGTTATATATCATAATAGATCATGAATTATGTATAGAGAATAATTTTATTAATGGAAATACTATAATTAAGTTAAGGGTAATTTAGACATTTTCTTGTGTTAAGACTAATTTTAAGATAATAGTAAAGATGTATTATATGTAATTAGAGATGAATTTTAAGTAACTAGTCAATCAAACTCGTACATAACACACGTATTATATACAAAATTTTAAAATCTGATGTTTAGCATTAAGGGTTAAAAGTTATCAATAAAAGGATTGTTGAAACTGTCAATTATAACTTATTAATTGATTGGATCAGGTCGCGTCGAGTCGCACCAGCTCGGTATTTACTAATAGCTTGTGGTACGATTTTCGTTCAATATTACGTACGTCGTCTGCTAAGTTTTATCTGATTTAATAACAATACACTTACAATCGATGGACAATAAAATTCAAAAACACTTTCAACATAACTCGAGATTATTAATTGAACACAAAACCAAAAAAGAACTTTTGACTAATCTCTTAGTTAACTCAATTTAATCGCAAACAACTACGGTTAGAATCGCTAGCTAAAGCTTTAAGAGTCTCGATTAAATGTTGTATTACATTTGACAACTTAGACAAAAAAGGAACTTTATCATTTTAAAATTATTTGTCATTGATATTTTAGCATTGTTTATAAGTATTTTTAACATGATATTAAAAATCATAATATATAAAAATGTATTAATGACATTAATCCTTAAGATTTAATATTTAATTGTAAGGACTCAATATTTATATAGATATATAGATTGATCAAGAAATGTATCGATCAAAACAAGATAATAGAGATATAAAATTTAACATAATATTTAGGAAGGGTTGAGTTCAAATGAGAATGGAAATTTTGGTGAGAATGAAGGAAAAATCTTTACCATCCATTTTGCAAAACCCAATTTTCCCTAAAGTTAAATATCTCACAAACGGCTAATCAAAAAATTATAAAAATTGCACCATAGAAATCAACGTTCTTTTATCTACGATTAGACATCACTCATGACATATTTTCGATAAAAAAATTTTTTTTTTTTTTTTTGGGTTGAAAACCGGTAACACATGTGTTACCAGTTTTCGAAACCCACAAAAAAATGGAAAAAAAAGTTCATCGAAAGTATACCTTGTGAGATGTCTAATCTAAGAAAAAAAAATGTTGATTTTTATGGTGAAATTTTTATATTTTTTTAATAAACTGTTTGTGAGATATTCAATTTTTAAAAATGTTGAAAGTATTATTATTTTGAAGAAATGAATGGTTGATATTGATTTTTATATTCTATAAAAAATATCATTATCATTTAAATTTAATTATATTTAGAAAAATAAGACTATGATGTTATCAAATAGATAACGGTCAACGTGGGTCATATATGCCCCTTTCTCGATAATAAAGATTTTAAAGTAGAATTGAATACCAAAACCGCGTAGCAAACAAGTTGTTAGCTGTATCAGAAAAAAGTTTGACATTAAATGCCAAAAGTACACGTTTTTATGTTTCATTCCTTTTCTATAACTTGTATACTATTATCCATGATAATTATATTGTTGGATTAATAAAAGTAGTGTTAGAAAAACAGTTAAATGTTACTAATATTAGGATAAGCTAAAACAAGTTAAACTAGGCGCAATAAAATCAGGGAAATACTTATTTTTTAAAATATAAATATTACTTCTCCATCTGAGGATTCAATCCAACAATATAAACTTATGTTTATATTCTATTTAAAGATATAAATTTTATAGTTTATAGATATTATAGAAAGGAGAATAAAAAGAGAGAGGAGACATGGAGCTACTAAAATGCACGAGGACAAGAGTAACTTCTTATTATTAGGAAGATGATGGAGGCATTTATGAGGTGGAGAGATATGGTTTCTATTAATAGTAATGATGCATGATACTCTGTTTTAGTAATCATTGAAATAAATAACTCCAGGCTGTCTGTACCTTTGGCTTTACTCCCACTAGATATATAGGGGATGTACATCTACTTGTACTTACGTACGGGTCCATATATCATTTCCCTTCACCCTATATATATAAATATTAAATATTAATTAATGGTACCTATTGTATTATACTCGTACCGCTTATCTATGTATATACTAGATACCCGCGTAAACTAGTGAAGATATTATTTTACTTAATAATTTTATAAATATGTATTTCAAATGTATAATTGTATATTTATAGATTAAATTGCATTTTATTTAATTTATAATTATATCTTAAATATCTATGTCGTTTTCAAAATTAAATAAGAATAGATTGGTCTATTTCGTTAAAGATATGGGTATTTGTGTCATTTTCATTCTTAAAATTTTTAACTTATTAAAGAAAATGATTAAACCATTTATAAGAATATAAATATAAATATCAAAAGTTAAAATATATTTTTTTATTTTTTATTTAAATACGATATTACTCAAATAATTTATGAAAATGTACAATAAAGTAGTGTCTATAGTAACCATTATAACAATATACATATATATATATATAAATATATGGCTGATCTACAGAGAAAGGGGAAGCTAATATGGGCCGTCCGTTAACATTCATCACAGTGAATGTTAGTTATCATTCATCAAGAAAATGTTAAAAATAGTAGGTAATGGTTATGATTTAATATTTTTCGTGATGAATGATAACTATCATTCATCACGAAGAATGTTAACGGACGGCCCAGATTAACTTCCCCCTTCCCTTGGGATTACCCCTTCCCTCTTGATCATCCCATTATATATATAGGGGGTTGATCTACAGGAAAAGGGTAATCTTGGGGGAAGTAAATATTGACTGTCCGTTAATATTCATCGTGATGAATGTTAATTAACATTCATCATGATCAAATTAACTTTCATCGTGACCAAAATTAATATTCATCATGATGAATGTTACTTAACATTCACCGTGATGAATGTTAACGGATTGCCCATATTTGTCTCATCTTTTTCTACAAAATTACCTATTTTCTCTAGATCATCCATATATATATATAATATGTGTACAAGGTCATCTCCATGTTACAAGGTTAACGGTACTAACGGAAATGATAATAGAGAATAAATAGAAATGAAGAATCATGTGACAAGTGAATGGCAATTGCATCGCGCGTGGGAGGAGTGTATGAATGGTGCTAAGTCTGTTACAAGTTTGCTACATGTCGTTGTTGGTGAGTATATAGCTCATAGATCACCGTTTTCATTTCTAGCCTTTGATTTGTAATCGTATTCTCTCTTTTCCAGTTTCTCAATTGTAAATCGTATTATTCATCCGGTTACGACCCTGTAGTCGAATTTCATTATGTAATTGAAGTCCCTTTTAGTTCGTATTGTGTAATACTTCAATTCAAGCCGAATTTAAAAAATTATTGCATCACTCCAATAGTCCTTTAAAATATTTCTTTATCTCTAAATATAGAGATAGAAGAACAAAAATACATTCTAACATTTACTCTATGTTTTGAGAAATTTTAAAAGGAAGTTAAGTTTTTAATATATATATATATATATGAACATTATTCCATTTTCTAAAACTTTATTTACTCTTTTTGATAAATTTATACTAGTTATATACAATTATATATTGTCTTTTAGAGTTATTAATATTTACTTTTAATAAGTAATATACTGTATTAATTACAGTATTAACTACTACTAAGATAATTAAATAAGATATGTGTAAATCTTTTTAATAGAAAATAAAATAATTTGTTATTAAAAAAACTCTTTACTTTAACTTGATAAATATTAGGGTGGCAATTTGAGTTGTGTCAAGTTGACGGGTTCAAGTTTGTGGGTCAGAGTAGATCGACCCGAATCCATCCAACCCGATTTGATTATCGCGTTGAGTATTTCGACGTAACTCAAAATTCATTAACCCAAATACAACCAAAGTAACCCGATTTTTAATCAGGTCGACATGTTTGCATGTCAGTTTTGAGTTAATGGGTGGATTTCGAGTCAAATGAATATTATGTGTCAAATAGGTCAATTTTTTTTAAAAAAATAGTTAATAATTAATAACCATAAAAATACTTATAAAATATATAAAATAATCATATTAACTTTTACGTCTACGTCTATCTAATTTCAATACTATTAGGTCATTAATTCAAAATCAACCAATACATACTAAAATAATATAAAATATTATATATATATATATATATATATAAAGAATTGTTAAATTGTATTTAGGTTGGCATGTCAACCTGAAAACCCATTGAGTGACCCATGCCAACCTGAAAACCCATTGAGTAATCGAAACCCGACTTGAAATTTTTTTGTGTTCACAGGTTGGCGAGTTGACAGGCTACAGGTTAAACATCTTAACCCAAACATGCTTTTTTCAGGTTCGGTTCGAGTTGAATTTCGGTCATATTGGAAATTATCAGCACTATTAAATACCATTTCAATTTTATAGTTTGATATATAAAATAATTTATTTGAATAAAGATATTGTATAAAATGAAATAATTAGTGTAAGAAAATTATGGAGGTGATTTTTTTTTGAAAGAGAGTTAGAATTGAACTTTTTAGAATAGGAATATGCTAAAAAAATTCTCAAATTCTTCAATAACTTATTCGTTTATGGCATGATAAGTGTTAAGAAGTGTGACTCTTGATTGAAATGCACGATTATATGCTAAAATTATTTTATAATGCACATACAATGTGTATGCCTTTTGCGTTCACTCTTCTAACAACTATAAACTCGACTCATATTTTACTATCATGTTAACACCTATAAGTATCTAGAGAATAGCTAGATCAATCGGTTTAAGATTGTAGAACCAAATTAAACTTAACTGGTGATGTTAATCAACAATTTTGCCACACTTTATTCATGGAGCGAGTAATTAAGCATGAACATACTTATCGGGAGACATGCCATGATTAAGTGACTAGTATACTCAACGGAACTTTTGGTCCTCTTTGTACCCTTAACCGTCGACCATGTGTTTGTTATAACTCTGCAATAATATTAGCATGGGATGTTTTGTGTTGTACAAAAAGTAATAAGTTGTTAACACACAACCAATTTAGGTTTCTTAGTGAAATTTGAGCTAATTTTGGGCAACAACACCTAAGGGCGAAATTTGAATAAAATTTTTGAGGGCTTAAAATCATTTGACGTTTAAAATATATGTTCTATAGGTTATTTTATAAAGCTAGATGACTAAGATATACGATTTTCAATCAGTCACAAAGAATTTCAATCAACATCTACAAAAAAGAAAATAGTTACAAGTACATTATATAAATAAACTAAATAACTTATCAAATTACTCTTGCGTTTTGTGAAAGAAAAAAATAAATGTAGACTTTATCTTGTTGACATCTTTAACTATTTGTTACAAGAAAAAGCAACGAATGGTTGTATCTATTACCTTTAAATCAATTTTCATAATTTATGTTATGCAAATAATAGTTATTATCGTAATTTATAAGAATAAAAGTTGAAAAACATAATAGCTGAAAACTAGCGAGTGGTGATTGAAATATATGAACCCATGGTTATAATAACCAAGTTTTAAAAATTGGTTTTTGAAAATGACTAGTCGTTTGGCTGGTTTCGATTGAATCGGTCAGATAGGTTGTTGACTTTTGTTGAATTTTTTTTTTTTTTACTTTTTTCAAAATTGATTGAGAGTTAATATTTAGTTACACTTCATACTGATAGTAAATTTTACAAATTTGAAATTAAAATTTTATAATAGGTTATGAGCGGTCAAAGTGGGTTAAAAGTCACAATAAATGTAAATTGTTAAAATTGGAGGTCAAGGAAGTCGAATTTAAATTTTTTTTTAAACAAACCGCCTTCGGAAGTTTGCCAACAAATAGATCTCGATAATAATACACAAATTAAAAAAATAGAGACTTAATCGGAGTCACGATTGAAAAGATATTACATTTTAAAATTTACAAACAAAAAAAAGGTCAAATAGTTAAAACCGGTTCAACCTCGTCCAAAAAACTAATCCGATCGCCAATTATTGGCTTGGTCAACATCAGCTGAATACCAATTTATTTTGAACTGAAATTTTAAAAAAATTCAGTTCAACCGATCGAACTAATTTTCAAAACCTTGATGATAACTCCCCATAAATGTTATTAACCTCCCTCTAACCAACTTTGTTACGTGACATTTGATTTATTTATTTTAAAACTATTAAATATAGTATACTAACAATTAGATTTTAGAGGGCATGCAATCCCTCCCTGTCCTAGTAATGTTCCTCCCCAAACAGTACCCAAAATATAATTCGTACCAAGTAATGGCTAATTTTGTATAGCTAAATTTGTTCTTTTTACGACGACAATCACCAATTAGGTAAACATGACAAGATATAAATTAGCTAGTGTAAATTATATTTTTTTTCTTGTGATTTGGTCATTTTGAAAATATACATTCATTTATTACGGTGTTCGTCTAAGTAGTTTCGTTATTTCTCTAACTTCCTCTTTTTGCACTTGAACGGAACAAAAATATCCCCTATATTTACATTTTTAAATTTTGTTAATTCAGTTTTGAACTCAAACTAGTAAGAAAATGATGTTTTTCTTGTTATTTTGATTTTAATTTAAAATAGAATAAAAAATAAAAAAATGTTATTTGTAAAAATACAAAAAAATAATAAAGGCAGTGGTAATTTAGTCATTTTTCACGTCAAATGATGAAGTTGGAAAAAGTTGAAAACTTAAAATATGCAAAATGGTCAAACCACAAGAATGAAAAATGTAATTTACCCTAAAAATTATTAAAGAAATTGATATTTATCAGAGATATAATTCACAGAAGAATACAAGGTTTGTCCATAAAGCTACTCTATGAGCCAAGAAGTGAATATAACAAAAAAGAAAAAAGAAAAAAAACTCACATATTTGATGTTTTGTTGGTTAAATCTGTTACTTAATCATAAAATTACCATTAAATATATTCTTACCTAACTAGTCACTAGTTAACTAAAATATTTGGAGCGATATAATCCACCCATTACTCCACTCGCTTATTTTTTTTAATATAAAAAAATTATTGCTATTGTTATTGGCGGCTCTAACTAGTGAACCCGTGGCTAGGGGCTAGTGAGAAGATTAAAGACAAGTAAGTTAAAGGATCGGATTTGTCGTTTATCAAAAGTCGAGGGTTTCAAAGTGTAGAAATAGTGGACTAGATTACTATTTAAACACTCATATATACATACATATTTACGTAATAAGATTTACATAGACACTCACATTAAAAAGTGTCCATTAAAAATTTTAAAATGTACATTTAAAAAACCCCTAAAAAACCCTAAATTAAATTGGTAGGGCAGAGAAGGGGTCGTTTAGTCTCACGACCTTGATGAATAGAAATGAGAAGTCAACCAAATTCTCACTTTCCTCGCTTCCCACACGCCCTTTCTGCACTCTTACCGTCACGCCCTCACACGCCCCCACACACCCCTTCCCTCACCAAGTCACTCATTATTATTAGCCTCTAGTATAACAACAAATTTTAGGCTCAAAATTATTTCAATTTGGTAGTTTGTGATTTAACATAACAAACATTAGTTCAACGGTAAATGATACGTGATGTTAGCGTTACTTACGATTGTGTGATGTTAATGAAAATAAAAGGATCTAACTTTGTGCTCAAACTCTACATCACAATGTTGTCATTTTTACAAAGTATGTAAATACCATGGGTTTTGTAAAACAATCGAAATACCATGAATAAATAGACTAGTTGGAATAATAATGTCAAATTACTAGCCGACTCGATTTAGAAAAGTAACGTATAACACTTACTACTACCATAGAACCGTAGTGTCAGAGAAAATTATAAGATGTTAGCAATACTTAAATTCTACTAAAAACAATTAACTTCAATTATAAGAAGTATTATGTATATGTATTTATAGAGCTCGAATTCGCACAACAGTTATTAGGACATTACTAATAATAGTTTTGATATTCATTTCTTGTATATGGATAGGATATTAAACTGTTAATTAAACTGTTAATCTACAAATCAACTATCATATTTTATACTCTCTCCGTCCTATAATTATAGTTCATATTTTCTTTTTTGTTTGTCTTAATTTAATTGTCCACTTTCATAAATGAACAAGTATAATTAATTAAAACTAATTATCATCAAGATAGTCTAGTGGTTGGCGTCCTGATATTCTCACAAGAGGTCTCAAGTTTAAACCTCACTAGCTGCATATCTTGGGGTGGTCAAGGAAAGGGTCGGAAACGGTCACAGGAATACACTGGTTAGGCCGCGTACATTTGAGTAAAAAAAACTCGCCCTCCCCATATAACCTGAACAAGAAAAAGCTCATTTGTTTAACCCGTTTTATAATTAATTAAAAATATCATCTTACAAAAATGTATGTAAAAAGTATGTGTAAAACTATTATCTTACAAAAGAAGTAAAATTATAATAATTATATTTTCTTAAACTTGTATATTTTTTTTTATAAACAGTAATTTTGACATGAAAAGAGTAGAACTTATAAATTAACCATTGAATTTATAATCAAGTATCCTTCGGATATGATTATCAAAATGATAACTTGAAAGATTTCTAGTTTATATTAGCCATATTGTGTTTCACTGTTTCAAATCATATGGACTATGGAGTATATATTGTTCGTACAAACATATATACATATATTATACTTACCTATAAAATATATGATATATTCTCACTTAAAATTTAAAATTTCAAAAATAAAAATTTAGTTAAAATATATCATACTATAATTATGTTAATTTGTTTCTTCAAACTATTTGACTAAAAGCTTTTAAATTATCATGCACTCAAATATTTATTTAACATATGAATTTACTTATTTTTTTCACTTTACGAGAATTCGAGAATTGTTTAAAGAAATGAATGATGAAAACATATTATGATACCTACAATATATTAATTAGTTTTCATACGATACCTTCTATATGTAATAAATGTTTTGTATTTTAACTTTAGTATATTAAAGACAGATTTATTGCTCTTTCGCTTAAGATAAATATAAAGGAGATAACAATTTTTAAATTATCTATCAAAGTTTGAATTCTCAAATATTTTGTTACGACGATGCTATACCTTTCTAAAATTAACATGAAAAACAATGAATACACATGTCACTATTCGATTATTCGTATTGAGTTGCATCAACTCTACGTTCTTCAAAAAATGTTGTGTGACAGACAACTACCATGTTTTATATTTATTTTCGCTGAATTGCAAAGGTACCTTACTAATGTATATACATATAAATAAGGTTAGGTTCCTGTGAAACAAGATTTTAAAATAAAAACGGTGAAAACACTTACGATTTTATTCACAGTTTATTTTTAGTTATGAATCTTTATTTTTTACTTCACAAAAAATTTTACTTGTGAACTTTTATTATTTTTTGACTTCGCAAAAAATTTTAGTTGTTAATGTTTATTATTTATTTTGATTCACATAAATTTACAAATGAGTGAAACTTTATTTTTTTTGTTTCACAAATTTTTTTAATTATGAACATTTATTATTTTTTGGCTTCATAGAAAAATTTGAATGTGAACATTTATTATTTTTTGACTTCGGATAAATTTACAAAGGAGGGGATCTTTACTTTCGTTTTCACCCTTTTTATTTTATCATTGTGTTTCAGTAGATCCCAAACTCACACTCACACATACACACACACACACACATATATATATAGTTAGTTAATGTAAAACAGTCTTTAAGGCTTTAAGGTAAAACAAATAAGATACGATCCAGACCATTAGATACATCATACTTGGATCGTTTTTAATTTTCTAAACATCATTTGTTTTTTCCGTGCTAAACATATATATATATATATTAATATGTTTTATCAAGGTGATTATCAGTCGTTCTTAACATAGTCAGTTTTTCATCAAGGTGATTATTAGATTTAAATTATATGTGGAAAAATTGTTCATATATGAATGAAGTTAATCAAATGTGAACAAATATATAATGTAGTAGTTTTCACAACCTCTCAATTTTTATGTAAATCTCATCTGAACCTTCCCATATATATATATTGGATGGTACGAACGGAGTTCAAATTAGTACAAATTTTTTTGTGAGAACGAGGGAGTTAATAAGAGAGTTTTGTTTGGCAAAACTCAATTTTACCCCTACATTTTTTAAAATTGAATATCTCAAAAATAACTAGTCAAAAAATTTATAAAAAATACACTATAAAAATCAACATTTTTTTCTATTCGATTAGGTATCTCACATGATATACTTTCGCTGAACTTTATTTTCATTCTTTGATGGGTTTTGATAAAGGCTATCACGTGTGAAAGTTGCGTTTGTTGGTAGGTTTTGAAAATGACTATCACATGTGATACCTTTTTCAAAACACATCAAAAAATGAAAATAAAGTTAATCGAAAGTATATTATGTGAGATGTCTAATCGATTGAAAAAAATGCTAATTTTTATGGTACAATTTTTTGTAATTTTTTAACTAGTCGTTTTGAGATATTCAATTTTTAAAAATGCAAATGTTTTATTATCTTAATGAAAATAAATATGACAGATTCCTCAATTCTCACAAGATCTGAACTTCCTCTAGATACATATACATTTTTTTTATTTTAAGACACATTTTACGTACTTAGATTTAACATGTTTCAACAATTTACTATTTGTCTTCTAAGACACATTACGCATGTATATTAATTAAGGTAATTTAGACTGTTTATTAAATAAAAGGTAGCTAACATATACTGTATATATTTTTCTAAAAACAAGAGTAATTCAAGAAGAAAACAACAAAATCAAAATAAAGACACACATTGACACATAGGCTAAACACTTGCCTAGCTCCTTCTTCACCCATCCCCATCCCATCCCCTTTCCCCCTGAGCTGGAGCCAAGATTCCGTGTGTGTGTATCTAGCTGTTTAATGGTGCACCCTCCTCATCCTTACTTATATATACCTTCACTTGTTCCCCCTCCAACTTCTATCCAAACACCAATTACCTTAATTCACCAATTAACTAACAAACATCATGGAATTCATTACCATCTTTTTTTCTTTGTTTATTCTTCTTGTCACTATCTTTTTCTTCACTTCCTCCACCGTAAACGGCGGCCGGAAAAGCCTCCCGCTCCCTCCTGGCACACTCGGTTGGCCGTATATCGGCGAAACCTTTCAATTATACTCACAGAACCCAAATGTCTTTTTTGCTTCAAAAGTGAAAAAGTTAGTAACTTTCACTCTTTTAGACAATTTTAAACAATACCCAATTAATATCTTGATGAATTTTGTTTACTAATTCAATGAATTTTGGATTTTTATTTGCAGGTATGGTTCGATCTTTAAAACCCATGTGTTAGGTTGTCGGTGTGTGATGATTTCTAGCCCTGCTGCGGCTAAACTTGTGCTTGTAACTAAATCACATCTTTTCAAGCCCACATTTCCTGCTAGTAAAGAAAGAATGTTGGGTAAACAAGCTATTTTCTTCCATCAAGGTGATTATCATATGAAATTAAGACGTCTTGTACTTCGAGCATTTACACCAGAATCCATCAAAAACATCATACCGGATATCGAATCAATCTCTGTTGATTCTCTCAAGTCATGGGAAAACAGACTCATCAACACCTTTCAAGAAATGAAAACAGTAAGTAAAACAAAGAAAAAACCAGAAAACAGGGGACTCTGTTTTGCTCTGGTTTTGCCCTGTTTTTACTCTGTTTTGCCCTGTTTTCTAATGTTCTGATTGTTGTGTATGCAGTTTACATTCAATGTTGCCTTGCTATCCATATTTGGGAAAGATGAGGTGCTCTACAGAGAAGATCTCAAGAGATGTTATTACATTCTAGAAAAAGGATACAATTCGATGCCGATTAATCTTCCTGGAACGCTCTTTAACAAATCAATGAAAGCGAGAAAAGAATTAGCTCAGATCTTGGCCAAGATTCTAGCTTTAAGAAGGGAAACAAACAAAGAAAACCACAATGATTTATTAGCTTCATTTATGGAAGACAAAGAAGGTCTTTCAGATGAACAAATCGCGGATAACATTATCGGAGTCATTTTCGCAGCCCGGGACACCACTGCCAGTGTCATGACATGGATTGTTAAGTACTTGGCTGAAAACCCTTCTGTTCTTCAAGCTGTCACAGTAAGACATCTTGCCTTATTAACATTATAAAAAAGTTAAAAATTCCCATTTCATAATATTAATTAGTATTTAAATTAGCTTAATTGGTTATAAAAGCTTTACTAATTAAATGTTTGACTTTTTAGGAAGAACAAGAGGAGATAATGAAAGAGAAAGATCACAAGGGTTTGACTTGGGTAGATACCAAGAAAATGCCAATAACTTCAAGAGTGATTCAAGAGACCTTGAGAGTTGCTTCAATCTTATCTTTTACATTCAGAGAAGCTGTTGAAGATGTTGAATTTGAAGGTATTTTTTTATACAAAATTCATTGAATGTACATTAAGATTTAATCTTTTTAAATGTCTTTTTATTCTAAAGAGTACTTGAAAAATAATTTCTCAGGGTACCTTATTCCTAAAGGATGGAAGGTATTACCACTCTTCAGAAACATTCACCATAGTCCCGAAAATTTTACCGAGCCGGAGAAGTTCGACCCGTCGAGATTCGAGGTAAAAATGGGAAAATAATCTAACTTTAAATCATAAAAAAGCTATTACTTGACAGTGATTAAGATTAATTAAGTATTTTACTTTTATTAGTGTACAAACACATATATTATACAAAACGTTACTAAAATTCAATGTTTTGATATGATTTGGCAGGTGGCACCAAAGCCCAATACATTTATGCCATTTGGCAATGGGACCCACTCATGTCCAGGAAATGAGCTAGCAAAGTTGGAGATATTAGTGCTTATACATCATATGACCACAAAATACAGGTTGGTGAAATCTACCCACTGTTCAATATGATATAATAATAACAATAATTACCATTAAAAGACTTTAATTAAGGGGAAAACCGTAAAATAATTACTACTAAAGATGGATTTAAATAAGGAAACATAATTCAAGTGGATGCTAATAAAAAAGTTTGCTATTATTTGCAGGTGGTCAATGGTAGGCCCACAAAATGAAATCCATTACGCCCCATTTGCCCTTCCCCAAAATGGCTTACCCATTAGACTTTTTCCCAAGAAATTGTCATAAATATCCGAAAACGTTCGATAAAAAAATTGTAACGTTCAGGTGGCGAGCACGGTCCAACATGTGATAGGATGGTGATTGATCAGGGCCTCGAGGTTTAACAAGAAGACCAATCCAACAAAGTTCGCTTCTTCTAAATATATTTCAACGGTGGTCGACAATTATAGTCAAAAAAACGATAAAAGAATCATCATGGAAAGAAGGAAATCATGCGAAGCCATACAAGAAGACTCTAAAGGACACCAAATTGTACATAAAGAGTTTCCTTAACCAAACAAGACGAGAAAGAAAAAGATTCTTACTGATTTTGTAATAAATAGAAGGGGACCGCGATTGATTGTAGCATGTATAGGTCATAAGTTTTCTAACGTATTCACTACCAACTGCAGATATGTTACTGACTTCTAATTTCATGGTGTAAGTCCGCAAGGCATTATTAATAAAATTTTGTTGATTATTATTTAATTTCCGTGGATTTAAATTCAAATTTCTGCATGAGGAGAGATCATTGCGAGGAAATGTACTTAATAGTATATCATTAGTACTTTCCCCAAGACTTGTTTAAACTTAGTCCACTTATACTTATTCATTAGCATCAACTTTTAAGGTGAGATCAAAATAAATACAAGCATGTTTTTCTTTTCTTTTCTTTATAATTCTTACTTGCTCTTCCTTTCCTTTACTCACCCATGGGGTCCTAACCCATACGGCCATACCCACCGCAATAACTATAGAGTTCACTCATTATCGAGCAATAATCACCAAGTTAAAGATCACCTATCTACTTTACGGACCATTGCCATATATTGAGCATATACTAATTTATGTAGTTTTTTCACTCGATTAATATCTGATCTCCTACATCTTCTTCTTTCTTCACAATGCTTACGAGAAAATTTATCATCATAATGCGGCTCTCTACATGACTGTTTCAGAAGGGAGTTGATTAATCATCATAATACCAAACTTAAGTGTACACCACAATCATGTATACATATTAGGAATTTAGAGGCCCAAACCATAAACGTATAATCTCAATTATACCTACAAGCAATACACGGATCAAACTAATCTAGCAAACACGCAATAAACAAAGCAATCAAGATAATGAGAAACAATGAAGAGAAGGAATTAACGTGGTTATATGCAATCTACTCGATTTGTTTAATCCACGTTCAAAGTGAGAAGAAATCTTATAAAATTCGAATATGTTATGGTTACAAATACATAAGATATATATATAAATATGAAAGACAAATAGCAGAAAAAGATTTTTGGCCACCACAAAACTCACACCATGATAATTCTCGCCGCTTGTGAGAAGTATTTCTCACACCCCGAAAAATTTCCTCAAAAAAACTCAATCTTGTTCGGTAACATTCACATCTAAAGGTTGATATTCCTACTAGATGGGTTAAAGCTATTCCCATCAAGATTAATATCTTTGCTTGGAGAGTTCGATTGGACAAACTTCCTACACGGATGAATTTGTCCCTCAGAGGAGTAGAAATTACTTCTATTCTCTGTCCTTTATGTAGCGTATCAGTGGAGTCGGTTTCTCATATTTTCTTCTCGTGCTCCTTGGCTCGACAAATTAGGAGTAAATTATTACGTTGGTGGGAGCTCGCTGATCCTGACATTCATTCTTATGAGGAATGGTTTTGTTGGTTTAATAATCTTCAGATGTCTAAGGGTTTAAAGGAAGTCTTTGAAGGCGTCTGCTATGTTATGTGGTGGCTTTTGTGACGTTTCAGAAATCTCTTCATTTTTGACAAAAAGCTTCCTCGAAAGGAACTTCTTTTTGACGTCTTAGTTCAATTATCTTTCACTTGGTGTTCTAATCGTTGTAAATCTAAATTTAATTGGAATACTTGGATGCAGCAACCAAGTAATATCATTTTGTAATTTCTTCTAGCTCCTTGTTAGTTTTTTTTATAATATAGCCGTTTAGAAAAAAAACCTTCGCATCCAAACAATATTATATATATATATGATGTTGTACCTGGTTCCTAATTCACGTGATGTTATGGTGTGCAAAATCACTTCCTATTTCAGAAACACATAGTTATGTTTATCATTTTCTTATTCGGATATATTTTATAATATATTTGCATAACCATGTATTTGGTGTGAAAGTTGGCTTTATGTTTATAAATCTAGTCAATATTGGGGTAATAGCGTATGGCACCAATTAGTTGTTCAGGTCTCAAGACCTGTTAAGTCTTAGACTTATTGGTTGATATTTAGTTAAGTTTCCAGCTAATATACAAGTAAAATACCATAATCAATAATCTAACCTTCTTGCTTTCTTTTGGACACATGTGACTATTTAATAGGCATTGTTTTAAACTCATTTTTGTAACACGTAAAATGGGTTTGACATTGGCATTATAACAAACCTCCCTACTGCATCGTTTTTAAATTGCAAGAAAATGACAATTGTGAGATGGATAAAATGAACATCTTTTAAAAAACAGTGTTTCTCTATCGATGATGATGCCATTATGATCATTACCTTATATACGTACTCGATTTAATACTTTATTAAATCAAGTCAATATCTTATTTAGTTATTTACTTTATTCAATGTATAAAAATCTTTATTTTTAAGTGATTGTCAACTACTACTACTATATACAATGATCCATTTGTATTATTGTATGTATCATGACATCCCCATCTTAGTCAAGTACAAATTGGCATCATATCATATATATATATATATATATATATGCATTTGACTTTGTATTAAAGTGGATATTCAAATTTGGTTGACAATTTAATTAGGACCATTCTAAAATTAACGTTGAATTCAAACAACTCGTTAATAAGATTACACTTGGCATGCAATTATATCAAATTCCTACCGAATATATAATGTGCCTGATTGATATATTGAGTGGTCCTCTAGAAATCTGAATGTGCATCATAATTATAGGAGTTGGAAGTTGAAATTGAAGCAACCTATAAAAACAAAATGCAACTTTTAGGTCTTAATTATTACAGTATTAGTGTATGATTATTAAATTTATTTTCCAATATTGATTGATTAACACAAAATGGTTTCTTATATATGGTTAAATTTTCATCTTATAACTCATTATTTGATAATTATGATGTATAACTAATTAATTAATAGTTAAAACGTGTTTTTTGTAATACCGCTGACATTTTAAACGTATGTATAAAAAATATGTCTTCACAATTATAGTTTAGTATTGAGGAACATACAACACATTAAAGTGTAAGCCTAAGGTTCGATCAAGACCATATCTTGCCTTTATGTGATTTGTGTGGTTTACCTACTTCGAGTGGCTAATACACCGCTTAACAAACAGAAATATACTATAGTTTTAGGGTGGTGATGAATACAATAAAGAAATTGATTCATATATCACATTGTACAATTGTGCTCATGGTACAAATATCAATTTTGGTGTATTTACCATCTCACATATTTTTAAAAGAAGATAAGGTATTTCTTCTATTTGTAAATACTTTTAAACAAACAATGATACAACTTTACATCGAAATGACATAATTTGAGTTTAAAAATAAAGATAAATATATAACTCGACTATATATATATTGGGTAAATAAGGAATACCTCATGAGCTTCATTAATAATAAAAAGATACATTAAGCAAAACATGAAAAAATCGACTCAAGGACATCCTTGAGGCCGACATAAAACGAACCACAAATTATCAAATTTTAGAGATGCACATTAAACTTATCGAAACAAACCAACTACGCAACCATACACTAAAACATCAGGAAGTATATCTTGGAATCTTTCACATATCCTCCATATAAGCAATTTTGTGAACTTTCTTGTGTGATTCTAATATCGCTCAACATAAACAACATTTAGCATGTGTTTACGCATGTTTAATCACATTAAGTTCCATCTAGGTCAACTCCCACTTGGGTTTACTTTTCTCCTCTTGTCATAACAATATAATGGAAATGGATATTAAATATGGTTGACATTTTTATAAAAATATTTAAAATATCTATATGAAATTGAGCATTCAATAAAAAGCTTACACATGTCATGTCTTGACGTAAGATTTAAAGGAAAAAATATTATACTTATATGCTTGATTGTTTAATGAATTATTAGTAAATGTATTGATATGAATAGATATAAAAAAGATATAAAAGTCTACCTTTCTTATTACGAATTGAATATCTGGGTTACATATTCCACTCAATCCTTATAAATAAACACAAAATACTCGTAATACACTAATGAAGTCGTGGTCAACAAATCTACTTGAAACTTTTCGACTAAACTTATAAAGGAAATTAATTAGTATGTGAAAATGAATAGATGAATATACAAGGAACTAGTAAATTACTCGCATTTTAAATAAAAATTTTAAGAATTAATGAAAATAATGTATATTACGGTTGAAAAGTTAATGTGAATAACTTTTATAACTCGTAATATTCTTTTTAAACATTCAATCGTATGTTTTTTTTAATCATATACAACCATATGTTTTTGATGCTTTACTCGAATAATTGGGTAGTACACATGACTATGCCATATGTTTTTTACTTTTCCCTATTGTAAAATTAAATGTGTTCAGATAACATTTTTTTTAATAATAATTGTAAGATTTTTATTATTTGACTTGTTCTGATTCTAAGAATGATGGTTGTCATCCATGTTGATGAGTACCAATCTACCTTAATACTATAAATTAAATGATACGATTTTTAATTAAATAAGTCAGTAAATAGATTTTTATATAATGCAAGTAAAATAAAAGGGTAATATGATCATTTTGAATCTTAAAGTAATAGGTTTTAAGCCAAGAGATAAAAAAAAAAGTTATAGATTTTAGATCACAAATACATATGACATTTGATGTGACCTTAAATTTGTGGTGAAAATATCCTTACACATGAAAAGCAAAAGAAAAAACAATTCAATCCTATCCAGAATTTTGTCAAGAATGGATATTGTCTCCATGTCCAAATGCATTCAAAATATGAGTCACTTTCCATATATGAAATGACGGAAAGTCCATTTAACGAATTAACTGAAGCTTACCATTGTTTTTATTTGATGTATGTAACAGATGCTTTGCTTATAGTACTATTTTCTTTTCTCTAGTTTTGATGATCAAATGTATGTATTTAACTGGTGTCTTGTGTTAGCATTTGGACATTTGGTATGTTTTTCCTAATTAAGAGAACTAGAAAGCTAACAATTGCAATCAACAAGTGGATTATTAATCAGGTGCGGAGTCATCTATTACAGTCCATTTGACATATGAAGTGTAATTACTTTTTAAAAAATTAACTTTTCTATTAATGTACGAGTCTAAATAACTTTTGCTACATATTTTGGATTTGCCACTGGGATTAATGCTTTTAATCTAATACCGGTATCATTTTATATTTTTTGTCAACTATTAGCAACGTACGTAATGACCTTTTGCATAATTTGTTTTGAATGTTTTCTTTTTGCCTAATTACTTTGTATAATTTCTATATAGGTTCTAAGCATTAATCTTACTTATTTAAAATCGATACCTTCACAAAGCCTAAATAAAGCACACTAGTGGATAAATGTGTTTCTGTTTCTTTCCAACGTAATTAAAAGGGTTATTATTATTATTATTATTATTATTACTGTTACTATTACTACTATTATTATTTTATTATTATTATTATTTGACAAAAGAAATTTGGCACATTGGCAATTATTACTTAATACGTGTTGGTGTACATGGTTATTTAGCATGTTCACGTAAATGTTTCATATTGGTTTGACTGCTTAAGCTATTAATATTTATACACTTGTGCTCTCTCATTCAATTCTCTCTTGCTGCGTAATATATATATATATTATAGAAAATGATCTGTAGAGAAATTTCAAATTTTTAAAAAAAAGGAAAGCTAAATTTTAGCATTTGATCTTTTTATAAATATATATTTTTAACATTCATTTGTGATGAATGTTAAATTTTAAAATTATTTGTGATATATCTTTTTAATTTTAATTCAACATCTGGAGAGCAATATTTAGTTCTGATCGGTTAATTAATTTTTAATTTTGAAAAGTAATAAAATTATAATGTTTTTAATATGTTTAATTAATAATAATAATAATAATGAATAAATAAATAATTTGTCTAAACAATTTTTTATTGTTGATAATTATAGGAAGAAAATGAATACATAAAATATCAACGTATGATGGGACAATTAATCAAGCTATATCCAAAAGTTTAAATCCGAGGCTTACATGTGCCTCAAAATTCAAAAAAAGATGGCTACAAATGAATTGTCTCCGTGTCCAAATACATTCATATCATGATATTTTGTTTGAGCCAATATCATGATCACCATCACCAAAAGTTGTAGCTCTATGAGTCACCTTCCAAATAAATGATTGAAAATTGATATCTCAACAAAGATTAAATCGTGTTTTGACTTATGTTTAACTTTTGACCAAAAACCCGTATTCTTTTTCTTCTTGATATGTATGTACTTGTTGTGTTCATTTATTGAATTCAAGTATATCAATATAATATATATATATATATATATATCATAATCAATGGTAAGTAAGAAAAGAATAACTGTGTGACAATGATTTAGTATTCCCAAACAGTTAAACTTTAATTTGTCAAAGATAAAATCGTGGTTCATTGTTTTATTCAACATTTCGTAGCTTGTGTTTTTGAATATTGATTCTCACAAGAGAATTGTGAGTATGGTGATAAGATACTTTATCATGTTTGTATTGATTAAATATGTTGTACATGTGCTAGGAATTCGTATGTGAGTTGGTCTCTTAATTCAAATATATATATAATGTATAAAGACAATTCGTGTAATAAACATTTGACACCTAACCTCTAGGAAATCATACCATTGACTTCTAGATTATCAAAAGAAAACAAAATCTTATGTTTAATTTCATTTTGATCAAACATATTTTCTAGATCGAGTTGTAATCGTCATCAAATGTGATTCGGTAATTGGACGTCTGATTATTTTATTAGAGACCCCGTACTTGAAACTTTCTGTATAAGATTTTGAGTTGGTGGCTAGGAAAAGATCATAAAAGATCATAGCCAGTCAAATCTATTTGAGTAAAGAAAAAAAAAGATATCCCCCGGCAATAACTCAACATGAAAAAAATCTCTTTCGTTTACCTATTTTCATTTGTCGACGTGTCCATGATCTTATGTCGTAATTACTTACGTATATCATAACTTGAACTTATAACTTTTTCTTTTCAAACGTTGCATGGTATATAAGATAATGTAACTAATAAGAGTTCAGCACGTACTTCAACAAAGGTCGAAGTGTTCATATGATATATGTAGGTGTTTGAATATCATGTAAACGGTTTCAACATGTGGCGATTTGTAACATAATTTGTGGTCATATATACGTTTCTAGTACACATGACAACTTTGAGTTATTAACATATTCAAGAAAACGATGTCTATAATCCTGACTCATGTTGCTATCCATTGTTTTTTTTTTTAACGGCAAAAGAATTGTATTAGGCAAAAACACTCTAGAAATTAGAGCAAATTACAAAGGAATCATCGAAGGATTTTGCATCCAAATATCTCTAGAAAATTTCCTATTACAACGATGTTGCTATCCATTGTTATCTGATCCTCACTTCATCCACCACAAACACAAAAACAAATACTCTCGCGTCCCAAGATAAATGTTCTTATTTCTAACGAGACACTTATTTTGAAATGGAGGTAGTACCAACTAACACAATGTAAATATGTCCGCACATGACTATGTGGGTTCTTAGAATTGACGTATAACTTTTCAAACACGATGGTAAATAAGATTATTTTAACCATGGTGTCCACCCTTTTGGTTTGTAAGTAAACTTATATGATGTGTTATTGTACATAGTACGAGGGATATGTTGTAGGTTTGTCGCTCTATAAGGGGAAAAAAAAGTTATTTGACAAATATTCAATAATCTTTTTTAAAGAAAAACTGAAGGTTATACAAAAGCTTCACGAAACAATTGAAACAAATTTATTAATTTTATATCTCCAATGATTAACGTTTGGGTAGAGAAATGGACACTAATAGCTGATGAGTTCATCCATGATTTCAATATGAATGCTTCTTCACAGTTGTTTAATGATACCAGGTAAACTGGAATACATCTCCATTAGCTTATTACTATTCTATTTTTATGCCTTCGTGGGGGACATAATTTTTGTAAGATAAAAATAATAGAATTCTATATTGTTTACAATGTTGTATTTGAGAGTTATGATTATGATATTCGTTTGATTACAGATTCAAAGATCATATATGTTTATACATCAAATTTTGCATAAAATAAATATAGACGATACTTTGTACGGTATATAAATAAATAAATTGTGTATGTATCATCTATAGACAGGAATTGTAGTTTGAAATGACACATAATTCGACTTGAGTAACATAGATTTATTCAGAGTGTTTGATGTATCATATGTATGTTTCCACAGAATATAAACAAGCCTCAAAATATTAAAATACAGAGGAAGAAAAGGTACACATATTCCCTCAGGTTACACATATACAAAAACTGAGACTAAAAAATGAGGGGAAAAAAAGGAACTAACCTGAATTAGACAAATACTTTTCAATATAATTTCTTATGATTTTCTACCCGAAAAAAAAAAAAAAAAACGTATTGTTTCTAAGAGCCGAAAGTTGTTTTCAACTTATCCATCTTAAATGAGTATGCAATTAGCCAAGCAAATCCTTGAATAAGTTAGTATTTTGGCTTGTTGGGGTCACACCCACTTGCCTAACGAGTGCATCCTTGCCCAAAGCATCTTTAACATTCGGACCCTTGGTTGGCACAGCTTGGTTACTCGTGTTAACTGACTCATGACTCTGACTTTGACCACTTGTAGAAGCATCTGAATAATTAGACACGAGATCTGGACCTTTAGAGACAGTAGTAGCAACATTACCATCTTGGGCTGAACCCAAAAGACCTTCCAGTTGTAACCCAAAAGACCTTCCACTTGCACCCCCACTTGGTTCACCAAGATCGAGCAAGTTGGGAAGTGGTTGAACCACTTGAGCTGTTTGGTTTACTGTATGACGGGTTACATTTGAACCCTTACCCTGGCCCGCAACACCAGCACTAGATTGTTTCTTTTCAGATCTTGAACTAGTACCCCCAAATAGTGAAGCTGCGAGTTTTTGTTTTTCTTCAGAGATATCAACTTCGGGCTGCCTTCTTGAAGAATCAATTGATTTGGTTTTTGCGAGACCATTAAACGTGGTCCTAGAATAATCTGAATCTGAGGTTGATGTGGCAGCGGATGAGTTATTGGGCAGGCACCACTTCTTTTAGACCCCATCGAGTTCGGTTGAGCCTGTACCAGATAAACATCCGACAGATGGGCTACAATGGACCTCATTTGAATAAGATAATTCTGGTACAGGTACAAGCTCGGTAGAAGAAGCTAATCTTGGGGGCACTCTAGGAATTACGGGTTTTGGAACCTCGTAAGCCTCAAATCTGAGAGAATGTGCAGTAGCATCATGGTGTTCATGGTTTTTAAAGCTACTGGAATTTAGAGTTCCAGATCATTCCTGCTCAGGGATATAGGGTTGAGCCCCCTCTTGTAAGGATCTTCTAACATAATTGTTAAGAAATGATACGCTCTTATCAATCTGCATGGGGACAAACACAAAATTTTCAAGATTCTAAGAGGTAAGTACACAGCACAATCCAAATTAACAATTTGTAGGCACAGAAGATCACCTCAATGTCTTCAAAGCTCGCATCTAAAGGCATAATATTTTGTGTTGCGTTGGCATCTAGGCGGAAAATAGCCTGAAGTTCATATGCACGTTGCTGGAGATCAGTTGAGTGAGATGCAGCCAACGATTCTATTAAAGACTCGCACTGCAACAAGAATAGAAACTTCAGAATTTCAATATGCCAGTAAGCCACAAAGTTATATCTGGTGAATAAATAGTTCATTATCAATCTTCCTGATTTGAAATTTGTGGAACTGCATATAATATTATATCGAGTGTTGGCAGTGATATGGAAGATGGCTTTACCTACCTCCAGTAGCATATCCAATTTTCTTCCAGCTGCCTTTTCAAATGAATGTAATTTTAGCATTGCAGTCACTGCATATGCCTTGCAAAAAAATAGAAATAAAGCAGACCGGAGATTAAACAAGCTCACAACAAAAATCTTGCCACTGATGTAGGATGCGAATATTTGCCATCTGCAGTTCCCTATTCCCCCAAAACCCAACATATCACCTGCTTACAACAATAAAACAGCATCATGCCTACATATACAAAGGCCATCATATGACAATTCGGAGGAAACCAACATCAGACAACTTACCTGAAGAAACATAGATGGGAGTTTAGGCTCTCCCATTATTCGAATGTACGATTCCACCTACCCCAACAAGACAACCAAATTAGTAGCAAAACACAAAGCCCAAAGAAGTATAAAATAAATAATTTTAAAGCAGTTCTGTATCATGGTAATGACATGTAATTATCCTATTTGCTACTTACTAACAATGAGTATATGAAGTGTCAAGTGATCCAAGAATTACATACAGCAGAAGGTCTCAGCTGACTATCTGCTGTATCATCATCCTCTCCAAATCCCTCAGCGATCAAGCACACCAAGTTATGTGCCACCTTAGGGTTCACTAAGTCCCCAGCTTGTTGGAAAACTCTATTCATAGTCTGCATTATGAAACAAATATTATGAATAAAACTTGGAAAAAGTTCCACGTTTGTATCTGATGATTATTGATTACTTTTATCAGCTAAAAAGTCCTCCAAGGACCAATTTAGTTTGTGGTATTGCAAACAAGGTAACAAAAGTGTGACTACAGATGGTTCCTGTAACGCTCACTAATTTGTCTCCTCAATCAACGACCATGACGTATAAGAAAGCAAATTCCAGCTGAACATGAAACATATATCTAATCTAACTAATTGATAAACCAATCCACATCTTTCGTGAATACAACTCATCCTCTCATCCCCAATAATCACACATGCCTATATAGTTTATTTCACTTAAGGTGTGTATAAGTGAAGATCATTAAAGTCTGACCACGGGAAGTCAATCACATTCTCAAACACGAATATCATATCCATTATTCACTACAATGCAGGCCAAATTCTATAATTACACATATTAATATGAAGTAACATACATGTAAGTGATGTACCAATCCTAAAAATCACTAACCTTACGAAAAATCTGACACAAGATGAGTCACAGAAGCCGGATTCAACGCCTCTTTTGAATGCCCAAAGCCCCTAACAACTCAACCACCTGCTGAATAACAGCAGGTATAGGTCTCCTCGTTGATCAACTTACAACCCGCATTCAACGCAGGACACACAACCAAATAATTATCAGACTTTAAATCCTTTTGAATCGTATCCACAATCAATATAATCAAATCATGATCCTCATTTAGAAACAACGTTACAGCTAGAAAACCAGTTCGTATCATAAATATCAAATCATCATGAGCCATTTAACAGCATGAATGTATCCAAATGTAGCATTTTGCCCTCAGATTTCAATATATACAAGACGTATTATATACTCTTTTATTTTTCGTTTAGGTATATCAGGTTCTGTATTCGACGTTTTAGGGTTTCAATTTCACGAAGAACGATACGGTCTTCTTCTGCTTTTGATCGAGATTCACGAATTGATTTAATTAAGTCTAGAAACTCCCTTCCTATCGTTTTTAACTGTTCCAGGTTTTCAGTTACAGCATTGTGTTGTACAGATTTTTTGTGTATGAATTCTGTAATTGGAGTTATTTAGAGTTGATGATTGGGATGATTTGATGAAGAAGACGAATGTGGTTGGAAGATGACGAAAGAGATGGTTATCAAATGAACACGTGGAATGCACGTGGTAACTATATTCTGAGTTCTTGCTTTGAAAAGGTTTTTATTGCATGATTTACCAGAAAAGAAAAAAAAAAGAATTACTATTTATCAAGGTTTTCGAATTTGACTCGGTTCACGGGCACTAGCGAAACTACTTATGCAGCAGGGGTAGTAAGTGTTACTGGTCAAAAAAATTTGCATAGTGTAAAATTTTCAAAAATAAAATTATTTTTGTAGAAATGCAACTAGTGAATTTGTTACGTGTTACTAGTCAAATTCCTCAAGTGCAACTAGTTACTTAAAAAATAACAAATGAAAGTATGTTTCTTTTAACTACAAAAAGAATAGCCCAATAAACGTAGCTAAAAGGTCTTTTAATAACCGATATTTAATTAAAATAAAGAGGCTTTAAGCCCACTATTTTATGAAAATTAAAACCTAATATGGGTGTACGGTTAAATCAAAAAGCATGATGGTGTTGTGAACTTTTTTGATATGCTAGCGACGGTCACGAATGTGGTTTGTGCTTCTTGCAAACAAAAAGACATACTTTCACCCATGTTCAAGATATATTGCAAGCATCTTCATTCGTAAAAGGAACTAAACAAGCGTTGCAAGAGTTTAGAAAAACGGGGTTTACATCATTTTTGAAGAAAGTATGTTCTTTTTGTCAAAAATTATGATCTTCCGATGATGGAAATGACAGATATGCATGTTGCTCTAAGAAATCGAAGGACCAAAATCACTAATCAGTATCATTTTGAGGTTGAGATTATCAACACGGTATTTGTGCAAATTGAAGAATATGGTGATTGTTTTAATAAGGTAAATACTAAATTTCTTGAAAATATAATGGTTTTAAGTCCATGTGATATATTCTCTAACTTTGACGCATCAAAGTTAGTAAATCTTAGCGAGATGTATCCAAATGATTTTAATATTGATGATAGGTTATCTCTCATGTCTCAAGCTAATGTTTGTTATTAGATTATGATTAGTAGTGACGGGTTTGCTAACTTGAATAATATAGCTAACATTGCTCGTTTGATGGTGGAAACAAAACTGTATCTTTATTTTCATCTGGTCTATCGTTTGCTGAAATTAGTTTTTGTTTTGCATGTTGCAACTATGACTATTGAAATATGTTTTTTCTAAAATGAAGCTTGTGAAGACACATTTGTGGAATCGAATGGAAGATAATTATTTGAATAATGCTTTGGTTTGTTCTACACAGAAAGAAGCACTTGAAAACGTTACGATTGAAGTTATAATTGATCGTTTCCAAGGTCTAGGTGAACGTCGATGACAACTATAAGGTGTAATATATTAGTTCGCAACATTTTCATTGTAATCTTACTTTTAGTTAAAATCGTACTTTTTTATGTCATATATTTTGTTGAAATCGTACGATCATAATTGTTTATGTTTTATTTAAATCTTATGGAAAAAATTTTGTGCTACCACTAAAATTTCATCCTAGTTACGTTCCTGTCCACCGGATCAGTTGAACTGCAATTCGAATAGTGAGACAGGTCGAAATATATTGGGTCAACTATAATTTCTAACCTATACAAAATCAAAATCAAAACTTGTTAAACTTCTCTTCTTTCTTCATTGTTGATGTTTAGTGTAAAGTGTCATTTTCAATGAAATATTTCATCAATAGATATATATGTCGATAAAGTTACTTAATTAACCATTTCCTTAGAAAGATATTTATATACTTTGTTTAAATTGTAGGAATAGAACGTAAAGTTATCAACTTTTTGAAAATGGGTCACAAAACGGGTTGACCAGGAACCGATCAGTATGCTGAGTTATTTTAAAATTGGGTTTTAAGACCTTGCTATTTATCATACGACTAACAAAAGGATAAATTCCGTCAAGAAACCGCCGACTATTAAGAAATAGCAAACAATCATACTCAAATTTTTAAATTTTATCAATAAAATTAAAAATTTTTAAGTATCAATAACAACCACCCGTAAAAATTAATTTGTTAAATGTAGCGACTACGAATATCAAATTATAAAAATAAAATAAAAAATAAAATCGCCTTTTAAAATCGTAATTGCATGAGATGGGCCGCAGTTTAAATTTCGAATCAGTTTCTTGGGCTGGCACTTGGATCATGGAGTTTTGGGCCACAAAGTTTAGGTTGACGGGTCAATGAAATAGACATGAATTTGTTAACTTTATGTATCTTTCATCTACAAATTTAAAATTTTAACAGTTCAATGCTTCAATTACTTGCAACTGTACAATTTTTACCAAGTACCTATTTTCTTCATCTATATAAATAACTATTAATATCTTCGATCATAAATCTTAAACTTAATTTAAACTCTTGTAAAGCATTTTAACCGACTTCGTTAATACTACTTAAAAGTATAAAAATCAATATTTATGTTTATATTTATATCACTAACTACATAATTATATAAACTAATAAAAATAAATCCATTTATATTTCGATCACTAATTACATAATTATATAAACTAATAAAAATATATTAATTTATATCTCTATCACTAATTATATAATTATAAACACTACATATTATATTTATATTTATTATACATTTAAAAATTACTAACACATAAAATCTAATTTGATCAATTAAATGATTTATTCACAATATGTATACATATATATACTAAAGTGTTTGTGCATATATAAGAATTTTAAATTTAAATAATAAAAAACTTGTCATTCTATCATCGTTATTCATAATTATTTTGATAATATAAAGTATAAATGAAATTTAAATATTTAAAAAAGTAAAAAATAATAACAATTTAAATTAACACAACTCATTGCTTTACCAATTATCATTATTAATATAATATCAAAGAATTTTTGTTTACTGCGACTTTATTGCGCGAATCCCTAACTACTATGCATACAAATCACGTTCAAAATGCACAATCAATATGATCATTTAAATAAAGATCACGTATCCTTGGAAATGCGAGTCTCATGTGTATATCTCGTTGTATCGAATAACTGGTCGAAGATACTGTTATTTATATAACTTTGTAAAAAGTTTTGTGAAAGAAAATAACCTATATATGCAAAGAGAAACAATACATCCACAAAAAATCATAAATAATTATCAACAAAATATTATGGTCCAATAAAATGAAGCAAGATAACTAAAAGAGAGAAACAACAAATAAATTTGATTGGTACAAGTAGGCCTGTAATCGAACCTAACAAACACAAACAAAGCATGTTGGTGTTCGTTCATTAAAATTTTATCGAACAAACAAACTAACACAAACGGATAAACAAACAATATTTCTTGTTCATATTCGTTCACTGAAAAAATATATTTGTTCACGTACACAAACGAACGAATATATAGAATAATCATTCTTTAGTTAATATGTTAGAAAATAAAATGAGCACAAACAAACACAAATAAGCTTCTATATATATATATATATGTAATTCAAACTTTAAACATAATAATACATATTTAATATTACAAAATGATCAAAATATGATGGTTAAGTTTGACAAATAAACAAATTTTATAAAACATGAATATATTCTAAGGTTTAATAATTAATATTATTATATTTAAATTTAGACTAAATAAAATAATTAAGTAAATTTACATAAATATAATTAACTTATTACTAAACAAACATAAATAAATGAACATAAAAGAAAGCTAACGAATGTATTACCAAAGGTAAACGAATGAATAAAATATTTGTTCATCTTCATTCGTGTAATTATATGAAGAAATTTTCACGTGCGTTCGTATAATTGAGAGAATAAATTCGCTGAACGTTTATTCGCTTGTAAGCCTAGGTACATGTCATGTGCCAGTGTGCCACGTAATTGTGTGAATATCTTTTTGTAAATTCTTTATGGATGTAACGTTCCTATATGCAAATGGGGTTTTCATAATGATGTTTTCGAACTAACATTTTATATGGTAGTCGCTATCACTTCACTATATCACTATAAAGGAATAAAGGACAGTCTAGTCGATATTGTACGTTTGTATTCTTTTCGTTTCTTTTTTGTTGTTATTTTCCAAGAGCATTGTTTTGTCTAATTCTTCCTTTTTCCCTTTTATCTTTCTTTTCCCTACCCTTCTTCTATTTCTAATAATCTGTCGCTTTTCTTTCTTTGCAAAATTTTTGACTGATAGACTAATTCACGAGATCGGATTCCACCGTCTACAAACTCAGAACCATTGATTTGGAGCGGAGTAGCTAGTGTACGAATATTCAAAGTTAATCTCTCAATCTTGAACTTTATGTTATATACCTTTTACTACCATTTAGAAACATCGTCGGGTATTATATATTAATAACGGCAAAAGATTTGTCTTTTAATAAAACCCAATAGTCCGTACAACTTATGGGCGGAAGTTATATATTATTGTGATATTGTCATATCTCTAGTGCAAAGGAAAAAGTACACAAGATTAACAAACTAGTATAAAAAGGATTAAAGAGGTATGCTCAAAGATGACTAAATGACTAAGATTGTTATTGGACAAAAAGAATTATATAAAAAATAAAAAATTACATGTTGATTGGTGCTAATGGTAGGGCTTGGGGTTTGTACATGTGAATGGGTTCCATTTTTGGCATAGAAATGTTTGTTGACTCATTTCAACTAGGAACTTGCCAATTTAGTCCCTAGCCACCCACTTATTGTTGGTCACCAATCGTTTTCATTGCAAATCAGATGGAACAACTAGCTTTGCATTTTAATTTTCCACTTTGCTTGTTTTCAAAGATTTTGATGCTTCTAATGAGAGCTTTATAAAGAGCAATTAATAAATGGTCTTATATGTATAATATGAAATAACACCTAAAGTAAACAAGTTGGAATTTCCAAAGCTAAAGTGGTATTCACAAAATTTTCACTGGTAACGAGTTAAAATAAAAAAGAAAAGTCGAAAACCATATATTGATTGATAGCCTAAAAATCGACATATAAACAAACCACGCTACCATAACATCCTTCATTAAAACGTCTGTTTATAAAAAAATGTTCCATGTGTTGCAGCTCGCGGACTCGATAAATCATTTTGAATAAAAACTTATGTATGATGATGTTTGGATGGTTTTCCCACACGCTTCATGAACGTTTCTACAAGCTAAAATATATAAAACAACTCATAAATTAAACCTCGTAAATTTGGTTAAACTCTTAAAGCTTTCATACCAGCTTATAAATAATAACCAAATACAAAACGCATATCGCATACGCTCACATCAATCTCTTACACCACCATAAGTGTAAGTGTGTAACCTCTCACTATATTACCATATCCCATTTGCAGGGTACAAGGCTACTTTCATTAAATAATGTTATAGTATTTGTCATAATTTTTGAAATGGGTTGAATTCTATTGATCAATGATCAAGTATATCTCATCTTGAGTGTAAAATAATGATCAGTTTATAGGTTATTATTTCTTGACAATTCGATGTACATATAAACTCATTTCGAGATTAACTCAATCGAGGGTGGTCAAGAGATCAATTATCAAAATCACAAAGTGAGACAATTTTGAGAGTAGCTGGTGCTTGAATGTGTATGAGGGCAATCAATAGTTTATACATTGAAACCCTACATGTTAGAAGGTTCTAGAAGGATGTCAATTAAGGTGTGAGAATATAGACATTTTCTGAGATCCGTCTGACATAGACCAATCAGATGGGCCAACCAAGTTAGTTGGATGGCCATGCAAATAACAACCTGCATGAATTTTCCCTCTAGTACTATATCATCATATGTTGTTGAGAGATCATGCAAAGTGTGTGTTAGTTGAACTCAGAAATAATGACCTATGTGTAACATCCTCTCCTGCGGTCTGGTAATTTCTATTATTTTAATCGATTATCTAAATGTTTTAGAAATTATTTAATATTATGTGTTTCATTGTGAAACGTAGATAAATAATTCCTTTGACTTATTGTGACTAGTGAAATATTAGTCGTTTTAAATTATTATAGATGACGGTAAAATAAAATAATATTTCTCGCAAATGGTATTTAAGTTCCAGACAAAAGATTTAGGACGGGTATAAAATTATACCATTTATTTATAAACCGACTTTGCAAACCGACTTTGGATTCGTATATAAGCTCTCATATTTTCTTTTTGATTTCATTTGGTAAGATTTCAAATTCAAAGGAAACCTTAGCAAAATTTGATTCATGCTTGTGTTTCTGTAAATTCGAATTCATAGCATCATAACCATCATCATCCATATCCTAATCTTCATCAGATTAGCAATCCCTTTCATTTTCAAAAAGAAAAGAAAAGAAAAGTAAGTTTAATTTGAGTGGGTAAATCAAATTGAAGCTTGATATATTGTTATTAGGTGTTGTTTGATGTTACTTGAAGTATTAGAAACCATAGAATTGAGTTTTCTGAAGTTTTGGTGAGTTTTGATTTGAAAAACTCGTTTCTGCAGCGAAAGTCGCAGTTTTCAGTTCGTCCTGCGAATTGAGTTGACTTGCGAAGCGAGTTGACTCGCGGTGCGAGTTGACTTGCGAGTTGAGTTGGCTTGCGAGTTGACTTGCGAGTTGAGTTGGCTTGCGAGTTGACTTGCAAGTTGACCTGCGAGCCGAGTTGACTTGCGAGTTGAGTTGACTTAGTTGACTTGCGGTGCTAGTTGACTTGCGAGTTGACTTGCAAATTTTGAAAATGTGTAAAGTGTTTTTGAGACGCGGTTTTGTAAAAATCTCACTAACTCGGATTTAGTTGAAAATTGCATGGTCACTTGGAAACGACCTAGTAATCAAGACTATATATTATAGCCTAGGCAGTTTTTGGCCATTCGGGGTCATCTAGGGCCCGAAAATGGCATTTTTCAGTTTTAAACGTCATTTCAAGATTTTCTAAGTTCATTCCTGATTGAACTTTTGTTTGCCTAGACTTCAGGGATTACCTGATTTGATAAATGGGCTATAATGATAATTATGGAACGAATTTCTAACTTGTATATGATTTTCTGTTTCAGATCAACGTAAGACTCAGTGATATAAGAATCCTGAGTGTGGAGACGTCAAAGGTATCGGTGAGTGGATTCAGAACTCCTCATTTGATTTAGTTGTAACTATTTGGTTACAACGAGTAAACGTAGATGTGTGTTAGACTGTTTAGTCTTGATTATTGATTATTGATCTACGTGATATGTGAACCAATGTGTATTCATGTTATTGAGGTCAACGTGTAGTTGGACTTCTGGTTATTATGTGATTTACACAGGTTTTGATTCATTTGTTGTGTTTGAGACCTGTGTATGAGTTTAATAACCATTAGTTATCGGTCTATTCTGTATTGGCCATACGGATTGACGGTAAGTGTTCTTGGGGAATCCCCGGGTATTATGATATCCCAAGAGCCACCGATCCTCATTGAAATATGTGTGTTTACGATTATTTGGTGCAAACCTCTAGTTATGCTAAGTTGAATGGAGTGTGCTGAATCTATTCACTTAGCTTCGTGCTAACCCCTCATTTTACTTCCTGCAGGATATGTTTTGATTGATTGTGGGTGCAGGAGGTGAATGGTTGATCAGGGAATGTTTGACTGCGCTTAAAGACTCTGATATGGTTTTTGTAATAAACCTTGTTTGGAGAATTTTATAATACCCCGTCTTTTGTAGTTTTAAACAGTTTGAACATGGTGTAATTATTGAAAATGTGAACTGTTTATGTATAATACTTTAATATATATTAAGGTGATGTATTTTAAATTCATGCTTTCGAGTTTATTAATATTATATTCTTCAATAGAATGAGGGGTGTTATACTATGAGCTTGAATGACGCTAAACAGATTCCACTTTCAGGAGAGGAACTGTAATACTCATGGAATCTCATTCAGGAAAGTGATATCTGAGGTCTGAGCTCCGTCATAACGTAGTTAGACCAGCTTGACTAGGTTCAAATATATTATTTGAGTGAATTTATATGAACGTGATGTTATTTACATCATTAATCACGAAAAAAAGATCTCAAATAAACTCAAAATCATGATTTTATATCAAGAACATGAGTCAAAGGACACAACAAGATTTTAGGTTATCACGTTTTTTATAACGAATTTTATTCATTTCATGTTAACTTAATTAACTTTCTTACAAGTATGTATACTCTGATCACGATGAAAACATAAGAGTGTGCATTTGTTTGGTGTGCACAATACTTAGATTTTTATTAGCTTAAATATTTACATCATTAGTATAATCAAAGATGCGGTTATTATTAAATATTATATATATATATATATAGGGAAATGATTTATAGGAAAGCTCTAAATTTTGGAAAAGAAGGTAAGTAAATCTTAGCCCTTGATTTTTTCATAAATAAATGTTTTCAACATTCATTTGTGATGAATGTTAAATTTTGAAAATATTTGTGATTTTTAAAATTAATTTATAATGAAATCAAGGGTTGAGATTTGTTTCACTCCTACCCTAATTTTTTTGCTTCCCTCTTGATCCTCACCCTATATATATATATATATATGTATATCGGAAATGATCTATAGGGAAGTTCCAAATCTTTGGGACTGAGGGATTCAAATCTTAGGCCTTAATTTTTTCATAAATAAATGTTTTCAACATAAATTTGTGATGAATGTTAAATTTTAAAATTATTTGTAATTTTTAAAATTTATTTATGATGAAATCAAGGGTTGAGATTTACTTTCCTCTTTCTTTAATTTTTTTGCTTCCCTCTTGATCCCCACCCATATCTATATTATGTCTCATTAATCTTTTCTTGACAAGAAGATTACGTTACCTTAGAGATTCAAAAATGTATGCATTAAAATGTTTACACAAATTTGATATAAAAATAGAATTTTTATTACAGCATATATGTTTTAACTTTAATGTACACACTAAATGTTTATTTCAACTAATTTTACACTAAATTTACACATTAACTTAATAGATTTACAGTAGTCGTTAAATCAAATAATCATTTGTATTATTAGTTAACAATTCTTAAAAAATACAAAAAATGTTTCAAATCTAAAGGTCTCATTTAACTTGTTTCATTAATATACTTCTCATGTACTAGTTTTAAATTTTTATGTTGTTTATATACAAAACAAGGGCATTGTAAAATTTGGTATAAAATGAAGTATTGAACAGTGAACATTAAAATTTTGTACCATTTTGATGACTTGATTGTAAAAGGTTTAAGTCAAATTTACACCATTTTAATATTTTGTTGCATATATCAGATATGACCTTAGAGAATAAAGTGTATATGTTCCTTAAGCACGTAAGGAAATTAACGTTGGAGCACGAGATGGCCTACAAATCCCACGTTATTGAACTAGACAGAAAGAAAAGATACTCTAATTTTATCTTTAATGTTTTATGTAATTGATTAATGTCAAATGGAGATTCCTATTTACATTTGGTTCTTTTCTATTAGCGCTTTTCAAGAAGTAAAGACTTTACTCACAAAAAGTGTAAAAATGTGTCAGAAATATTGTTCTGTAATCGATTTTTTATCTGGTAATTATGGTAGAATAACCAATCTCACTTTTTGGTTATCGATATCTCTATATTCTCTTCAAATTACCTATAAAATGTGAGATATACTTGAACGAAAGTGGTCATTGGCTTTCTAAGTAGAATTTCTCAAACTCTTATATCATATAATTGTCACGTACTTAAACTTGTCCAACTCATTATTTTAAATGGACATTGGCACGTACATAACTGATTGCTTTAATTCAGCCACTATCACGTACATGTTACCTATACGGTCACCGAAAAAGACAATCGGCAATGCCTAAAATATCTACACTAGAATAAGACAAAAAATGTATTTTTTTTTTCTTTTTTTTTTCAAACGGCAAAAATTTATTTAAAGACTAACAAGAAGTTAGAACAATTACAAAGAGTTCAAAGAGCGTTGTAACTACATGTTCCAATCTATCTGAGATCTTTTATATCTATTAGACAACCAATCAAATGAGCTAACAACGATACTATCGACGATGTTACTTCTTCTAAACGTCAAGTTGTTGAAGACCATGTTATTCCGATAGCTCCAAATTGCCCTGAGCAGTGGAAAGAAAAATAACCTCAGTGATGATCTTCTTTTTCCAAGTTTGCTGATGATCTTCCATCCATGACATAACTCGGTCAGATTTGCAAGAATAGGGAAAGAAGTGTCCAACCAATTTTCAACTTTTTGCCAAACTTGAGAAGTCACTTCACATCCGAGAAAGATATGATTTACATCTTCTTGGTGCGAATTACATATAGAGCATAGAGTACTAGGAATGTCTATACCCCTCTCCATAATGTTTAGCTTTGTAGGAAGGCCATTTAGAAGGAGACGCCAAGCAAAAATATTGATCTTGGAAGGAACAAACTTGCACCATCGTGTAGGGAACATACCTGATGGGACATAATGGTTATTAATGATTCGACGAGCACTTAGAACCGTGAACTTTTGAGAGTAGTCAGCTTCCCACATCTACTTATCTAGGTTTAGGCCGGGAGATATGTGATTGGTCATTTTAATTAGAGCTTCTAATTGAGAGCCCTCCTCACTAGCTCTAGGAATTCTTCTCCATTGCCAACTCCAACATCCTTGAGCATAATGATTTGCAGCTGTACAAGATTTGTTAGACTCGAGAGCATATGACATTTGTCTTTCCATTTGCCACTTTCGTGCAATTCATCTTCCATAGTTTGATACTCATGTATTGCCGAGACTAAGTTTCATAAGTGAGGATGGAATGGTGTGTTTAATGTGAAGATGATATATGTTTCGAGCTAGATTAGCCCACATTTCACGACTATTTTATGGTAGTACGTTGCACTTTTAACGAATTAACCCTATTAAATAACAAGCTCCTTATTATTTGCTATCAAAAGTGAAAATTTGTTGATGTATTCGATTCCTTCCATGTTTATGTTCTAAAAATCAAATTTGAATGGTAGTAACTCTCAGTTAAATGAAACCAAGGTGACCAACAAAACCTAAATAGTGATAACTCTTTATAGATTGAAACGACGGAGAATAATAAAAGTAGAGTTCGCCGCTTCTTCAGCTTCATTTCTTCCGACATGGATATTGACAACTATTGCTGACATTATTTTTGTAAGTTCGATATATTGTATGCTTGTGATACTTTATTATTAACAGATTTAACCAAAACTACATTGAACCATTGAATTTAATTATTAACCGATCACTCTTTAACCATAATCAAATGGTTAAGATTCTCAACTAACCAAAAATTCAATGACGGAGGTTGATTGGGCTGACTTTATACCAGAACCGCCATCAACCACCTCATGCTGATCCCTAACACAAAGGGTTGAGAATTAAGTCAACATAACCCATTTTGACTACTAGCTTATAAATTCTAGTCATTTTTTTAGTACTGTTATATGTTTATAAGTTCTAGCCTTTTTTTTAGTATTTAAATAGGTATATTTCTCAAAATATATTATTTGACATATTAATTTAATTTTATATTTGTAGTTATATTCATCAATTACTTTTAAACGTTTATTAATATTTTATTGATATATATTCCGCACACAGTTTCATGTATTTTTCTTTTCTGATCTTAATGAAATATGCCCATATATATTGCATCATATTGTGGTTACTTGATTGGCAAAACTCTCCAAAAATTTATCTTTATCTTAATTTCCTTTTAGATATATTTAAATTATGAATTCGTTTTAATCAAGAAGTAAAATAGTAAGGAATTAAGCAAGCCTTCTAAAAAGTTATTAAGAAATAAGTGTTAGTTAATTAGGGTTTCATTTAGCACTAGAAAGAGACCTATAATTTGTTTCCCCAATGACTATTATCTCCAAATATATAACATTGGAGTAATTAAGTTACTAATTAACACTACTTTCACCTTTCATTTATTCTTTATTTTTTGTGATAAAATAGATATGCATGAAGAATGTCAAAGTAGTTCCTTTAATTTGGACACAAATTAAACCCATCGAATTTGATAGTTGATGCCTAATTAATATTTACGATTATGCAAACGATCTGGTAGGATTTGATTATCGAAAATAAGAAGTAATCAAGAAATTAAGTACATATATATGTTTTACGTACAAAGAATTAAAATGGAGCAATAGTCATAATAATACTCGTGATATATAATGAAACTTGTATTATAAATTCACTCTTGAGCTAATTAATTAAGCACAAAATGTTTACATTACACGATCAAACCCAATAATTTGGTCCAAAATTACAGAAGAAAGAATCTCCAAAAAACTATATAATTTTGTCGCTTCTTCATCAGGGATTAAACCCAAGCTTAATAAGCAACAACATGAGAAACGATCACATCATGGGAATCGAGCACTTCACTTTCACTTAGTTTTCTAATGTGATTTATAAGAAAAATTTTATGGAAAATCGGATCACGCCAGCAAGCCTTCTACATGCGATGAATGGATCGAGTTAGCATGATCCAGGAGGGTTTTGGTGGCCAACGCCAGGGCTTGGACCTGGGCACGTTGGCCTAAAAGCTCGTGTTTCGTACTTCTTGAAACGGTTGAGAAGCTTATCGTGTGTAGATGGAGGTTTAGGCGATGGTGGTGAATGAATCGTCATGGTTGGAGGACGGATATTTCGCACTCTTGATGCTTCTCCGGAATCTATATCATGTGTTAAGAGTAAAAAAAGGATCCAAAGACTAAGCATGTTCATGAAATGAATGAGGCTAAAACTCTTAAAACAAATGAAAAGATAAATTCTTTCGATCACATAAGGTTTTATTTATATGATATGTAAAGTGTGCTACATGCAACATGGTTTTATTTATTCAAAGTTCATCGGAATTTATTTATTTTATTGCATATTTCTAATCATGATTTTGAAGTATTTATTCTTTTCTAATTCGAATAAAGACTAATATTTCTTTAGATTAAATATCTCATTGGCTGTAACTACTATGCATATATTATTAAGTGCTTAAGGTACTGTCTGTTACGATCTATTTGTTTATGTTTATGCACTAATATCTTGATTTTGAAGTAATTATTCTTTTCCTAATTAGTGTTAAGTTGACATATTTGTATATCATTAGGCTCATTACGGGTTAGTTGTTTCAAAACCTGTAAAACTATGCATTAAAATACCACTTTTGCAGCAATAAAGGGGTTAAAATTAAAAGGATCAATACCAATTACCCCTCCTTTTATATTAGTCAATACTCTCCCCATTACATACATGTGTAATTATTTCAACTAAAAATCAAAAATTAATCACATACTTTTATTTTATATCATCAACATATGTCAAAGCACATGATTTTTGAAAAGCGCAAGAAATTGTGGTCAACATTTTATCAGAGCTTCAACGAGGGTTGACGGGATACTGAAACTCATGTCATACAACCGCAGCAAAACAAAAATTATTGTAGAAAAAAGAAAAGTGTTTTCTTTATTCGTGGAGGTTTCATGGAAAAGGAATGCTTACTGAAAGAGTTCCACTACGATATATTGCTCTGATATTTTTACAACTATCTTTTTTGAAGTAGATAGGTCACAGTGCTCATTTTTACAGATATATTGCTCTGATTTTTACAATTATCTTTTTTGAAGCAGATAGTTCCCAGTGACATGAAACATGTTGTGTATGCAACTTTAATTATTACTGTTTAGTTCACTTAGAAAAATCTATACATATATGCATGTATACACTTAGAGCATCTCTTGTATACACTATTTTAATATGTACTATTTTAGTGCATTAAATTTTACTATTTTATACAAAAAGATAATTTCTTGAGATATGATCACAATAAAATAGAATTATTATGATGATTTACACTATATTCTTTTTAATCGATTTAAAATACATAATTCAAAAATATAGCATTATAATTTTCATATAATCATTAAATTATTGTAATAAATGTAATAACAATTATAATATTTAGCAATAATTTGATAGTATTAATGAAAATATAATAAAATTTATAGAGTTTTGAAAAAATATGATAGAAAATGTAATATTTAGTAATTTTAATAATATTAAGTGCAAATTTATAATCAATACATCATATTAATACATTTAATTATTATATATATTATTATTGAATTTCAAATAGTGTTTAGTGTTGCACCAAATATAGTAATGCACCAAACATTATTTGTCATTACAATAAAATAATGCAATATTTTGTGCTGACATTGGTTTGCATTTTTTACATTTTTCTACTATTTTAGTACAAAAATGTACTTTTAGTGCTAATGATAGATATTCTCTTAATCAGTAATTAATGCATAATATTTACGAAATTTTAGTTATCATGTGAAAGTCTCGATAGCTACCACCACAAATGTGAAATATGACATTTTGATAGTTTATATATATTACATTGCTAGCTATATGTAAATACTTTTTTAAAACGACACATATGATTAACTTAGCAAGAAGCTAGAACTAAACACTACAATGAGATGGATAGGGATAAACTCGGGTCACAAAACCAATCTACCCATTTAACATTGACATCACGGCACCTACTAAATTTAGTAAGGAAAAGAAAAAAGTTTAACATCAGTACCAATGGGGTCACTTCTCAGCCTTTTAACATTAAAGACAACCTCATTTCTATACTTCCAAGTGATCCAAAATGTTATGTGGACAACAACCTCAAGGTACTTTTTAACATTGCGATTGGCATCAACAAGATTAGGAATATTAAAAACATCCTTAAGGTTGAGAAGACGCGATTAAGTAATATTCTACCAACTAAAATTATCCTCTCAATGCTTCATAAAAATGCGAGAACCCATAAACACCTCATAAAAAGGTGCAATTCATTTTCGAGCCTATCATCACAACATGAACATCTAATGGGATCAATATCGATTCCAAGTTCCGCCAAGTTCATTCGAGCTGGCAATTAACCTCCCTTTTGCGACACGCTAAAAAAAGACATTTACTTCAAGAATTTTGTTCACCTATTACCGCATTATTTTCCATCAACTTGTTTGAGATAAACTGCATATATATAATTAAAATAGCTCTATGTAAACTTAGTTTTCTAAGAAATACAAGAACCCGACATCAACTAGTGACAATTATCTTTTAGTTTAAGGTGCAACTTTAAACTTGAACATAATATTTTTAATTTAGGTGGAAAAGCAAAAGGTATATAATTAGACCACAAAATATAAAAACATAATCTATGGTGCGTGTGATGATCACTAAGTCTCTAAGGATTTATCAATCGGTTCATCAACACATATTTTTGTTTTAGCCGATGAGCATTTTGAAAATAGCATAAGATCTTCTAAAAATAATGAAATAGTTTCAACTATTTGACCAGACTTAACTGTAAAACTGAGGAAAATGATAACTTAAATCTACCAACTTTAGCGGAAGTTGTAGATATCTAGAATATAAAAGTATATGTTTTAATATTATAGCTTTTTGTATATTTTGTAGAGCTATTATATATGTATGTGAATATAGTTATATAAATTAAATGAGAGAATCAGTTTAATCACAAGTTAAATTGTTTGGGTAATATCAAACCTATCAATTTAAACATATTTTAATCCCAATAATATTATAGCTTTTCGCGCATGCTGATATTTCAGATATTAGTTTTTTTTTTTTTAAGTCCAGACTTCGTTAAGATTGAGCATTCGTCAATAGACAAAGTGTTCGATACATTGTTGCTTGGTCAATTTGGAAACGCCAGAATTCATTTGTTCATACTCGTTCCAAGCGGTTTGTTATCCCTCCGTGTGAAGAATCTGTGTTCCATATTCAGTCCACCACTTTTCTCTGGACTCGTAATCACCGCCCAAAGGTTTCTTGCTTGTGGGAGTTGTGGAGATCAAATCCGATCATAGCAATTTCTTAGGGTTTAATGGAAAAAAATTTTAAGTGTGATTTGGTGTTTCTTGATTATTTTTAGGGTTTCCTTGAACCAAGTATGTTTTGATTCTTGCGTATTTCTTTGACTCAGCCATCTTATTAAATTGTCGTTTAAAAAAAATAAATTAAAAAATTGATTCACAATCCCATTATAAGACCTCATACTTATTTTTTTGGGATTATTTTTATGAAAAAGAAAGCACCTAGGAATCATGGGAATATATTTCCATTTTTGGAGAAGACCATATTTATGGACCGACTCCAAATAAGGAATTAGACTCGTGGCCGCACAATTAGTATCAAGGAGAGCCACTAGGATATGATTAGACATCCCTTTAGAATCATTTGCTTTGCATTTATATTTTTAAAATGTGTAGGTCTCCAATAGGCTATAAACACATTTTTTAATCTTAAATATCGAATGAAATTAAGCATATTGGAGGGACAAATATGTCATACATTCAACCTTAATCACTAGTGTCAAAAAGTTTGCGGAACATATGTTGGAAGATGATGACGTCAACAAGAGATCAAATTGTAAGGGATATTATTAAACTTATCGATATAATAAGGAAATATTATCTTAAAGATTGTGATATTGTTTTAAAAATTGTGTGTATGTGAGTGTTAACTTGGTAGATTGAGTAAATTCATTGGTACGGAGAGTGCAAGCCAATAGTAGTAAATGTGAAATGAAAAATCAACATAACGCAACGGTTTATGCGATTTGACGGTTCAATCCTAATTAACAAACAAAAAAAACCAATCATATGTATAATTTGTAGATCATGCCTTCTAGAATAGTTGTCTACAAGATACGTGCGAGACCTACAGTTTTAAAAATAGTATAACTCTTTCAGTTTTTAAAAATCAAAATAATGGGGTTAAAGATAAATAAGAAAATTGAGAAGTGTCTTGTTAAAAAAATGTTTCTTGTTGTTGCTGTTATATTTAAAGATAAAAATAAAAGAAAATTATCTACATAGTTAATGTTGAGGGTGGATTGCACAATGTAGTCACAATTTATTAAATTTACAAAACTAGTCACTTGAGTTGGTTATGCAAAAGTTGGAAGAAAATTTTATAAAATCGCACCCAAAATACATTTAAATTCCTTGCTTATTTGTTTTTAAACCTTATTTAGAAACCTTTTTTCTTTTTCCATAATTTGTCATATTTAAGTACATTTAAGTAGGTACATTTAAATACACTAGTATCAAACCCTGTGTACAATAACGAATGAAAATTTCTCATGTTGATGTTGAGAGACAAATATTTAATAATACATAAATATAAGAATCATTATTAGTTCTTTAATGAAAGTGATCTTTTATAATAGTTTACATTATTGTAATTGTAAATTAAAAAATATGATATAAAAGAAAAAAGAAGATATTTAAATGTATTATGTGAGAATGATATTACTTGAATGATTTATGTATTTTTTAAATGGAATGATAAAATGGTAATTTTCAATCTTCTTATTTAAGAATTAAGGAAGAAAGTTAAAAACTCTTTATAAGGGTTTTAGATTTTAAGTAGATACGTTTAACAACAATTAGTTCAAGATTTTATAAAAAGTACTTGAGAAAAAAAAAATTATTTCACTAAACTTAATGAGTTTTTTTTCTTTTCTATAAGCTCTAACTTTATTTTCCTACCAACATGACATATTTATTTATAGGGGATGATACTTATTGAAAATAAATATCAAACTGCTAGAAACTCTCATAAGCCATAAGAATCTCAAGTAATTTCCTTTTAAAATAAAGTTATGGTCTTCTTCCGTATTGTACATTGTACAAGACTGCAAGACACTAGCATAGCAGCCCACTGGGCCCTGTCTATTAGATTGGTGCCTGAAGTCCTACAATTTTTGGATTATCAAAACTAACCCAAATCCTTCACTAATCACTTTATGATTTACTCATTTACTGAATGAATATGTATGTAACTCCACTAACCTATTTATATTTATACTTTTGCTTTCCTTTTCATTGATTTGTTAGAATATTAATGACCTATAATGAATGAATTGATCCTCAATCAAATAAGGAACTGACTAGTTGAAGTTATAGTTAAAGTTTTTTGTTTTCCAGCTTTAAAATAAAAAGGGGGCACTACATAAATAAAACCTTTCATATTGCATTGCATATACTCTCAAGATTTACTATATATACATCATTTTACATTGAAAATATTAGTTACCATGACAGTATTAAGCCACAAATACCACCTGAAAGACGAAGGTTTACAGACAGCCGATTGAGTCAACCTTGATCTACTTTTAGTCTTTTAGTTAAGCTTCGACAGCAGATACAAGCAACATGAAGATAGTAGTATAGATCCCGAGAAACATAGTAAATCTATAGGGGTTAATATCGCTGCCTTCTTACTTTTTTCAAATAAGCCGATGAGCAAAAGCATCACTATCACATGGCCAAGTTTGGTTTTGAGCTCGTTAACGGATTTTATTTCTAACCATTTTGGCCTTTCCTGAAACGTTTTGATAAGTAGACTATCAGTCAAATAAGTCAAAGTAACTAGAAAGACGGTAAAACTTTTAATACTGACCTTTAGAACAAATATGCCGAAGAAATTAGATCTGTGAGAAGATGATTCATCTGATGTAGACAGAGCAATATCCAGATTGCTGATAAAAAGCTCATAGAGACCCATGCCGAAAACCAACATGACTGTTCCCAGGAGATACACATCTGGTAGAAAAGAGAGCCATTAGTATATAATGTCGAAAGAGGTTTGCAGAAAGAAAAACAAAACAAAAAACACACGTAAGTATACATATGTCAATTTGACGAGCCAAGTAAACTTAGACAATGCAATAATCCAGTAACTTCATAAATGCTTGACAGGTGATTTGTTAAAAATACAAATCATCAGTAAAGCTTACTTTTAAATCAAATGTGTTACATAAGTTGAAATATTTGTCATCCAAAAAGTTTCATTCTTGCCATGTATGAACAGTCATTTTTTATTCAACAGTTACTTCAAGCAGAAGGTTAAAATGATCTTTTTGTTGCTTAGACGGTTCATTTAGCACCAAAAATGAACAATGATAGTTCATTCACCACTTACTCTAGAGTCTAGACAATCCTCCATATTTAGATAACACTTGATTGGGAAAAAAGGCACTTAGATATGATAATTTGAAATAATATCCTTGTTATCCTATACAGTCCTTGCCTTAAAGTAGCTAATATGCTTTATCAGGACACATATTTGATACAACAAAGGCGCCCATTTAGACCGTTGATCTCCTCATCCCATTAACTATACACACCCTACCCATAGAAAGAACTACATTTTGACATTCGGGCATAATAGGTTTCATTGATAAGATTGGCATGGACCTTAAAGCTCTCTATAAAGATTTTTTAACTACATTTCACTTCACTAGGAATATGTTCACAGAATTCTTAATCGATAATTTATCTGTGAAAATGAGACTCAGACTTCAGATAAAGAAAAATGAAGCATGGGCCTTTTGATGTTGTTAACAACTCCAACCATTTTATTTAACAAAATCCCTAATTTAACTACTTAAGTGGAAACTTGAAACCAACTCAATTACTTTTTCTTAATTTCTGTACATTTGTAAGCTTCAAGTAAATGATAAGTAGCTTTTTACGTAACTTTAATTTATCAATATAACTCATATGTGCATACATATATACATGTAGACACGCATATAGTTGGTTAATGTAGTTGATGAAGTATATAATAGATATACACATTTTTATGGTTGCTTAGATGTTGTAAGGTTGGGTCATATCAGCAAGCAGGAGTGCAGGACACTTCGTTTTTAAACGGAAATGGGCTGTATCGTTCATATTGGGTTCATATTTTGAGTGAAAACAATAATTGGGGTCTCGGGTGCACTCAACCACTCATTAGTCCATATCTGCCCTATCGTCGTCCAAATATCTTCTAAAATATACAAACTTTCTTCTTACTTTACTAGTGACATGGAGTTCAGTTTATAAACTAGTTAAAAAAGTTAGGGAGTTTCAGAAAATATCCTTGGAAAAATAGTTGTGGGACATAAGAAGTAACGATTTATACCTACACTACTCGCATAAACGTATTAAAATGGTATGATTTTATATGACTTAGAAGTAACCAATCCTAAAAAAATATGTAAAAATACTTACCAATGGCCTCCACCAGCATGAAAATCCCTTTCCCGTGTCTCACAATGTATTCTTGATATGATGCAACAACATATGTACAACCCTATATATCATAATACGCAATCATTAAAAGTAAAAACAAAAAAAAAACAAAACAAAAAAACATAATAATCAAGAATTCAAGATTACAGTATCATCAAATTTCTTAAAGAGAAATGAAATACCTTTATGAAACATAAAAAAGATCCAATCAAAGATCCCATAACTGCTAACAGAGTCATGAATCTGCAATTATAAATTACCTACACACCCCAAAAGAAATATATAATCTTGAACACGATCATCATTATAGCAAATAACTAAAACTATATTATATAGTTAAAGAAAATATGATTTAAAGAAATACCTTTTCTATAATTTCCTCCCAAAACTGTGATTTCTGGGGAGAAGGGGAGTCATGAAAGATGCCGGAAGAACCAATGTCGGCGATGTTCTCCTGTGAGGCAGTCAACTGGGTATCATGTGTAGAGCTGGTGGCCATACATGCCACCGGAAATCTAACACCCGGTGGCCGGAAACGGCCGTAGACCCAATTTTCATTTGAACCCAATTTTGGTATGGTATAAAGATTTGGTCTTGAGGGATTTGTGGTTAGCAATCTACCAGGCTTCATGTTAACTAAAAAGTTAGGATCTTTATGCTAAAATTGAGATGGGTTTTTGTCAGAGTGTAATGTTTGAGTTGAGAAATGGGGGACAAAAGTGATTTGAAATAATTAATCAAAGTGAAGAGAATGAGAGAAGTGAAGACAAGAGAAGTGAAGACAAATACGTAACTAGATGTGTTGTGGCCGTGTCAAGTTGGTGATGATGATTTGGAGTAGAGAAAATTGGGTTAACGGCTCACGAGCGACCACTTTGAGATTCTCATCTCCCTCCAAAATATCTTAGGCATAGTGGAACGACAAATTGTCAAATGACTGTTCCAATTTTATAGTCGGTACGTCTCAAATTTATTATCTGCATACCAACAAAGACGAAAAAATAACCATTACAAACAAAGTACACGTCAGGTTTTTTTGATAACGTGACAGTTGTACATTTACCTTTCGTATACCTTTTTATAACACAAATAAACTTTAGCAGTAATGACTAAAGTCAATTGATTAGAGATACTCATTTATGAAAATGAACAATTAAATTAAAATAGAAAATATAAACTATAATTTTAAAGTAAAAGAAGTATTAAGGTTTTTATGAGACAGTTTCAATAGAAAATTATAAAAAGATGAGGAGTGAGAGAATCAATAGGGGCTCTATTTCATTCAAAATCTCATTTTCACTTGAATTTTTAAAATTAAATATTTCACAAAATCGTATGACTAAAAATTATAAAAATTACATATTCGGAATCAACATCTTTTTTATCTTATGTTAGAGATCGAACAAGCTATACTTTCAGTATGTGATTTTGTGTATAATCACATGTGATTTATGATAACAATTTAAAATAGGTAAACGATTATATATTAATGTTATATGTAATTCACACATGAACTGCTATGCCGAGAGATATTTCATGACATAGACGTATCGAGCGGTCTACTCAGAGGTCATACTCCCAGTGGGGTCATCCTTCAGAATGCATCGATTCAGGTTATTTGCAGACTGAGTTGCCACTGGTCCTAGTGAAGAGGCAAGTTGGTCGCTCACCTTGCGTGCTCGTATTCCTTTCAAATGAGATGAGAAACAAGTAAACAAGAAACAATGTAGTCGTTGTAAGGAATACGGTGATAATCGAACTACTTGCATCACTACTGAGTATAGAACATACGAGCCGAGCCGATCAAGATCCAATTCAACATCAAAATCAAGATCCAAATAAGTAAGTTTCTAACCTTTAGACATCTATAAACTAAAAAATGTGTATGTCTTATATCATCTTTGAGTGTCACTTGCAGAAAACCTCCATCAAATCAAAGGTGAATGTCCAATAAGAAGCGTCTCAATCGACTCGGTATTTTTCAAGCGTACATTTAAGTGACCCTTGAAATTATTGTGTAATGATAACACTTATGTTTTGTACTACTTAACAATTATGTTTATGTTTATTAATTGTATTATTTGCCTTAATAACTTTCCTTCTTGTTCACTATTAAGTTGATGATCATTTTATGCCAACAAAAAGTGAGAGCGTTTTTCAGATAATTTGTAAAATAAGTTGATGAACATCTTATCTTAGGGTCACTATATTTACAAAAAATTTCAAAATCTAAAAAAAAAACCTTACCCAAAACAAATAAAAAAATAAGGCAATTTATACAAAATAAATAACCATCAGCAAATGGCAACTCACAACCCGCAAATTATAAATTTGTGAATTGTGTGGGCCGTTTGCAACCTGCGTACCTGACACAAGCCCGACAATGAGTTCGATTCCTCAGACACACAACCCGCAAAAAGCACACGCAACCTGCAACCCGTAATTTGCGGATTGTGGGTGATGAGTAATTTCTAATTTGTTTGAACATTTCATATTATTTTAAGAACATGATTTTTCACCATATGATCTTTTCAGTCTATTATCAATAAATATATCCTATAAAGTTATTGTCTAAGTCGTTAATCGGACAGGTATAACACTAGTTTAGATAGAAATATGTATGTCATATGATAAAATATAAGCATGTCATAATTTATATGTATCACTTCTTCTAAAACTGGTAGCTAATTCACCTTAATCGATACATTTTAGATACATGCCAAAGGTTCTTTGGTTAATTTACTCTTTCTTAACACCTAATCAAATTATATAACATCAATTGTCACCAATAATCGTGATAGTTAACATTTTCTTTACCAGAATATCAATTTTACTATTTTAAAGTACGGCTTAAAACTAAATTAGTAACATAACATCCATACATAATTCAAGAACGTCATCATTTCAAAAAAAAATAAAAGTATAACACAATGCCTACTTTTTTAAAGTACCGCTAAGAACGAAATTAATATTGTGAAACCGTTTGTAATGAAATGAAAATATAAAAAGCTAAAAAATAAAGTGACTAAAATGAGCGTAAGGTTTGCTTCCCGAAAACAATATTCTCTGACCAACTTGTGTAGGTCACGTTGCTTTCCTCAATTCTCTATATATTTTATCTAAAAAAATATATTTTTTTAAATACACTTTTTAAAAAAAAATAAAAAAAAAAAGTTATAGTTCTTTTTAAGTGCTTTTTGTTTAATTTCTCTTAATTTGTATATATTTAATAAATCAAAAAATGAAAAAGCATCCACAAATTTTGTTGAAAATAGAAACGGAAGAAACTAGAGTCACCAAGTAAGGAATGCGATACTTTTTCTCAAGACAGATGTTTAAACTTTAAACTCAAAAGACTTTGAACAAGATGTTTTGTCATTTGCACACCATCTTTTTCTTTCTCAACAAGTGACATGATCGTTGTATTTTGTGCTTTTGATAATTAGAAAGATATGATATTGCAAGCTTCCAAGAAAAAAATGCATATAAATACGATATGTATCATAATCATTAAACAACATTGAAATTTGAACGGGCCCTTTGATCATGCTATCGGACCCTTCGGCTTCCAATGATCGACCCATCGACATCGGTGGACGAACCTACCAACTCTATTGGTGTTACCAATGCCATCGAACCATAAGGGTCGCATCGGATAACACAAGAATCATGTGTCCTAGATGTTTTGGCCAGTTTGTCTACGAAATCGATATAGCAAGACCAAGGCTCGTGGTCGTGTTTACTGAATTCGACCCATCCCCTGAAGCCCGTTTACTTGAAGCACTTTCGCTCATGCTTGATCCTCATGTTCCACATACGAATCGACGCCGTGGAAGGTTTATGGATGTCGGAATCCGACCACCTTGGAGAAGACCGCTTATGTCACCGTCTGCTGAAATGGATGGTTGGGGCCCCGACCAGAACGCTAGCGATAACGATAATGTAACGGACAGTGATTTCCAATCGCCTTTAAGAACCCCGCTTCGACCGCAGCAAACAGATAGCGATAACGATAATGGAACAGAAGGTGGGGTACCAAGAGGGCTTGATCCTAGAAACTATTTTGATGGAACCGAGTTAAATCAATTTATAGAAGAGTTGACTCAAAACGACCGCCCAGGTCCACTGCCGGCCCCTGATTCTGCTATCAACGAGTTACCAACCGTTAGAATCTCTGAAACTCATATGCAGAATGACTCCCAATCTTGTGCGGTTTGTTTGGAGGAGTTTAAACTTGATGGATACGCAAAAGAGTTGCCATGCCAACATATTTTCCATTCAAATTGTATTGTGCCATGGTTAAGGCTCCATAACTCGTGCCCCATTTGTCGACACGAGTTGCTCGGTCCTACCATTACCACAAATGGTACTAGTGATTCTTCGGATGATGGTATGGATTCGTCGAATGATGATAGGAGTAGGAGACCGAGGTGTTTGAGATGTAGACGATTAGCATCCATATGGCCCTTTCAACCGAATCCTAGTTCCCAAGGCCATAGTAATGTCACGACTCGTGAAAACTCGAGGGTGAACTCGTGCAACATTCTTTAAGTAGTCTTTGTTGTTTATGTGATTGTATTAAGCAAAATTGGTAACATGATTTGTGTGACGATTTGCTATTCTTAAACAGTTAAACCTTTGATACATTGTCCTCATTATAAAAATAACAATTACTGTAATATTACATTATTAATAACAAGTTACCAACAACATGAACAATGGTAGGTATTCCGTATATTCATCTGAATTTCATGCCAAAAGAAATTCTTTTGTAAAATGCTTGAACTCGTTTTTATTCGAAAAATTATTGATTAAAAGTAGGCCTGGCAATCGTGGCCCTGACTTTACAAAATGGGCCCCGTTGGACGGTCTCTTTACCTGTTTGGGTCCGGGTCATTTAAAACTACTACATCAGTCTAAAAATAAGTTCACCAATAACAAAAATTAATTTTAAGATAAAGTATAAAGTGTCACTTTTTTCTTATATTTAATGAATGAAAGTTTAACTAACGACATTAAAAAGGGAAAATTATGAAGAATAATAAACAAGAGTAAATGTGTTAGTTTATTTATTTATTATTATTAATTTTTACAAATGCACAATTTTTTTGAAATAAGTATAAAATAAAAATTACACTAAAGAAAAAAAAAAAAAAAAAAAGAAGCATTAGGTGTGTTGCTTTCAAGTGTAAAAATTAACCCAATTGTAAATGGTGATAAATATAAAGATTTAGAAATAGGTATGTTTTTAAAAATTTCCTTATGCTTGTATGATGTTTTTTTTTTCTTTTTGGTTATGTTAAAGTTCGTTTTCAATCTTGATGATTAAATATGTAAAGACGATCTTGATGAAGAGAATATGTCAAAGAAGAGACAACAAATAAACTTTTTTTATCTTTGTTCAATTACTGGAATATAATTGATACACAAGAGTTCATTTGAATATGATTTTTTTAAAGTATAAAAGAACAAATTTCAATCGTCAATTTTAATCAAAATAACAAACTTTCACATTTTTAAAAATTAAATATCTTAAAATTGGCTAGTAAAGAAATTATAAAAATTGTATTATAAAAAATCAACGTTTTTCTTTTTTCGATTAAACATCTCAGATGACATATTTCTTTCCCATTTTTTGGCGGGTTTTGATAACTAGTAACTCATGTGTTACTAGGTACTAACACATGTGTTACCAACGACTATCACATGTATTAACAGTGACTATCATTTGTAACACATGTAATAGTCACTTATTTTTATGGTGTAATTTTTATAATTTTTTACTTGCATTTTTAAGATATCTAATGTTAAAAAAATGTGAGGGGAAAGTAAAATTTTACTAAATAAGGCTCTCCTATTAATTTTTTCCATTCTTACAAAAAAAACTCATACTCATATGAACTTCTCTCATAATTTATAATACCGATAATAAATAATAAAAAAATTTTAAAATATCAACAACCCTTCATCTAATGTTAATCACAAACAAAATAAATCACGTACAATTAATTCTCTAACTATATATATATACATATTTGAGTGTTTGAGGACATGTCTAATTATAGAAAAATATTTTTTATTTTTCTTTTATTTTATTAGAGTTTTGTATCACTTCAAAACTAGTGAGAATTTAAAAAACACATTTAAATATAAGGTATGAAGTTCTCATTTTCCGGAATAGGAAATGTAAAAAATCATAAATCATTAATTTTCTTTTCTTAGAAAATTTCTTTAAAAACTTCAACTTAAACACGTTGTATAATTTTTTAATATTTTTAAATTTTTTTTAAAATAACTAAAAGAATTTTTCGTAACTAAACAAATCATCAAATTTTCATGTTGCAAGTGAATTACCCACAGTCGGTTAAAAACTTAATCTGTTTTGTTCAATTGTTCTACATATCGATTGCAAAATGCAACTACTTTTGTGATTTACAATCATGAAGTTAAATTGAACGTATCTTCAATTAATGTTTATACAACATAGGAAATGATTGACATATAACCTAAAATATTTTTACAGCGAAATCAAGCGCCAAATATACTTTCATCTATGGAAGTAACTGAACTACGCTAAAGGCTAAGTTTATAGTTTCAAGAGCAACAAACTTCTGCTAATGTATGAATAAGACTAGGTCCCACATAATCAATGTTACTGTACAAAATTGTAGTAAAAGAACATTATGAAGTTCAATTCAATAAAGGTTATCCAAGAAGTAAAAATTAATAGTAACTTATTCTCGTGTAATCGAAATTTTAATTTAATACACGGAAGTGTTATTATTAACAACGATAATGTTTTTTAATACAACCCTTAAAAAAAACAAAAAAATAAATTTTTTGAAAATAAATATCCACGTACGAAAGATTCAAAAAATTATCTATTACTAATATATAATGCATTTTCATGTTTTTTATAAAGATAGAATTGACTAATTTTCCTTTATAATTACTAAGAGATTTTTTTTAAAATTCATAAAAATGACTAACATATTCATAATTATTATTTATTAAATTAAATTCGCATTAATACAAAAAATATTAAACCATAAACTAATTAATATATGACATTTAATTAATATATCCCTAATTATTAATTATTAAATTCTCATTAACACATATGACATATATTAAACCATGAACTAATTAATATATGACATTTAATTTAACTTAAACTTCTCTATATCTATATACTATTACATTTAAAGGTGGCGAAATGGGCGGACGGGTCGGTTCGAGCAGTTGGGCTAAACAGAGTTTGGGTCCTAATGGGCTTGGGCCACAACGGGTGCGGATCATAACGGGCTCGGGTCAAAATGGACTTATTAGGTTATGTATCTTAATTAACTCCAAAAAGAATTACAAATATCTATTACTAATATATAATGCATTTCCATGTTTTTCTTAAGATATAATTGACTAATTTGCTCTTACAATTAGTAAGAGATTTTTTAAAAAATTCATAAAAATGACTAACATACCCCTAATACAATTTGAACTTATTAGGTTATGTACTTAATTAACTCCAAAAAGAAATTATAAATAAAATTGCAAAAGAATTTGATTACTACGTTTTAAAAATAATGAAAATTGTAAAATAAAACAGTATTTTATAAAATTTGTTAAAAAGTGAAAATTTTCACTTATAAAACAGTATGATTCATGTATTGTAATGTAGTTTTTTATTTTTAAAATATTTTAGAAAACCTTTTACTGTATATTGAATTAATATGAAATTAATAAATTTTTTCTGCTGTATTGCGTAAGTATTATGCTAGTAGCTATAAACAAAGCAACTGATAATTTTTTTTATATGTTTGAGAAGATTCAACTTGTTTTGAAAAAAGAATAAAAAAATAGAAAAGAAAGAGAAAAAAAAAAGTGACATGATCAGGACTTAAACCTCCATCTCTTGATGAAAGGTCAACCGACCTACCCTCAATTTATTCGAAATATTTAGTGGGTAATATTTAACCTATCAAAATAATAAAAAATTATAATTTTCAGAATTATAATACTATTTTAAAAGCTATTCGTATGTAAATTAAATGGATTAATTGATATAGAGAATGCCCTACAATATTTATTTACTTATAGTTAATAATAATCTTAAGAAATCCAAACAGTTGATTTTTAAATTCGATAAGTATTTACATGGGATAAGACCACATGGTCTCCAATTGTTGTTATGTACGTGTCGGTTTTCAAGTCAACTACAGTACAAAACCACCCTTTGGGTATGTTTGTTTTGATTTGAGATTTGGAAGGATTTAATATATAAAGAAACGTTTGTTTACTCATTTACATTTAGGGGTGAATATTAAAGTCGTAGAATATATATCTTTCCATCTTGAAAGTTTTTTTATTAGATTTAATGACATATAGAGTCATTTTCGTTTTCTTTTTATCTCTCTTCTCATATTACACCTTGTTTGTATTTTTATATTTATAATTTTTATAAACAATTTATCTTTTTTTTCTTAAATTTATTTAAAGAGGAAGATTTGAAATATCAAAATTGTCCTAATATTAATTTGAATAAATTCAAAAATAATAAATTATTTAGATAACTATAACAAAAATAACTTTTTAATAACTATAATTCAAATATAATAAATAAAATTTTATTATTAATTAAATAATCACTACCTATTCACATTATGAAATATGAAACCATATATAAATATATTTTGAAAATTTCATACACGTTTCTCAATAAATAAATTTAGCAATTACGGACTGATGTACTTGAGCCTATTTTCTCGATCAATAAATGGCATTCTTTTATGCGCTTTCTCGCTAACAAGTCGATTAGTCCCTAGCAGACTATCTGTCATTAACTCAAAGAAGTGCAACAAGGCCAATATCGAATCATAAATTAAACAATGCAACAAACCAAACTTTTTTTTTTTTAAAAAAAGCACATGTTTTTAAATCTCCTAAATGTAGATGCAAACTATGTTTTAACAACATATGAACATAATATTTATAATGTAAAAATATACATTGACATGCTACATCTTTTTAAGTGTCCATATTTATAGTAATTCGAATATATGTTTCAACATTCACCATATCAATACGAATATAATATGTTAACTTTCAAAATTCAAACATAAGATACCGTCACATTACATGAGAACTCTAGTAGTTTAAATAATTTATATTATATTATTTAAACAATAAACCAATAATTTATATCATAATATTTAACTGTTTTACTTTCTACTTTTTCTTTCGAACTAATATTCAGTAGCAAACATATTTACAAAACAAACACACTCTAAGACCACTCTCTATAGTGACTGAAGTAAGACTGAGGACTGACCTCCACATCAGCGCCACGTCAGCTTTAAGACTGAAGACTGACCTAAGACTGAATGCTTCATGTCGTGACTGAACCTTCCTTGTAGTCTTAGACATATTTTACCTCAAAATGCATGCGAGAATGGATGAGAACGCACGTCCTGATCAGAATGAAAGATCACGGGACGATCCTTAAGACGGAATCATGCCTATAGTGACACTCCAAAACTAAACTTATGTGATTTCTAAGATGAAAATGAAGCTCTCCATATGCACCGGTCTAATTAGTAGATGGATTTGAGGAAGGTGACAAAAGTTGCGTAGTTCCGTATGAATTTCCTCAAACTAAATCTTTTTTTAATTCTTTCTGAAACTTTTGAATATATTTTTTAAAATTCAAACAACAGATCGAGACGTGATCATTACACACGTGTGTAGTTTCAGAATCTGCCTCTTCTCTCCGTCACTATTTACGTGTCACATAACCCTGCATCAATCATGCCACCTCTTCATCCCCCTATCTCTATCTACCTGTTTCTCACTCTTTACATTCTACAAAATCCTTCCGTCCATCTTCTATTCATCTTTTACATCCTCGGCCCACCACGTAACAAGGTACTACATACATTCCCTCTTCTTTTCTGCTTTTCAAAACATCCTCTTCCTTGTATGCATACAACCCGTTTGATGATTTGTCTAGCTGAAACACCCACGTTCTGTTTTTCTTCATATGTGTGAAATTAGGAAACTAGTGGGGCATACCTGTAACTGTGCAGGGTCTGAATCTTGGGGCACACACACAAGTAAGGAAAGTATACAAATTGAATTATTACTATTACTATTCACTAAAATTAAGATAAAAGCTCAAATTTTGGAATTGACATCTGGATAGGAACTATAAACTCTGCCCCATATACAAACTGGGTGGTTTCACTTCCAATCACTAAAAAGCTTGAGAATCATTTGTGAATGAATTTCACGTATATATTTAGTCACACTGATTACATATCATATGTCGTTTCGTTTTTAATTCACATGTAATTAGTTTAGATATAATTGATTTGTGAAATATTCATTCTTGGAACAAGTGCCCAGTTTGGTTCCCAGTATATATATTTGATCCATTTATAGTCATATACTAGTTGGGTCTAGTTTAATGTGCTGATTAGATGTTGAAACTATTGTGGATGCAGAAGCTTCAACTGAAATGACTGAACTTCAAGCTCAAAACAAATGGCAGAAATGTAGACAGTTGACTGTTAGCTAGTGATATATGTATAGTTGATTAAGTATGGTTCCTGAATTGGTTGGTACAATGTTGGTGATGATAGTGAAGCCTTTTTCACTTTTAAAACTATCTGTAATGGCTGGTGTGAGGGGAACTTCTGTAGTTATAAACACCTGGGTTGAGCTTATGAGTGCTTCTACATACTTCAATGTAAGCATATTTTGGAGATTTGTGCTTTGGACTGTTTCTTTCATAACGCTACCTGTTCGTGCTGTGGCTGCACTTCGTAGGGAGAAACAGGTTAGTATACTATCTTCATTCACACGTATTTATGTCTCATTTGGTATTCACTTTACAGTTTCAATTAGACTTGTTTTGTTGCAAACCTTCATTGTTTTCATCTGCACTATGAATCTATGATGATTTCTCTATGGCCTGGTTTACTGTTTAAGATGAGCTATTGTACTGATGTGCCTATTTATTTCATCCTGCTTCTATTGACAATAAAATTAAGCTGACATGTAAAATTTTAATTCATGGTTCATGAGCTTAAAGTAATGTTCCAAGTGTCTATCCATATTATTCATCTTGTTTCCATAATATGCTTAAAATTTGACCCTGCCATTATCACAAAACTCACAAAGCGAAAAGCAAGTAGTAAAATCATGATTTGTGTTTGTAATGAAGGACAGTCGAAGTACATAGTGTAAATCATCTTTTCATGCTCAAACAAAATACATAACAAAATCTCGGGAATTCTGTTCAACCGTGACATATTGCCTTCAGTCCAGCTTCAAGGGGTACAAGTTCTTGGAGAATGGGCTTCCCCGTATAAAATGCAGCTAAATGAGTTATGCTTTAATTAAAACAGACTATGCACATGCTGTTGACACAAAAGCCACACATATTTATATGACATGCATCTCGTATCAGAAGTTCACTCTAGTGTACGTCACATGAGTATTCATTTACCAATATGGAACTTGCTTTGCTTGCTAGGATTCTAGCATCTAAACATAATGTAATTCCATAAAGGTCACTGATGCCATTACTACTTTAGTCGCTAGCTTTCACATGTATAAGTTATGCCTGCCTATTTACTACATCTACCACCTAACCCTTAAATCAGTAACTTTTCAAAAAAATTCGGTCCATTTATTTATTGAAATGGAATACTGTTTGCAGCTACTGGCACAACTCAGTGAACTACAAGATAGATTGTATTCTCTTTCATGGGATACAAAGGAAATTCAAGAACATATACAAGTGGCCAGCACAGAGCATGAAATGATGGAAATGATGTTAAGTGAACTTGAGGAGGAACATGATGAAGCGATCCATAAGATTAAACTATTGGAGACTGAAGTACGGTTTCATACATTTTGAAATTTTTTAATGTGTTACTTACGTGATATAATACTTCTGCAATTTACAGTTGCAAGGTGTCAAGGATGAAAACTTCCGACTAAAGGAAGTTCATGGCAAATCACAATGGGACACTGGTGCTCGGGTTGATACAGGCTATGACTATGGTCAAAAGCACACTAAAGACGGAATTACGCTACGGAAATCCAATCATTATAAGGGCCTCGCTAACATTCTAATGCGCAAAGATGCTTTTGAGGATGAAAACAAAGGTAAATTGACTCATCAAATCATACCTGGTGTTGTGAATAGAAGTTTTTATTCGGATAATATTCTTGGTGAAAGGAGGGAAGTTGCATTTTCTCAAAGTTTATTTAGTGCAATGTTATCAATGTTGGTTGGAGTGATTATATGGGAAGCCCAAGACCCATGCATGCCGCTTGTAACAGCTCTTTTTATGGTTGTTGGTATGTCGCTAAAGAGTGTTGTACAGTTCTTCTCTACCATCAGGAACAAACCGGCGTCTGATGCAGTAGCTCTTTTGAGTTTAAATTGGTTCATACTTGGGACTCTCACTTACCCGACACTTCCCAGGGTCGCTCATCTAACCGCGCCTTTTTTCACCAAGTTATTGGCACGGGCATTGGGTGATACTCTTTCTCATTCTTAGTTTCCTGAACTGATAATCTTTTCTGCCACTGTTGGTTGTAACATTAAACAATTATCATGGTATTTGCAGGTTGGATCTGGTTTTGACTGAACCAGTTAATGGTACATGTTATTAGTCTTTCAGACGTGTGCAACCCAAGTTAAGTTTTTGCTTTTAGCTGGTGCAAGCGGCTTGTTAGTTGTCAATTGTTGTGTAGTTAATTGCTCTTGTTTGAGAGAAAGACTTCTCTGTTGTGTAGTTAATTACTCTTGTTTAAGAGAGTGTGACTTCTCTGTTGTCTATATAAATTTTCATTGACCTTGCTGTGTACTTGTGTATAAAAATAGTTTGGTCCATTTGCAACCTTTTCCGTGTTGTTTATAGGTGTCAATATAGAACAAATGATGAATCTAGCCCAAAAGTGATAATGTCAAAAGGTCCTCCTTGTAAGCAGGCAACCACTTTTAGGGACAAAGCCTGGATTGTACAACTTAATATCTTGATGGTGTAGTTCAATTCTAGATGCTCTTTGATGATTGGAATGACTACTTTCTTTGTGGTTAATTATATTATGCTATGGGTTGGGGTTGTTAACTTGTCGAGCAATTAATGAGCTACTCGTGTTCGAACTTGTTTATCTCAGATTTTATCATCATAGTTTTGGAGGCGAACACTTGTTTATCTCAGATGTTAGCATCATAGTTTTGGAGATACTCGAGTTCGGAACTTGTTTATCTTGAATTTGAGCATCATAGTTTTCGAGCTCGAGTTGAGCTTGAATATAGATGATGACTCGATTAATTTCACAAGCAGAGCTTTAAAACTCCAATCTTCGGCTGAATTCGATCGAAAGCTTGTTTAGTACTCTAGAGTCAAACGGTTAACGTTAAAAAATAATGTTTATGTTGAAAAAAAAATATTGTTACTTCTTTTTTGGCAGTTAACCCTATTGAATAAATGCTTATAAACGATACTTTTACCACTAATATCGGGTGCCATTGTTTTAAAGCTTCAAATTAATTACACATAATGTCTTGGATTGAAATGGTTGTGATCATTTGACTCTGCCAGTTATCGTATAATAGACGTGATTATAGTACCGTCATTAAACACAAGCACGTCGCCATTTAATAAGCATTAATATACAACATTATTGATAGTCACTCTGTTTCACCAAAAGAAGATCGGCTGTCAATTTGAATTTAATTTAAATAGTCTATAAACAAGGTACTTGGCTAATGCAATGATTTATGCGACATGTTAAAATTCCATTTCATCTAACAAAGTTAACAAGAACTTGACAAACGAGTCATTTTCTATTATTTTTGTGACAAAGTTTTTATAAGTTCCAAAAGGTTTCATCTTTGCTCAATTGGTGGTGTCATATAATTATAGGACCATTTGGGTAAAGACAGATGAAGGAATAGTGATCCTTTATCGGTGTCAAATACTCAAATGTCACTTAATTCGATGATATCGATATCGATGGATTTATATAAGGCTTTATAATGCTAACACATCACTAAATAATTTGGTAACCAATAAAATAACTTTACAACAATTTCAAACAAATGTATTCGATATGATTGGATCTCTTATAAAGAACTTCTTGAGGATAAAAAGTCAACTTTTTGAAAGATGAAATTGGTTGGTCCAAAATGGGTTCTTTTTTAGAATACAATCACTAGTTGATACTAAAAGATATTTAAGTGTGTACTCTATATATTAATTTGAGTAATAATAAAATTAGAACAAATATTATAGATTCAAAGTAGGCATTACGTACGTTCATGACAAGGGTCACAAAATACTAACAACGTACGCGAAGTACGTTCTTTTGTCGATCTTTTTGCCTTTGATTTAATCTTGTTGTGACACAATATATAGTTTGTGTATTATATTTGGAGATCGATGTTAACATTTGAATCTGTATTATTGATTGGACATATGATCAACAACTAGATATATTGTTAAACAGTTTGAATCAAACGTCCAGCTTCTTTAAACAAAAGTGTATCATATTTAGTTTGAAACTATCCACACAAGTAGAGAACTACAAACAATATTAAATGTAAAAGTCAGTTTATTTGTCTATTTCCTTCTTTTAGAGGGGCAAAATTAAAAGACGTGAAGGGAGCATCCACAATAGTCAATAGTGATCCATTAATGTTTTTTTATTTCTTTTTAGTGAATTATTAGTGAGAAAAAAAGAAGCCATTTCGGCTGAAATTGCGATTGAATCAAGTCGAAACGTGACATATCATTCGATCTTAGTAAGTCATACATACACATAGTACTTCTGACCATGTGCAATGAAGATTATGTGTTAGTGAAACATTAAGAGCTTCTATAAAAAAGAGTCTATAATCAATTTATAAAAAACTATTGAAATATCAAATACCATTAATTAAAATGTAATTAAAATGGACATAAAGTATTTGTTAACCTATTGATTTATCTCTCTTCAATATTTTATTGCATTTTAAATATTTTGAGTACTTTATTTTTTTTATTAATATAGCAAAAGCTTTTTGAAAGCCTTTCACGAAAAAACTATTTACATACTCCGATATATTGTAATAAAAATGTTTATTGGGGATGTTCTTGTTTTTTTCTTTTTTCTTTTTTCTATTAATTAACTCTCAAAAGTGATTATTATAATATAAAAACATTACAAAAATATTTTGTCAAGATTCACCGCGATCTCTTTACTCAAAAAATAACTCTGAAAAGCATAAACCGAAAGTCATTAAAAAGTATTAAAGTACGGATGTGTTTCTATTTATTCTAGCGAGTGGTTATTTGTGGACAAAAAAGGAAAGAGGAAGTTATATTATATTTTTATTTTTGGAAAAAAGAATAATACCACGATGTAAAGTTTAAGATTTATAGTAACTAGGTTATAGATTTGTGATAATGCAATATAAATTTAATTTTTATAAATAAATAAAATATAATGGTTGATTTGTGATCGATTTTTTATATAGTTTATAGACATGCGATAAGGCTCGACGAGTTTAACTTTTATAAATGAATAAGATATTTAGTCTATATTTTTTATATTATGACCAACTTTTTTAGTTTAAACAAATGCATTAAATATTTAAGGGCCGAATATATAATTATATGAAAGAAATGTTGATCGTTGCTGGTTTATAGACCCGGAATAATGTCGAAAAAATTTAATTTTATAAATTAATAAAATATTGTGGTCATTTTTTATATAGTTTTATGACCCACGATAACACGAGACGAATTTAATTTTTATAAATGAATAACATATCTGGTTGATTTTTTTATATAGTCTATAGACATGCGATAACGCTTGACACATTTAATTTTTTCAAATAAATAAAATATTGTGATCGAAATTTTTATATCTTTTATATACCCGCGATGACGCGGGTCGAATTTAATTTTTATTTGGTTGATTTTTTATATAGTTTATAAACCCGTTATAACGTGAACGAATTTAATTTTAATAAAATGAGTAAAATATTGTGTCTGATTTTATATAGTTTATACACTCTTTAATTTTTATAAATGAATAAATATCTGATTTATTTTTTAATATAAATAAATACATCAAATATTTAAGGTGCAAGTGTAATCATACGAAAGAAATTAAGATCTTTGGATTGTAAAGGATAGAAAATAATGAAAGGCTTAAATTCCTCTATCGTATTCTCTTTTAATTATATAAAAAGATGCGCATGCAGTAGTAAAACACTAAAACCAAATTATAAGTTTGACAATTTAATTTTATAGTCAATCCACTCGCCAACCATCTCTAATGCAAGTTCACGTATACATACTCTTATAGCCTCCTTATTTCTAAACCATTTTGTGTGTTCAAAATATCCGTATCAAAATCTGATATCCAATTATCTGATCTGAAATTATCCGAAAATTCGAATTTTTAGGTATCCGAAGTTTTGGTTCAGGTATTGAGTAGTGATTTTCAAAATTTCAGTTAATTCGGATATCCGGATATTCAAAAAATATATTTTTAATATATAATTTTAAATTTATATTGCTTAGTTTGTTAAATTTTAGTAATATAATCTAAATCTTGTAATAATTTAGTTTATTGCGTGAAATAGTTGTTTAATTAGGTTTGTTAATGTATTTAAAGACCAAACTATTGTATATTTAAAATATGTCTTTAATATTTTTGATTAAAAAAATTAAAATTTCTTTTATATATATATATTTTATTAAATTCATTATTCAAATGATTGTAAATGTAAATATCTTTGATTTAAAATATAGAAAAGGAAAAAGAATTATCCTTTTTATTCGAATATTTAGATAATCCAATATTTGTATAAAAAGTTTTGAATACTCAAAGTTCAAAAGGTAAAAATTACAAATAAGATTTTGAATAGTAAAATTTAAAATTTACTGTTCAAAATTTCAAATATTCGTACTTTAAACATTTTATAACTCAAATATCCGAAATAAACACCTCAGAACATCACCATTTCAGAAGGGTATTATCATAAATTTACACAAAAAGGAATCCCGTTTTCTCATCTAACCCTATTTTTAGCCACCGATTGCCGCCTGATAAATTTGCCAACGTCGCACCGGACTTTTTAGGCCACCTCCACGTTTCACAATTTCATTGGTTCCTTTAACCTTTAAATAACCTACTAAAACTATTTTTCTTTCACAGGAAAGATAGGGTTCAAACTCATCCTATTCTCTGTGATATATATGTACATACAGATTTTGTATCCATATGTGCGTGTTTCGTTACGGCTGCTTCTGATTCGCTTGGTGCAGGTCGGGAACGGTATCACCGGAAGACTCGTCAGATTCATTTCGGTCAACTCCAGTCCCGCCTTGCATCAACTGAATCGGAAACTGCCGTAAATGTTTATTTCGGTCAACTGAACGATGGAGATCTTCGATTTGAATTCAGAAAATTTTACGAAAGGTTTTATTAATTTAATTGATAATTGAGGAATGGAATTATTGCATTTTGCTATTAAATTTATGATTGTGATGGTTTGTTTGTGGATATATATTTTTGATTTGTGAATTTAATTAATCAATTAAAAGAAATTAATGTCATTATTATGTATCAATTAGAAATACGGTTAATTTGTAGCTGTTAACCTTGATTGTGTAAATATTATGCCTTCATGTGGATACAGTTATTATTTGTTTTATTTGAAAAAGAATCTTGTTATGGTTCTGTGCTATTTTTGTTCTTTACTACTGTTTAATTTTAGAGCAGGAAGTTGTTTTCTTGCTGATTTAGGTTATCTTTTTGTCTGTATATTGTATTTGTAAGAGTTGATTGAATTTACCTTTTTGTGAAAGAAAAACCATACAAATAAGTGAAATTAGATATCTAAACTAATGTTGTTGTATGCATTTTGAAACCAGAATCAGATGGTACTTTCTAAAACTGAGATTAAAACATAACTTCTTTTATGAATATATGTGAAGTTCGTTTGTGTGATTGTAAACTTCAATTCATATGTTCTTACTTTGGTTCTGAACTTATTCATCTCATATGTTATTCAATTCATATGTTGAAGCTGTTCGCTGTACGCAATTACTAGACATTCATTGTATATTAATAGCGTTGATATCGGCATATAATTAGGTGCTTTATGTGTTAAAAAGTAGTTAGCCTTGATGACACTTTTAATCTAGCAAAACAAGTGGCATGCTAACTGTTTCTGAAACTATTGTCAGTTGCTTACAATTACTTTTTGTTTGTTTACTTCTTTATACATCCTTACTGTTGACATACGCATACCTCGTTGCCAGACATATGTTTGTTGCGATACGGGTGTTTGATCGTTTTTGCTTTTATGGTAGTGGCAATAAAGCATGTTCATTTTCTCTCCTGATATAGAATGGGGTATATATTATTTTGTACGTAGTAGGTTACTGAAATAACGTTACTACTTCTGAGTTCCTTTTTCTAGTAGATATCTGAAGTTACTGCCTTTGCCAGAGACTGCCAAATCAGTCGATTCTACTATTGATTAGTCTACAAAGTGTTTTCTTACTGCCTAGTAGTTTGTTTCCACAGCATTATTCTTGGTTCATTGCAGGAACATTTATGTAGCTTGCGGTGTTCGTTTTATTCAAGTTTGAAAGAGTGAGATGGTTACTGGCAGCTTAGTTTCTAATATGTGCTACAATGCACATTACCTATGTTCCTGATGTTCGACCTGAGCACCACACTTGCACTTTGTATTACCTAAGATTCATGTACTTTCTTCTTCTTTGTCGCCATTTTTTTAATTTGTGGCTTAATTATTTCATACTCGTCGAGAAAAAGTTGATCTTGTTTTGTACTAGTGTGTTTCTTTTTAATCTGTCTTCGCATGTATCCCCTTCTTGGTCTGCCATGCTTTCTCATCACATATAAGTTGGCGTACATGTTTGAAGTACTTGTATACATCACTGGAACTACTCAAACGGCCTCATATATAGGTACCACTTCCCTTAAGTAGTTGCCAAAAACAAGAGTCGATCTTGAACTTCAAATTGATGAAATGGACAAAGAATCTCCTGTTATTGGACACGAATAATGAGAATTAAATGTGCAATCAAGAAGGTTCTGTGGAGGAAGTTCCGCATAAAGAAGAGTCTTTGTTGTGGAGGCTGTTATATCTAGTTCCTTTTCATGGTATCCGGCCATTTATTGTATAATTTACAAAGAAACTATATTTACTTGTTTGGAAGTTTAATCCGCTCCACTCTGTTTCAGTAATGCATTGATGTCACCTATAATGTGCTCTCTTGCTATTCTAAATGGTTAAATTATTTTCTACCTGCTTTCTTATATGTTTTGTAAAGTGCATCAGTTTCGTCGAATGTGTTAAATATCTTTTTTAACTCAATACAGATCTAGTCCTTAGTTAAAACTCGTCTATCGAATACATTAGAGACCTCATTAGGGCTTATTGTCTTAACGTCTTTAGAAAAGTATATATAGAAGAAGCAAAGGTATACTAGATGTTTGGTTTTAAGTTCTTGAAATTACATTATCTGAACCTCTTGATATGTAGCCGTTGGATCAGCGACTGATTCCTCTAGGCTGGTGGAAGAAGGTATCTTAAAATGAAGTTGCTCAATAATGTTGTAAAGGTTTATTATGTGTGTTAAGATAATTCTTGTCATTAAATAACAATCTGATTTATGGGAATGACTAATCCAGTCGTCTCATTAATAATCGAAGTCATTTTATATGTAGGTACCGCTTCCCTCAGAAATGAAAGATATGATCATATCACCACTATCACCTTCCTGAGTGCTGCATACCAAAGATTTCATTTGGGGCTCTCTAGACTACAAATCTTCAAACAACATATAAAATTTTAACTTACCTGTCGAATCAAGCCAAAGAAAATGTAGAAAAGAAGAGGAAACGACATTATATGATAGATGAGATTTTAGCTACTTAACAAGTAGCCCAAGCATTCATAACACATAGATCTACTACTCAACAAAGGAATTTCACACTTCCTGTGTGACAGCTTAACTACAAATTTTGAGTGATGAGACTTGAAGTTCGAGTTTAAAGTTCCAAAAGACGGCATCAAACTAATGAAAAGGGAACAAGAGAAGACAATTTTCTACACATATACTATTGCAGCAAAATCACAGTTTACAAGATCAACTACCATCGAACCAATGTGAATGAAAACATCATCGATGTCCTAATTCAAACTTGTGAAATATCCTTTCCCAGGGTTTGTTTTGATCAGTCTAAACTGTAAGCAGGTGTATGGATTACTTCTCACCAAGAATGAAACTGTAATCCAGTATGGCAACCAAGATTCAAAGATTATTAACAAGTTATATTTGAAAACGAAAGAAAAGTTTCTTGCATTTAGAAGAAATTGATTCCAGGATGAAGTATTATAAAGAGGGAGAAGATGATAAAGAGAAAACACACACGCCAAATGTGTGATCAAGGGAAATTTTAATCATTGTTCACCAGAAGGACCGAGTTCGAGATTCAAGAGAGCAAGACCAAAGTCATAAATAATTTGGTGGGGAAGAATGAAAGTCTTGACAAAAGATTCTAAGAAAAAAAAGATCAAATATGTGACCTTGAATTAAGTTTAAGCTTAGATATAAGTTGGTCAAATTGAAAAAAATAATGCTACCTTAAATTTCAAGCATTAGAAAAGTATGGTCTTTATTACATGTTAAAATTACACTGAATAGAAATCGTTTGGTTATGAAAATAGTCTATGTTTATGAAGACCTTTTGACCAAGAAATATATACAATGAAACTTTCATTTTCTTCCCCAATTTTTACCTCCCTCTCATGCCTATAAATGGTTTCACAGATTTTATGAATATCAATGTGAGATTATTATTTACTTCTTGATCAGATTCCATAACTGAACTTTGCATTCCCTTTCCTTTATATAGTACTTATAATATAATTATAATTAATGTTTTATATTGAGTGTGACCTCCATCTCTATCATCTATTTTTCATTTTAACACTTTTTTTTCAGAACATCTTAGCTTTTAATAACTTAACTTCTTATAAGTTAATCATTTAAAGGTTGAGATTTAGTCATTCACAAGCTGAGAATTCGTATCAACTTCATTGAGATCTTCCTCTATCAAATTTATAAACATGTAAGTTCATCTCCTGATTTTTAGAATTCGAGCAGTCTTGGTACTTTTGACATCTTAATCAGGTCGCATTAGTACATCATAAGTACATTTATGTACACATATATGCTTACTAGTTTCTACATATGTACGTAGATATTCTCATAACATGTGCGTCTATCCGTATGTAATGCAGCATGCATATAGATATACATATATACATGCATGTTTTATGTATGAATTATTGTGAATCTATATATACTTCTATTAAAAGTGGCTCTGGATATTGGTTATTGTCCCCAAATGACATTATCCTTCTGCCTTTAAAAAAAGGAAAAAAGAATCAAGCTTGTCAATGCATAAATCCATTTGATGTAACATTTATATTTTTAACCCAAGGCATTTAATCTCATTTTTCTATATTAATTTTTTTAAAGGTTATCTAAGAGTTGTATATCAATCACCCCCGAAACTCGATTTAAAGGAGCAACCGGCACTGGAAAATCTCGTCTATCAGTTGACATTGCTACCAAATACTCTGGCGAAATCATAAACTCCGATAAGATGTAAGTCTTCAAAGGTCTTGACTCTTGATATTGTCACCAACAAAATCACAGATCATGAAAAGAAAGGTGTACCACTCCATTTGCTAGGCCATATTGACCCCGAGTATGATTACACTGCTCAAGACTTCTGTTATGATGCACTAGCAGTTACTCAGAGGGTGGTTAGATTGGGTAAACTACCCGTGATTGCTGGTGGATCAAACTCTTTTATCGAAAAACTTGTTGAAGATCCCTTATTCGGTTTTCGCTCTAAATATGAGTGTTATTTCTTGTGGCTGGACGTTTCTGTACCTGTACTGTACTCATATGTTCAACGACGTGTAGATCAAATGGTGATTGAAGGTACTTTCTTTTCTTATTTTAACAAACTTTGTAGATTAAAAAAAAAAAAAACAACCTTACACTAATACATGTATTATGCAGGACTTGTGGATGAAGTGCGAGACATATTTGAGCCAAACACTAACTACACAAAAGGCATACGGAAGTCGATTGGTGTTCCTGAACTAGAAGGTCATCTTCAAGCGGAAACAGAAGTAGACCACAAGACTGCTGAAAATCTACTTCAAGTTGCAATTTCAGACATCAAGTCAAACACATGTAAACTGACTGATTCGCAGTTATCAAAGATTTATCGACTAAAAGAAGAGCTCAGGTGGCCGATCAATTGTGTGGATGGAACTAATGTGTTCAAGAAACAAGGAAAAGAAGCCGCAGATGCATGGGAAGAACAGGTGCTACAACCATGCTTGAAAATAGTTGGTGATTTTCTCAATGGAAGCAAGAAATTTGTGCAGAATCATATCTATTGAATTCCATTTTCTAAAACATTATATCATAATAACATGTTATAAAAGGATGGTTTGAACTCTAAAACGTCAACAATGTACTATTATTTCATTCTTTTCAGATTGTTTACATTTTTCTATTTTGATTTGTTTTAAATTAACTGTCCATTTTTAGAGCAATGTACCGTTATATCCATAATTACAAATATTTGACAGGAAATGGTAATCATGATACTCCTTATCCAGCTAATGTTAAAACTAAACCAATGATTGCAGACATCAGCAATTAGGGGAAAAAAAGATACAACTATGATCTTGAGCATGACTTGCATTCTATATGTAAACCAAAGTTTGAAACCACAATATGCAATGAATAATTAAAAACATATTTGCTGTTAAAAGAAACAGCAACATTTGAGTCTCATTTATAACTAGACAATCTTCATATGTAAAAAGTAAATGCTCATCACCAAGTATACAGCAAAAATGCAGCCTACAAGATCAACATAAATCAAACAGATGTAAAAAGAACAACACAAATGTCCTAATTCAAACTTGTGAATTAAAACGTTAATTGTTCATATGGACTAATTGCCACCAACAACAGAAACCAACCCCGAATCACTAGTTTCTTCTTCATCCAAAAACAAGTCATCGGTGCTTCTTATACCGGCATGTACCACCACAACAGCCGCCCCGACGCCTATTGCCACCAATAAAATCACTCCCACATCAGTACAAGCCAACGCAAACACCGTTAACAAACTTAACGCCATCAGCACAACACGGTCATCAAACACATGATTGAAAATCACAACAGGACTACGTGGATCACGAAAGAAGTAAAGGAAAAACCAACCAACAAATACTATCAAAAATGTAATCATCGAAACTGGTTGATAAATGAGACTGAGGAAAAGTATCAAAAGGATCACCATAGCGTAATTCACTCGAAAGTAGTTAAGGTTTCTTTTTATTCGACGTGTGGCATCATCATAGCTTAGTGGTCGAGTAATGGCGGTGTAACTCAAACATTCACGCCATGGACGACGCCTAGCCATAAAATTCTCCGTGTGAAACTTTGCACGTGCGATCAATGTATTAGGCGTTAATGGTGGCAGCATTTGATCAGCCATTAGGGTGCTCGTGGGGAGTGTGCCATAACCGGAGCTTGTGCATTTCGACATTGTTAGATCACTAACAAAGAATTTAGAGCAAATCGTCGATATTTCGAATCTTGTTTTCGATATTTTTTTTTTTTAATTCTAGAGACTAGATCTGGAGAAGGTCACAAGGGCAGGGATGTTACAAAAAGTTAGCTTTAAAACATGAGATGATCATTGCAAAAAGATCCATTTTATGAAAAGGGAAGGCTTCAAGTTTTTCGTATTGTTTGTTGGTTGCATAAAATCAAATAAAGTAAATTTAATATACTAAAATGGGTCAAATTTAAAGTTTGGTATATCGTATTGAGTATAAAATGGGAAAGGGAAATGGCCGTTGAATCTGTCAACTTTTTTCGACGTGAAAGTCGGTAAATGTTAGGCTGGTTTAAACTACACTAAATACCTTTATGGAGTTCTAATTAAATTATATAAAGCCACATTTGCAATCAAAACGTAATTTGAGGTTAATTTCTTTGATAACTGATACATGCCCCAAGGAACGACAAATTATGCAATTAAGCCATTAGTCAAATACATTCTGTACATATACGAAACACATATATTGCATTACTATTGTTTTGCTAACCATTGCCTTCAACAATTATTAAATCATTTAACTACCATATCAAATCAAAGTACAAGTTAATAAACGCTGACTTTCGATGTCTAAATATGAATTACATTCATCATGAACATAAAAATATAATAAACAAAAAACATGGTGTCAGAAGAAAATCTTAAGACTTGTCTATATAAATGTTGTTATTGGCACCTCAACATTTAGGAAAAAATGATCGATTAAACCAATCCAAGAACCATTAGAAATAGAAAGGGAGTACAAAGTTAAAGAAATCACATTAACCCAAACTATTATCAAGAGATGAAGACTCTAAACTCAAAAGAAAACAAGGTTGTTTGAAAGCAAATGACTAGGTTCCAAGTTGATGTGAACTGATGCCATTATTAACAGAGTTAAGAGTTATGTTTCCACAACTGTGAGAACTTTTACAAAGCTTTTGGCAAATATTCTGCCGATCGCTAACAAAATATACCATTTTATCACTAGTTTGTTAAGAATTCGCCACTTCCTTACACGAATATATGAAATGTGTGAGTTCTGATCAAGCAATATCAGCGAAAAGACTCCGATACATGAAGAGACTGAGCAAAAGACTTGCATAGATCCTTAGTTATAGCTCTGGAGAATGTGCAGAAGAAAGCAATGATAAAAGATGGAAATGAAATCATCAAAATGTAAGCTAAGTACAAAGTCATCGATAAAAAGGACAAGTAAAACATCCAGTAACCTGTAGACACATCAAACAAGTGATTTTCTTTATTGCAGTGTAAACGTTCAATTGGATGTAAACAAGATTACAATAATCACAAGCTATGAGAGGGGCGGACCTTTTAAGGGGCAAAGGGAGGTTCCGGCCCCTCCAAAATTTTGGGTCGTTAGTGTAAATTTATATTACACGGGTTAAAAAATATATTATTTTATATGTTGGCCCCTGCAAATATTGAGAAAAAAAATATTAAAACGATTTTGAACCCCCCCCCCCCAAAAAAAAAAAAAAAGTTAGAAAAAATAAAAATAAATAAGTGTTCAAGATCCGTCACTATATGAGCATTGTTTGCTCACCTTTGTGACCAACTCTAGCATTCAACTATTCTCTTGTCCACCAAAACCAACTTTTATAGTAATCACCTTTCTGTTCCCACATTTTCTCCTGAAAATATTTCAACAAAGTTCATGTCAGTAGCTGAAGGAAATGCAAAAAGCCATAAATGAGAAAGAAAAAAGAGAAAAAGGAAGAAAAAATATTTGAAATTGGGACACGGTACCGTGCATGCATCCAATGAAGTGGTCCAGTTCTGAGAAGAACATAGTTCTTTCAACAAGCGGTAATGGCGGTTGAAAAGTAAAATATGCAAAGTGATGATGATCCGGATCATCACTTGGCTTTGCAGTCTCAACTAATCTCATGAATACTTCTTTATCATAACATGGAGATGCATTTTGACCAGCTACAGTCAAACCTTCATCCCAAGCTGAATTCAATACCTGCAATAATATCCAACGATGATAATAAAGAAATAGAAAACAATCGAATTGAGTTTATTAAAAGATATTATAACCTGCCAAGTCAACCCTTTTGGATCAGCAAGTGCTTCATAATTTCCGTCACTATAAAGATGAACCCCTGAGCACACAAACTTAACCACAACTGAGTATTTCTTAAGAACCTCAAAGACAGCCGAGTATCCATCTTGGTTAGCCGGGTTATAATATCCAGCTGTCAGCTCTGCTGCATGGCTTGTAGATTTATACCACCAATAAACAGCCGGAATCTTCCTAGACAAAAGTTTAACACATTCAACCTAATAAACCACGAGTAAATAATCTTCGAACACTTCTGTAAATGCTTCAAAACTATTACCTTAACAGCTATCTGTATTTCCTCAAATGCAAGGTTTGCAAGAGAGAGAACGGTATTTGCATGATCTATTAAGGACTGAGCATACCATTGGAGAAAGAAACGTCCGTAGTAACTGTCATAATCACCTTTTTCACAGAAGAAACCGGTATCGTGCGGATGGGAATTATAGTTACCAGCATTTTCAGGTCCTCTACCCCAAATACCGTGACCACGTAGATTTGAAGCTTTACATAGATTCTCTTGCATATACTTATCATAACACTGCAAAATACTAGCATGTTTTAGATGAATATTTGATTGAAATTAGATAAATCAACATAATACATATTTATCAAGTATCATATACATATTAAATAGGAATACATGTCTTGAACTACAATAAAATACACGAAAAAAAACGAATATACACGAGTTTCTCAGATACCTGGAACTCACCAATACCAGGATAACTCCATCCCATTCTTTCTGAAAAAGAAGGATATTTCAGCTCCCCCGAGGGTCCCAGTCCTATTTCAACTCCAGTTATAAGACCTTCGATAAACATATCATCAAATTCTGTTCGGAAGCTTCTCATTACATCAAAATAGACCTGCCAGATGAAGACCATAAGCATTAAACAGCAGATATTAAAAAGAGATAGTAACTAATTAGAGTATAGTATTAATACCTCAGCGCCACTTCTTCCTTTGAATACTCGTTCTTTATCGATACCCCAAGATAGGCATTCGGTATTTCTTCTTCCTTCACGGTCTGTAAAGAAAATATCCTTATTTTCTTTCCCAATATCAAGAACCCACTGAGGGAGTGATACGGGTATTCCCCCAGAATCATTCCCTCCATACTCATGAAATGCCAGACCAACCTTCAAAATCAAAGAATACGTATAAACTTTCATATCAATGATAAAATTAAACAATGTGTTTAAAATTTTGATACCTGTAATTTCAGCTCAAATTCATGGATGATGTTAAAGAGTTCCCGGTATCCAGACCAACAATATTTATGTGGACCCTGGGATTCAACGATACCCCACCAACAATCTACAAACACACCATCTACACGCAATGATTTCAAAAACCTTAACTCCTTTCTAACAGCATCCCGGTCAACCAACTGGCAGAATTTGTTGATCAAGCCAGTCTACACAGTCATAGTATGCATATTGAATTAATTACAACAGATGCATAGGACAGCAGGTGAATATATAAACAGATAATCAAAGTATAAATAACCAACCACTTACTCCAAGCATCACATAAACAGGGACATATGCAGTCCCTATAAAGTTAAATCTATGCTCAGTTGTATTCCCATCTTGCATAAGCTACAATTATCAATTTACACGCTAACACTCTGTTAGACATTCTTCTAACTAATAAATGGACAACTTAAACAACACAAACCTGATCAGTCTCTAAACAATCATCTGAGTTATTAATGTTACTGTCACTGTATCTCTCGAGTTCCGAGACACCCCTAGCTGGAACCACAATCGAATCAAGTGAAGCAGGCGAAGGAGAGTCATCTATTTGGAGAACTGATGACGGAAACTCGATCGTTGCTTTCGCAGAATAACTTTTTAATGAACCACTTGATACTGGACTCTCTACTGATCTTGCTACATTACACACTCCCTGTTAACATATCAAATTTTCTAACATCAAAAAGTAAATGGTTTAAGTATTTTAAATGTATCTAACTTTAGATAAAAATCTATTGTATGTATCATACTTTCATATATTGATACTTAATGTATTTATCGAACATTCAATCTTATAACTATATATAAACCATCTCCATCTCTTTTCTTAAAATTAGATTCAACAATGGTTAATGTCCAAAGTACCCTTAAAAATCATTAATTATCTTAATATTTCCAAATGAACCACTAATTTATAAATTGCAACCCTTAATTTTGAACTTTGCATATCCTTAAATTCAATTTTCAACATATCATTTCATTAAATTTCTTCTTTTATAAGATGTAAGTAAAATCACAAAAGATATAAAAAAATAAACCATCTATGAACAATATGATTTAATTTAAATCCGAACTTTAAACATTGTTGATTTCTTTTGGTTTGATATTTTGATTCAATATAGTGTAAACATTGTGTCTATGTATCTGACCCTTGGTTTAAAAAAGCGCGCCTAGGCACTAGGCAGAGTGCCTTGAAGTGCCTCTAGGCGATAGTATGACATGAGGCACCACTAAGGCAATGCCTAGGCTCGATGTGAGGCGGTGCCATGTGCACCTTGTGTTTTTAGAGGGTTTTTAACAACTATTGCTCAGGCCTTTTTACTAAACTTTGCTAGGCTAATTTTTCTAGGCCCAATATTCATTACTACTAACCCTATCCTAACTTTCTAACACAACTAAAATTGAATAACCGCTCTAAAACGTTAAACCCCATACGACGGCTTTGGTACCAAAATTCAAAACACCAAATTGAAGCAAGAAACAACAAATTAGAGCCAAATTGAAGCTGGATTATGTGTTAATTGAACTTCTAGTCAACAATCTGAGATGTGTAAACATTTATTACGTAGATCCGTAGAATTAGCAATTTAAAAGTATTTTATGCATTATAGGATTTTTATTCACGTGAGGCTCTCGCCTTAGCACCTAGCGCCTCGGATCACCTTTCGCCTTTTAAACCAAGATCTGACAACCAAGATCTGACCTCTTATGACTTGTAAACCAGTTATGTGGGACGGGTTTAAATGATGTGCCAGATGAGATATATGTCAACAAAAGTACCGGTTACATTATGAAATGAGTCACTGGATGCATAAGATAGCAATAACTGCATGTTTGATATATAAACTAACAAGTTTTTAAGTACTTGATGCATCTAGTGACCAACTAATTGGGTGATTGCATTTAAAACGACGTGACAGCCGTATACAATGTCATGTCATCATAATCGGTGCCACCTCATCATAACCAGTGCCACCTCAACGGTTTAATTGTTATACGAGGTATAATAAGAAACTATTTTAGTTCCAAACATTCAATACCAATAATTGGTAAAATTGGATACTACATTCCGATGTAAGTATGTAGCTGCCCTATATATTAACCAACAAATAAAAACCCTAATTTGAGGTAAAATACAGTAATAACCTAAACAAATAGAAACCCTAAAATAGAAAATTAATGACTTGAAATGATGAAATGAGATGTTACTAATTTATTAGAGTGAGTGGATTGACGAAAAGTGGTGCCATCGGATTCAACGGTCCAACCAGCTTCACGAGCAAGGGCGGCGAGTACGTCATTCATGTCGGCTCGTGCAGGTAACGGAAAGTTTCCGTACTGACGGAATCCGTTCAGCATACGGCTGGTGATGGCACGGCGGTGGCGTTCACGGAGTTTAGTTCGTTCTTTTTCTTTTTCTCTTTCGATTCTAGTGGCTCTTGGACTATTGTTGTTGCTGGTGGTGGAGACGCCCATCGCCGCCGCGGCGAAACCACGTGGCCGCCGTTGTTGAGGTTGGGAATGGGTGTCGTGATTGGTGTTAGTGTTATTCATTTCTATTGCATTTTATTCTCACTGCTAACATCACTACATCAGTAGCACTGATTAGTTAAAACCCAGTAGTAGTAGCCAATACATGAACCCAAAAGGAATTCAATGAAGATTTGGAGGGGATATTTTGTCGACACAAATAGCAGTTGTATTTGGACATATTAATCGTACAAGAACATTTTGTTAATCGTATATTTATTTTTGTGATACGTAAGAACAAATTATTTTTACGGTATCGCTACTATCACAAATATATACATTTATTGTCGTTCCACATTACATAATCTTATGGCTAGATAATTGAATCAAACCGCTAAACCAATATCACTTTTATGTTAAAGTTATTTTTACATAGATTTGAAGTTTGAAAGGCAAAAAAGCTTAGATATAATAGTTATCTTGATTGATATGGCATTATCCTTGTAGCAAATTGTAAACATTGCGACGTGCATCAAGTTATCAACGAGGGATAGTATATACATATTTTAAAAAGTTAAAGACTCAATTACCAAAGAGTTACATAGTTTTTTTCTTTAGTTGTCATATAAGAAAAACAAATGTTCTAATATAAGGAAAGCATCTTAAAAATTGTCATGTGTATACAACATATGTATATATATATATATATATAAAGGAGAAATCAAGAGGGAAGTAAAAAAATTAGGGAAGAAGGGAAGCAAATCTCAACCCTTGATTTCATCATAAATAAATATTGTTAACATTCATTTGTGATGAATGTTAATCAAAATTTAACATTCATCACAAATGAATGTTAAAAACGTTTTTTTATGAAAAAATCAAGGGCTAAGATTTGCTTCCCTCATTCCCCAAAATCTGAAGCTTCCCTATGCATCATTCCCCTATATATATATATATATATATATTTTTTTTATAATATGAAAATATATACATATATTGTTTAATCATTAATTATTAAAAAATAATAAATGGGTACTTATGTGTTGTTTAAAAAACTTTAAGACATTGGACCTATAAAACAAGACAAATGCACTTATCCTATTGACTAAAATTTACAAAAAATATTATTCAAACCTATTGGCTAAATGTTTCATTATTATTTGATCCTATTAAATGTACTTAGATTTTATTAAATATATTCAAAAGAATTAATTATTTTAGTCAGCTTTTTGATTTTTTTAAATTTGATTTTCTAGTCAACTTTTTTAAATATTGACACAATTTACAATGTAGGACATAGGGATATAAAATGAGAAGGTTTAGTTACTTATTTTATATTACAATTTACAATTACAATTTAAAGTAGATACTTACTTCCTATGGTCAGCTGATTTGTAAGGTAATTCGGTGGCGTCGGAAGAAGGATTCTGTGAGAATTTTCTATTTGATGTATTATTATTATATTATTTCTTATTTTTGACTTGCCTACCCTTGAATTTTATTTGATGTTCCAATTACAGAATGGTTGAAGTCAAACAAATTGTGCTTTCTTTCATTCCACTCGCATCATTATAAAAGTAAACTCATGCCCATCATTATTTATCTATCTATATCATTTATTATAGTAAGTTATCTGCCATGAATTTAGAGGGATTTTGATTGTATTTATAGATGGATGCTGAAGATAGAAATAAAAGTGGTTAAAAGCACCACAAATAATTTCTTCATTTTTTCTTTAATTAAATATTAGATGAACGTATAGGATGTAAAAGGCCACAGAGCATAAACGTATAGGTTTATAGTATTACTTTATCCAAAACATGTGCTTTTTTGAGTGTTAATATTTACTCTTATCAATAGTGGTTACTAAATTATTATATAATCATTAGTGTTTAGTTAGTGAAAATAAAGAGTATATTTAGATATATCTTTACTTATTAATCCATTAATAATAGTCAGGTGAATTCTTTCGCTTTACGTTTTATACCCTTTAACCTTTTCAAATACTCAACTTTAATCTCTATTTTTAGCCAATGACACGTGACACATACTATTGTCAGCACCATATATTTTCCCATTTTTTATCCCTTTTCATATTTATGTTCATATTTGAATATACAATCTGAAAGGAAACTTTCGTCTTTCATGAAGCCTATATCAATTTATTGATCATTCAAAATAGAATACAAATTTTATATTTATATTTTTATATAAAATCATCTTATATCTTCAAGACACATTAAGATTCGTGAAAGAAATGACCGAAATGCAACTAAGTGTTCCATATGGATCAAATTGTCGTATTATACCTATCGAAATGATTATAATCGTTATGCTTATTCTTTTAAGGTCATTGATGCATAAATTACTCATCTTATATTACTTTGAATCCTTCTTATGATTGTACTAAGATAAGTTTTGCTAATTTCTATTAAAATAATTCATATCCACATATCAATAAACTAGAAACTAACATGTAACAACGAAAAAACAAACATATTAAATAATAGAGTATTTGGCAATATGTATATATTAAAAACTAAAGTATCTAGCTTATAAAAGGTTATATCAAACTTACTTTCCTCAATTTTGAAATTTGGTACATGAATTTAATAGCAGTATACTAAAAATTAGAATTTAACATAGTAATTATGGGATGTGGGTTGTGCTTTTGTACATCCAAAGAATTTTGTAGTGTCTACATAAATTGAAAATAATGAACACAAAATGAAGAAACGATACATATTATGTAACTGAAACTGAACTGAATTCTAATTCAAAACCAATATAATGGTAATTGAACAGTTGCGAATCTTAAAAAATCAAACCTTATGATTGGGTCTTGATTTATACGTGAATTTTGATAAGCATCATCCTTAGAGCATTGATTAACATTTTAAGCATTAAATAAACTATATTGTTTCTAAATTAATTAACAATTTATGAATTATATATGAAAGGTGACTTTGTAATTAATTATAAATATAGATGTTAATTAAGTATTAATAAATTATTTATAGTAGTTTTGACTAGTGTCCTTGTTATCAAAACCTTTATACATAAACCAGAATCAAACAAAACATCGAGCGCCCCTTCTAGAATTGACCGTTCTTATAAAAGAGATTAAAACTAAAATTTGGTCTTCGCTAGTAAATTTGAATAATTTTACTGTAAGGGGTAGACTTGCTCCAAAAAAAATTGGGGGGTGGTGCAATTACTGCTTCTCACCACCATATTCCACCAGTCGTTGCCAGTTACCACCCTGAAAAACCAATCGAAATTCATTCATTGTGCTCCATCACCAAACTCACCAAGTTTGAATCTTTTCGCCAAACAATTCTTGCAACTTGAAATTAGATGTGTATGTTATTATTGTAAATATATAATTGAATATATCATTAAACCCTAATCAAAAGTAACGAACCGAACTCCGGTAAATCAAACCCTTCTCAAATACATTGATCGATAGTTATGTGAGGAAAGGGCGGTTAAAAGATGAACTTTATCTTTATAATATTATGTATATAAGACGTGTGATACCGGATTTGATTACTCATACGTGTTTGATAAACGGGCTTTGTAAAGAAGGAAATGTAAGGGAAGCTCATAAGTTATTTCACCGTATGGTTCCAATCGGGCTGAACCCGGATCTATTTTCCTACAATACTCTTATATGTGGTTACATAAACAAGGAAATAATGAAAGAAACACATGCATTGCTTCATGACATGAATAAAGAAAGAGTTCGTCCTAACGAGTTCACTAGTTTGGTACTTGTAGAAGGATATAGAAAGAAAAACATGTTAATTTCAGCTGTGATTCTTATTGTAGAGCTTCATATATTTGGAGTATCGGTTTCTAAGGATCTTCAAATTGATTTAGCTTTAGATTTATGCTGAGTAGATAAACCGTTTGCAGCCAAGAGTATGTTGGAAAGGATAGTGTAAGATCGCAAAGAAGCACGTAAGTTGGAGATCTACAAAGATATGACACCCGGAGATTTATTGAACTAAAACGACAATCTTATTTATTTATCAAAGTTTTACTTCACAAGCGGAAGCGTAAATATATTACAAGCTATACAAAGAGAAGACTATAAATAAAAGAACATCTTCGAGTATCATCTGGTCCTACGGTTCCCATCTTGAAGAGCCTATTTGATGTTTCCTGAGATATACACGTACATGCATAAGCCTAAAGGCTTAGTGATTTCGTGTGTTTGTGTATAGAATATCACACACAATATGTAGTGATGACACAAAATGTAAAAATGTAAAATATACAAAGTATGATGAGATCTCTGTGTCCATCAGGGTTAACCAAATCTCAAGTCGTCTCAGACATCGATTTAGCATAAGGGTTATCTGTGTCACGACTATCTATACCAGCACTACACAGAGTGACAGGTATCTGCTAGTATCGACTTAGTACAAACAAGTGGCCGCTTGTGTACTAATCGTACCAATATATATGTGTGCCAACGACCATTACGTTTCAGCTCCTCGTTACCCGATGACTAACGTAACATAATATATTTAAAAGTCAATGTGCGTGATATTAAATGCAATTAAACAGATAAGCAAGTAAGCAGTTAATCACGTGGTATATCGCATATATCTCAGTTTTTAAAAATAACAAGAAACTCACCTTATTAGTGTAGATTGTAGTTGGTGTTTCAACCTATTTATCATATACATGTACACAATTAATATTACAATGTCTTATAAAAATAAAAATATAATTTATACTATATTAAAATATGAATTAATTATAACTATAATAGATTTGATTAATATTATTTTTATACCAAAATTGACAATGTAAGTTTAAGTCTTACGTGACATATTAAGAATAAATGGAATAAATTAATTAAGATTAAAATATTAGTATTAAAAGATGAAGTATCTATTTGACCAAAATTTGTTCGATGCACGAGATGTGTGTGTGTTTTAGATGTACGTGATAAAAGTAAAAAGGGATGAATGATACTAAAAATTACAGATCTTATTTATAGTCAAAATTAAAGTAGCTAGTCATAGGTCTATAAGTAGCCGATCAAGTGATTAAAAAAACGTGGCGTCATTTAATCTATTCCTTAGTTAACAAGAATTATCACACCTCTCCTAAATACGTTAGTCAGCAAAAAGATTTAGGATATTAGCTATACTAAACAGTCAACAATTGGATAACTCCATTATATATTTTATTTTCATTAATTATATTGTCTTTAATATTAATTAATTATCTAAATTTTATAAAATGTATTACTATTATGATATATTTTTAGATTGTTAGAAATAACATTAATAATTGAATCGAGTTATTAAGGTTTAATTTGTATACACCTATCAAATAATTGTCATTCAAGTTGGTTAAATTAAACTTTAACATTTGATAGTAATTTAATTATGTTTTATTTCTCACATAATAATATTACATTTATTAGTATTTTCTAAGGATGTTACAAAAGAATTGATTGTTGCGTTTTATAAATCAAATTGTGTTGACGAGGTTATTCAGATAAAGGATGAGATGCTTTTCAAGAATATTAGCCGAAAGGTGGTTACGTATAGAGAAATCATAGGGTGTTTGTGTAGACTAAATAGAACCATTGAGGGTGAAATTTTCATGTGGGATATGGCCGAATTTGGCATTCAGCCTGATATCACAATTTGTAGATATTTGATATCTGGGCATTGTAAACAGAAGAATTGTGATCAAGCTGAGTCATTATTGAGCTATATAGCCAAGATGTTCCAAATATGTGACAATGAATGCTATAATGAGGTTTTTAAATTGGTTTGTGAGGATGGCGATATTGGTAAGTCCATGAAATTTCAGAGCAGGATGCAAAAAATCGGTTTCACTCCTAATATTCTGAGTTTTAAGTACGCAATTCATGGCTTGCCAACAACAGCTCGTGGTATGTCTTGTACATCTTTGAATACAACAATACACGACTATTTTATTATGCTTCTTTCATTTCTTTAAAGTCGCTGAGAATCATCTAAAATAGTTTGCAGGATATGTGGTTACTCCTCCTGCAATAGACTGCCACCTGAATGATCTTGTGTAACAGTACGAGATCATTTGTTATAAGGTACTTTCATTCATATGGTGCCAATATTGAACTGTAGGTCATCCCTTTGTTTTTTTTTTTGGTTATTATGGTTCATAATAGAGGGGGGGAAAAATGAGGGTCTGATGGGTTGATTCAAAATGCGCCATTCTGACCCATAACATGTTTTGTCCAAAAGTGTTAATTTTTTAAAAAGCTTTTGTGTCAAATGTGATTACAAAAACTATACTAATCACTAATAATGTATTTTATCAATGAAATGATCTAGGAGGTTTTATGCTTTAAAGATACACTTTCAGCCACTTTTGAACCGTTCAACCCATTTGACTGGTTTCTGTTCAGGGTTTTTTTTACTCCTATGACCCGCTGACAACCCAAATCGACCCATTCAAAGCTAATGGTTTGAATCATCACCTTTAGTTTAAAGAAAGGCACAAAGCAAAAAGGAACTGCTAATTTGTAAGAAAGAATTAAGCATTTCTCAAACCACTTTACGAAGAAAACAACATTTAGACTAGCTCTTTCTTTTCACACACAACCACATGTACACAAGCATATATTTATCAAAATTTATTTACATATATGCGTTTATCATTTACATATATCTACGAAGGTTGGAGCAATATTTTCTTTCACCTTCACTCAATCTTCATTTCTGTTCGTCACCCTTTTGTTCTTACTGTCTTGATAGGGGCTGTCTGTTTCCAGATAATCCGACCTCCATTGATTTCTTTGCTTTCTTTTGGCATATAAACTGCATTCCTCGGGGTCGTCTTTTTTGAAGCAGGGGGCCACTGTCCACAAGTGATTGCCATGTCTTTTAAATGCTTAAGGCCTTCAAGGGTTTCAATGATTGCAGGCATTTTTGGCCTATCTTTAGGGTTCTGGCTTACACAATACAAAGCTAAAAGAGCCATCTCCTTGGCCCCCTTAACTGAATATTGACCTGCCAACCGTGGGTCAATTACTACACGAACTCTTCTGCTACTACTTAGGTATGGCTTGGCCCAGTCCACAAGATTCTGTTCATTTTTCGGCCTCTTTTTATCCATAGCTCTTCTTCCTGTCAAGAGTTCTAGCAGTACGACTCCAAAGCTATAAATATCACTCTTTGTGGTCAAGTGCCCTACAATTAACACATCAATACATTACATTAGCCATTACACATTTGAATTTTTGTCCAATATGTCCACTGTATGCCACATAAAGCGCCATGTCATAAAGATAGTCATTTATCTGGTAAAAAAGTTGCAGAATAGGAAGTTTAATGGGTACTTGGGGCTTGGGTAATAAAAAGAAGGCTTTCATATCAATAAATCTTTTGGAGAGTATGTTGTTATTATATGGAAGATTACCAGTGTTGACATATTCAGGGGCAGCATATCCATATGTGCCCATGACTCTAGTAGTGACGTGAGTGTTTGATCCTTCTGGACCCATTGTTGCCAACCCAAAATCAGATAGCTTAGGATTAAAATCCTGCCAATATTCAAGGGAACACATGATCAACAGTTACTATATGAAGGTCTATCAATTTGATGGGATATAAGAGGTTTGAAATACATACGGAATCAAGTAAGATATTGGATGTTTTAAAGTCGCGATATATAACAGGGCTTTCAGCACCATGTAAGAACGCTAGACCTTTGGCTGCGCCTATCGCTATCTTTATTCTTATCCCCCATGGCAGACAAACAGAGATCCCTATATATGTTACATTTTACATTTAGCTTACAAAAAAATCATCTGAATTAAATTGAAAAGTCGATAAAAACTTACCCTTGAACAAATGATGTTCCAAGCTTCCACGAGCCATGAATTCGTACACAAGGACTCTCTCTTCTTCTTCACAACAATACCCAATCAGTTTTACCAAATTTGGGTGCCTAAGTTGCCCGAGAAATATCACCTCCGCCTAAAATTATAAGGTTGTCAATCAGAACTCTTAAACAAATTAGTTAAGAATAATTTGATTGTTTTTTGGAAGAAAGGAAAGCATGGAATTCTTGGGATATTAATATAGAAAAGGCGAAAAGCTTACAAGCCATTCACGATGACCTTGCAATCCTTCAATATCAAGAATCTTAACCGCTACGGGTTGAGCCTTCAAACCAGACCTCATGCGCTCATCCACATAACCCTTATGCACCTTACCAAACCCACCTTCCCCAAGCAAGAAATTACTCGAGAAGTTCTGGGTCATGGCTCGCAGCTCACTCAATTTAAAGTCAAACAAGTCAGGTCCGAAAGCCTGTGCTATATCTTCATTAATACGTAAAGAAGACGACCTGCTAAGGTCTGAGAAAGACACGCGCCTAAAAGATGGAGATGGTGCTACATTCTTGGAAAATTCTGATTTTGAAGGCCTGCACCTGCTAAAGTTGCAAAGAACTTTGTTTTCAGCTGTGCAACAGTAGGGTTTCCAAGGTTTTTGTTTGTCTTTCATGATTATTGTTGATGAAAATGGTTAATGAGAGGGTGATCAGTGGAGTATAAGTATTAATCATCTGGGGTTATGTTGATACAAATCTTGAAGGATAATAAAGTTAGAGACAATGCAACTACTCTCCAACCACTCTACTATAATGAGATGCTTTTTATCAATCTTTACCAAAGGGTTATTGTTTATGCTACTAGATTTGTCATTTAGGTACTTGTCTTCATGCAAAATGGTCATTTCTATATGTTGGACAACTTTAGGAGAAAGCCCTCTTTGCTAGCCAATAATATTCAATACCCCAATGTTAGAAAATTTTGTTTTATATCATGCGTACATTTGGAGAGGATGCCTAAGGAATATATATATAATTCTTTTTACAGAAGCAGAGAAACAATTATTTTTACTAAAAAAATTAATTAATGAACATTAATACAAATTTATCCAATGGTATACGGGTGAAAGTAGTGTTTTGTGAAATATTAATCAGTGAATATATATAGGTAAAAGTTTAATGCTTCCTTATTCTAAAAAAAATAATCCAGTTCTGTACCTCTATATAGATCCTTTTCCCATATACACACATATCTCTTTGTGCGTGTATCTACACATGTATGTATTGCCAAGATTTGATGAAAGGAAAATTTTGTCACATGTATATTTATGGATTAATACATTTAGGTTGAAGCCTATTACGCATACACATTGCTAGATATTATTTGCTTAATAAATTTAAAAAGCAAAAAAGTTTAATAAAAAAGAAGTATGTCAAAACATCTTTAATTTCACTATAATCTCATTTTGGGCCAAGTACATATAGGTATGACTATTGTGTAAGCATACACATGTATTTGTACATCAGTACATGCATATACATAACCTTCATTTATTTATAAATATATGCACATATCCAAATAAAAGATAGGCTTAAGATGAAGGCCCAAATGAGGGAATTTTGGTATGAGGCATTTGATACAAGTGATTCCAATCTCTTAAATGTGATTTTCTTGTTTAGTATTTCTAGATCTTATTACATAAAGACTGCTTCTGCCCCATTATGAATGTTCGTTTGAAACTATAGGGAGTTTTTAAGAAAGATGTAACTTTTACACTGTTGTTCAATACAATCTAATTTTTTTATACCGGTTGCACTGGATCTCATGGTGGTGGGTATTAGGGAGCGAGCACGAGCGCAATCCATTCTCAAGTTTTTCTAATTTCATATTCATTTTTCCTTACGCTTAAATTATAAAAATTAAAATAAAAGTATAATGGTCATGTGACCGTTTAAAAAAAATTGAAACATTGGCTACGGTTTAAAAATAATATTTAAAGAAAAAAACATATTCTATATATATACAATAATTCACATCAAATTCATACAATCTTTTTACCGTAACCTTTTTTTATTATAACATTTTCTTTTCTATTAATGAAATGGTATGTTATAATTATTGTATTATTAGTTTAATTTGATTTAATTAAATGTAATTGTATTTTTAAGAAAAATAAAAAATAATTTAAAAGTGGGTCTCATTTTGTAGTGTGTAGTCGTGAGAATTATCACTACGAATAGTCATCTTATGATATATAGTCGTAATTGATGTGGCTCGTAGTGGTGTCACAATTACCGGTCATCACTGCAAGTGATTTTATAGACTTCTTTTGTTTTTTGTAACATGAAAATAGATACCTAAAAAGTAATTAAAAACAATAATGGAGATATTTTTAATGACTTACTATAAATGAGACGGATGAAATATACAATAGTCCCCAAAAGTCATAAAGTACAATATGTACGCAATATAGCCCCAACTATTGTTACCCACTCCCCTTCTTTTCCTCTTGATTTTCTTGTTATAATTCCCCGGTGGTCTTTTGATTTGGCCCTACTTTCAAATATCCATTTGCCTCTTAGAGTGGTGGTTTCAGAAGTAGAAGTCAGAGATACACAATGATCTCTACGTAATCGATAATTGCTTCTTTACAACTCTATCTCCGATACTATGAACAATCGAACAAACTAAAATAACTGAACTGTGGAGTTTAATGAGTAATTAAAATGTAGATTGACAAAAACGTACAATCCTTGTATGTAATCAAACAATCCGATGAACTATCCACATCAAAAGGCGATCAATTCTTCACAAACTAATTCACAACAATTCCACTGTTATTTTATGTGTTTAACATCAGTGATGTTAATTGAACAAATGTTACGTGCCGTTGAGTGTTAGTTTAATAAAAATATTCACATATTTGGTTCTTCGAGTTTTAAACATTTACACAACTGATCCCTCTTTTTAACCTAACATCATTGGCTCCACATAAGGATTACCCTTATTTTATACAACTATATAAACTAAATGATTTCTTAGTCAATGTGATTATTTAAGAATTGTTGTGAATTAACTTTTCTGGAAGAACATTATTATTATTACGTAGTACTTGATTAAATTTTGACCTTCTTATTTTATTTATATATTTTGAGAAGTGTAAGAGGCACTTTGAGTGGGGTGAAGACATGTAGTAATTAAAAAAATAAAAAATAACTTAGGATGACCACTTGCAATTAATTAGAGTTAAGGGTTGTTGGATACCAAATACATTTGAAGGCATCATAACCACCATGGATGTTGGTTAGCACATTTTTCAAACTTGTGGGGTGCTTTTGAAGTTAAAAACTCTTGAAACTCAAACTATTATATATTTCTTGCAAGAATTATCCTCACAAAAATTCAACATTTGATTTTGGCCTTTTCTTATATGAGTGAGAACATCAATGACACCATTGGTCAAGGATCCCATGCCATAATTGTGTAGATAATTAACTAAGGATCAATGTTGTGATTATATATAAAATTTTATAAAAGTCATACTCGATGTTGGCTTTTTTGTTTTAAGTGCAAAAGTCATAACAATGATAGAAATAGAGTACCCTGCGTATTCAGACAAGATGACTAAAGACTTTAGTGATCGAAAAAGAAGGTCTATGCATGCATGGACCCACCCATTTCATTCTGCTTTCATAGAAATACAATGAGAAAACATGAAAACAACAGCAGGTACAAAGATGATGACAAATGCTAACAGTATCTAAAACTATAACGTAATTTCGATAATTTATATCTATAATTCTATATGATTATACAAATCGTTTATCTTGCATGAGTATATATTGATCGATCCATCTTTTCTGGTCGAATTCGAGCTAAAGATTTGATAAAAGGAAAGCTCTTTACTTTACATCTTATGACGCTTTATCAATAAAATATTAATTTAAGGCGAATATATCGAGATGGTGACTGATTTGAGTCTTATACGAGACTTATTGAAAACATTCTGAAATGTATATAATATTTATTTATGGATTACTACAGTTAGGTTGAAGCACATTATATTTTTGTACCGTAAATATGTATTGCTTAAGCAAACTATATTACAGTTTCTTTATAAAAATTATTTAAATTAAACTGTTTAATGTCCAGAACGATAAGCTAGATACGTTTTAATTCACAATCCTTTTCTTCTAGAAAACACATATCTATCTTTTCACAACAATACAATGGTACTTTGCTCGTAATTGTTAACTCGTAATTAAATCTCAATTTTTAACTCATAACTCATGATTCGATTCGTAATAGTCATTATTTTTCGATAAATATATAAACTTATATGTATATGTATGTTATTGTTTAAGATTCTTTTTCTTAAAAGAAATAAAACACACACAAGACTCGTAAGAGTCACACACGACTTTTAAGAGTAAATAAAAGACTCATAAGAGTCAAAGTCATTTAAGAGTCGGGGCCCGAGTAGCCTCGTTTTTTGCATTTTTAATTTGACTCATAAGAGCTCACTCATGACTCGTAAAAGTCTAACAACTATGCTTTTTCTTTTCTAGGAACCTTTAGTTTACATTTTTGTTGCTCATTCACTTTGATTCCATGAGTGGTAACTATTATATATAGAGAGAAAGAAGGAAAAAATAGCTACGTGGGATTGGAGGAATGCCGAAAGCATTGCAGACATGCCTTTGGATACGATCTCCGCTTATTGGATTAGTCTTACCATCATCTTCTCTAACCTAGTCAAATCAAGACTTGCATTCATCTTCATAGCCCTTTTTCTTTAGCAGTACAGGTCAGTTAGTCAGGGTTGTGTATTTATTATTGAATTATGTTGGATTTTGATTCCACCAGATTTAGTCGATGTTCATACACGAATGCAACTTCAAAAATATTTTTCATGATTATTCATGTCAATTAATACCGATTTTAATTTTTTATCATCAATTACATGTGATTATATATATGATGTTTTCTATGACCTGACAAAAAATGAAAAAAAAAAAATTTGGTCAAAATTATAACATGTGAGATCTTTAATTAAAGATAAAATAACGCTTTGTGAAATGCTTAATCAATCGAGCCCTCACTTGAGAAGCTAACTCTCGGTTTTAGTGAAAGTGAAATCAAATCAGGTGTGTAGTCATGTGGCATTGATAGGGCCTCGGGTCCTGACGGATTTTCCTTTCGTTTCACGAAGCAATATTGGGAGTTGATAAAACTTGACGTTTGTAACTTTGTTAACGAATTCTACGTAATGAGTCACATCCCCGGGGGCTGTAACTCGTCTTTTATCACCCTTATCCCTAAGAAAGACAACCCGCTTCATGTTAAAGACTATAGGCCGATAAGTCTTATCGGAGTGCAATACAAAGTTATTGCGAAGCTCCTAGTACGTCTAGTTACTGTGATTGACTGCGTTATTAGTCAAGAACATACCGATATTGTAAAAGGAAGACAGATCCTTGACGGCCCTCTGATGATGAACGACATAGTTGAATGGTGCAAAAGACACAAGAAGAAGGGGATGCTATTCAAAGTCGATTTTGAAAAAGCATTTGACTCGCTTAGTTGGGATTATCTATTTTCAATGATGAGCTTTATGGGTTTCGGCCACAAATGGATAGAATGGATTATATCGTGTTTTTCTTCTTCTCGTACTTCGATTTTGGTTAATGGTAGCCCAACCTCAAAATTTACCCTCAACCGAGGACTTCAACATGGTGACCCATTATCTACTTTTCCTTTTCTGTTTATCATTGAAATGGAAGGCCTACGCGTCGCAATAGAAGATGCAATTACTTCCGGTATTTTCCATGGGTTTCCTGTTGGTCGACAAGGTTTGATTATGTCTCACCTTTTGTATGTTGATGATGCTCTTTTTGTAGGAGAGTGGGAGGACAAGAACATTAATAATCTAGTTATTATATTAGGTTGCTTTTACTTAGTTGTTGGCCTGTAGATTAACCTTCAAAAATCCAACTTATTTGGCATTGGAGTTCAAAATAGTGATATGGAAATGATAGCTATCGGGACCGGTTGTAGTGTTGCTACTCTCTTGTTCACATATTTAGGTCTTCTAGTAGGAGCTAATATGAACATGGTGGATAATTGGAAGAGTGTGATCGATAAAACCAAGAAGAGATTGAGCACATGAAAAGTTAATATGCTTTTTGTGGGAGGTCGATTAACTTTAATCAAATCCGTGTTAGGAAGCCTTGGCATCTACTACATGTCTCTCTACAAGGTTCCTATCAAGGTATGTCAACATCTTTAAACCTTGAGATCTCGTTTTTTTTGTGTGTGTGGTAATGATGAAGATTTAAAGATAAACTGGATAAAATGGGACCTAACTTTAAACATTAAAGAAAAGGGAGGCCTTGGGATCGGTAGCTTTTATGCCTTCAATATGGCTCTTTTGTACAAATGGAAGTGGAGATTCACGTCCAACATGGATAACTTATGGTTGAAGGTAATCCGAGAGTTATTTGGTGACCATGGAGGGCTGTCCCGGACCTCATCTAAACTGAGAAATAGTGGAGTGTGGGCCAACTTGATTAGGTGTTTCGATAACCTTCATGCCAAGCAAACTCTCCTCGATTCCTTGATGAAAATTAAACACGGCAATGGTTTGGGTACAAGACTATGGGAAAATGAATGGATGGGAGGTAGCAAGTTGAAAGATCAATTCTCTCGCATCTATGCCTTGGAAAGTAACAAGTCTTGCCTTGTTGCAAGTTGGTGGGTGAATGGTACTTGGGTGTGGCTATGGAGAAGAAACCCAAGAAGAGGAGTGGAAGGCTCACAACTAGAGGCACTTTATGATTTGGTGAATCACATTTCTCTTGGAGACGAGCCCGAAAAATGGACTTGGGAGGCTGATCCTTTGGACACCTTTATGCTGTCTAGTGCTCGCCGCTTTATTAAAAACTCTACACTGACATCTGGTAATTCTTCTACCAGGTGGTGCAAATACGTCCCAATTAAGATAAATGTGTTTGCATGGCGTATATTATCGAATAGAATCCCCACCAAGTTAAACCTAGATGGACGTCCCTAGCACTTTGTGTCCCGTGTGTGACTCTCAACAAGAGGATTCAAACAATACTTTCATTTTCTGTGATGTTGCAAGGCAAGTCTGGATTCAGGTTGAAAAATGGCTTGATATAACATTTCCTCCATTGGTTAACATCAATAAACTTTTATCTTAGGTTGATGTGTTGCAAATGACCGAAGCTAAGAGAACAATCATTGAAGTAATCATCTTATCCACTCTGGGCGATTTGGAGATACATAAACAATATAGTCTTTCAAAGTTCAACGTTTAGAGAGAGCAACACTATTGAAAACATTAAAGTTAGTTTTGATTGGTTCTCTAATAGATATACAAAATCGAGTATCACTTGATCATTAAGGTTGCACAACTCAATGCTTACTTTGTAATCTCTTTCTAGCTCCTTATTAATTTTTTGAATATTTAACTGTTAAAAAATAAAAAAGTTAGCTTTTGAATAATGGAGCAAATACACATAAAGATATGTTAGATTTATTTGCTTAATAAATATGAAAAGCAAAAAAATTCAACTAAAAAGAAGATCGTCAAAACATTATCTTGTAACATCTTTAATTATATTATAAAATCGTCGCCATTACGATTTTTTTTCTTGTTTTTGCAAAAGAGAGGAATCAACTCTATAAATTCACTTAGCAATCATTATGTACTGTAAATGTAATTGCAAATCCAAATTTTAGCAAGAGTTTTTAAGATGCACGTTTTATGCTCAACTTATATATAGAGGTTACCTTCAAATATATACGTTGGAAGCAGGACTAGAAAAAGAAGAGTGACTACAAAAAAGTTTTTCGTACTTTCTTTCAATTTAAAAATATATAATCCAAATCGAAACTAATACTTATAACAATTTTCTTAAACCAACAAAAGAAAATAATAATAAAATTGAAAGACTCCATGAAATGGGCATGAATTTTTTCAAATTAGACACGCTCGGGTTGCATGACCGAAAAAGTAAATGCGAGTTGCACTACTAACAAGTATTTTTATGGGCTAATTACCTGAAAGTATAACGTATTCTTTGATTTTGTCTTTTGTTTCTTAACGTATTTTTCATGTCACATTTTTCCGTTGTACTTTCAAATCCAATTCATTATTCGATTAGTACGTGAACATAATAAGAAATGTTGCACATTGATGCGATTGATTCACCACCTAAAGTTGTTAGAGATCTTGATAGATCAAGAAAAAATTTATGCTTTAGAAGTATAGTTAATAATATAAGCACATGTGATGTAGTCTCAACATTTCGAGTGCAAAATTTCTAGTCAAAATAGAAGTTTCTAATTACGAGGTAATGAATTCAATTTCCCGATTACATAATGGTTAAATATGGATAAATGTTGAAAAGGGACCATAAAAATGTACATTGAAAAAAAAGATATAAAGTTAACAGTACAACGTAATTTTAGATATTTAATCCTATTTATCCGTGTAACAAAATATACATTTTAATCCTAAATGATACTTCTCATATCTTTTATGAATTTTAATACAACAACAAAGTTTCATCAAAATTACCAAATATGCGACGTTCTGACATACATTTTGGATGTACAGATGTACATAATAGGCAAATTGTCAGAAAATATACTCGTATCATAGAGACATAGAATAGTAACGTTTAAGATATAAGGTGTGTAAATATACAAAAAGGTAAACAGCAATTCAATTTTCTTGATGAAAATGCAACTTTAATTCAACTTCTCACTTTTAAGATAGTAGTATTGAAAGTGGAAGTCTTTTAAAAAGATTACGTAAGACTCTAATTTTTAGAATATGTGGTAGTTAAAGTTTCCTTTATTGTCTTAATTTTACATTATATTATCTCCCGTTGATTGTTTTGGATACATATCAGTGATCACATTAAAAGGTTGATGTCATGTATGATGCATGTTGAAATGCCACTTGTCGGTTTGTGTGTGTGTTTTTCTGTTTGGGCAGATACCGATCCAACATATTTGACATAATAATTCGTAGTCTACATTACATATTATCCGTACTGTTAATGTATAAACTTTATGTCAAAATTTGCACTAGCATACCCTAAGAAATTATACTTTTAAATGTCTCAAAAAGGATGACAATCGATGAATCTGTCTACACTTAAAAAGATTCATGTCGAACATGTAATTTTAGTAAACATTCTTTTTGGTTATCGGAGGTCAAATTTAAAGAGAGTGAACTACACTTGTATGAAGTTTCGAACATTTAAGATAAAACAAAAATATAAAATCTCGCCCACTCGATATTAGCCCGTCAACATCGGTTCAACAATGTCCCGGCGGAAATGAGAAACCCAACGTGTAAGAAGTAGGGTTCCCACTCCCAATACTCATATCATTTCATGTGCCTCAAGGATCAAGTACCGAGTACGTACACCGTACACGGTACATCTGGTACAGAATTCAAATGAGCCCAAAAGTAGCAGCCCAATATAAAGGTCCAGTAGCTGTGTAGCACAGACAAGTCCAGCCTTCGATAGTCTGCCTATAATGAGCCCAAGATTGTAAATTATCCAAAAATTTCAACAATAAGCAAAGGTTGCTCAAACAAACTAGACAGGTCACAAGCAAAAGCATATTTGAAAGGATTTATTACTTTTTTCTTTTTGTTTTTACGTTTTGTAATTCTTTTTTTCTCTTTTTCTTTTTAAACACTGACACATTTATGTCTGTCACATGTAAATAAACTCTAATCAATTTTAAAATTTCAAGTAGTACTTAACTTCATGTTTTAAACATTGACACATTTATGTCTGTCACTTGTACTAAACTCAATGCAACCTTTTAGTTAACAACTAAAGAGCGGAAGATGAGGTAAAACTATTTAAAACACCAGTTTTAAATGCACAAAATATAATATTCATATAACATATTTTGAAAGAAAAAATTATATGGATTATCCTCGTAATTTACTCGAAATTTCACCTGTGATTGCAAAAGCCTTCAAAAGTAACGCTCATTAGTTTAAATGATAGCATGTAAAATAATTTGTATCCACATGTTTACAAGGACAATCGACATCAAACAAAACTTTCAACAACAGCACGTAAAATTTTAAATAAACTATACGACCCGTATATATATATATATATATCTTTTATTTTGGAACAAATATCATATTAAACGAATTTTAGGACAAAGTAAATAACACTGTCTCTTAGTAACACCATTATTAAGCATTAAAGTTCATTTGATAACAAATAATATGGTACTCCCTCCGTCTTATAATAAGAGTTCAATTTTTCTTTTTAATTTGTCTCAAAATAAATGTTCATTTTCAAAAGTAGTAAATTAACTTTACCATTTTATCTTTTCTCAAAACTGATACATAGGAGTCTGTGTAAAAAATAAGGGTAAAAGAGTCATCTTTACTACCAGACAAAGTAATTTCTTAAACAGTGTGCAAATTGATATCGAACATGACTCTTTACTATCAGACAAAGTAATTTATTAAACAGTGTACAAATTGATACTGAACATATAATTTAGGACGTAGGTAGTATTAATTATGGAGTAATAAAATACCATATCACCATATATGAATTAGATCTGAAAAATTATATTATTGTAAAAACACACTTGTCCATTCAAGAAGTGGGCATTGGATGCGATCCCGGTGCGTGACAACCCCTTTTCGCCATTTCATCAATTTCTCCTTCAAAATCCATCAAATTCACATTTTTGTTTTTCAAATTTTCTGAGTGCGCTCTCAATAATCATGAGCCTCTTTGGTCTCGGCAGGCAAGATTAAATTTTTCCCCAATTCTGTATCTTGATTTTTGAGGGCTTCGATCATATTTTATATGTATCTTTCTTGTGTTTATAAATTTTAGGATTTATGATGCAATTCTGCTAAATTTCTTGATCTGGGTATCTCTGATTCATCATGATTACGATTAATGTTATGTTTTCTTGATTGAATTGATGCTCAATTAACTTATTCTACCTTTCCCTAGTAATAATAAGAAAAAAGATTGAAACTTTTGAGGTTTTCGGTATACAAAATTACAAATACCAAGTCTATGATAGTTAATTAGTACTCCGTATGTTTTATTTACTAAAGAAAAACATTTGTATTGAATCTGCAAAGAATTGAATTAGACTTTCAAAACTGGGAAGACATTAGTTTGATCTCAGAGATTGTATTGATTATATTAGTATTACTATTAGGGATCATATAGTGCTGATGCCAAGTAACATGATTTCTTTCAGATAAAGATTTATTGATTTGGGTTTTTGTTAAATGATGGGCAATGATTTGGCTTGATCATATTTTGGTTCATCTACCAAAGGGTCATTGGCCTAGCAGTATCGAGGTGACCTCCTAACCATGAGGTTGGGGGTTCAAGTCCTGGGGATGGAAAAATGTATATATTCGTGGATTAATGTACATATTCGTGGGAGGGGTGCGTGAGTATTTGCCTTTCTAAAAAAGTAATAATAATAATTTGGGGTAACTTTATAGTAAGTTCACTAAAAATGGTTATAAGTGGATCTTGTAAAGTCTGTCAAATTAGGGATATAATAGTTTAGGTTAGGGATATAATAGTTTAGGTTTTTAGCTCACCTTATGATTATGGAAATGCTATAGAAGCCCAAAAGGTTATTTTTAGACATTGGCTTTGCTTTGTTATACCCTAAATGTGTTGATGCTTATCTTATGTTGGAGTTCTACACTTCAAGATCTTAGTCATTTACTAGTCCAATTTTGAGTTGAAATGGGTTGAAAGAATTTTTAGTTAGGACATTGCGTATGAGTTGGCTGCTTTTCCCTTACTAATAGATAGATCATAGATGTTGTGGGGTTAGCAAGCCAGCAAGGGTTGCACAAAACCCAACAAAGGCAACAAGTTTTGTAAGATTAGCGTTTCAAGTGATTGTTATATCGTATAAAAACTGTCTAACTATTTGAATAGGATAGAGAATTCGAGATTCCTAATCATAGTAACTGTAACTCCCATGAATCTTTAGTAAGTGGTAATCATGTATTTACCCTACTTAAAATTGTGAAAGTGCATATTTTTATTGGTTGCGTTTCAAATCGAATGTGTTATTTTTAGCGATACTGAATGTGGGAAAGCTTTTAGTAAATATTTTTTTTGAAATGTCGCAATTTTGACAGGAACCAGAGGACATTTCGTCCAAAGAAGAGTGCACCTTCCGGGAGTAAGGTTAAACTCTCTCTCTCCCTTCATCATCCCCTTTATTATTGGTTGTGTATTTTATGAGACCTGATTTTTTAGCATTGCAATTGATAGATGCTTACTTTCCTTAGCTATAAAAATTGGTTTATTAGGAATTTTAGTATCCACCGAGACTCAAATCTAAGCTACTGTAATCTATAGAACCATACTTCCAACAATATCAGATCCGTTTTCATTGTTTTAGCATGTACTAGTGCATTAGTATATACTTACACACGAAACTTTCTGTGTGATCAATTATTAGATGAAATATTCTTTCAAGCATGGACGTACACAGATATACATATATTTTGGCTTTATACTCTTTAGAAGTTACAATTATGGCAAATCATTTAGATCATAATTTTATTTTACAGGGGGCACAACTAAGGCAGCACATTGATGCTACTTTAGGTAGTGGAAATCTGAGAGAAGCCGTGAGACTTCCTCCTGGGGAGGATATTAATGAATGGCTTGCCGTCAACAGTTAATCTCCTTGCCTCTCTTTCCTTATGACATCGGTAGAACTTTGTAACAAATAATGGATAGATAAATGCAATATTCTTTAGCTTGATTGAATCCAGAAGAATGTGAAATGTTACCTATGAAGACGTTTTTGTCAGTTTTTTCTCTCCTTATACTAAAATGTGCCTTCATGCTTTGAATCTTAATTAATGGGGGTTTGACTTTTGCTTTTCAATTTTCAGCTGTGGATTTCTTCAATCAGGTGAATCTTCTTTATGGCACCCTAACCGAGTTCTGCACACCAGAGATTTGCCCAACTATGACTGCGGGTCCCAAGTACGCTTTAACAATACTGCTACTTCTATTTTCATATCATCTCTTATAGTATGAAGTTTGTAATTGAGCGTGTTTTACTTTTTGTGACCTAGTTCTGCAGTTGTATTATCAGCTTCAACGCAATAGATCAAGTAGTTACAGGGATTGTGGGTCCATGACTAATATGTAGTGATATATCGCAATAGTGGATTTTAGTATGTATTTGCTCTTATATAGGAAAGTTTTCTACTGTTGGACCTCTGATAGTTATAGGGCTTCTCACCACCCAATTAGACAATTTAACTACACTCAACATATCGCACAACTGATACTTTCTTATTATGGAGATATATTCTAATCTCACGTAAATATAACTTTCAGGTATGAATACCGATGGGCAGATGGTGTGCAAATTAAGAAACCTATTGAAGTTTCGGCTCCAAAATATGTCGAGTTCTTGATGGATTGGATCGAGTCACAGCTGGATGATGAGTCAATTTTTCCTCAAAGGCTTGGTAATTACTTGTGTTTAATTTGTGTCATTATCATTATCACATTTGATTAATGTTAGGTAGTTTCTTGCCCACTATAAATGAGCGGTACCAATTTACTTACCTTTTGGTTTATAGATTGTAACAATGGCTTTGAATTACTTTGCAGGAGCGCCATTTCCAGCCAATTTCAGGGATGTTGTGAAAACAATATTTAAACGCTTGTTTCGTGTATATGCTCATATCTACCATACACATTTTCAGAAGATCGTGAGTCTAAAGGAGGAAGCCCATCTAAACACATGTTTTAAGCATTTCATATTGTTTACATGCGTAAGTTCTCACCAAACTCGTCAATATCTCATTCATTTTGTTCCATGTAAATTTTTCTGAAACAGAAATCTTGTTTTGAAATGCAGGAGTTTTCGTTGATTGACAAGAAGGAGCTAGCCCCACTTCATGAGCTTATAGAATCCATTGTTACTTACTGAAATGCAGTAGATGAATAAGGTGTTCTGGTTACAAATATTTTGATAGATGTCATATACCTTAACTAAGGTTGTTTACTGGCTTGTATCGTTTTAATTGATAAACCTTAAGTTTCATACAAGAATTACATGTTAAGTACGTGCTTGCGTGTTCGGCTTCTTTCTGTCATTCGTTTGAGAAAAAATATATAAGACCACCATCTGGTCTTTGTGTTTAGGTCATGTTTTGGGTGCTGGTCTTGCTTTCTGTCTACATTTTAATCTTTGAATAGGATCCGTTGACGACCATAAAGATGATACAAATTTTACAAGCAAAAAATTGGCCGTCTTAATTTGCCTTTTTTCTTCCCAACCAAATATTAAGACGTATTTACTGCAAGATTAACCATTTAGCTCTTTTCTTAATCTCTATAATTTGTAAAATGATAAATTACTTCTGTATCGCTCTAATCACAATACAGAAACTCATCTTTTATAATTCATAAACGTTGACCATATATGTCCCTCTTACACAAAGAACACGTTGAAGAATTACTACAAATCATTTCTATTAACTATTCATTTTTTGCACATCAATGAAACAAACTAGATACGTATATAATCTATACGACATATAATAAAGGATTTTACAGCACTAATCTCTTAACTTTAAGTGTTTTAAAGTCTATATATTTATTTACTTCGTTTATATGATGAAATTATTTAAATTGAATAACTATTTGATATTTTGTATGGGTACCCTGCTAGTAAGATATAATAGCCTAACCTCCAACTCGTCTTCTCATTTAAGATTCTAGATTTACCTATTAAACCGGTCAAATCAAACTCTAAGAGTCGGTATCTACACCAAAATGATTACTACATACACCAACATACAATACCAGTATTGCATATGACACATGCAAAACATGAATTTTAGTGTATGAAGTATTTGTTTGGTGTAAAAATCACTATGCTTTAACTCATTCAGCCAAATCAAACCATTTTTAGTTGGTTTGGTTGGTCCGGTCAAGCCTAGTAATTCAGTCGCTTGGTTTGCAAAATCCTCAAACCAAATCTTAGCGACTTGGTAGATGTTTCAAGTCTAAACTGGACAAACCAAATTAATCACATATGGCATATCAAAATCAAAGATAATGGAAAAAATCTAAATGATGTGTTTGCCTGTATATAACTTTCATTTCATTATTCAACTCCAGCTCTACCTCCATCTAACCAAATGCAGTACCAATTCAATTTAATCAATTATAAAGTTATTGGATACATATCGAGAAAGTAAAATCTACACCTGATCTTATGCAAGTACTCTGCTACATCAAAAAAAGCCAAAACTTTGACACAAAACCCATTATAGCTGGTCATGAAATCCATCAAGAGGTTTCATCAGAACCATTCCATACTCACCCTTCCCAAATCTTTTATCTGCAAAAATATACGACCCCACAACGCCAACAAGAACCAAGAAAACAAGCCCAAACATCTGCACATTAGCCAGTATCTGTCCATGAACCTCATGGTCATGTGAGGAGCATGTGACCTCATTCGCTTCAACCTTACAACCAGCTGGCATCGAGGGCCCGTAAAGGGTGAAGGCAGTTTGATAGAACCATAGACCTTGAAGGGTTATAGCAATGCCACTGCACAGATCAGCAGCAAAGCTAGTGGGCACGATGGCCCCTGCAATGATGGATAATATGCAAAGGGCTACGAGAAGAACAAGGAGAAGATGGTAATGACCTTCTAGCCCTTGATGTGTTGTCGAGTGGAAGAAGAATAAAAGGTACTCTGCACAGAATGCTGCAGCTGATATTAAGCATAGGGCACCTTCGGGTAAGGGAAGGAAGCTGAAATTTGACCAAAAAAGTCAAAAGTCAAAGTTTTGTAACATATTATAATATATTAAAATCTATAACGATCTATATAAACTTATATGCAAAAACGATAAGCTTCGATAAATGAGTGAGTGAAACACTTTTAAAAATAACAAACAAGAAAAAAATTAAAATTCATAGATACAAAGATTTGTTGGCAAATACATAAGCTATGCATGGTTTGTATCCTAAGTAGAACCTAATGTGCTTAGCGTATATAGATACGATGCAACATTGATATAACATGATGACAAAATTATCAGAAGAAACACACGAAATAAACATGAACGCGGTACAAAATTCAAAATAGCAAATTCAAAATAAACCTAAAATTCAAGGGGATCTAAAGTCAATTACATGTGCTACAAATTCAAAATAGCAAATTATTCAAAAAGCATAAGCAAGGTACAAAACGAAATGAAGACTAACCTAGTCTTTTCAGAGAGTATAGCAACGATACTGAAGACAAAGAACATCAGAAGCATTCCACCATGTTCAAAATCATTCATATGATGTGGGTTCAAGACACCGTTAACGAAAAACTTAAGGTGAGTCGAATACAAAAGCTCTATGCACATATCAATGAAAGCTCCAACTGCTATAACATAAAGCTCTAAAAACTTCAACTTCCCATTAAAACCTGGAACAGGGTTCCAAACTTTAACACGAAACGAGTTCGGGTCTGATGCATAACGGACCACTGTGCACCATATATGCCATACCCCCACTACAAGAAACAGTGTCCCTGGAACTGCATGTCCCTTAAAAGATCCCATGTCTCTCTGTCCCTCCACACTAACTCTGTTACCAAATAAGAGATGGGTTCGAATATCAAATAAAAAAGTATACTTTTGAGATGGGTTTAATTTATAATCACAAAAATAGATCTCAAAATTAAACTATTTCACTCTTTTGTCATTCAAGTTAGGATATATTTACATTACCCAATACAAAGCTAAGAAACTTATTATCCTTGTTTCTTGGAAATTCTTCAAATCAATAAAAATTGATTCCTGTTTCAACAAAATGAAAACTTTAGTAATAATAAATAAATTCCTAATGTTATATCACTCATGGAATTTAATTTAATCAATACCAGTTTCTTGAATCTCATCCTAACATTCAACTATTAAAAGTCAAACAAGTACCATGGTCAAACTTGGAAGCTCGAAATCAAGAAACATATAGATCTTCTAAATGAAAACCCAATTAGCTATCAATTAGTACAACTAGGATAAATCACTAACACCTTATAATTACTTAATTACTTCAAACTTTAAAGAAAAATAAAAATCAAGATAGCTTCTTGTACAACATGAGTATCAAACGTCATACTAAAACTAAAATAAAAATGGAATCTTGAAATCAAGAAACAATCAGATCATGTAAATAAATAAAACCCATTGACCTAAAATACTAAGCCCAGTTGTAAATCAAAGAAAGGTGATTATATATATATACGAAATCTTGCAAAAAACAGAATACATGAACTTACACATGAGTAATATCGAACGTTTGATTGACACTTGTTCTAATGATTACGATATAATCCAAAGTTATTACTCGAATCAAGATTGAAGAGATGGGTACGAAAAGGAAAAAGAAATGGTTATGAATGAAAAACGGTGGATCGAGAAGAAACAAATGCCGTCTGTGAAAAAAGAAAAAGTGACAAAAAGAAAATATATCGAAGCTTTTGACGGCAAAAGTTTTTATTGTATCAAAAACTTAAAAAGTTTTCAATTATGGCTATGGTTACGACGATTAAAGATTTGACTAATTATTTCTCGTGCTTCGGGTCCCACATCGCTGAGTCATGGTTAGAAAAACATGTGCGCCATGTTTCATTATTTAGCTCGTATGGATCCATCATGGGTTAGATTCTTGAAGAAGATTACAATGCAAATAACATCATGATGATGATCATCATCATGGTTAAAATGTTGAGTTTGTAATTTGTATTTTCTAATCCAATTGGCATTTTTAGTTACATTATAAAATCACCGGACTTATTTTTTATTTACGTTGTATAAATTTCATATTTCGTTATGTTTTAAAATTGACATTACGTAGAGGAAAAAAATAAAAAGAAAAATAAGCATGTCTAATTCACGTGTTTAAATATCACTAATAATATGACTAGCATACATGAGAAAATAATTGAAGTGAATTTCATATATCACTCATCATTGAAGGAGTTGACATATTCTCACGTCTATGTTTTTAGGTATATATATCAAATACTCAAAATATTTTGTGTGTTATATAAAAAGAACGTATAATTGTAAATACATAAAGAGATTGTTATATAAAGAGTTTGGAATGAATAAATAGATTGTTATGATCAAGATCTTCCATAAGATCAATTGCTTTCATCTTTACAAGTGGAGATCTTAAAATGTAATTGGGATCGTAAGATACTACTTCAATAAACACATTTTCATAAAAGATAATTTTTAAAAAGAATAACAATGATCATATGATCTTATGGTCGATTTTACGACTATTTTAAAGATCCCAAGCTTTATCTTATAACAATCTCATAAATGATCATATGATCCTATGACTGATAATGTAACATTATGATAATGTAACATAATTTGTTAAAAATACGGACAAAATATAGTATTTGAAAATTAAAAACACTTATCTTTTATTCTTTTCGTTGCTAAACACATTTTGATCCATGCTTATTCTGATTATTGACTTTGTTGTACAGTGGGAATATAAAATTAGCAAAGTGATAATATACTATAACTACGGATGTAGACATTTTGATTTACTAATAACATATAACGAAAATGACGAGAGAAAATCACTCAAATTCACTAAAATTTTCATAAGTTTTATAGCTTATGTATAAATGTATATGTATATTTGTACTCGTATATATGTATTTCGGGTGGTAATGGATAAGTCTATGAATGAAAATTTAGCATTCACAGCTAATCTGTTAATCATCCACATCCATATCCTTGTTCGTTGTACATTCATTTGGATCATCTATATTCACCATTGATGGATGGATGGGGTGAATATCCACCGAATTAGATTACTCACGGTGTGTTGCCCAACAAAGAGAATAGTACATAATGACTAGGTCCATATATCTTTAGGCATGGTAGTTCTTATAGTTGTGCAAATGGGCGATCCTACAAGGTTGTCAGCTCTTGAAATATGCTTTTGATATTAATATATTTTTAGTAAACAAAAAAAAAAAAAGTTTAGATTCGATATTAATTAGTTATTAGTGCATTCAGTGATAAAAGTTTAATATTGTCTAAATTTGTAAAATCATACAATTTGTGAGTCTTCAACTTCAAACCTTAGGAAGTTAAAAATCAAACTACAATTCTAAGATTAACTCACAACAATCTATAAAGTATAAGGGAATGTTCAAATAGAATTGAATCTTATGGTAGTAATGGTAGGATTAGTACAAGAAGATGACACATGTCACTTTACCCCTTTCTTCCCTTTCAGATAATGCTCGATTCTCTCACCTTCCTCATTTCGCAACAATCAGCTCCGGAGAACAGTGGTGTTCCCTCCGACAAACACCGACATTGTCCGTAGATATCTGGTACCTGATCACCGATCAAGCTGGTCGCTGACCATATCTAGTCACTGATCCGTGACCAACATGTAATTCATCAGTGACCAATTGGTCAGATCAATGACCAGATACAGTCAACGACAAGTTTGGTTAGTGACCATGTACCATATATCTACGGTCACTGCCGACATCATCAATGGTCGCTGCCGGTAGCAACCACTGACAACGACGTAGATAATGTTGGTAATGACCATAGATTTCTGGTACCTGGTCACTGACCGAGCTGGTCACTGACGATATATGATTACTGATCTGACCAATTGGTCACTAACCATATGTGGTCACTGGTCTAACCAGTTGGTCACTGATCGATTGACGAATGATTTATCCTTTTATCTTTTAAAATAAATGGTGATTATATATTTGTAAAGAAAAATTTTGTTTATAGTAAGATATAAGTGGGTATCCTATTTGGAATGATAATGCGATTTTCATCATTCAATAATAACTTTTTTTCTGATATTACAACAATTACTCTCAAACCATAAAAAGATGAAAATATACAACTCAAAGAATTGGTTATTTTTCATTATTTTTTAAAAAAAATTGTGGATACTTTAATACTATAATAAGTTGCAAAAGAATGGGCCGATATAAAATTAAAAATGCAAGCTTTGGGCCTATGATATTATCTGCTCGCCGCCATTCCAATTTTCAACCGAAAAAGAAAAAATAAAAGGAAAATTGAAATAAAATCAACCAACAATTTCAACGACTGTTTCACCGATTTTAAGAATCGAATCAAATTCTACGATTTCGTCTTCCTCATCCGCATCCCAAAAAATTCCGTTGCACCAGGTAATTTCTCTCTGATTCCCCTGTTGTCAAAAACCCTATTTGGCTATTCCCAAACCTTAAAGTTTATATATTTCTTGAAAACTATAGCTCAATTACAAACCCCTAATAACCTAAATCATCATTTAATTCAATATTTATATGTCGTTTAGTTATATATTGTAATTGTAATTGTAATTCTCTTGGGTTATTATAGATTTGAGTTCAGAAGACTGGAGTTGATTAGCTTGTTGGATTATTAGTTATAAGAAATTAAAAAATGGCACCTGCGTTAATTAATGCAAACCCAGTTGTTTATGAAAAGAAGGAACGCCCAGCTCGAACAACTAGACCCGGTGATGGCGAATTCGACGAATATGCAACTGAACTCATTGACCAACTTGAAATATTTGATATCCATTCTTTGTTTATTCATTGCATTTCATGATATCATATATAATACTCGTTCTACTCCTTAGCGTTGTTTCTACATCATATTAGAGATATTAAAGATCCCGAACATCCTTATTCTTTAGAAGAGTTGAAAGTGATTACAGAAGATGCTATTGAAGTAGATGATAAGCGTAGTTATGTTCGGTAAGTATGTTTTTCTTTGTGTCTATTTTACATGTTTTATGCCGCTTTTAGGCTTTGAAAGATGGATTGAAATTTAAATATTTTTTATCAGAGTTACCTTTACACCGACAGTTGAGCATTGTAGTATGGCAACTGTTATTGGTCTTTGTTTGCGGGTTAAACTTATGCGCAGCCTTCCGTCGCGCTTCAAGGTATTGCGTCAACTCTCATGTGATGTCTGTTAGCATGATTATGAAATACTGATAGCTGTTTTGTATGATTATGAAATACTAATATCGTTCGCTAAGCTTTTTAAAAGATTAATTTTTTATGTGCTATTGTTGTGTAGATAATATAGAACATGCTGCTAGAAGCTATAGGTTTGGTATATGAATGTGACATGATGCAGTAGAATTGTACATATTTTTTATAGAAACAGTAACCAGAATTGGTGAATTCATATAAGTGGTAAACAAGTAGACAGCGACACGGGTTTTTTATTTTTTTTGGTAGACAGAGACACAGGTTAGTAGAAGTAATCAGTCGAAGAAGAGGAAATCACTGGGAGTAAAAGATATTGATTTCTCATTAGTAATTCTTTGAATATTATTTTCATTCGGCAAGTTTTGATAAGTCAGGCCAGATAAAATGATGAGACGAAGATGATATGTATTGTTATTTTTCATGTGAGTATGCACATAGTATAATATTAACCATCAACCAAAAATATTAAATACCCTTTATAAATGACAAATAAGAACCTTCTGGACCGAAGTCAGTATTATCATATCTTCAAACTATGACAATGGGCGTGTAAGAAATTACAAACCATTATGAAATGTTATAGGGGACATGCCAGTAAGGAAAGCTGCAATTCTCAAGGAAATGGAGTAGAAAAGGTTGTTTGAATAATAACTCAGGTGTCTCATGTTTAAATCCATCCAGTTCTGAGAAAGAAGGTTTTACAAGTTGCGTAAAATGTTGAAAAATTGATCTGCTTTTACTTTTTTAAATGTGCGAAAGTCTGGTGGTTTTAACTTTTAAGTATACTATTTCCTTTATGAAATTATAAATGTTGTACCTTCCCTGAACTGAATATGCATCTTTTGGTAACCTATTTTGCTTCCTGTTTCATCTATTTATGGTGATATGGTTACTTAAACATGCAGATTTGGTCATGGTCTTTTCTGTCTTCCCATATACTTGTGAATTTGATGTTTAATGTTTCTATATTAAAAAAAATTGGTTTGTTTAGGTTGATATCAAGGTGGCTCCTGGGACTCATGCAACCGAAGATGCAGGTCTGTCTCTCTCTGCCTCACCCTCTTTCGCTGAAATGTGTATACAGAAGGAATGCCGTTTAATTAACTGCTAATGAAGACCGGTTTCACTCTAGATAACACTTTCCTTGAAACAATAGCGTGCTAACACCATAAGGTCAAAGTTAGCATGATATAAGGAGATATGAGAAACATCCACATTAAGTCTACCATTCAGTTTGTTCCCACACTTGAGATCAGACACATCACTCGAATAAGGAAGTAGTGCCTTGGCTGTGTCTCTCCCCTTCTCTATAAATCTAATGAGAAATCTTGTTGGCACCAATTGTTTTTACACCTTGTGAGTGCAACTTGAACCTTTGATCATGGCGCGATATATAAATTATTCAAATAACTTATAGAACCCGAATCTGTATTTGATATTCTTTGGAGGTTATACTTCTTGAAGTAAGAATCTATAAGAGCTTGTCTCATGGTAACCAAGTTATCTCTATGTTCAAATCTCTCTGTATGCCTTTGTAATTTTTGTAATTTTTGTTTCTGTTGGTGACGCCGTGATTACACGTCTGTATCTAGGGGTATAAACAAGCTGGGCTCAAGCTCGGCTTGTTTAATACTATACAAGCTCGAGCTCGGCTCGGGCTCGACTTGTTTATTACATAATATTATTTATTTTATTTATGTATAATATCTATTCATTTTTTGTGTATTTTTTTTTTAATTATGTGTAATAAGATTTACTATTATTTTATTATTATTATATATATAATAGTTCTTATCATGTAATAATATATTATATTATTGTATAAAAAATAATTAATGTGTATAAACTAAAGGCTCGTTTAGGCTCGCGAGCTTCTTCGAGCTCGATGTAGGAAGTTTGAGCTCGAACTCGTATATTAAACAAGCTCCATAATATGTTCAAGCTTGGGTCGAGCTCGATTAAGCTTGGCTTGATCAAGCTTTAACGAGTTGAGCTCGAGTAGCTCGCGAGTAAGCTCGGCTTGAATCGAGCTCTTAATAAGTCGAGCTCGAGTAGCTCTCAAGTAGCTTGACTCATTTACACCCCTATCTATATCAACCTCGAATCTGATTTGGGTTTATAACATATCTCCCATATCCTCCTGCCCGTGTCACTTGACGCCCCTGCGAAACCCCGCCTCTTTGCCATAGCTAGGTGAGCTAGTAATTTGGTAAAATAACCCAGATTTCCGTTTAGAAGATGAGATGTGAGGTTTTGAATTTACCTCTAAGAATCGGATGAGATTTTGATTTTGATTTATCTTATGCATTGACAAGAAAATGTTTTCATACTGATGTTGCATTTTCAATCTACCCTTATATGCAGTGAACAAACAATTGAATGATAAGGAACGGGTTGCTGCTGCTCTGGAAAATCCTAATCTTGTCGATATGGTTGATGAATGTTTGTCTCCCTCTTATGAATGAATGCCACATCCAGTACACCAATAACCAAAGATTAGTTGAGTCTCTTTTTCAGCAATAGTTATCCACCTTTATTAGTCCGGAAACAGTTTGTTATTTTGTATCTTTATAATTTTGTTTGCGTTGATTATTTGAAGCAATGTACAGAGTTATTTTCCTTATTTATTTGAAGAATTCAGCTCAATCGCCACCATTAAAGCACAGTGCTGTATCTTCTATTTGCATGGTATTTGAAGTATGAATGTACTTATGCTTTGTAACTTTGACTCCCGTAAAATGTGAAGTATACGAGTTCCAGATATATTTCATGATAATCTTGCTGAGCCGAGTTGATCCAGGTCTAAAAACGTTTTTGCCCAAAACAATTACAAACATAGCATAAGAAATTATATTCAGAACTGTATTATCATATGTAATGGAATGCTCCAGGGGTAGCACTTTTTTTTTTGGAAATGAGGAAGCGTTATCGTTCATCACAAAACATCTTACCTTCGCCAATACAAAAAGAAAAGGTGATATTTACTAAATGTTGATCAAAATCGTTGATATGAACTTTAACATTCCTTGATGAATTCTTTCTGTAAGTTATAACATCAATTGAGAATATCAAATTATAAAACCGTTAACATTCATCATGGTGAATATTGTTTAACATTCACGATGATGAATGTAAAATTAACAATATCTATCAGCGAATGTTAAAATTTAACATTCATCATGAATGTTATGATTTATTAAATTAATATTATCGATTAATGTTATGACTTAAAAAGGGAAACTCATCTTCGAATATATTCTTTATAACATCGATTTTGATTATTATTTACTTGTAAATATAATTTTTTATTGACATTTCGATTGGTAAATGTAAAATGGTTTGTGATGAATATTAACGTTTCTTCCCTTTCCTCCGAAAAATAACACTTCCCTCTAGATCATGGATCATGTCTCATATATGTAATACCCTGTATCTAACTAGAGAAGAAAGTAGACAAAAAAATAACACTTCCCTCTTAATCATGTCCCATCATATGTAATACCCTGCATCTAACTAGAAAAGAAAGTATACAAGGTCATAATAAATGAAAAATATGTCTCGATCAACGCAGCTCAAATGAAGGGTTTTGATACTTAGCTAAGACTAGATCTTGTATAAGATTGTTTTCTATCTCTACAACATCATATCAAGGTCGTAACATTCTACTTAGATAAACTACTTTTTCAACCGGGTGTTGTAATTTATGCCACTAAGTATTATATAGAAACTTGATGCAAAACTCAAAAAGATCTTACGAACGGGATGTTGCCCAAAACGATCTTAGAAGGTCCTACTAGTTTTTTGAGATTAGGATCATAAGATTGTTACAAGATCGCGATTTTTAACCAGCAATTGACGCATCTATAACTGCGTCATTGCCCTCAGTGCAAAGATCAACAACACAATTTGTAAAACCCAAACAAAGCTGAATTTGTCATGAATGTTTGATAAATGGAACATTAGCAATAAAAGAAAATATGATTTTCTGAAAGAACAACAGTTGTTTATATGCAGTTCCAACAATGAACCAAAAGCTCTAAAAAGTATGATACACAAGAGACTCATATCACTAAGATAACAGGTAAAATATGATAGGAAGTCACATGAGTTGGCCCAAACCAACTCGACATTAGTCTTTTAAATCTGTTTTTGTGGCCCAGTTACGAGCTCTTTCTTAAGCTTTCATGAGATTGTTACAGAGATAAAACCAGCTTACGATGCGACAAGATCAGGTGTTTCTGCTTCCACAGATGTCAACGCAGTGTGCACTTTTCCCACCCAACTATCCAGCCGATCGCGAAGTGATTTGATTTGAGGAATTCCCAGAACTCGTGGTTGTACCCAAGAAACGTACACGGTTCCATCAACTTGATCAATTATACCCTCAATAAGATGAACCTGCAATAACAACATTACATCAACATCAATCAAATGCTAAAGTATTCCAAATTCCAAGTATGAATTTAAGTATGCATTACATCGTTGTAATGAATTAAGGACAATGTCACTTACAGATAGACTCTTCATGAGAAGATGTTCCACATCTTCAACTGTAAGTTTAGTCTGCACTGCAATGATGCTCAGTGGAATAGTTCTGTCTTCTGATGGTCGACTGCAAGCAAATAAATCAGAAAAAAAGTTTAAACTATAGGACTTCAGATATAATTAAAATTAGAATGCGTACGATTTTGCTAATTATATAACCTGAAGATGATTTCCATCAAACAGAGAATGCTAATCTTTTCCAAAAGCTTCTTCTCATTCTCCACCAAAGCAGGCTGAGCACTAAGAGAAGCTCTATGAACACGACATAGTTCTTGATAGCGAACTAAATCTCCGGAGTTAAACGCTTCAAGAATGTAGTATAGCCATTCAACCTTTGTCCCTAGCAGACTCTTTATCTGCAAATATTCAAAGATGGCACGTGAATTCACAAACATACAAGTAAAGATGGCATCCATGTTCGAGTATATACGACAAAAAGTCATATCAGAAAGGTATATACTCACAATTGGATGTGCAAGTAACTCCCCAAAGTTATAGACATTATCTCCCAGCAACGCAGATAGTGATAGATCAAAAGCAAGATCCTAAAAGGCAATAAAGATACATTTACAAACCCACAAAAAGAGAACTTTCAAACTCACAAGAAATTTGTTTGTAAATAACTGCATACCAGCTTAAAAGAATCTGATAGAGACTCTACTGAAGTGTATGCTAAATAAAGAAGAGCACTCTTGTAAAACTCGGCAAACTCTTGGCGGGATTTATGGTATTGAGATGACACCCAATAGTAATTAGCGTATACCGACGGGTCAATGTCAGTCATGCTATCAAGTGTGCTCTTCCCGTCGTCTAGAAGATTTTTGCACTCCTTTTGATCTCCTTTCTCAAGATTTAAGATCGCTATTTGCATCTTAATATAAAGAACTGGTTCCTCTATACGCGTCTCTTTTGTATCTCTAAGCTTTTCAATCACCCCATTAAGATAACTGATGGCAGCTTCCTTCTCTGAATATTGGCGTGAGACTATAACAGCAAAGTGTGCTAGCTTAAGAAGATTAATCTTAGTCTCAAAATCAGTTATAAAATTGTGATATAACTGTATAAGAGCATCACCAACCTGAAATTAAAGATAATGATATAAATTTAATTCATAGATATATAGTTTATTTTACATCAATGCATTAAATTGTTCCAAATTAATACCTTTTACCAATATAATAACTTGAATATGTTAACAAATTCGCAATTTTATAACTTGAATAAGAAGTTTAATTAGGACCTTAAATATCGGTAAGAACTTAAATATTTTATTTTTGAAAAAGCACTCAAAATATATAACTCACGTCAATATAACTCAAACAATGATGAGAACCGTAAGAACTAAAAAATACTCAAAATTCACAATTTAAATCATACATGTTAACATATTTACAAAGTTCACAACTGCATATCTCAGTTGAAGTGTTCGATAAAACATTGAAGCATCAAAATCGACAAATTCACAAGCTTTTCATGGTTGTGCATCTGATTGCATAAATACATGTGATGCAACATGCATCTTGTGCATCTGCTAATTTGTTGACTTTTTCACTACAAAAAGTTTCAGAACACTAACAAACACCTCAAAAATATATATAACTATCAACTTTGTGCATTGTGAATTTATCATCTTGAATAGATCCTATTGTGATAGTTTCTTAAAATTGTTACCAATATTTGATTTCTTAGAAAATTACAAGAGCCATAAGAGCTAATCCTGAACCGGTCACTTCAAACACACATATAGAATTTAGATGTAATGCATATATTGAATATATACGCATCCAAATTCTATCTGCTCGTTTGAAATTATTAGCACGGCTATTTGATCCTAATTCTATCTACCTATATATATACATATATTGCACGGCAATTATATCTAGCTTATATATTGTTGGTAATTCTCAAACTTATATGTATATTTACATTTATAGATTCTAATAGATTTAAGTTTAAAAATTTAATATTATTTTCCAATTACTGTTTGAGTAGGATTTATAGATTATTATTTTAATTAAAATTATATTCAGATATTATCTAAGTCTAATTATTTATTTAATATAATTTAAAATTCTTAGGGGTTGCCATTTGACATCTTTGCCTAGGTGCCAAATTATGGAGTTTCTGTTTATACTCCGGTAGTGTATATATATATATATATATATTATTCATTGCATAACATCATCCCGAAACCCTAGAAATATCAAATAGCATATATAACAAGTACTGCAATATTTTACTACAATAAAACAAAATTACATGAATAAATATATGATCGGAATGAAATGAAACCTGAAAAACGGCAAGAGCAACGAACTGTTCGAGCTTCAAAGTGAGTTGATGCCATAGCTTTCTTTGGTACAGATCGGCAAGCGTATTGTACCATTCGGATAGCTCAGGATGACTAGTACGGAGAGAATCGAGGTACTGAAGAGCCGCCATATTCGACTGATTCAGACGACGATGAGTTGCAACTACAAGGATTCCGGTGGCGATTGAGATGTAAAAACAAATATAAAACCCTTGATTGGTGTTTTCTTGATCGTCTGTGTTTTCTTTTCCCCAAAGAAACGAACAATTGGATTTGGAGAGGGATTATATTTGACAATTTGTAATTCTTTGTAATTGGGTTCTTTTACCCGACCCGACTACTCTACCGGTTGCCATATTAATGCCCACGCGATTATTTTAAAAGTAAATGCAATAGATATCTCATTCATTATTCTTTGTATGTAAAATTATTTTTTTTATTATTTAAGTATTCACTAAATTGAAATAAACTGTATCGATATTTTTGTAAAGTTGATTTTTATTTGATGACAATTGAAAAATTGCTGAACAGGCGTATCTCACCAACTAGACAATTTTTGCCAAGTCGTCTGTACATGTAACAGCCACATTATTTGCATTTTTCATTTCCTTTTGAGTTAATTGCATTTTTTATTTCTTCTTTTGTATCCTTTTTTAAAACTCCGGACTTTATCATAATCATCAAAATCACAACATACAAAGGTAGAAATCAAAACCCACTTCGGGGTAGAAGAATGCAATAACTTTTTCCGGACTATAAATCACCAGGTGTTGGTTTAAGTTTGATTTTCATGATCATTTTTCTCATGATTTAATGTCCATTTTCCCCATGATTTAATGTCAGTTTTAACTTGTGCTGTTGGACTACCAGGTATAAGAAAGGTCACATGAATTGGACTATTCTACATTAAATCAATGTTCTTTTCTTAGTTATCCGTCTCTTCATATGGTGACCCGTAGTTACACAATTTTCCTTCGAATTACTCACTCGTTAATTTAGTGGTCGGTTTATGGATATTTACATGATATTAATTTATGACATTTTCCTTTTTAAGTTATATTAGGGTCATTATGTTGACTCTGTTCTGTGCAAGATTGTGCAGGGCACGTCGGTACCTGTTAAAACGATTGTCCATGGAGTCCTTATGTTAGCAGCTGAAGGTGTCTTAGTAGGTCTCTTTCTGCTATCTCTGTTTTCAAGCGAGAGAGTTCTCCAACATCGGTCCAGATCTGGAGTTTAAAATCGGGTAAACATACATGTCTTCCATTTTTTCCGGCGACCAAACTTGCAAATCCGGTAAAATTGGTCTAGATCTGGAGTTGAAGGTGGTAAGATGTTGTATACATATGCTCGGTTGAAAGCATACATAAAACCCAGATGTTTTACAGAAACTCATGTCAAAAGTCGATCAAATCGGAAAACCAGTAACTCCGAAGGTGATCTTTTATCGTTGTTGTCACCACTGGTATTTGCGATTTGTATGGATATGAGTTCTCGATTTTAGATTCGGTTGACATTTTGGGAGTTGATTTCTTTTGCAATCGAGTGGCAGATTTGAGTGTCATCAAATGGTGAGATATTCATGGTAGTTGGAGGTTGAAGGAGAAGATTCATGGTGTTTGAATGACTTTGATTTGAAACGAAGATGATATAGATATGAATTTAATGAAATTGATTCATGGTGGCCTGCTGCTTTTGATGATATGAATATGATGATTGTTGACCGAGTATGATTATATAGATAATAATAAATCTAAAATCCATGTAATTAATTTTGATCCACATCACATTTTTTAAAAAATAAAAAATGCTTACAAATACAATTTTACCTGAATAACCAGTAACCAGTTACCATATTGCGTTTCTAGACAAGGTTTCTTTCGATTTGATACATACTTAGATAATAAAAAATATAAGTTATATACATAGAACAATGAGTGGCAGTACGTTGCATATATATTACATTTACTCTTACTTTAACAAAGGGACTTTTAATGTCTACACAAGGAAATAAAATGTAATGACATTTATGCCCCTGCCATACGCTATTTTACCCTTTTTTAATTCATTCCAAAATCCCATTATTAACCAGAAAATAATTCACTACTCTTTCACTAGCAACCTCAATTCACTAGTGACTAAATATATTCCGGCAACATGACCTTTCTGCCGCTCAACTCCTATGAGGGGTAAATACTTACTAAGGCCTGTAACAATAAGTATAGACATCTTCTTTTTTTTAATGTTACAAGTTCTCCAATTTAGTTCGTTAATGGATGATTACCATTCATTGAAGTATAAGACATGATTTTGCCATTCGTTGAAGTTTTCTCACTTTTTGCCATAGCCTAAAAAGATGATAATATATTTTAAGAGTATACTTGTTCATCCATTTTTATTTTATGTGCAACATATAATAAATATGGGCAAAATCATGGCCCTTTTTGTCAATATGTAATTTGACTACTTTCTTTATGTGATTAGGTTTGGGAACTCCATTTTTGTAATTAGTATGTCACTAAGTTAATTAATGGCTAGATTTTGAATGTTGATTAATCATCCAATGATTTTTATTTTTTTTAGGGTATTTCTTATATTATATAAGATCTAATAGAAGATTTATTATATTCCAGATCATTGAGAAGGTTAAATATAGCTATCATAGTTCTTAATCACCTAGGTTCCTCAACTTACATGAATCGTGTAAAGATTGTTTGTAGGAGTACTACCCTTCTTCAAATCAAAGTAAAGTTGACGAAAGAAAGCAAGTGAATAACTTCATTTCGATATTATATTTGAACCAACTTACTTAGTTAGACTAGCACCCGTTAATTAATAGACTTATTGATTATACAAGCATTTGTCACAAATATCAGATAAGACTCATAAGAGACCATCCAAATGTTTGCACGTATGTTTAGGAAAGATTCAAGTTTTGAGGTCAAGATTTGTGATTAGAATTTCAGATAAATTTTGTTAACCAGTGGCCATATAATGGTTTCTAGGTCCTAAGAATGTTTTTTATAAGGCCCATTTCGAATGTTGAAAGATTAAAAGGTCTTGAGGCAGAAAGTATATAATATTTATATTAGTTGCCCTTTAAAATACTGGATGCTTTTTTGGTGTGGACTGAACTAATTCTACGACGCTTTCTATACACCACCTAGTTAGGTTAGTTAATTGTTACGCTACTTTTGTTCAGTAATCTAACATACGTCCCAAGGATATTTAACTAAAAAGAGCCTAAAAAGCCGGTTCTTGTCACATGGCTATAAACCAAATTGAACTACAAGAGCTTGGTGACCTGGGTTTATATTGTTTCAGATAGTATTATGTAAAATATTATTGTAAAAGATGTGGATAGTAAGAATAGTATTCTGGATTTTGTTTTTAATTTTTTTATTATATAAAATTTAAATAATTTAATAAATTGAAATATATAACAAAATAAATTAAATTAAATAAATAAATTCATTAAAAATAAAATAAATAAAAATTCTAACAATTAAAAGTATATTAAACAAATTATTCTCAATCACGATTTATCCAAATATGTTCCACAAGATCGGACCGAAGACCCTCGTATATGTCTCGATTATGTAATTCTCTAGTTTTCCTCCTATACGTGTCACACCTCCCGATCCAAGTACCTTCTATGTTCGCAACATGGACATAATACTGTTCATTCTCGCCAATATTAAAATTGTTGTCTTCGGTAATCATGTTATACAATATGATGCAAGTATACACGATTCATTTTATAGCGTTTACGCTGTAAGCTCTTGTCGGTTGTTGTAGTATATGCCAACAACCTTAGAGGACAATAAATATCCTCTCAACACAGCCAGATACTTGTGCTCGAGTAAACTTTACCCTCTTTGCATCAACAACACTTGAAAACCCCTTAACAAACGATGCCCATGACGGGTGTATCCCGTTAGCAAGATAATATCCTCTTTCGTAATCCACATCACACACTTGATACGGGATTTGGGGAGCAGAGTCATAAATTATGGAACAATAGAGATGATTTTAGGACGTTTAAGTTGTTGTTTGACCCCGCAACCCCAAAGTATGCATGCCAAATTCACATGTCGTACGAGGCAACGACTTCAAGCATGATCGTCAGATATCCGTGATCGCTTCGTATGTATTACGCTTTCCATGCATTTGGGCATTTTGTCCATGTAACATCCTACTCTGCAGTCTGGTAATTCCCATTATTTAATTGTTTTAGAACTATTTAATATTATGTGTTTTATTGTGAAATATTAGTAGACTTAAAATTTGTAAGTTTTTGATTTTCTGCGACACAAGGGTTGTGTCGCAGGGTGTCTGTGCGACACAGTGGTTGTGTCGCAGGACTGTGTCGCAGAACGGGCTGAACTGAAATTAAGTAAGGAGCTTAAGTGTAATTCGATGATAAAAATATATATACACCGCCCTAGTACTTCCTGACCATTTCCAGTCATTTCTAAACACTTAAAATCGGTTTTAGAGAGAGAATTAGAGAGAATTAGAAAGAAAGTAAAGTTAAGTTGGGTTTTGATCATATTTGAGCTTTTAATCCGTGATTTCAAGGTAAGGTTCTAATTGTTATGCGTTATTATTGTTTATATATGATTTACACCGATTGGAATCAGTTAATTTGTGTATTACATGTTTGATTTCGTGAATTTTGAATCTGGGAACTGGGCTGTTCATCATTGCGACACAAGGCTTGTGTCGCAGGTTGTGTCGCTTAAATGTTATGCGACACAGTGGTTATGTCGCTAAAGGCGGCCATTTTGAGTATTGCGACACAATGTTAGTGTCGCAGGTTTCTGTTGTGCGACACAGTGGTTGTGTCGCAAGGGTTTGTGGTGCGACACAATGGTTGTGTCGCTAAGTTTATAAAAGAGATTTTTGTTTTGCAAATTTTGAAAATGCGTAAAGTGTTTTGGAGACGCGGTTTTGTGAAAATCTCATTAACTCGGATTTAATTGAAATTCGCATAGTCAATCGGAAACGACCTAGTAATCAAGGCTATATTCTAATAGCCTAGGCAGTTTTTGGCCATCCGGGGTCATCTAGGACCCGAAAATGGCATTTTTCAGTTTTAAGCGGTATTGCGGACTTTTTTTGAGTTTATTTCTGAGTGAACTTTTGTTTGCCTAGACTTCAGGGATTACCTGATTGGATAATTAGACTATAATGATGTTTATGGAACGAACTTCTGACTTGTGTATGATTTTCTGTTTCAGATCAACGTAAGACTCAGTGATATTAGAATCCTGGGTGTGGAGACGTCAGAGGTATCGGTGAGTGGATTCAGAACTCATCATTTGATTTAGTTGTAACTATTTGGTTACAACGAGTAAACGTAGATGTGTATTAGACTGTTTAGTCTTGATTATTGATAATTGATCTACGTGATGTGCGAAGCAATGTGCTGTACGTGATTGAGGTCAACGTGTAGTTGGACTTCTGGTTATTATGTGTATTACACAGGTTTTGATTCATTTGTTGTGTTTGAGACCTGTGTATGGGTTTAATAACCATTAGTTATCGGTCTATTCTGTATTGGCCATACAGATTGTGGGTAAGTGTTCTTGGGGGAATCCCCGGGTATTATGATATCCCCAGAGCCACCGATCCTCATTGAATTATGTGTGTTTACGATTATTTGGTGTAAACAACTAGTTATGCTAAGTTGAATGTTGTGTGATGAACCTATTCACTTAGCTTCGTGCTAATCCCTCATGTTTACTTCCTGCAGGATTTATTTTGATTGAATGTGGGTGCAGGGAGGTGATTGATTGATCAGGGAATGTTTGACTGCGCCTGAAGCCTCTGATATGGTTTTGTAATAAACCTTGTTTTGTGTAATTTTATAATACCCCGCCTTCTGTAGTTTAAAAAGTTTGAAATTTGGTGTACTTTTGGGAAATGTAAACTATTTATGTATTTTAATTCATGCTTCCGTGTTTATTAATATAATAATCGGTATTAGAAAGAGGGGTGTTATAAGTTGGTATCAGAGCATAGATTTGGGTGAGTTGAGCATTGTAAGGTGTTCAATCCCAAATCTGAATCGTGTTATGTCAAACATTCCTGGATAAGGGATTTAGCATTGGTTATGAATCGGTTAGTAGATAGATGCTAACGATTAACAAGTTTCGAGTTGTTGTTGTTGTTGTGAAAACAGATATGGCAGATAACGAGCAAACGACCGCCAACCCTATCAATGCCTCGAGGATCGATGTTCCTCCTTCAGATATTCATAATGAGAGACATGATCATGAGGGTACTTCTATTCCTGCTCATGAAGAATCGAATAGAGACAATTATCTTTTTCAACTAGAGGATGAGTTGATTAATCTCAGAGAGTTTAAAAGGCAGACTGAAACTGCCTCATCTCAGCAACGTTATCAGCAACAGAGGCATGTGTATGGTAATGTTCCTACTTTTCAGCCAAGTAGGCAGTGTTCATTCAAGACGTTTATGGCAAGTAAACCACCAGAGTTTAGAGGTAGTACAAATCCCTCTGTAACTTTGAATTGGTTGAGAGATATTGAACGGAAGTTTGATGTTACTCGCTGTGAAGAGGAATCCAAAGTGTTTTATGCAGTTCAGTGCTTAAAGGATGAAGCTATGATTTGGTGGGATTCATATACTGGACATTTGACTCAACAGCAAAGGGAGGCTATCCGATGGTCTGACTTCCATCAAGCTGTTCGTAATCAGTACTGTTCTGATTTTGATATGGCGCGTATTAGGAGAGAGTTTGTGAATCTTCATTTGACTGACAAGATGAATATCGATGAGTTGATAGCCCAGTTTTCTGAGAAACTGCGGTTTGTACAGCAATGGGTTCCTGATGAGAAGACGAAAATTGAACAATTTGTGGAAGCTTTACCTCATAATTATCGTACAACAGTGAGGTTAGCTAGCAGTTTATCCCAAGCTTTTACCCTTGCACGTTCGGTGGATAGTGACATCAAAGGCTTTCGAGAGTCTCAAGCTAGAGATACTTCTTCTTCATTTCAAAGAGCTAGAACAGATTTTTCAGGTAAAGGAAAGTCCAGGTGGCAGGGAAATCGCCAAGGTCAAAGATTCAGCAACAAGAGTAGTTCATCCAATAATTCTACCTGGTGCAATTCTTGTCGATCTAAACATACTGGCCCGTGTACGACTCAGACGAATAAGTGTATGAAATGTGGTGAAATGGGTCATGAGCTGAATAGTTGTAAGTTTCCCAATTATGTATGTTGGAACTGTAAGAAAGAAGGGCATCGTGTGGGACAGTGTCCTGAGGCGAGGAGACAGGGTTCGGGTTCGGTCGGGAGTTCGTCATCTTCCGGTCAAAAGCGGAAGAATCCTCCGCCAGCAACAAGCAGAGCTTTTCAGATGACAGTCGATGAGGCTGTCCACACAGATGATGTGATCACGGGTACTTTTCTTATAAACTCTGTACCAGCTCGTGTTTTGTTTGATTCTGGAGCGAATTGTTCCTTTATATCTGTGTGTTTTTGTGATAAGTTGAAATTGGTTCCTACTGTGATAACTAAACCCTTAGAAGTAGAGATTGTTAGTGGCAAGTTAGTTCCTGTTACCACCTCGGTTACTGGAGTTACTATTGTGATAGATGGCCAGACTTTTCCGATTTCGTTTCTTTTAATGCCAATTCCAAGTTTTGATGTAATTATTGGCATGGATTGGTTAAGTCAATTTAAAGCAAGTATAGATTGCCACCATAAGCTGATTAGAATCCCAATCTCTGATGAGTCATACGTTGTGGCTCGAGGAGAACGGGATAGTGGGTGTATTCCTCTGATTTCCATGATGAAAGCTAGAAAGTCGTTGATTAAAGGCTGTGAGTCTTATCTAGCTTATGTTATTGATGCCAAATTAGAAAAGAAATCCATTTCTGATGTTCCGGTTGTGTCTGAATATCCGGAAGTGTTTCCTGATGAATTACCTGGTTTACCACCGGTTAGGGAAGTTGAATATCAGATTGATCTTGTTCCCGGCTCCTCGCCTGTAGCTAAAGCTCCCTATAGATTAGCTCCTTCTGAAATACGTGAAATGATGAACCAGATACAGGAGTTATTGGATAGAGGATTTATTAGACCCAGTTCTTCCCCGTGGGGTGCACCAGTTTTGTTTGTTAAAAAGAAAGATGGGTCTTTCAGAATGTGTATTGATTATCGGGAGTTAAACAAAAGAACAGTAAAGAATAAGTATCCTCTGCCTCGAATAGATGATTTGTTTGATCAGTTGCAGGGATCTTCGTTTTATTCGAAAATTGATTTGAGATCAGGTTATCATCAAGTTCGTGTTCGTGAACAGGATATTCCTAAAACTGCTTTCCGTACCAGATATGGTCATTTTGAATTCCTGGTTATGCCTTTTGGTTTGACTAATGCTCCAGCGGTTTTTATGGATTTGATGAACCGTGTTTGTCGGCCGTTCCTTGATAAATTTGTTATTGTGTTTATCGATGATATTCTGGTATATTCTAAATCTGAATCAGAACATGAAATACATTTGAGAATGGTACTAGAAACATTGAAAATAGAACAGTTATATGCAAAATTTTCTAAATGCGAGTTCTGGATTCGAGAAGTACAGTTTTTGGGTCACATTATTTGTAATGATGGAGTTAAAGTTGATCCTTCTAAAGTAGAAGCCGTAATGAATTGGAAAGTTCCAAAGAATGCTTCTGAAATTAAAAGTTTTCTGGGTTTAGCGGGATATTACCGGAAGTTCATTAAAGATTTTTCTAAAATAGCCGGTCCGTTGACTAAATTAACCCGTAAGAATGAAAAGTTTGAGTGGAATGATCAACAAGAACATGCCTTTCAAACTCTGAGACAATTGTTATGTCAAGCCCCAGTGTTAGCATTACCGAGTGGGTCTGAAGATTTTATTGTATATTGTGATGCATCTTATTCGGGTTTGGGTTGTGTTCTTATGCAAAGAGACAGAGTTATTGCTTATGCCTCGCGACAGTTAAAACCACATGAAAAGAATTATCCAACACATGATTTAGAGTTGGCAGCTGTTGTGTTTGCTTTGAAAATCTGGAGACACTATCTATATGGTACTAAATGTATTGTATGTACTGATCATAAAAGTCTTCAGTATGTGTTTACACAGAAAGAACTGAATATGCGTCAAAGACGATGGTTAGAATTGATCAAAGATTATGATTGTGAAATACGTTACCATCCAGGAAAGGCAAATGTAGTTGCTGACGCTTTAAGCCGAAAAGGTATCTCTGACCAAGTTTATTTTCTAAGAGTTGATGTTACTTCTGATTTAGTGGATAAAATCAAAGATGCACAGATTGAAGCTTTGTTAGAGCCAAATTTGAAATCAGAAATCATGTTGAAAAGAAAAGAGTTATTAGTTGACGATTCGAGAGGATTAAAAACTTTTCAGTCTCGAGTTTGGATCCCTTTGATAGGTGGTATTCGAGATTTACTTTTAACTGAAACTCACAAGTCTCGATTGTCTGTCCACCCTGGTTGTACGCGGATGTATAATGACTTGAAACCTTTGTACTGGTGGCCTACAATGAAAATTGATATTGCAAAGTTTGTTGGAAATTGTCATATATGTGCTCAAGTTAAAGCTGAACATCAAAAGCCATATGGATCATTGAAACAGTTAGAAATTCCTGAGTGGAAGTGGGATCATATTACTATGGATTTTGTAACTAAACTTCCACGAACATCTCGAGGTAACGACATGATTTGGGTTATTGTTGACAGATTAACCAAAAGTGCTCATTTTCTTTCTACGAGTGAGACAGCATCTTTAACTAAACTTGCTCAGTTGTATATTAATGAGATTGTTTCCCGGCATGGTATTCCGTTATCGATTGTGTCAGATAGGGATTCTCGTTTCATTTCTCGTTTCTGGCAAAGTTTACAACAAGAATTGGGTACACGTGTAAATCTCAGTACAGCTTATCATCCTCAGACTGACGGTCAATCAGAACGTACGATTCAGACACTTGAGGATATGTTGAGAGCTTGTATTCTAGAATATGGCGGTTCATGGGATTCTCATCTACCATTAGTGGAATTTGCCTATAATAATTCCTATCACTCCAGTATTGGTATGCCTCCTTATGAGATGCTGTATGGACGTCGTTGTAGAACGCCCACGTGTTGGTTAGAAACTGGAGAAAAGCAATTTCCTGGCCCAGACATTGTACAAATCACAGCTGATAAAGTGACTATCGCACGAGAAAAGTTAAAAGCTGCACGTGACAGACAGAAACAGTATGCAGATCCGCGTAGGCGCCCGATTACATTCTCCGAGGGTGAGTTGGTTTATTTAAAAGTCTCACCTTGGAAAGGCGTGATTAGATTTGGAAAGCGAGGAAAGTTGGCACCTAGATACATTGGTCCCTTCAGAATTCGTCAAGTGGTTAACGATCAGTCAGTATCATTGGATCTTCCTCCTGAGCTTGCTGGTATTCATGACACGTTTAATATCTGTTATTTGAGAAAGTGTAACGTCGAGGATCAAACTCAGATTCTTCCATTACCAGATTTGAAAGTCGATCAGAACCAGAAACTAGTTGAAGAACCTATAGAAATTCTTGATAGAAAAGTTACTAAACTTAGAAAGAAACAGATACCGATGGTGTTAGTGAAATGGAAACATAGTTTAGGTTCAAATCTAACCTGGGAGACTGAAGAATCTATGAAATCCAAATATCCTGGATTGTTTGATAGTGTTGAGATTTCGGGGACGAAATCTCCTTAAGGAGGGGAGATTTGTAACATCCTACTCTGCAGTCTGGTAATTCCCATTATTTAATTGTTTTAGAACTATTTAATATTATGTGTTTTATTGTGAAATATTAGTAGACTTAAAATTTGTAAGTTTTTGATTTTCTGCGACACAAGGGTTGTGTCGCAGGGTGTCTGTGCGACACAGTGGTTGTGTCGCAGGACTGTGTCGCAGAACGGGCTGAACTGAAATTAAGTAAGGAGCTTAAGTGTAATTCGATGATAAAAATATATATACACCGCCCTAGTACTTCCTGACCATTTCCAGTCATTTCTAAACACTTAAAATCGGTTTTAGAGAGAGAATTAGAGAGAATTAGAAAGAAAGTAAAGTTAAGTTGGGTTTTGATCATATTTGAGCTTTTAATCCGTGATTTCAAGGTAAGGTTCTAATTGTTATGCGTTATTATTGTTTATATATGATTTACACCGATTGGAATCAGTTAATTTGTGTATTACATGTTTGATTTCGTGAATTTTGAATCTGGGAACTGGGCTGTTCATCATTGCGACACAAGGCTTGTGTCGCAGGTTGTGTCGCTTAAATGTTATGCGACACAGTGGTTATGTCGCTAAAGGCGGCCATTTTGAGTATTGCGACACAATGTTAGTGTCGCAGGTTTCTGTTGTGCGACACAGTGGTTGTGTCGCAAGGGTTTGTGGTGCGACACAATGGTTGTGTCGCTAAGTTTATAAAAGAGATTTTTGTTTTGCAAATTTTGAAAATGCGTAAAGTGTTTTGGAGACGCGGTTTTGTGAAAATCTCATTAACTCGGATTTAATTGAAATTCGCATAGTCAATCGGAAACGACCTAGTAATCAAGGCTATATTCTAATAGCCTAGGCAGTTTTTGGCCATCCGGGGTCATCTAGGACCCGAAAATGGCATTTTTCAGTTTTAAGCGGTATTGCGGACTTTTTTTGAGTTTATTTCTGAGTGAACTTTTGTTTGCCTAGACTTCAGGGATTACCTGATTGGATAATTAGACTATAATGATGTTTATGGAACGAACTTCTGACTTGTGTATGATTTTCTGTTTCAGATCAACGTAAGACTCAGTGATATTAGAATCCTGGGTGTGGAGACGTCAGAGGTATCGGTGAGTGGATTCAGAACTCATCATTTGATTTAGTTGTAACTATTTGGTTACAACGAGTAAACGTAGATGTGTATTAGACTGTTTAGTCTTGATTATTGATAATTGATCTACGTGATGTGCGAAGCAATGTGCTGTACGTGATTGAGGTCAACGTGTAGTTGGACTTCTGGTTATTATGTGTATTACACAGGTTTTGATTCATTTGTTGTGTTTGAGACCTGTGTATGGGTTTAATAACCATTAGTTATCGGTCTATTCTGTATTGGCCATACAGATTGTGGGTAAGTGTTCTTGGGGGAATCCCCGGGTATTATGATATCCCCAGAGCCACCGATCCTCATTGAATTATGTGTGTTTACGATTATTTGGTGTAAACAACTAGTTATGCTAAGTTGAATGTTGTGTGATGAACCTATTCACTTAGCTTCGTGCTAATCCCTCATGTTTACTTCCTGCAGGATTTATTTTGATTGAATGTGGGTGCAGGGAGGTGATTGTTTGATCAGGGAATGTTTGACTGCGCCTGAAGCCTCTGATATGGTTTTGTAATAAACCTTGTTTTGTGTAATTTTATAATACCCCGCCTTCTGTAGTTTAAAAAGTTTGAAATTTGGTGTACTTTTGGGAAATGTAAACTATTTATGTATTTTAATTCATGCTTCCGTGTTTATTAATATAATAATCGGTATTAGAAAGAGGGGTGTTATAGTCCAAGCCCAATGCATACAATCTATGCTTCCAAGCATTCCTGGGAAATCATGAATCTCTTCATGTTTTGCATACAACCGAAGGATGTCTTCCTCGATTGGTTCTCTCATGTATACGTTTGCATGTAAGTCATTATGCATCTTGTAAAATTTTGTAAAGCTTCATGTGACGTTCTTTCCGACATTTGAAAATAACCATCAAATGTATCAGGTGTTGTGTCGTATGCCAATTGGCGTAGGGGGATGTCACTTTTTTAATAGCATTAAAACCCGGAACACCAAGCACATCGTGTCATTGTTAAAAAATATATAAAATAATCGGGTATAGGTTCGATAGAGTAATTAGTTATGCATTCAACAACTCGGACGAATAGTCGCCTCTCATACGGAAGAGACGTTTGAAATACTCCTCGGGGTCTTTTGAGTTTTCACCAAAGTAATCTTTGACTAACATTTGGTGCGCACCAACCCGATCACATTATATGTAAATAGGTGTTCGTGACCAGTTGGAAATTTCGGCTTCTTCTTGAGGAATTTAAACTTCATTACGATAATTAGGAGCTTGAATGAGGAGTTGCAACGTTGTTTCATCGCCGGAAGAAGAATTGGATGAAATTAAAAGTATGGAGTTTTTGAGTTTCTAGAGTGAGTGTTTTGATATATTTAACATTGTATTTGAAGTGTGGTATTTATATATTGAAAATAAGGTTTTAAAAAATAATGATAAACAAAAAACGATAAAAAATTTGATTGTTACTTTTTCTTATTTGACGGTAATATAGCTGTCAAAAATTGGTCGAGCAGCGTCTCGGGTGGGACGCCGCTCCAGAATGCCATGTCGTTCCGAAGTGGCTTAACGACGTTCGATGGCGTTATCAACGGAGAACGGGAACGCGTGACCCCCACTCCGTGTGCTCTAATACTATTGGCGTCATTGCTTGTGAAAGGATTCATAAAATTTAGAACGATTCATAGAAAAATAGGCATATAAAGTAGTAGATAAGGCTCATCCATTTTATCTCTAAAGTCTAAACTCTTAAATTACAGTTTAGACAAATAAAAGTAACTTCAACCAATCTTCAATATAGTTGAAATTTGAAAGTTCAGCACTTCAACTTGTTTTAAAATATTACTTTTATAGATAGTTAAGGGCGCATTTAACTACGAAAAATTATCTCCAACTTTTCTTTTCTAATTTTCTGAAGTTTTGTGTATCTTGAAAACTAAGAGAAAGTCGAAAAACGTGTTCAAATGTATAAGGGATTAAGTTTTTATTTTTCAAAATGAATAATGTAGAGAACCTTTCATCATACGTTTCCTTTTCTCATAAAATTTTTCTGGAAAACCTTAAGTTGAACACATTTTACATTTTTTCAATTTTTTAAGAAAATTTTTCAGAAAACTAGAGGAGTTTTTCGTAACTTACGCACCCTAAGTTTCTATCTTTTATGTTCATAAGTTAATAACTAATAAATTGTAACACTTTGATGTAATTAAATTTGTTACATTATATTTGAATGAATATTTGTTATCAAATTTTTATAATATTTAATTATCATAATCAAATACTGGTTTACATTAAATTTGCACGAGTCATATAATTTATGCATAAATTGAAGATGACCTTAAAGCATACGAAATGGATGATATAAATTAATGTCGAGCTCTCTTTCACACCGGAAATACCATTCCTGATCGGTATGAAAAACAATGTTGAAGCAGTGTTGAGAGCTCAATGCCAGATTGAAGAGTGTACATGATCGTGTCATTTTTTTTTTCATTTTCATTAATATAAAATTATGTTGTGATTCTATATGATGTTTCACACTGAATCAGTCCCTTTAAAATGATTTACACTATTGAATTTGATGTTAAAGTCCAAAGTGGTTTCCATGTTCCACTTCTCGTACTCTTAACTTTGAAAGTTTTATTTTAAGATTTCTAAACGGTACAACATATATACTACTAGCGATACTTATTATTTAGTCCGTCTCATTTTTAATTTTTTACATTACTATACTTTAAAAAAGTTGTCCACCTGAAATAAATATATATAAAAATTAACTAAACTCCTAAATATATAATTATTTATTACTTCTAATAACTCATTTCTATAATACTTTGAGTCACACATTGAAAATAAGAACAAAATTAATATTTTATTAGACCACTCCTCGTAGGCATGGTACCGTCCTGAGATGTTTGTCTTGCTCAGAACATAACGAGAACAGTAAGTAGGTCCCAAAAGAAGGCGCACGAGCTAAATAAAAAAAGCTTTTTTAATACCTTTTTCTAATTCCAAACATCATCCTATCTACATACATACAATCATCATTCTTTTCCACATACAATTATCACTATCTCTATTTATTTTACACAAAAATTATATCAAATAATTATCGCTCTTTTTCATTCACAAAAATTATATGTAACGTACGTTTTTAATTATTGCAATTTTTATTATTAATATAACGTTTTCTTTTTAATTATTGTAATTTTTATTATTAATATAAATGTATATGTATTAATATTTAAGAAATGATGTAGAGCTGACGTAACGCTGAAACGCTCAATTCTTCAATTATTATGTGGAGCAAGATTCATACACCCCTTATTAGAGCAAAGGGAGTGATCACTCCTTAATCACTCAAAAAGGTTGTCACCTTATTGCCACATCATTTTCACACTAAAATCACATTGATACTCATTTTCATATGTATTCATCACATTATTTTCACACTAAAAATGAGACCCACATTTAAACAATTTTTACCTTTATTAATTAATTATACACACACCAAGATAAAAAAAGTTAGCTATCACTCAAAGTGGTTGCAACCAAGTTGAGAACCAAATTGAGGAGTGGAGTGATCACATCAAAGTGATCCATGATCACTTTGTGCCACCTCCTTCCTCTCCCTTTGCTCTTAATGGGGTGTATGAATCTCAATTTAAAGTATCACATCACACTACCATGTCACATCATTATTATTTTATTATTAACATTAATTTTCAACTTATATGATTCTTCTCTTATATCTTTTATAATATAATTTTTATAAAATTTTATATAACCGTTGTGACGTACTTATTTTTATTTACGTTTTGATATAAATTTTATTCAAAACTGAGTCGGGTAAAAAATAATGTATTTTTATTTAAAAATTTCAAGTTTTCGGTTTTTTACGATTTTTTCGTTTTTCTTCTTCCTTTTTATGTTTTTTTTTTCGTTTTATTTACGTTTTCTTTGTTTTCTTTACGTTTTTCTTCATTTTTTTTTACGTTTTTCATGGTTTTTTTATGTTCTTTTTCGCTTTTTTTGTTTTTCTTTGTTTTTTTACGTTTTTCTACATTTTTTTTGTTTTTCTTTGTTTTTTTACGTTTTTCTACATTTTTTTCGTTTTTCTTCGTTTTTTACGTTTTTTCCACATTTTTTTTCGTTTATCTTCCTTTTTTACGTTATTCTTCATTTTGTTTGTTTTTCTTCATTTCTTTAACGTTTTTCTTCGTTTTTTTAAAAGTAAAGAAAAACGAAAAAAAAACGTATCGAAAAGAAGAAAAACGGAAAAAATGTTAAAACAACAAAGAAAAACGGAAAAAACGTTAAAACAACAAAGAAAAACGAAAAAACGTAATAAACTTAAAAAAACGAAGAAAAACGTAAAAAAACCCCCGAAGAAAACGTAAAAAAAATGAAGAAAAACGAAAAAAATGTTAAAAAACCATTAAAAACGAAGAAAACGAAAAAAAACGGAAAAGAACGAAGAAAAACGTAAAAAAACGAAGAAAACCGAAACTTGAAATTATTTTAAAAAAATACAAAATTTTTTACCCAACTGAGTTTTGGATAAAATTTTCATCGAAACGTAAATAAAAATAAACACGTCACAACGGGATATTTGGAATTTTATAAAAAGTTATATTTTAAAAGATATAAGAGAAAAATAAGAAAAAATTGAAAATTAATTTTAATAATAAAATAATTATGATGTGATGGGGATGTATAACTCTCAAAAAAGGGCGTATGAAATTTAATACCCATTATTATAGGTATCGTTCTTTTCTAAATCAATTATTTATTCATTGTGTTAATGTGATACTTACGTGACATCCAATTTTCAATTTTAAACCGCAATAACAGGGAGCGGTCTTACTCCAACTTAAAATTGAATTTTATACGTTGCTCAAGGAAGAAAATGACACCTTTAAAAACTTGTTTGACAGGAAAGCAGAAAGTGGGTGAACGTGTCCCACTTGTTATCTAAATCTGCGACTGAACCCCGTATGTGGTGATCCATGAGACGCGATAAAAGAAATAAAATGGTTGTGGGTCCATCTGGAAAAAAATAGGTCAGGGTTTGAGGTTCAAGCTTACCAAGTATTTTCTCGTAGAAGATAATTAAATCTTATGGACTCATTTATGCCACTCGATGAAAGCAAATCATCATCAGGTTCTGGTTCAGATATGGTTCGAATAACAGATATGTTAAGGAAGAAGATATCTTTAGAGCCACCGACGTTTGCGTTTTCCGGTGAGTCCAGATACCTGACGCCTCTTTGGGTCTTTAAAAACGGAGAGCCACGTGAGCAACTTCATCGATCTGATTCCTCTCAATCAAAAAATTCCAGTACGTTCTTCCTGATTTCATCTCTACTCTTTCTTTTTTCTGGTCAACTCTCCTGTTTAAAAATTAAAAGGCCTGTGTTTTCTCAGCTAAAAGTGTTATTTGGTTGAAAAATAAGGGGGAAGCAACTTCTCCCTCTTTCATGTAAGCTTTTCCATATATACACACAAAGGGTGCAATTAGACAATTCAAAAATTAAGCCCAAGTTGATATAGCTTTTAAATGATGTGAAGTTCATATTTTCATAAATTATATAAATATCTTTTAGTTAAATATTTCTTTCACTTTTGGTTTTATTTTTGACCTTCTATGTCAATTTATAATTTTTAACGCCCGTACCACTTGCACAAAGAATTGACTAGTATAGTGACGAATCTAAAATTGAACATTAGTACATGACACGAGGCACAACAAAGAATTCAGTTTCTTTTTTCTTCTATAAATTTACAATTCACAGGCTGAACGGACCTTTAGACTGAACTACCCAAGTTCAATGTGACTCCCCCCTGCAAACATAGGCAAAATTTGCATCATAACACACAACAAATAAATCCGTATGTGATTGTACTGTATAGAAAATGACATCACAACATTACTTTATCATTGCCGATGTTACAGCACCTTATATAATGTGCTCTAAACCTTATATAATGTGCTCACAACATTATTTTTGTTTTCTTTATGTTTTCATGACTTAGGAACTTATTTGGGAAATTAGCATTCCATAACTAGTTTGGAATAAAATGGTTTGTAGCGGTGTTAGCATTATATGTTTGTTCACGTTCGTAATGTGCTTCTTCTAAACTATAGGTTTCGAGCCAAGACGTAACACAATTGACCAACATCATCAAAAAATAGAAGACAGGATTAAATCTGCACTAAAACTTTTAACTTTCCGCGAGCCACGTGTTCTTGTTCAGTTTTGGAAGCCTCATGTCGTTGGGAAGCACCAATTACTTACAACATTTGATCAACCATTTGGTCTTGGAGTTATTGATGAAGGACTTTCTTTCTATAGGCGGGACTCCGAGCGCAACCCTTTTGTTGTGGAAAAAGACAATGAAGAAGAAGACCGTAGTCCTCCTGCTCGAGTATTTAGGGGAGGATTACCAGAGTGGACTTCTGATATAACTAATTACCCGTCAACAGATTTTCCTCAACAAGAGTGTGCAATTCGTTATAATCTCCATGGATATTTGGCTTTACCCGTGTTTAATTCTACTACAGGGTTATGTGTTGGTGTCCTTGAACTCTTGATGTCTGCAAAATATATGAGTTATGCTTATGAAGTCCAGCAAGTTCATAACGCAATGAAGGTTTTCATCTTTGCTCTTAAAATTTGATGATTATCTCATCATTGTTATCTGGGGCGAACCATAAATTCATATAGTTATTTATATAAACCAACACTATCTTTACATCAGATATTAAATACGGAGTATCATATAAACTCTTTCAATGCAATGGTCCAGTGGACAGAGAAACTAATTCACGTTGCATTCTCGTTTTATATAAATTCACGTTCTATGTGTTCCTCATGTCCAAAATTGTTGATTTGCAGACTGTGGATCTGATAACCCCCCAAGCACTCGATCGTCCTTATTTAAACGTGAGTTGGGTCTTTCTTGATTCTTTTTCCATGCTTTCTATTAAATCCATGTGCTTTGAAATGCTTACACTAGTAGATGTCTTTGATATACAGGTTCAAAATGAGCACAAACAAAATTCGATGACTATAATCTTCAGTATTTTAAAAGTTGTGTGTGGAATTTATAATTTACCTCTAGCTCAGACATGGGCTATGTCCCCATTAAGTAGTTTTGCTTCCCATAAGCAGTTAATAGTGAAGAGCTGTAATAGTTTTAACACTAAATGTCTTGAGAAAGTGTGCATGTCAACAACTGGTCTACCATTTCATGTTCAAGACTTAAAAATGTGGCCGTTTTGGAAAGCATGTAGAGAACGACACGTAGACAAATCCTGTGGGTATTTCAGGAAAGCTCTATTCTCCAGAGGTTCATGTTTTTGTGGAGATGTAACCAAACTCACTGAAGAAGAGTACCCTTTGGTCTACAATGCACGCATGAGCCGTTTAACTAGTTGTTTTGCAGTCTTCTTGCACAACGTTGAATGCAACAGTGACTATGTGTTAGAGTTTTTTCTGCCAGACAGTAAATGTGTACCAAATGTGGTGCATACATTGAAGCAAAAATTTGAGGCAGCTTATGGATTTGAACTGGGTGACACATCAGCAATACAAGTTGTTGGACCATCTACGGAAGTAAATAATCTATCTTTAAATACAGACCCTCATTTCATCCAGATGTTTTCCACCGAAACAACAAAGACCCAGGTATTTGAGATGGTTTCATCGGATTCAGAGTCAATGGTGGCAAATGTTGCTAAAAGCGAGTCTGCACATGTCCCGAATGAATGGTCATCCAAACCGATTTACCCCGTTACATTTGGAGGTATTATCACTAACACTGACAAATTAGTTGCGGATGCTGTTATAAGAGACGACATTAATGTAGTTGGTGAAAGAAAAAACGAAAGTACTATGTCCGATCTCAGTGTGAGTATGCAAACACCGAGCGGTACCATTAGTGATGCTGGAAAAAACAGCAACCGCTTGAAACAAGTCAGAAAGCGTAAAATAGATTCTCTTACAATGGAGGCAGTTGAGCAACAATTTGGAGCACCGATAGATCAAGCTGCCAAGAGCCTTGGTGGCAAGTCTTTTTACTTGTTTATGGTTTTGTCAGTGTTGTAAAAAACGGCCTGGGCCGCTGATTAATCGGATTAATCAGTACACGGGGTGGTGGTGCCGCGACTTGGGCTGAGGCGGCAAAAAGAAAGGGTCAAACTTGGTCAACGGTTAAAAATGGGATTAAACGGTCAGACTCGGTCAAACTCGGGATTAAACGGGATCAATCGATCAAAGTCGGTCAAAGTCAATATTGGTCAACATTTTTAAAATGATTTAAAATTAGGGTTTTGAGTCCATTTTGTTAAAATGAATCCGGTAACAAATATTTATGTTTGAAGTATTTGAGCAATTGAACGATTATGTTTATGTTTCTATACAATTACGTTTATGGTTCAATTTAATATTTTTGCACGTATAATTTTGAAATTTATTATTTAAATTAAAAAAAGGTCTAATCCGAGTACTCTCTGATTAATCCCGACTCGGCCGAGTACTCCCTACACGCTCGCGACCGTGTACACCCCGCCTAGCCCCTTTTACAACCTTGGGTTTTTTGTAGTCCCTCATTCGTTCATATTTATTTGGCATGATCATATATTTTGTGTATTTTGTTGTTTTTCAGTGAGTCGGTCTATGCAGCAGCATTTTTGTCAAGAGCATGCTATTCCCAGTTGGCCATTGCCAAAGTACAAAAAACCTGCTCATGTTACCAACTTAAAACAGTTACAAAATCCATGCTCAAAGCAAAACTTGCAACGGTCTTCAACCAGTTTCTACATTGCCGTGTTTGTGCTGGTAAGGGTTAAGCGGTGGAGTTGTTCAAGTAAATGCCATGGTTATTCAGGCCGGTGGTGGGCTTGTGGTAAACATCTCTATCTTCCTCGTAAATCAGATTCAATATACCAAGCAGCACGCCTTATAATGCAGTTGAAACAATGGAGAAATAAGAATTTAATCAGGCATACAATGCAGACCCAAGATCAGTCAGCTGTCAGTGAGAGCACATCATTCCCCAAGTATACCACAAACATGGCCAAGGTTTCGGATATAAGGAAAGTGACTGTAAAGGCAAGTCTTAAAGATGATATGATAAAGTTCCAGTTCCTGACTTCATTGGGCTTGTCAGAACTACAAAATGAAGTGGCACAAAGGTTTAAGTTAAACAGTAGAATGTTTCGTATAAAATACAGGGATGAAGACAATGACCTGATTCTCCTAACCTGTGATGCCGACTTACAAAATCTTCTAGGGTTTTCAACTAGTAACAGTTGTATCAAATTACTTATCTCGATGGCTGATGATTAATATAAAAGCTTATGATGCTTTCAGAATGCTGGTGTTGTATTGTTCTATTTCGTGGACCCTGATGTTTTGGTTCAAACATTTAATTAAGTGTTTGGACGATATAAGATCGATCACACATTTGCTCGTATGGATGTATCATATGTTAGCTAGTACCAACGATACAACGTACACTTGATGCAAGAATATCGTTAATCATTTGACAGTGTTCTGGAAACTAGATTCTACAGAACTTGAGATATTATGTAACATCCAATTCGAATTTTTCAGTAGTGTATTATGGATTAGAATTATGTATGGACACACCATATCTTTCTTTATGTAGTCTTCCACTACATATGTTATCTATCTCCTTTTAAAGGGAGGGAGAGAGGTTCACCTTGACTGATTTCTACGAGATTTTTCACATGAAGATTGACTAAAATCTATTTGTGTTGCAAAGGATATAAAATAAGGTGGGTTGGAAATTATGACAATATGTGAGTAGATAACTTTAAGGGTGTGTTTGGTTCACGGAATGTTTTCGATGGAATTGGAGATTCATGGAATATGAATTCCTCTTAGCGAAGGACTTGATAAATTCCAATTCAATTAATATTTGAACCGAACACTCCTATGAATTGGAATCTCCCGTCGAATTTCATGAAATTCTGCAAAACAAACGTAGCTAAGGATTACATACATGAAAGGAGATCCGGACTTTGGGTGAGTTTTTACCGAGTTTTTACTAAAGGTCTAAGAGGATCAACTGAATCATCACGTGAAAGAAATCCAATAGAATTCAAGTTAAACAAGTCAGATTATGTATAAGAAGTATAATAAATTGTTATGATGATTTTGATCATGTTAATATGAGGTTCAGACTTCAGTAGTCTACAAATGACTAATTTGAGCATAAGGCTATGCTAGCACTGCCTAGCAATTCCGTTATTGGATGTGGTTTTTAAACTTTATCTTTTGGATTAGATGAAAGAGCAGTTGACAATGCACACAAGGGAGAGACGATGATCAGAGCCAACAAATAAAAAGAGTTTTCAATCACGTTTTAGAAAAGAGAAACGCATGTTGAAAATGAACTTATGACATAATTTAGGTGCTGCTAGCAACATATATATGCGCTACATCTTTTTACTTACATAGGTAAATTAGACTACATAAGAATCATAAATACTTTCAATAGTAGTATGCGTTATACGGTTTTTATGTAATTTATAAGAAATCTTGCCCAATTCTCTAGATCCTAGAGGTCGACAAATTAAACATACAAATAAAAAACACCAAGGAATATATCCATACAAGTACAATATAATGAAAATGAGATCAGAAATGAATATATAGAAACATACCTGATAACAACATGAGATAACAAGGAATATATCCATACAAGTGCAATATAATGAAAATGAGATCAGAAATGAATATATAGAAACGTACCTGATAACAACATGAGATAACAAAGTTATTGAGATGCAAAGTGAGATGATGATATAGGTTCCTTTTGACCAACGCATCGGATATATCGAGAATCTCTGTTTCATTTGGACACTCAGACCAGAAGTGATGAAAGTGGCTTTGGGGAATTTGTTTCCCAAAGGATATAAGGGGTTTCAAAACATGGCTTCTATTTCACGCGAGTTTTTAGGAATATTCCATTGTTTTTTATTTTATTTTTAATTGTTAACGCATAACTATTCACAATTTCAATCAAAATGTCATTGACTATTTCTTAAAAAACTTTTGTTGACTATGGCTTTCTTTAAGGAGTAATAACTCGGTTTTTTTTTGGAAACGGCAAATATATATATATATATAAGATTGCCACTCTTAGAAAGTGACTAAGAGGGCAAGAAAGAACATAAAACACGAAAGTTAGAAAGGGCAACGGCCCCAATTCTCCCTATTACAAGAAAAATTACTCCGATGTTTAATCCACAAGAAAGAAGTAGAGATGATATCACCTATGATGTTAAAAAAAGATCTTTGGATATTGTTGAACATCAATTCGTTTCTTGCTTTCCAAATAAACCAAAGTGCGCAGTGAAGTATAACCATCAAGATCTTCCTTTTCTTTGAACAATTACCCCAATGGCCTCCAAACTCGATCAAATTCGATACTGAAGATACGCTGGGAAACTGAATGCCAACCCATCTGAAAATCCATTTCCATATCTCCATAGCTCTTGAACATAAAATAAGAGCATGGTTCACACATTCAATCTCAAGTCCACAAACTTTGCAGTAATTAGAATTGATAATGATACCTCTATCCATAAGACATTTGGCAACTGGGATTTTACCCATGCATGCTCTCCAGACAAAGCAATTTAACTTTGCAGTAATAACTCGGTTTAAACAAAAGAATTTTGCTATAAAGGCTATGATTAAATATACCATATTTATGACCTTCTAAAAGTATAAAAGATCATTCCTATTTCTATTAATATAAAACATTATCACTTTGTATTTACAGAATATGAGTATAAATAAATAACGTAATCACTTTGTATTAATGTGAACTAAGTTTGTGATTTAATTTTAGGAAATTTTAACATCAGACCATCCACGTCTATCACATAATATGAAAATGGATAAATGCAATAAATATGAAACGTATCGCCGCTTTATCCTTCTTATTGTCTAGGTATGCAACAAACTGAAAGAGACCGTATCAATATCTTTATAAACCATGTTTTTATCAATTAATGTTTCAAAATGCTAATGAAACTACCACTTAATGTGTCAACTGTTCAATTTTTGCCACATTTATATACACATGGCATCATCACCATAGTTCCATCTTCAATACACCTATATTTCACTTCAACTTTCATAAAAGAATTAAACCATACTTTTCAAATTCCAGTTGACAAACCCAAACAAATTCAATAACACAATCCTTATAGAGTTTAATGGTGTTGGGTTTGGGGTCTTCTTAAAGGGACTATTGGTGCATGTATGGATTTAATGGTGTTGCAAGCTCGCTGTTTCAGAGTCTTTCACAGTGAAGATTCTAACTTCAATGGTTCAAGAAAAGATGTTTGCAAATTTAAGAAAGGAAAAGGTCTTATTTTGGAATGCTCTGATTCCCAAGAAGGTCAACATAGGTGCTTGGAGGGCAACTCTAAATAGGCTACCTACAAGGCTTAACTTACTAGCTCATGGCATCGAGATTTATTTTCCGTTGTTTCTTCCATTGATTCGAGTGATGAATCCATTGAGCATTGTCTTATAAAATGTGTCAAGGTTAATCCGCTTTGGCGCAAAACTTGGAATTGGTGGAATATCTCCCCGTCAGGTTCATTTTCAATTCTAAGATATAACTAATTGTAATATTCCTCTTACTGGAAATAAGGTGTTGGACTAGGTTAGTTATGGTCTTCTCTTAGTGCTAATATAGGCCGTTCGGAAGTGCTAAAAAGACGATTCTTAAGGAACACTATCTTTTTCTAAGGGTTCAACGATTTACGTTTCAATGTATTTCACCAAGGTGTAATAAGAAAGATCAAAACTAGCACACTTTTTCTCAACCAAGGAACTTGGCTTATTATTCTTAATGTTTTTTTATGGTCCTTTTATCTTTGTATTCTTTTTTTCTTCTCTCAAGTTGGTTTTATTGAGCTTTTTTTTTTTTTAAGACCCTTTTGAAATTAAAAATTGGGATGGAGGGAGTATTATTATTATGATTACTATTATTGCTGTTATTATTATATCGTAATTATAGATGAGTATGACGTTAGATGTTTTGAGGTAGATGCTTCTTAGTGTTTCACGACGAGAGCGTGTAGATGGTTCTGATATTCTTTTAGATATATGAGTCTAGATAAATACGATATTTATTTATTTGTATTTACTTATTTATATCTATCTATATCTATATTATATTTATATTATAAATTATATTTATATGTATGTTATAGCCATTCATCATATATACTTATAATTTCATGTAACAAATACATGTAATAATCTATATTTACGTACTTATTTAAATTTATTTTTGTTACATGCATATTAATACTATATACGATATTTATTTCTATGTTATAGTTATACATTTTATAATTCATAGTATCATATTATAAATACATGTATTTACCTTTATTTATTTTATCTGTACGTTCCGGTTGATATAATATTTCCCCTTGTAGAATATTTATAATTATCCTTATCTAATACTTTATAAACATTTTTATTGTAACTATACATTATATATATTTTATTTAACCTTATATTACTTATGCATGCTACATATTTATTGTATCTATCTTCATTTTATTTGTACCCTTATATATACATTAAACATTTACATACATACTAGCAGGAAGTCCTCATGTAAATAGTATCTCTACCCGAAGAAGAGGTATAACTGTCTACATCTCACCTCCTCATACCTCGTCAATGACAAAATTGTGTATTTTTATTGTTGTTACATATGATACCCGGAGATTTATTGAGCTAAAACGACAATCTTATTTATTTATCAAAGTTTTACATTGAGAGCGGAAGCGAAAATAAATCACAAGCTATACAAAGAGAAGACTATAAATAAACTTAAACATCTTCGGGTATCATCTGGTTCTACGGTTCCCATCTTGAAGAGCCTACTTGATGTTTCCTGAGATATACACGTACATGCGTAAGCCTAAAGGCTTAGTGATTTCGTGTGTTTGTGTACAAAATATCACACACAATATGTAGTGATGTCACAAACTGTAAAAACATAAAATACACAAATTATAATGAGATCTCTGTGTCCGTCAGGGTTAACCAAGTCTCAAGTCGTCTCAGACATCGATTTAGCATAAGGGCTATCTGTATCACGATTATCTATACCATCACTACACAGAGTGTCAGGTATCTGCTAGTATCGACTTAGTACAAACAAGTGGTCGCTTGTGTACTAATTGTACCAATATATATGTGGGCCAACGACCATTACGTTTCAGCTCCTGGTTACCCGATGACTAACGTGACATAATATATCTAAAAGTCAATGTGCGTGATATTAAATGCAATTAAACAGATAAACAAGTAAGCAGTTAATCACGTGGTATATCGCATATATCTCAGTTTTTAAAAATAACAAGAAACTCACCTCGTTAGTGTAGATTGTAGTTGGTGTTTCAACCTATTAATATACAATTAGATTAATATTAGCCATTATATATACTAACTATAACTATTATTAAATTATCATGTATCTATCATTAATATTAATTAAGTGGCCTCCTTATTATATTATAATATTTAAAGTATCAAATTAATTTATGCATGTCTACGTAAACCTAATAAAATAAGAATAAAGAGTATAAGGAGTAACATAAGGGTAGTGTACTACCTTTGTTTGTTTGACCTTGTGTGACTGAGTTTGTAAAGCCAGTGGGAGTTTGAGATGAATTCCAACATTCAAGTTTGAACTCCGATTGATACTAACAATTGAAACTGCTTGGTCACATACCTATTTCATAGGTAATCATCAATTTAATATGTGGATCTACTATAATTGATCCTTAATAACTAAGACTAATACTCATCAAATTTTAGTAGCTTACTCACTATTTAGGATATACATTACAATTGAAAGAAGTTTCTAATATACACTTATAATTCTAGAGAAAATATTTTAAATTCTTAATATATCTTAGTTTCTTAGATTCTAATTGAATTAGATAATTAAAAACATATAAACTTATCTAACTTAACTACTTCCATAATCTAACATATACTAACATAGAATTCAAACATTTAAAATAGCTTAAATGTTAGTTGTTAATAGTACGTGAACAAAAGGTAATAATAATTTTATTATTATTATTATTATTATTATTATTTTGTTTTGGAATGTTACATTACAATTAATTAAATATATTTTTTACATGACATCTTTAAAATTAGGCTAATGATAAATTCACTACTAGTTTTGATAAATCCATCAAAAATATGTATTAACAAGTTGTACTGTATAATTTGTTAATGCATATTTTTAATGAACTTATCAAAATTAGTAGTGAATTTATCAACACCTTTAAAATTAAGGTATAATAAGCTAGAATTGACAAATAAAAAGTAAAACATTGTAACATCTTAAAACCGTGTGTCACTTTTTGACACAAAATTTGAGATGTATGAAGTTTATATTATATTATATTTACTTATCATAATTATTGTTATAATTATCTATTATAGATTCTATATTACTTATTTATGTTAACTCCCAAGAGTGAATGATACATATTATATTTAATTAAGTAGCATATCTACGTGAAAAAATTATTTACTTTATGTTAAATTGGTTTATGATATTATGATTTGTGTAATATTTTGAAAAGAAAAATATATGTAAATATATTTATATTTAGTTTTTTTAAAAGGGAAAATCACTTTTTCTATTTATCAAATAATGTTAAAACAAAATACCCATATATATATAATACCGTGCAAGTTCACTACCGCTCAGTTGCAAATTCGGTGGTCGAGTTGCGAGTATTATGTTGCAAGATGCAAAGTCATTGCCCCGGTCACAAGATTTGATATTCATTGAAATTTTCTTCTGTATTTTGATAGTAAATATTATGAAAAAATTAAATGGTATGAAACATAATGTGATACTTATAGAATGGTAAATTTTAATCTTAAAATTCAAAGCTGAAATTCAAGAATATAGAAATAGACAATATAAAAACAAAATTAAGCATGTAAATAAAGGTGTAAAACTAATAATTTGGAATAAAACAAATTTAAGTATTTGTTTTTTGTTTTCTTAAGAACTTAAAAATGTAAAGTTAAAATTGAAGGCTTTAGAGAAGGAATTTGACTGTAAAATGTAAACCACTTTTGGGTGTTAGCAAACACGTTCGTCTCGTCCCAACCTTTCGTCTATAATTGGCACGTCCTGTAACTCTTATCAGTTCAAAAGTTATGCCATATATTTATTAGCTTATGATATAATGATGATAGTATTAATGAGAATTTAATAAATATAAGGGTATGTTAGTAGTTTCTATTGATGTCTTTAGAGACTAACTAATATTTATTTGTATATTAGTCATTTAAGTCTTAAAAAACATCTCAATTGTTTTATATATTATCATGGTACGGTATAATTCGACTACATTTTCATTTTTAAAATTTTACGTTTTAAGAGAAAAATGTAATGTTTAATAGGTAAATATAGATATAGATATGTTTTAACTAAAATTAAGTGTCATATGTTTATTAATTTATGACGTAATGATGATAGTATTAATAAGAATTTAAATAATTATAGGGGTATGTTAGTATTTTCATTGATTTATTTAAAAACTAATTAATATTGAGGGGGTATATTAGTTATATCAATTTAAAAACAATAATATTAAATGTTTATATATTATCATTGTATGATATTTTTTGACTAAGTTTTCATTTTTAAAATTTTAAGTTATTAAAGAGAAAATATGAAATGTTTTTATCTATACTAATATATAATACATTTCAATATTTTTTTAAGATAGATTTTACTATTTTTCCAATACAATTACTAAGAGCTTTTTTAAAAATTCATAGAAATGACTAACATACCCCTAATTATTAATTATTAATTCTTATTCAAAAATTATTAAACCATAAACTAATTAATTTATGACAATTAATTAACATACCCCTAATTATTAATTATTAAATTCTCATTAATACAAACATTATCAAACCATAAACTAATTAATATATGACATTTAATTTTAACTTAAACTTCTTTATATATCTATAGACTATTATATTATATGATGCATTTGAGATGGTTTTTAGAATTACTATTTAATGTAGATAATGTTTAATATCAAAATACAAAAAAAAAAAAACAAGCTAAAAATAGAAAATTAGTGAAACTTAAACCTCTAGACTGAACAAACGACTCCACAACTCGCAACTTGTCTATTAAGATCTTAAAACCCGGCACTCACAACCCGACCATCGAGTTTGCAATGACATATTATGATATAAATATATTTGGTTATTCTGTTACAATTATTATTATTATTTTTTTAATTTATTAAAAAGTCATTTTTCACTTTCAAAATAGTATTCTTCGTATATTGTAATGTAGTTTTTGAATTTTAAAATATTTCAGAAAACATAATACTACATATTAAATTAATATGAAACTAATAAATTTTTTTTGCTACATTGCACGTATATTCTTTTGATAGGTAAATATAATTAAGCAATCCATACATTTGTCCAAACTCACCAATAAGAAAATGCGTTTTAACCTTCAAACGAACAAAATAAGGAGCGTACACCACATATATTTGTCGATTATTGATGGTGTGTTGACCCCTCCAATAATGTTGTTTTGAAGTAGTTAATTAACAAAAATACGGCTCGAGCAATTCATTATTAATAAGATCTTGGGCATTACAACCTATATCTATAGTGGTAGGGAGTAGTGACTCATTTGCTTTATAGTTTACAACCTCATATTATTATATATATATAGAGGGATGTTCAAATGAGAATGAAAATTTTAGTGAGAATGAAGGAATGAATTATGGCCATCCATTTTGCAAAACCCAATTTTCCCCTAAAGTTAAATATCTTACAAACGGCTAATCAAAAAATTATAAAAATTGCACCATTGAAGTCAGCGTTCTTTTCTCTACGATTAGAGATCACTCATGACATATTTTCGGTAAAAAAATTTTTTTTTTTTTTTTTTGGGTTGAAAACCAGTAACACATGTGTTAGTGGTTGGTAACACATGTGCTAGTTTCGGTAACACATGTGTTAGTGGCATGTGTTACTAACTACTAACACATGTGTTACCGCACCTAACACATGTGTTACCGCACTTAACACGTGTGTTACCAATTTCGAAACCCACCAAAATATGAAAAAAAAAAATTCGTTGAAAGTATACCTTGTGAGATGTCTAATCGAAGAGAAAAAAATGTTGATTTTTATGGTGCAATTTTTATATTTTTTTGACTAACCGTTTGTGAGATATTTACTTTTTAAAAGTGTTGGGGGTATTATTTTTTTGATGAGATGGATGGTTGAGATTGATTCCTCTATTCTCACAAATAAAATCCATTCTCATTTGAACCTAACTCTATATATATAATATATATATATATATAATATACGTTTGTTACTTAATAATTGAATTGATTAGATGAGCAGTGATATACTCAAAGGCTTAGACCCGAACAGTCTAGTATTTCGATTGATACAACCATTTGGGTAAATGTACTGTACTGAAAAGGGTAAGAAAATTGAAGTTATATGTGTTTGTGTGGTAGACGATCACTTTGAATTGGAGAAAAACATTCTAGATAAACAATGGGATGGGTTCATAAGAAATTAAGAATCTATAGACCGGTTCAATTTGTTTCTCTAAGATCAAGACTTGTTCATCTATAGCCGACTTTAACATTTGTGGTTCAAATGGCTTTTCAGACAGCTATATATTTTTATTTAGGGATTTTCTAACTTATATTATACTAGTGCGAAAGCCGTCCGATGAACGGCTTTGAACAAATAAACTATGCGATAATACTTTATTAATAATAATTTGAAAGGTCTATACGATACAAACACAATATTCATAAAATAATATGAAAACTATCGTAACATAGTTAGAATTAGTTTTTGGTGTCATCATAAAAAGCTGCAATATTGACACTCTATACATTTTAAGGGTCTTGTAGCATCCATACACATGTCAATATATATAATCAAAGAAAATTAGTATTTAAATTTGATTATATTTTTCTTATCAAATTATGATATAGTTTAATATATTGCTATCAATATGATATTGAATGTTGATGTATTGATATCATTACCTTCTAACTCAGTGCATTTTGAAGTTATTTATCTACCAATTTAACAATAATCCATTTATTTATATATTTATAATGAATATTATGGACTCAAAAACTCAGCCAATAATTCATTAATCTTACAAGAAATAGTCTTTTATAAGTTTCACAAGTTGATTATACAAATGACATTCTACAAAAAGAAATGAAATATATAAAATTTCAAATATAGGAAAGAATTTAAAAACCTAAATTATCATAAATCAAAATGATTTTCATATAAAAAATAAAATGATTACACATACATTAAAAAAATAGATATAACGTAACAATGCGCACTTTCATTAGTTGTAAACTTTCAAACTTTTTGAAAACATAACAATCTTAATTTATGAACCAAGTTTTAAAATATTGACATTAAAAATATAACAAATGCTTAATTTAATATGATGTCAATTCTTGATACTGCTCACTTATGACTTTAAAAATATATCCTTCTAAAAAAATATTATTTAATATTTTCTTCCAATTAAAATCATTATATAACAAAATAAGAAGACATTAATATTGAATATAATATTTAATAAATTATAAAATTAATCATACAACCTCATCATATTAATTGCCGACTTCAATTATTTCTCTCATTTTCAGTGTTTAAGCTTTTCTTTCATGTTTTCATTTGTTACTTTGAAAATCAATTGACAAATATAGTATAAAATGTTAGTGGAACTCAAGATGGGGATATTGAAAAACTGAAGTGTATGAAATTATGTGAAAAAAGATTATAATTTACAATACTTTTTTTTTCATTATTATTTTCGTTGTTTTAGTTTCTTATATTCCTCCAAACAATATTGGTAAATATGTTAGTCAATAATAATTTTGATTTATTCAATTCCTTTATTTTCCTGTAGACTATTAGAAAATATATACATTAGTCAACAATAAATGAAGAATTATGTGGATGTTATATATAATAGTTTTTAATGTAATATTCATTATTTTTATTATATATAAAAGAAAATATAGTACCTTCAAGTTATTAGACATCATGTTTTAAACTCAAATGATAAGAAACTGTATAAATGAATATGATTGAATTATTCATTATTCAATTTATACATTTATAACAGTTGTAGAAGTCTTTGTCAAATTTTAATGACGACATAAATATACTATTTAATGACACACAAATTTATATTTAAAAGTTGTTTATATTAGTAACTTTATGTAAGACATAATTGACTATTATTTTAACTTACATTGTAACATATAGTAAAATCATCTTCATGGATGACATGGATTATATAGTTGACATTTCAAAATTAATGAGATACTATTAGGGGAAAACTAATGTCATATTAAAATAAACGAAATTTTTAATTGACTTTTCAATACGAATAGGTTGTCTTTAAGGAAAATGAATGACATATTAAAAATAAGAGTCTGTAAAGTGGTATATAAAGTTAGAAAGTTAATAAGAGATTGAGACAAAAACTTAGGTGATGAGAAGAGAAATTTGTCATATAGATAAAAGAAAACATCTCTATTAGTTATATATATAGAGCTATAGAAATAGAGAAGGATATATCATTTAACGAAGCTTAACTTTCTATAAATAATGAATATAATTATACCTAATAAACATGTATAATTGAAAATTAGTAAGCTTAATAATTGAAAAGTTTGTGTACATTTAATAAAGTTTAACTTATTCCCTCAAAGAATAAGTTATCCGAACCTTTTTATTTATTTGTTTCCTAATCTGCTTTTAAAGGTGATAACCTGTATGTGGTTGTCAATACTCGAGATCAAATAAACGTAATTTTCAACTAGTTGAATATTCAAGTGATTAAATATGTAGGGACTCAATAATTCATCTTGCTAGATCATTTACTCTTTTGGATCTATGTGGACCCTGATATGACTCCTTGCATGGACCTTTGCAGGCATGAAGTTTCTTTAGTTGAATCTGATAAATTTTCCATCAAATGAACATTAGATGAACCTTTATAAAAAGTAATTTTATTAATTAAATTTAATACATGTCAATCTTACATTTATTAGGTTTATTTAGATATATCTAGGTAGACATATCTATTCATTCTTCCAAGAAAAAAGATGCTTTCCACTTTTCAAGTAATTAACCACCGAACAATAATTCAATGAATAGGTCAGAGTCCAGCAGTGGGTTCACATGTTTTTGAACCTTTCCTTAATTTTACCCGGAAACTTCCAACTAATTTACAAAAGTAACCAGAAGGCATCTCAAACTAACTATGGTTTGAGAATAAACGTAACATATAAGACGTGTACACGCAAATACATTAATATTATATATTGAATTAAATAGAGCATGCTAATATGACCGGAAATTTAAACCTTCTATGACAACAAAGTCAAACTAATACCAAATTATGAAGAAAAAAAACAACCTGACCACCAATTACATGGACTGCACCAATAGAAACCATATGGAAAAATGTGTTTGTAATTGATATAAGTTGTATGTAAACCGGTCCATTTCAAGTTGTAGTAGAAGAGAGCAAGTAAAACAATTTTTATGGATTCTTTGCTGGGAAGTTCACGTATAAGTAAATGGTTAACGGATAAAATTCTTACTATATTTTGTGAACATGTTTATATTGGTTATTATATTTTAAAAGATATGTAATTGGGTTATTGTACTTTACGAATATGTTCATGTAAGTTACTATACTTTAAAAATGTGTAATTGAATTATTGTACCTTACGAATGTTCATATGAGGTTACTGTTCATCTAATTAACACAAATGTTTGAGAATTGCAAAAATAAATTCACACTCGCCTTCATGCTATTTTAATAATTTTTAATTTTAGGAAAAACTTAGAAATTTATTTGGAGCTAACAAAATTTAAGATATACTTGCAATTTTAAAAATGGATCAACGTTTCTCAAATACACTCTATTGACTTTTCAGAAAAGCCATTTAATTAGTTTTTGGAAAAACGATTCCAGTCACAATCTTCGGCTTGTTGACAAATAAACATACCCATTGTTACGTTACGGAAAGGAAATAAATAAATATAAATAAATAAATATAAACATCCTTATAAAAGTAACCATTTACTTATTATTAAACAAACGACAACGTGATTCAAGCTGGCGATTTCCGCGAACATTCAAACAAAATTAACCATATTTTCGCGGTTACTTCTTCATTAGTTCCTTGATATCCAGCTGCTTTATTTCTTTATATAACCTATGATTTGCAGCTTCGATTTATGGGCAGCCACCGTCAATTTACTCTGTTTGTGAGTGCTACCTTCTTTCTGTTATTATGCTTTGTTCTAAGCCTTTTGTCTTGCATCTGTTTTCCGTTTAATACCAGTATATATATTTTTTCTTTTCTCTCAATATGATACACTAATTTGGTCTAACGAACTTTACTTGTACAATGCCCATTGAAAAGAAAATGGTAATTATTTATGATTAACATTGATTACTTTTGTAGTTGAATTTACATTTTACATCTCTCAAGTGTTGGAACACATCATCTTTTACTATGCTTGAATGCTATAATCAAATCTAAACCCAAAACGAATAGTTCCCTACGCTTGGCCACTGTCTCTTCAGTTTCTTTCCCTACAATCCATTTTCATTTTCATTTTGGCTGAATCAAATCATCGTTTTCCTGATCATATAAATCTCTTTTTTGTTTAAAAGACATAAATTGATGTATAATGTATTCTTTTTATATACAGCAAGTATTACTTTGGGCCATAAATCCCTTTTCAGTAATTGAATTTTTTGAATCTAGATGTGAAATGTGCAGCCTTGCATTGAGTAGTTTGTGTTTGACCATACATGTTTCAACTCGAATCATCTACTTAAGAATCCATTCTGTTTTCATTTTGCTGATATTTGAATGCATATGATGCATCACTTGAATAGGATGAAACTTGTATATATTATATATTGAGCAATGACCAGTTATATCAGGTATTTTGAAAGTTGGATACGTTTCAAAAATACTTAACCGTTTGTTGAATATATTATGAAATAGGCACAAGCTGTAGCAGTTTATATAGAATTGAGATATACCAAATCTCTATGGGCTCGTTGGGGCAGTTTCAATCTGTTGATTCTGCAGACAGAGACGAATCATGTGGTTCTAAATTGTCTAAGGATCGCGTAACAGAATTTCTGTGGAATAAGATCTCTTTAGAACAACCAACAGTTCCATGTTCTGGTGAGTCGAGATTCCTCACACCTCTTTGGGTTTCTGGAAATCACGAGCCACGGGAGGAACTTCTTCAATCTACTTCAGCCCAATCCATATTTACGGGTATGTATTTCTTCGTAATGTTCATTTGTAGCCTGATTTAAATATAAAAAATGCCCCCATTAAACTTTGTCATGTTTTATAGTTAAATACGCACGGTCCGTTTAGTTGCAGAAAACTGGAGATTTTTTCCAGAAAGTTTTCCATTATGAATTCTAATAAGTAGACTTTTGAAAACTCTATTTTGTAGTTTTCAACTCTTTTACTTTCTACACATTAAAAACTCTTTCCGTTTTCTATACTGGAAGATGAAAACATTCGAACATGTTTCCAAAATTTTGCACTAGTTTTCTAAAAATAAAAAACACCACTCATTTTCTAGAAAGATGGAGATGAATAATTAGTGAATTTATTTTACTATCTAAAAAAACTCTTACCGTTTTTGTTGATTCTTCTAGTTTTCTTGGTGATCCCCAACTAGTTTGTGATAACATAGCTTGTTGTGGTATTACTGCAAGTTTTGTGTGTGATTCAGATGTCATTTGTATCAACTATAGGTTTCGAGTTGAGGCCTGAGAACATTATCTCGCACCATCAGGAAATAACTTATAAAATTGAAGCTGCACTAAAGCTCTTAACTTTCCGTGAGCAGCATGTGCTAGTTCAGTTTTGGTCACCTCGTGTTGTTGGAAAGCACCATCTACTTACAACAACTGATCAACCTTTTGGTCTTGGTGTAGTTGTTGAGAAACTTTGTTTATATAGAAGGGACTCTGAGCACAACGCATATCTTGTGGACAAACATCATGAAGAAGAAGACCGAAGTCCTCCTGTTCGAGTATTTAGGCGAGGATTGCCAGAGTGGACTACTGATATTACTAATTACAACCCAAAAGATTTTCCACAACTTAAATATGCCATTCATTGCGATCTGCATGGATATTTGGCTCTACCAGTTTTTGATTCTACTACAGGATTATGTGTTGGCGTACTTGAACTCTTGACGTCTTCCAGGTACACGAGTTATGCTTTTGAAGTTCAACAAGTTCACAAGGCACTAAAGGTTTTCTTCTTACCTTAAAATATGACACACTTTGTCATTCCTAATTTTATGTTTTTATCATTTTTTGTGTGTGGGCATGTAGTTTGCACGCATAAGTATTTTTGCTTTTCTACATTAAATATGATTTTCATACAAATTCTCATAATGCATTGAAACAAAATTAGTACTACCCTGTTCTAAGAATCACGTTTTATATTGTATTCCTATTTACGCTTCTTTTAATGGTTCCTCTTTTCCATTTTGTCACCTTGCAGACAGAAAATCTGATAAGCCCACAAGTATTTGAATGTCCTACTTCAGAGGTGAGTTGGGTCCAGTTAATTGTCAACAATTATATTTATCATATTTATAATTTGGCGTTGGCATTCTTATGTGGGGAAATGGCTATTTATAACAGGTTCCCTATGAACGCAGACAAAACGAGTTGCTCAAAATCTTGGGTATTATAAAAGATGTGAGTGATATCCACAAATTACCTCTTGCTCAGACATGGGCTATGTCCCCAACCAGTAGTTTTGTTTCCCATAAAAATGTTATAGAGAAGAGTTGTAGTAGTTTCGAGAGTAGATGCATGGGGAAATCATGCATGGCAACAACTGCTCTACCATTTCATGTTCGAGACTTGGGTAAGTGGCCGTTTAGGGAAGCATGTAGAAATCAACACTTAGATACGTCTCGTAGCTTTGTTGGGCAGGCATTGTTAGCCCATGGTTCATGTTACTGTCAAGATGTAACTGAACTCAGCGAAGAAGAGTATCCTTTGGTCTACTTTGCACGCGTGAGTGGGTTAACAAGCTGCTTTACCATCTTCTTGCGTAGTGTTGAAGGTGATGATGATAATGACGACTATGTGTTAGAATTTTTCCTAGTGATGGATGACAAAGATAGCACACATGTAATGAACTTGATGCAAACGTTGAAGCAGAAAGTTGATGCCACTTCTGGATTTGAATTGGGTGAAATTTCAACTATAGAAATTATTGGACCACCAAGGGATGTCAATTATTTGTCTTCAAGTATAAATCCTCATGTTGTCCAGATATCGTCAATCACAATGGCAAACACCATCACATCTGATAAGGGGTCATCAGATTCAGAGCCATTTTTGGCAAATCCTTCTAAAAGTGATCCTGTGAATGTCACAAGCCAATGGTCGTCCACACAAAATCACAACAATAATCAAAGAGGTATTATCACTAACACAGAAAGTTTGGCTAGAGATGATGTCATAAGCGGTAACATTAATGTGGTTGGCTCAATGAAAATTGACGATCGTACTTCCTATCCTAATGTGAGTACAATGAAAATGAATGGTATCACTGATGTGGGAACAAAGAATCATCGTTTGAAACAGGGCAGAAAGTGTAAAATAAACTCACTGACAATGACGTCACTTGAGCAGCATATTGAAAAACCAATAGGTCAAGCTGCTGAGAGCCTTGGTGGCAAGTACTCTTACTTGTTTGAATCTTTCATTCTTTCATATTTATTTTGCGTAATCATGATTTTCATACAATTTTTTTTTCTTTTTCAGTTAGTAGATCCACATTGAAGCGTTTTTGTCGGGAGCATGGCATATCCAGTTGGCCAGTGCCAAAGCGGAGCAAAGGTTATGTTACTGACCCAAAGCTGTCACGAGCATCATGCTCAGAGAAACTCACACAGACGTCTTCAAGCCCATGTTTTGCTATATGTCACAAGAATATTGGTATATACCAAATAACACGACTTGTAGTGGGCTTGAGGCGCTGGAGAAATAAAAGTATAAACAGGCCTCCAATAGATGATCCAGCTTTGTGTATGAACACAGGAAAACAGGAACATACGACGAGTATTGTAAACACGCCTTTAAATGTTGACGATCAGCAACTATCAGATTCTAGTCTTGTTCATGCATCCTCAAAGCAGAGTGTGAGCAATGTTTTTGATATAGGGATGCTGATGGTGAAGGCAACTTTAAATGATGATATGATAAAGTTTCGATTTCCTGTTTCATCAGGACTGTTGGAACTGGAAAATGAAGTGGCCCGAAGGGTAAATGTAAAGGGTAAAAGGTTTAGTATAAGATACAAGGATGAAGACGATGATTTGGTGTGCGTTACTTGTGATGCTGACCTGCACGCTCTTCCAGAGTTTTTGGCTAGTAACTCCACGATCAAATTACATGTCCAGTTGGCTGATGATTAATCTCTAGACCTTATGCAACTTCAGAAAATGGTCGCTTCGTTTAGTGGAGATAATTCCAACAACTTTGCTATGTCATGTAAGTTGCATAAGGTTTTAATTGAAGTACCCCATGCTTGTTTTGTAAATTCAGTGTATCGTCCTTCAAAGCGTTGCAACTTAATTATTGTTGAATTACATTAAATATTCTACAACTTTAATCCTTGACAAAAGTGTATTAAAGATTTGGGAGTTCAATGACCATTGAAAAATCTACACTCACATTATTGTGTAAATATTCTTATAAAGAATTGTAAAGCTAGTAGTATTTCTTTTTATTTTAACAGGCAAAGCATAGCTATTTTCCCCCACATGGCAAGTGGGGTCGGAGGTCAAAGAACAGATCACTTTCTATGACTATTACATCTATGTTCACACACCTTTTTCTTAAAGGAAATGTCGTAGTTATGAATAACGACTGTCATGATTAATTTCAGTTAACCGCTAAATAAGGATTAGAAAACTATTCTATTAATCATTTCAAGTGGTTTTGTTATAGTCGGAGGATGATTGATACAATAGTTTTCTAATACACACACTTACCACACCTTCTTAACTTGATACAATAGTTTTCTAATCCTCAAAGTAACAAGTTCTAATATTTAAAAGATTTAAGGGTTAATTATTAAAGGGTTATTAACAATATACACACACATAATCTCATCTAATTTTTATAACATAACATATTTTGTGTCTTTTCAAATGTTTTACTCTCTAATTACCTGATTAGCTTTTACTGTAAGTGATTTTTATTGCCACTTATCTCAATTAGTCACAATCTCTCACTTAGATACAAAGACCAATCAGGTAACCATGGAAGATAACGACGTATTAGGAATAAAATTTCCAGTATACCATATATCAGCCACAAAAACTAATTAGTTACATTATTAAATAATTAACCCACTATTGAATAGATTAAAAAGATATACATTACAAAATTAGTTAAACCGCACGTGCAAGTCCATTTTCAGTAGGATTTATGAAGAATGTTGTTTGATCAAAGGCGATATTACTACTCACTAGTCAGGCGATTTTCAACACGATTTGAAACATGACACAAGATTGACTCTGAAATAAACAAGTTTGAATTGGAATTCTTAACCTGCGAATTCATCAACCTGCTATTTTCTTTGGTCGGGTTTGAATCTTTTAATAAATATTTGAGTTAACCCGACAAATCGAATAAAATTTAAAAACAGTTCAAACTTTAATAGTTTATTTCAATTTAATAACCAAAATCTTTAATGATGTTTTAGTATTAAATTTTGATGAAGATACTGAGTAATATGATTTTTTCAGGATTTACAAACTTTTTTATACTAATTAATAGATTGACTCATGTAACCCATTTGATTCGAAATTGACCTATTAACTGCAATTGACTCGAAAACTTGTTGACTTAATTGGATAAACGGGTTATCTAGGTTAGGTCACGGGTAATAAATTTGAGGTTGGATTAAAATACTTAACCCGATTAAAAAATCAGGTGGAGTTTGGGTTGATTAGTTATGATAAACCAACCTGAGCAGGTCTCGACTCAATCCGACCGATTCTAACTTAGCATTTTTTTATTTTTTAGTGGAAAAAATTAAAATGAAAAAAATTAATAGTATAAGATTAGTTATATGTATTTTTTGAATTAAAAAAAATAAAAAAAATTACATACATTGTTTGAAAAAGGTTCCGAACAAAAAACCATTCGTAATTCATTTCCTTTCCATCACTCGGAGCATCTACAACAACGGTGGTTGAGTGGGTGAATGAAGTTGAGTCAGCAAGTTTTTGTCAGGTGATCAATTGGATCCCTGTCACATCGAAGGTATTGAAAAACCCGGATGTTTGCGAGTACCCGACTAATTAGCCTGACACCATCACTTTCTCCAATAAAAAAACAATATTTATGAAAAGCAGAAACCCATACAAAAGCAAATTATATACGCCGTGCCGCCGTGGGACTCATTAATTGGGCTATAATTTCGAAGGAGTCTGGGTGCTTAGAAAAATATTACACAAACTGTGAATACTCTTAAAAAGACGAAAAAATAAAAAATGGCTTTCCGTTTAATGCAGCGTAATTGCCACCCCTACTACTCACCGGTTACCCTCAATTGATAGCTAACGCCGGTGCAATTTTCATTAATACCAAGTTGGTTCCCAACCTCCATTTTAGCGCTACCATCTTAGGGTTTATCTCTATCCTTTTTTCTTTCTTTTTTTCTTCTTTCTTTCTTTCTTTTTTGAATTGCTTACACTTGCTATATACTTCGTTTTAGGTTAATTTGTTTCTGATGTTATCGACTAATCAGTAATTACTACTCGTTATCGAAATCCCTAATTGCCAAAAAAATGCTTTTACCTGTTGTTATATATTCATATTTTTGGTCAAAATATTGGGTTTTTAGCTCAATCGTATTCATAAGTGAATGGATCTGAGTGTTTATTTGATACGCTGTTGAGTTGAGTTGAGTTGATATATTTACGTTCGTCTAATATTGTTGTTTGTTGTTTACACGTCACGGTTCATTGTTTGATAGATGATTAATTTGTGTTTTTTATTACCGAGTGTTATTTCTTATTATAGTATTTTACTATTTTTGTTGTTTTTGTTTCCGTTTGGGGATATAGGGCTAAGAAAATGATTAATAATGAGAAATTATCAGTGGATGAAATAATTAGTTATGAGAAGTTAGTTGACAAACCATTTTATGTGGGGGAGCCTAACTTAACGCTTGAATAGATGAACAAAGTATTTGACTTAAAATAGTTATTTAATATTTTGGCTATGCATCAAACCTTTAAAGTCATAAACTGAATTCTTTCTGATTCAGTTATCCATTAATTTGATGCAGCTTGTTAGCTTCAGGTTTTGGTTTTTTCCTCTAATATGCACATATAGTTGTCCAAATTGAATGACTCATCTATTGATTTGTGTTATACCGTAGAACAAAATGATAGCTTAGTCAATTCCTTTTAGAACGAGAGGTAGGTTAGGAACATCAAATTTATCTTTATCTTAAATTTTGTGAATAATATCTTTTGGACGGTGTAAATTCTAGGATTTGTAATGTACTATTAGATAAATTTTTATTTGGGGAACGTAATATAGTTTTGTACAAATGAAGGTAACATACAATTCATGTGAAGTTTAAAAAAGGTAAAACGAAAAGGGGAAACCGGTTATAGTCATCATATTATTTTTTTCTCCATCATTCCTGTTATTTGTCATATAATTTTCTTGTCAGAACAAGAGTTTAATTATGAACTGTTCATCTTTGGTTATTTAGTATCTTATGATTGAAAGTTGTAGGGTTTTACTTTGTGTGCGTAGATCTTTAATATCAGTTTTAGTTATGGAGTACAAAAGATTCAAAAGCAGCATACTTTTTGCTTCGCATAGGCTTGGCAAGCGGTACACTGACACCAACCCAATCTCAATGAAAAAAGTAGAAGCTGAAGTATCTTTATTGATGATGAAAATGAAGTTTACTATATGCTGAAGACTTTTCATGGGCATTTCTTTATTCAATAAAAATTGCAGAATTTTGTACTGAATGATGGATTTTTTCTCATTTCGGCTGAATCTAATCTTTGTTTCCTGATCATACGAATCTCTTCTTGTTTTAAGACATAAAGTTGATGTATAATTTATTCTTGCCTAAATGTCATCTATGTTGATCTATTTTTATACATCAGGTATTGTTTTGGGGACTTAAATACTTCTTCAATAACTGAAGTTATTTGCATCTGAATATGTACTGCCCTTCCTTGCAAAGAGTAGTTAGACAACACATGCTTCAACTCGAATGCATCTGAAATTATGCTTTTTAGTTTTGTTCTCTTTTGCTTGCTTATACACATATTCATTTCGAACTAGAATGTATAATGGAAGGAACTAGAATGTATAATGGAAGTTTGATTGACATTGTAAATTTGTTACCGATAGTGGTAGGTTTTTTGTACATATATATGTGTGTGTGTGATTACTTCCAGACACTACCTCTTAATCATTCAGACCACTTATTGATTCGATACTTATTTACGTACTCTTATAATATATGCCCATGCGGTAGCAATTTATATAGAATTGACAGCTACCGAGTGTGTGTGTGTGTGTGTTCCTCAATATATATCTTTGTGTTTCATGCATTACTTCCAGACACTACCTCTTAAGCATTCAGACCACTTATTCATTCGATACTTATTTACTTACTCTTATGAAATATGCCTATGCTGTAGCAAGTTATATAGAATCAACAGCTACCGAATGTCTATGGGTTCGTTTGGGCAGTTTCAGTCTGTTGATTCTGCAAATGGAGACGAAACATGTGGTTCCTGTTTGCCTAAGGATCAGATATCAGAATTGCTGTGGAACAAGATCTCTTTGGAACAACCAACAGTTCCATATTCTGGTGACTCGAGATACCTCACACCGCTTTGGGTTTCTGGAAATGACAAGCCACGGGAGAAACTTCCTCGATCTTATGCGTTCCAATTCATAGCCACTGGTGTGTCTTTCTTTCTAATTTCATTTTTAGCTTACTTTAGCTTCAAAAAGGAAACCATCAAATTCTGTCGCGTTTTCCAGTTAAATACGAGTGAGAAATTACCATTTTAGGGATGGGTTTAGTTGCAGAAAATTCAGATGTTCTCCAGAATTTTTTTTCATGGAAAGCTTGAAAAACAGGAAACATGTTCAGTAAGATTAATTGAAAATGAGAAACCCACTTCTCTAGTTCATAACTACACTTTTAAAAAACTCTATTTTATGTTTTTTAACTGGTTTTTTCTAGAGATAGTTAAACTGGAAAATGAAACATTTGAACACAGAATTCAAAATTTTCACTAGTTTTCTAGAGATAAAAAGCACCTTCTGAGAAAATTTCTCCAACTGAACGCACCCTTAGCTTTCTTGTAGTTTCTCAACTAGTTTGGGATAAATAGCTAGTCATGGTACTTCTATAATGTATTTGTGCTCGTTTCCGTCTTCTGATGTAGTTCGTATAAACTATAGGTTCCGAATTGAGGCCTGAGGAAATCTTTTCGTATCATCAGGAAATAACTCGTAAAGTTAAAGCTGCACTAAAGCTCTTAACTTTCCGCAAGCAACATGTTCTCATTCAGTTTTGGTCACCTCGTGTTGTGGAAAAGCACCGACTACTTACAACAATTGATCAACCATTTGGTCTTGGTGTAGTTGTTGAAAAACTTTGTTCATTTAGAAGGTACTCTGAGCACAATGAATATCTTGTGGACAAAGATCATGAAGAAGATTGTAGTCCTCCTGCTAGAGTATTTAGGCTAGGATTGCCAGAGTGGACCTCTGATATTACGAATTACAAGCCCAAAGATTTTCCACAACATAAATTTGCAATTAGTTGCGACCTTTATGGTTATTTGGCTCTACCAGTGTTTGATTCTACTACACAGTTATGTGTTGGTGTGCTTGAACTCTTGACGTCTTCCGGGTATACGAGTTTTGCTTTTGAGGTTCAACAAGTTCACAAGGCGCTGAAGGTTTTCATCCTACCTTTCAAGTTTGATAATTTTTCTTTCCTAGTGTTCTGCACACCCACGTACCTTTTTTTCACCCTATCTGTGGTTGTGTTGTTTACCATTTACGGACTACCTTTTTTGGTTAAGCACTTAACATTGTTGATGGCTTAGTTAGGAGTTTCGCTTGGCTAGTCTGTTAGTTAGGCGTGTCTTAAACTTGGATTTCTAGATGTGTTTGTTAGAAGTTTGTTTTCGTGAACAGTGTAAATGAATGCAATGGCCTGGAATCTAGATATATCTCTACGGATCATGTAAAAGACCAATTTTCAAAAGTATACAGGAGTGTTGCCAAGAGTACAAAAATTACTAATTATTTGCTTTTGATAAAACTATTATAATTATTTAGATTAATTAGTTAGTATATCTTTAGGTAATATTTATTTGTATTAGACTGATTTAGTTTCGTAGTAGGATTAGATGACTTGTATCAAGATTAGCGTTGCTTATAAATATAGGTTCTCTTGTAATCTTTTATTCATTCAATCAATAATAATCGTTTCAAGGAGTTGTCCTAGATGCTCTAACTGGTCATCCTGCTATTTGCTATAGAATCACTCCAATGGAAACGTCTTTTCTTCAAGCATTCGGTAATGGGAGCATGATCGTGCTAAAATCACGAATAAATCAACGATAGAATGTGGCTAACCCATGGAAACTCTGAACATCACTAATCGTTTGCGGTGTAGGCCAATCATGTATTGCTTTAATCTTTTCATCATCGACATGGATGCCTTCTGCGCTAACTACAAACCCTAAGAAAGCCTAGTAATCGTTTGCGGTGTAGAACGTAACATAATTTATTTTCCTTGTTCCTTGGTTGTTCTCGAGCTAGTGTCATCGGAGTAAGGACACAGTGTGAATTTGTGATCATCCTTGGAGAATATGTAAGTGTTTTCCTTCCCTTTGTGTATGGCGCCCAAATCGAATTGCCAAGGTCAACCTAACAAGACTTGGCAAGCATCCATATCCACAATGTCGAAAACAATTGTGTCTTTGTACAACCCTTAGAGATTGGAACTTAACATTGCTCAGTAACCCGTAATTCTCCGAAGGCTTTAATCCAACCAATCTTGTACGGTGTCGGATGCTTTTGTGGTGCCGACTTAAGTTGTGTGACAATATCTCGCGAGATGATATTTTCACTACTCCCACCATCGATGATTACATTAACAATATCTTGATTGATTTACATCGGGTTCAAAAGATTTTATGTTGTTGAGTGTCTTCAATCTTTTAGGGGAAGCAAGCACTAATCTATGCACGACATATGAGTATCTTTCATTGTAATATTCTTCTTCCTCGTTTAGGACATCATCAGGGCCAATAAAAAATTTATCACCATCTTGTTCAGCATCGCTAATGTCATCTCGTTCAACCACATTAACAGGTTTCTTTGCTCGGCACCGATTTGAAGTATGACATGTTTGTTGGCATCAGTAACATCGATTCCCAACGGGTCAGGCGTAAGGGTTAGCAGGGTGCTTCTTAGTGCCTCGGGTAGAGGTACCCGTGGTAAGAGCTCCACATTGCTCTCCATCTATAGCATAGGTTGTTTTAAACAAATTAGTAGACGTATCTGTTCCCGAATCATTATTTTGATATGAAGTCTTATTTGAGTCCGTTGTGTTCCGGTGTGAGATGCCCTTTTTCCCATGTTTAGCGGTTGTTTTCTCGACTTTTAGTGCGAGTCGGGTGGCTTCATCAATTATCCATGTGGTTTGAAGAGAAACCATCTCTTGAATTTCAAATTGTAGGCTGTTATTAAAACGAGCCACTTGTTGAGAGTTGGATTCATTCAAATTATTTTGAGATGCCAATCTTAGAAGTTCTTTCGGTCACACCATAAGAATATTGTTTGCAATTTTGAGATAATGCATAGAGTGTCTGTCGTAATCAATGGGAAGAAATCGTGCATACATTAGTCGTTTCATACTTGACTTGAGTCTCTTCGTGAATGTCCATAAACTCAAAATACTTTTCGGTTTCAGAAACCCAATCAAGAAAACCTTCAATATCCGGAGGAGTTGGGATGTCGGCCCTATATTTGGGCAATCGATTTTGGGTTAACAGCAGCCACAAATTCCTACGAGATGAAGATTTTGAGGTGGTCTTTCTTGGTCGTGAGTTGACTATTCAGATTCCCGCTTGCCTCAAGAACTCGGGTGTTATGTTCAGCTTGTTGTGCTTGTAGGGCTTCAAGAAGTGTGGTATTGTCGACCATGTTTTTTGTTAAGTAAAGCAAAAAACAATATTGACCAATTACTGTTGCACTTAAAGATTCTCGACCAAAGAGCCAATGCTGCCAAAGCAAGCTAATGCCACGAGAGCAAGCCAAGGAGCAGCCACTACCAGAAAAATGACCTTTTACAAGTTTCGTTTCAGTTTGGTCGTTCGTTTTTTCTCCCGTTCAAACTGCGTGGGCGTGTTAGAATATATATTATTTAGATTAATTAGTATATACCTTTAGGTAATATTTATTTATATTAGATTGATTTAGTTTCCTAGTAGGAAAGATTAGCGTTGCTTATAAATATAGGTTCTCTTGTAATCTTTTATTCATTCATTCAATAATAAACGCTTATTTTACAAAAACACTATGGCTACTATGGTTGTTGAGTTGCATCAAGGATATCCTAGATTTAAAACCATTGAAGGCGTTCACACAATCTATAAGGGAGTAAAAGGTTATTACATCTGCATTCTAGAATCATATTTTCTGTTGCCTTCTCGATTGAGCTTCCTTTCTTTACTGCTCATTTTCAAATTGTTGTCATCTTGCAGACTGAAAATCTGACAAGCCTACAAGTATATGATTCTCCTATTACAAAGGTGAGTTGGGTCTTGTTGATAGTCATAAAATTCGATTGCTCATGTTTACTAATTCGCGATAAAAATTGAAGCCTTATTGTGCTTTGAAATTCTTATGTGGTGAGATGGCTTTTTTAACAGGTTTCCAATGAACTGAGGCAAGATGAGTTTAACAAAATATTTGGTATTCTAAAAGATGTGAGTGACATCCACAATTTACCTCTTGCTCAGGCTTGGGCTCTGTCCCCAACCAGTTGTTTTGTTTCCCATGAAAATGTTGTGGAGAAGAGTTGTAGTAGTTTCGACACTAGATGCATTGGTAAAGATTGCATGTCTACAACTTCTCTACCATTTCATGTTCGAGACTTGGGTAAGTGGCAGTTTATGGAAGAATGTAGATCTCAACACTTAGATAAGTCTAGTAGCTTTGTTGGGCAGGCGTTGTTAGCCCATGGTTCATGTTACTGTCAAGATGTAACTGAACTCAATGAAGAAGAGTACCCTTTGGTCCATAATGCATGCAAGAGTGGTTTAACAGGCTGCTTTACAATCTTCTTGCATAGTGTCCAAAGCAATTCTGACTTTGTGTTAGAGTTTTTTCTACCCCGTGATATGAAAGTTGGTAAATATGTGATGAACTTGGTGCAAACATTGAAGCAGAGCATTGAGGTAGCTTCCGGGTTTGAACTGGGTGTCACTTCATCTATACAAGTAGTTGGCCCACATATGGATCAGTCTGTAAACATAGAACCTGATACTATATCAACATCCTCGAACTGGATGGCTGACAACTTCATGTTTCAGATGGATTCATCAGATTCTGAGTCAATTTCAAGTATGGCTACAACATGTGATAACTTTACAGATGCTGGAGAAATGAGCATTCCTAGTAAACGAGGCAGAAAGCGTAAATTAGATTCTGAAATAGTTCAGTCAGTTGTAAGGATGGTGAGAGTGAATGTAACTTTTAATGAATTTTGGACAGAGTTCCCATTTTCTATTCCAGTGATACGGTTGGGGATACTGTCAGATCTGGAAAGTGAAGTGGCAAAAAGGTTTAGCTTAGAGGGTAAAGAGCTTAAACTAAAATACAGGGACAATGAGAATGATTTGTTACTTATTTCTATCAATGGCGACTTGGAGTTGGCTCTGGATACCGCAGTCAGTAACAACACTATCAACTTAAGCTGTGAATCAGTTCATGATGATTAGTAAGTCTAGTCCTCGACTGATCAAATGCATAGTATTTTTGGAACTTTTGCCGGGAACAGCGTATAGCGTCTTCTCAACTTGCAGCTACAACTTCTATAGCTGTAGGTTATGTCTATCCATTTTCAATCCTCTGAACAATTATGTTTTAAGTTGAGTCTCTATGAGAAACGAATAATTTCTCTTTGCATCGGGAGTCTGATATGAGCCCCCACGATTATTTTGCCTCATGAGTAGTCTGATGATGCATATTCCAAAAATAATAGTAATAATAATAAGAAAAAAAAAGTGTAGTCTGACGATTATTGCCTACTGATTGCTATTATAATCTTAACTGTTTTTGGTTTGGTCCACGTTAGAACTGTTGTTTCTGAAGTCGCAGTATAACAGAAAAAAAAAAGGAGTAGTCTGATGATTATTGCTTACTGATTGCTATTGTAATCTTAACTCTTTTTCGTTTGGTCCACATTAGAACTGTTGTTTCTGAAGTCACAGTATAACAGAAACAGGTCGTATTGACTGACATCAATTTGTTACTTAAAAATATACAAGAACCAGTTTAATACTCGGGCATTACCCGGTTAACATGGCTGCTTTATGTAACTAAATAATATTCCCTCCGTCCCAAAATAATAGTTTAGTTTTGAAATTCTGAAGTCTTTTTTTATAACTTTGACCGTAAGTATATTTGTTTGTGTTATATAATACTTGATGAAAGTTATACCAATAAAAATACACTTAAAACTCAATCCATTCATATATTTTGCATCAAGTATTATATAACACAAACAAAAATATTTAAGGTCAAAGTTGAAAAAGAAAGACTTTAAAAAGTCTAAACTGGACTATTATTTTGGAACGGATGGAGTGATAGATATACCATAATATTATATATCATATCAAATTTTTAAGAGTTAATTGTTTCGTTATGTGTTTAATTTTAACTTTTTACTGTTGTGTATTCTCAACTTTAAGATTTTCTATTGTATGAGGTAGACTTTTAAAACATCTTCTGTTGTATGTAATAACTATTTTTTGGCCCTTCCAAAAGTCTAAATATCTTTATTGTATGTAATATTTTTGTTTTGGCCCTTCCAAAAAAGAAAACTTTCTATTTTTGAAAGGGTCAAAAAAGAAATATTACATATAATAGAGAAGTTTTGAAAGTTTACCTCGTACAATAAAAAGTTAAAAACTTACAATAATAAAAAGTTAAAATTAAACGCATAGTGAAATATTTAACCCTATATTAAATAAGACAAACGATAATATCATAAATCACATTTATGTGGAAGTTTCAAACCCTAGTGTTTAATACATATAATCCTTACTAACAGACCACCTAAAACTAAAATGTTAGCAAATATCAAGCATCCTTCCAAGTAACTCATATCTCTATCTTCACATAACTGTACATATTGTTATGCTAATTTCGGGTTTAACAATTCCCATTTCCCATTTACATCGACTTTCATAACCATTAAGTATCCTTCATATAACTCATATCTCTATCTTCACATACGACCACCCGTAGTGGTGACGTTCATCGTGATCTGTCGTGGGTGCCACATCAGCACGACGGACAATCAACCCACGACTAACCACAGTGGTGTTTCACGACGGATCACGAAGGACAATTGGGACCCACATTGTTTACAAGTAAATTATACATTGTGCTTTATTTGTTGTACCAAAAGGAAAATGAAGAATAAAAAAACAATTGGACCCCGCATCCATTTCGTGCTGATTTCATGCTACATACCATGACGACGGCTCACCACACATCCACTCTGTCTGTGCTCATCCTTCGTGAGAGGACGGGACGGTGAGCACGGACCATTCCACATGGTCTAACGATACATATTGTCATGACTTTCATTCGAGTATCATACCCGAGCGGTGCCCCCGGTACAATGTTTTTGGTACGTCAAATATCTAAAAGCAAACTAATAAATACTTAGAATTTCCTAAAAACAAAATGAAAAATATATTTGGACTACATGAAATATGTAAAATATGTGATTGATTTGAACACGTCTATAAGATACAATGCTTTCCGAAATGTTATTTGTAAATAATAGTGGAAGTTCCTATTATAAGCACAAATACCTGTACTCCTTTGCTCTACATTCTGCAAATCCTACAAATTACACAAACTAAATACACGAGCTGAAATTTTCACACATGCAAACAGTAGTAGAGAGACAAAACCTAACATATTTGATTCAAACTAACTTGTAGTAGAGAGACACCATTCCATGTTCCCACGTGTAAACAATTATAACCCGTAGAGAAGCCTACAAAAATAGATAACATTAATAAAGATTCAATGATGATGTGATATTGTGATGTTCAAGAACCAAATAAAGTGGATGACATAAAGCACACAATTAGGATCAAGTTAACCGTGGCAAAATGGGCAGCTCGAGTAACAGGTCAGAATGGGCTCAGGTTAAAATGGGTCCTTTTTAAAATCGTTATACAATCCGAGCATTTTGCGACCTCTAAAGTGTATGTATATTCTGATTCCGGTTACTCAAGATGACCCGACCCAACCATGTTGACACCTTTAATATATGACATAAATAGATAGATGATTTGGATTCCTTGGATAACATTATGACATAAATAGAATGCTGAGTTGTTTATAAGAGTCTACCCAATAGATCATTTTAATAAATTCAGCAAACATGAGGGAGGATCCACTCATGTTTATATTCTTTACAATTGCATATGGTATGGCTGCAAGTTAAAATCTTTGCAACTGCTGATGCATTTGAACAATAGTTAATGTTGGTGTTAAGGATCTCTGTGAAATACTCCGTCTATCCAAAGCCATCCAACTTTTGACAGTGGAGTATCAAAAATAATACTTTCCAAGTTTAACATAGTTTCTTTAAAAACCTACAACTCAAAAAAATGGGTGGTTGGACTGTTGGGTAACGGGTCAAAAACAATGATTTAAAAAAAAAAACAATATTAGTTCAATAATGATTATAACTTCTTCACCAAGATTATCTAAGAGGTTTAATGATTTGAAATACACTTTAAGTGACTTTCAACCCAGGTTACCCATTTCTTACATAGACTCCTATTTTTATTTGAGATTGCTAGAAATAAAGTTTATAACATTAGATGAATTGACTGATAAGAAAATGAAACTAAAGAACAATCTAATTGCCACCTCTATATCATTGTAACGCATGATACACACATTTTGAGAAAATATAAATGAAGATTAGCTTATTAGGCATGCAGCATACTTACAGTTTCATTAAGCAGATGAACTTGACACTCTTGAAACTGTGTTTTGAGCTTTTGTACTACAACTTCTAATTCTTCAGCCGTAGCAATATTGAGATCATATGCATCGATTAGTTATGAACATTTTCTTGATATTCTCAACTTTTTCATTGCACAAGCGATTTGTCTGCACATAACTCGCTTCACCTCCTGGTTCCTATATTTAGTTCTATAAATAGGCAAACCGAGATGGGTAAACTTGTTTTCAAAGAGATTTAAATGGAATGGAAAAATAGTTATGGTTATTGAACGATTATGGGAGAGTGATTGCTTTAGTTGTGGGTTAGCGAAAGGTTTCAAGGAAAGGAAGGCGGTTGACGGTTCCAGGAGGTTGGCATGTGACAATGACAGCTTAGAAGAACCGCTAAATGATGAACAAACATAGCAGTACCCCCAATTCAATAATAACTAAACTTTATGTTAGGGGTGTTTACGGTTTAATATGTATATATTATTCGAAAAAGTTGAAATTCGAACTGATTTGAAGTCGAACGAATTTCATTACCAACTCGAATCTGAACCGAATTCATAAATTGTTTATAAATCGGCTTTTATATTATTGAATCTCAATCCAACCCTGGGAATTCGGTTTTGGCTATAAGTTGATAAATATTTAAGGAATGGAAGGAAATTAATAAAAAAATTAATAAAAAGTTATTTTTGAATTTTTTTTTTTACAGGAAGAAAAGAAATAGAAAGGAATGAAAAATAATGAGTTGTTTATTATAAATTTTTTCCTTTCAATTTTGAGCTGATTGTGAATAAAAACAATACATATAACTATTTTCTTTCACTTTCTTCTACTTTCCATATGACTCGAGAATATATGTGAGCTTTCTTCTACTTTCCATCCAACTCAAGAATATATATGAGTTATCTTATATTACATTCATTTTCATCATTTTCTTTTCTATTCTTTTCCATCTCATTCTTTTCCGCTAAAAAGAACTCAATAATACAATGTAAAGGACTATTTTCACATTTAAATCACTTAAAATCACATATAATGCAGAGTTCAATCATAGCAATGTCGACTAACATGCTGAGTCGTTGTGTTAGGGCTATTAAAAGTAGGTTCAGATTTTAGAATTTCGGATACCGGATTTTGACATCCGAATCCGAAATTTCGGATACCCAATTTTTCGAATATCCGAATATCCCAAAATCATAAAAACTAATTTGTAAATATCAAACTGTCATATTGTATAACCAAATCTTAACTTGTTGAGATCATATATTAGAAATAAAAAAGATTAAACCACGTAATATCATTATTAAATCGATATTCAATAACTATAATTTTATTTATCTTATGTATTTTTAATAATATTAGAAAAAATGATTTTTTATTTTTCAGATATCGAATATCCGAATTATTCGAGTATAATTAATATCTAATGATTTTCTTATTACTTTTAAAAAGAGGTGATTTTTATTTGAGATTTCTTAGTCTCTGCTTTATACTTTTATAGCTTTATAGGAATAAATAAATTATTTTCTTTTTTCAATTTTACTGGCTTTAAGCCCGTTCCCAACGCACTTGTCGATTTGGGAACCGACACACGTCAACCAACCGACACCGTTGGCACGGCCACGTAGGTGAATTTAGGTCAACTTCCGACGAGGGGTGTCAGTTTGGTTGGTGGGGCTAACTTGCATTTGATCTAACAATAAAAATGAAAGGGAATGGAATTACCATGGCATGGCGTCCGTCGATCGAGAGTGGCAACTTCGTCTTCTTTCTTCCAATGGAGCTCATATATTAAAAATAACCATACGTAGCTAGGTTGTCATTATGGTTAGATGGGCCTAGAGCCCAGTTATTTAATAGGCTTATAGTCGTTTGAAATTTAAAGACAAGTATATAGCTAATTAACTTTTGGTGTTATCATGTATGTTGTTCAAAGGGTATTTACTATTTAGTCCATAATTTTCAATTTCCAATAAACGTATAAACTACTGTACATTTAATTTCATTAATGTGGTGATTGAAAAAAAATTTAGGTGTGAGGCAGTTAGGGTTGACATATGTGTGTCAGTTTGGGAAGTGTTGACATGGCACAATTGACACGAAAGTGACACGGTTATGGTTGGAAGTGGTCTAACTTTGTACCACACTTAAAAAGAGGTGATAGTGACCTATCTCAGCCGTTAGACTATACAGACCGGGCATGTGAAATGATAGTGACCTATCTCAGTTGTATTATTTGTTTTCTTTCTAAACGAAATGTATGAAAAATGCCTTCAAATTAAAAAATGGATGAAATTCAAATAAAGAAAGTACAAATGTACTGTTTTATATTTTAATGTCTTAGAGTATAAGAACTTGTGACTCTTGGTTAATAGTGTTCTAGGAGAATCAGAACACTTTTGCTAAAAAAAAGTGGAAAGTGGGAACAGTATTGTTGACAGTGTTCTAAACTTTATTTATGATTTTTTTTCTTTTTAGAAAATTCAAATAATCTAATAAATTGATATAAATAACGAACTAAATTAAATGAAATAAATAAATTCATTAAAAATATAAGTAAATATTATTAGTCCTAACATAGTAAATTCATAGAAAAAAAAATAACAATTAAACATCTGTCCGAACCCGAACCCAAATCCGATTCAAATCCCATCTTCTCCTTTTCCCTTTCTATTATGATTTTGTCTCGTCTTGACAAGTGTTGTCTCGGAATAGCCAGAATTCAGAGATGTGTTTCAAGATCCTTTGAATGATAGTAGTTTCTCTTGTCCTGAACGGATGCGTTGAAAGGTATTAGTGATCTACTCGTCAAACGAAGCTCGGCACAAAGTGGCTGAACCGGAGGATATCTTTTGGGATTTTCCTTTCCTTGACTTTTCCCGTGGATGTTCAAATTGATCATCACCAAATTGCACATCAGTCGGGTTTTCTTCGTTAGCCTCCGGTTCTTCGTCCAAATAAAGTTTGTCTAAGTGCACCGTCTCGTGGCGTTTTGGAACGTTTCACCTTCCAACGACAACGGGATCAAGAGTTAACCACTTTTGGCGGTCCTTCAAAATTTTCCACACTTGAAAACTATTGAAAGTTTTTAGCGTTTTCGCCTTATATTGAGCCTCCACCCGAATTGAAAGTGATTAGCATCTTCCCCGCTTCTTATTTGTCTTTCAAGCCGCTTCCAAATGTCTCCCCACTTTTGGCATGTGACATTGAGTTTCTTCCATTTTGAGGTCAACATGTCTTTGATTCGAATAAATGGAGGGTTGCGGGCATGGTACTCTTCCATGACAAGATACCAAAAAAAGCCGTTGTTTTGCGCATTTCCTTAGTCGTAATCTTCAGAAACGAAAATCCAACATTGGGCCAATAAGAGTTCGTCATCCAGTTTCCAAAAGTTGCGGTTGTTATAAACCTTTTTTGTTAAGGTTGTGATGGTCCAACATCAGGTTGTTTTCCTTTCTTTTTTGCCTTATTTCTACGAAAGGTTTGTGTCAATACCTAATCTTCGACCGATAGCATGTTGGGTTGTTGGGTAGGAGGTTGTCGGGTGACGGGTTGTTGGGTGTTTTGTGAAGATTACAACATTAGGAAAGCATTATATTGATCGTGAGAGAAGTTGGGTGTTCGATAGAATAGCGTTTGCGGTATTTGGTATGGAGTACCGAACCAAGGCATGACAGTATTTGGGTTTAAAGATGATATTGTTGTTGAAATGGGTTCCACCAGTAGTGTAGGTTGTGCGGGTTGTTCGACATTGTGAATTATAGTGAATAATAGAGTTTTATGTTTTTGAAGTGTGTTTGAAGATGAGAATGAGTATTTTGATGTGTTAAAAATTGTATTTGAAGTGCGATATTTATAGATGGAAAATAATGTTTAAATATAAAATAAAATAAAATAAAATGAAAACGGTAAAAAATGTGGCTGTTAGTTTTCTTTATTTTATTTAATGGTAATATAACTGTTTGAGAAGAAAGGCGAGCAGCGTCCCGGGCATGATGCCGTTTTAGATTTTTGGAACACTGATGTGTTAAATCTAGTTATAGAATTTATGAACTAAGAAATACCGAAATTAGACTATCACACAACCGGGCAGTGAACCCTGTCAATGTAATAGTATAGTTAAGGTAAGTCCGAGTCGAACTAAAAGAACTGTATAACCAAGAGTATGTAGCGAATGTAAATTAATCTAACACATAAGTAAATTGGGGGGGGGGGGGGTTGCAACCTAATTGTTGCTTTGCAGTTATCACTAAATAATAATAAAGTAAATGACAGACAATTGGATACTGAAGTATCGGATTAAATTTATCAGTTGTAAAAGGTATTCACTTGGATTAGCTTACTAATGATGTCGGGGTGTTCATTAAAACGTGTTTATCTAATATTGCTTAAATCAATCAAGATGTAGAAGTGTTCACTATAAACACCTAATGATTTACCAATAGGAAAAATTAACAATTAAAGTTCAATCACAAATGGTTCTTCGATTAAACATGAATTAAACAATGTACACATCAATAAATTAACACCCCAAATCATTAGGTCACATCATCCAAGTGAATGTAAAGATACTTAGCCCATAATCAGGCCAACAAGAAAAACAAACCCAAACGAAATGCCAATAAACATTGTTAAAATAAAAAGAGATCTAAACCGGATTCGTGAACGTTTGATCTTGTTGGAAGCTTGAATCTTGTGTTACAATGGTCTAGAAATGGTGTTCAAGCCTTCAAGAATCACCCTAAATCGTCCAGGTATAAAAAAGAAACAGCCACACCAAGTCTCCCCTCAAATTAGGGTTTAATTGTGATTAAAAATCCAAAAATCGCGTACTTGACAGTTACCCGGGCAAGTGGCATCTCACCCGGACGGGTAATTTAGATTTTTAAACTTTCTACAATGCTTCACCCGGACGGGTGAGCTTATTTTTTCAGCTTGATGTCTTCTTGAAAGTTGTAGCCCTTTGAGTTCCAAGAATTTGGGATTTTGAATCACCTCAATCGGAAACCGGAGGCCTAGCCGAAACTACATAACTTCTTATTTCTTGACCCTTTCTTCCACGTTTTCACTCCATTTCTTCTGGCATCCGTTCCTAACGATAATAAACACATTCAAGACATATTAAGTATCAAAAGTTCATTAAACTCATGATAAATATAGATAAAATGAGAGATAATGCGAGGGTAAAACATATATAAATTGAGCATTATCAAATGCCGCCCGACGACGTTCTCGACGGAGAACGTGGACGAAGACTTCGCCACTCCGTTATGCTCTTATTGGTTTAGCGAACACAAGTTAGGTGATATGAAGTGCATAGACTAAGTTACTATATTACAGATTGAACCGAAATTGCGGGAACGAAAAGGGTTACATCCCCTTGTGGGGTGTTAGAGTAACGCCCCTAGCAGGGTCCAATGAGCAGATACCCTCGTAACAGCAAAAAATGACTAAGTTTGTCTAATCAGTTTGCCTGATCTGAGTTTGACCATCTTGCTCAGTCCGAGTCTCCCTAATAAGACTTAGATTGGTCAAACTGAGCTACTCTCATTATGAGTCCAAGTAGTTGTAACAGGCTTGTAACTTCTTGAAATCTTGAAAACAAATTCATAGGACATCTATAACAACTTTTAGATTTGTTGGGTATTATATACGCATAATTGATATAAGGAAAATTATATGCATACCTAACTAGGTAAGCCTACAAATAGATTAAAAATTTGATTGATGGGTTAATATAATAAAATGATAACTAGAAATTAAGAGAAAGAAAATATATAATTTATATGTGAAATGATGAATAAGTTATATATGTATTTAAATTTATAAAATTAAGTATATTTAGCATTACTTGTTATATAATTTAATTGACTTTAGATCTGTTATTCTTTATTTAACGATACGGTGGCATGTCGCGTGCGTTGGCATTTTCCTTTCGGTTGGTGCGGTTCACATTAATGAAAAATCCGATTCAAGCAATGATTTACCTAGTTTTAAATTCTTTATTACCGTTTTTTCTTTTTTCTTTTTCTATTTTTGGTGCACCCAGCTCAATAGCATATAGCCCACGAGTATTAAATTATCGGATAAATGTTTGTTTTAAATTTTGAAAATTAAAACGTGGTGTCTCAATCAATTATGGTTGAGGACAAATTATACGAGGGATTGATTCGTTGAGTTTGGCATATGTTTATAGTGGTTTGTATATTTGGACCACCCACAAATAAGTGGTTGATCCATTATAGATGAGTATCTTTATATATGCTTTTGTTTCTTTCTTATTATTATTATTATATAATTAAAAGATGATACGATAAATAAATTTGAATCATTGATTGTTTTTCATCCTTTTCCAATCTCATAATATTAATTTATTTCGTATACTTATACTTTTAACTCCTTAAATATTTGATAAATTTATTTTAATTAAAAAAATAGATCAAATATCTTATCCATTTATAAAAATTAAAGAGTCTATAAACTATATAAAAAATCGACTACAATATTTTATTCATTTTATTAAAATTAAATTCGTTCCGCGTTATAGTGGGTCTGCAAACTATATAAAAAAATCGACCAAATAAAAATTAAATTCGGCCCGCGTCATCGCGGTTTCTATAAACTATATAAAAAAATCGGTCACAATATTTTATTAATTTTAAAAAGTTAAATTTGTCTGGCGTTATTGCGGATCTATAAACTAGAAACGATCAATATCTCTTTCGTATAATTACCCTTTCGACCCTTAAATATTTGATCTATTTGTTTAAACTAAAAAAGTCAGTCACAATAAAAAAATCGAATAAATATTTTATTAATTTATAAAAGTTAAATTCGTTGCGGCTTATCGCGGATCTATAAACTATATAAAAAAATAGCTACAAATTGATCACAATATTTTATTCATTTATAAAAATTAAATTCGTCCTGCATTATCGCGAACATATGACCTAGTTTTAGTAAAATGGCAATAATATAAGGGACTTGATTCTAAAAAAAACAATGGATTTGAAAAAAACGATAATTTTTTTTCTCAAACTTTGATACGATCTTTGTCAATTTGAGTTAAAGTTGTGGATTTTGATATGTATATGATATATATATATATAATCTAGGTTCAAATAAGAAACTTAAATATTGTAGGAACGTAGGAAATGACTTCCAAATTACTTTTAGATATTTAAAACACGTTAGTTTATAAAATTTATTCGTAACTCCTTATCAAATAACTTTTGAATATATTTTTCAAATAATTTTCTTTTGATGTTTTTTTTTAATTATTTTTAAAAAAAAATTTTATTCATAATAATCACATTTTATAACTAGATAATCACATGAATAATATTTGATTATCAAAATTCTATTTTGTGATTATCTTGAATACATAAATATCAAATTATATTAGAGAATAATCACATGTGATTATTATGTTATATTTTGTGATTATCTTGAATAATCACAAGCATAATAAATGTAAAAAAAAATTTGAAAAAAGTATTTTGGATATTTATAAAGTGATTTTAAAATCATTATTACGTTGTCACGATATTTATAATTTTTATTTGAACCCTCCTCTATATATGAATAGATAGAGTTAAAAAAAGGTACAAACACCTTTAGTTTTTATTCACAATATATTTTTAAATGTGAACTTTTATTTTTTTTGCTTCATATTAATTATGTAGGAGTGAAACTTTATTTTTTTTTACCTTCATATAAATTTATGAAAGAGTGAAACCTGATTTTTAACATTCACTATTAATAAATTATATGTAAAGAAATAAAAAATTAACTTCACCCTTCATTAATTGTGAAAGTCCACTACACATATATACATCAAACTTGAAATTTTGACAAATAAAATTAAATCATTAGTGTTTTACCTTTTTTTTCTTAATTCCTTATTTTCACCACAACCCAATCTCGAGAACATTGTATTTAGTACACGAGGTATAAACTCTTTAAGTGCCTTTCCTTTATTTTATATCCGAACAATATTAAATGTGGACTGTGGTGAAACATTCTCTACTACCCTTCGCCCATACCAGAAGGCAGAATTGAAGCAGGCCAAATCGCTTCAACTCTTCCATTTGTCTTTTCAAATAAAACTAACAAACATGTATATCCTTTAATTGATCAAACAAACGATGATGAATAAGAGGAAGAAGTGAAGAACATGTTAAATGCTAGTAGTTGTTACGTACGAAGAGTCCAAAATGTAGCAGTGATTAAATGTCAATAAGCTAGGTGTCTTTTTCTTTTCGTAAGTTGTCAAAATTTGACATTGCAATGAACACAACTACCGTCTTCTCGTCCGTTATAGATTGAATAATTGATGTACACCATTTGTTTTTTTGTTTTTATATATATATATATATATTTATAGACTTATTATTCATTTGAATTTTGGTGTTGGAGTTTTAATGAATTTTATTACTCATTGTTCTTATAAAATAAACTTTTTTACATATTTCCTATCCTCATCTGGCCGGGTATGTGCATCATAATCCTAGTAGTTATATGTAGCGACCCGTATTTAACCATTATGATATATGATTTTGTTACATGTGGAAGGTTCAGATTTCAGATTTCAGAATACTCAAACTCACCCTAATTAAAAAGAATGATACTAGAGTTCCATAACCTAAAAAGCTCAAGTTGGTCCATCCCAAAAATTTAAGTACCCGCTATGTTTGGCATAGGGCCTTGGAGCTGGCGTGATAATAGTGGGCTCGGTTTCCTGGTTGGGAGATCGGCATCCCAAAGCCGATCGTCGTTCCTCCTCTCCTTTTTCTTTTTTGGTTATGTGCGGGTACGTGTGTGAGAAATATTTTTTGGTTGAGAAAGTTGGTGGATGAGACCACACACGAGCTCTTCAAAATCAACTTGTTACAAGTTGAATCGAACACGAGCTGTTCGAATAGACTTTTGAGTCAAACTTGAGCAGGGATGGAGGATATAAAAAGGAGGGAGGGGCTCTCGCCTCCCTATACTTTGCTCCACAAAATTTGTATATATAATATTTGGGTCAATCATAATAAATGTCAGCTACATGTGGGCTGGCCCTAAAAAAAAAATAGAAAACTTAATCGCATGTAATAAGTTTTACCAATAATTGAAGTCAAACTAAGACTTTATAGAATTAAAATAAAAGTAAGGGAAGAAAATTGCGACGTTGCTTCTATAAAACTTTAAAAATTCATTTTCTCTCTAAGAAATCTAAGGTTTAAATTTTTATGTTTTTTCTTACTGCTATTGTTTGATCAGTAGCTATGTATAGTTGAAATTTATATTGCCAAGTTTGATTATCATACTTGGAAACACTTTTAGGATCAGTTTTTTGTTGCTAAGATATGTTTTGATACATTAGTGATCAATCTACTTTGTAATCGTTAATGGATTTTTTTTAGTAGAAGAGTTTTGCCTTAGTTTGATGTGAGAGAAGTTTTTTAATAAATTTGACAATTTTTGGTAGTTTAGTTTGGTTATTTCCCTTCAATTAGAAAATGGTTGAGAATTAACGAGACACCAAGTTTACTCCTATACATCAACTCTATAGTCATATTATGTATCACAACGTTATAGACTAGAATGATTTCGGCCCCCGCAATAATAAAGCTCAAGCTCCGTCATTGAGCTCGAGTTTCGGAATACTCAGCTCGAAAGGCTTGTGAGTCGTATCGAGCTTGTATTGTTTAGAAGTCCTACTCTTCATTTATAAGACTATAATCCCCTAGAAGCCTTGTGCCAAAGACACTCTAAGTAACTAATGAAAATTTCTCGTGGGGCCTAAAATGTGGTATGACATAGTCGCACTTGATCTCTCAAATTCATTTGCAGGTCACATATGCAACACGTAATGTTATGTGTTGTTGTGGGAGGGAAGTTAAAGCATGTATAGAAAGTTGTCGTTAACAACACAAATTATATCCCCTTTACGAAAAGTTATTTATCATGAAGAATATAACATGTTTACCCACTTTAATTATAAAAATTTGAGTTAAGTCGAGCATAAAGTACAAAGTCGATCTACAAGTCGAGTAATCCTTAAATACTTTTTCTGAATTTTCATTAATTTAAACCTAAAAAACCTCTAAAAAATAAAAAAAACTTTATTTTTCATAATTAAATACACCCTTAACGCTTTTTTATTTGTGTTTTTTGGGATGGACTATGGACAATTGGACTCGAAAATGTTACTTTTGTAAGGGGGGGGGGGGGGGGGGGGGGGTTCAGGTTCACAATATAAAGGCATTCGTTCGCTTAGTAGAACTTATCATCAAAGCATATATGGAAAAAGCATTTATTCCCTGTACGCCTAGCACAAAACTTTCTGCAGATCTCGAAATTTATGGGTTCAAATCGTGAACCAGAATTAATCGACCATCAGTCCAGTTTGATATCATGGTTGGAACAACCTAGGGTTTCGTCATACGGGGAAGAGAAGTACTTGACCCGACCCATGGTTTCCAGAAACCCCAAATTACAGCTGCCGGAACAAGAAACTCATCATCAATCTCACACCACAACCGACGGTAAGTGTTTATTAATTTTTATTTTTTATTTTTTTCAAGTCAGGTTTGAGTTTGGGCTTATGATAGATTCTTATCTAAAATTAATCTTCTGCGACTAATCTGTAAAGAACGGAGAATATTTTGCTGTAAGTTTGAGCAAAGTTATACATCTATGATCTATCACACAAAATAGAACATGATGAAATGGGATAGGTTAAAAGAATAATTTTATAATTTGAGCACACCTATTTCGCACTAAACAAAATCAAAAGAGCAAATTTGCCCATGGTCACTTATCTTTTTAAGGAATAATATACTTTCCATTCAGTAGTATAATCTGTGTGTATTTTATACTTCAACGTTTTTACACACAATATATAGCATTTTTTTCTATTTTGTCAATTGTTTGACACCTCAAATAATGCAAAAGAAAGAAAAAATAAAATTTTACGTGGGCAATCATCCTTTCTTTTTCTTTAATCAGTGCAAAAATTGATGGATAATCGTCGCCTGTCGCATTCCCATCATTTCCAATCATATGACCTACACTTAGCCCACCGTAATGCCCAATAAATAAGCTCAATGGGCATCCACATCCACACTTAGACCAATTGGTGATACATGGAGTAGCCTATAAGGTTGCATGTGGACATAATTTTTTCATTTAACCATATGGGATATGGTTTTGCACCCAACAATTATCCTTCCAAACTCATCTCCTGACCTATGCGAATATCATCTCTAAAAATTAGTCAATATAATTGTGAGCCAACAATTTTGGACTACCATCAAACAATCTTCACCTTGACGAACATCAATGACTCCGAAATACTATCGCATAGTGCTTGGACCATTGGCCTCCATTATCACCACTGCACACCTTGAATAACCTCAGCCCCGACTCCAATCGATTCAAATTAGTAGGATTTTCCTTCTCACTGCCGTTTGCATCAGTTAACATGTCATAACATGTTTTTAATTCGTTTCCCGTGTGCACACTTTCCTACCTCGAGACATGAGTACGTTTTGTACTCCCCACTACACGATACAAACCTACATACTTCTCTCCCTTAATCAGGATCTTCAAGCCAGATGTTATTTTCATGACTCTACCTACGGCCAAATAGCTGTATCCTTGAGAATCTAACTGGCTTAAGGAGATTAGAGTCTTACGCATCTTTGGGAAATATGCCACGCCACCAAGAGTGTAAACGCCCCCCTAAACAATTTTATATTCACTATGCTAATTCCCTCAACGTTGCATCTAAGTTAGCCTGCCAACCTTTCGGTTGGATCATTTTACACTTCAGTTTTTGTTTGTCATGCTTTTATATAATAAATATTATATGGTCTACGTCAGGTCTAGGTATGTAGTCGGTTGGGAAATAGGAGGTTCCACATAAGCAATAAGTCACATATTTGGCGCGTTGCATGTTGATCCTTTGCCATAAGTTAGCATGCCAACCTTAAGTTGGATTGATTTATACTTCAGTTTTTGTTTGTCATGCTTTTATATAATAAAATAATAATGGTCTACGTTAGGTATAGGTATGTAGTTGGTTGGGAAGTAGGAGGTTCCACATAAGCAATAAGTGACATATGTGGCGCCCATGTAGGCATTTGATTGATAATAGTGGTAAACTATACATGTTCCATGTTCATATATCGTCAACAAGCTACGGGACCTTTTTGAAAAAAATAATAAAGTAAGTTGGTTTTTCACACATATGTCCCAAGTCCAGTTCAACATGTAAGCCATTTGACCAGAATAAATGGTTTTGGACAGTGTATAGAATGGTCTTGCTTTTTCTTTCCTTCCATATTTGATGTGAAACTATATTTTCTGAATCCGATAAGGAAAAGGTCTTGTTATTAACTTTTTCTTTTGAACTTTAGGTCTCAATAACAGAGCTGATAACATTTCCGCAAATCCTGAAGTGTATGATAAGATATGTAAAGCATTTAAGCTGTTAAATCTTCGTGACGATTGCATACTCATTCAGTTCTGGTCACCTTATAATGATGGCAAGCACAAGTTTCTAAAAACTGTTGATCAGCCTTTTTGTCTTGGTATAGACAATGAAGGACTGCGTAATTACAGGTGGGAGTCTGAGGGTACTTGGTTTTCAGTGGATAAGGAATGTAAAGAAGAAGACCTCACCTCTGTTGTACGAGTATTTAGGCGACAATTGCCAGAGTGGACTTCAGATGTAACTAATTACTTATCAAAAATCCATCTGCGACAAGATTGTGCCATTCATTGGAATCTTCATGGATATCTTGTTTTGCCGGTGTTTGATTCCCTTACTAAGTTATGTCTTGGTGTACTTGAGTCCATCACATCTTATAAATATCCTGATTGTTCCTACGAGGTTCAAGAAATTCATCGGTCCCTTAAGGTTTTTCATGTTATCTTTTAGTTTAATATTTTTCTTATGCTTAACTAGTCTTTGTGTGCATTACATATGTCTTCATCTGGTTTTATTCATTTTCATGTTTTCCATTTGAATTTCTTTAAGAATTTCGAAGTCTATCTGAAAAATATAAAAGGACACACAAATAAAACTCAAAATAAGACAACCAATTATGCAGCATTTAGGTTATTTCATGTTCAATATGTTCGAGCACCCTTTTGAAAAGTTACTTAAAGTAGCTTATCTTTTCAATATATGGCTAACATTTTGTCTACCAAGCACTTTCTAAAAACTTGAGCTTTTGGAGCACACAATATATGCGCCAATCATACCTGATGTTGGAAAATCAAATTAATTTGGCCCAATTAAAAATCGAGTGAGCATCTTATGTGTGGTGTATTTGTTGTTGAAAAGTAGACTTGTTTTCTATCCAGTTAGCATTTCACTATCCATATCAAAACTAGCTTGTCTATTAACATGTGCTCTAGTTTATGCATCTCAACTTTTTGATTGTTATTTTGCAGGCTACAAACTTGACATCACCACAAGCATTCAGTTGTCCTATATCTTATGTGAGTTGGGAGTGGTGATTATAATGCATTGTGTGTATTTATTTTTATTTACTCACTTCGTCCCGTAATAAGTGTCCACAACCAGATTACACAGTTTTTGAAAAGGCAAAATCAATACATTGTGTAAGAAAAAAATGGCAGTCTTACCCTTGCTTTTTGCACAATCTTCTATGAATCATTTTTGTGAAAAAACAAATCACAGGTAAATTGGTAAAGTCAGTATATTACTTTTGAAGTGGACACTTATTCTAGGACAAACTAAAATGGAAAGGTGGACACTTATTTTGAGACGGAGGGACTAGTATTTTAAACACTTACTACATTCTAATGTTTGGAAATGCTTTTATACACAGGTTGACTACACAAACCGACAGCTTGAGCTAGATGAAATCTTCAAGATTTTGAATGATGTTTGCGACACTTACAAATTACCACTTGCACAAATGTGGGCAGTATCTTCGGGGAGTAGCTTTGTTGCAACTGGAAGAAACATTGAAATGACATGTAGTAGCTTTGACTGTAGATGCGTAGGAAAAGTATGCATGTCAACAACTGATCTACCATTTTACGTTAAGGACTTGCGTTTTTGGGATTTTCATGAAGCTTGTAGAGAGCATCATTTGCTAAAATCTAGGAGTGTTGTTGGGAGGGCGTTGTCGTCTCAGGGTTCATGTTTTTGTGCAAATGTAACCAAACTTGAAGAAGATGAGTATTCTTTAGTTCACTATGCACGCATGAGCGGGTTAACTAGTTGCTTTGCTATCTATATGCGCAGTAATGGACATGATGACGGTTATGTATTAGAATTCTTTCTACCGGTTGACATGAAAGAAGGTGCGGACCTACAAAAGTTGGTGCAAATGCTGAAGATGCATTTGAAACTGTCTTCTTTTGAATTTGGAGGCCTATTGAGCACTGAAGTAATTGAAATACCTATAGAGGGCAGTCAATTGCTATTAGGAATGCAGCTTCATTACATCCAGGCCTCACTGTCACAACAAATAATGAATCAGCTAGATTCAAAAAATTCTGATACAGTAGGGGAAACTAAGGCTGAAATTGATTGCGTAAATACTGAAGAACAACATGCTTTTAGCAACGGTTACCCCAAGATCTGGAGTTGTCCTATTACTAAGACAGAGGAATTGTCTGTGGATGATGCTACAAGCAAGAAACTAGATGTAGTTAATGACATAAACGGGTTATCTACGAAACAAAAAAATTATGAAAGTAATTCTGTTATATTAGGGAAGTCAATAGGTGAAGTTTCGATGAGCCATGACTCCTTGTCAAGAGATATAGAGAGGACAGATTCTAAAGATTCAGAAGCAGTAGGAGAAACTATTGCTGCAAATGATTGCACAGATGCTCAAGATCAAAGTGATTTTGACAGCAGTTACCTGAAGAACAGTAATAGTACTATTACTAAGACAGAGGAAATGGCTGTGGACAATGTTGTAAAGAAGAAAATTGATTTAATTACTGTAGAAAAAGGGTGCAATTCAGGGGAAACGAGAGCCTCTACTAAACGAAGGAGAAAACGCAAAAGGGATTCATTTACACGAGAGACCATCCATCAATATTTTGGAAAGTCAATAGGGGAAGCTTCTAAAAGTCTTGGTGGTAAGCAACTAAAGCACTGATTTATTCTTTATTATATTATTTATTATTTTATTCTTCTGTTTTTATTGGCCTATCTTTTTTTACTAGTTTATTGACCCGTGATTACACTTTACAAAAAATAAAATTATAAGTTTTTTTGATATATTTGGTAACTATAATAAATCTATAGTAAGTTTTATTTATGTATTATATTTTAGATTATCAAGTTCTATAGATGAGTTAGTGATATATTTATGTAATCGCCAATAAAAAACAAGAAACTAAAAGTTAACAGTATATACCCACATATGAGAAAATACTTTACATATGAATCAGGTAGAAAATCAATTGTTCCTTGGTATTTTCTTTCATAAAATTGAAGAGCTAATGAAACTAAGGAAGAAAGCATACCTGATTTAAAATATGGAGGAAGAAATCCCTGATCCATAGGTGTGTCGATGGTGAAAGCCAGAAATCGATTACAACAAGAGGTTGATAAATTGACTAAATTAAACAATGAGATGTAGAAGAAGGATGGAGATAATAAATTTGATTTTGAAAAGGGAGTTAACATAGAAGAGCAAAAGCTGCAGAAATTAAATTTCCATTTGTCAATTAGCGTGCAAGACGCGTGAAAGGAAATGACCAATTCAAAATCAAACGATGATAGAATGTAATTATGGTAAAGATTTTTGCATGTATAGAAACTCACAAATATCTAAATCAGATTTTTCATTGATAACCAAATTTTCAATATATGAAAAAATTGAATTTATGGCATCAGCCAATGCACCATATTGTGACACATCAGCAGGAAAACCTATTTAAGAACGAGACACGTCAGCTTCATGATGTTAGCTGTATTCACCATTGGTAAATAGTATAGATATATATTTTTTATCCTTTTGTTACTTTTCAGTTAGCCGGTCTACACTGAAGCGTGTTTGCCGTGAGCTACAAATACCCAGCTGGCCATTACCGCATCGCAACAAGAAATATTCTCATTTAAGTATATCTGTTATTGTATTCCTGCTGGTAAGGGTTAAGCGTTGGAGTTGTTCAAGTAATCGTCATGGCTTTTCCGCTAGGTGGTGGGTTTGTGGCAGGCATAGTTCTTTTGGATCTAAACCAAATCCATCAGCTATTCAGGGAGAGACGATTCTTGGGCAACTTATTGTCGCACAGCCGTTAAAAGTATCAGACGACTCGATAAAGACACTCACTCCCTTTTCCAAGTCTCCACAAACATGTTTTGGTGTATATGAAGCAACACGCTTACTTCTGGGCTTAAAACGCTGGAGAAAGAAGACTGCGCGTACGCATAGAATACTTTCATGTACTTTTGATACATTTTATGCATCCCCAAAGAAGAATGTGGTTGATGTCTCGGATACGATAGTGGTGACTGTGAAGGTGACTTATAAAGATGATATGATAAAGTTTCAGTTCCCTTTATCATCAGGACTGTTGGAACTTAAAAACCAAGTGGCTCAAAGGTTCAAGCTAAATAATACGAAACTTCATCTGAAATATAGGGATGAAGATGATGATCTGATACTCGTTGCTTGTGATTCAGACTTTCGTGATCTTATGCCATTTTCAACTACTTCTGTTAGTAAAAACACTGTAAAGTTAATCGTCCAGACTGTCGTCGATTAATCTATAAACTGAGTCAGCAAATCTATATACAAGGGGTGGCCTGTACGAGCTATCCTGTTTTACTGGTAAAAATTATTTGATTTATTATTTTACAAGCACGTGTATACTAGTAGATCCGACATTGCTCAAGACGTTATATTTGTAATTTCCATCTTTTATTTTGTTCGAATATGCATGATATGCTTAATTTTTATGTACTTTATGCATATGCAGATACAAGGTGTTGAAGCTAGTGGACTGGTTTCAAGCAAAAATAGAGCAATTGCTAGTATTTTTGTCATATTGGGGTCGATAAGACCAAACGAAATAACTGTATTTGTATACAACTGTCTGTATTAGAGAAGAACGAAACACAACTAGTCATACCCCGGCCTAAAAGGGTTGGCCTGGTTCTTGGATGGGTTGTTGGTTCATTAGCGATCCTATCATCGGTTCGAAGCCTGGTTAAAAGCACCATCCTATACAACTCTCGGAAAGCACTTTTCGGCATGTTAAGACGTTCTCACTTTCTGACATGAATATGAAATGGATATATGTTACGTCAAAAGTGTACTTTTCATTATGAGTAAAGAAATGGGGTTTAATGCATTTGAAGACCCATTGGCGACATTTGATCTGATAACTTGATATAGCATTCACAATGTCGTTGATCATTGTAAAGTATTATACCCAGTTTAATACCCAAATAAATTTTTAAATGTAATGAATTAATTGTCTTCTCACACATGTTTTTACTAAGAATTAACTTCTCGTTAGATTTTGGGAGGTGATTTGTATACAAGGAGTACTTAATTTGTTAAAGAATTGTTAAAAATAACATAAAAAAATATATTTGGTAAGAAGATGATGTTAGTGGAAGTTTTTCGAAAGACGTGTAACTACGTACATATAAACAAGAACTTGATCCTATATATATGTGGACTTGGTTACACTTACGAGTTTGGATTAAATACTTGGACTTAGTTCTGTATGGTTTATATACTCGTATTTTACACTTCTTAAAAATGGTAAAATGATCAATTTATCATGCACAAATATAATTATTAGATATAGGTATAGTGCGTGAATACACATCATGCTCCAATCCCGCCTGCGATGAAAGAGTTAAAGTCTTAAAGACATTTGCGTAGGGCTTGAACTCAGTTCAAAAGAATCTCAAGGCGTGGATTCTACATGCAAATTTAAAGTACATGCAATTAAAATATTGAACATATATACGATTTCATAAGGTTAGATTCTTGTGACATGTAGTGTATAAGTTAAAAATAGATTTAAGCATACATTTTAAACATATTTAGCGTTACGCCGTTACTCTTACTCAAATTTTAAATTAATTCGGGTTCACCATTGGTATCAAATGAATACAATTATTGACAGTTGGCTAATGATTCAGTTTTTATTTTGTCAAGTTGATTGGGTCGGATATTTTCATCTCTTTCTTTTCGACGAAAAAGAATATATATCGAATTGTATCTAAAACCACACTGCTTCAATTGGAGGAAAGATATCTCCCTACATATGTGACTATTGAATACAATAAGACGCAACTTGAATACACAATCAAACTTTATCTTTTGAAAGACTAAACGAAACGATTTAATCGGTAAGTAACAAATTAATTATTATGTTTTATTGTCTCCGCAATGAAATTTTCTTAGAACTTCTTTTTATAAAAAAAAAAAAAAATGTTTTCTCCAAATAATAAAACCCTTTTAAACACCTAAAAATCATTAAGAATATATTAAAATAAGGTAAGCAGGTTCCTTTGCAACGAGAGATTTTGTAGGAATGTAGGAATTCAGTAAAAAGTATGTCATTTGTCCCTTCCTAATTTTTCTTTTTAAAGATATTTTAGTCAGTTTATAATTACAGTTAAATATAATATTTAATTTAAAAAACAATCACCAATCACATTTTTCTCATCATGTTTAAGTTTCAGTTTATAATTACAATCATATTGACAGAAAACTATCTAGAATACTGTTCTTTACTCCTTCACTTTTTCAGTTATGTATTTTCTTTTATTTAATTTATTTTATTATTTATTTCAATATATTAAATTATTTAAAATTTTTAAATAATAAACAAATAAAAAGTCCAGAAACTATTCAGAACATTGTTCTTTACTCCTTTACTTTTTCAGTAACAATGTTCTTTCGGAACACTAAAAAATAATATTATTATTTTCTTTTCTCTCATAAAAATATCTTAACATCTAATTTGTACCTTCATCAATAAGGACTCAGAGTTTGTTATTGTCTAAATACAAATATTTCTGCATCTTCTGACTTATTTAACTACAGTTGTTAACGCTATTGTTATATTTTTCATTTTTATTTGATAGTAATTCTTTTCAAATATACTCCGTATATTTTGGAGATGCCTTGCTTAATACTCCATGCTATAGAGAATGGTACGTATTAGCATGGGTGGTTTTCGACAAACCGTAACAAGACCATGGTTTTGCAATTCTGCCCACAGATTCTATTTGGATATTTGTAAGAGTGATAGTTACTAATTACACACACAAAATAAAAACTGCGACACTCTCTTCACGGCCATTTGAACATATCCTTGCATCTATACGTGCGTTCTTTCAGTAATTAAGTCTCGATCCCAAGTAAGTAAAGATAAGTTTGATCAATCATTTCGTACGTATTAATCTAGCAAAGCTATTGATTATAACCATAGTAGGCTTCGTATACTCTCCGGATCAATCAATACTGTCCAAAATCATAGAGGTGTTTAGGAAATATCATTTTAACAATAAGTCGGGTTTACTTCAGTTTTGGGCGTGTAGCGCACCTCCTGATTCGGAGGAGAATGGGTGCAATCTTATGTTGATGCATCAACCTTTTGTATCAACTGAAGACCACGCAGGACTTTTAAGTTATAGGACGAAATATCTTGATGATAGATATCGTTTTGTTGGTCTAGAAACAAAGGTAGGTAACTGGTTTCCTGGCCGGGCAGCTCAAACTGGGATTGCAGATCACAGGACAAAACTTCTTGTGATGACTCCTGATTATCAACATTCTGCAGAAACTATTTTGGATAAACACCAAGTAGTCTTCTAACTTATTTTCTTCTAATTGAACAAGGATACGTGAGAGCATAAAATTAAACATCAAATCGACCAGAACGAATCACTGATGTTTTCTCAATTGAACAGCTAGCCTTTTCATCGATGTTCCTTTTACCCAACAATTGGTAAGCAGATGGACAACGTACTTAATTGGACTCACTAAGATCGACGTTTCTTCAGATTTGGAGAGACAACATTTAAGTTGGCTTTGTTGAAAGCAGAACATATTCTTCAATAAATAATGATATTAGGTTTGCTCAAAACGTGTTTGAATTTCTTTTCCCTCCTCGGTTTGCTTTACTTTTGACCTTTTTCTCCGTTGACTATTTTTTCATTTTTCAATTACACGTTTTCAAATTACAAATAGTTATAATCAACTAATTAAGCGTAATGTTTAATTAAAATAGGTGTCAATTGTTTTGTTACGTTTAATGTATTTCCTAGTACGCCATATTTTATCTATTTATTTATTTAAATACACCACTTTACATATTTCCTAAGCACTTCGATTATAAATTTATTATCACTTTGTTTACACTTAAAAAATATTTATAAAGAGAAATGATAAAACCAAATATTTATAAAATTTTATTCACACAAAGAGATGTTCATATGATCGGTTCATCTCACTTATCACATCATTTTGTAAAGTTTTTTTTTTATAAAAGTTATGTGAATGTAACATTGTTCATTTACAAATTGTCTAAATCATCGACGTGAACAATTAGAGGATTTTCGCACTTAATTGAAAAAAGTTTTGTCCGAATATAGTTCAACTTTTTTATATTTTCAGTCGGACCATAATTTAATAGTTCACTTTTTTGTAATTGTTGAAATGCACCAATTAATAGAGACGGTTGATAGATGTTCAAATATAAGTATTTTGTGGTTATTGGTTAACATCTTGAAAGTTGACAATTATGTGTTTTAAGTTTTGAACCATTAATTAATTTTAGTCCAGGAGTATCTTATAGTATCATTTTAGGATTTAAGATATACATACGACCCCAATAGAAAGTTGGATGGTATTTTTTTTTTACGTTATACCATGATGAAATCTTTTTTTCCTTTTTCTTTTTGTCCTTTCTAAACTTGTTACTTCTCAATTACATAGAATCCATGTAATTCTTTGGATGATAAATTAACAAATAAATAATACTTAAAGTTACGCAACTTTCGATGAGTTAACCATAAGGCAAAAGAACAAAACACAAATCAAAATAGTCGGTAGATGACTATTTGTGGCAGCCCATTTTTGCAATTTGCGTCCAGGGAATAGTAGGCACGGGTCCGCGAAAATAAATCACCATGAGTAACATGTGTGGGGCGTAAACGGATATTTTAAGGGATTATCTAATTACATCCTTCGTGTATGTATATGGAAACATGCATGAGAGAGGGAGGAGGGTGTTTATCCAAACACCCTTTAACGCAAATAACATAAAAGTTGATGCAGCAAAATGTAAATAACTATTTAAAGTAGGTGTACTCAAAAACTATACTCTTAGATACATATTAAAAAGTGTGCTTTAAGAACACATATTAAAAAGTAAAATGAAGTTAACATTTTGTCCATATAATACTAGTGGTATGTCCCATGCATCTGCTTAATCCTTTTGTCTTGTTAGTCACATGTTATCAAAGATTTTAATCCTTTCCACACTTCACCCTTGATATATGGATATATAGTTGTTCATAAAAAACTCAGTGTAGAAAAAGAACCAAGTTGGTTAAAATTAGTTTAGTGTAATGAAGATGTCATTATAATAGAAGACGTGTATAATTAAGGGTTATTATCATTAAATATTTATAAGTCATGATATATTTTTCTAAATGATTAAGATAAAATATAATTAATTATTTATGTAAGAAAGCATATGTATATGTATTTTTTTATAAACAATTAAGATGAACAATTTTTTGATTTTCTGTTTATATAGTTGAGGACACGTGGAAATAAAAAATGAGATGTATAGATGTTCAAATTTTAGAACACGTAGTTTTTTTATATATTATTAATAATGATAATTGCTAAAAAAACAAAGATTGGCATATATGACACAACAATTAAACGAACAATATATATATCGACACAATTAGTTGTACTAGTTTTATATAAAATTGTTAGCGTATCATGTGAGATATCTAATCGAAAAGAAAAAATACTGATTTTTAGTATAATTTTTATAATTTTTTAACTAACCGTTTTTGAAATATTTAATTTTAAAAAACGTGAAGGAAAAGTGAGTTTTCGTCAAATGGAGCTCTTTTATTGGTTCTTTCATTCTCAATAAAAATATATTTTCATTTGAACTCTCATCATTCAATGGATTATTAATGACATTATCAATTTAACTAATTAAAACTAATAGTGAAATTACAATTAACAAAATATATTTAATGATTAAAATTAACTTATAAAAATAATTATAATATTATTATAACTTTATTTTAAAAGGGAAAGAGAGATTGATTATCTAATTTTAAAAAGGAAAATGCATTATATATTTATATGAATGGGCAGGATGGCAGGATGGCTGGACCACTAGCCCACCGAAAGGTTAATGCTATACACGTACCCCCAAGATAAAGAAACAAAATGAATTTAAGATTTAGAGAAGACTAAAACAGCCAATCCCCGTGAAGTCAATAGTCAATGATTTGATTGAGCTAAATTAAATAGTAGATATTTTATCTGCAGCAGTCCAGCTTAAAGTAGTAGGCTTAGAGAATAAATCTGAACTGGTTCAAGTTCAGATCTACACCCCTATTTACAACGTGGACTGTTTTGTCACATGGAGAGCTTCACAAGCTACCTCAAACCTTGTTATTTCGTATCAGCTCTCAAAAGTCAAACCAATTCCAACTTAACAAATTTGTTGTTTCATGATTAATAATATCTTTTAACAGGTCTGTTTGAAAAAAAGAAAAGAAAAGACATCACGTTTCAAGAATAAATTCTAGGGGGGAAAACATTACAAAATGTAAACATTGTTGAACAGATTCCCTAACACGGAAAGATACATAAACTCGTCCTGTATATAACTTTGTCAAAATCTACGAGCCATGTATTATACAGTTTGTCTTTATAAAGAAGCCATCACATCATTTATAACAGAAATTTGGTGATCCTACTGAAAGCAAAGGTTCAGAACGACTACGGAGCGGCCTTAGAAAATCAATTCCATGTGCAATAACTTGTACTGAACTTGCTCAAATCCTTCCCTATTTTATACCTCATGACCTATTCCCCAAAAATCAACAACTATTATATATCCTAACATTCATACAAATGTTCAACACTTGCTCCAAAAATAGTATTTCTCAACTGTTGAGTTGTTACGAGGCATGAACCAGTCTCTGGTATTGAAGATAAGGGGATAGTGGAGTCTCGCTACTATCCTTTTTGAACGGAAAAGACTCACTAACACTCATCCTTGTTGGGACTTTAAAGTTGAAACCATAACCTCTTTGTTGGTGGGCAACTCGATACTGCTGAGGTCTCGTCTCATTTAAATTAGCCTTATATGAATACGAGTTTGTCTGCTGCATTTTTGGTAGAAGATGTTGCTTGTCGCATCCCAAAGTCACAGTAGCTGCTCTTCAAGATTTCTTTTTGAAATGAATGTGCCACAATTGAGTGTTTATGCCCAACTGTTACACAGGCACAATACATTTAAGCGTTGCAAAAGAAGGCCTAAGCATCAAAGGTTTGATCAGAAACCAGCTGAACGAATAGTCTAATCATAACCTCAGAGTCCAGATGCTTAAAAGCATCCAATATAGCTGCTGTTAAGTCATTTTCACAAACAATCAATATCATATCGCCATCTTCGTCCACGTATTTGAGGCTAAAGCTACCAAGCCTGAGCTGAAACCTTGCTGCAACCAGCTCCTTCAACTTTGCCAGTCCATCTAAAAGACCAAATGAGAACTTCATGATAATATCTCCATATGTTGCCTTAATTTTCACATTTTCCACTGTGTTTGCTGCTGTAGTCTCAATAATCTCCCCTCTGATAGGTATTTCAGGCTCTGCACATCCATCAGACAATTTTGTTTGTTCGTGTTGGAGTACTAGTGTGGAACTATGCTTCCCATTTTTGGTAAGAGTGGCAGGATCATGACCTGTACTTGTTGTACCCAATGGTTCATTGGAAGCCCTAAAAACCGTGGTACATGCTCCTTCCTTGCCATGGATAACTACATCTGATTGATCCAATTTCATATGGGATGCATCGTTATCAAGACCACTCTTATATGGCCACCGTGGTATACCAAGATCCCTGCAAAGACGCTTCAATGTAGATCTGCTAACTACATACATACAAAACGCAAACTGAATATGAGAATCTTAAAATGAAAGCACAAAAATTAAAACCATCACCTAAAAGCTATGAACTCACTTCCAAGGATAGATGCAGCTTCGTCCATCGTCTTCCCAAAGTGTTTCCTGATTTCCTCCAAGCTAATTGAACTCTCAGCTCTCTTCCTTTTTCTACGTATTCCCTTGGAATTAGCACTATATTTTCTTTTTATTTTTCCTGAATTAAAATCAGAATCTTCAACACCTTTCTCCAAATAAGGAATAACGCTCCGGTTAGTTCCCCAAACAGCAGTGTTAGATGGCTCATTTTCCACATTATCGTGTTCCATACACTGTACATAAGCAACTTCACCCTGCTTCTTTGGGAATATAACATCAACACTATATTGTAAATTTTTTGCAAATGGTTGTATGTTTTCTGACTCTAGTGGTGGTGCTTCTCCTTTTTCAGTCAATGAGGTTACGGGAAAATGTGCAGATTCGCGGTTCCAATCTGAAGGAAGTGCTCCAATAACTCGGGGAAATGACATAATATTTGATTCCATACAATAAGTGCTTTTAATCTGCTGCTTCACTGTTTCCATCAACCTCTGTAAGTCTGCTTCGTTTGCGTTATGTTGTGGCAAAAAAAACTCGACAACATACTCAACACCCACTTCACGACTCTTCAGATAGATAGCCAAACAGCTAGTTAATCCACTCATGCGGGCCAAGTCAGCCAAAGGGTAATCGTCTTCATCGAGTTCCATTACATTTCCACAAAAAAATGCACCAGAAGATGCTAATGATCCCCCCACAACTCCCCGAGATTTTTCCAAGTGCCGCTCTTTACAAGCTTTACGGAATTCCCATTTGCTCAAGTCTCGAACATAGAATGGTAGTTCAGCTGTTGACATGCAGACTTTCCCTATACAGCTTCTGTTGAAGCTACTACAGCTCTGCTCTATATTTCCAGAATTAGCCACAGAACTACTACATCTGGAAACAGCCCATGTCTGAGCTAGAGGTAAATTATGAATGTCACAAACCGACTTTAAAGCTTTGAAGATCCCATCAAGTTCTCGCTGCCTTCTTTCATCTACAACCTGTCCGAACTTTTAGAGATAAACCCACAACATATATATATATATATATATTATGCATATTAGTACACCCAGCCGGTCTATGAACGTACTTACTAAAGCAGAAGATGGGTGGTTTTCTAGCGGGTGAAAGACAAGTCCAGGTTGAATCGTCATTTTAATACAAACCAGGTTGATGCGCAAAAACTTTTGTGTCCATCATGTATATAAGTTTCTATATATTATTACCATGCAATAGTGTATCCCGTGGCCATCCAAGGAGTAAACTGTTTTCATTAATGCTACCCAAATGAAAATCCCGTTTCGTTTATACCAAGTCTGCAAAAAACATGTGGGATGACGAAAATGCCCTCAGAGGATTTTCGGAAGACTGATAGTTCATAAAACAGAAAATGTAACCATGGGTATTTTTGCCTTTCATTTGATAGTAAGAACATTTCCATCATCCAACATAGAGTAGGCCAGAGTTGGTAGAAACGAAACTGGATACATACTTTGGTCCCTATAATAATGTATAAACTAATGTATGAAGTATGATTACAAGAACAAACAATATTTACACTGATAATCTAAACCCTTGAATAAACTGATTCTAGAAGTATGCATAAAAAAATACACTCCGAGCGACTTTCAATCCTATTGACCCATTCGGCTATTCCCTTTTACCAAACTTTTAGTTTACTTTACCCATTAAAGATTAAATGCTAGACCCATTCATAAGTAAATGGGCCGAAATTTCCACTTCTAATACATAAAAAGATAAAGAACGAGGAGATAGGTTACTTGGAAATAACTCACACAATATCTAGGATCTTCAAACACATTTGGAGACTTCAGATTTTGTTTCTGCCAAGTCAAAAAATTTAACAAGTGAATAAACTCATGGAATGAAGCACTTCAAATGGTTCACTAATATGAAACAACACAAGAATATGTAATAAGAGTGCTGAGTGCAGCAACCTCTAGTGCTCTCGAGACCTCCTCAACCTCAAAAGCATAATCAACATAATTCGATGATGTTATGATTTCAAGTATGCCTACACAGAAATCACCGCTTGATTCAAATACAGGCAAATCAATATATCCATATATATTGTTGCAAGTCTCCCCATCATGCACATCCAAACACCATTCAGGCAATTTTTTGCTAAAAACACGACCTGGCGGATCTAGTTCTTCACTGTGCTCCCCATCCAAAACAATTGCACGTAATTCAGACTTCAACCTATATAGGTAAAGCCCTCTATCAGCCACACCAAGACCAAAAGGTTGGTCCCAAGTCGTTAGCAACCATCGCTTCCTGACAGCAACAGGTGACCAAAACTGAACCAGCACACACTGGTCACGAAATCTTAAAACCTTGAGAGCAGATGTTATTTTTTCCTTAATCACGTGTGGGTCAATGATATTTGGATCAACCATCAAATTAGAGAAACCTACAACAAAGTAGGTTGCTATTATTTATGAACAACAAATAGTAATTCACTAAGATTGGTGAGAGTATAAAAGTTGGTTGCTATATGCCTATATTACATAATATGTTGTGTCACTTTGATTTCCAAACTATTAACCATTTTACTTTTTTATAGGCAAAATTGCTATAAAAAGGGTGACACACAAAATTCATTTTGACAATGTGGGGTATGTAAAATTTTCTCACTCCGACAAAGGTGAAATAAATTCAATTTCTCACATTTAGTAGAACGTAGACCAAAAGAGGCAACTTTACATACCACAGATTGTTAAATTTTAAACCACTAGTGGTATTTTATGTTACTTGTTTATGCAATTTGCCATTTTTATGTAATAAGATGACAAAATGCCCCTACACCGTGTCCACACGTGTGACTTTGTTGAACAAAAAGTCATAAACACCGTTAGACGTAGAAGGTGTTTGGTTTAAAGTATGGAATTACTATGGGTTTGGGTTTTCTATGGGAATGGAAACAAATTTTAAACCAATCACCATACTTGGGTTTGAAATATGCTTATATTTGTAGGTTTGATACCCATATCCAAAAAGTAAACCCATTAACCAAACTACATTACTAGTAATCAAACCCATACCTCCATTCCCATACCCCTAAACCAATCACACCCTTAGAGACTCAAAGTCTTTGTTGAACAATAATTCAATAAAACCCTTTGACTTAGCGACTGCAAGATGATACAACGAAAAAGTATATTCTCTATTAACTGAAGCTGCAATATGGATTTGAGATAGTAGACATTATTAAAAAAAAATTGAGATAGTAGTATTTACTTATCTCACCATGTATGCTGTAAACATTATTAAAAAAATTTGAGATAGTAGACCCAGATGGATTTTGAGGTATCCTTTGGAAAATAAATTGAACTAAATCACTTTTGAAATTTTATTCACAATCATGACTATCTTTCTTCCATAACAAACAGAGCATCGCTACATACATACCGGATTAAATATGAACTCTTACAATTCAATCAAGCCTAATTTTCAAAATATCAATTTCGCCAAGACCGCATCAAACAAGAACTCAAATATAAAGAGAGGGAGTGTGGAAAGATAAAATAAGAACTCAAATATATGTTGGGGAATTTGAATAAGGGTGTGATGATAATCTTGGATATTCTTTGAATCGTGTACGAAGCATTTTCTCAATAAAGTATTTCGACCCTTCACTGCATGGGTTCACAAAATCTTTACTAGGATAAGACAAAGAAAACACCTAGGCAGAGAAACTAAGCAAAAACAAAGAGAATTGTTATGTCTTCGAATGTCAAAATGAGGACCAAATGATTATGTTATATCCATAATCATTTTGGCGGTTAAAATCAGTTGGCGGGAGCCCTTTCCGCGAACAGATGCAACGTTTCACAAACAAACACCATGCCTATTCGTTTTGGCAGGAAAAACGTGTAACGGGACCCAACTAGGGAACTCGGCCCCCTAGACCCGCGCAAGGGTGCGTAGCCCTCTTGACCCCGCTATTTAGTGGCGGTCCAAGCAAGTCCAATTGAGTGTGCACCCCGCACTTACCGACTCGTTATATAACTTAACTTGGAATACCTTTTGGTCCCAAGCAAATCCAAATGGTAAACTTACCAACAATATAAATAAAATCGTAAGAATTAATTTCGACCAATCATTCTCCGATGCACATCTGAAAATTGTATACAATCCATCTCCATAGATGCATATGCATCCAAATTCCAACTGATTTTCTGAAATGATTAGTCCAAATTAGTTCTTACAATTATTTAGGTTCTTATTAGAATTTGAATGCATATTCATCTATTTAAATAAGGTTGCATCTAAATGAATTTAACATGTGCATCTGAAAATAATTGGTCCAAATTAACTCTTACAATTTTATTTAGAATTGAGTTCTCACTTAATCTTTCAAATCTCTATGTATGTATGTATATATATATAGAGCGAGAGAGAGAAGAACTTTTACCCTATATTAATTAAACATCCATATATGTTAAGTGTAAACAGAATGAAGGAAGTCTTAGTTGAAGAAAATTAACTTAGAGAAACGAAAAGAAAGATTTACTTGGGGGTAAAGGGGATTCGGGTCCACCGACCTCTCGACTTCCAAAAACACAAAGAGATGTAAAATATGTATTATCATTATCATCTGGTGTTGTTGTATCAGCAGCAGAAGATGAAGGATCATGAATGCAAGGGTGTCTGGATTTCAAAGTTTCAAATACCTCTGAATGACTTGTACTACTACCTCCGACCACAATCTCTTTGCTCATTTCTTTTTCTTCTTCTTTGGTTTGCAAATAAATCTCATTGTTCTGGTGAGTATTTATTTAGCATCTTCATTAATTAACCGGTTTAATAGTGGAAGACAAATCTGAACCATAGTCCAGAAGGAGAGACGAACCAACCAGATACATGTTTAAATTTTTCATTGATTTGGTCGTTTTATTGTTATTATTTTCTGTAAAGACCGAGGAGAAGTACTGTCTTCTTCTATTGTTTCCTTCCTCTCTTCTTCCTCACGAGAGAGTTTGTCATTTTCAATTTGTGACACTTATATGCAATGTTTCCTGAGTTTTTTTAAATGAAAAATAATGAGACGAAAAGAAAATGATGAAAGATAATGTAATATAAAATAACTCTCATATATTCTTGAGTCGGAAACAAAGTAGAAGAAAATGATGGAAAATAGTTAGATGTATTGTTTCTTTCACAATCACCTCAAAATTGAAATGAAAATATTTATAATTAAAAACTCATTTCTTTCCTTTCCTTTCCGTTCCTTTCCTTCCTACCAAAAAACTCGAGAATGACTTTTTATTATTATTTTTTTCCGTTGATTTCATTTTCTTTCCACTATAAAAAAACTCAAGAATACAACGTTGATGATTTTATACTATAAACTTAATTTAATTTGTAAGGAGATTATCTTAGCAGTGTTTGTTTGAGGGGTATGAAAATAGGAGAATGAATCTGATTATTGTATAAAGTGTTTGATTGATGAGTTTGGTTTTGAAAATTCAAAAATCAAACTCTTGAAATATAGGAGTCAAAATAGTTTAAAAGAAAATGAATTGATGTAAACCCACCCATGCCTTTGGGTTTGGATCTATGGGTTTCAAACTCAATTTTTCATTCCCAACCAATGTTTTGAAACCCGGGTCGGGCCGGTCGGTCGAACTGGTCGGACCGCGACCTGGGAGAGAGACCGAGCGAAATACAAGCGGGTTAACATGTAGGTCAAACTCGGTCAAACCCGGGCTGGATTTCCGATCGGACCGGGCTGACTCGGTGATCCGGACCGGGGTTTGACCTGTTTTTCTTTTTAAAGATTGAAAATAAAACCAAATATACCAAGTACCAAATAGGGATCCTTCTTTTTGTATCATTTGATTCATAACTCTTCATAAAACTAGATCTACCAAGTACCACCACTCCGCACCCGCAACTCCAGCCACTACCACTCCGCACTTGCACCTCCGGCCACCACCACTCCGCACCCTCACCTCCGACCACCACCACCCCACACTCTGCAGCCTACCTCGCCGGTTACCACCACACAGCAGCGCCCATCAGAGTGTTAACCACCACATTTATACCTCTATAATTTTGTTGGTGTTTCTTTTTTATAGATTGACGTGTATCGAGGACCCCAAATACAATCGGTTGGACAGAAATGTAAGTGTTTGGTGATTTGGGATATGTATAAAAACAATTATGATTTTTACATAATAAATGTATGTGTTTGGACATAAATGTAAATGGGAGTAGTTTCTGGAGGATTATTTCTTGCTTGTAACCAAAAGATCATGTTGGACAGAAATGTATCTTTGGACAGAAATGTGTTGCTTGTATTTGATAAAGTTTGGGTTCAAATTTTGGTCAAAGCAACAGGTCTGGACAGAACAGGAATCAGCAGCCAAAAAGTCAAAAAGTGAACAGGAAGCAGCAGGTCATTTCTTGTCAAAGCTAGTCATCGGTCCAACCGGGTTGGACTAGTCCCGGTAGCCTAACCGGGTCAGCATGAAAACCGGGTTTTAAAACCTTGTTCCCAACACTTAAAACAAACAATAGTTTTCAGAAATCATTCTATCATGTTCATTTTAAACCCATCAAACAAACATGTCCTCAATTCCAGGTGGAATGATGGGTTTGAAAAGCCATTCACATTTTCACTTTAAACTCGTACCCTATACTTCCATAGTGATACAAGTTTTAAACTAATTACACCCTTGATGTTTTTTTATAGCTTATTTAAATGGCTAAGAATGATTGAACTAGTTGAACCAAGGTAAACAAAGATGATTTGGTTTTGACTTTAGGATTAATCGGAAGTTTCAATTGAATTTGGCCGCAAGGATATAACCATATTATAAAATGGCTTACCGTTTACTTTTAAAGAAAAATACATAAAAATGTATCATACTTTACCAAATTTTTTATTCAAGGTACAAAAATTTATATATAAAAAAAAAAGTCAATTTATGTTATCCAATACAAAACTTTATTTTTTATTTGTCATCTTACAAATGATAATTTTTAAGTGAATTTCTTCTCTATTAATGATATGTATACTTAATTGGTTCATATTCCTATAAAAATTTTAAAAAATATCATGTGGAAATAGAGAAATTAAAGTTTAAAGTGGTTATGGGTGCTTCGATGAGTACTGAAATTCGACCATAATATTAAGTCAATGTTAGATTATCTCGTATACTTAATTTCATTTTTAGCATACCCATCAATCTTACTTTCTTAAACTATAAACTTTGAGTTGAAATATTAGTATTTTTTTAAAATCCCTAATTTGATGACAAATTAATAGTTTAATACTTTAAAGTAAAAAATAAAATTAAGTTTTATACATTAAATATTAAATTGGGTAATATTGATTATTTTTTCTATATTTTTCCCTTACTTTTATATTAGATAATGAACCTAAATGACCAAACAATTCTAAAAACAACTTGTTATCTATATATTTCAAAAGAACAAATGTAGAAAGACTTACTTAAAGTTAGAATATTCAAATATATGCAATTTTTTTAAATAACAAATAATAATTATAATAATAATAATAATATCTTAGTAAATATCCTAAATCATAAAGGTATTCTATTTGAGATTAGAGGGGTGTACAATTATTAGAGGTGATTTTCAATTCAAACTTTAGTCGTTACACATCAATATTTTGTTATAACTGTTTTACTATAAGTTATTGTAAATTACTAAAAGGTAAAATAAGTTTGATTTTATAGTTTTGAGTGTTTGTGTTTTTTGAGTTGTCTAAGGAAATCAATGGAAGGGTAAAATAGTCAGTTTGTATTAAATGAGTGCATATGGACCAAAAAGTTGTGTATGAGGATCATTTATCCGCAACTATTCCAGTATAATAGTATAACACAATGTTTTAAAACCCGGTTTTTTTGTTGACCCGGACTAGCCCCCAAGTCCGATTCGACCGGTCTAACGGGTCGGTTGAACTTGTTGCTACTGCTGTTCTGCTCTTATCGCTGCTCTATTGTTGCTGCTTGCTGCTGTTCTGCTGGGCTTCTTCCTATTTAGTTAAATTTGGACTTAAGTCCAAAAATGACACAAGGTCCAACAAGTGGCCCAAAACAATTATAAAAGCCCTATTAAGTATTAACCCTATTTTGCATTCTCATTGTTTTCTTGTAAGAGATATGTGCAAACTTCAACAAAATCCCCTATCACCATCTTCATGGCTTCTTTTAATTTCCTTTTGAAATCAATCAACAACCCAACAGAGTACTATCCAAGACTTATGTTCTTCTGTTGTGATGTGGTGACCCGCGCACTAGGCTCTGCTGTTCGGTGGCGACCGATGAGGTGGGTTGGAGGGTATAGGGTGGTGGTGGTGGCTGGAGGTGAGGGTGCGGGTGGTGATGGTCGGAGGTGAGGAGTTAGGGTTAGGAATGAAATGATACAAAAGCAAACAATTTCGGTTTTCTAATTTAGATCTCGTTTTATTTTCAGCATTTAATATATATATATATATATATAGGAGTGGGTTCAAGGAGAAGGAAAAATTGATGGAGAAGGGGGAGAAGAGTTTTTTAACACTTTGATTCAGTAAAATAATCCTTTGGTTCAGTTTGAAATCATATTTTTCTTTTATTGAATCATACTTGTTTTTTACTTAATCATAGTTTTAAATATATATTTCTCCACCTTCTTCTCTAAAATTTCTTTCTTTTTAGATCCTGGTAGTATATATATATATATATATATAAACAGGTTAAACCCCGGTCTGGGTCAACCCGGTCTGACCAGAAAACTAGTCGGATTTGACCGAGTTTTACTTGCAGGTTAACCTGCTCAAAATTCTCCCGGGCTCTCCTCTAAGTCGCATTCCAACCAGTTCAACCGGCTGAATCGACCCGAATTTAAAAACATTGGTATAACATAGTTACCAGTTATTTATATACACCTAAAATCGATACAGACTATCAAAACATATTAATTTTACAAGTCGGTCTTTCCATCACAAGAAAACACAAAATATTTAAAAGGAAAAATTTTACATTAAAATGAATTTAATGGTGTTGTAAAAAAAAAGAACCCATTTTTTTCTTTATAAACAAATTACCTCTCTAAATAGAGACAGAGAGAAAGAGAGAAAAAGAAAAAAAACTCCCCAAAGTTACATGCAATTCATGCCATATTTAATTATAGCTGATAATGATAATCATAATTCATAAATCATCATATCATATATCATATAATATATTTATACTGTACTACGGGGTATCTGTTCGAAAATAAATAAATTACTGTACGACGATGTCCATGCCGCATCCATAGGTTCAATAAATTACTACGCAACAATTGGTTCAATTCATCGTGTGTACAGTTTGGACTAAAATATTGAACCGCATCAATCCAGTTTATATCTGGCATATACACACTTGAACCGGGTCAGTGAAGTTTATTTTTTGCCAGTTTATACTTTTGGTCTGGCTATATTGTGAAGTTTTGGACCTGTTGAATATTAAGTGAGTGGTTATATTTGCCTCATTTGTTTATGGAACATTCTGGTATCTCAACAGCACTCTTGACCATATACCAGATGCAATTACTTTTTTCCTTTTTTTTCTTTTCTCTAAAAAAGCAGTCATTTTATTAATAACTCTCACTGAAACTGTTTAATTTCAAATCACAAACATATACAGAATAATCCCGGGTTTTATTACACAAAAAAGTCAAGTTTGTCATATTGGTGATGATATTTCTATCATTTTCTTATAAATTCACTAAATCTATACATTACCTATGTGCACAGTACAATTTTAATAGATTTATCAAAAAATATAGTGGAAATATCATCACTTATATAAGCAAATGTTAATCCGATATAATGGGTTCAAGTTCCTTTTCTAAGCTCAACCGATTATCATAGGCGGATCTTAAAGGGGCCAGGGAGGGGTCATGGCCCCCCCAAAATTATGAGCAGATAACGTGATATATATTCCTCAGTTTTAAGGTAAATTACATAAATCTGAGATGCACTTATAGGTTTTGAAGAAGAAGAGAGTCAGAGGTTGTAGAAAGAGAAGTAAAAATGGTTTTTATTATTATCTAAATTTATTGATGTGAATGAAAGATTTTGTTTATTCTTTTTACTCTATTGAAGTGAAACCAGAAAATGGATGTTTTGTACCAGTCTTTTAATTTTCCTTTTATCATTATTTTTTTTCTATTTTACTTTTTCTTTTAATGACATTGCTTTATTTTTTACTATTATCTTTCTATGATTTTATTATGGAATACGAAATATAATAATTAATATAAGATTTTCAAATGTCTATTATATAAGTATAATTGTATAATTTAAAATCATGTTGACTTATATAAGTCGAGTCACGGTTAGAAGTTTGAGATTTTGAGACACAAGTTAATTTCTTGATAAATAATTATTTATATCATAAACTTAGATCATAAAGTTGGTTGTATACTTGTTTAGTGTAAGTAAATGAATATTTTATGCTTAAATATGTTTTAAGTATCAAATGATTGACCCTTTTAAAAAATATGTTCAAAATCCGTCACTGTCGATTATCGACTTCATGAGAATTGACTCCACAGTATTTTAGTCAACTTTGTTTATTTCCTGCTTTCTTTTATTCTAATTTTCTTGATTGATTTGGGGACCATGAATAACATTTTCTACGTGTAGTTTCAACACGGGCCACATGGTTGTTTTTTTATATGTCACTGATGACTAACTCTTTTTAAAAACGGCTAATATTAAAAGACCATCAACCAAGGTTGTATCATATCAAACTTATTGTAAATCGTTTTCGTCTAAAAAAGATCGGGATGTATGAGAGAGAGAGAGATATTAAAGAAAGAATGGAGCTAAAGAGAGATAGAGACACAACGAAGGAAAATAATGAAAAACAGGAACTAAAAATGACTTAATTACCCTCAGGTGCTTTGCCCGTGACATAGTTTAACGGAGGTGTGTAACATCAGTCCAAACAAAGGACCACGGGTATCATAACTTTCCAAAACAAAAGACGGTCCCTGAAATTTTTAGAATGAAACAACGATAACCATAATATCCGCAAAACCACAGGGACGTTCCATGTAATCTACTCTGATTATTGTGATTATTAGTTATATTATAATTATTTATAATCTTGTATTAAAAGAAGAACAAAAGTTATCGTTTATCCCATGTTACTTTTAATAACTTTAGTTATTTTTCAAATTACTTCTTGTTTTTAAATAATATAGCATTGCACCCGCGTACTGCAGCTGTGGTATTTTAAAAAGAATTATTAATATTGTCAATTACCAAAGGGTCTTTGGCTTAACTGTATGAGAGGAACCCATCATATCAAATTTATATTTTAAACAATTAGTTATGTATTGATTTTTTGTCATTAATTTAGAAGTTGTGGGAAAAAAGTTGTTTGAAATTAACATATTAATCGAGTTATGCAGCCAAATAAAACAACTAATCGATGATGGTAATAGTCATATTTCTTATTCGTGCTCATGTGTAGAGTTGGAAAATTAACTGTAATGGATTAATGGTAAAAAAAAAAAGGTGGAAAAAGTGGACAAATGAGTTAAATAGAATATTTTATGAATAATAAAAATTACAAAAATTAAATATGAAAATGTTGAAATTAAGATTACTAAAAATACAATAACTAAATACTTTATAGTAGACAAGCGTAATATACAATATTTTATTATAAATCGTGACTCAGTGGTAGTCTTATATTATGTTTGTTCTTCACGTGTGACTCAATAACGATAATTTACTCGTATGAAGAGTTAGAGATTTGTGATATGGCGGTGAGTATTACGTATATGACAAAATTAACATTATATCAAATTACATAAGTTATATTTAGAAATATTGAGTCTTAATTTTAATAGTTTCTATATATAAAACACTAAAATGTTTTATATATTATATAGATTATAGATATGTGGTCCTCTTCATATATGGCAGGTCCATAATTTAACCATTTTCAACCTATTCGAATTGAAATAAAAAAAATCAAGAAACAAACATAATAATAATAAATCCAATTAAAACTAAAAGAACATTAATCGAACTATATATAATTACAAACTGATTAACATGGGAGGATTTAAAGTTAATCAAATTGTTTCTTGGTCATACTTAAATTCTTAAGAAGTCAACATGGGAGGATTTAAAGTTAATCAAATTGTTTCTCGGTCATACTTAAATTCTTAAGAAGTCAAATACTCCCTCTGTCTTAAATTTATTATTCACAGACAAAAACTATATAATTTAATAAAACATAATCATTATAATACACTTTTTGTTAATATGTCTTACCCTTACTTTTTAAACACCTTTTCATAATACACATATATAAAAGGTAATCAAATAAATTCAAATATATATATAAGTCGACAATTAAATTGAGAAAAAAAAAAGAATATGAGTTATAATTTTAAAACGAAGATAATAGTATTTAGTATTAGACTAGCTAAGAGCAAAGGGAGTGGGAGTAGGTGGCACAAAGTGATCAAGAACCACTTTGATGTGATCATTCCCCCTTCAACTTGGTGGCTTTCAAAAGGGTGGCAATCACTTTGAGTGATAGTGACTTTTATTATTATTTTATTTATGTTGTGTGTGTATACTTTATTTATAAAAGTAAGAAGTGTTTAAATGTGCGTCCAATTTTAGTGTGAAAATAATGTGATGAGTACATATAACAATGAGTATTAATGTGATTTTAGTGTGAAAATGATATGGCGCTGAGGTGACAACCTTTTTGAGTGATTATAAAATAATCACTCCCTTTGCTCTAATAAATGATGACTCCCTTTGCTCTAATAAAATCACAAAATTTCCATGAAACTCTTTAGGAAATTGAAAGTTCATGAAAAGTTGCTGTGAAACTTCCAAGATATTTGTATGAAACTATGAGACGCGTAGATTCCATAATTATTATCACTTGTCTTCTTGCACATATGAGCTTATCTCTTCCTCTCATCTATGGGATTTTTAACAACTATATATATACCTGTTGTGTCTCACCTCCAGTCACCACCTTCTATAGCGGTCCAGATCAAGCAACCGTTTCCCGTACCTAGCTACTTCTCAGCATCTCATTATTGTCAACTAAACCCAGCTTCTATTCCTCTCCATAATCCCTTTCGAGCATGGCCGGCTTAGTCCTCTTTCTTGTAGGTCAACATATATGAACGACTTCTGGAAAGCTAATTATAGACGTACAAGCTACACCTGGCCAAGCCAAGTTCTTGAACAACACTACCGCTTAACCCTTACTAGCAGGATCACCCCGGCCACTAGCCAGTTAATTATACCAAATATACAATTAGCCTTTGCTTTTGGTGCAAAGAAAACGTACAATTTATACACATTATTACTTTATAACCATTTTGAATAGAATCAATTTTTCGTTTTTAATTAATTGTTCAAGTTATAGCCAGCCTATTTGAGATATATGGACTGTTTTGGCGATTCGTAGCTAAAAATAATACTTGATGAGCTGTCCAGATCATAAGCTATAAGAAAACTGTATACGGTGATGTAGCAGATGTTTCTGCTGGTAAGGGTTTAGTGGTGAAGTTGTTCAACTTAAGAGCATAGCTTTTCAGGTATATGGCTCTTCAAGGATTCCAAATCTGTCGGCTCCGTACTTTAGGGCGTCAAGGTGAGCACATTTGTTTGTTACTTTTATATTTAACAGCCTTATATATATTTTTTATATGATTATATCAATGTTGGCATATGATTAACTGATAGGGAAGTATTTATTTATAGTTTAGAGAACGAGGGAATCAACACTTTTTACCCGTAATTTTCATTAATGAATATTTCGATTACTGAATATTTAATTAGTGTAGAACAATATTGAATGAAATATTTATTAATGAATTATAGGCCAAAAAATCTAATTAAGTGATTTCCTTAAAAAAAAATTTGGAACCTCATTTTTTATATATATAGGGTAGGTTAAATTGCTTAAAATTAACCTACATTGATAATGTAACTTTTGTTGCATATAGTCATGTACACTTACCAGGGCACTACAAGAAATATAACACAATAATCACAGAAGCATTAACTATTTATTCAGTTCTGTAAAATTAAAACAACTATACATAAGTTAACTCTATCTATCCGTTATGATCAATAAGTTACACGACTGAAAGCCTTACCAGATGTTATCTTACAAGACTCCCTCTTATGAATTTTCTTAACCTTTATCCCATTGGATGGTTCACGAGATGTTCCTGTCTTCATATATCGTTTATACTTTTGTGCCTCTCTGATCAAGTCTTCCTTTTTATCGGTGAACTTCTCTCAAAGTGTGTGTTCTACATCTAAATCAATGCTGATTTTGATATTGCAATATATAAGTATAACATGAAGCCCATCGTTGGTATCACAACTGAAGGAAAGTACGTAACAGATTGATTTTAAACTAGCTTAGCAACATTGTTTAAACTATTATATGAGCTTTCATCTCTAACATCTTGCATTGTCAAATGACAAAATCATCATGTATTTATAGTTGAAGTCATGTTATCCAATAAAGAGTTATACTAACAGTTTCTCAAAATATTCATGACCATATATGCATCCTAGCTTATCTAGCTACATCAATTCTTATTTAAAAGCTTACTTCATTTGATCCCCATCCAAAGAACAGTTCTCTTAATCTGTCCTCATATCTTTAGGGGTCATTTCATTCGTATCTCATTTTTTTTAAGAGTTGGAATTTGATTATTATTATTTTTTTGAATACAAAGGATTTGAAATCCATAGCGTCTGGTTAAGTAATAGGAAACAGGATGACGCTGATGATACCAGAAAATAGTTATAACTTACAAAGGCCAAAACCACTCTCAGTATGACGAACAAAATATAAAATAATGAAATATGATACAGGACAATACAATTATCATGCTTATTTACGAGGAGAAGTTAACCCAAGCAAAATCAGAATGCATTGGTGATGGTACTTATTTGATAGACATTTTGATTGTCATCAAACTTGACTTGGACATGCAAGCCCAGAGGTCAGCATCATTTAAAATGGAAAGAGCCCTACCGCTGCAGTCTTCATAATTGATTTGATTATCTTTCCGATTCAATTTCTTGAATCTCATTGTCACTTCCTTCCATAAGTATGTGATTCTGGACGAGAAGGGTAGGTATAACATGATGGTATTGCCACTGTAAGAAACTTTGATCTTTTTTGCCTTGGGCCTGGTTGCTAAGTTTTCTTCCTACAATTACAACACAAGAATTAATTTTCCTACTTTAGGAATTAAATGAACTATTCTATTCTGACTAGAATGATTCCTTTGATTCTTGAAATATTATTAACTAGCTTTTTAACCCGTGTATAAACACAGATTCAACGTAAACATAACATTATAATGGAAATTTGAAAATGACAACGCAAAATAGGTATTATCTTTAAACTCGTGTATGCACACGGATTGTCAATGAAAATATATATGTATTTTAATACAATTAAGATGCTAATTAGTATTATTATATTTCAAAATTAACTCACAAAACTAATTCTCTAAGTTAAATTATAACGATTTTTAAGGTTATAGTATTGCATTACAAATTTATTCATATGTTATTGTTTTATCGATTAGGTTATTGTTGAAAACTCTTGTTTATATTTTTCAATCTAAATCTTTCTTGTGTTTATTTTGTATTTATTGTTGTTTTAGTGTTTGTTTTGTAGATTGGTTAAAAGCTTGATGAATTGGGTGCTTTTGTGGAACTATGCTAAGTGCAGGGGTCTTCAGGAAGCTTTCATATTCTTCAGGGTTCAACTATGTAATTATTTGTTAATAAAACTAGTCTGAGATTTAACATTGGATTAACACGTTTTATTTGTGTGTATGTGTTTTCTGTAAAACTCTCTGTATTCATCTCTTTCACCCAATATTAGGGTTTGTATTCATACTTCTTATATTGATTGATTCATCAAAATGATTAATAAATAGGTCTAGGTGTGAGTGATTGTTTTTATTGTAAGGTGAGGAAATTTTTTAGTCTTGTTTTTGGACTTTTGTCCGGTTTCGATTATTGAATGAAGTTTATTATTTCTTGAAGTATCTTGTGGTTTAATTCGTGTTTCTGTACAGTTATGATATCTATCAATAATAACGTAAAGTTTAATGTAATACATGGACTGCATGACTTTGTTGCTTCTAACTTTCTTCTAAAATTATAGTACTTGTATGTTGTGCAATTGTGATTGTGTGTTTTTGTGTGTTAATATATATTTTATTTGATCTAATCCCTGTGTTTATAAACCAATAGAAGTTGTACATATAATTTTTGCCAGTTAAATACTAAAAATGTCTTAACACTATTTTGGGGAAAATCATAATGTCATGAAAATTATGACAATTCGCCTATAATTAAATAAAGATAACCTTGAGCAATTCATGAATTTGATTGTAGGCTGCAGCATAGCCTTCTTCTAGCGAGACGAGTGTGATAAGCTCGATGAGTCCTACAAGTACCTCGTTATCACCTATATAACCAAATACAGGCAGAACCAACTGCCCCATAAATTGATCACAGTCACGGAAGGTCCGTTGATCACAACCCCGGTTTGAGCTGCTTGCCAGCGAACGAGTAAGGATCGTCAATCTCTGTTTTAAGCCCAACAAAACAATCACCGAGGTTGAGACAGTTATTTCTATAATTGACAAGCTCTTTATGGTATCGAGTTGATATAGACATTTGATCTATCACCGTAAGGTACCAGCCATTTTGTACACGTCTGAATACCAAAACTGAAGTGAAGCTGATCTTCCAGAAATATTAATTTTTTGAAAAACTTTTCTAATTTTGAACTCCATTGTAGAAAGGTAAAAGATTAAGTGAAATTAGGAAGATGATGAACCGGGTCTTTTTAAAGGTCAATTGAGAACAAGACAAAGGCTTACTTGAGGGTGTAATTTAATTGACAGACCATCAAAGAAGTTCAAATAATTTGAGGGGGTTAACTAAGAGAAGAGTCAACAAAGGCGGGCCATTGGCATTTGGGTAGAAGATAGAAGTATTTTGTTTACGTAGCGACGTTTATGTGATACCATTTCGTATAACTTCTATCATCGTTTTTCATTCACTCATGGCATTATTTACATTATTCAGTTCAAGAAGAAAATGATTACATTACTCAAGCTCGCTGGGTTGTCGTGTTTATTTGTGGGAGTTTTTTATATGTGGAAATGATAGGTACTGTTTTTTAGGTGTTATTTCCGTAAAAATAGGGATTAAAAATATACATATCATAAAGTTAGAGGAGAAACTATGTAAAATATAAAAAGTTATTAAAAAGATGATTAATGGACAATACATAAGTTTTATATTGTCCATAATACATATACTGTTTCCTTTTTATATTTATTAAACAGCATTGTTTCACTAATATATGTAGTCAAAGTACGTATATGATTCATGAAAGAAACATTTGGGCTGCACTAGCAAATCTACCTCAGACATTAACACACTCAATTTCACTAAACACACTTAACAAAATTATTTGTTCGTAGATAACTTTATCTTGAAAAACTGACGCAGATTAAAAATGAAAGTAAACCGTAACACAAATATCAAATTCCGAATCTAAAGATAATACATATATACCCGGTATAAACATGAACATATCAAATTTACCCAACTTAAATACATAATATCATGTATACCCAAGCTAGATTCAATATCTATAGCCAAACAATTATAAAATTTATTAAATTAAAAACTACACAATTTATTCTCAATTTACCCCTAACAATAAACAAATACAATAAAAGTGAGTACACAGCTGTGTCTACGGCATTATCAATACATATTCATCCAACCTATAAGATAGTATCTCAGGATGTTACAAGTGCAAGATACTAGACTCCCAATTTATTTATTTATTTTTATTTTTAAAGCAGAACTTTTTATTCCATCCAAATTTTACACATGCATAAAATAAAATATTTACAGCTCTTCTCACTTACTTTTAGAGCACAAGATCAGAATATGGCATATGACTACAAAATTTATTGCTTATTATTTGAAGCTAAATCCAGTCAAGGCTCTTTCATGTACCAAATGTTATCCAACCACATCAACACTAGTCTCATTCCAACCAACTACTATCTAACTATACGAAGACATCATTTAACACAAAAAGAAGTATAACATATACATCTAGAGTCACAGTAATGAACTATAAAAATCCCCATATCAAGCCACGTTACTGATTATACATGAGAATTCTACCACAAGGGAAAAACATAAAAATGAACGTGATCGAACAACAACAACTCGTGAGAACCAAAATAATATCAAAATTCAAAAACTAATGAACTAGAACTTGACAAAATACCCAAAATAATATCAAAATTTAACAACTAGTTAATGAGAAGTTGACAAGATACAATCAAGTCGACCCCAATATTGCTCAATGTTCATGCGCTTTTTCATACTTTCCTCGTTTCGTAAAATAAAAAGAAATTTTTAGCATTCTGTAAATATTGAAATAGCTTTTGCAGATGATCAAAAATTAAACGAGAAAAAAAAGAATTTGGAAAACGATTAACCTTTTACTTGTAGAAGCGTGATATGGATATAATAGATAGTATATATATACATCCCGTTCTTTTTTCTTATTAAGGTTGGTGAAGGAATATTTAAAATTTGGTAAATGATTCTTGCCCTTTCTCATTCAATATCATCGTATAAATAGATACAAGAGGCAGTTAGAGAATTTGGATCAAGCCCTACATAATATGTTATGGGCCTAGGCTAAACTAAATAAATACATATATATGATATAGGTCCGTTAATAATATTGACGTCTGAATTTGACTGTTTCTTATGCATCCATATTTTATTGTTCATTACAGAGTCTACTTAATGCATCCCTGTATTATTTATGCATCCATGTATTTTTGTTTGAAAGAATAAGCAAAACGGATATCATATCAAAGAGAATAATAATATGAATTTGGCAATGATTTGTTTGATGGTTTACTGTTTTCAAGAAATTGTCTCTTAAATTTATCTGGGTATGCTAATTTTATTTCTTTTCAAAACTGAAGTATCCGAGGTGTGTTTTCAAGAAATTGCCGGATTCTTGCATGTCTTTTCACGGTGTCCATATTTACCACATGTTGGACACTTTTGTCTTCTTATGGGCTCATCACGCGATACAATTCTGTTTTTTTTTTGAGACTTCCAGGAGGACGTTTGATAATAGGTGGGTATGTTTTATTCACCATCTCCATGTATATTCATTATTCTTTATCAAGCACTGGTCAACTTCTACACTATATGTACAGAAGCAGAACTCCAAGCATTCTCTGATAATATTACAATATTACCCTTCTAATTCTCCAGTTAAATATTAACTGAGAACTAATTAAAAACGAACTAAAAAACTAACCCTTTAATTAAGAAATGATTTAGTGGATGATTTGAAATGATGAGGTATTGATCCCTATTATAGACTTGAGCCATCACCTGATATACCTTAAAACACGTCCTGTATTTAGAGAATGTATAAAAATGCATTTTGTACGATCAACTGTCGCACTAAACCGTATAAGGTTTGCACCAAACCGTATACGACCTACACAAACAAATGTATATATATACAGGGACATGATTCAGAGGGGAACGTTAATACAAATGTCAAAAAAGAAGTGAAATTTAATAAATGTTGATCAAATCGATGCTATGAATGTTAACTTTCCTTGATGAATGCTTTTTGTTGGTTATAACATCAATTGCTGACTATTAGATTTAAATTCGTGAACATTCATCACATTCATTATGATGAATGTAAAAACTAATAATATTTTTCCTCCATTTTTATGATTTAAGATTCATCATCATGAATGTTAACTAACTTTCATGATAATGAATGTTAACGATTTACCAAATTAGCATTTATCAACTAATATCATGAATTAAAAAAGAGATTTATTGGTGAATATATTTTTTTATAGCATTGAGTTTGATTAATATTTACTAGTAAAATTTTTTTTTTTTAACATTTTCATTGGTAAATGTAAAATAGTTCGTAATTAATATTTACACTTCAGCCTTCTCCCTTCTCCTAAAAAATATACTTCCCTCTAGATCATGTTCATATATATGTATATATATATATCAAGTCACTAGTACATAGAAATACCCTTTTTGGTATTTTATACATTAAATCAATAAATAAATAATTTGTCAAACATTAAGAAAAAAATTATTTGATTCAAATACTAACTTCTTAAAACACGTTTTATAATTATTGATTATTTAATTCAAAATGTATAATATATTTTCAAAGTGTAATTCCAAACACCTCTAAAATTCTATGAAAAATACGGGGGGTGCATAAAACCTGGGGTTCATTCATTTTATATTTTTATCTGAAATGGTAATGGAGTTAGATGAGCCAATTAATGGACCCTGTCTACTAGTACCGAGTACCGATTACTTTCCCAACACATCACCATAACCTAACCATAACCTAACCATGGAATAAGATCTGAAGAGAAAAATGAGTGGCGATTCGGTTGGTACAAGTCGTTCAAAGGTTTTTGATGCTTTGAAATCCAGATACTCTTGCTTATATGAGCCTTCTTCACCTCCTGCAAGACCAATTAGTTCTCAAAGAAGAAGATATTTAACATCTCTTTATGTTTTTGGAAACCGTGAGGTTGAACAGCCACAATCCCCTCTACCTTCCAGTAAGTTCTTCGTTCCCATATGGGGGTTTTTTTTTGATATATTTTATTTACTCCGTAATAATTTAGAGACGACTTTCAATTTGGGAGGTCAACGTTTTGATTACGATGTCTGATTAAAATAGTTCTACTACACTCCAACCTGATTTCCGATTTGTAATTGTATACTGTTACCTTACTGTTGACCTAAAAAATGTTTGATAAATTGATGCAATTACATGATTAATCTGAAAAATTAATAGGAAAAAAAAAAGGATGGAGTAATTAACAAATAAGATAATACATACACAATTTTGTTTATACAACATAGTTTTATCATACAAATTATAAGTGTAAAACAATAATTTTGAATAACATATAGCTTAATGGAAGCTTTGTAAAATGTCTATTATATAAAAGATGACTTAACTTTGAAACACGAACAGATTTTTTGTATTTTGTAGTTTTGTACTAATGTTTTTTACAGTTTGGTCTCTCTACTCGCAACATTGCTGGTATTATTTTGTTTAACTATCGTTGCCAATTTTACATAGCTTAGCATTTTTTTCAGCTAATGAAATGTGGTTGTTCTAGTTCAATAATTTGTGGTTTTTCTGTGATTCATATATTCATATTCATAGGTTTTTGTAAGTTGATGACCGATCAAAATACCGACCCACAGATAATAAAGGAAAAAATTACAAATGCACTTACGGTTCTAACCTTCCGTGAGCCACGCGTGCTTGTCCAGTTTTGGTCACCTGTTGCTGTCCGGAAACGTTGCTTGCTAACAACATTGGACCAACCTTTTGGTATTGGTGTCATTGATGAAGGGCTTTACTTGTATAGATTGAAATCTGAGCAACGTGTGTTTGTTGTTGATGAGGAGCATAGAGAAGAACTATGTCCACCTGGCCGTGTCTATCGCCAAAAGCTGCCAGAATGGAGTTTGGATGTACATGGTTTGTCAACAAGACAATGTGTACAAGATTGGGCCGCTTGCTACAATATCCATGGATATATTAATTTGCCGGTATTTGAACCAAGCAGTGGTTGTTGTGTAGGCGTACTTGAACTCATAACATCATCAAATTATGTTGATTATGCTTTTGAGGTTCAAGAAGTCTCAAGAGCGCTGAAGGTTGTGACGCTCTTCCTATCATATATGTATTTTTACCTACATGCATGTGTTCATACTTACCATCCTCATTATCTTATGGATGATGTGCTTTATGCATTATTATATTCATTTGTTTCATTGTTTGAATTTTACCTGGCAGGAAGAGAATTTGAAGTCTCCAACCGTGTTTGAGGATACTGACTTTTACGTGAGTTTTGTACGTGCATCTATATATATATATACTTCTATATCTATCTATACTAATATATAATGCATCTTCATCTTTTATCTTAATTGTTAAATTAAAGAGGAATCGATACTAATATATAATGCATCTTCATCTTTTATCTTAATTGTTAAATTAAAGTGAAATTATTGACTATATCGCCCTTAAAAATTAATTATATACTGTAATTAATTTCATTAATTTACATTGGTTGACGAAAATAAGAAGTCAATTCAAAATCTATGGTACTTCTTATTATTTCGATCCTACAAAAGTAAATTCATTCGATTGAAACTTTGAAAATTAACTAAGTTCAATCATACGACGACTTTGTATATGTTTTTTGTACTAAACTACTAATTAATCATTGTCATCTTTTAAATCATATGTTATAATTAGTCATACGATATGACATTTAATGATTTTGACATCCAATTCTTATATTGACCTACGAAACTTTCAATTCTAATCAAACATTGGAAACCAAAGAATCTAACCGAACATCAGGGATAAAAATAATCATCCGCTGCTTTGCGCGAGTATGATGCTAGTATTTATATAAGTATGTATGTATAGTTCTTGTGTCTTTATCTTTAGAGGTTCAAACTCAGGTTGGAGATGAAAGAAGTGAACATGAACTGGATGAAATATTCCTGGTTCTAAAGATGGTATGTGATATTCATAATTTGCCTCTAGCTCAAACGTGGGCAATGTCGGGATATAGTAGTGTTGTGGCCAATTCTGGGAATCTAGAGAGGAGCTGTAGTAGTTTTAACAAAATCTGCATAGGAAAAGTCTGCATGTCAACAACCGATGCTTTACCATTTTATATTCGAGATTTAAGCATGTGGGGATTTCATGAAGCCTGCACAAAGCGACACTTAGACAAATCCCAAGGAGTTGTTGGTACCTCATTGTCATCACGTGGTTTATGTTTTTGTAGAGATATAACAAAACTCAGTGAAGACGAATACCCTTTGGCTCCAAATGCTCGTGTGAATGGGATAACTAGTTGTTTAGCTATTTATCTAAAAAGTCTTGAAGGGGATGTTGAATATGTTATTGAGGTATTTTTGCCAACACATAGTGAAATCGAGGAAGACCTACAAAGTTTGGTGAAAAGCCTGGTGAAAACAGTGAAAGGACAAATTAAGAATGCTTCAAGGGTGCAATTAGGTAGTATGTCGTCGACACAAGTCATTGGAGGAAGTCCTCTTAATTGGAATCTCGAAGAATCTTTATCTTTGACTGAAAAAGAAGAGTTACCACCAGAGTCGAACAATGAACAACTATTGATAGAGAATGAACCGTATAATGTTGATATTGATATTACATTGTCAGAAAAGCAGACTGAAAGTGCTTATGTGGAACACATGGAGGATGATAATCTGCAAAATGAGCCATCAAACTCAATTGTTGCAGGAACAAGCCAGAGTGTTGTTCCTTCTATGGAGTTAGGGGATGTAGATCGACCAATTAAGAGGAAAAGGAAGAGAACTGACAGGTCACTTAGGTTGGAAGAAATTCGCAAACATTATGGAAAGACAATGGAGGAAGCTGCGGTTAGCCTTCATGGTGAGTTCATAGTTTGTCAGTGATGTCAAGAGGTGGCTATTTTGACCCGTATAACTACCAATGGGACAATTTTGGGTTATGTTTGCTAAAAACTACTAAAAAGGAAATGGGTCAAATGGATTGAACATTTTGAGTCAACTAACTAGCATTTAAATGCATAAATCCTCTAAATCAATTTATTAAAGAAGCTAATTGTTATAATATAATATTATTTTAACATTTAAAGAATTTCAAAGGAGAAGATTACCATGTTCGCGGATCGGCCCAAATGTACTTGGTTTGACCTGCACTAAGTACTTGTGACCCATTACCTAGGGATGCTTAAAAGAATGGCTGAACTGAAACCAGACCAAAAAAGAGGTTAACTGTCGATGTGGGTCGTCTTGGTATGGAAACTTATAAAACGCCACATTATGTGGTTCGTTTTTAGGTTCTATTTTCAAAAAATTGAACTGCTTATATGTGTATATATAACCATAGTGATACGAGGACGAGATATTATATATTGACAAAATACACACACACATATACATGTAGAAGAAGGATTAAATGAGAAGAGTCTTTCTTATGAGAAGGATGAGAAACATTCCTGACCAATCATTTCTGAGCCTACCGTGAATTTAATACTACCAAATGAATCAAAAAGTGTTAAGTGCTCATCATGCCCCTAAATGATTGGCCATAATTCTTCTAACAGTTCTCACACAAAAATAGTCTCTTTGGATCCACATCCTATATACATGTACATATACTTATTATATATAATATTTAATCCCAAGTTCCCAACAATAAAAATTCTTTACAAAATAAAGGTTTGACCTCCATTTACTGGTTTCATATTCATTTTGTTTGCGCTGAAATCCCGTGGCTTTAACTAAAATTTCGTGACACTTCTTAAGTTGATGTGAACATAATATCACTTTTTTTTTGGACGAGGGTGTTGATCAGTGTGTATTCTTGATTGTTAAAACCAATTTATTTACAGTTCTTGTTTCGTTTTGGCTAGAGGTAAACCGCAAAATGGAATTAGATTTATGTTGAGCTTATTGACCAAACTACACATACTGTAAGGTTAGCCAGTTAGGTGTTAGGTGTCAGAAACTTGAACTAAAAATACACCTACTATTGCTAAACCCCCACCTGAACTGTCGATAGTGCCACCTCTAGTGATGCCAATATTTGTATTCTTTTATTCTAAGAATCTCATCATCACTTTGTTCACTATGTATATGTAGTTAGCAGATCTACATTGAAGCGCATTTGCAGGAGTCTTGGTATACCAAGGTGGCCATATAAGAACGTCCCTGATAAGAGTGATGCCCATTTGAAGCCGGATGTAGTCATCCATGGATCTGAAGAAACACTTGCCCCAGTATTTGAGGCTTCCTCTGAACCATTAGACTCGACAAATATAACTCATGATCTTGCCACTCTAACCAAACATGGTGAACATAGTTCCACACTTGTACCCCACCAGCAGGAACAAACAAATCCGCCTGATGGATATGCACAGCCTGAAACAACCATAAGATGGGATTATATCGAGAATACAGCCGCAAATGCAGTGAAAAACTTGACTGTTAAGGCAACATACAAAGAGAATATTGTAAAGTTTCCTTTCAGCCTTTCGGATGGATTGGTAAAGTTGGAGGAGCTGGTTGCAGCAAGGTTTCAGCTCAGGCTAGGAAGCTTTAGCCTCAAATATGTAGACGAAGATGGTGATACGATATTGATTGCTTGTGACAGTGACTTAATGGGATCATTGGGTGCACAACCAGACATTCAAACTGTGATCAGACTATTGGTTTGGCCGGTTGTTCACAAAGATGGTTAGCCCTTACCTAACATAAGTTCATGATTTTTCATTTCGTAAACTATAATTAAAATATTTTAGTAATTTTCTGTCTTGCATTCTGAAAGTAAAAGTGAAAGTTAGAAAAGAAGTAAGTTGCAGCGGGCATATAATCTTGATGCATAATGAAGTTAAAGTGCTAGACAATGTGCATGTGCTTTTGCCTGAAAAACATAATATAAGCCAAGGATACAATCAAAGTCAACGTGTGTGTACGAGTGTGACAATGTGTGTGTTAGTGATGTCCTTTTCTTCATTTTTTGGTATATATTATACAAAATCTGGGTGCAATATCTTAGAAGCGTGTCTTAGTTATGCCCATTATTCATTGACTGGGTACATATTTTACGAAATCCAGTTGCTGTGTTTTATGTTAGAAAATTCCTCTCATGTGAGATTGTTTGTACATCATCAAGATTACTGTTTTGCACGTCAAAACAGTCATGCATTTTACTTTGTGTTGTTGATATTAAAGGTGACATTTGTTCATGGAAGCATAAAATGCATATAATGGCGACTTATGATTGATGGCGTGAGTAATATGTACAAATTAATATTTTTCTGTACAAAATAATGAATTCCAAATTGCTATATATGGTGTGTAAAGTAATATTATTGGTATTAACCACTCATCTTCTCAGTTAGTACAAATAAATGCACTATTTAAATAAACGTTGTTAGCTTAATTAATATAATGAAGATGATGATGAAACTAGACAAATTAACAATGTCAAGTTCTTCTAGTTATCTCCCTAATCAATATGACTTGGCATCTCTAAAATAGATGATTTTGGCTAAAATAGAAAATTTGTTTCCCACTTTCCCTTTTATGGATCTTTGAGCTTTAATCATGTGTACAGCTTATTTAACCCCCTCAGCTTGCCTCCAGTCCACTCACTTGGACCTCAAATAAGTTCTTTTTCCTATTTTAATTTCAGCCACACAAGTCATAATCCCTAGAACAGTTAATTGGCTGCAACACACACGTAATACAAACATGCATAAATACATAAATATACATATATACATACGCTACGTGTTCATACGTTAATGTATGTGACATCAAGCTTCTTCATCAGTGATTTCGTATATAATCTATACAATTCGATACTGTTTCTTTTCCACAAGCGCGTAGCTTATTTTACTCCTTCAGAAAACTTTCTAATTGGTTACTCGAGCCCTCAAATAAGTTAATTTTTCCTGTTTTCTCAAGCATAAATTAAGTCATGAACACTACAGATCATTGGACCAACAACATCTGTTAATTGGTTGCATGCATATGTATGTATACTTGTATATACGTACTTATGTATCTAGCCAAGAAAGTTAAAACAAGAACTATAAAAAGGTCGAGAATCGTAAAAACTTCTAAGTTATATGGTTTATATAGATGTATAAAGAAGAAATCACATCTAAATATTGTTTAATGTTATAATATACTAATAAAAGTTGAAAATCACAATTTATCTTGTAAAGCACATGTTTATGATATGTTGACATGTGAACGAATGGATGTTCAGAAAATGTGAACGAAAAAAATATAGATATGATTTAAATGGTAATCTCTTATGTCTCAAAAAATAAGTTATTCAAATTTTAATATATACTACGTCATAAACCCGTGATAGTGCGGGTTGAATTTATTTTTTATCTCATCGATCTTTTTATATAGTCTATAGGCCCGCGATAACGCGGGACGAATTTAATTCTTATAAATGAATAAAATATTTGGTCAATTTTTTCATACAATTTGTAGACCTGCGATAATGTCAGACGAATTTAATTTTTGTAAATGAATAAAATATTGTGACCGATCTATTTATTTATAGACCCGCAATGATGCGGGTCGAATTTATTTTTTATTTAGTCGATTTTTATATAGTTTAGACCCGCTATAATGCTAGACAAATGATTTTTTATATAGTTTATAGACTCTTTAATTTTTATAAATAAATAAAAATTTGACTTATTTTTTTAATTTAAATAAATACATCAAATATTTAAGGGGTCAAAAGTGTATAAAAATGAAATAAATTAAGATCGTTAGATCGAAAAGGATGAAAACCAATGAAGGGCTAAGATTTCTCCGATGTATCCTCTTTTAATTATTTAATTATATTATATATATAAATAGATAGATTAATGTTGACATACGATTGAAACTCAATCACATCACATGTGGACCAAGTTAGTTCAGTACTGGAAACGCAGCCCAATTCCGCATTTAGAGGAAACTGATTGCATTATTACAGTGACATGCCAACTTTTTCTTATAAATTAAAGTTGTACATTACAGGGGGAGTTGTCATACAATGGGTTCGTTTTGTTGGACAAGAAACAAAGGTGGAAAATTGGTTGGCAGGTCGAGCAGTTCAAACAAGGGGAGCAGATTAAGGTACAAAATGAAACCATTTGTCTAACCATAGTTTGGGGGTCTCATGGCGCGTTTAGTTCTCTATTTTTTTTTCTGTTTTTTTATAGTTTTGTGTCCCTTAAAAACTAGTAGGAATTTAAAATACGCATTCAAATATAAGGGATGAAGTTTTCATATTTCGGAATAGCAAAATGTTGAAAACTTCTCTAGAGGACCCCAACTTGAATACATTTTCTATTTTTTCAGTTTTCCTTTTTAAATATTTTCCGAAAAGTTGAAATTTTCGTAACTAAACTTACCCTTAGTTTTGCATGTTTTCTCCCATGGGGTTACTCATAAGGAACTTGAGGGAATTATCGAACTTGTCACAATTGAACCACAATGAATTACGAGGAAGATTTCGTTTGCTAACAATAGTATTTGGGCTATTGTTAACAATATGCTATTGTTATAAACTAACCTTTTTACCTTTTTATGTACAAGATTTGCGAAATCAACATTTTTTATATTTCTAGTTCATTAACTTAAGCCAAATCAGATTGAATCCAATTTAGGTCTTGTGATTCTTTTGTTAAGATCAAGATTATAAGCAGATAATCTATTTTTAGAGCCTATGTAAGATCCATATATTTTTGTTAATTGAAATTGTAAAACTGTAGGATTTAAAAATAAGATCTAGCTAGATCTTTAACAACCTAAATTATAATCATAATATTGGAGATTTATCCTTTTATTTTTTCAGTTCATTGACCATTATGGAAGTGTAGATCGAACACGATTGGGTAGGTTTAAGCGACCGAATCATCTGGATATTTTCTTCTTACGTGGTAGGTTTAAGTGACCGAATCAATTGAACACGATTGGGTAGCCACCGGTGATTAAATTTCTTGAAAATTTTGTCGTGTGTCGATACTCTCTTCCCACTCAAATTCTCTTTAAGGTTTTCTCTTTCCTTTTTACGAAGACGACATATAATTATGGGTATACCTAAATATACCCTTTATTTTCACTATTGGGACCCCAATGATTACATAATAATTAGTAGAGCATTAATAATGATATAATGATTTAGTAGAACATTAATTATTATACTAATCATTTATATTTTTACTTTTTATTTTTCTTTAAATTTTTCAAATGATTATCCCAATCATTATTTATATTTATTGTTTTACTTATCCAAATATTATTATACTAATTATTTATATTTTTACTTTTTCCGTTTTTCTTTGTTTTTCTTTACGTTTTTCTCCATTTTTCTTCCTTTTTTTTTTTTACGTTTTTCTTCTTTTTTTTTCTTTTACGTTTTTCTTCTTCTTCTTTTTTTACATTTTTTCCGTTTTTATTCTTCTTCTTTTTTTACGTTTTTCTTCGTGTTTTTTTTTTTATGTTTTAATTCTTTTTTTTTACGTTTTTCTTTTTTTTTAACGTTTTTTTCATTTTTTTAACGTTTTTCTTCATTTTGCTTCATGTTTTTTTACGATTTTCTACGTTTTTTTGTTTTTTTTCGTTATTATCCTCTCTCTTTTTTGGCTTTTTCTCATTTTTTTTCATTCTTTTTCGTTTTTTAAACTTTATTTTTCACTTTTCCCCCTTCTTTTTTAAACGTATATGAAACGAAGAAAAACATTAAAACAACAAATAAAAACGTAAAAAACAAAGAAAGACATTTAAAAAAAAACAAAAAAACATGAAAAAACAAAGAAAACGGAGAAAATGTAAAAAAAATGAAGAAAAACTAAAAGACGTACAAAAAACGTAAAAAGGATAAAGAAAAACGAAAAAAGCATAAAAAAGCAAAGAAAAATGAAAAAACGTAAAACAAAACTAAAAAACCCTGAAAAAACGTAAAAAAAAAAAAAAAAGCAAATAAAAATGATGATTGAAATATATGCATGTAAAAATGAATACATTCTTAATAAAGACTTACAAATATAAATGAGACTATCTACCAAATTAAATAAACTTGTACAATTAATTAGATAGTTAATGTGAATATGTGCATGACATGCACAAGTTTCAAGATGGTGGGAATTGAATTAATTACATTGACTTGTCCTTTTGAGTATGTTTAATAAAATTTGGATATATTTAATAGGACCCTTTGTTTTTACCTAATGTTTTCATAGATTGTAATCTTTTTTAACTAGACTCATTTTAGTAATATGATTTTGCTGCTTCTAGAAAAATTGACTGATTTAATTCTTTGAAAATTTGAATATGGTCTACCTTTCACTATTGTTGTATATGTATTCATTCATTAATACATTATATTTATATATATATATATATATATATGAGTAGGTTTAAAAGAGAAGAAAAAATTAATAGAGAAGAGGGAGAAAAGTGTTTTAACTTTTTGATTCAGCAAAATAACAATATGATTCAATTTGAAATAATATTTATCTTTTATTGAATTATATTTACCTTTTATTGAATCATAAATTTAAATATATATTACTTCCTCTAATCTTTCAAAATTTCTTTAATTTAGATTCTGATATTATATATATATATAGATCTATATATATATACACACACATACATGCACATAAATATTTCAATGTCAAGTACTTGTTCACACGTCGATGATTTTGTCACGTACAGCAGTTCATTTTTTAAAGAAAAACCTTCGTATAGTACTAGTCATCATATTCCTGGATTAATGTATAATATATTTGGAATAATGATGTGTGTGAATAGTTGTATTTTTTATACCAATCACCATAAACCCAAACTACCATATCATTTTTCTTGTACCTACAAATCTATCTATCTATCTATATTTCTATTACAATATAGTTTTGAATTTAGATCATATACTTTATGTTTTTAAAACACGCATGGGGATACTTCAATTTTGAAAAATAAAATAAAAAATTAGGGGTAAATTTCAGAGGCAATTTCTTGAAAACAGTTAACCTTCCAATCAAGCAAATCATTGCCAAATTCATATTTTTATTCTCTTTATATGGTATCGGGACGATGAGAATGAAAGGCGGGTAAGGATAGAGAAATTCACGTGACACAAAAGTAGATAGAGATATTGGTTTTAATTTACAGTTGTAACCTCCTTTTTGTTAGACACGTTTTATTATATATTAGGCATTGACCCCGTGCGATGCACGGCCGTTTAAAAAATACGGTTTCAAACAGTTTAATAAATAACTAATGTGTCAAATATAGTTTCAACATATTAAGGTTGATAATGATTTAGGTGGTTTTAAGCATTATAATATCATGTAAACATACAAACTTTATACATTTACAACCTTTAAACTTCAAAAATCACAATTAATCTAACATGCTAAGATAATGCAACATTGGTACTGTTACTATTAAAACTAATAATTTACGTTTATTAAAGAAATTGTGAAAAAGAAGAATCACTTAGTATTGAAATAGTTCAAAAATGTATGTGGAACTTATACTTTACGATTAACCAAAATTTTGCCTAAATCAAAATATATAAAATTTCATCTCAAAACTGATTTTCTCATTTTCAATAAAAACGATTACTCGTTCTCAACGGTATACAATAGGTATGTCAATAAAAGTAGGTGTTTGTGAGCATGCCAAGAAAGATAATCAAAAGGTTAATCATATTACCAATAGACTGTATCCAACATCAACATAAAAATATGATGGGATTGCATAACTACTAATAGTAAAACCCATGCCTTGAAATTATTACGTAGTAAATTAACATAGGTTGCAAGAGTTCAAAAGCCACATGTAGACAATGGCTAGCAACATTTAAAAAACCAAATAACCAAAATTATTCAAAACTCTTCATCATCAGTTTAGGTTAACCCATAAGGGGTGATTTCAAATAAGAATGACAAAAAATCTCACGAATCGTATGCGAATAAATTATAAAAATTACATATTCGGAATTAGCGTTAAAAATAGGAAGAAAAAAAAATTCGTCGAAAGTATATCATGTGAGATCTCTAATTAAAGATAAAATGACGCTGATTCTAATGATGTAATTTTTATAATTTATTGATGTACAATTTATAAGATATTTAAATTTAAAGAAAAAAGTGAAAATGGGTAAGGTGAGGTGGCATGAGGATTAAATGACAAATAAGCTTAGTTCTTAATAAATTGACACATAAACTCAAATTAATAGGAGATTGACACATAAGCAATCAAAAACCTTGTTTTATATATATAGATTGATTTGGAGGCCACCCAAATATATTATTTTGTTTTTGTAGGCCACCCAAATTTGTATATTGTTTCATGTATACCAAATTCAACTAAAAACTCATCAGGAAAATTGTGAAGGGACACAAATACCCTTATATTTGTTAATTAACATTATGTATATTATTTTACTTTTATTCAAATAGACGGGTATTTATGTCCTTTTACACTTTTCCGATGAGTTTTTAGTCGAATTTGGTACACATGAAACAATATACAAATTTGGGTGGCCTACAAAATCGTTTTCAAATATGGGTGGCCTAGAAGAACAAAATGATATATTTGGGTGGCCTACAAAATCATTTTCAAATATGAGTGACCTACAAAAATAAAATGATATATTTGGGTGACCTCCAAATATATAATTCCTTGATTTAATTAATTAGTGGTTAAGATGTGTTCTTACCACTTTTATTTGATAAGAAAAAATTTATTTGATTATATAGATTGAAAAACTAACTTATCGGTTTTATGCGGCTAATAAAATATGACTATTAAATCCCTAAAAAACTATTAACAAATATTTGAAGTTATCAACAAGAGCAATATCACATGAACGGTATATTTGTGACCTATCTAGGAAATGCTATAGGTTCAAGTCTCGATCAGTTAGTTTCCAGGGGTAGAGATGATGTTGAAACAACAATAACCATAATAATTTATTTTTGCATAATTAACGTTTTTATATTATAAATTCAATGCATACATAAACACTATTTAATTGGGTCCAAGCCATGTCATGCGTAACGGAAACATGAACGGTTCTAAAGCATCAACCGATCTATGCCATGTTACTTGGCATCAATCTTTCTAGCACCGGTTTACCTTTTACGACTTTGGGATACTCACTGCTGCTCGTGCTCTAAGTAATGAATAACATTGTATAGGATTCATTAATTGTATTTCGTAAAGGATTTTATTAATTGTATTTTTAGGTTACGTACATATATTGATGTTTATATTGTATTACTCCGCATAAAACTTATATTAAAAAGGGTCATCTTCAGATAGTTCACTTCTTTGTTATAATTAAAAGGGTCGTCTTTAGATGGTTCAACTAGATATTTCAAAAACAGATGGACCAATAACCAATTGAATTCCATTACAAGAAAGTCATAAGGTGCATGTATGTGAGCCGGTGTATGTATGGTACAAACTGATCTCCATGAATTAGTAATCTCATTATTAAAAGTGGAAAAGTGGAAAAGTGGAATGCACATTATCAAAATGATGATTGCACAAATTCTTGCTACTTACAAATATCAGAACTTATAAAAAAGTTAGAAAGAATAATCAAAATTAAAAGTATTTTGACGACACTAATTTAATTGTGAGTAGATGAGATCGAGGATCGAGGATTGAGGTTTTTGTATGATTATCGAATCTAAATCTATTCTGTTGTCAATTATTTTCGCCCACAAAGCTTTCCATACATATTAAATTTGTGACAATCAAAATCAAATCTAAAAATAATTATGAATGAGATGGTTATGATAATTCAATTTTTTTAAGAGACATTTTGATGAAAGGCTTTAAATTAGAAACGACGGTTATGCAAAAGAGAAGTTGAGTAGTAAAATAGGAAGTGAATTGAAGAGTCACAAGTGTCATTACGTTTAGATCACTTTTTATAGTGACTAACCTAAGATTGAAGACTGACTTCCACATCAATGTCACGTTAGCCTTAAAACTGAGCACTAACTCAAGACTAAACGCTCCCTATGGTGACTCCAAAACTGAAATTTTTCAATACCACGTCAGCGCCACGTCATTTCTTAAATATCAATACAAATACATTTTTTTTATTAATAATAAAAATTACAATAATTAAAAATCTATTTTATATTAATAATAAAAATTACAATAATTAAAATCCTACGTTACATTAATAATTAAAAAACTACGTTACACTAAAAATTAAAATTACAATAATTAAAAACCTACATTACACTAATAATAATTAAAAAACATTACTTTAATGATAATTAAAAAGCGATACAATTATTCCTCATCGGTGTCTTCGTTCGTTTGTTGGGTAGGCATTACACAATCGCGTTTAACTTCTTCCCGAAGATTCTGGAGAAATGCCCGTTCCTCGGGTGGCAAGTTTGGATTGATCGAGTTGTTGAGAACCTTGAACGCCCTGAACTTTGCTTCTTTTTTTTTCTAGAAGCCTCGGCTAATGTTTCCATTGTTTTTTGTTGACCTAGTGCGGTTTTCAAAAGTTGGGCGCGGACTTGTTGGCCGAAACCCGTGAGGAAGTAGCATCCGAAGAACCCGAACTTTTTTTGCTTTTTCGACTTTGTGCCCGACCAGGTGGATGATGAATCGTGTCGTCAGCAAATAAATTGTCGAAGTTCGGTGTCTTCGCTTGGATCAGATCATTGTCGTCCTCGTCAAGATTGTTCGGTTCGTAATCTTTGTCTTCCATAGATCGTTTGTTGTTCATAATACCTTCCGGAGAAAAGAACTTAGAGACATCTTTTAAAACACGTCATGCTAACTCGAAAAGAAAGTTCCGGTTTGTTCGATCTTTGAGTCCTTCACAGGCCGCCAACATAATGTCTACGTCGGTCATACCACTTTGCCACTCATTTTGATATTTTTGGTAGATACTTTGAAAAACCTTGATGTCTCGTTGGAGTTTTTTCCATTTTTCCGTTATTTGGTCAAGATTACGTTTCCTATCCGCACAACGGTTGTAATTTTCTTGTACAACTTTCCAAAAAGAGTCACCCGTTTGTGAATTCTTGATCGCTCCATTTTGAGAAGCGTCAACCCACCGTTCCGCCAATATCTTGTTTTCTTCGGCGGACCACGACACTCTTTGGCCTTTTGGTCGTTCGCTTTATTCGGCAACTTGTTTACCTTTTCCTAAATATTAATACAAATACATTTATATTATTAATAAAAAAGTTATATAATTAAAAAACTACATTACATTAATAATAAAAATTACCTTTTCCTTTTCTATTCCTTTTGACCGATTTGGCTTCGAGTACGAATTCGGCTTCCTCTTCGGGTGGTGTATGGACATTTTCGAATTGATTTTGTGATAGTGGTTGTCGTGTGTATTGTTGTTGTTGTGAATATTGTTGTGATTGATGGTACATATTTAAATAAAGTTGGGATTGTGGGTCGTCGGTTGGTATTGAAAACGGATTGACGAGAGGTGGATATGGAGCAAAACCCGTTTGACTTGAGCTCGATTGTTGGGCGGAACATGTACCCGTAGGTGAATAATTCGTACCCGGAATTAGGGTGTTAACTAAGTTATTGAAAAAATCATTGGATGGTGATCGAGATTGAGAATTTTTGTTTTGATTTTTAGAAATTTGTAGGTGGATGTGTTTGATATAATTTGTGAGTAAAGTTGATATAAATTGGATGTGAAAAATAATGGGTAATTGTTTTATATAAATTGTATAGGAAATAGATAAAGATTGAGAGAATTGTGTGTGAAAAAAATGGGTAACTGTAAGTATTATATATAGATGTTTGATACTGTTAAAAGAGTTTTTTTTTTTTTTTTGGTTTTCCTTGCTTCCTGTTGCCAACTAGTCATTGGCCCAAACCTGACCCACTACTCCTCCCTTTTCTTCGTTCGTACTGCACAAGACGGGGTATCATAGGACGGTTCCTAAGACGGGACCGTGCCTATGGTGGCGAAGCAAGACGATGGCGACGTGGCATCCAGATAGGATGAAGACGAGGACAAGCCTCACCATAGGAACTGGTCTTAGTCTCCTCTTCCTCATTTCCTTCTCCGCTTCCTCGTTCTCCTCCTTTCACCATCTTCCACTTGCTAACAACCAGCCACCACCTTCACTTATTGCTAGATTTTTTTGTTATTAAACTTTTTAAAAAATAATTTTTTTTTTAAGTTTTTAACATGTTTTTTACTCTTTTTAATTTGATGTATTTTTGTTTGTACCATTTTATTCTTTTGCTTATGTTTTCGTTTTTCTTTCTGTTCGTTTTTTCTTTTTAAACATTTAGTAACAAATTGGTTGTGTTGTTAAAATAATTTACTTGACTTTTAGTTATGATGCACTTGACTTTTAAATATGATGCATTGTACTTTTAACTATGATACACTTTAATTATTACGATAATACACTGGAGTTTAAACCACAATGCATTTACTTTGAACTACGACACAATGTATTTATTAGAGTTTATTATTTGGTTATGTATCGAACTTTACATTTTTTACTATTGTATGTAACCACCTTTCAAAAGATCTATTGTATGTATCGAACTTGTGATTTTCGTATATTGTATGTTGTTTTGTCTTTTTTAGCCTTGACAAAAAAGGAGACTTTCTTTTTTAATGGTCAAAAAAGGAAATATTATTACATACAATATACGAAATTGTAAAGTTCGATACATACAATAGCACTTTTGAAAGATAGTTACATACAATAGTAAAAAATGTAAAGTTCGATACATAACCAAATAATAAACCCTATTTATAATTATGATCCATTTGACTTTTAACTATGATGCACTTGACTTTTAATTGTATTGCACTTACTGACTTTTAACTATGATGCACTACGATCATTAATGTGATACATTGTATTTATTACAAAGATTCACTGTACTCTTAACCACAATAAATTATACTTTTAACTATAATTCACTATATATATAATAATGATGCAATGTATTTTTTAAAATAATTGTAATATCATGATGGATTAAAAACAAACAAAGAAAGTACAAAAAGTATCAAATAGAGTTTAAAAAAGCTTAAATGAAGAAAACGGGAAAAAAGAAGAGAAATAAAAATGTAAAAAAGTTAAAATAGGTTTAAAATGTTAAAATAAATATTTAATAAATGCTAAATAGAAATAGATAAAAGTACATTTAAAAAAATTTTAATGACGATCGAAAGACAAAAAAATAGGGAGAAAATATTAATAAGAAAAAATTTACATGTATAATACTACTGTAAGTCTGTAATACTGTAATAGCTTTACAAAAGGTTTAAATCTCTTCTTTTTTCTTAAAAAAAACCAATTTTATTATAACAACGGATAATCACAGTACAACTATTATTACTCATAACGGGAAATTAACTACGAATTGCCCACATTCAAAATGACTCCAATTTCTTCAATGATAGCTTTATAAGCAGATATATTTGCTTGGTTTTTTTTATCATTTAGTTTTATTAATTCAAAGTTTCATATTATGTCGGGTGTAAACGTCTTATTAATTTGAGTTTCATAACCATCTGGGGCTAGCTTAGTTGGTCATAAAAATTTCTTTATGGGACCTTGGAGAGGAGATGTTTGGCTAGGAGAGGTCTCAAGTTCGAGTTCCACCCGGGACTTTTACCCCTTCAGGCAATAAAAAAAAGGAGGAATAGGAAGGTCAGGATACTGCCCAATTGAATGCCACTGCTAAACTTGAACCACTAACATCTAACAAGTCATTCTATAAGGAAAAATCAGTTTCTTAGTTCTAAATTGTTTTACAGTTATAATACTACGGTAATAATTATCTAGTTTAATAGCTAGCTTAGTTTACTGCTAGAAAATATGTTTATTTAAAAAGAGTATATCAAAATCAAAAGTACGTTGTGCATGTTCTACATATTATTTCCAATTTTAGTATATTCGTATGAAATGTAATACGTACACCCAAGCAACCTACAAGGATACTGCTAATTATGGATAGTTAAAAGTATATTCTTGATATACAAATGATCATAATCGTATGATTCATGTATAATCAATAGCTTTTTACTAATTCAGCCTATCATGTATGGACGTCGGCTATTCTGCTTTTACCACATATAAAATAAATTTATTTCAATAATTGAATTTGCGGGCTCTTTAGGATGCGCAATGATCCTTTTCACACGCTTATTTAAGCCCCGGCCCTACCATCTTTTCCCAAGTGGACACATAGACTATAATGGACCGGGTCTTATGAAAATGAACCGGTTCATATATTATATAATACTCACTGGAAATGGGAAAATGGACTTGGAAGCTCATCAACTCCAGTAATCATAGCTCACCAGAGAGTTTATTACAAATATATCAATGGCATATTCTACTTTAATTAGAACCAATCCGCAAACCACAAATGACTCTTGGAAGTTTAAGGTCTTACATGGTGCTTCCTTCAAGCGTTTTCCAAACACTTGCTGTGAGTCCATTTATTTTTATCCTATGAATAAACAAATACTCATATACTTGTGGTTAACTTAATTGTGTGTGTGTATTTTCATATGTGTGGGTGTTTTTCTCTCTCTTCAGTTTCTATGAATTTTCCGATCACTGTTCGATTTGCGATATGCAGCAACTGAACTGTGTGGTCTAAGAATGGAAGCCTTACTTGGATGCTAGTTTTGTAAGACTTTAGTTGTATTCAATGCAAAAATAAAACTTTTTCCCTAATTTCGTTATGTTTATCGATCCATCTGTTATGTAGTAATATTTTGCTGTTTGACTTTTGAGCTCAATCTGATCAAGGAAATTTGGGTTTTTTTTTATTAGTCAACTAGGATTTGACTTAGATTATGCTTCTTGCGTTCTAGATCTCTAATTTATGTTCTTGAAATTGGATTAACATCTCAATATGTTTCATCTTTACAGATATTGCATTCTAGTATTGAAGAATAATAACTTATACCTTTTGAAATTGTTTACAAATCATAGATTTCTGTACTACCAAAATTAGTTAACAATGCCTATAATCTAGAAACTTTTTGTATTACATTAAGTTCTTACCCTACCACTTGAATTAATTTGGACACATCAACTACGGCTGTTATATTATGGTTCCTTCATTGTCCTAAAAAGTTTAAACCTTACAGATATTCGTGCACCTACACCTCAAGGACTGGATCGAACAATCATTTCTGTGCATGAAACGTTACCATTTTATAGCCAAAATGTTATTTCTCAGTTTTGGGCGCCAACTAAAACTGGAATCAACTCAATTCTACTTACTACTACTTATCAGCCTGCGGTTATTTATGGGAACAATGAAGAGTTTCAGTTATACCATGAAGCCTTCTTACAACAGAAATATTACATAAATAGTGAATACCTAGTTGCCTTTGGGCTTCCAGGACGCTCGTTTCTGACGTGTACACCTCAACAGACTACACATGTGCATCGCTACCCACCAGATCAGCGTCCTCCCGGCCGATATGCTTTTTTTTCTAGGATATGGGGGTCGTTTTGTGTGCCTGTGATTATAGGTGATCGATGTGTTGGTGTCCTTGAGTTTGTCACAGATCTGCTCAAGGATTCTTACGACAATGATATTGCTGTAGTACAAACAGCACTTGAGGTTAATTTTCCTAGTTCTAATCATATACTTACTTGTGTTTATTAATTAATATATGTAATTCTGTCTCTCTGTGTCCAGATATATAGCTCGTGTACTATGCTAGATAAATTGATGCATCACATTATCTCCCAACTAACTTTTGCATCAGACATGAGGCCTATTTCAAAATGTGTACGTGTATGTGTGTGTCAGCGCCGCACTCTTACATATAATCTGTACTGGAAGAAAGTTCTAGATATTTCCATTCCAGGATAATCATACGGTTAATGATAGGATTATGATCATAACATGTTAGTGATAGACAATACAAATACAAAAGTAATTTAATTGAATTATGTTTAGCCTTATAATTAGAGGAGATATGTGTAGCCTACTAATTAACAATGTATCTAGAAACACACAGTTAGATATGGTTAACTACAGGGTAACCAATAATAATACAATTCCTTACAAACTATGAGCTACTTAGAGTCTTCACTAATGTTACAAATCTTTTGCTCGCTTGCAGAATGCCGGTTTGCAAACTTCAATCAAGATTGAAAACTTATTCCAGAATTTCAATTTGGAAACTTCAATCCCGATTGCACAGTCAAATACGACTAAGACAAAAGGCCGAAAGAGGGTTCGCAGAACGCTGTCTTTAGACTGTACTAAGTACAATTGTCTCGTTCCACAGTTTGGACATTGTAGTCGCGATGCTGCAGCCAATCTTAGACGTACGTAAACTTCATTTAATTACTGACATAAATTAAGCTAATTACAATTATTTCATGTGTGTATGGATATTGGTTATATGTGAGTTTTTGATGACCTATATATACTGTATATTCTCGTTTTGTAGTCAGAAGGAGTACCTTTAGCAATGTACGTAGGGATGTAGAAATTTACGAATGGCCATGGATATCGAATACGACTTGGATAGCTTCTTCTACCCATGGAACTCAAATTGGTCCAACAGGGTCAAGCGAGACTAGTTCTTCTGGAATCTCGGATGCTTCAGATGACATATATTTATCCAATCCTTATGAATTGATCGACAACATGTAGGTCAATTCACAACTTTCACATTTATTTGGTTTTGGTTTACAAAATATCCCTTTTTGTTTTTGTAGAAGAACAGAGTTACCTGAAGAAACTAGGATCGTCGTCAAAGCATCTGCCCCTGATTCTTTAGAGGACATATCCAATCTTTCTGAATTCTTAGAAAAGATGTAGGTTATTTCAAACCTTTCACATTCATTTGATTTTGGTTATGGATAATTTACAATATATCCTCTTGTTTTATAGAAATGGCGACTTTCCTGAGTGGCCATATGAACAAACTATGATTTACAGGACATCTCCCCTTGAGACTCAAAACTATCATGTAGCACTTGATGAAGATTGGATTGAGAAAGAACTTGAACGTGCTTATTTCATGCATGAATTTAACGACCTGATAGATCAAGGTAATGAAGCTCCTGGGATGGAAGATATTGATATGGTCGACGCCTTTATTGATTACAACAAATGGGACAAGGACCAAGAGCAACGGTTTGGGCCGATCCCATGCTAATGTTATTTAGTATTGTAACTTCCGTGAAGGTACTGAAATATTGAGTTGCATTGTGTCGTATAAAAGTCCAGAACGTTTACATTGGGACGTTGAACGACGACTTGTTTGTTATCCCATCCATAAGTTGTTTTATTTTAAACAACTACAGATGATGAGGTATCTTATTTTTATGAAACAGTGCCTATTATAAAATAACACGTGAGACTATCACATTCCCAGTGAATCATGAAGCTTTAATGTATGGCTTGATGGCGGTGCGTATTATATTTCCTTTTTTAGCTATACTGCTGAATCTATGTGTTGTTTTGTTTGTCTCAGAGTTTCTTTAATTGTATAAGTAAGTTTTATATTTTTATTTGATACAAGTTGGCCCAACAAAGACAAACCTAATACTTCTATTGTCCAGCCCATAAATGAAAATAAGCCCATTAGGGAAAGAAAAGACCAGCACGTCTAAATGACTGATAATTAGTATACCGTTTGAGAAGGAAATGAGAGATAGCAATTATCCCTCTCTTCCTTTGCCCTAATTGTTTATTTTATTTGCCCTAATTCTACCTGCTGTCAGCCATTGCCATCAGCATTACTTAAATATATCACAACTAATTATACTCATTTGACTTGACTTGACTTTGTAACTAGTATTTTATTTTTAAATCCCTACCAAGTAATCTGATCTGTTAAAGTTATAGCGTAGAATTCAAATCCACATGCTTAATTTGTTAAATCTAAAACTTACATCATTTTGACTTGAAACGTGTGGGTCAAAAACCCAACTAGTTTTTACACCTGGGCCGGTAATTTCGTCTTGACCTCTTGGGTGCCCATGACCATGTTCAAGACCCGGTTTGTGACCCTGACAATATTAGTATTGATTTTGAGCTCCCCTAGCTTGGCTTGTCCTGAACTGTCATTACTGGTATCTCAAACTAAATTGATACAATCAATAATACCTTTAGATAGTCCAAAGCTTTTGGTTACTCTGATAATGTAGTTAGGAAATTTGGTTTAGTATGTATTAAACATAAATCATTAGCAATTTTTAGTCATTTGACTTCTCCTTTTAAGCTTTTCTTTCCAAGCTAGTATTTGATATATCCTACATTATTCAGATCCACTCAATTTCGTAAACATGTTAAATTTATCAAGTGTAAAATGTTACCTTTTTTTTTTTTGAACTAAATGCTAAATAACTTACAATTAACATCACTACGGTCGGACTATCGCACACGGAATCAGAAGTGGATTACGCCTATCGGGTGGGGGCAACTGGAGGAAGACAGCACGGGGCAAAGCAAAGGGTACCCAAGTAGTCTTCTAACCCACGTGGATCTTAATTGGCCCTATTTTCGCCCTGACCTTTTGGCTTCCCATGACCTTGTTCAAGACCCGGTTCATTAACCCATGACACTATTACTATTAAACTTTGAGCTACCCTTGGTTTGTCGTTGACACTCGTGTCTCTAATTACTTTTACTTATATTTTTATTAACAATGCAAGATACCCTCCAATACATACATACATACATATATATACATATATATTAAACTCGTGGCATAGTTTCAATAAGAACAACTTTAAAATAAGAACAGGTAAGAACGCTTCATATCCGCAAATGTATTCCCGAAATTAATAGATTCAATTCATATATCTCAAATATGTAGAGAAAAATTGATGCGTGTCCTTATAAATGCATAAAAATAAAAAATAAAATGATCGATGCACGATTTTAGATGAAAAATGTAAAATTGTGCATCAATCGTTTTTCTCAATTTGTATACATTTTTAGAAATGTGCATTTATTGTTCTTGCATATGCATATTTGAGATATACAAATGTAAATCCAATTATTTTAAGTATGAGTGTAAATTTGAAACGTTTTTACCTTTCTTATTTTTTAAGTGTTCGTATTTAATCCGTAATGTATATACTCAAGAGTAACATGTACATCTGCAATCTATGAGTTTCATATTCTAACAGTACTTCTGATTTGATAATATTTTGATTTAATTAGGACTGGGGAAAAGGCCCCTTCGAAGTTGGGCCAGCAAACAGCATAGTTTATGGCGAAAATTGAAAAGCCCCCAACTTACCCCTAATTCACTCTATCTTTTCCCAAATTATTAACTGGCAGTCGCAAACCTCGTTTGGCATCCTCGCAGCGGCAACAACTCAGAGGTACAAATATACAATTCTTTAGTTAATTACTGAAATTTTTATTTGGTCGAACATTTATGAATGTGTCAATTTCTAGGTTTACGCTTTTATAGCTTGTTTATAATCTTATGATTATATAAATATACAAATCACAATATGTACTGTTAATTACTTAATATAATAATTATAATATGGCTACTTTATGATCTGATTTTGTATTTGGTAAACAAACAACAAAAGTTTCGTTTGAGAAGAATCTCGGTTGTAATTGTTCGATCAAGCTCTACCTCCTTGTAATCACCAATGAAGTCTTATATGTATGTTCAAATTGAATAATTTTGTGGTGGTAAGATACTATATTTGTTAGGGATATTCATACATGAGTAACATGGGGTGTTCATGGACCGTTTTGAATAATTTTGTGGTGCTCATTATATAAAGGTTAGATTGTAGCTGTTTATGAAATACAATATCCATGAAATGAAATTTATATAGAAATAACTAGGGGTGTTCATGGACAGTAAAAACCAATCGATCTGTACAAAGTCGGCCTGGGTGGAAAATCCTTATAGTCATACGGACGCTGGTTTGAAAAAGATGAAACCGTCTAAACCGTGTAAACCAGACCAGCCAGATAAGATAAGTAAAATATAAAAAGTTAAATATTATAGAATACATATATATTTGATAGATTAGTGCAGACAATATTGTAAAAACATGTAGGAAGACAATTGAGGGAGTAGCAATGATGTTTAATTAACTTTCCAGGAGCATAGAGCGAGAACAGTTAGATATATAGTCAATTCCCATGATGTGAATATGTCATTTAATTAGAAAATGGAGCATGTGATATAAACTAGTTTATGGTTTCTGTTTACTACTGAAATGTGACTAAATTAAAAGGACCATCTGTCAGTTAACTCTCTCATAGTGATTTGCTTTCAAAAGACAAATAGGATGGATGAAAAAGATTAAATCGACCCAGTATGTAATCACTATAAACTTTCAAACCTGACCGGTTTTGCAGGTCCGTTTGTCACACTCATACAGTCTAGTTTGCTTCCAAGTATATACCAACTGTAGTTCAGCTTGTATCAAGATGAATAATCTTTTGTTGTATGGACCTTTTTTTTTTTTTTTTTGTATTTGCCCCTGGATGGAGTATCAATAAAATGTAATACAGTAGAATTTTACGTTCGTATGAAGGGAGTACATAGTACTTTGTTTCGTATATTAATTAGGAAAAGATAGATAACCCCATTAAGAAACTGCTTGAAAATGTCACAAAAGAAATAACGAGGTAGACAAGTCATTTCTGTTTGGCTAACTTGATATATATGCATTGAACTCAGGTTACTGGTTTCTAGCAATGAAGATACTAAAAGAAAGTGCTGGCCAACTTACAAATTTCGAAGTACTTGACTTTTTACGTTCTAGAGGGGCTGCAAAAGACCCCACACGGGTTCTTGCTCCCATAGCACCTTCAGAATTTAAGGTTTACGACTACCTGGAGAAGAGTGCTGCTAGCAGTCAAACTAGAGAGAGCATTGCTGAGTTTGTGAGTAAATGTAAACCATACAAGCTAACAAAACCCGAGCTCGCTGCTATCATCAACATTAGACCTACTTCGTATGTGGAAATTGACCCGCTGATTGAGGATCTTGATACACGACTAGGAGAAAGTGTAGAAGAATTGGTAGAGTTAATTATGCAAGTGTTTCCACCTTCTCCAGATGAAAGTAAAACCGATGAATGAAAGCATGGGGCTATTAGACATAATGTTGTAGTAGCATTTATATGATATGATCTTTTTGTGATTTCAGTGTCATTTTACTTGAGAAATAGCTAAGTAAATGATGCAGTTTCACTGAGCACTTCATGATAGCTTGCAGCAGTTTTTACCCAGTGGCTTTGGTATGTTATTCTGCTAATTCAACTTTAGGTTTACAAGCTGCTCCTTTCGAGTAGAAGTGATGTATATAATCAGCATAAAAATGACACAATGCACTTGGTTAAAATCCAATCTAAATCAAGTCTAACAAGCAATAGCAAAAATATACAAATGGTCCAGATTTTGTATTGACTTTAATCTTCAGAAAATGATATAAAGTAAAGCAAAACAACATAAAAACAAAATTTGATAATCATGTAAATACTATAGGGTAAACCACAAGCCAGCCGCAATGGTACTACACGTTTCATCAAAACTATCCAAATTCTACACTAAAAGTATATATTTGTATCAAAATAAGGACATTTGGTTTTGGTCAGAAACTTGAGTTAATCTTCTTCATCATCCGAGCCAAATGTAATCTTGGTAGCTTTTGGTGCATCAGCTGATATCTCTTTGAAATGGGCTCCATACAGCTTTGATTCCTGCATCAACAATGACAAAGACACTGATATTAGATCTCAAAATAATTTAACTCGGAATTCATAAAATACACCAGGAGACAACAGAAAGGCAAGTCATTGGGTCACTTGAAGCAACACCGAAACTCTCAAAAGGGGTATGTGAACCAATAACCTAAAAAATGTCCTTTCCATACAGAATGGAAGCCATTTTAAAGGACCATGGTCCAAGGGGAAGAAAAAAAGACTGACCTTTTTCTTAACATGAGTACCGAAGTTCAAAAGGTTTGCAGGTACATTCTGCCCTGCTTCTCTAAGAACGTTAATCAGCTCTCCTGAAAGTGCCTTATTCTCCTTCATGAAGAAGGTATGAGCGACACCCTTCTTACCAGCACGTCCCGTTCTTCCAATTCTGTGGACATAATCCTCGGTGGTCAATGGGAAGCTGTAATTTATTACAACTTCAACGTCTGGGATATCCAGGCCCCGAGCAGCTACATCTGTTGCTATCTGAAAAAATATTTAACAGGTGTTAATGTAGATAATAGTCCGCATAGATTCTTGATTTAAAGAATACTAGGTTCGAAAATTTACAAACAATAAAGAAAAAGTGTTCACGAACCAATAGCGGAGAAGTGCCCTCCTTGAACAATTGAAGTGCCTCAGTACGTGCCCTTTGTTGTTTGTCACCACTAATGGAAACAACCTTCCAACCCCTATAAAAATAAGAAAAAAAATAAGATTCGTATTATGAGCATGTCAAGTGTTTATGAATGTGTAGAAGTAGGGGGGGTAGAGAAAGGAACCTTCTTTGCAACATGTTCTCAACTCGAGATGCTTCCTTCTTATACAAAACAAAGACCAGTACTCTGTTCCTGAAATACCCAAACACCAGAGTTAACAACTTGGGATTTTTGCTGCCAAAAATATAAATAACCTTATCGAGTCCCAAGTTTGCGTGAAAATACCAAGAGACAAAGAGATATATAAAAAAGGACAACTTTGCTAGTAAGCAATAAAGGTGATAGCAATAAATAAAAACCTTCTTGATTTGTGGTATTTCTCTAGCAATGTAACTAGACGTTCGTCGCGTGCTCGATCCTCCAATACCTACATTAAGAGCAAGAAATATCATGGGCTTATTGCCTACATATGTATATGTATGTATACATATTTAAATTGTTCATATACCCGGTCTTGAACTAGAATTATATGATCATGGAAAGTACAGAGGTGGCAAGATGCAGGGTTGGGATTGAGTGGTGGGCCAAACGGTCATGTAATGATAAATTTTAAAATGGACCAAACTGGGCAATGTTGAGATGCACCTACCTTTGCCCATTTTTTCAGAACTTCTAGTAAATACTGTTAATTATAGATTACAAAAATACTATTATGACAATAATACTCTAAAACTTTGAAATGGACTTGACGCAGCTTTCAACTAGTTCGACCCATTTGACATGTTCCTCTTTTAGCTAACTTTTCTATTTAACTTATTTATAATAAAACACAACCAAAATCAACCCATTCTTAAGTAAATGGGATTGAAACTGCAACATTTAAGAGAAAGCAACAATACTCCCAAGCTAAAAAAACTTGAAGCATCAATATACACATTACACTGTGATTACTTTGAACTTCTACGAACTCGGAAGTGAACTATAATCAAGATCTAGAAAGAAAAAAAATAAAAATAAAAAAAACATGATATAATATTATCACAGATAGCAGATCACTATACCTCCACTATCTGCATGACATCATGGTTGGCAGCTAAATCCTCTGATCCTACAACAACCTGGCAACCAAATAATGTTATGGCAAAGGTGAATTTGCAGCCTACAGAAGCATAATTATCAGCAACACCTCTTTCTCTATTGTCAATATTATTGATATTTGTAAACCATGAGCCAGAAAAAGATCACCTTAACAGGATTTGGATCCATGAATTCCTGAGCGAGTTGATGCACGGCTAAAGGCCATGTTGCACTGAACATTACAACTTGGCGAACTGCAGAGTACAGTTGGCATAAAGTTACATATATTAAGAGCTACAGTTTGACTATTAACTCATAACTATGAGAACTAAATACCAAAGTGAGATAAATATTCTAACTTAAGTAATTACAACAATTTCTCGAAAAAAGTTGGTTTTGAACAACTCTAAACTTGGAAGTTAGAAAAATGGCGTACCAGAACTTGTTTTGCTAAGTATGGAACGAACTTCTGGTTCAAATCCCATATCAAGCATCCGATCTGCTTCATCGAGCACCTGTAAGAAGAGTAAAATTTAAAACTTGCATTTTCCTAAACATACTTGATATGAATTTTTTCATCTGAAAAAACGTTCCCAAAAGGCTATGCAAACACATACGTACATACAAATATTAACACATCTACCTACATAAAGACTCTCCCACATGTGTATATAAAACTATTATCTAAGATGTGCTTACCACAAAAGAGACCTCCTGTAGCTGCAATACACCCATTTCTATTAAATCCTTCAAACGCCCAGGAGTTCCAACAACAACATCCTGAAAATTGAAGAGGTAGAAAAATGTCAAGTAACAGCAAAGAATAAAGAATGCATATGCGTATGTATAAGTAATTGGTTCAATTCAAATTAACAAATTCAATAATGCAATGAACAACTATAGGATACCGTGAATAATATGTAGCCGCTCATTTATCATGAATACAGACGCTATCTTTGTCGTCTAAAATGGCAACTAGACAACTTTCATGTTGGGATGATGCTCGAAATGACAACATTACCATTTTTTGAGAGACTATGTAAGCAATAGCTACATATTTACTTACTCTTATCATAAAAAAATCAAAAATCAAAAATCAAAAATCAATAATACTAACTAGACCATATGGCTCCTTTTCTAAGTTACTATGGCAACATTCCATGGTTTTTTTAGATAGCTCAAAAATTGACAAAAAACTTCCCCAAAAGTATCATAGGTAAGCTGCACAGATTGTATGCAATGAATGAAGCAGATTAAACAAGTGAAAAAAATATTATTTGGTCACTTGAAAATTGAAACATTCCATGTTTTGCAAGTTTCAACTTACAGATGTATCTTTCTCCATTATTGTCATTACAAAGTGAATAATATCATCAATACACTAAAGCTGGTTCACAAGCTTCACATATATTGTCATTATTGAAATTTATTTTAAACATGAGTAGTCAATCAACAGGATGATAGAAGCTAAGTGGATAATTTAGCCAATTATCTTTTAATGAACTGGACATTTTATACGTGGACTTACCACACCAGACTTCAGAGCAGATATCTGAGGTCCTTTAGAAGTTCCTCCATATACGCAAACTGATCGAACACCACTGGGTTTCCCAGCCTCAGATATAACATCAAAAATCTGCCACATTCAACCCAAGTTAGCCAAGATGGTTCTCAGAAAAAGCATATCCTCGGAAAAACAAAACACGCTTAAGGCAACAATATCATTCTATTCATGTTCAAGAATACTATAACTAAATTTTGATCATGCGTATATAAATCAAAGGTAACAATTCAATAAAGTTTAACATCATAACAACTATATACTACATATGTAACTAAAATTCAAATACAAACCTGTTGAGCAAGTTCTCTTGTTGGTGCAAGTGCAAGACAAAGTGGAGTTTTTTGCTTGGTTGTTTTATTTTTCCTCTTATTCAAAATATGATTCATAGCAGGTATCCCGAATGCCAATGTTTTCCCTAATCAAATAAAAAAAAAAAAAAAACCCCAAATTACAAAATCTCAACTTTATAATCCAAACCTAACAATAATCTGAAAACAAAAAAGAACAAAAATTTACCTGACCCAGTTTTAGCAATCCCAATAAAATCACGTCCATGTAACAAAAAAGGCCAAGAATTTGATTGAATTGGTGAAGGCTTACTAAAATTCTTACAACATTCCAATAATTCATCAGAAAGATTAGATTCTGAAAAGGAATTCAAAGCTTTATACTTTACATCATTTATATCTTTCCCAGAAACCACAACATTATCTTCAGTTTGTCTAACTTCGTCAACACCAACTTTTTTAATTTCTTCTTCTTTTTCCTCTTTTTTCTGTTTCTTTTTCTTCTTTTTTTCGCTTAGTTCTTCTGACCCATTAAGGGTTTCAATCCCATCGACAGAATCTTCATGGGTTTTTTCTTTCTTCTTTTTCTTCTTATCTTTTTTGGATTCTTGAAGTTCAGGCTCAGCTTCTGGGTCTTGAAGCTTTCTTTTGTGGTCCTTGTTTTTGTTCTTCTTTTCGGACTTAGTGACGCTATCATTGATAGTCGGCATGTTGAAGAAACAAGAAGAAAGAAATATTGATTCTTTGTGTGAAATAATTTACGCCCCACAAAGAAACTGAAAATGGGGGAAAACTGAAGAGAGGCTAAAGATGTTGATGGATGCAAAGTTTTTAGGGTTTTAGAGGTAGTTGACTCTGTTATAGTCAAAAACTCAAAGTTACGCATTCATTCCTACTTTATATTTTTTATTAAAAAATATATATAAAAAGAAACACGAGTAAAAGAAATCTGGTATGTAAATTTCAGAAGAAAAAAAAATCAATCTAAATATATTTTTTAATTTAGCCAATGTGTAAAATATAAATTGGATATTTTTGTATTACTAGATGAAGTTTTAAAACTATCATCTATCTATCAATTAGATATATTAATAAATATTCCAATAAGATTTGATAATAACTTTATATTTTATACCGCATATTTGTATATGAGTATTCATAATCATAAAGGTCACACAAATCACATTAAAAAAGTGTCAGCAGCACTGTTAACTTAAAAGACTTTGCAGTATTAATACCACAACATACTGAACAAAATATTTAAGCTTGATTTCGGGCATTGTGCTTACCACATTGGGGTGGATCACACTTGCCACTAAGTGACACTACAATATGATCAATCATGGTTTCGTCCTCACTATGAATGGTCTCGCTCAGTATCACTATTTTCTATTGTTGTTGTGATTTACCGTGGTCTTCCTTTGGTTCTTGTTGCCTTCCATGAGAGGTTAGTGGTCCCTAAATGAAAATGAAAAGAAATGTGTCTTTAGTAGAAGTTTATGTTATATATGACTAACTCTCTGTTTCATTTTGAAACATGTAAAATTGTTTTATTTTTTTATACATATTACATGTTACATTTTACATTTTCTAGAGCTCTCTCTTGTTCAAAGCTAATTATTTACCACCAGTTTTCCCATGAAATTCTCTTAGGTCCATATTCTTTTTCGTTTTCAATCTTGATCAAACCTTCTTCTCACTGGTCTTTGCGCTTGTCCTTTTTCTCTTTGTGATCGTGAGCATTGTTGAAAGTTGATTTAATGAAGAAGTACGCAGAGTTATTGGACATAGGAGTGAGAATGGCGGCTCGGTTTCATTCTCATTGTCCTCAAACTGCTCGTATGTACTATCACCCTCCTTCAAAGTCTACCGACAACAACTCTATGCCATCGGCCTTCGCAAATCTTGTGAAATCAAGCGTTTTTAGGCGAGCATGAGCTTCAATACTATATAGAACGTTCATCGTATTGGTTCGATAATCGTTACTATCCGAACCTTGACCTCTCAATTTCCTATACGAGGATTCAACTAAAATTCCATTTTTGGGGCGAAATTGTACATAAAAATTATTTGTTATGGGTAAATAAAATGTAGTGTACTCAATAAAATAATGCTGACCTATTTTGGTCATTTGCATAAATTTTGGTCGTATGCATAGGTTTTGGACCAAAATAATGCAATTGAAATTTATAGGAACTTGTTTAGTTGAATTAAGGTTGAGGGCGATTATTTCTCACTTGTAAATCATAATGACGATTAATGTATAGTACTCGATATATTAACAGAATTTCCTACTATATCACTTACGTTATTATATTTTTTAACAGCATATCTATCATATATATTAAATGGCAATATTTAAGAACTCTATGACTGATATGTCACATTATTATAAAGAAACTTTGATAATATGTCATAACTTAAAAGCAATTAATTTTCTACTGTTTTTCATTTTAAAAAAATAAATAAATCATATGATATGCTCAGTTCAATTGTGTGCCCTTATACACCGTCTCTTCATTTTCTCTTCAATAATTTCACCACCGCCGTAACCGATGAAAAAACCACCGCCACTTACCACTGCCATAGTCACGCTTTGTTTCTTGAGACAACAAATTTTTCTATCTGCCTCTTCATCTCTCCCTGTCTGTATACCTTAGTTATGTGAGACAATTTTTCTCCTCCTCACGATTTCTTCTCCGACAGGTATAATTTGTTTTTTTTTTCTTTTTAAATTTCATGGCTCAAAAGTTTCTTCCTTTATGTTTATTTTTTTTTTTCAATTGGAATTGATGCAGGTTTGTAAAGTAATAGTTAAATCATGATTATGCAAGTGCATGAAAGGTGTTCGATAAAATGTCCGAGAGAAATATAGTTACATGGTCTGGTTTGTGTTACACTTGCTTTTATTTCAAGAGTAATAAGTAGTGTTGTTGTTAGTTTTTGGTTTATAATAGGTTTGTTTTTTGCTGAAGCTCAAAAACTTCCAATGGGAGAACATAGCTTTTATGAAAACATCATGTTACTTTTTTAAGATCATAAGAGTTACCAAATTGGCTATCATATATACGTCTTACTTATTTAGTTGATTTTGTGTCTTTTGCTAGGAAATGCAGGAGAATGAGGGACATCAGTGAAGTTAGCATAAACAATAAGTAATGTTTTGTACCCTCTTTGTTTATGTTTGACGCATTGAAAGAATTTGTATAAGGTAACCTCTAACCAATATTGATTGTTATAGATGGCTTTTGCGAGTGAGGATGACATCAGAGGTCCATGCTTCCAGGTGTTAATTTAACAAAGTTTTAAATAAATTGGCTATTTGTGCTTTTGATTGTTATAATTATTATTAGATTTGAACCAATTTTCAAATATAGTGTGATTTTAAGAGTGTCTTTTAAGGTAGAATGTCTTTTAATATTATAATTCTTTAATTAGCGATTATTTCTCAATGCCTAAAAGAACCTGAGATCATAAATTTACTTTATGTCATGTGGGAACAATGTTGCATGCGTTATGATAATATTATGTAGGTTTAATTATATAATTGGGTAGGTTGGTGTTATATATGCTTGTATATTTACATAGTTCGATTATTACGTATGTATATATATTGGATGTTGATCATAATAATTATACACATTTTGTAATTTGGACTTGAAATGTTGAAGTATATAGACAATAACATATGATAGCAGTATAGCAAGTTTGCACATTTTTGTAATTAATACAATTGTAAATAACCTGCAACAATCCAACTGTTTGTAAATAAGTATGCAATTAATTACTCATTCAAGTCCAACTTTTTCCCAATGTGTGTGGCTACCTAAGGAAGATGAATGGTTTTCTTCTCCTATAATTAACTTTATTTAATAATTTAATAAAAAATGTAATTAATTACCCATGATTGATTTCTGCATTTTCCAATGTTTGTGTGGCTACCTAGAGCAAACGAATGGTTTTTTTTCCTACTATAAATAACTTAGTTTATGATTCATTCAAACCATAATTAAAAAAATGTGTGAAATATAACTCCTCATTTCTGTAAGAAACCTACTTTGAAACATAACAATGGAACATGATAATTACAATTTCATTTCCGATCTTGATACCATCAAGGATTCATGGAAGTTGAAGGTTCGCATTCTTCGATTGTGGAAGACAATATTTCAACTTGACATGATCGTTATGGATGGGAGAGTGAGTTAAAACTTAAAGGTTTTTAATGTTCGAGTTATCTTTTTTTATATGTTCTTGTAACTCTTTATCAATTGCTTGATTTGTATTTAACCTCAACCGCAACCTAGACCATGTTCTCAAGTTAATCATATGCTCATAAGTAATAACTACTTTCATACAAGTTTAAAATAAGAGAAATTAACCAAAATACTCTAAAAATTACTCATATTTAATATTGTACCCTTCAAAAATAAATATTACAAAAAACTACCCTCCCCACGCAATTTGAATATGAAATGTTATTAAATATTAACCCTCAATCAATTTTGATAAAGGTAAAAAAAAAAATCTACGAGCCCGACAACGATCAACGTTCCTGGCTACGACCTCGTTCACGGGCGCGCTTCCAGGCCACAACCTCGTGCACGCAAAACGCAAAGATTCGCAAGCAAAACGCAAATTGTGTTTTGCGTCCGGAGGGTAGTTTTTTGTAATATTTTTTTTTAGAGGATATAATAGTAAATTAGGGTATTTTAGTTCATTTCCCATTAAATTACTTACAACAAAACCAAAATACTTTATCAAGCTCTTTTGAGTAGCCCAACCATTTGCTATTAAAGGTATCACCATTTTGCAGCTTACCTTATAATATTCACAAAAGAAGTGTCTACCTAATCCGTCTTTTGGATAACTTAAATGATTTTCTCTAACATGCCCTTTGCTTACAAGTAAGTTTTTCATATTTGAAACCAAACAATCCTAAAAAATATTGTAATTAACTTTATCACCATTACAGTTTTGAGGAATTTTGTTATCCTTTTCAATAGGACTTTCAATCTTTCATTATTTACATTAACATCGTATTCTACATTCTCTTTTTAAATAGGAGTTTTCATTATTTTCATTTATATTATATTCTTCCTTATTCGTTATCTTTTTCAATAGGACTTTTATCATTTTACATTAACATTAGCGTCATCATGTTATGGATTTTCACTATTTTTAGAATTCTCATTCGTAGCCATATGATTATCATATTTTTTGTAATTTACTTCAATATCAATGTTATTATTTTATTGTTTAACAAAATACCTATTTAAAGATCCTTGTCGAGATTGGGTGATTTCGTCTTGTCTTTTCTTTTCTTTTCCTATTTTGGTATTTTGGGCACCTGATAGTTGTAAAAAAACGAGGCAACATAACCATTTCTAAACTAACTAAATAAGATTCAAGCAAAACTACAATGAAATTGTGGAAAGATAGACCCTAATCACTGAAAAGAAGAAAATATGAAAGAGTAATCAATTCGATGTCTTGACCACACGCAAATGATTTATTACAATTCGCAAGCTTAATTCTTATCTCTTTTTTCTTGATTGATCGAACTTCGTATGCTTCTTTCTTTCTTGGGCTGGTTATTATTTTTGTCCTAATCTATAACACTTATAAATAGTTAAGGCATTTGGCTGAAAATTTAGTGTTTGAAAATGAAGCCATTCAAGGACCTAGTTGCCATACCCATGTAACATAGAAAGAACATTAATATTAAATATTTATATATATCATTTAAATCTAAAGTCAAAGCTTAATACAACTTTTATGAAAACAACATGTCATATCAATACCATGCAAAAGTAAACAACATCAATATTTCAATTATATAGAAAGTCAAAACACTAAAATTTGGAAACAATATTCTCTTTAAAAGATAATCACTTCACAAACCAAAATTCACACTTGCATAAACAACTGCATATCTCAAATTAAAATCAAATATTAATGAACATACTAACATCTCACATAGCCAAACCTCTAAATATCACTACAACAAAATTGGTTTTTTAGGACCTTTTCATGCGACACTATATAAAGAGCGTCCTAAAAAAGTATTTAATAGGACACTTTCATTTCTTGTTCTAATTTTGATGTAATTTTTAATAGGACCCCTGTAGATGTGTCCTATAATATTACATTTTATAGGACATATAATCGTTGAGGTCTTATTACAATGGACTTTAATAAGACATTTAATAAAAGTGTCCTATAATATTAAGTTTTATAGGACACTTATTTATTAGGTCATATTATGATGTAACATTATAGGACACTTGATGTATATGTCCTATTATATTGAGTTTTATAGGACATTTTTTTCTCTATGGTCTTATCATGAAGTGACTTAGGGCATTGCCAGTGGTTCGTCACTTTGGACCGACGAAACCGAAGTCAATGGTACGGTTTCGTCGGTCGGTTTACAGTTAGTAATCCGGCACTTGTTTGCCCATTTCTTTTTTTTTTTCTTTTCTCGTTTGTTTTCTTGTCCAACGGCCACATTCATTTTGAAATTTCAAAATTTAGGAAATGTAATTTTTTTTTTAATTATTGTAATGTTTTTATTTTAATGAAATGTGTTTTATTTTGATTATTGTGTTTTAAATATGTTAATTAAATAGTGGGAAAAAAAACTGATCGTGACAATTGGCATGGGTCAGTAATTGTTAGTCAGTTTCAGTCGGTTTTGAAGAAAGCTGACGTGGCGCTGAGTTGGCAGAAAGTGACTAGTTAGTTTCAGTCACGATTGTGAGTGGTCTTGGTCGGACGTTTGACGCATAGGTCCTCTTTACTAAGTTTATATGACACTTATTCTTATATGACTTATTTTTAGTAACCAAATATGACACTTAATACATATATATGTCCATATATATTAAGTATTATATAACATTTAGTTATTGAAGTATGTGGTATTATATTTAATTTTAGGGCTAAGTGTTTAAAAATGTATCTAACTTTGTATTTAATTTTTTGATACAGGGCCTTTGTTTGAACGACACGTTGATGCTTTAGATGGATGACACACCAATTAAAATCATACAATTAAAAATAATTGAAAATTAGATACACATAATAGAGGTTTTGAAAGTTGATACAAATAATAACTTTTTTGAGAAAGTTGAATACATTTTGAAACACTTAGGTTTAAATTTTATAATGAGCTTTTACATTGGGATTAACACAAACTAATAAGTTACTTGATACATTAGTGACATTATATTCTCAAACTCAATCAATGACTTAAACTGATTTGGTTTTGTCAATTAGACACTTTTTATTTTTTATTTTTTAGATTCAGTCGTTATTAAATAAATAAAGCAAAAATATCATTTCAAATGTTGGGTACAAAATCATTTCTCACATTAGAAACTAAAAGAAAATATATGTCCAACATATAAGTTTATATTAGGCTCAACTTTAAAATTAATTGGTGATAGAGAGAGCGACCCAAACATATATGAATACAATGTTTTCTTTAGTTTCTGATCTCGGACATTGGTTTGCACCCAACAATCCTGTATGCGTGTTTAATTGTTACATTATATATGAGTGTGTGATTTATTGATGTGATAGTAATCGATCCCAACGAAATGGTTCAAGAGTATGAGAACAATGAAACGGGAATGAAAATGACGTGACGTTTGTGTTATGTAAATGAGTATCAAAGAGTATCGAAAACTAAACCAATTTGAATTGTGTTATTTGGTTTGGTTTTTTCACAATTTTAAAGTGTTTGGTTTGGACTTTGGTTAGCATCTTAAAATATTTTTAAACTAAAAAAATTGAATTGATAAATACAATAAAACTAAAAGCTGAACTCATGAACATCTATAAAGAGTATAATAGATCGCAAGAAATATATAAATAAGAGCATTTTCAATTCTAGGTTTTTAAAAGTTTTTTTTTTTTTTTTTTTGTGTAAAAAATAAAAAAGATAAAAATATTTCTAAAGTACTTTTAGTTTTTTTTTATATCGTTTGAGCTAATGATTTATCTTATCAATAGGTCAATAAAAGTAAGCCTTGGCCCGATGTATTTCTATTTTTGTAATTTATGTCTATCTTTTAAAACATGACTTTCAAATAAAAGAATTAATAAAAAGTTACTAGATATCAACTAAAAAATCATTATACTGAGCAATATTTCATAGTAACCAAACATTTACTCCTTAGATGATCGATTCTCAAGAGACCCTGTATCCACATATATACGAAAAATATTTGACTTATCTCCAAAAATTTGGATTCCCCCCAATTCCTTTTTAATTGTTTAAAACTCACCGCCAAAATTTCGATTTATCACCCACACTTTTATTCCCAATTTTAATAGGGATATGCAGTTCACACTTTGCGATCTCCTCGTCTCTCCTATATTGTTTTCTCTTTATTAAACTTTTTTCTTAACTGCCATATGTTTCTCGTTTATCCTAATTATCGTCTTTTTCAATCTGCAATTGGAGGAATGGATCACAAGTTTAACTCACCGCTTCTTACTAATTGTCGGACCGCTGTAATTCTCGACTACTTAACTAAACGACTTGCCAGGTTACAGGTTAGCAATTTCAGGTCTTATTTAAACACTTGATGAATATTCTATCACAAGGTTTATATTTTAAACCCTCTGATTTGGCAATGGTATTTTGGTTTGATGGTGAATTTGGAAGGAGGCATTTTACTGTTGCACATGTTAATTACGAGATGAAAATGGAATACACGACAAAAAGTGGAGTGAATGTAGAACTAAGAGAGAGTATATGTTGCCAATTTATTTTTGAGGTATTTTATTTTTCCAATTTTCTATGGTTTTGATATAAGTTTCACTTCCGCTACTATATCTATGTATGTATACGCATAATCACATGTATGTAAAATTTGTTGTTATACGATTATTATGTTTTTTGTTACTCTTGATTTATATGAAAATTCCTCTTTACTAGTTCAATGGTAGTTCTTGCTGCTTATATTATTACCTATGAAGTTGTTGGTGATTGTTCTATAAGAGATGATATTTGCTAATGAAGCACAAGGACATCATGGACTCACTAATCACTATTAATTTCATTGATATGTTGCTTTACTCTAAGATTGTCGATGAATTTAGGAAGAAAGTGACGGGATTGAGTGTACAACCAATTTATTGATTACACAATCACACTGTCTTCTCTTTTGATTATCTTTTATCAAAGCAATAAACTCATATTTATGTACTATTGGTGTTTCAATAATTCCTTACAGGAAGTGCCCTCAATAGACTAGACCTAGTTACAAGGTACAAAATGTTTACCTCTTCAAACTTTGTATCAATCAATTGAGTTGGTTATGATTAGAAGATTCGTTTGGGCTAAAGTGAATGGATAACTAACTGAACTCTTTTTGCAGGTCAAAATCATGGGGTACTGGATTTCATCTCGTTGTTACTTAACCCTATGGGATGTCAAACCTAGAGATGCCATGGTATTAAGTAAATGTTTTACATTTAACTTAATGTTTTAAGTTAATATGCATCTCTTATTTATGTTCTTTGCTAGAGCATCTAAGTTCATCATGTAGATTATGAAATATGAAATCATATCAACGGAATGATTAGTGAAACTATGTTCTGCAGACCAGAGACTATTAATCATGAAATAACTTTGATTGATTAATCGTTCATAACTTATATCCAAAAATGATTAGCACAACTATATAAATGTTGTGATGATATTCTACCATAGCATGATTTGGTAAGATGTTACCAATTATTCTAACGTATGTGATTTTCTGATGTACAGTGGTACAAGACTATCTTGAAGACATTTTGTTTCAAGTCATGTTCAATGAAGATTGACATCTCGCTTATGTGTTAGGAGTCTCTATGTATTTTTACTACACACATTCTGTTATCTTGTAAATGTTTGTTTTTTTCATTACGTATGATTATCGTATGTGATCAGTGTTCAAGCATACAATTCAATGATTTCAATAAATTAGTTTTAATATTTTTAATATTTTATGTATTTCTGGTTTATATTCTTGTCAAAACCTTTCAGAAATGATATGATATGTAATATTATAACAAAAATAAATGTCGTATAATACGATATATTAGGACACTATGTCCATTTTATAGGACACTAACATTTGTTCTATCAAGTTAATTATTGTTAGGATGCTTACCTTTGTCATATTAATATTGTTTGTGATAGGTATGTCTTAGGACACATATTTTAGTCTGGATACAGGTAGGTAATGCAACACTAGGTTTTGTCGTATAAAGTATGTTAATAGGACGCTATAATCTATTACAACGCCTTTACATAGGACACTTGATTTTTGGTCCTATTAGATGAAAGGTCCTATAAAGTAACTTTTTAGGACACTAGTGAGTGTCCTATATGATCATTTTTGTTGTAGTGTATTTTGAAAAGAATTCTTATTTTTAAAACACAATCACTACATACTCAAAAACTCAATTTCTAACATTGTATAAACAATTAAACATTATGTTGAAATAACAACATACAATTACACAAAGAAACATACTAATATAAAATAAAAATGAATTCGGGAAACAACCACACCAATGCTTACTTTGACGATGTTGATTCTCATGTTTTTGTCCACTATGCTACTGTACTTCCTCTTGGAATTGTTCTTGTTGATGCCCATGTTGTTGATCTTGCTAGTGCACTTTCTATTGGAATTGCTATATTGCTGCTTTTGCTACTGCTTCGGCTACTGATGCTCTTGCTGCTGGTTCAGCTAATGCTACTGCTTCAGTTTCTGCTGCTTTTGGTACTGGTTCATATTCTGCTGCAAACACTAATGTGAACTAAAAAGATGTGTTAAACCATCAATATGCGTGTTATGACTAATCCGTGGGTTTTAGATTATTTGCTAGGAGTTGGTGACGGTGGCGAAGAAGTGCTAGACGAAACCTTTATTAGCATACCCGATGACATGGCTATCCTTACAACGATAAAGCTAAATCGATTGAGTCTTTGATTAATGCAGTTTTTCCATCTCTTCAAAGGAATGAAAGTTCAGCAGATACATAGTATCTAGAGCAAAATTATCAACTAAAAATGTAACATTGAAGACATTAATGATCGGCTGATCGATAGATTCCGCGATGAGGAAAAATTCTACCAAAATTTCGATGAGGTAGAAGACGATAAGAACAATTACTAATCAATGGAATTTCTAAACTCATTAAATGTTAGTGGTCTACCCCCTCATTGCCTTCGGCTAAAAGTTGAATGTCTAATGATATTAAACGCAATCTCAATCCATCTAATGGTGTGTAATGGAACCATATTGGTTTGTAGAAGATTTCAGTTGAACGTCATCGATGCAGAAATAGTTGTTGGCCAGTACTATGGCAAACGAGTATTCATACACACAATTCCTTTGTGCCCGTCTGAAAACGACATGATTCCATTCAAACTCAAGCGAAAACAATTTCCTATTCAGCTTAGCTTTGCTATTTTGATAAATAAAGTTCAGGGACAAACAATTCGAAATGTTTGTGTTTATCTAACGGACTTTGTATTTTCACACGGGAAACTTTACGTTGTGTTATCAAGAGGAATATCACGTGATAACACCAAGTTATTAGTGAAACCCGTCAAACGGTTTGATCGTGAAGGTGTCTACATATCAAACGTGGTATATCGAGAAGTCTTACATGATGAATAAGGTACAAAATTAGAATGCAATATGTAATTACAAATGAGTTTACATACCTTTCATTTGGTAACTACATATGGAGATAATTTCGCAAATTACATTAATCAATATGGCTTTATAACATTTTTCTTATTTTAGTATATATATTTTATATTATGTCACTATCCGTAAATTAAACTATCTGTTATTATTGCAAATGATTTCATGGTCGACAATGTGAAACCAATCTCTTCACGTGTGTTTAAATTTTGCTATTTGAAGTATAATTTTATTTTCAACTACCTTTATATGTATTTTTCATACATTAAATGTTCACCTTTCTTTTTCACGTCACTATATGATAAGGTATCTATAATGTGCTCATATATATTGACATACTACGTGTTTTTAGTTGTCTATGATTTTTTGTTAAACTGTTCATCATATTACTTCATATTATTACTATTTGTTTGATCTTAGACTAAATTTCGAATCAATTTTACAATGATCATTCACTATCTTTTTTTATCGATTTCAAATACATTTTTGTCGCATCATACGGGTTACCGACTAGTAATCTATAAAAGTATTAGATTGTTGGACTAGTTTGATTTAGTTTATTGAGTTTTAAAAATTATTGCTGCCCCGTGGGCCCGGGCTAATGATAAAAATGGTAAATATTAGTTCGGGCTAACTAGATAGTTGAGCTACTGATAAAAATGAGCCTACTTGACCAACATATTGCTACCCCGGGCCGACGTCCATGTGACCCATGGGAGGGTCGGTTCTGTGTACGACCAAAAAATATTAGTCAAATGACTCAAACGTAAACTCAGAACTTTAGTTAATTTACATATCAGAGGAATTGATCTATTGGTTTGTTGTTGGATTAATTTACTAATGACATTCTTTAATAATATTACGGCTTGTAAACCTAAAGTCGAGCTGAGTGCAACAACAAAGACCATTAATTCTAGCAAACAAAACGAGTTAGCATTTTGTAGAAGCTTATACATGCTTGCATCCTATTATGTACAAATAAAGTATAATTTATTTACTCATGGAATAGACACCAGTAGAAAATTTAACTAGCAATGGTTTAATTTATTTGTTAACAAAGAATCTGAAATGCAAGAAATATATAAGAGAACGATTAATGTTCCCCAATATTCAATCCAAAACACAAATATTTCCAAAGCAAACCGAAAAACCAAAACAAAAACACAAATCAAACTTGAACACTTCGATCTTCTGATTCTTCAAAATCTTCTTTCCCTTTAAACTTAACCACATCCGAAGCACGAACAGGTGGATCACGACGCTTATGAACATGACCAGCTGCAACAGCCCCACCGTAACTACTAACATTACTAAAGATTAAAGCAACCACCCCAACAACAGCCGCTGCAAAGGCAGACCCAAATGATCTATTAATATTTCCAACACCACTTGTACCGATAGCAAACCCGACAAAAGCCCCAAACATTCGTACCCATGAAAACCATGCTGCAAACACACCTTCTTTACCCGAAGGCGCACAATCCATCAATAATATTCGACTAAACGCATGTAAAACACCAGAAGCTATACTTTGTACAGCAGCCAAAAACAACACATGACTCTTATCCCAGTTTTCTCGTCGGTGGTAATACCCCATACCTGAAGTTAAAGTCGATAACAAAAACCCGAATATTTGCATTTTTACAGCGTCTGAACGAATAAGTTTCTGAATTGGTTGTAGCAATGGAAGAACTAATAATGGTGTAAGGAAATACGTTAGCCAAACGAATAATAAATCTTTTGGCGGGAAACAAAGCTGGCCAACGATGTATAATATTCCTCCAGCGAATATACTCATCGTTGAGAACGACGAAAGAAATACGCCAACCAGACTGCCCGCAGCATGCGGGTACTTAAAGATGGATATGAAGTGAGTGGTCGAAATTTTGTTATCATTTGTTTCATTTCCATTTGACCGTCTAGCGGTTATGATGTGTGCGATTCCTGCGAACCATAAAATGCCGCTAAAGATCGAAACAACCCATAAACTAATAAACCCTTCGGAGTTTCGAAGCATGTAATAAGTAAACGAAGCGATGGCTGCAGAACCTAGGCAACCGCCTGCGGTTGCATAGAGTGATAGCCAGCTGGAGACAGCTTGTCTGTCTGGGAACTGGAGTTTGCGAATAGTGGCCCCTACAAAGCCGCGGACCATGAGTCCTAGGTGGCGATTGTGGAAAGCGGATCCAACTGCGTTGGATGCGACTATCGCTGCCACGTAAGGTGGCATGATCCAGACGGTTTTGATGGCGCCTGCCGGGAGACAAAAGATGGCACCGATGGCTGTGGCGACTGCGGTTATGAGTTGGGAGTTGTGACGGTGGTCGAGGTAGATGGAGACGGAGGCGAGGAGCGGTGCGGCGAGGATTAGGCCGGAGAACCATGAGATTGAAGTCCATTCTAGTGGTGAAAATTTCATGTTGCCAACTCTTATTCTGGCGTATGTTAATCCTTCAAACCTGAAATTGATTGATCAAATTCATAAATTTGTTAACTAATTGTTAAAGGCATTATACTAGAAAGTTTTCAAAATTAGAAATCTGATATGATACAAATCATGCATGATATGTAGTAAATTTATTTAACAGGATATATTTACATTCGTTTCGTTCTTTTCCTCTATATTCGGGGACAAGATTTTATCAACTAAGTAGCACGAAATACCACAAACCTTAGCCGGGGTTCTGAAATTTGGACACTGATCGATGGGTTCAAGGTTAAATAACATTTAAGTCAGACCACAATTAATGGGCCAAATACAAATATCAATATGTGAAGATAATTGTTTCATGGGAAAATAAAAATAAAATACTGCTGTTTTTCAAGGAAAGTAAAAGTGAAATAATTTGTATCTTTTTATAGATATCAAGAAAATAATATAATGTAGTAGTAGTAGTTAATTTGACTCCCACCATGTCCCAAACATAAGCTTATAAAAATAAAATAAAATAAAATAAAAAAGTTGTTCATATATATCTAAAATATATATTTATAATGATAAAACATGCAAGACATGTGAACCAAAATAAGTCTTCATAACTTAAGGTAATCATGAATCATGATTGCCTATGTGTAAAAACTGGAGTTTTTACAAAATTCTGGTTTTAAAATTCGTTTTAACTATGTGTTCGATTTTGCTTGATTTGAAAAATATAAGGTGTTTGAACGATTAATTATAAAAAGAGATGAAACTTACAACATAGTTTCCTTTTTCGTGCACTCGAACCCATTCCCATTCGTTAACCACCCTCGAGCCGGCTCTGGTGGATCCTTACTAAAAGTCTGACTTATAATGAGCGGAAACACAATCGTAAGAAGAACCGTGTGTGTAAAATACGAACACAGCTCATAAAAACACCACCCCATGACCTCACCCTTACTTGGCTTATCTTGATCATACTCTTCACAATCCTCGCTCTCGGTTTCACTCTTTATCTCGAGGGACTTGATGGTTTTTACATCTATCGAGTGTCCACTCATTTCCTCGTCTTCTATGGACCTCGGCCTTCGTGGTGTGGCCGCAACAACGCTAGTATCGGGGATCTTTTCTTCCATTTTGTGATTGAAAAATAGTCTAAAAAGTTGGAAGGTTGTTTGGGGTTTTAAAAGCTGGTGTGTAAAATTGACAGCTGGGAGAGTGAAAGAATCGAGAGTTTTAGTTTGGCTTTGTAATGTTCAATTTCATGGATAGTATAATCATGGCTCATTCTTTTCTTGTTTTCTCTTCACATGTTTTATATTATTTTTATTATTATTTTTTTTTTAACGTATTGCTAAATTAAATCCTCTTTTTATTAGTTTTCCAAAAGTAAATATGCTCAAATAAACTTTATAAATATCACATGATTTGTAAGTATTCTTAGTGATGGTTTTAAAAGGGGGATATATAGAATATACATAATATTGAATAGAATAACATTACTTTTAAATGGTGTTTATGTTGTGAATTCACTAACTTAAAGGATTTGGTTTTCTATTTTGTTTAATCTAATAATTAGCATGCAATTTGTGTTGGATTACCTGTTTGATATATGTTTAAATTAAACAAAATTGACTCATTTTGGTAAGACATAATTTGTACGCAATCAGTTTTCCTAGCTCATTAAATATATATTTAATGATGTTTACTGTACAACAACATAAAATTTGTTTCATCGTGTAAAAACAGAAAAAAGATATTGTAGGAATCATCATCCATTTTGGTATGCTATGTGGGGTTTGTTTTTCCTAATGAGTGTCTTCTCGTTCACATAAGTTGTTATTTATCATATAACTTGGACATACTCTCATGCATAGTCTGTTTTAAACATATCTTTTTGTACTAAAAATACTAATTCGTAGACTTTAACATAGATTATACTTCGAGGATTCATGTTTTAGTTTAAAGCTATGGTCTTCTAAACAATCTTTTATTTATTTATTTTTAATCACTTTGGTACTAAGTATTTCCTAGACTAAAAACACTAAGCATAACTTGCGAGTTGTGACCGTATGTTGGGTGGTTGGTTTTTAACTCTGTATATTCCATGGAATTCTCATAATTAAAGGATGTATATGGGTTAGCAAAACATCAAATATGTACCAAATTTATGTATTCGATTTTATAAACATGAAACCAACTTGTTAAACGAGATGGCTACAAGGACGGTCATGGGCATCAATATGGCGATGTTGGGTAACAATATACTTTAATCAAACAGATCGATACATAGAAATATAAGGTGCTAACCTTAAAATTTGTTTTTCTTGTTTGAGCTTAGAAGAATGTGACATCGATCGATTTTGTCTCTAATACATAATTAAAATATTGGTTGTTAAATGTCAAAGTCATTGACATATATTGGAAAGAATTTATAACCTCAATGTCATTCTCATGGTAATGGTAATGGTAATGGTTATGGGTTCGTTTTCTTTAGCCCAATGCGCATGTTTTCTTATTCCTTCGGCTTTTCATGGGTGGACTTAAATCAACAAATCAAAACTCTTAAGATTTATTTTTCTAAAATAATAACATTTTTTTTTCTTTTAACTCATTGTATTTTTTTTTTGTCTTTCGAGGTCATTGAAATTTAACTTTTTTATCATTCGAAGCCATTATTCAAACCATCCATCCGAAGATTCGGTAGACAATTGATAATGTGATTAAGTTTATAGATGTGATTTTGTGACATGTAAATTGTAATTTAAAAACATAAAAAATATTAAAAAAATATACATGAGCTACATCGTTTTAAGCTGCAAAATGCTTTCGATTCGAATGAGAGTTTCGAACTACGTATAAGTTTTAACACATAAAACAATATCGTTTCATGTGTGTTTTTAGTTTTTTTACGTTTTCAAATTGTGATTCCATGTCACAAGATCAAATCTATAAACTTGATCACATCATCAATTGTTTATCGGATTTACCAATGGATAGTGCGAATAATGGCCCGTATGACAAAAATCTAAGTTTTAATGGTCTCGAAAAACAAAAAAAATACAATAACTTAAAAGGATAAATATATAAAGTAAGGTGTTATTTAAGAAAGAAAAACCATACGTCTAAAGCCCTTTTATTGAGGTTCTTATAAACGTCTTCTCATATTACCTTCTAGTCATATTTCTAATCTTTAAACAACATGTAAGTAAATTAAAATACACTTCTTAAAACTGCCTACCTACAAATTTTATAAAGAGTAAATATTTTAAAAAACCATATTAGTCTTGCTCGGTTGCTCGGTTTGTCAGGATGGGGTAGAAATCACAGATCATCTGTTTTTCTCTTGTTTGGTTACTTCTGACATTGTCACAAAAATCCTAGTGTGGTGGGGGCTTCCGGTTATTGGTTTCTCTACATATCATGATTGGTTAAGATGGTTTGAGGGATTGAAGCTTAGGAAGGAGGTGAAAGCCTACTTGAAAGGTACGATGTTCGTTGCATGGTGGATAATTTGGAGCTACCGAAATAAGCTGATTTTTACTTCCATTGCCTCTTCAAAGACAAACTTAGTTGATCTTATTATGTATTATTCTTATGTTTGGAGTAATGCTAGGGCTAGGAGAAATTTAGATTGGATAGGTTGGCTTAAAAGTCCTTTGATAGCTCTTATGTAATTGTTTTTCAATTGTTTCTTGTTTGAGCTTTAACTTCTTGCTAAGCTAGTTATAAAATTGTCGTTCAAAAAAAAAGTCTTGCTTACCTTTTAACCAAATATTCAATTTCAAATAACAATCTCGAACGCGTCAGGTAACCAGCTTGAATATGTTCGATAAATTTTAGTTTAGCTTTTTCTATAAGATCAAAATAACTATGATAGAAATCAAATGGTCATTGAGCGGTATCGAAATGATAGCCTTTCAATGATAGATTTAAAAATGTGAGTGGTTTATGGTTTTGAAACTCAGGTCGACCTGATAGGTCGAATTCAAGGCCGAGCCAACCATTGGAGGGTTAATAAGGGTTTTCGATCTGATTAAACCGGCCGATTCTCCGGTTTGACTCGGGGTTTTTTTTCGACTGAAACTGCCACATTTCAAATTGGTAGGTCAACCATGGTTAGGTTGAAATTATTTGTGTGCTGACTTCAAATATATAGGAGGTCATAGTAGGTTGTGATTTGTGTTACCACCAATATGGGACAACTTCAATATTAAAGGAAAATAAAACACAATAAAAGTATATACCCCATGTCTTGAACATTTGACCTCATTCTCGTTAGATGGTTTAATTGTCAATTGATCAATGACTTTGTGCTAATGCTATATTTATAAATATTTATTAGTAGTGCGTAAATGATTATATATAATTTTTCTAATAACTTTTTAATGATTATTTGAATAATTAAGTTAATAATCATTATATATTTTATTTTAAATATTATAATTTACAATGGTATATTTTATTTCAATGTTATAATTTACAATTGCAGTTGACTCGAGTTCTAAAACACTAGAGGAGGTTATTGAGTTTCTAAAAAAATAAGTGTGAATGTTTTTTATATTTTTTAGGAGTAAATTATAAACTAACCTTACCGCTCCGTAAAGTAAATAAATTTTGTAGTTGAATAATAACAAGCAGGTTTGGTACTTGATTACTGCTGTGTTGGTAAAACCCTTCTTCGCCTATATAGGGTTTAGCATATCGGTAATACCGTCGTTGAAATTCACCGGCGACAAATGGCAACCCTGTTACGGCGTCTGCTTTCGCCACAGGCAATCGGAAACGTCCGACGCTCTCTCGCTTTACGCCCTCTCTATTCCCGAACCCTATGTTCCGCTGCTAACTACGATTCACAGTACGATAATTCAGTTGCCGCCGCCTTGAATTTGGATCATCGTGTTCCGGCCACCATCATCACCGGTTTTCTCGGTTCCGGAAAGGTCGGTTTATTTTTAACGCACATTTCTATATCTAATTTTATGTGTACGTATACAGTAGACGTATAGTGAATTTTATATTATTTAAATTATGATCGTGTATGAAATTAGACTATATAGTTATATAATTTTACAATTGTATGGCAGACGACTCTATTGAATCATATTCTTACAGCTCAGCACGGAAAGCGGATTGCGGTGATCGAAAATGAGGTATAATGTGATCTTCCAGTGTTTTAGGCTTTTAGCTGACTAATTATGTGGCTAATTTAGAAATGATTTGCTTAATTTGAAATTTTATGAAGTTTTTACTATTCTGTTTTGTTTATATGGTGTTGTAGTTTGGGGAGGTGGATATTGATGGTTCGTTAGTGGCAAGTCATTCATCTGCTAACGAGGATATTGTTATGGTGAATAATGGTTGTTTATGTTGTACTGTGCGTGGTGAGTTAGTCACGATGCTTCTGGAGTTGGTTAAAAAGAAACGAGACAAATTCGATCATATAGTCATTGAAACCACGGGTATGTTACGTTGCTAGAGGCATATTATTCTGTTTAAGCCCAAAAAATATAGAGGCTTTTGCATTAAGCACTAGAAATGACCAGAATCGATATTTAACATCTCTTGAAAAATATAACAGTTTGGTCTGCTGTGATGAATACAAGTGATAATATATACTTTTTTATACATGTTGCAGGCCTTGCGAAGCCTGGTCCTGTCATTGAAACATTTTGCACTGACGAGCAAATTTCTCGGTATGTGAAACTTGATGGAGTTGTTACCTTGGTTGACTGTAAGCATGCCATGCAGCATTTGAATGAGGTGAAACCAAGATTTGTTGTAAATGAAGCAGTGGAACAAGTTGCATATGCAGATCGTATTATTATGAACAAGGTTAATTTTAATCTTTTGGTTACTTATGTCGAATGATCTATAATATATCTTAGCATTTGTCCAACTGTTGCTCTTTTCTTCTTAATGATAATTACAGATAGATTTGGTGAGCGATTCTGACTTGGAGGCTTTGACAAAGAAAATACAGGTAGAGTATTTCTATAGATGGGCTCTTTTGTATTGTTGTATTTGGAAGCAGGTAGTGTTATCTTGACAGATAATATGACAACTTTTGAATATAAACTGACGTGACAATTTTGCATACTTGCATTGTTATTACCGATTTCTATTTCTGCTTTGTTCTTTTGCAAGGTTGTCTTTATCGTGTTATTGCCCAAAAACGCTTTGTGCCCTTACATATTTGTCTGTATCTTGTTAGTAACTACACTTGTTTTGTACATATTATTATCGTCGCTCATAAGTCATAAGTATGTACTATGGAAGGATTGGGTATAGGTGTCACTTCCCCTGAAACTTATAAGCATCCTAATAATTTTTCTTCAGACCTGTCAAGTCCCTTGAGGTAAAATGGTACATTATTGGCACACCTGGAAGTGTAGGAATTTCAGTTTGTGTAGACATAACAAAACTTATAAATTATTCAACACTGGGAGATTTAAGGATTCGGTAAAGTGGTTAAATGAGTTGATGTGGTGAATTAATTCTTGGTTCTTTTGTTATCATTGATATGAAGGCTATAAAGTTCTGTTTCTACTAATTCCCGGGTAGTTAACAGCACTGATCTCTTGCTGTAGTTCAAAAGAAATGAATGTCAGAATGGTTTTCTTCAGTTGTTTTCTGTCACAAGTAATTGGTATATTACTTGTATTCAGTCTGAACTGAAAAGGAAATAGTTATTAGGGATAGAGGTGACAATTTCGATCACTTCTTTTTTAACAAATTCGGTTAGATCTTATCTCCAACTGGGCGAATCACAAATGGCTGAATTTTTCTGTGCTTAACTAAAAAGGAAATGGTTATATGGATTGATTGTGTCAAACGTGTCTAAAGTCACCATAGGTGTTTTTCAAATACTTAAGACCTTTGGCACATGTTTAATATCATAATACATATACACTTACCTATATAAATGTATTCCTTCAATGATAAATTATTAAAACAAGTGGATGTTGGATGTTTCTTATAACATGGTTTTAAGTAACACTTGACTTGGATTTGATGAATTTTTCAGCGCATAAACGGAATGGCACAGATAAAGCAAGCTAAATTTGGCCTTGTTGATATGGACTTTGTGTTGGGAGTGGGAGGTTATGATCTTGACAGGTGATGATTATAAAGTTTATTTCATACATACGTAAACACAATGAAGCCTTATACATACATGTAGGGATACAAGTACAGACTACAGACAATTTACCTTCCACATGGCTTAGAATTCGTACATGGTCAATGAAGCCAACCGAAGCTTATGTAGATGATAATTTGGCACTGAAAACATAATATTTATTCGTATATTGCCTTTTGTTTATGCAGAATTGATTCTGAAGTTCCATCAGATAGTACTCATTGTGAAAACCACAACCATGAGCATGAGCATGGCCATGGTATTTATCACTTGTACCACATATCATATGTAAATGTTCTGAAAAGCATGCTCTAATCGTATGAATATCATCTGGTTTTTCAATAGAATGTGACAAAGGGCATCATCATGATCACAAGCATGATTCTGCTGTATCTAGTGTCAGCATTGTGTCTGAAGGAACTCTGGACCTAGATGAGGTAACTAGTTTATTCGTGTGCAATCATTGTTTAATTCTATTTAGACCATTCGATGCTCATACGAAACTAGAGAACCCTTTTTCTAACTTATAATGCACATTATCCAGCTTGATGATTGGCTTGAAAGGCTGGTGGAGGAAAAAGGGGAAGATCTATATAGGATGAAAGGCGTCTTGTCAGTGAATGATTCCGAGGCACGCTATGTTTTTCAGGTTCTATCTTCATTCCATAATTAATTGCATATATATTTGTTTATTTTTGCTCCTGAATAGTAAGTCGAAAATCTCATTCTGATCCTTCTTTAATTCATTTAGGGGGTGCATTCCACTTTAGATGGCTGCCCAGGCAAACCATGGGGGCCAGACGAGAAGAGAATAAACAAGCTTGTATTCATTGGAAAGAACTTGGATGAATCCGCTTTAAGAAAAGGCTTCAAAGGTTGTTTGGTGTAATCCATTTTTAAAAGATTATAGATTTGTTAAAGTTGCATTTGGTAATTCTGTAAGTTGATTATGAGTTATCAATAATTTTTGACCAACTATTTTATTAACTATAAGTCTCTATAAGTACATATAGTAAAAGATTTGATGTGCACTTCATTTTTCTCGCATGAGGACCAAAGTACTGCAAACTCTGATTCATAATCACCCTGTGATATTTTACTTCATGAATATGAAGTTTTTATTATTATTATAATTTGCTACTATTATTTACTATCCGAAAGCCCGTAGTTATTACTTTTAGTTGTTTCCTATTCTTAACGAAACATGTTATCAGAGGGAATCTGATTTGCATAAGATAGCTCTGTTAGAAGAGATAAATGATTTGTTTGTAACAAAAACTTTATTTATATATAGTTAATATAGTATATTCAAATTTATTTTAAGTTCACTTATTTATATATATATATATATATTTATAAGGAATTCTTATTTTGATGATAAACTATCAATAAGCACTTACATTTTACATTAATTAAGACTTACAAATGACATTATTATATTTAATTGAAAACTAACTTTAATGAAAAAGATTTTATTTAACTTTATCTCTACTTTAAGAATTGTTGTGTTGGAATATAACTGTGTTGGCAAGTCTTGTTGGTTGGATTAGCATAAGACCACTCTTTATGGGAGTGTCTTAGCTCTCGTCTTTGATGAACTGTGATGACATGGCTCTGTCTTAGCTTAGTTACCATAGGCATGGTCCCGTCTTAGGGACCGTCCTATGGTCCACCGTCTCGTGCAGAACGAATGGAGGACGGGAAGGCATGGGTCGAACGGGTTTAAACAATATCAAACACTATATATACACATACAACTATCTATTTTTCACACACAAATATCTCAATATTTATCTATTTCATAGACAATTTATAAAAACAATTACCCATTTTTTTTCACACCCAATTCACATCAACTTTAAACTTACATTATATCAAACACATCCACCTACAAAATGTCTAAAAAATAAATCAAAAAATTCTCAATCTCAATCACTATCCAATAATTGTATCGATTTTTAATTATTATTAGTGTAACGTAGGTTTTTAATCATTGTAATTTTAATTATTAGCGTAAAGTAGTTTTTTAATTATTAATGTAACGTAGGGTTTTAATTATTGTAATGTTTATTATTAATATAAATTAGTTTTTTAATTATGGTAATTTTTATTATTAATAAAAAAATGTATTTGTATTGATATTTAAGAAATGACGTGGCGCTGACGTGGCACTGAAATGTTCAGTCTTGTAGTCACCATAGGGAGCGTTCAGTCTTGGGTTAGTCCTCAGTCTTAGGGCTGACGTGGATGTCAGTCTTGCAGTCTTAGTTAGTCACCATAGGGAGTGGTCTAAGAGTGCCACAATAGAGTAAGATGGCCAACCGTACCACAACTTTATTTTTGGTGTTCCCACAGTACATCTATCCGACCATTTATAAAAATAACCATTCCTTAAACGAATGAAAAAAAGAATAATTCGTTAACATGATGAATAAGTTTTCAAAATTGTAATCAAGAACAGATCATGGTTTTACTTCAGAAAAATAACATGATCATTTTAATATGAATACCGGACCATTTATAAAAATAACCATTCCTTAAATGAAAGAAAGAAAAGAATAAATTCTTTAACATGATGAATAAGTTTTCAAAAAATTGTTATCAAGAACAGATCATTGTTCTACTTAAGAAGAACAAGATCATTTTAATATGAATACCCGACCATTTATAAAAATAACCATTCCTTATATGAAAGAAAAGAATAAATTCGTTAACATGATGAATAAGTTTTCAAAATTGTTATCAAGAATAGATCGTGGTTCTACTTCAGAAGACGAACAAGATCACTTTAATATGAATTCTATAGAAGTTAATATTTCTAATATTAAAAATGATTTACAAAATTGGAGTATACCTAAACAAGATGCAAAAACTATATATAAATTTGGTCGTTTTGATCTTTTACAAGGTTATTCAATAAAAACAGATGAATAAACAATATCTATTAATAGAGAATATCAAAACACTCAATTATTATCTTTAAGCGCGTTAAGAGAACATATAAAAACATATGAGTTTTTAAGTATAGGCTTAGTTCAAGTTGCTATAAAACTGATAATTAGATTAGGAATAGATGCACATATTCTATTAATATTAAGAGATGCTAGACATACTAATTTTAATAATTAATTACTAGCTATGACTGAATCCTAATATACCTAATTGTTCTATATATTTTAACTGTAGCATTATTTGATCTTAATATTATGGATACTTTAACATTAACAGTAAGGACAACAAATTTTGAATTCAAAGAAAAAACTGGAGTTGTTGTTATAATTTATAGAGTATATTATATAACAATGACTACTACTATAGAGCCTGAGGCTAGATTATCATCACCTAGGAATGAAACGATTACATTTGAAGCAAATACTACACATGCTAAAATAAAAACTCCAAAAAGATTAAAATGGAATGAATTAGTTGGTGAATATGAATATGAATATGAATATGAAACTAATTTAAAGAGAAAATAAGAAAGTTTAAAGAGAAATTTACATATAGAAATGATGAATATGAATATGAAACACATTTTATTTAGTAAAATAAAAGAAGAATACATGATAAACGACATTGTTGCAAGGAAAATATAAGGAATAATTTGTTAGAAAGAGAACCTATAAATAAAATTAAAGTAATGGACAAATACTTAGAATAAAATTATAATAGTTACAATAATGAAAAAATAATTTGGTTTATAATAACTTGATTGGAAACTATATATACTTGATAAAGATGAATCTATTACATTTTTTACATGGCTCAACATATATTGTGAAAACAAAGAAATCAATTACCCTTATAAAAAATACAAGTGAATACTGATATAAACAATACATACGCAAACCTCAAAACAAATACTGATATTATAAGTATTCACCCTCCAAAACAAGATATATTAATTAAACAAAATACTGAAGATTATATAGGAACATGTTTAGCAAAACTTGTTAAAGAACAAGATAAAACTTTACAAAATATAATCTATCAAAATAATTATAAAAATGAAATATTAAATATAGTAGAACAACAATTAGAAAGAATAGAAAATAACAATAACAATAATAATATGATAGCTAATAAAATGAGTAACTCATGTTAAAAAATAATAGAAGAAAACTTTATATTTAAACAATTTTCTATAAATTCTTCAATCAGGTTAAATAAAAATAATTCTATTTTAAAAGAAATAGAAGGGATGTTAGCCCAATTAAAGATATCAAATGCTAGAATGACTACAAAAATAAATACGATAAATGAAGAAAATTATGAAGAATGTGATATCTCTGAAATTGAGAACCAATTTAAAAATCTAGAAATCAATAAAATAAAGAAAAACTCATACAATACAAATCATACTTATACTCCTAAACCAGAAACTAGAAATTATTATTCTTGACTAACTCCCCCAGATTTGCAATTTGAAAAAAGACATACCCTAGTTCGAGCAAAATATGATGGCACTTCATCATATGAATGGAATATAGATGGTCAAACATAATATCAAATGCTTCATAATGACAATGACATCTAATGCTTATAAAAGTCAAAATATTACTGAATCACAAACTCTCGATATAATTGTCTCTGGATTTACAGGAACTTTTAAGGGTTTATGGGATAACTATCTTTCCTCTGCAGAAAAAATGTAATTATAAGTACAAAAAAAAAAAAAAATTAAAACATAAAACACCAACAAATAACTACAGCCGAAGATGATATGGTTAATACTCTTATATTTACCATTCTAAAAAGTTATGTGGGAGACCCTTCAGCCTACCAAGAAAGAAATTCATTATTATTACTCAATTTAACATGTAGAAAGTTGCAAGGTTTAAGATGGTATAAAGATGTGTTTCTAGCAAAGGTAATGACCAAGCCTAAGAGTGTAGAAGCATATTGGAAAGCAATGTTTATTGCAGGATTACCTAGACTATTTGCTGAAAAAATAAGAAACATATTAAATGAAGAAAATAATAATAATATCCCATACATAGATCTAACTTAATAAACCGTATTAATCAAGAAGGATTAGCATTATGTTCTGATTTGAAATTAAAAGCAAAATTAAAGAAAGAAGGTCTATCAGGAAGAAACGAGTTAGGAAACTTTTGTCAACAATATGGATATTAATACTTAAAGACTCCTTCAACATCAAAGAAAAATACATATAGTAGGTATAAGAAAAGAATTTAATGTTTTAAACAAAACTATACACATGAAGATAAAAGAAATAAATATAAAAATAGAAGGTATCACAAAAAATCTTATGTTAAAGATAATAGACAGAATGACATAATTATATGCTATAAGTGTAGAAGAAAAATTGGTAGAGAAAGAGGAGAAATTTTCCTTTAACCCTTTGACATTGATTCAAGGGAGAAAGAAAAATTGGTGGAGAAAAGAGAGAAATGTTCATTTAACCCTTTGACAGTGGTTCAAGAGAGAAAGAAAAATTGGTGGAGAAAAGAGAGAAATGTTCATTTAACCCTTTAAAGAAAGATTGGTAGAGAAATGGGAGAAATGTTTCTTTAACCCTTTGACAGTGGTTCAAAGGAGAAGAAAAATTGGTGGAGAAAAGGAAGAAAGATTCATTTAACCTTTTGATTCAGTAAATTAACCATTTGATTCAAGAAAAGTGTTTATTAATAAAAATGTTTTTTGAATCACATAAACCAATTTTTAAAATTATATTTATTTTTTTCTGAATCATATTTATATTTTATTTTAAAACAGAACTTCTCTCATTTTTTCCTCAAAATATTTTTGTCAAATCAACAAGTACTACTAGAGTAGTAGTGTGTAAAAAAGTCCTCACGCTTATGTTTCTCCTTCTCCCGTTTTGCCATTGAGAGTGGGGTCAGATGGTGGAATGTTCTGCTGCTCCCGTCTTTTCCGGCTTCATTGCAAACGTGTTCGGTGTCCCTCCCTCTTTGTTCCCCTTTGGACCATTTCTCTTTACACTATTTTTCTTTCTTATTATTACTATCTAATTTTAGGTTGGGTGCTCATTTGTTGGGTCGATATACGAGACTATATTAACATTTATATGTTTCAATCATATATATTTAAGTTTAAGTTTTATAAATTATATTATTTATATTGAATTTTTTAAAGGGAAATTGAAAAAAATACCCTTTTTTTTTAAGTATTTAAATATTTACCCTTTTTTTTAACAAATTGCAAATTCACCCCGTTACTTCGAAAACGCAATCCGCAATTCGCAAACCGCAACTTTCGTTCGCAAAACGAAAACGCAATTCGCAAATTGCGAATTGCGTTCGAAATTCGCTAACCCGGGTTTTGCGTTTGACCCATTTAACCGTTTGTAGAGTGCGCTTGACCCGGGACCAATCCGCAAACCCGATTTTGACCCGAAAACGTAATACATTAAAAAAAAAAAAAAATTTAAACACTTTCAAAAACGCATTCCCTCCACTCTCCACCGCACCGCCACCCGCCGCCCGTCATCAGCACCGCCGCCCCACCATCGTCCCCCACCCAACTCAGCCCCTCAGCACCGCAACCCCCTCGGTCTCCGTCCTCAGTGCCGCAAACCAAAACCGCAAACCGCAAACAAAACCCGCAAATCGCAAACAAAAACCGCAAAGGCTAGGCATATTTTCGAATTGCGAACGAGAAAGACAAACATTCAACTTCAAAATGACAAATAATGAGGTATATTTACGTTTTACAATATGAATTGTTTAAAAAATATCGATTTTTTATGCTAGGCATTTTATCAAACAGTTGGTGTGCATTGTATTTTGTTGCGTTTTTTGATTTAATTGTTATTATTATGGTATATAATTGTTGTATATGCGTTATTTAGTATATTGTGTTGTTGAAATTTCATTTTGAATGTGTTTGGATCGACGGATTTGAGTTTGACCGAGATCGCAATATGTTTATGCGCTGATCGGGGTCATTTTGGGCGGTCAGCGGGTCGTTTTGGTCGTTACCGAGAACTTACTCGGCTACGACCTGAAAATCTCGGCCATGACCGAGATTTCAAGTCGTTACCGAGAACGTACTCGGATACGACCCAATTTGACCCGGTTTTGACCCTTGTTTGACTGTTTGACTTAGTTTGACTGGTTTTGACTTTTTTTGACCCGTTTGAGCCGTATTTGACCTAGTTTGACTTGTTTTGACCCGATTGAGCCGTGTTTTACCTAGTTTGACTGGTTTTGACTTGTTTTGACCCGTTTGAGCCGTATTTGACCTAGTTTGACTTGTTTTGACCCGTTTGACCCTTGTTTGACTTGTTTTGACCTGGTAAAGCCGTATTTGACCTAGTTTGACTTGTTTTGACCCGTTTGAGCCGTGTTTGACCTAGTTTGACTGTTTTGACCCTTGTTTGACTTATTTTGACTGGTTTTAACCCGTTTGAGCCGTGATTGAGTTAGTTTGACTGTTTTGACTTGTTTTGACCCGTTTGAGCCGTATTTGACCTACTTTGACTTGTTTTGACCCGTTTGAGCCGTGTTTGACCTAGTTTGACTGTTTTGACCCTTGTTTGACTTATTTTGACTGGTTTTAACCCGTTTGAGCCGTGATTGAGTTAGTTTGACTGTTTTGACTTGTTTTGACCCGTTTGAGCCATATTTGACCTACTTTGACTTGTTTTGACCCGTTTGAGCCGTGTTTGACCTAGTTTGACTGTAGTGACCCTTGTTTGACTTAGTTTGACTTGTTTTGACCCGTTTGAGCCGTGATTGAGTTAGTTTGACTGTTTTGACTTGTTTTGACCCGTTTGAGCCATATTTGACCTACTTTGACTTGTTTTGACCCGTTTGAGCCGTGTTTGACCTAGTTTGACTGTAGTGACCCTTGTTTGACTTAGTTTGACTTGTTTTGACCCGTTTGAGCCGTGATTGAGTTAGTTTGACTGTTTTGACTTGTTTTGACCCGTTTGAGCCGTATTTGACCTACTTTGACTTGTTTTGACCCGTTTGAGCCGTGTTTGACCTAGTTTGACTGTAGTGACCTTTGTTTGACTTAGTTTGACTTGTTTTGACCCGTTTGAGCCGTGATTGAGTTAGTTTGACTGTTTTGACTTGTTTTGACCCGTTTGAGCCGTATTTGACCTACTTTGACTTGTTTTGACCCGTTTGAGCCGTGTTTGACCTAGTTTGACTGTAGTGACCCTTGTTTGACTTAGTTTGACTTGTTTTGACCCGTTTGAGCCGTATTTTACCTAGTTTGACTTGTTTTGACTCGTTTGAGCCGTGTTTGACTTACGTTTGAGCCGTATTTGACCTAGTTTGACTTGTTTTGACTCGTTTTGACCCGTTTGAGCCGTATTTGACCTAGTTTGACTTGTTTTGACTCGTTTGCTTGGTTTGACTTACGTTTGAGCCGTATTTGACCTAGTTTGACTTGTTTTGACTCGTTTGCTTGGTTTGACTTACGTTTGAGCCGTATTTGACCTAGTTTGACTTGTTTTGACTTGTTTTGACTCGTTTGCTTGGTTTGACTTACGTTTGAGCCGTATTTGACCTAGTTTGACTTGTTTTGACATGGTTTAATTGTCTGATTTTTCAGGGTTTGTTTGAAGCTGCATTAACAATGAAGAACCAGCTGTCGGTAATTAAGGATATTAATATGTTGTTGATAGACGAACAGAAGGAGATATTTAGACGTACATGCTTTGGGCCTTGGTTAGATATCCAGTGTTTGGACAACGACCCTGGATATGTTCATTATTTACTTCAAAAGCGATGTGATCGGCCGAAGATTAGCGAGCCTATAGAGGAGCCTGATGAGTTATGGTTTAGAGTGACGCCCGATTATGAGATACGATTCGGGCATAGAGAGTTTTGTTTAGTTACTGGTTTGCGGTTTGGTTCTGATACAGATATGAGGAATTATTTTCCTAAGGAACTTTGGGGGAAGAGACCTGCTTTACGCGATCGGGTATTCACTGCTTATGCTCCACAGAAGGATATAGGTCTTCTGCATATAAACCAGTTGTTTCATCAACCCTATTTGTTTAATGGGGTAACGAAAATGAGTGATGAGGATTGTGTCCGAGTGTGTATTATCATGCTCGTGGAGAGGTGCTTTATGGCAAAGCAGGGGTTTCAGAATGTTTCTCCGGATTTCATGCATATGCTTGAGGATCTCAGCACTGTTGATAGGTACCCTTGGGGTTCTCGTATCTGGGATCATACATATCCACAATTGAGGAGTGCACTGAGTTTTAGGAGCAGTCAAATGAGTCAGAGCAGTCAAGTGTCTCAGATGAAGAAGTATACATTGTTTGGTTTCACGTGGGCTTTTAAGGTAAGTTTGTTAGAGTTACCTATTTGATTTAGTTAGTTTCTAATAGTGCTAACTTATGTATTTGTTATTTAATATATTTCGTTGTTTTCAGATTTGGATCTGGGAGGCATTTCACCTTCAGGTACGTTACCATGCATCTAAGGTTGATAAGGATGGAGTGCCTCGAGGAGTGCATTGGATGCGGCTAAAGAGGGTTAGTGGTTGGAGGGAATATGTCGACATATTGACTCTTTCGGTAAGTGATTATATTAAATTAAATACGGGTCGTCCAATATTTATTGATTTGATTAAATTTGGTTGACTATTTTTAACTTGAATTGACTTTTCATTACAGGATGATATTGACATAGACGATCTGCCTCTGAAGACGTTGAGGCCGACTAAGATTGAGGGTTTATGCAACTGGTGGATTGATAGTTGCCGATTCTTTGACGGGGAGGAGGTTGTTTCTCCGGATATTCATTCGGAAGGTCCCGTTCATCATCCTAGCCCACCTCATGTCGAGAAGGTAGTGGTTGAGGAGCAGTATACTAGGAGTGACACCCGATCTCATCACGAGGCTTTTGATGAGCATGAGCATACCACACATCGGGACACCCGATCTCATCGCCATGAGCATGCCACTGAGCAGCATGCATCAGCTACAGAGGTGGCCTCTCTACGAGCCCAGGTGGAGACCTTAGTTAGGCGGGTGGACGCACAGGATGCGATTATTGCTCGATTATTGGAGGCTGTGGAGGGTCGTCAGGTATTACAATCCTTATTGAATGTTCATTTAACCATCTATTTATATATTAAGTAGTTTATATATAACGGGTAATATAATCTCTTATTTTCAGGAGGACGATGTCCAGAGTGATGGTTATGTATCTGATACATTAGTTGCCTCCAGGAGCAACATCTCAGCTCCACGAGTTGTGCGTCGGAGTATGAGAGAGAGACGGTTAGGTATGGCTAGGCGATCGCCATATTATACACCCAAACAGATTAAAGAGCTCACGAGGAAGCGTTTGGGTGTGCATGAGGAGGCTGAGGAGGAGATAGCGGCAGTTAGTTTGGGAGCCGATAACGTGATGATGGAGACGGTGGTTACAGAACCAGTTGAGCCGTTGTTCGATCGCCTTATCTCCCCGCCCCCACCGCCCGCTGAGAGCGTGGTTATAGCAGGACCATCCACCGTGCGGGAGTTATATACTAGTGGTGGTGAGGTCCGTTGTTAGTTTATCTGCCAGGGACCGAGTCATATTATCTTGACAAAAGACTTTTGGGGTCGCTTGTATGGGGATGTCGAGAGCGGATACTTAGAGAACACGGTGAGGGTTTTATTGATTTTTATTTAACTATTTTAATTTAGTTTATTTGGTTTTGCTAATCGGGTTATTGTTTGCAGCATATTGATGGTTGGGGCCTCCTTCTATTGTGGTGGAAGTTTAGGCTTTGGACTCGTCCCACTCAGATGACCCGGTGGTTGGAGTGGACGATTATGCCTGTAGGGTTTATCGATATTTTAAAGTGTTTCAAAACCTACAAGGCCGATATGAAGAAGCGAAAGGAGATGAAGAGGTTGAAGAAGTTGGGTGGCGAGGTGGAGTGCATTGGCGATATAGGCCCAGATTATAAGTATTGTATGGGTTATGCCGATGGCACTCGGGCTCCATACTACGCATGGTGGGAATGCGAGAAAGTAAGTAAAGTTACATTTTATCTTAATAAATAATGATTTTAAATAAAGTATCGATATAATTTTCGGCTATATGCAGGTACTGATTCCAGTTCACGTGAAGGATCATAGTCACTGGATATTATTAGTGTTAGATCTCCGTATGCTTGACGTGGTGGTATATGATAGTCTTACTGGGCTATGTAAGAAGAAGGAGCGACTGGTGATTGTGGAAGAGTTTAGTGATTACATTTTGCCGTTTCTGGATGCCATTGGCTACTGGAAACATTTTGATGATGGCAAATGTCCGTATAAGAGTGATACTTTGGAGTTGGGGGTAGATATGGGGATTGATGTGCCTCAGCAATCAGGGAGTCTAGGTGATTGCGGTGTTTGGGTTTGCAAGAATATGGAGGCAGTGATTCTTAAGGAGAGTTGTGCGGTGACTGGGTCGACACAGCAGATTGCCTGGGAGTACATAAAACGGATGTTGGAGACTTTCTTCCGGGCACGTTTTGATTGGCAGGCACCATTACCACCTTCTGCTCCATAGACTTGTATTTTATAGGATAATATTTGTACTTGTATATATTTTATTGGTTAGTGGATGAATGTTTTATATTATGTTTATTTTGTTCAGTTTTAAAACCACAACAAATTAATTCATTACAATGATAATTTCAGAAAGTAAAAACATTACAACAAAATATATAAAAACCATTACAAACATTTTAATAATTAACAACACGTTACAACACAATACATGATGAAACACTTTAAACATGGTTAACAACTAGAAGAAACATTTTATTGAACGGAAGTACAGAAAACAATAAACCACTACATGTTTAAAACATGTTCACCGATTGGTGGATACGAAGGTTCGTATGAAGGCGCAGTATCAACGGATAGTTGTCGAAAAATCTTTGTCAGCAACATACCGTAAGGCATCGGTTTATTGGTGTAAGTAACAGCATGTTGCATTATTGATGCAATCACAAAACCTACATCAAATTTGATATTGTTCTTGATCCAATAAACCATGAGAGCCTCAATGGCATACACAATATGTGGATCTGTAGAACGACAACATATATTGTAACGAACAATATCAAACATTGTTCTCAACTCTGGTTGTAGATCAAATACCTCAATTTTTCCACGTGACTTACATTTACTTCGACTTCCTTCGATGCAAATATCATCAACTAACTTATGGGGATGAATAATTCTAAGACTAATGTATCCTAGCTCTTTTTGGGAGCAATAGAATTGAACTCCTTCAGTTGGGAGTTCCAAACACATAGTGAAAGTGGAAAGACTCCACTAAATGGGTTGTCCGTTTAGTTTGAACTCGATAGTTTTTAAACGGTGGTCAAAACGAAAGTTTGAATAGAATTCTTCAACACGGATTGGATAGATTCGATCAAGAAGGTTGATTAGACTACCCAATGAGTTTTGCTCGAATTTCTGAATAACTGAATATGAAATGATGCTAGATTGATCGACGATTCTTCCCTGTTCAATGTTTCGATTGCTCATGTTGCAGTAGTGAAATGGAAATGAAATGTGGAGGTGGGTGACTGATGAACTGGTGGAACTCGTTTTATTGACAAAATCTTATCCGACAAAAATATAGAAAATCTTATCAACAATCTAGAAAATCTTATCAACAATCAGAAAATCTTATCTGCACAAAATCTAATCTTATCTGTCTTGGCATTTGCGTTTGCGTTTTGCGTTTGCGTTTTGCTGGAGGTGTGTATAAAAGACTTTAAATACACTACATATGTATACACACATATACATACAATTTTATCTACTTCTATACGGGCATCACCTGACCCAGAAGCATCATTATTTTTTTCCACCCAGCTAAGTAGGATAATAATGGTGCTTCAGGTTCAGGTGATGCCACTATAGAAGCAAGAAGAATGCTGAAACTGGTGGTGGTTGGTTGAGAAAAATGTTTTCCGGATCAACGTTATTTATATGCAGATACTTGTGGAATAATCTTATCCGAAAAAAATCTGAAAAATCTTATCAACAATCAGAAAATCTTATCTCCACAAAATCTAATCTTATCTGTCTTGGCATTTGCGTTTGCGATTTGCGTTTGCGTCTACAAAATTCTAGAAAATCTTATCTTAATAAATTCTTACCCGACAAAAATATGAAAAATCTTATCCGGGTTGATTTTTGTCGGATAAGATTTTTACCTTATCCGACAAAAATCTAGAAAATCTTATCCGGGTTGATTTTTGTCGGATAAGAGTTTTACCTTATCCGACAAAAATTTAGAAAATCTTATCAACAATCAGGAAATCTTATCTGTGTTCGCATTTGCGTTTGCGTATTGCGTTTGCGTTTTGCGTTTGTGTCTCATAGGATAAGATTTCCTATCCGAAAGGACATTTCGGATAAGATTTTTTTGATTCTATAGATTTCACTCAGATAAGATTGTTACCTTTAAAACATCCGATTTTGATCAGTTTATTTCACACCAAATTCATCAAATTCTCTCAATCTTCAATATCATCATTTCATCTATTATCAGAAAGGTACGAATCAAAATCTTTCAACTTCTTATTTACTTTGTTTTCTTCAAAAAATGAGTCAATTCTCAGATAAGTTTAAGGTTTATATTTGTGCTGGAGGTCGTTTTGAAAATATTAACAACATGCCAATGTATTTACCAATAGATTGTTATATAGTGCCTTTAAAACTTCCTATTGCACCAGAAAAACCATTGAATCGCAGAGTTTTATCAAAAAATGTTTAAAAAAATTAGGTTTACCATTTGAATCATCAATTTGTATGAAGTATAAGGTTGATCATTATATTATTGATATAACTGATGATGTTGAAGATTTCGGAGAGTTTTTGACCCATGCAATTAATAATGCTCCAATAGATATTTACATTGTTGATAATGTAACAAATGTTTCGAGTGGTGGTAGCAATCAATCTACTAGTAGCAGTAGTGCTGGTTTTCAAGAACATTTTCAACAACTACAAACTCACGAATATAACCAACCACCTAACTATCAAGTGCATCCACAATTTCCGTTTCCTAACCAAACACAACCACAATATCAATTTCATTATCATGCTGCCCCACAATATCCATCAACAACCACACAATACCCATCAAATCTCCAACATCAGGATGTTCCATATATTGTTGAACTTCCCTCAGATGATGCTCATTATGATGAAGAAAATGTCAATCCACATGAACCATTTGACTATCCGTTTGATAATCATGTTGATTGTGAGAATGATAGCCACTCGGATGAGGAGGAGGAGGAAGGAGATCAAAGAGATACAACCAAGGGACCAACATCAACGAAGAATATATTCTGGAATATGCCACCCCTGTTAAGTGATAACCTTCCAGAAAGTAAAAAACGTCCGGTTACAATTTATGAAACCTCTTTAAGGGTTCAAATTGGACAAACATTTGAAACTAAAGAGGAGTTTCTTCTTCAATTGCATACCAAGTGTCTTGAAGAAAGTTTTCAGATTAAGCCAAAAAAGTCGGACAAGACAAGGTATACAGCAACATGTATATTGCCTAGTTGTGAATGGAAGGTAACTGCACGCCGTATTAAAGATAGTCACAACTTCCAAGTTAGGAAGTTAGTTGACGTTCACACTTGTTCCCGTACACAAATCATGTCAAATAACCGACATGCAAGCAAGAAGGTGCTTGGTCACGTACTAAGCGAGTTGATGACTTTAGAAGGGCGTGTATACAGAGGAAAAGAAATAAAACTAGACATGAACAAACGCTTTAAAATCAGTCTGTCATACAACCAAGCATGGAGAGCAAAGTGTTATGCTATTGAGTTGTTGAGAGGTAGTCCCGCAGCTTCATTTCAAATGCTTCCACTTTACCTACACAATTTGAAGCTCCATAACCCGGGGAGCATAACAAATTTGCTTACCGATGAAAAAGATCAATTCGTAATGTGTTACATGTCCGTTGGTGCAGTTGTAAGTACCTCTAATTTGTTTTCATTTATGTTCACACATTTTGCCAGAACTCGATATTTAACTAATTTAATTGCAGATACGTACATTTGTCAACTATACTCGCCCAGTAATTACCATAGATGGTGCACATTTGAAAGGTGGTTACCTGGGAACTAATTTACTTGCTGTTGCTATGGATGGAAATAATGGCATCTTGCCACTAGCCTATGGAATCGGGGCATCAGAAACAAACGACGTTTGGACCTGGTTCTTGGGAAACCTACGTGAGAGCCTCTTATCTCATGGTTTCTGTGTTGAAAACCTTACCATAATTTCTGATAGGGCTCCTTCAATTGCAGCTTCTATTTCAAGTGTCTTTCCAGAAGCATTTCATGCACTATGCTGTCGGCATCTGTTGATGAACTTGCGAAGCAGATCTTCCAAAATAAGTCACTACGAATGGCATTACTGGAAGATGTGTAAGGCGTACCGTCGGTCAGATTTTGATCACCACTTTGGTGTGATTTCTAGACGCTTACAAGCTTCGGCCAAGGTTCTTAGAGATGTTGGGCCGGAAAGATGGTCAAGGCATCATGCTACCCGTGTGAGATATGCTTACTTGACAAGTAATAGCGCAGAGTCTATGAACGCCTTGAGTAAGCATGCAAGGAGACTCCCTATTACAATGTTGTTGGAGTTTTTTCGATCCTCGGTACAACAATGGTATTACAAACATCGCAACACGGGAATAGAACTTAAAACACCTGTTACACTATATGCCGAGCACAAAATCGGTAAGAGAAATGGGAAATCAAGGGGCTGGATGGTGAATCCATCCACCAATATGATTTGTGAGGTGGTGGATGGGAACAAGAATGGGACCGTGAACTTAGAAAATCGAACATGCACTTGTTTGCAATGGCAGTTGTCTGGGTTACCTTGCGGACACGTTATGGCAGTAGCTCGGTTCTTCAAACAGGACGATGTAACCTGCTATGCAGAGAGGTATTTCACGACAGAAACATATCGAGCAGCTTACTCAGAGGCTATAAAGCCAATGACTCATCCCTCAGAATGGGTCGATCCAGGTGATCTGCAAACTGTCTTACCACCAATCCTTGTGAAAAGGCAATCTGGTCGACCACCTGGCCGAGCTCGTATTCCTTCAAAAGGTGAGGAGAAAAAAGAGCCAAAGCAAACATGTAGTCGTTGCAAAGAAAGAGGTCATAGTCGATCATCTTGTATGGCTCCTTATGATAAAACATACGAGCATATCGGATCAAGAACCAAATCAAGATCCACTTCAAAGTCACACGCAAAAGTGAAGGTCGAACAATCAGAATATGACCCGTCTCAATCTTTTCCAAGTGTTCATTTGGGACACAATTAAATCAACATTGTAATATGTTATGTTATGTTATGTATTAATTATGAATGTTATCAATAAATCTGTTTTAATTCATTATGTATTTTACTTATTTTAGATCTTAAAGAATATGGAAAATCACAAATTAAAATTCATTGATTGGAAGAAACATACAAAGTACAATAATTGATTAATAACTAATCGAACAAACGTCTTGCACTTGAAGGAAGAAAGATGAACAATCTGATAACTATTATTTATTACGAATAGACCTATATATAGAAATTATAACATCTTATCCAAAATATTAGCTAAAATCACGGAAATCTCGCAAAAATGTTATCTTTTTATCTTATACGAAAAGTATACAAAAATATCTTAAGTCAAAAAAGTCAAAAAAGTCAAAAAAGTCAAAAAGTCAAATTTTCGAACTAAAATTTCGAATTGCGAATTCGTTTTGCAAATTGCGATTTCATTTTGCGAACTAAAATTTCGTTTTGCAAATTGCGATTTCGAAGTAACGGGGTATTTTTGCAATTTATTTTTAAAAAGGGTAAATATTTAAATACTTAAAAAAAAGGGTATTTTTTTCAATTTCAAAAAGGTCTAATGTATGTCTCATAGTTTTCAATGAAAGCTTTTCAACTACGTATCGACAAACGACTTAAATTAGTAATTTTTACCATTTTACTCTAATTATAATTCATGTGAAATGTAAGATTATCAGAAACCCACTGAGCTATGAGTGTATTGCGGTATACAGATTATTACTCTTTTGATTTTTATCTTTAATGACCCAGCAAATGACGTCTATATATAAGAGTGTGATGTTAATATGTGTTGAGCATAGTCCGGCATGATCAGTTAAAATTGTCAATATTTTAGTTCTTTTAAAATTTTGAGAGCACTCATTATGAACTCGTTATGGGATCATTGTGGTGCTCATCACGCGACCTCACTAGATGTCTTGCATTTGAGTCCGTCGTGATCAGATATACAGTGTGGACGACCTGTATTAGATTTATTTTATTTTGTGTGGTTTTTTTTTTTTTTTTTTTTTTTTACATATTTCCATCTTTTAAACATAAATAAGTAAATAAAAAATGTGGGCGAAGTTAGTTAGTGGAAGAAAAGTTATCACTACTGGTATATGCATACATTTGAGTTGTGTAAAAATAGTACATGCGTAACAAAGATGTGACCTTATAAAATTGTCGTTTATTCATCGAAAATAATAATACAATTTATTACAGAGTATTATTTTACATGGTTCGGGTCTTTTAGTCATTTATTATTATTATTTTTCATAGTTCGGGTGTTTTAGCCATTTCTTTGTTTTTCTACATTAATAATATGAATCTTTTTAAATGAACACTTCAAATTTTTTTGATGAATACCTTAATGTGAGTGCATGTGTAGATCTTACTGTATAAATATGTGTATATATAGGGGTGTTCAAATAGTAACCACTAATAATAATGGAGTGTTAGGGCAAACATCCCCTCATTCTCTCATACACATTTTTTTTGTACACACACATAGATATGTGCAATTAGACAATCCCTAATATAACTTTACATTACAAGTTGATGGCTAGTCCATGTCAGTCTCCATACTGATGTAACCAACAGCTTTAGTCTAGGGTTATAATCGTCCAAAATATATGCAAAACAAACTATTATACGGATGCTTAATTGCTACACCAATTAATTATTTGCAATAGAAAGAATTATATTAGAAAAGAGTTTATGTAACCAACAGCTTTTATATTGTTTTTGAAATAGGAATTATAACTGTTTTGCGAATAATTATGGAAGTGGTTTGGAATCTTTGCTACAATTATAAATTAAGCACCGACTTTGATCAACATAAAAAAATGGGTGTGAATACAAAGGAGAGGGAAGTGTGGGACGTGGCACGTGACCGCACGAATATTCCATTCCGCTTGTATGCCGGAGAGAATAATCCACGCTGGCAATCACCTTACGGCTTTAATCACCTACTTCTCAACATTTACATTCCAACTACATCCAACTATTTACGGCCGTCAGATCTAATTTGTGTCAAAGAATCAAACGATCTAACGGTTCATTTTGTACCAAGTGTTTTATTAGTGACGGTAGAATTCCTTTTTGTTTTTTTTTTAAAGAAAGTTTATTTAATTTTTATGAGAAAGAATATAAGCCGGCTGGGGTGGTGTTGTGTTGTGGGATTGTCATGTTGTTTGAGATTCGTCGCCGATCTTTCCTCCCGATGTTCCTCGTCTAAATCATAATTGTCTTTTTCTTATTCTTCTTCCGCATTTCACGATCCTAAACTAAACTACTCAAATTACAAATATTACCCTCAATTTCTACCTAATTTATTTTTTGATATAATAACAGTTATATAATAATTGTATGTACAAAGTTTGAAGTTGATGAGAATTGAGTTTGTTGTGTCAAAATGTATTGTAATTTTTTTTTTTATCATTATATTAGGTGTATTTTTAAAACTTTTATTGTTTGTATTGAACATTACAATTTCGTCTATTGCATGTATACGTTTCTTTTTTGACATTCTATTGTATTTTTCTTCAAGGTTATAAGAGTATCTCTAATCGGAGGGGTTTTTTTATAAAAGAAAGAACACTTTGATCAATCCCATTGGAGACTCATAAGATTATCTCCGATGTATGTACCAAAACACAAAGTACATCAAAATAGTGTAAAATTTTGGACTAAAATGATGTAAAAATTTAATGTAACAATATTCGGTAACTCATTTTACAATAGTGTAATATTATTCACCACATCAAACTATTACACCACACTCGTTTATAAGTATTTAAAATAAAAATGAAATAACTGGTTCATAAGATGTACTCCCTCCGTCCCAAAATAAGTGTCCACCTTTCCTTTTTAGTTTGTTCCAAAATAAATGTTCACTTCCAAAAGTAATAAATTAACTTTACCATCTAGTTAGAAATTTGTAAAATTAATTAACTGAATTGTTTGCTAATATGAATATAGTGTTCATAATTTAATTGAAATATAGTTAATATGAATATATAATATGAAATTAGTTGATATAAATTTTGAAAATTCGATATGTACATTGAAGATAAAACTTATTTAGTGTAACCATGTATTCTTAAAACATCATTTTTTAACATCAAAACAGTGTAAAAGTTTAGTGTATCCATTTAACGTGTGTGTAATTTTTTTATTGCTTCATAACTCAATTGGGTAAATGTGTGTACTTTTTCTATAAAAGAGTTATTCAAATATTTTATGCATTAGATTGAAAATGTTTCCTTTTAAAAATAGTTAATTAGTAAATGTTGTGTTAAAAAAAACCTTTTGAAAGGGTTTGCCCGTTGTAAATACCCAAAGCATGATAGTTCAACATCACAATTTGTAGTCATAAAGTATCAAATTGTTACGGTATAACGTATAATACTATAAAGCATACATGGTGTATGAATAAATTATCATTTTTTTATGAAATTCAAAAAAGTCATCGTTTAATTACATATAAGTAGGCTTGTAAATGAACTAAACGTTCAATGAACATTTTGTGAACATTTCGTAAATCGTTTGGCGGGAAGTTTGTTTATGTTCATTCCTTTAGTTAAATGGATGAACACGAACATCATTTTTCATTCGTTCAATTATGTTTGTGAATGTTCGTTTAGGTATGTTCGTTTAGGTATGTTCGTTTTAATTTTTATATGCTTTATATACAATATATAAACTATATAACTTGATATAAATGTAAAAACTTTATATACTTTATTTTAATCTTCTTTATGTAAATCATCTTATATAATTTATTTAAGTTTCATATCTTTCTCGATAATGATGTTCGTATTAGGGATCTTTTTTTATAACTTAGACTTCGTACATTTAATTTGTGACGATGCATTACTTTATATATTCGTTCGTTTGCGTTCGTTTATATTTATGAAAAAACATATTTTATTAATGAACAAACATGAACAAGAAAACTCGTTCTTTATCTATCTGTGTGCGTTCGTTTGTTCGGTAAAACCTGAATGAACAAACATTAACAAGCTCTATTTATGTTCGTTCAGTTCATTTATAAGTCTACGCGTAAGGAATTTCTAACAAAATTATTGTCCAACAATTGATTGAATTAATAAATCTTACTGTAGATAACTTTACTATAGTTATATGTGTTATATGTGGCATGAAGCTTTTTAGAGTTTCAAACTTTAAGATGGATTTTTATAGTATTTTGTTCTATTTAAATAGTGTTAGTTGCATGGAAGTCCTGTCATTTATTTACGTGTATGCAATGCTATATATGGGATCGGTCGATTGGGGTAGAAAGTCAATTTTACCATTTTACAACTTTCAATCAAAATCTTAATTATAGCAAATAGAGAAGGTTTTTTTATTTTTGTTTGATTGGAATACACAAATCAATTTTTTTTTATTATTGATCATAATTTTTTTGCAAAAAAGAAATCATTGTTTGGTAATTAAATGTATGTAACATTAGATTATAACAAGTTACTACAATCTAAATCTAACCTAATCTGAATCATGATTATAAGAAAACAGAATAATAATTGTTTTACTAGGTTGGACATAGACCTAGTATTGAATCAGTCATTAAACTTTTTTAGGTGTCTTCGTGCAATTCATATAGGTCGAATATGTTTAAAATTTTTTGACTCAATATCCTAACTCGTGGGTTTATTACCTTGTCTATTTTAATAGGAGTTATTTGGAGAATTTAAATTTTAAATCAAATTAGAGTTAAACTTATATATCACTTATATAGAATGATATCCAGAGAGAATAGGTAATCCTGGAGGAAGAAGGAATCTAGGTCGTCCGTTAATATTCTTCACGAAAATACCTGCCCACTATTTTTAACATTCTTCAATGTTAACCAATATTTTTCAGAAGGAATGTTAACGGACGACCCAAATTGGCTTCCTCAATTCCCTTAGGATTACTCTTTCCCTGTAGATCAACACCCTATATATATATATATATATAGAGAGAGAGAGAGAGGGAGTTTAGGGTTACATGAATATTTGTTAGGAGGTTGAAAGAAAAAGTGATAGCTTATGAGAGTCATCTCAATTCGTCCTGTGCGGTGAGTCTCTGGTAATTCATTAACAGCGGCGACAGATTCCATTATTATAATTTATCGTTGAGAATGTTGTGAGGATATATGTGATGGTATTCAAGAGTGTTGAGATGAGCGTTCATTCTTGTAATATCAGTCGTATTATAGTGGAATTTAAGTGGCCCAACAAGCAGTATCAGTGTGAGGTCGTTCGCAAATAATGGTGTTAGAGCTAGGTTCGTGGAGAAAAATTACATAATCGGGAGGAAGCCAACTTGAGAGAAAACATAGTGTGGTTCGTTATATTCAGCGCAACTGGTTGGGAAAATTGACAGTGTGGATTTGTTAACCGTCAGATCGTTGTGAATTTTGGACTATAGGTTCATAAGAGGTTTGATTAGAGATTTCTAAAGAGTGTTATGGGTTTTCGACGTTTGTTGTAGAATATTCGTGGGGGTGTTTTGCGCAAATGTTGGAAAACAATTGTTGCAGGGTCATTTAACGTTGGATCATTTTGATTCTTGGACAGAGGGTTCAAAACATGTAGATAAGGTATGTGAGAAAATTTGGGAACGATCAAATTTTCCAAGTTGCTGTTATTTTCAATAGGTTTTTTGCACAAACTTTCAATTTAGAGGAGAACTATCGAGTTATGAAGTGTATTAAATGATGTGGATGATATGATGATCAAAGATGATGATGCTCAGTGGAGTATGTTGATCGCGATGATTCCTTGTGATGAAAGTCTTTTTAACAATCAGGTTGTTGGTCGACGTGTCCTGATAGAGAGAAAGTGGCGTTCCAGGATGAAGATCACACTCATTGTCATTGAAAAAGAGATATACATCAACGATCAATATATAGGGAATTTGAGTTAAGGGAGGATTTGTTAGAAAGTTTGACTCAATTTCTTAATTGGTAGTTTTATTTTGTTGCCTATTTTTATAGGAGTTATTTGAAGAATTTGATTTTGAATCAAATTAGAGTTAGGGTTACATAATTCTTTGTGAGGAGGTTGAGAGAAAAATTGAGAGCTTACAAGAGTCGTCTCTCTTTGTCCCATGCGGTGAGTCTCCGGTAATTTAATAATGACAGCAGCGAATTTCGTTATTGCTATCTATCGTTGAGAGTGGTGTGAGAATATATGTAATAGTATTCAAGAGTATTGAGACAACCGTCAGTTCTTGTAATATTGTTCGTATTATAGTGAAATTTAAGTGGCCCCATGGTCTGGTGGTTTTTACTCTCCATTGAGAGGTTTTCAATGTAAAACCTTTGTGTGTTATGCTTTTTATGTTTCGTCGATTTAATTACTGTCTTATACAAAATTGTGTGATTTTTCATTAGTGGTGATCGATCCCAACAAATGTAGCGGAGCAGGGTCGTTCCCAACAGAATGACATTAATCATGAAGTAATTAAGGTTTTTATATATTTAACTTGTTAGTTGTAAATATGATAAAAGCTATGCCTAACTAAATGAATAAAACTATGTTTAAAGTATACATTATATGATACAATCATATAATGTTTTCCAGTTATTTTTTTTATGTGTTTATTTTTACCAACAATTTAGAAATACACTTCAAACATATTCTTAGATTTATTTTACAGAAAATTTTCTAAATTGTTTTTTGTTTGTCCCAAAAATCACATTTCATCCTTAAGTTCACGAAATGTTATCACTAATCCTTGTATTCGTGATTTTGGCTCACCAGTCATCCAACTTAACAAATTTTGTTAATTTCTCCGTTAAGTCGTAGTCAAATGAGTAAAATACCCTTCTTATTCCTCAAAAACATACCACTTATCTTATGCTCAAAAACTAATATGATATTTTCTTCATCCCCAAACTCTAACTAAATTACTTACAAAAACAACATTTCTCTACAAATTTGTTTAATTAGAATAAAAAAAACACCAACTCAAAATATAAATAGGTATTGTGTATTTCATAATAAGTTATACTTCATACTAACTAAAAACTTTTGCAGCCACTATTAAGTTATATTTCATGCTAATCAAAATGACAATTAAAATGTGATTGTGTAATTTAATAGTGTACAGTAATTATGGTAAGCACATCAGTCCGTTGAAACCCACGAACACCACCATTCTTCTTGTTCTTCTGCATGTATACTGTTAAAATAATATCTTCCACCACTTTTGGAATTAATACTACTGGGTGAACAATTAGGTCTTTGTTTTCCTGTTCTTCACCCATGATATCTTTTCAGACCCATGTTATCCACCACTTTTAAAATCAATATAGAACCGATTGGCTGTACTGAAATCGTAATGATGTTTTATGACATCATTAACAGTCGAATCCATCACATTGTTAGATATAAATCTAGTAGAATTGAAGGAAATGCAGAAATGGATCTAAAGCTTTCGCCGGTACTAGAAATAGAGAAACAAGGATAGCAGGATAGCAACACCTAGAACACTGTCTAGAATACTGAAAACAGTTTCACTATTCACTGTGCTCTTTGCCATTTGACTTTAATGGACAACTTTTGTCACATTGTCATCAGTTGTTAATTTTCTTTAACACCCTTTTGGCTTTAGAAATTGTTAATAAAATAGTAGTCCCTCAGTTCCAAAATTATTGTTTAGTTTTTATTTGTTTCATAATCCTAACAAAATTTCTAATCAAATATGGTATATATATTTAGCACAAAATATATAATTTACAGTTTTTCTAAAATATGCACGATCCAAGCAATCTCTAAACATTTTGGTTAATGAATAATGAAGATATATAATATATATTGATACACTTGAATGGGAACCTAACCAAAAAGATGATGCCTCGTGAAAAATTAGGTCCCAGTGAAGTTGCCACTAGAGTCACAATCTGATAGGTTCATTAAGTATTATGATACTTTGAAGTCTAATGTTGATATAGTGATATAACATACTTTTGATTTGAAGTATAGGAACAAAAGTGTGAATCAAACCAATGCATATGGACCATTCAAGATAGTCATATTTAACAAAAGTTCCACTTATGACCCTCCACTTCTATGCACAGTACAACCAACCAATTTAGTTTGGATAGTAATTTATAATTATCAGTTTTTATCTTATACTACTAAATACGATTTTTAATATTGTATTATATAACAATATAAAATATATTTTTAGTGGTGTACGGATAAAAAATACAGATATACAAATCATCACCCATTTAATTTCTAAGAAACCAGCCCACACGGTGCACCAATGTCTAAAATGAACAGAAAAATAGCTTCACTAACTAAAGAAGAACGAACGCCAAAGAAATGGGGAGGGCAAAATTGCGGTTTCATCAAAATTGATGGATATCAGTCTTTTTCGCATTATGAATTCTTTCTAAATTGAAATTAGAACAATTGGAACTAGAGTTGGAGAAAGCACGAGAAGTGGCTTTTCACATGAAGAAAATGGGCAAAAAGGGAAGAACGGCATTTTCTTTTATCATAGGCACTTCAGTGGAAGCTTTGACTTCTAGGTAGCAAGAATAGAGGATGCCTACATTCTTTTTAGGAGTTAGGGGGTGGTTTTAGTGAAATCATTAAACCTCATGGATTATTGTGTAATTAAACATCTTAACTTGCCTTGATTGCACATGACACATGTAACAACTTCTTAATTAAACTCAATTGTTTTTTTAACTTTAAAATGATTGTTTTTTTTTGTAAGATTCTAATATCTAATAACAAAAGTCCATTTATTTGGTTCCTAAATTTATTCTTGTTTCTAAAGTAAATTCTCACATGATTTAAGTTGAATAGGTTCTCAAGGAATTTTAAAAGATACATGGTATATATATGTTTGAAACTTTTAGCACTTTTGCCTTTTGAGTGTGGGGAATTCATTCTGTGTTTGCTTCTTTCTCTCTGTCTTTGTTGTACAAAAGAAAGAACCCATCCACAAATAAACAAAATTCCCAAAGAAGACAAAGAAAAAATAAATAAATAAAGTTGATAGTGGGAGAAGTTGAATTTTTATGGAAGAGAGCATAATCAAGTAGTTTTTGGTGGGTGATACTAGGTGGTGGTGTGGTGCTAGTTATAGTAATATGGATGGTAGGTACAACGGTGGCGGTAGTAGTGGTTGTTATGAGTTTGAGAGTGGTGGGGTGGTGATGACAAGAGACCCTAAACCAAGGCTAAGATGGACTGCTGATCTTCATGATAGATTTGTTGATGCTGTTACTAAACTTGGTGGCCCTGACAGTTAGTCTCTCTTTTTATCTTTTTTTATCATAATTAATCTGTTAATCTTTCTGTTTTGAAAAAAAAAGTGATTAAAAATGGGTTCGTTTGATCATCGTTTTTTTTAAGGTAAATGATTCAATTGTGAGTTTAAAATTGGTCACAAGTGTTGTATTTATTAAGATTTTTAATCTTGATCACAAGTTTTTCAATACCCATGATCAAAGGTTGTTTAAACAATTGAAAGTTTTGATCTTTATGAAGCATTTTTTTTATCTTTGATGATAAAATGGTTTTGGAATTTTTGGTTTAGTGGAAAGATGAAGCGAATTAGATTCCATTTTGTTTTTTTCATACTTAATTTTCAGATTGCATATGTTCTTGTGATCAACAATCTTTTCTTCAAAGTCTTAATCAGATTGCATAATCTACCACGTAAAAAACTAGATAATCTAAAGATTGGCACAAGTTTAAAGTTTTCAATTATTTTCGTGAGAACTTCATAAATCAGATCAAATTATATCGCGTTTTGACTTCTGTATTGACCTTTACTTCAATCTTGATCTGATTAAATAATATGGGATTTGGTTTACAGAAGCAACCCCAAAATCAGTTTTGAGATTAATGGGCTTAAAGGGGTTGACATTATACCATTTGAAGAGCCATTTACAGGTAAAGTTCAAGTTTTGACTTTTTGCATTTCAAATCTAGTACCTCACATGTTTAAGCATATATTTTTTTATTTTTTTTGTCAATTTTATGTTTGCATCCAATACATTTCTATGAAAACACTAATGACATGATTCTTTTATAAGTTTAAAGTGTTGGTTAAATCTTTGTGGTCTTGTTGATGTTTATAGAAGTATAGACTCGGACAGCAGGCAAAGAAGCAGAACAATGGTGATCCCAACAATGAAAACAGTGGTAAGAATCGACCACATTTTTAATTCTCATCAATTTAATACAACTTTACAAATTTTCTTCTGTAATTTCTTATTAGTATAAAATCATTTAGGTGATTCGTATGAACCCTACAATATGCATTCGACTGGAACAAGTTCTAATTCCTTGAGAGTAAACCATGAACCAGGGTACGCTCAATTCTCATCTGTTAGTTACATAAAATTCAATTTTAAAGAATCTCAATCCGAAATGATTTTGTTTTTCTTTTCCATACAGAGATATCCCTATTGCAGATGCATTGCTGTGCCAAATTGAAGCACAAAAGAGGTTACAAGAGCAGTTTGAGGTGCATATCTTTCAGTCCCATCTAAAGTACATCAGTTTCTTTTAATTTCACATGAAAATTGCAACATTTCCTTTTTAGGAAAGATTCAGACTTTTTAGTTACTGTTTGCTCACATGATCATTGCACTTACAATTATCTGATATGCATTTGCGTCATCAAGATCTTTCTATTCCATCTTTCCAGTTGAAACATTTACTTCCTACATCACATCAAAACTGCATCCTATATTTCTTTCTTCTTTTGGCATTATTATTTGGGTTTTAGTAGTCATATGATAACAATTACTTTCCAAAACTACATTGTATTACCACACATTAAAATTTCAAATTTTGTTCCAGTATGACCAATTGTATGCCACAGAAGCACCTATCTGATAATAAGTTATATAATGAGAATATTGAAGTACTTCTTTAAAAGAAGATTGCTTTTATATAGCTTAAACCTTTATTTGCGTTCTGACAAAGGTTCCATCTTCTAAAGTTACCCAATTCTGTTGTAATCATTGCAATGACATTTTGATGGCACTAATTTTTCTTGGCAAGAACTTTTTATTCGGTATATATTGGAGGGTATTTTAGTCATTTGACACTTATCGTTTGCAGGTACAAAAGAAACTACAAATGAGAATAGAAACTCAAGGGAAATACTTGCAAGGAATATTAGATAATGCTCAAAAAAGCCTTTCGCTCGACATGAACTCATCTGGCAACCTTGAAGCAACAAGAAATGAGCTAACCAACTTTAATTTAGCACTTTCAGATCTCATGGACAATTTAAATGGCGAACAAAGGGAAGATAACGTTGCCAAATTTAGCCTCAACGGTAAGAAGGGAACTACAAACGTAAAGGATGATATAAAGATCAAAACAGAAGGTGGTGGTGGTGGTGGTGGTGGTTCCATCAGTTTTGATTTGAACACGGGAGGTAACTACGACTTCATTGGCACAAATCAAGATTTACTTGCGCTGGGGTTTACTAGACAAAACTAGAGAAAATAAGAGTGTTGATATTTTCTACAATAATTCATCTAAATTTTGTTGATGCAAACTGTGATGTAGAGGGATGTTTTCAATGGTAGAGGTGCAGAATATGGTGCTATAAATCACTTTGGAATTAAATTGTAGATTCATAAAGATTAACATGTATTGTGAGGACCATGAGTTCTCTTGAATTTGTTTTAATAAACGTATTTTTAAATGTAGTATTGAAGTGGGTCTACGAACTGTTGGCTGTTTTACAACTTTGAACTACAATTAACATCAATCGGAACCACTGATATTGTTGTGGTCATGCTTTGATGATCATTTTATGGTTACAATTTTTTATTTTCTTTAAAAGCCTTTAAGACAAACAGAACTGCAAAAGCAGTTAGCTATAACCACTATTTCATTGATAGAAATGTCGAATAATAAGATGATGAATAAACGAGACCAGACAACAAATAAAATGAAGAAAACATCTTATTTTCATCCACATTTTTGCAAAAACCCTTCAACTCTATTGCCCTTCCCTTCACTTTGCCTTTAAAGTTTTGAGAAAATTTCATAAATACCATTGCCAAACTTTATAATAGCATGTTTGTCCAACTTGATATATGTCGTTAAGCTTCAAAAATGTCCAACTTACCTTTATGAAATTATCCCATTGCGACAAATTAACTGGATATCATTACCATACATTGCTTCTACTATCTTCTTCCTCCTATTTAGTCTCATCCCTTTCATATAATACCCAACTCAAAATCCAGATTATGCAAATATACTGCAAAATTCCTAATAAAAAATAAAAATCACAAATTCTGTTTTAGATCAACAAGGAAATCCCGTCATTGGAAAAATATGGTCGACATCGATAAAATTGAGTATGAATGAGAGGCACATCACACACTTTAAAGAAACACACCCAAACCATATGAAGTTACAAGCTCCAGAAAATGATCAGGCCACATAATTCAAATTACGAATACTCGTTGCAATTTTAGCAAGAAAATGGGCAACGAAAATAATGGCTAATAATTAAAGGAATTAATAATCCTTTATCCAACAAAATTTCTGACACATAATTTACATTGTTAGATTTGACATTTTGCTAGATATAGATCTTGTCGTAGATAATTGGCTCAACTACAAAACATTCAAAAATTGATTATAGTCCTACACATTCGTTGAAATTTGTCTTATGATTGGTTAGTTAATTATTTATAAGATCTCCAAGGTCCAGTCTAACTACCGAAACTATCAACCCCCAATACAAAACATTGCCCCAAGTACTTGACGTTCTAAGAAAAGCTTCAGAACTAACTTGATCCAATCAACATCACAAGACCCAAACTTTATCTTCGAATAGAACTCAAAACTAACAAGAAACAACTTTCTTACAATAAAAACAAACGTATCCTAAGGGTCTCACTGTAGATCTATGTGGTGCATATAATTGATACCAGTGTAGGATGCCTCATCAGTAATTTAATACAGTAATAAACTTGGGTTGTACACCATGTAGGAAGGAAATTATGCTGACTTATATTGTTTATTGCTATCAAAACTTACAAATGGACAAGCAAGAACACAATATACATGAAGGGAAGACAGAAAGGTGTGCGGTCAATGAGGCTCTTTCTAGTTGGGAAATGGTCTAATTTCATGACCAAAATAAGCATAAAGAAACCAAAATTTAGTATAAATGAGTACAGTAACCACATACCAGATGTTCTCTCAGAAACATGACTATATAGGATCCAAGAAAGGTTCAAGAATAAATGAGATTGACTTCTAGTTTCTCCTCCGTTTCTCGGGTGGGGTCCCACCACCCTTCCTTTTCCGACTACTAGACTTAGGTGACCTATATCCTCTCTCCCCATCATCCAACATTCCTACTTCCCCTTCTTCCACAGGGCCCAAATCTTGACTGTGTGATGACTGTCCTTTTGTTGAAGTATGATATTGACCATCTTCAAGATCATCATCGACCTGATTTGACGGCTTAGACCAATTGTGTTTTCTATCTTGCTTGCTTTTCTCTGATTCAGCAGCCAACTCTATACCATCTTCCAACTCTCTTTCAATTAAATCATCCTCATCCATAAAATCTGTTCTTCGAGCTACATCACCACCACGGGCCTTCCTTCGTTTCTCAAGAGCTGCTTTAACCTTATCTTTATCGATCTTTTTTATAGCATCTTGAGGTGACTGCCCTTTGTAATCCAGATTCCGTGCAATGTATTTCTCCTTTACTTCCCCTGGTTCCCTTCTATCTCGAGTTTCCTCCATGTGTCCTTCAGAACCATTACCATCTTCTGGTCCATAATGCTGTTGACTTTCACTGATTTCAACGTCTCCTTTGGTGTCTGTGCTTCCATGATCGTCACTTCTGTTTTGGGATGCTCTTGGGGGGCCACTGTGATTATCCGAATATGCTTGATCAGGTGGGGGTCTTGACGATGTAGGGTTTGAGGACCCAGGCCTGGAATTACTGTTGTTTGTACCATCTTCGTCAGCAGAAAGAGGTCTCGTAGGGACCACCTTCTGAGTAGTCCCACCACCAGTACTGCCATCAACGACTTCACTATTTTGAGAAGGTGCCACTCTATTTTGTTCATACAGTTCTAACATCTGGTTACTGACCACTGCAAAAGAATAATGAAAATAACTTTTAGTTAGCCAATAAAACACTACAATTTAGAAAAAACAACAGACACACGAGATTATAACAGACCCTCTAATTGGCGTGGGGTGACATCAAACTCCTGCCACCAAACTTTCTCACCATCTGAGGGGAGCTTAACTTTGAGGAACTTAGCGGCAAGGAAAATAGCCCCCGCGGCAATGTGATGGGGTTTAAATTGCAAGCAGAGAGATGTCCGAAGCCTGCATGCCTCTTTTGCATGTCAAAATGGAAAAAGGAAGACCCAACACCAACCACACGCTGGCATTACATAGAAACCACAAAAAGAAATACAGCGTACCCATCGTTCACAAAATTCCATGCAACTTGAGCAAGGGCATTTTGGGCAACCTTGAACTTCTTTATTGCCTCTACTAGTGGTTTATATGGATGATGCACATTGAAATCAAAACCAAGAGTTGCAAGAACTACACGTTCTCCAAGTAAAATTAATTCCTTTTGTTGTTCATACACTTCCTGAAAGAGAAACAATAAAAATTAAAATCTAAATGTAGACAGTTGATGAATGAAGGAGGCTGACTTAAGGGAACTAAATTAAAGCAGGAACGTGAGTTTGTTTGAACTAATCATACCTTCTGTTTGATTCTTTGTATTGCCTCAGGATCCTTTTTGTTATTGATTTCGTAGGAAACGAGGATAACATCCTTCAATGGACGAGGAGTTTCTTCAACCTTGCCTGCAAGAAACATGCAGACAGTTGCAACCGTCTGCATTGCAAACATATTAATTATTACATTAAAAATTGAGAATCAATAGTTTATATACTGGTAGCCATGTTGATTTATAGAAGCCAATGACATGACAATGCAATTTCTTCAAAATGCTTTTCCTGTTTAAATTTAACCCAAGGCCGAACGAGCAACCTTGTGAAAAGAGTTTTCAACTTGTTAATTAATTATAAATCATAGGTAATAACCATTTTCCAGCTTACAACATAGCTACAATATCCCACAGGATAAGTATAAGGTTAAAATTAGCATCTACTAGATGAACGGTATCTCAGATACATTTATGCCTTTGGATCATCTCCAATGTACAGATCAAAACACCAAATCTGGTGTAATTTTTTATGCAAGTCATGAAACACCATATATTCAGTTATTTTGCACCAAATATGGTGTAAATATATTCTTTTTTACACCAAACTTGGTGCAACTTCCATACAATGGAGATGCCTTAAGCTACACATCATTGCTCGTGTGGTGCAGTGCTCATAAAAATTAGGAACAATGAGGAACTGTTTCACGCTGTCGGTTGTCTAATGGAAGGCAAGATTTGATTTGTATCGTGCTAAAGGAGAACAAAACTTTTTTTCTTTTTTCTTCTTGTTCCATCTCTTCTGCTGATTTACTAACAGTGATGGGGACTATTCAACCCATGAATCCGATACATATCTTTCCAACTTTATCACTAAGCAGGTATCCTCTCAATCAACTAGGAATGAAGTTACAATAGAAAAATATGAAGGTCTTGCTTGGTAGCACTTAGTTTTTCGATTTAGATCCATTTGGATGTAACCGAAATTGAAATTTCAGTTTGATAATAAAACTGGAATAAGTTTGCGTAGCTGGTTTAATTGACATTGTGTTCAACTACGTTTAAGACCTCAACATAATTAAAGTTAAATAGTCAATGCATGACTTTTCATAAACCCGCTACGCAAGCCAATTGGGTTAATGTACCTTGGAACTAGGCATTGATTAGAGTTAATGTAATGTTAATGTACTTGGTGTTTTTTTTTACTAACCCAGACAGATACATTTTGAAGGTGTGTTAAGCTAATGTTTAACAATGTAAGACACCAAGACTTTTACATTGTTCCATTTTTTCTCTAAAGAATCCGGTGTGTTAAGGATTTTTTATCATTTAGGAGTAATTACTAGCAAGGATTGCTATATCCAAAAAAGTTTTAGCTGAAAGGCTTTTTCTTAATAGCAATGGCGTCACTTCATGCTCCAAGCCTACTTATTTTCTGGCCATTGTAAATGATTAATCGTCAAAATTTACAAAACCATGGCTATTTTCTTCCGTTCGTAATACACAATATAAAAAACAAACTACATTCATCAAAATAGACCCCAAATTATGATAAGTAAATTAATACAGAACTCACCCTCCTATCATTCTTTGCATGTGATTGGCGAAGGAAGAAACGGTGACAAAAGATTATAGCCGTTGCAATGGTTACCTGGGGCCTGCAGAAATATATACAAACTAATACTGTGACTAAAAGCATTAACTTTTACTAGAATAGCATGTCTAAATTTGTATTTGTGTAAATAATTAACCCACTGCTTGCTCTATTATTATTAGAGGAAGACAATTCTTTTGGTTTAAAATTAATGACTACCCAAAAAAGAAAAAATGTGAGCATGACAGCTAACACCCAGTTAGTACCCAAACTAAACACTTGCCCAGATACTCATTAGCTTAAAACTTGTAAAGATGATCGATTCTATATACTATGTATACAAACTAAACACTGTGACTCAAAGCATTAAATTCTACTAGAAAAGCACGTCTATATTTGTATCTGTGTTGATAACAACCCACTGTTAGCTCTATTTTTATTAAAAAAAAGACCATTCTTTTGGTTTAAGTTTAATGACTACCTAAAAAAAATTGTGAGCATGACAGCTAATACCCAGTTAGTACCCAAACTGAACACTTGCCCAGATACTTATTAACTTAAAACTTGTAAAGATGATCGATTTTATATGCTATAAACAAGAAAGCAATACAATGGAAACTGACACTCGTTTAAAGATCAAAACCTTGCATCTAAACATTGAGGTTGAGAAAAAAATGTAAGCCGGAAGAAGACAAGGAAAAGGACACGTTTCAGAGGGCAAGATTGTAATTATGTGCTTAACATGTGTGTATGGTACAGGTGCCAAATAAATGATTAAATTCTTTAAACTTCTTCAGCAATATAGACATCAGATGAAGAGGGCCTAGATGTGAATTTCATGGTTCTCAATCTCACTCACCTATTCAAGCAAGAAAAATTGGGTACCACAGAGGCACAGATATAAAGCCTTAACTTAGGAGTACTAGTCACAAACACCCAAAATATGCCAATGATCAATATATGAAAGCATTTTACGTCATTAAATTCCACAAGGATCAACCCAGGAAAAAAAACATTGTTGAGTTTGGTTGGATATATTGCACTTTCACACTGTATAACTCAGTTACTGTAAAACAAAAACAAGATTTTGAATGATGAATTGCCAAACTATTCATGTGATTATCTTACAGTGGCATGTCCACTTTCAATACAAAATAACAAAACCAGAATTAGTAAGAATGATAATTTGTGTTGAACAAAGAAAGAAAAAAAAACAAAGGAAAAGGGCTTACACTTTGAGCCTCATACCCAAGTCTTGCAAGAATGTGCAATATGATTTACGTAGATAAGTCTCCTTTTTCAAATCAATTCCATCTGGTCTTGAGGGGGAGTTTTCTTCAATTTCTTTCCGCGAAAAATACCACCGGCCACCATTTTCTTCCACCTTATCATCGGAATGTCTATATGGACCACCTTCATACATGCCAAAATGCATAGGATCACCAGACAACAAACCAGTCATTGCCGGCTCCTGCTCTCTCTACCAATATTCTCAAAAACTAAAGGCGAAGTCCCACTAGTTCACAGGATGTATTAAACTAACACGCACTGCCTGCACTGTATGAATAATAACATAACCAAGTAAGCAAAAAGGAGAAAACAAGAGGGTAAGCAAGACCGGTTTTAAGAACCATCAAGTATTTATGAACTTATAGATCAAGTAAGCTGGGTCAAATGGGTATTAAGCCTATAAAACATAAACTACAGACTCAAGCACAATAGCATCAAAGGTCCAAAATGCAAATCCGATACTTCTTACAGCCTCCAATAAATGATAGGAGATACAAAGTACACACATTAAAGATCAGTATTATATGAGCGCAGTAATAGAAAAATAAACAGGCTTGATGCCTTGGCCAAGTCATATTAGTTGCACCACTGGCACCATGATCATTGATCCATGCACTGGATCTGAAGCAAGCACACTGGTTCCTAGCAGTTAAGTTTAAGCAATGTATGCAATAGTTCAACCAAATACAAATGCAACAATCAAAATTATTTGTTAAATTCATCATACCACGTTTTCTACGTGGATGTTTATTCTTTACAGTATCTCCGGTATAAGTTCTCTCAAAAATCACAAGCTCCAATATACTATGCATAATGAATGACCTCATTGGCCTAAATTGGCTAGCAGGATCAGCCATAAGGAACATCCAGCTTGCAACCAATCAGTGTTGCAAGTTGCAACGCAAGAAACACTGCAAATTCGAAATCGAAGTATAATTTCTGAATGCGAACCTGTTCACGATTAAAAAGGTATACAGAACCTGGGATAAAAACAAAAGGCCGCTGAAGTTTGTAAGCTTTGCCACAAAATCAGAAATGTTTGCCAACAATTGCTGGGCAGCTTTGCACAACTCAAAAAATTGTAGCAGTAAACAGACTAAGTTTTGTGACCAAAAAAAAAAAGCAGGCAACGTCTATTGAAAAACAAAAAATAGAGAAGTGTAAACTTTAAAAGCATTGCAGCTAGCTGCTCTGCGGTTAGTTAAGAAAAGAAAAAACCGGATGTTATTTCTTTGAGATTCCTCCGTAAGAGATTTTCCCAAGAGTAAAACAATAGTAAAAATCAGCCTCCAACTCTTATAATTGACTTTCTATCTTACTATTATGGGGGTGTTTGGGATTGCTTATTTTGAGTACTTTTCTGCTTAATAATAAGCAGGTGTAACATGCTTATTTTTTAAGTGCAATATACAGTATTAATCTTGTGCGGCACTCCCAGTTCAGAGACAATGGTCATAAAATTAGTGAAAAGGGATTCGAGCCCTTAAACCACCCCTTGATCCAATCTCAACCTTATATTTCATATCCTCGTAAGCAAATACTCCTAATTTTTCCACCCGAAGTAAACCAACGCAAAACAAATATTACACACCTAAAAGAACACACTCCACATGTTTCTCTCCCTCTCCACAACAACCACCTCCACTACCTACCATCACAAACCCTAACTACCATCCATTGCCGAAGCAGCATTGTGCTAGTAAAATACTTTTTTATATATGTGTGATTATGCATCTAACTATCTAAGTCCGTCAGCATAACACTGAGGACACACAGACCATTTCATACAAAACAAACAATAAACCACTACCACAAAATCACATCTCCAAACTTTTTATAATCCACTTTAATCCCATTATACAGCTTGTGAGTAATGCAATTTAACTAATAACATGATACAATCGAACTCTGCCCTACAACAAAAACTTAGCTGGGACCCCCAAGTCATTCACTTTTTTGTTATTCTGAGAAAATAATGCTTTAAACTATAACTACAAGATCGTAACGTACCTCTAAAATCAGCTAAATTCCTAACTTTCACCGGCTAAAAGTCTGTCATTATACAGATGGACATAGAAAAGATATGCGAGTATATTTATTTATATATTCATGTACTACTTAATTCATTTAAATCCTATAATTAATACTTATATCGATGACTAAAAAAATAAAAACCAAACCCTAGATCTCTAATTAGAAAAATTATTATAAATACGTTTCAAGAAAAAGAAGAAAAATTCTATTTTGCAACATCGAGTTCTTTTAAGTTAAATGGCGTAAGATTGTAACTATAATTGTTATATAACAACAGAGATTTACTTGTGCCCTAATTGTAAACGGTGCTAATAAAGAAGAAAACGATTTCACAGGTATACGGAAATATACTAGGGCACAAAAAAGAAGCGAAAGAGATGATATAATAATTGTAATAAGATATTACCGACGATCAGCAGAGGAATAAATATTCAAGCAAAGATTGCGGTGTTGGTAAGCGTTTATCGGCGTCGTTGTTATTTTAGGCTGCGGTTCGTTTGTTCCAGAAACGATTATGAGATGAAAGAGAGAGAAAATGAAATTGGCAGTGTGAAAACGTGTTTTCAAGTGAGACTTCAATTTTTCAATCTTTTTATTTTTATTTTTATTTTTATTTTTACACAAAATAAGATTAAGATAAAATAATAAAGAGGAAAATGAAATTAAAAGAAAATGGTTGAATTAGGTCGGTGATATTACCACTTCCAAGGTTACAAATATTGTTATTTAAGGAAATATTGTTATTTAAGGGAATATTGTTACTTTTAATATAGCACCTCTTAATATAATTACGTTACGTTTTGTATTGGGGTATAAATACTCAAGTGTTTTGTAAATATAATTAAAGCTTTTAATCATTATATGTGGTTGTGTGTTTATTAGTTGTTACGATATTTAAACTCTTTCAAATATTCACTATAACTGTTCAATCAATAATCACCAATTCTACATACAAACTCTATTTAGATGACTACAATTGGTATCAGAGCACGGTATTTGAGTTTTACAATCAATTGGTTGAAGAATTTCAAGAAGAGAAGGCCAAATTTAAAGGATTATGTGCAAAATTGGGTTCACGAGTTTATTTACTGTATTTTGTATAATTCAAGTAATTTGTGAATTGTTTTTCAAATTCTAAAGAACAGTCATCTCCATTGTTGATTTGGAATCAATTGGTATAAGTATCTCACTCTAATTCTAACTATTATGTTTAATTTGATTTTTGAAAAGGTGGCAATTACTGTTCATAGGAAGAACTCCTTACTAGTTTTTGTATCAATCTCGACAACCATATCGATATAAACTATATACACAGGGTTAGATAGTATCGACCTCGATACATAGGACTACCTTGTATCGAACTCTATAAGTTACTCGATATTCACAAGAACTTTTATTCGATCTTAATATAGTGACTTTACCGATCTCGATACACTTAAGCTTACAGGTTCTTGGTATTGATCTTCACATCATTGTATCGACATAGACTTGATACCTTACATGTTTCATTCAACCTCGATATTTATTGGAGCATTCTATCGACATTGATAAAAAGGGTGGTTGATTAAATATTGGGTTAAGTCATAGTACAGTTTGTATCGTCATCGATATAAAGGGTAGTTGATTCAATATCGGATCAAGTCATAGTACAGTTTGTATCGACATCAATACATACAGATTTTGAGGGTGATTCGAGGTCGACAGACAAAGAAAAATTTGTTGTGTATCAGTTTGGACTACTGTTGTGTATCACTTTGAAAATTTTACAATTTGGGATAATCTTAAACTTTTGATAAAATGTCTCGAGAAGCATTAGCAATGGGTTCTAAAGATAAGCCACCTGTTTTGTTCTGAGGTGACTACTCTCAATGGAGAGATAGGTTTCTTGACTTCATTGAACGTCAAGAAAATAGTGAATTGTTACTAAAATCTCTAAACGAAAGAGATAAACTATTATATCCCCCGCTAGATCCTAATGGCACTCATTTCACAACGATTACCTTTAACCTTCAGTGAACCATCGTCATCACGGAAAGAACAATACAAAGCTCACAAATATATGAAGTCCTTCATTTTATAATTTCTCACAAATGAAATCTACATTCAAGTAGATAGTTACAAAACAACAAAGGAACGTGAGACGCCATTGCTCAACAACGGCTAAGGTCATATAGAGGACTTCAAACAAAGATGACTCACTGTCTTCATGTGTACGAAGGATTCAAGGCTAAACCTGATGAACTTCTAGATACATCATACACTAGGTTTTGTCTTATTCTGAATGAGTTGAGGAAAACAAGTGTGTGAAACGTAATTTGGAGATTAACATCAAGTTTCCGAACAATTTGTTGCTGGAATGGATAGGGATTCGTCATCCATTGACATCTAGGATGTTTTTGAAATTCTAAATCATAACAAAGATGAAGTGAGTGAGAGTGTTGAACACAAGGAGTTGACTGAAAATAAGGATAAGGTTGATCCGTTGGCATTGGTTGTTGAAAGGGGTAGTCACTTGAGGGGATAACATATGGAAAAGGAAGTAGTATATGCATTTGATTCGGGTCGAGAGGACAGTAGATCTGATGAAGAGTACAAAGAACTCATGAAACATTTGGCATTTCTCACCAAGGCGATAACCAAGAAGTACTACAAACGTTCTACCAACAACAACTTACACACCGCGTCATCTTCCTCACGACAATCTAAGTACAAAGGAAGGAATGACAACATATACAAGGGAAAGAATGAAGAAAAGAGGATTGCTAAAAAACAAAAGGGTGATAAGGAGAACATATGTTCTAACTGTGGAGGATATGGACACTTCACTAAAGATTGCAAGAAACCGAAATTACGTGGTTCGGAATACTACAAGGCTAAAATGCTACTGTCAAACATAAAGAAGCGGGTAAGGTGTTGATGGCAGAGAATGACGCCTGGTTAAATCTAACAGATTCAGAAGAAGAAAACCTGGAGGTGAATATGGCATTTATGGACAAGATGTCTATAGTCAACGATGATGAAGAGTCTGAATATGAGGTACAATTAACTTTCAATTCGATTGACACTCACTTGCACACTATGAACCAACGCTTACTAAATAAAGTAAAAACCGAAGTATATAAGGTATCCAAGTTATCAAAGGAACTTAATGATAAAAACAGTTTTATTGCAAACTGTTATTCGGGAAAAGGGAATCTTCCAAACTCACATAGAAGATTACATTTGGAAGATTACAAAGACAAGTATGAACAACTTGATTTTGAATTAATCGCTCTAAAGAAATAATATTTTGATTTGTTAATTAAATTTGATGAATCATAGGGTGTTAGAAAACTTGCGGCACGCCATCATGACCATGTGATTGCTAACAACATTAGAATTGTCAATATGGTTAAAGAATTAGAAAGTATGATATTTAAAATAGGCCAGTCTGAACAAACTATTTTCTTAAATAAACCCAAGGACATCAAATTTTACAATCCAAAAGAAGGGTTAGGCTTTGACAACCTATGTTATCTAAAGAATGCAACCTCTATACTACCACATTTATTTAATGAAGATTGCATGGGTATGGGTTTGAAAATGCATTTTCTTATAAATACAAATGAAAGGGACAAAATTAAGAAGTTTAACCTAGCAAAATAAGTTGGTGAATCACAAGAGAAACAAGCTGAACAATCACCCGAACAACCAAATCAGGAAAACAAATCCGAAGGGCCAAATCAAGAGGGACTTGAATATGGTCAGATAATAGATGGTAGGTTCATCATGACAACAAACATGCTTTTTTAAATATAGCCCAACCATATTTAGAAGACAAAGTCTACAAGATCTAGTGCAAAAAACCATGTCCATTAAATGCAACATTAGTATGTGGGTTTGATAACCTTCCTGAAGATAGAAAAAAAGGAGTATATATACATGATGACCTGCAGACAACAAAGAAAGAGTTTAGTGTCATCAAAGCATAAAATTATTTGATAAGGAAAGTTAGATTAGCTAAACTAAGATGGCACTGGTATCCTTATTTGTATGACCAAAGAGTTTATATGAAGGAATACTATTTTGAAGAAGCCGACTTCGTTCATCTAAGTATAGAAGACTTGGAATACTTGTATGATGAATTCAGAACAATGACAAACAGACATCTAACAATAGTGATAGCTCTTGAGGTAATAAAACAGTTCATAAGAAGCATGATCGAGATATCAATTATTTAAGATGTTCAAATGAGTGTGGCGAGTCATCAAAGTAAAGTGAATATCACTAAACCAAATATGCTCTTAGAAGGCATTAAAGACTTAAGTGTTCATGAAATAGTTCAAAAGCCAGAACATGGGATAGTTTATGAAGATGAACAAAAGGATAAGAGATTTCTTCGCTTCTCAGAACTTGCAAAGTTTTTCTGATGGAACGCTCAAGATAATAATAGAAGATCTCACAAAAGGTTAGAAATGTATAACTTGTCGAGAACTTCAAGTGCAAGTCACGAATTCAAATTGAAAGATAACTTCGAAAGGAATAAAGTCAATGATGCTCTAAAAGTGATTGAAGAAATAATAGACTTTAGAAATCTAATTCGAAAATTAGAGAAATGGTTTTGCATTCGGTATAAACGTGTATTCTTGACAAATTCAGCACACTAAATCCTATGGGGAAGATTGTTAGAAATATTATTTAAGGATTTAGCATGTGTTGATATAATTATGTTATGTTTTATACTAGGGTATAAATACTCAAGTGTTTTGTAAACATAATTAACCCTTTTAATCATAATATGTGGTTGTGTGTTTATTAGCAGTTACAACATTCAAACTCTCTCAAATATTCACGACAACTCTTCAATCAATAATAAGCAATTCTACATATAAACTCGATTTAGATCACTTCAACCAGTTACCAATTACCGATTATACTAATTGGTGGAGCCTTGATTGTCGTTTCATGTGTTTGCTCTCGTTGTTTTCTACTATTCATTTCATATACGTTAGTAAATTTCACAAAACAACTTTTTATATATATTAATGTTGTGACAAAATAAGAATAAAGTTCTTTGTATTGTAACTAGCAAAGTTGTGAAGTTAAAAATGGTTGGTTACATGCACGAGTGTTCCAATTATACTAATGGGTGGAGCCTTGATTGTTGTTTCATGTGTTTGCTCTCGTCATTTTCTACTATTTATTTGAGATACTTTAGTAAATTTAACAAAACAACTTTTGATATATATTAATATTGTGATAAAATAAGAATAAAGTTCTATGTATTAGAACTGATAAAGTTGTGAAGTTAAAAATGGTTAGTTACATGCACGAGTGTTCCAATCATACTAATGGGTAGAGTCTTGGTTGTCGTTTCATGTAGCTCAACATTTGAGCAAAGTTTGTTACACTATAAATGTATTAAGCCTTACTATTAATTATTATTACTACTATATATAAATCAAATTTCACTCTATTACTTTATTATATGTATAAATAAATATATAAATACAAAAATATACAATAAACCTTTAAAATATATACATACACTCAATCTCTTTTCACACAATAATTAACATCGTCACTTACTATCACCGGATAATCGTCACCTTGCGGAGATAGTTGCTAGAATAATTAACGATTACAATATTCGTCGGTCAAGGAGTCAACTATATGATGGTTACATAATTCGTGCCTCTTAATTATCATTATTACAGTAAACCCCCTGATGTTTCTATTTTATCCTCAAAACCCCTTTCCCTCTCTTGTATAATATACACAACCGTGCTCAGATTCTTCCAACTTCTCATATATTCTCTTCCAATTTCTTCATCAATCTGCTTTCGGTTCAGTTCTTCTTATATATAACTCTGTATATATCACATATATAACTTCGTAAACTCACAATTCGCCTCACAAAATGGGTTACGAAAACGATCCGTAAGTTCATATTCTCTCTAATCTAGGGTTTCATGTTCCGCAATCTCCCTAGGGTTAGGGTTGCGTAACCTACTTTAATTATGCATTTTTTGTTAAAATTTCAGGTACCGCGATGAAGACGGCGAGCCATTGATGGATTACGATGACGGATTTCAATCCGATCACGGTGATGATAACAATAACAACGATGAACGACATCATCAGCTTTTAGATGATAATCTTGAAGATGAAATCGAAGATACCGATTGGCAGAGTAATCGAGAATCGACGCCGGTGTTTAACGAATCCGATTCGAAATCGAAGCCGCGGAAACGGTTAATTAAGAAGAGTACGGCGGATGAACCGTTACCGGATTTCCCTGTTGATGATGATGTGGAAGATGAGATGGCAGCATTTGTTAGAAATGATGAGTTTTCTGGTGGTCGAAAGAGGAAGAAGTTTTCCGGTGACGGTGGGAGTGGAAGTAAGAGGAAGGAGAAGAATTCAAGTCTTTCGAAGTTTTCAGAGAAAGCAGGGAGAGGTGGTAGTGAGAAAAGTGCAATGAAATTTAAGGGGAATAGTAGTAGTAAAAGGAGTGGGAGGTCTGGTGGTGGTGACGATGCTGAAGTTAAAGAGATGTGGGATACAATTGCTGGTGGTGATTCAGAGGTATATACTATTGATAACTTGTTAACTTTCAATCATGCTGGGTCAATTTCCGTTGTTAACGGTGGGAAAATTTTGTTATTAACATTGTTGAGTACTTGAGCACATGGTTCTGAGCTAATACAACAATATAGCCTTTGGTTTTTGGAAAAATTAGTTTGCATCAAGTAATATTTGAATCTTCAAATTGCTAAGCATGTGTTGTTGAGACATGTAATTTAGTGAATATTGAAAATTATGACTGATTTGTTAGCTTCTTGGTGGTAGCAATATTGAAAATAGGGAAGGTTTAGATAGGGTCAAGTAGTAATATTGTTTGCATGAGTAATGATGATCTTACGATTCCGTTCATCATTAAGTTGAACTTATTTGTTTTTGTATGCCTGACGAAGAATTGACACCGCAGTTTAAGTTTTGTTAGGTTATGCAGCTTGTATGCCGCCACTTCTTATATTCGTTTTTTGTTATTTTCTGGGTAAACAAGTTGACTTTTATCATGAAGATTTTGTGAAGCTAACAACAACATTTAATTATTGTTTCCTTATTCTCAAGGATCTATTTAAGGTGTAGTCATGTTTGTTGTTGCTATGAACCAGGTGTCAGTCTGCTACCTCCAAAAATTGAAATTTCTTCTGATGTAGTATTGTTTTACTGGTATAGGATGACAAAGAGGGACCAAGGATGCTAGATGATGACAACTTCATAGATGATACTGGTGTTGATCCAGCGGATCGTTATGCAAGTGATCATGGAGGTTATTCTCCCAGTCGTGCTCCTCAGGTGAAAAGATCAGTCATATATAAGAAGCTTGTTTGTTGGCTATTATTACTATGTATATGCCTTTTATTTCATTGTTATAGGTGATAAATTTTTAAGTCAGGGGACTGTTTTATTACTTATATTAACTAAATATCGTAGGACATGGCATGTATGGATGTCATCCTGTTACCGTTTTCTTAGCTTGGTATTTTAATATTGTAGGCTGAGGAGGGTGAAGAAGATGATGAAGTTGACAACCTTTTCAAGGTGGGTAAGAAGAAGAAGAAGACTGAGAAAAGTTCTGCAGAGATTGCATTAATTGTTGAAAGTGTCGTGGCTGAACTTGAAGTTGTAGCGGAATTAGATGCGGAATTAAATAGAAAGTCGGAACCAGCTATTAATAAACTCAAAAAACTGCCTCTTCTAACTGAAGCATTATCCAAGTAAGTGCATCATTTGCAGAAGTACTACATTTGCCTCTATAGTATGTTTAATTCATTTGCCTTCACAACTTCTAATACAGGAAACAGCTTCAGCTAGAGTTCCTGGATCATGGAGTTCTAACTCTTTTGAAAATATGGCTTGAACCCCTCCCGGATGGAAGCTTGCCTAATATAAATGTTCGTGCAGCAATTTTGAAAATACTATCTGAGGTATAAACCTGGATTCAGTTTGAAGATAAATTATATGCTTTTATGTTTGTATAATTTTTTTTTTTTTTTGGTTGCTCTTATCCTGCAGTTCCCTATTGATTTAGATCAATATGATAGAAGAGAACAATTGAAGAAGAGTGGACTTGGAAAGGTCGGGCCTGTTTCGTATGATAGTGTTGATTCTCCTTTCTTTTTGGTGGTAGGACTAATGATTTTAAGTTATCATCTTGTTTTTCTTCAGGTCATTATGTTCTTGTCGAAGTCGGATGAAGAGACCACAGCCAACAGAAAGCTTGCTAAAGAGTTGGTTGACAAATGGGTATGTATGGAAATTTCTCTTTGACCTCATTTTTATGAGGTTATACACATGTTAAGTGCCTTTGTCCGTCGTCTGCAGCCAATTGAATAAATTGTGGTCTATGAATAGTATCTGTTCCGAAGTACAATTTCTTGTCTCGGTGAATTGAACCCTTAGAGATATACAATATACTCCATGTGAAATAAGCAATGTTACCAAACAACTGCAAGAGAATCTACCTAAGCTTAAATCATGGTATTATTTTATATGATCATAAGACCACTATTCAATAATACAACAGAAGATCGTCTCTTGTGATGGTCTTTCCTCGCCTATAATTATCATGTATAGATTGATTGCTATGTCGGTCTCTTTAGAATGTTGATCTTGATTAGCATTTACGTTTTACTTGTAATGCAGAGTCGGCCAATATTTAATAAAAGCACTAGATTTGAGGACATGCGGAACTATGAGGATGAGAGGACCCCAATCCGTCGGCCATCAATGAAAAAGTATATTGCATGTTTGCATTTAACTTCTTAACATATTCTTAATTACTTGTAAGTTGTGCTCTTCTGATCTGTTGCTCTTCTTTAACAGGCCTATGAATAAAGCTTCAAGGATGAACTCTAGAGATGATGATCTGGATCTGGCTGAATATTCCCAGTAAGTTGCTTCATTGCTAGATTACATGTGCTTTCTGGTCAAGCATCTGTTTGACTACATATGTTGTGTACATGTTTCCCTTTTGATGTTTTTGTGGGGTCAATGCAGGGAACCAAAGTCAGGAAGTGCAAGTTCATCTTCTCGAGTACATGCATCAAGGCCTGAAGCAATGTCTCTTGATTTTGTGGTGCGCCCCCAATCTAAGATCGATCCAGATGAAATTAGGGCTCGCGCTAAACAAGTTGTGCACGATCAGCGTCGGCTCAAGGTCTGTGTCCTTTACTTGGCTACAGAAGTTCTCATGTACGTCGTTAGTAGTAATTAACCATCTTTTTCCATGTGATCGCAGATGAATAAGAGGTTGCAACAGTTAAAAGCGCCTAAAAAGAAGCAGCTTCAAGCCACTAAGCTTAGTGTTGAGGGTCGAGGTATGGTCAAGTACTTGTAGACCAAAATCAAGGAAGCTGAATTGCAAATATGACAGCGAACTTGATCGCCCAGATAAATTATGGGTCGAGGCAGAGCATTTTGATCTTTCTGATGTTGGAAGCAAGAACAAAACACTTTTCACTTGTTCGGGTTTACTTGATGGTTTATACATTTATCGGTCAAACTCTGTTACATTGCGTTTCTTGGCGTCTGAATGCTTTTTATTTTGTAATGATAAAGTATAACGTTTGTTTTTAATGTTAAGTTTTTGCATTTAACTCTTTATTCTCTTTATGCTAAATAGATTATATTTTACGTATGTTGATAAAATACAACTTTTTATGGTTGGCATTGGAGTTTAAACCGTAGTCATTAAAATTATTTTGGTTTTTTAAGTTTGATTTTTTTTTTTCCTTTTAACCACATAACCATACAAAATCTCTCTAAAATTTTAAGAGATACGATATAGATTTGGAGCTAGTAAAAATATTGATTAATCGTTTGGGCTGTTTAATTACCTTCGGTAAGGGTAGTTAAGCTCGAATATTAATTGTTTATTGTTTCAAAGTATAAAACTTGATATGTTTTATTGTTGTATACGGTGTCTTATGAAAAAGTTATTGTATGTACTCAAGTCTTACAAGTATAAGCTGAGTTCAAATGAATATGAAATTTTGATGAGAATAAACGAATCAATGAGAAAACTTGATATTTGGGGGTTCAAAAGTCATTTTAAAAAACCCTTACTTTTCCCGCATGTTATTAAAATTAAATATCTTAAAAACGGCTAGTCAAAAAATTATAAGAATTGCACCATAAAACTCAACGTTTTTTCTCTTCGATTAGATATCTCATATGATATACTTACCACAATTTTTTTTTATAGTCTGTTTAAAAATTGTATAATATAGTATCACATATAATAATGTTTAATTTCATATGTGATAATGTATAATATTACATGTGATTATAATTATTTAAAAAAAAAAACTTTTTAATTGTCAAATAAAACTATTCAAATATAATTATAACATGTATTTTAAGGTTGGTGTATAATAAATATTTATAAATTTGATTGCAACATATAAAATCACATGTTTATACAACATTAAAAAGTAATTACATGTAACTACAACACTTATAATATTAAGTTATGACATGTGATATTCAATTGTTATCCTGTGTAATAATAATATCACAATATCGCATATGATATTATTTATCACATGTGATATTTAATTGTTAACAAATTTATAAGAATGTTGATTAAATGTATATGATTTTAAGAATTTTTATTAACTACACTTTTCACCGATCAAATAATATATTTATTCACTAAAGTTTTTTTGATTGATTGTAACTTTAAAGTGAACATTTATTTAAAACAACTCAAAATAATAATATGAACACTTGCAATGAAACGTAGATAGCATCGTAATAATTGTGGTAGTTGTCAAAATAAAATTTAGTGAGTAGAAAAATAAATATTAAAATTAAAACATGGCTTGACTTCCAATATCTTAGAATCTGATTTTTGATCCCTGCATATTCCTCCATCATTTTGAATTGCTCTATGTTTTTTTTGTACTCAGTCTTCTCTCACATTACATGTTCTCCATTTTTATGGTAAAGTGTAAAATAACGACCTAACATGTTTTTATCTTTCTCGGATATTCTAATTTTTTAAGTTCTCGCTCATCTTCTTTCTCAATTGCTAATCTCCGTTGTTTCTCCATCCGAAAGTATATTATTTTCAGCAGTAACTCACAATAGACTATGAATTATACGTAAAAGATAGGCACCAAACTAAGGAAAAATAACACGTTGAGATGGTTCGCCGTTCTCCAGCTTGCTGATTCTGCCCGGCTACCTCATCTCCACACTGTCCAACTTGCAACAAATATTGTCAGAAAACTTGCAACAACTGTGGGTAATGGTAGGATCTTTCGTGCGATGTTGACTCCGGAGATGTGAGGTGTCGATTTCATTATAGCAGCGAGTGTATTAGTTTATTGTTTATAATTATAATAATAATAATAATAATAATAATAATAATAATAATAATAATAATAATAATAATAACAATAATGAGGATGAGGATTAGTGAATTTTTGTGTGTTCAATTCCCGATTTAATTTCAAAATTAAGAATATATTTGACTGGGCTATCTAATGTTTGAGAAAGATGATGTGGTAGTATTTAGGAAAACCTAAGTATGATTTAGAAAATGACGAAATTACCCCTCTGCCTAAATTTACTTTCAGCTACATTAAACAACAAAAGATTTGATAGAAATTCATCAGAACCATTGATTTGATAGATCTAAATGCCGGTATTTATTGTTTCATTCTCATGATAATTTTTCATTCTTAAATGAACCTTACTCTTATTTACATTAATAACTAATAAGAATAAGATTCATTTATTTAACTTTGGTAAAAAGTATGTTAAGCTAATGATTGATCGGATATTGTTCAAAATCTTACCTGTTGGCAAGCTTACCATAACGTCATGCCATTTCCATGCAATGTTACACCAGAACTGGTAGTAATAAACTAATTTTGAGAGACTAAAACCTAATAAAGAAATGCATAATGTTTAACCTCTAATCACTACACCTAGATAACTTAAGCAAAACGTCAAATGTTGTACGGTTGTGTGCAACTATATCCCAAATCATCTTTTAGAAATAAAACAATTAATCAAGCAATTTTTGTACTATAAGATGGACACACTGTTGCAATGTATTTTTCACTAGACAAAGAAAACAAGTTCTCTTCCCAGAACACATTCAACTTTCTAAAAAAGAATTTTAAAATATTTACAGCATTTGTCAAGCATACATCATGCTCTCAGCATTCACTCTAAAATCATCGTATCCATCTAAATCTTAAAGTCCGTTCATTTAGCAAACACATCACAGTTCCTTCCATATTACGGTTGCAGATTCTTTATCCTCGTATCATATAAGCACAAAGAGATTGAGAACCCAAGAATCGTACCTCGTTCCAATTAATCATTTATCCACTCATTCATAACACATTATTGTGATTCCTTGAATGTCTCGCCTCATGGTATGATGAGTTTTCTAGTGCCATCAAGTGACCACACCTGATTCTAGACACTGCATAAAAGAAAATGAAGAACTCAAATACAAAACCTGACAAACATATTCCCACAATCACACATATGGAATAACTCAAAGCAATTGCCTAGTACAAGATAATGAGTCTGAAATCTAGATTAAGAATTAAAGATATAGCATTAGAAAACAAAAACACTTGAAAAATATGGCAGTTTTCATACTTCAACATATACTTGCATGCAAAGAATAATTCACTGGCCAATAAATTAAAAATATGACATAAATGAAACTGCAAGTGAAAATGGAATCGCAGACAATACAGTTGAACATTAACCAACATCCAGATGCACCAAACGAACTGATGAAAGAAATGTATTAGTATCAGCAGCACAAGTAAACTTACCCTTCATTCCATGATTTTTCACTCGGTGCAAATACAGACATCATACTAGCGTGGCTTGCATCATCTATTACGTTCTCAAGGTGGCAATTTTGGCTCGTTTACTTAAAATGGGTCAATTTGGGTTATGTTTTATCACGAACTTGTCATCTGGGTAAATTAAGAAAATAAGTTTGAAACAAAATATGTTGAAGGTCAGCCCAGAGTGTACTTCTAATGCATACAACTACCTGAATCCGTTTGTTGAAATAATAACAATTCTATTGTAATAACTTTGATTTCTTAGGCATATTAAAAGGTATTTAAATAGGTGGAAAGTGTCTGGGGTCAACCAGAACCGAGTCCAGTGTGGCAATTGGCACGTTACACTAGCCAACCCACCCATATTGGCACTTCGATCAATAGCAGAAGCTTGTAAGCTGAGATACAGCAGGTTGTGAATAGCTTATTCACTCCAGTTACTCAGAGCACATATGAAACACACACGGAACTGGCTTTAAGAGGCTATGACTTAAGATGATACACAAAAGATTAAGTTGAAGGTGGGAAATTGATGCAATATAGTGTGTTCATTATATGATAACGATTATCAATAAACAGGCCAAGGGGGCAGAACATAGATTCCCAATAACGAGATATCTTGTACATAATCAAAAAGTGAACCATCACAAAGAGAGACGAAACACTGATCCATTTGATATACTAATTTTACATATATGCGGTATCTCAATTGACAGAACATGCAAGTTTCAGACTTGCATTAAATGGAAAATTTACCCTCTAGTACAGGTCTTATTCCATCTGAAAGAACTGATCATTAGCTGTACGCTGGTACATACAGAAACTAGCCGCTTGTGAACTGGGAAACACTATTATTTTCAACCAGTAATGAGTAACTGATTAGGAAGTGAGGCAGGATCGAGTTCCCAACAATCTCCTGAAACATCCAAGACCTCTTCCCCAGAAAGCTTCCTTGCTGGAATCTGATGTGAGAACAACCGAACTTCATGTTTTTCAAGCCATTTAACAGCATGACAACCAACCTCTCGTCTCCTGAAAATTGTTTTAAACCCATCAACTTTCTCAAGGTACCCCATGCTTAATCCATGTACCTCACTATAACTTGTCAAAAACACAACAATATCATAACATCTTTTATCCAGAACTAGTTGATTTCCTCTTTCTCCATTTTCACTATAAAGCGCCCACACTGAACCTTTTTTAGGAAAAATCCTATAAACCTCTCTAGCTGCTCTTTCACAGTTGACAATATGTGAAAATACATTAAGAGATCCAACTAATGTTTTATTAGCAACTTTAAACCTCCCACAAGAGATATGAAACCCCGTTCGTTCTAAACTAACTAACTCCTCATCGGTATTAGTTTGTGGGTCCAACCAAGACATGTCGACCTCAAACGGATGTGTTGATACCACTTCATTAATCAACCCATAATGTCTAGGCATTCCATCATCATCATCATACACAGCCCATATTTGTCCTTTCTTAAAACTCTTTTCAACTCTCAGTTTATCAAAATCATAAAAATCCGAATCCTCCACAGTCATGATATCAACATCCTGATCATTTCCTTCTTCATCCATCTCATTCTTTGACTTCCTACTTCTTTGTACCTTTTTATCATTCCCATTTACTTTCAACCTCACTTTTAATTTACCATCACTCACATTCGTTTTCACTAATTTCTGCATTTCAGCTAATGTCATTGTTTCTTCTTCATAATCATCCTCATCGTCATCATTATTCACTAACTTCTGCATTTGAGCTAACGTCATCATTTCCTCATCATCCTCGTCATCATCATTATTCACTAACTTCTGCATTTCAGATAACGTCATCATATCTTCATCAACATCATGGATTATCTTCCCTTTCTCCTTCAACCTTGCGCTCTTCCTAACCCTATTACCTCCCGAATGCTTATTAACACCTTCGTTTTTCGATTCATCAACCTTTTCCAATTTCTCCGACCTCTTCATAATCTCACCAACACTACTCATTTTCCTCTTTGAATCCGTTCTTTTCCTACTGCTCTCACTTCTGTTACCGTCAACATTCTCCGTTTTATCGTCATCAACTTCTGCAGCCTTAAAACTCTTCCTACAATTCGGACACATCAAATTATGCCCTAAATACTTCCTCTCAAACTGATGCAACAACCTACACGTTGTACACGCCGTCCAAAACGTATCCAACGTAACCGCACTACTACCGTCACACTCCACTCCTATCTCCTCTTGCATTGCTATTCTAAGTTTCATATCATACTCCTTTCTTCTAATCTTATCAGACATAACACTAAACGCCTCGTTAACTAACTTAAAGGCATCTTCAGATGCAACCGAGGTGTTCTTATCAGGATGTAAAATTAGGGCTAGTTTTTTATATTGTTTCTTAATTGAATTAATATGAGAAAAAGGTTCTACCTCGAGGATTTCGTACCAGTGAGGAATGGAATCTGTGGTGCTTGCGACTGTGAGGATTTTGAAAGCCGTGAGCAATTCGGAAACACCGTCGAGAGTAGGGCAGAGACGATGGGCCCGGTTGGTGTATTTGAGAGCTAGTTTGAGGTCGGATGACGCGTAAGCTTGCTCGGCTAGGGTTTTGAGACGGACGGATTCGCATTTGCTGATGCTTTCTTCTTCGAATTCGTCGTCGGCGGCGGCGGTGGACATTTTTTCCGTTTGATGTTGCACGGCGTGGACAGTAGAAGGTTGCAGCGTTTGAAAACAGGGCTGCTTGATAAACAGTAGCGAAGATAACCTTTTGTTTTTACGGCCACTCGCGCAAATAAAGCTTGTTTTATTCATGCGCTAAAGTTGAACGTGAAAGTTGCATAATTGGGTGCCAATGTTTGATTATGAATACCTGAACTTGATTAGCTTCTAGAGCTAAAATGTTAGATTTAAGTCCATTTTTTATATATTTTTACTTTTGAAAGTCATTAGATACAAAGACTATAACAAGTGTTTATAATCTTTAAAGACAAAATTCACAAAAGATAACAGATTTAAAAGAATAATACTTTTAGTGTATTTCCAATTTTATTACAAATATGAAATATATAAGTTTACTTGGGAAAATAAATAAAACCTAGAGTAACATTATTTATGTATTACCGGTCTTATTACAAGATGAAGTATAAAATTTTTATTGTAAAAATAAGATTATTACGAAATATAAGATATAAATTTTTTTAATCTTTCTAACTTTTACCGATGAGGCGATGAACTTTGATAAAATTAAAAATAGAAATCTTGTTTCTTCTTTTTCTCCTTACACTTTTTATAGACGAAACATTTTCACCAAGAATTGTAGATGTGAACAACTTCACTCTAGTTTTGCTCTAGCAAGTTTTCATCTATCTCTCTTTCGATAACGTTTGAATATGGAATTAAAACATCATGAGTGGAGTAGGTAATGTTTTATATTAAAAAAGTTAGTTGGTTAGGGACTTAGTAATTAGTGTTTGATAAAAGGAGTATATATATATATGTGTGTGTGGAGGTTTAGATGAGAACCGTATAAAAGTTGATAATATATATTTTCAGAATGAACATGTGAACAAATTGGTTAAAATGTGTTTTTAGAACGTAATTTTTTGGCTATTTACCTTGTTTTTTTTTCTTTCAATCTAATCTACATCAATGTTCACATATGAATGAAGTTAATCACATATAAACAAATGCATAATCTAGAGGTTCTCAAAAGTTCTCAAAAAAAAAATTTGTTCTCATTTTAACCTCACACATATATATATATAAATTAATGAAGTTAATCACATATAAACAAATACGTAATCTAGAGGTTTTCACAGGTTCTCAATTTTTTTTTGTTCTCATTTAAACCTCATATATATATATATATGTATGTATGTATGTATGGGATTCAGTGAGAACACAATGTTAAAATGAGAACGATGAGAACATTTTGGATTTTAATTCACAGTTAATTTTTTTTGTGAACCTTTATTCTTTTGCTTCATAGAAATTTTTTAATCATTAATCTTTATTATTTTTTGGCTTCACAAAATTTTTTAATTGTGAACCTTTTTTAATATTCGGCTTCACAAAAATTTACGAGCAAAGCTTTATATTTTTTTGCCTTGCAAAAACTTTTAACTATGAACGTTTATTTTTTTTTATTGTGAACCTTTATTATTTTTTAACTTCATAGAAAATTTTTAATTGTGAACCTTCATTATTTTTAGCTTTCACACAAAATTTACAAAACAGTGAAGCTTTACTTTTGTTCTCACCGTTCTCATTTTGACATTGTGTTTTCACTGGAACCCAATCCTATATATATTAATATAATATATATATATAGGAATTTGATCAATAGAATAATTCTTATTGTAGAACAAATACGACATAATATGAGGATGTCATTTGTCCTTAAGACTTAACATTGGTCAAAGTGTGTTTTATGTATAATGAGTTATATTTATTGGAATTTAATAAGTGAATAAAAAAAAAAACTCCCCTCCTTTTTTGACATTTAATAAGTAAATCTTTAATGAGTATGTGTTCTAGATACATGCATCAAGGTGGTACCTCAGTTATTGAGTATTGAAGGCTTGAAGATTGTAGATAATAGACGTGCACCAATATATATATATATATATATGTGTGTGTGTGTGTGTGAATCAACTACTTTTTTTTTTTAATTCCGGAACAACTAGGTGATTTTGACCAAGTAACTAACAAACTTCAATAAATTTATGTGTAACAGTTTGTATTTCGTGTGCATCAGTTTAGTCAATTTTTATATTTTGTGAAATATTCAAATAGAAGTCTATTGTTCAATATTATATTGCATAACTTGATGATGCACGATGTGTATTTCTCTGTTAGTATAAATGAAAACGTGATAAATTTTGCGTAGACTATAGCCTTTAAATTTGGTGCATTAATTCCATGACACTATAGTCAATTTGATATAATGCATTCTATTTGGATTATATGAATTACTTGAATGGCGATGCACTAAGTTCTTTAATGATTTGAATTAGGGCTAAGGTTTCCAAGGATGAGAAAGGTGAGTGAGTGAGTGAGTGAAAAAGTTAAAGTTAGATCTAACCTGAGTGAGCCAAGTTAGCTGGTCCCGTTTTTTAGAGAAATTTTTTTAATAAAATGAGTCAACAACTGGCTTTAAGTCAAAATATGCTATTGAACCGGATGTTATCGGCCCGAAATAACTCCTAGGTCTGGTCTGATCGGGTCAACCCAAATTTCAAAATATTGATGCAGAGCATGAATATTTAATTATTAGTCTTTAAAAGAGCTACACATATATACTTGTGATTGCAGATTGTAGACGTATATTTGTTAGAAAGGTAAGAATTTAAAAATGTTGCAATTTAATGAAGTTAGTGTTAGTTGATCATGAGCAATGATACTTCCGGTGATTCAGTAGCCTTAATTAGTCATGTTGGTCTGATATTCAATCGTATACTACTGAGAGTCGTATGAGCTATGACCAAAAGTGTTTTTATAAAAACAAACTAAAGATGATATATTTGATATTTTCGTAGCATATACTTTAAAACTTAGAATCTATTACTAATTACTTTCTTATTTTTATTGTTTTACTGAGTTGTACTTGTGTCTAGGTTTGAAATTTGAAACTAGCCATCATTTGACCTTGTTGGCAGCCAAAGGGGCCACATCACAACCCCCAGTTGGTCCCACAGGCCACAACAGATCTTATGAGCGTTTCTTATATTACGTCAGCACAAACCTACCGTTAAGACCTTCTTCCAATACTTCATATCACGAGTTAATTAACGTATACGAAGTAATTTGTTTTATAAATTTAAAGCTCGTTAACCGGACAGAGGTTGAGCACTCTGTTACACTAATCTACGTACTTTGCTACCTGGATTTTGATTCACAATTCGAAATTTTCATTTCTCTTTTTTTGTTTTGCCCTAATTTTGCCTAATTAAGGTTTTATGCGACATTGTTAATCATCACTATTGGAAAATAAATTCCTGGTCTGAGTTACTGTCTATCAAGGTTTCACGGTAAGTTAATCTATTCAAACCTTACGGTAAATTTGATATTAGATTAATTTGTTTCTCGCTTTACGTTAATGTTGTGTATTTTGGTGAAAACTAGTTTTCTTATGGTGTTTTTGTGACTTTGATGAGCTGTCAATTTTGACCATGACAAATAATTGTGACATTTTTACTTTTTATAAGAAATAACTTTATTTTAAGGTCAAATGTCTGCAAATATATTGAACTTTGCCCAAAGTTCTACCATCAAACTTTAAAAGTTTGTATGGTATGTATCGAACTGCTATTGTATGTATTCGTTTATGAGGTAACTAGTATAAATTTACTAAAATGGGAACCCTATAAGTTTCCACGTCATTCTGACCGGTGTCACTTCATCATAACTGGTTCCACATCACGGTTTACAAGTTATAAGGGGTCAGATCCATACACTAGCAATAAGTGAGAATATGATGTATAGTATAGTAGTATAGAAATTATTAACATTGGATACATACAACAGAATTTTGGGTAAACTTGGATACTTTTTTAGTCAGTTGACCCTTCTTTTGATATGAGAAATGTCTTGAAATTTAGTCAGTGGATGGTTGTAGGTTAACTTTAGGTGATTGTGCTACTGTGGTTTGAGTAATGGGAAGTAAGGAGATAGATAAACCTGCCAAAGAGGCGAAAGACTCGGTAAAGGAGACTCCAACTTCCCAGGTGATTTTCTTTTTATGTTATATATAGTTGTTATTACATTCCTCATATATGTATGTCTATAGCTATTGCTGACAAATGATAACATATGTGTTTTCGTTGTTCAGGAGCAGTCATCAGGTAATGCCATGGGGGCAGTCCCACCAGACTGGACAGGGTTTCAGGTTTCATATCTATATTACACTTTTAAGCTTTGCCAAATTGGAGCATGTATGAAGTGACTTGATCAATTAAATCTAGGTGGTATGTACATCTTGAACAGGCTTATTCTCCTATGCCTCCACACAGGTACTTAGCATCAAGCCCTCAACCTCATCCTTACATGTGGGGTGTTCAGGTACGGGGCCTCTTGGATTATTGATTTTTCTTTCTGCCGTTAATTGTATTATGGAACTATCAATCAAGCTTTTGGTAATGTTCCAGTTCTATTTGTTTTCTTGTGGTCCTGCATTTTTCTATTTCAAGCTCTTACTATCATGTTATAACCTATTGCATCTCATCCACTTTGGATGGTTCTTATTTTACTAAGTTCAGAGATAACAATGAATAATCTTGTATATAAATCACTGAAAATTATATATATCTTAATTATCTTAAGTAATTCGTGAAACTCTGCTACATTTTCTAATATCTGTACTTGCAGCATCTTATGCCGCCACCTTATGGTACTGCACCTCATCCATATGTTGCTATGTATCCCCATGGTGGCTTATATGCTCATCCATCTATGCCTCCGGTATTTTTTGCTATCCTATTGTATCTTCGTAATTTTTTTTATTAGAGAAGTCACTGACATTGAAAGCTATTGTAAATTTAACTAGGGATCATATCCTTATAATCCATATGCAATGCCCTCTCCAAACGGTGTTCCCGAGGCTTCTGTAAGTGGCCTGAGATAATAAGCTTTTAACGTTTCTATATTTAGGCTTAAAGAACGATATTTGAATTTCATGTAGGGTAATACACCTGGCAGTATGGAAGTGAATGGTAAGTCGCCTGAGGGGAAGGAAAAACTTCCTATTAAAAGATCGAAGGGAAGTGTTGGTAGTTTAAATACGATGACATGCAAGAACAATGAACCCAGGAAAGCAGGAGCATCTGCTAATGGATCTTATCTTAATAAAAGGTATAAATAAATACACATTATATGGTGCTGTTGATTTGGTAACTTCAAATATAATATGAAATTGACAGGCTTTACTGATATTGGGTTTGTAGTGCTGAGAGTGGAAGTGAAGGTTCTAGCGAAGGAAGTGATGCAAATTCTGATAATGTAGGGCTTCTTGCAAGTACTTAATAAAATGTCTTGGTGATTACTTTCCAAATTATTAGAGTTTGATGACTGTCCTATTTTATAGATGATTATTAGCTTCATTTTATGATTAAGCTATTATCTCAAGACAAACCACAGATCATGTTAAATTAGGAGCTATATAGGTTCTGGGATTCAGTTTCTGTGTCTATGTTCAAATGTTCTGATCATTGATCAAGTGAACATAGTTTTTTGGTTTATTTCAAGATTCACACATGCAACTGTCAGATGGATACATGTTGGCTCTACTTCTATAATTAACCCGCTTGTTCTATTTGTACTTTTCAGGAAGAGATTCTTTAACATTATCCTCCTTCATGATACTCACTTTATATTCTATGGAAATATATTTTCTATTTTATGTGTAGTATTGTATAGTGTTCTCTTGGCCTTCAATTTAAGAAGTGAACATTGGCACGCTTAATTTTTGGAGAATTAGTCAATCAAATTTCTTACCCAATTTGCATTTCATAGGAATCAATGTTTACTTACTTGAAAAGCTACCCTTCAATATACAGTGATCAACCACAGTTGTTCCTATTACTTCTCTGATATACTCTGGAGACACGTATATGTACTGTGTGTGCACATCTCTTTCATATCTTTGATTATTCATTGCACTCTTTTTGTTAATCTTAGCCTTGGCTTTTATTTCCATTATGGAGATGTGTTGGCACCATTAAATACAGTTTAGACTGAATAATTAGCTTAGGAACTTTATCTGTTTCCCCTTCGATTACATTATTAAGATGGCTTTATATGAAGATTATTTTATTTGTAAGACTACTTAAGTACTGCGTATTTCTAATTGAACTTTATCATTTTGCAAGTCTGTGTAGCATTTATTGACCATATCACATACATATTGTATACCATTTTCCTTAAAATTTGTGTATTTTTTTATATATTAATTTTTTTTGTCAGAATTCACAAAAGAAATCAGGATCCAGGCAAGATTCTGTGGAAGGTGAGCTTCTTACGGGTCTAGTCGGAACTTCTGCATTGGTTTCTGTAATTGATGGAATTGCTATAACCATGTTATTGGCTACAGGTATAGCATCTCAAAATGGAAACACTGTACATGGTTCTCAGAATGGAGGATTAGTCAACCAAACAATGGCTATGGTGTCAATGTCACCTGCTACTGGTCCCACTACTAACTTAAATATGGGTATAGAGTACTGGAGTGGTGCAAATTTATCCAATATTCCTGTAATTCATTGAAAGATAACTTCTGCTCCAGTTGCAGGAGGAATGGTTGCTGCTGGGTCAAGGGAGAGCATGCAGCCACAAATCTGGCTACAGGTGTTCCTTTCAAGTTCTCTTATTATCAATCAATTTTATACTTCAAAGTTCAAACTTTCAATAAGATTATATACTTAAAGTTTTAATATTCATTTATTTTACAAATAACTTGGAGTCAGAAAAATGATGAAACCTAGTAGTCCTGTTAATCAATTGCTTTTCAAATAATGATACTATATAGTATATGAAGAAGCTGTTTGCATTGAACAATGTGAAGTACAAGTGAAGTTATAAGTAGACTGTAAACCTTTAACTGAACACTATTGGCTGCGAACCAATCCTTATAATGATTTTTAATGTGCAGAGGGTAAGGGCCTTATGATGTAAGTTGGATATCGTAGTTTTGTTGATGCCCTTCATGGTTCACACATATATGGGGATGCTCATCATGACTAAATAGTAAAAAAGATATATCGCTCCAAGCAATTTACAACATTATAGTGGCTTTGGTTTTCATGTTTTGTTTTTGAGCACTTCAATAGTTCGTATCAATTTTGAAGTAATTAAGATGACCATTTTGGTCCCTATAGTCAAATTGAGGCTGTTTTTCTTATTTGATCAAAGTAGTGTTTCTTTATTTGGCATTCAAATACTTGGTTTTTGCTCGTTTGTGGAACATGTCATATCTGGTGCCACCTTTAACTTAAGCAAAATAAACTGAATATTCATGATGGTTCCTAGAGTTATTGATTGTGAAATTTAAAATTTAGGATGAAAGGGAGCTAAAAAGGCAGAGAAGGAAGCAATCCAATAGGGAATCCGCTCGCAGATCCAGATTGCGCAAACAGGCAAGGAATATTACCCTTTTAGTTTTAAAAAAATCTCTGGCTTTTATGCTACTTGTTTGGCATTAGCAATGGCTATTTTGACTCATTTATGGGTAAACAGGTTGCTTTGGGTTATAATTTGTGTAATCGGCTGAGCTAAAAAATCTGATCAAAATGGATTCAGATAGAACTTGTTGAGCAGGTCAAATGGCTCCAAACTCGTGCACATATGCAAATTTATTCAAAATGCATAAAATCTCCTAAATCGCCTTTATTCAGATTTTCTTTAGCTTTTTTTAAAGTCAATCCATATAAACAATAGTTATCTGCAAATTTCCGGAGCTTTTCCAAATTATTTGATTATATATTTTGACAAAATTCAGGAAAAGAAAAAACTGAGATAAGAAGGGTTTATTCATCCCATTCATCCAGTATTAACTTTAATTTATTTTGTTGATTTTGTGTGGGAGTCAGGCGGAGTGTGATGAGCTAGCTCAACGGGCTGAGGCCTTGAACGACGAAAATAGTTCTCTTAGAGCAGAAGTTAGTCGCATTAGGAGCGATTATGAGCAGCTTCTTGCTGAAAATGCATCCCTTAAGGTAACCTCCGACCCCCAATTATAAAATGTTGAATTTTCTAAGATCTGCTTCTTCGAAGTCTTAAGTTCTTTTTAGGTGATGATTCATGGTAAGATTTTGAGGAAACACGAAATAGCAATCACATATGCTTACATGATCACACAAAGACACAAGAACAATGACAACACACAAGTAAAATCATAAAATGAAGAATATGGGGTATAAGTGGTTCAGTCAACAGGGTAATGACTAGTGAATAATTAGTAATGACCCAAGTCCACATCCGAGCTAGCGAGTCAATATCTCGGATTAAGATTTACAATTACATTGGTATTGTATATATGGTTATCAATCTGGGCTGCTTTTTTTTAATGTTGGATCCAAAGCTGAGCCCAACTGACTACCTGAAACCAAGACCACTGATCTGCAGAACCACCAAGCTTTACTTTAGAAAGAACACGACATAACGGTTTGGTCTTGTAGAGCTGAAAAACTGACTGAACCCTCAACCATGTCCAATTCTAATTTGGTAATTTTGATAATTGAATTTTGCAGGAGAGACTAGGGGAAACTTCTGGGCCAGAAGAACTAAGAAATGAGCAACAAATGAATCGTGAATTTGCCCAAATCGAACCTGTGCAGAGTGGTTAACGATGTTCTGACCCTTGTAATTTCTAACCGAACCAAATTAGTAAACAGGCAAACCTGTGTCTGTTAGTAGGAGCAATGCTGACCTATTTTACTCTTAATCCTTTTAGATGGCAGGATAATTATTTATCAGATCATATTGTTTGTAACTATCCATTATTGTGAATCGGCTGAATCTTTTGAGGTTGAGGAAGTTGGATAACTTGTAGGAGTGTGGACATTATGCCACTCGACTCTCTGTGTTCCTAAGTAGAGGGTAGGTTTTAGCTGTCTGAATATTATATGTACTAAATATAGTTGATAAATATGCCATCCCATTTTCCTTGAATTTTGTCAATGCTGGCAAGTTTGGTGGTTCTGTCAGATTTAAAGTAAAGCAGGCTTGGTTGATCACATGCTTAGGTAAATCATAAATGGGCTGTGCCAGACTGGCTCGTGTCTCTTCGAGGACCATGATCAATGCTCAAAACTGTCTGCCTTAAGAGCTAAGCTGGTTTTTGTCTGGGTCACTTTTGGTTACATATCATTAATTGTTTTAAGTGAATGATGTTGAGGGATTTGTTTGATAACAAAATCAAGGTTCTTAAGATTAGGATCTTATTCGCTACCACTTTTGTCAATGGGATCACAAGATCAAATTGGTATTGCGAGATCCTATTAAGACGTTCTGGTCTCTTTCATATGTGTTGTAAATTATATTAAAGACTAATGGCATTGCATAACAAAGAAAGTTTAAAATGATAACAAGTTATGTAAGTGTGAAGAAACTTATTATATATACTTTGTAATTATATTCACGTTTATTCTTGTTTCCTAGGGCTAATTAACTTATTGTATGAAGAACATATCAACTGGTGAGGACTAAAGAATGTTCAACATCTCCTACTTGAAGAACATGCTCCCCCAAAGCAACCTTTCTAAATCCATCTTCATCAACAGTAACCAAATGTCTGCAACCATCAAGTTTAAATCTGACCAAACTCACCTGTTCTGGAGCCAACAAAACCTTCTTAAAATCGAGTAATTGCTTTTGAGGCACCCTATCGATAACTGGAGGAGGATAAGAGAACAACACACTGTAACTTCCCTCCGTTTCACCTACATTTTTCACCCTAATCACTATATCCAATAAATACCTACAATTACGGTCACCATACACATCGATCATCCTTTAGTCGGAAGAACTACAAACATAATCTTCATCTAGGGACATTTGTATGAGCTTTGGTGCTTTAACTACCCACTGAATGAATGAAGTGTAGCTTAACCCGAATCCAAATGGGTAAAAAGTTTCACCTCTATAAAACCGGTACGTGTAACCAGGATGGCCTGTGGTTAGGTCTGGTCTCATGTTCACCGTTTAGGCAAAAGATTGTGGATACCATGTCATGGGCATTCTTCCACCAGGGTTTTTGGATATTTTGAAGCTGTGATCAATCATTTCATCATTTGGAGTTGAATGTGTGAAATTGAACTGATAAAAAGAATTATTTGATCGTGTTATATAATAATTGATCAACCATTAGCGTTAACATTCCTTCAAATTACAAGTTCAATATCAATTTTTCACCTAAAAGTGTGGTGTTCTTCGCGGTTTGATTTGATCAAAATTTATCGAAGTTGATGTTAATTTGATTGATTTAATCGGTTCAAATGCTTCACGTGATCATTGTAGAACATAATTGATCATAATTCAAGGTATAATTTGATCGCATTCGAAGAACGCATAATCATTTTCTTGGCAGTTTTTTTTTTTTTTTTTTTTTTTGATATCGATACTTTGTGCTAGTTTAGTCCGATACAAACAGGGGATCTTAGTGAATAGCGAATTCGATACAGGCATAAGGATTTCGATACATAAATAGGAGTGTTTTTGCAGGTATCGAGCTCAACATAAAGGTTGAAGAAAAACAGGTTGAACAGGTTGGGAATTCGATACAGGCATAAGGACACTCGAGTTTGATATACAAGCAGGGATTATGAAATTGATTTTCAGGTTTAAAATTGAAGTGTATATGCAGGTGTTTGATTTACATATCAAGTTCGACACAGGTGGTGAATGATTGATTATCGATATACACAGGTGGTGAACGTCTTGGATATCGAACTCGATATAATCAGGGGATATCAAATTCAATACACGTTTTGATTTCAGGTAACAGGTAACAAGAATATCGAACTCGATACAAACAGGACCTGTATTCATATCGAATTTAAGTTAAACAGGTTATATCAAAGTTGTGTGGATATCGAGTTCAGGTTGTACTAGTGAATATCGAGAAGCAGATTTTGGATATCGAACTTGATACATATCGAGCTTGATACGAGCAGGAGAACACGGAATATAGAACTCGATATACACAGGTTTTAATTCTCGATATACACTGTGAAGGTTTCTAGGTGACAGTGGATATCGACTTCGATAGACAAGCAGGACATTGATATCTAGCTCGATACAAGATGCAGGTTTAAATTAAATCGCAATATAAACAAGTGATCAAAGTGGAGTACATATCGAGTTAGTACTCAAGTGGATATCGAGGTACAAATTATCTGGATGTCGAGGTATCACTTCATATCGAGTTGGAGACAGATACACTTTGTTTGGATATCGATTCTTAAAGTGAATAAGAAAGTAGGATATTGGTTACATGAAATATTAAAAGTTAAAATAATGAAATGTGAAATCTTTATTTTTTTTAATTTGTCTTTGTTGAACACAATATATAAGCAGACAGCAGTTAATGAAATTTTTATCTTACCCCTACATCAAAGTTCTACTTTTGTCATCAAGAAGAAATTTACCGTAGCACTAAAATGTTACCGATCGACGCCTTCCCAATTATCAAGATCATACGTAGTGTAATGTTTACAAGAAGCTCCAACTTTCAAAAGCTCTTCATCGCCATCATCTCTTTCTCGTAAACCTCGAACATAATTCGCTGCATATTTACTAGTCAAAACAAGGTCTTCCCCTGGTGTTTCTTGCCACTTCCCCATCGTGGATCACGAATTTGGCACCGAATACGTTAGTCCAACTAATCCAACATTATACATTGCTCTAGCTTCAATTGAAACCACCTCCCAATTATTCTAAACAAACTTTCATTAAAAGACACCGCAGTTAGAATGACTTGTGGGAAACCTCTGGCCCCAAGGACTATTTCAGAAATATGTGTAGCGGGCCCCACGTTAGAAACACCATGTAAAGCCTCTGACCACCAATAGTAGGCTGGTATACCGAGACGTTCAATGCTGCTAGCATTGCTCACTAAACTGCCTATTTTTTTTTTTTCTAATGTTAGTCTGTTAATAGTTGACACGGGTTTGGATATCTAATGTGATATCGCAGAATGGGAAGTCATTTAGAGTTGGGTTTTCGTCAATATTGCAAGCGAAAAGTGGTGTGTTTTGGGTGAAATGGTGATCACTTGCCATGAGAAGAGAATGGTGAGAAGGAGAGTATTGTGTATAGTGTTGGGACTTGGTGTGTTATGAAAGGCCATTGATGGCTTATTAAGAAATTTATGGGTAATGTACTAATGTGAAAAGATGGTGTTGTGATTTTGGGCTTTATATAGTGTAATGTTTTTGTAGCTAATAAGTTTTAGGTAAGAGTTAGAAGAATATTATTATTGTTTCTTTCGGAAATTGATAGATATCCAGATAATTATTTCAAGGGTTATAGTCATACAATTATAGAAATACGTAACTATGATAGTTCAATGTCAATTTTGTTCTTACTTTTTCGTATGTAGTTTTGTGAGTATTAGTACATGAAAATTTTATTATTTTACCTTTTGAAATGGACATACTTCTTAAGATAAATTTAACCTTAAAAATGGACACTTATTTAAAACGAATAAGGTATTAGGACCGATTTCAGTCTTTAACCAGTTTTAGACCGGTTTAAACTGGTTTCAGTCCAGTTCAAAACCAGTTTCAGTCTTGACTGAATTCAATCTAGTTTTTAACCGATTTTTCAATTAAAAGTAAGACTGAGATAGGACTGGTAGACAGTCCTAAGACTAAATCGATCTTTTTTCCAATTCAATTTTTTTTTTAAACCGATTCTAGTCTAATTCCACATCGATTTTAGTTTTAAATTGTCTCATTCATCTCTTATAGCCCCACTACAACTGCTTGATCTAACTGTTGTGTGAAATTACAAAATAAGAAGTCACTGTGGTATTTATAAATTAATTGGTTTCGGTGATAATAAAAAAAGACCTGAAAATCTTTAACATCTAAAAACATGTAGCACTTTAACGTCTAATTAAGTTCAATATCGTCATATAAATAAAATGTCTTTAAATGTATAGTTTTCAACAAATTTGAATCTATTCAGAATAACAAACATGTCCCTGTGTCTCCCGATTCTTGTATCCTCATAAATTTGTGATTTACAATTCATGAAACAGTCAACATGACTACTTGACAATAGTAGTCGTGCCCTTAAATATACGGCTAAATATTTGGAAGATTCTAGGGATTTCTTGTTGTTATGTCCATGTCGGTTTTACTAGATTACATTCCAGTATTCCACGTACAATACTTTATAGTTATTTATCGGAATTAAAAGTTCTTTCTTAATGACTCTACATTTATTATCTAAAGTTACAACTACCTTTAAACATATACTTAAATACATATAAAATATAAAATTTGATTCATATAAAGATACAACAAGCATTGTTACATCAAGGTAACCTTATAGACCGTTACCTAAGTCTTTATTTAACACTTATACCTGGCATTTTACTGCACTTATTTCACTTCTTGCTACTCTTTTGATCTATAATCAAACGGTTTCAAGGGCAAAACACAACATTATAGTTGGTTCCACTCGGACAAGAAAATGTCGCGGTTTTATCAGCTTTGTAGCTATACACGTCCGGGCAACGATCCTTGAAAAATCTTGAATAATCAGTTGGCTGGCAACTCTCTTTAAATTGTCCGAGACAACAATCTTGATCAGTCTTGAACGCGGTGCATGGGTGATTGCACCCACCACGAGTCCGTAACGCATTAGGACATTGACCATTGATGTCCGCGTTACATTTAATACCTCTAGTGCACTTCCCACCAGAAGTAGGGCTAAATTCCATTCCCACATTAAACCCATCAATAATAGAAATATCAAAGTAATCATAATCAACATATTGCTTAAGAGCAAATTCAGCTACAGTGTTTGGTGTTGCACCAAATGATTTGCATTCAAAGAGGCCGTTGCAATCACCAGTGACACAACTGCCTCTACCAGATCCATCAAAGTTGCATTCGGTACGTGGCCATATACGGGCATTTGCTGTGCCGGGTGCAACATATAATGACCAAGTTTGGCCCGGTTCAAGACGTCGGCCACCACCCGTGGGAACTGCCCCAGCCCATATGGTTTGTGGACAATTGTTTCGAATTTCAAACATTGTTGCATTTGTGAAGTGAAAAAGCAGAGTGAAGAGAAGGAAAATGGAAACGATACTAGAAGAGGCCATTGTGGTTGTTGGTGTATATAAAGTGAAGTTAAGGTTGATTTATATAGGATGAAAATGAGTTGGAACTTTTGGTATGATATAATTGGAAAATTGGAAGGGTCCCATTCATTGGCCCTTCATTTTTAGCGTAGAATTTGGTTTCGATAAAAGTCGTCATACGGAATCGATTATTCAAAAATCCTAAGAAATAAATTTAACATTTATAATCAACTCAATGCTTTAACATGTAATTTAGACCTTTCCTATATTATTATTTGCAGCTTTAATGGTGACATATGTGTTAATTTCATTGTAAGTTTGTAACACATCTTCAAAACCTATGTTTTACATATATCAATAGATTTTCATTGAAATTAGACTGAACTTTTGTTCAAGAGAAATCATAACATATTTTCCGACAAGAAATGATAAAGACTAAAATATTCTTACGTTGCGTTTGATTGGTGGAATATTTTTAATAGAACTGAAACTTATTGAAGGAATTGGAATTTCAAGGAATATGAATTCTTTTGACCGGAAGAATTTGGTGGCTTCAATTCATTTCATTTGTTAACCAAATACTCTTATGGAACGAAATTAAGATTCCAATTCCATTAAATTTCAGAAAGTTCTGCGAACCAAACACATATTTTTTACTGTTCACTGTTCACTGTTCACTTCAATTTTTTCTTTCCATTGTATACTCGCTTCTCTACTTCACCAAAAGTCAGTCTTCTTGTATATTAATTCTCCATTCCCCACCTTCAATGCCTCCCACCTTCTTACTTGACTCTAAAGAGTAAATCCAAATCCATCACCACCAAAGAAGATGAATAAGAATAATATTAAACATAAAAGTTTCCATATTTAATAAGTTTCAACCAAACATACTGAATTGACTTGTGTTTTCTTTAGCGAGTCTTCTACGTCCAAAGAAATTTAAAATCGAAAAAGATTGTCATGTGAGTAAGGCAATCGATTTGTAACAGAAGCTTGTAGAGGAAAGAATGTTTGAGCAAACCATCGATGAACACTCACTAGAAAATGGAGAAAATATTCACACCATAATTTTCTGAATATAAATTTTAATTGACCAGATTTAAGAATTATAACTTGTAATCAAAGTGAACTAGCATTGGAAGATTCATTGTATTATTTTGGGGAAGAAGCACAGTCGTGGAGAAGGTGGGTTTGTAAAGAGTTAGTAAGGGCATTGTTGTCAATTTAACCCAAATTAATTTATGGTAATCAATTAACAAAGGGATCAATCACATATTATAATCCCATTCCACAATGATAACTTTTACATAGAGGTAGAAGGCAAATAAGCAACAAGCTACACTGCTAGTCTTTTTTGAATTGCAAAATTAATTCTTTTGAAAACAACACTTATGGATTTAGGGGTTATAACATTTATGGATCTAGGGGTTAAAAATGCATGACTTTTGAGTTGAATTAAAGCAATCTTTAAATTCTTCTATTTTTTGTGAAATGCTTTTTATTTTGCTTAGTTGCACCGATCAATTAGTAATTAAGTATTCTAGTATTTTATTATTAGTAAATTACTTATACAATACGGTAAAAATCTTTTTAAAATTGATTAAAAATGAAGTGATTAACATTGCAAAGGTGATACGAATAATATTTTTTATATAAATGAAATAATAAAAGTTGTTAATCATATAATATTAATATGATTGTGTAAATATATTTTATTGTGTAAAAGTTTAACTTAACATGTCATATTATTTGAGTAGATGAAAGAATAAAACAGACAATTCACACATATTCCCTTTTTAAGCATTAAGGAAGAGAATATTAAATGGTTTACGAGGGGTATAGATTTTACTAATTGTTATTAAAAAAAAAAAAGAGATTAACACTTTATAATTCTAATATTTTATTATTTTACTTATTGTTTTATAATGCCTGTATTAAACTGAAATGTATGTGTGTTGTCTATGTGTATATATCCATTTATGTATGTTAGAAACAATTTAGAATTTCAGATCCAGGATTCCAGTCAATTTTTGTGTTAGATTTTAGATATGATAAAAGGTTCTTTGTTCAAATCGATAGGTTGCTTGAGTTTTATTTACCGGAGTTGCAATCGTCGGGAAAAGTTTTTGTTAGATGGTTGTTTTACATGGATCAAGCTTAAAAAGGTACAAAGTAAGAGAAAAGCAGTAGAAATAGAAATGTGATTTCGTCGACCGGAGATTGACAATGGGCGGTTGCGACGGTAAACAATGGGCTTCGCGGCGGTTGATGATGGCGATGGTAGTTTGGAGGTGTGAGGGGGAAGGGTACAAGGAAGGAGAAGGAGAAAGGAAATAGGGAAGTAGAATGGTTAGATTACTATACCGCCCTTAGTGATGTGAAGAGTAAACTGGTGAGGTGGCAACTTGTTGTTGGTTGCCCCCTCTTCCCATCTGAAAACTATTCCCCTAGAATCATACTCTTATTTTTTAGGTTGATTTATTATAAGAGGAAAAAATTATTTCTTACGTTTTATTTGAAGTGTCGATTTACATTTTTAAATTTTTGCTAGTTTTATCGGACGTTTATAAAAACTAAATTTCGACTTCTACTTTCAAATATAAGTTATCAGCTTCAACTACCAATTAGTTTTGCTAAACACACCCTTAAACTATAACTCACAAAAAAGAAAAAAAAATTAATCCAAAATATTTCATTTAGGCCTATGATTTTACACGCATTTAGCATTATTTCTTCATTCAGAGTAATGTTATGTAGACCTATAATGTTATGTAGGCCTATTTAGATGAACTTAAAAGTAAGCGTAAAGCAATGTAGACTTACAATCTTTCACCACTATCTTTAATTTAGGCTTATAATGTTATGTAGGTCTGCTTAGATGGACCTAAAAATAGGCCTAATGTACTGATTGGTTGATACAATTTGTCTCTTTTAATATTATTGGTTGAACTTGACACATGACACTCTTACATTTTTTAAAGCCTATGTTAGATTTATCTAAGTAGATCTATCTATCATTTTTCTTTCATAAATCATTACATGCATTGTTTGATTTAACCAAACCTTTAGTATTAGAGATGCAATAAATATGTACGCGAAGCTAAAATTTGAAGTTAATGAGGGGTGTTGGTGCTTTCATTGTATAATATTAACACTTAATATCATATCAAGCCGTAAAAATAGGTTCATAATTTTAACAAATTGAACAATAAAAATTCTAGTTGATAATCTCTATCACCCATTTAATGGGTCATAAGTTTTATGTAAACGAGTCGTTCATACCAGTGCGATGGACATAGTTTGTATAAAATTGTTCATTACGCAATGTTTATGTAAATTGTTGAAGTATAAATATGAAGGTCCATTTAATTGAAACGTGCTCGTAATATTTAGTTAAATAGCTATAAATTAAGTTGAGTTAAACGAAGCTCAAACGCATACGCTTATAAAAAAAAGGCTTAACAAAATTCAGTGCTCAAGTAATGCCCATAAACATCGTTGACATCCCATTTTCTACAAACCATGACAACAATGAGACCCGCGACATCCACATCCAGCTCGTCCAAGAAAAACTGAGTTTTCGTCTATGCAGCCTGGTTTGACATGTTGTGTTTACGTTCAGTTATGCAAGCTTTTAGCTTCAATTAGGAGGTGTGGGAAGCTAAATGAATGCATATCTTATTTATAGATGTGAGATGCTTTTGTGTTGTAAGTGCAGGAACTTTTCATGGGAATTTAAGATGGTTTGTATTCTGGAAACTCCAACAACACTTCAACTTCATCTTGATGGTTACATTCACTTGGTGTTATAAGTGTAGCAATTAATACACAATGAAATCGTTCTTAAACTGTTACGATGCTTTAAGACTAAACATTTATGAATGGGACTGAATCTTTTAGTAGATATGATAAAATGATATTATAAATCTATGACTTACGTAAGAGAATTAAGAAGGACAAATGGTGAATACATTAAACTTGGACACATCTTGGATTAAATTAATAGCACTTAATTTGAGTTGCTTGAGTTATTAAGGGGACCGAGCATCATTCGATCCTTTTTAGTCTCCATTCTTGTCTATGCACATATTCAAGATCGACTATTTGTTCTCGTCATAGAGAAATGACAATGTTCAAGATTTGAATCGTTAGATCTTTGAATTGTTACTGTAAATTTATAAAAATCATTTATAGGATTGGTAAAAAATAAATATTGTGCTGTTTTATTTATAGAAAATTTTAAAACTTTTAAGAATTTTATATATAATTCTTATAATATTAATTCTATCATGCTCTTAAGACTTACTATCGTATTCTAAATCTTTAACTCTTCATTCGAATAAATTATCATCGTTAAATTACCATTATAGATAATTCGTAAAAAATAAACATAATATACAATTATCACTTAATTATAATTTATAATAAAATATTATATTTTAAGAGGAAAGTTCCTTAAAGTATGAAAATTTTTGAAAGTATGAAATTACAAATCTCAACCGTTGATCTTGATCAAAATAACAAAACCCTCACATTCTTAAAAATTAAATATCTCAAAAACCGTCAGTCAAAAAATTATAAAAATTGCACCATAAAAATCAGCATTTTCTCCTCTTCGATTTAAGATTCGACAAGGTATACTTTCGACGAATTTTTTTTTTCATTTTTTGGTGGGTTTTGAAAATTTATAACACATTTGTTATAAACAAATAACACATGTGTTACGAGGGACTAACACATGTGTTAGCATCGACTATCGATTGTAATACATGTGATAGTCGTTGATAACACATGTGATAACCGCGGGTAACACTTTTGTTAATTCATCATAACACATGTGCTAACCTACAAAAAATGAAAAAAAAATTATCAAAAATATGCCTTGTGAGATCTTAAATCGAAAAAATATATGATCTAAGTTGTAGCGAATATTTTCCAAGTCAAACTCTCGTAAGAACTGACTTCTTTTTTTTGAAGTAATAAAGCGTGGCGTAAGATTCTTCCCCTTTTGTTTGTAGAACCCAAATCTCGACATTTGGAACTCATTTTTCCCAGAACATTCATTCATTAATTTTAATTTTATTAATTTAATTTACTAGAAAATATCTTCCGTTAATTCATTCACCGGAACCACCGACTATGCAAATCTTCGGCGGAGTATTCCCCGACGTCACCGCCGTATTCTATCCATCTCCATCTCCATCTCCGTCTCCTTCTTCATGTGCTAGTAGTAGTAGGTCCCATGCCTTTTCTGACTTCAAATCCTTTTCTTCTATCGGCTTCGTTAAAGTAAGTTACGTCCTTCATTTCCTTTCCTTTTGCTTTCATATGTTTTGTATAATCTGTATCTATAAATTATGCATGTTAATCTGTTAGGTACAATAGTATATAGTTTTTGGACGTTAGTGTTTGGGAGCATAACAATAGATTAACTTAATTGAAGCTATAGAGATTATAATTGAGTTGTAAAGCTATATACTTCAGTATTTCATATTAGTGGTCAGAATTAGGTTTTATGATATGGAAGTTAGAATTGATATAAATTATTTAACAATTCTTATAATGAAGAGACGAATGCCTCAAGTAAAGCATTACGAAAATTGAAACCCTAATGCACAAATAGTTAAGCATTCGACATCTAATTCAAATTTGTGGTCCGAATTAGGTTTCTCAAATTAAAGACATTGAAGTTTGTAGGACCTAGCAGCCATTGGAACTGAAGAATGCAAGTATTATACTGTCGCAGATTTCTTTGGCTGATATGTGAATTAGTTGTATTAGTATATGGGTTTCTTGTATGTAGCTAGCTAGAAAAGAATTGGCGATTACTTATCTAATTTTCATGGCTTCATTTACAAAGAACTGACTGTGCTATCTGTTGATTAGAGAACAGTTCTATATCATTTACTTACAATAGACAACCTTAGAGCACTCCCAATGGTTGGTCGGTTTGACCGTCGGTTTCAACCGACGAAACCGACACCGATGGCACGGGTCCGTCGGTTCGGTCCATCGGTTGAAATCTTCGGTTTTCCGACGTAGGTTCGCTTTTTTTTTTTCAACTCTTTTGTCTTCACTTCCTGAGTTCCTGTACTATTTTTGTTTTTCTGTACTCGTTGTGTAGATGTCCCAAAAGGCAACGGATCACACAAGTGAAAAAGATTGAGCTAACAAACATACAAAACATGGATATATACACACAGTGTGTGTTTTTCTATTATTATAATATTTTTTTTTTAGGAAATGTAATGTTTTTTATTTTAATAAAATGTGTTTTGTTTTAATTATTATGTTTTAAATATGTAAATTAAATAATGGAAAAAAAAACTGACCGTCATTGATGGCACAGGTCAGTCAGTCAGTTTTGAGAAAAGCTGACGTGACGTTGAGTTGGTAGGAAACTGACCAGTCGGTTTCAGTCACGAATGGGAGTGACCTTAAGAAACTGTTTTTTCTACCTAAATCCGAAGATATAATTTTAACAAAGTAAGTGTAATAATTATCGTGTTATGTTAAGAATGTACAAATCGATGGTAATGTTGTTTTAGTAATTGGGCCTAGAGTAATGTTGATTTTTCAATGACATGATAATAGAAACCGAGATGTTTGATCTCCAACTAATTGACTATTCTAAAGACATACGATCACCAAAGTGATTGTACTATTCATAACCTATTTACACTGACGAGTGTTAGCTAGATGGTTAATAAGTTAGACTTTATAGAGGAGGTTGCATGTTGAATTTCAAGGCCATGCTTTTCATCATTGTTGACTTTTACTACAATATTAATGTATGAAAATAATAATAGGAGGTTGTGTGACATATATGTAAGAGTTGGTGAGGAAAAGTAGCTAGATGGAAGTCCAAGAGGGGTTGTGTTGCTTTTATATAAATGTTTAGTTTTTGTTGTATTTAATATAATTTTGTCATTTAAAATAGTAGTACAAAGAAAATAAAAATGTAATCACAACATTGTTGTATTAAGTATAATTTTGCAATTTAAAATAGTAGTACCAAGAAAACAAAAACCTAAACACGACCATAAATGTCTAATAGTATAAAAATAGAATGTTAACCTCTTGTAATAAAAACGAACAAAGTCTTCGTTTGTACAAGATTGTTGCTTTCTAAATTTTAGAGATGCTGATTGTTGCTTTCTAAACTTTGTTCCACGTTTATAATCAACCCAGTTAGTGAACATTAGTTTAACTTAATTTGGAGCGAATTCGATATAAAAATCAATTAAAAGTTCAATACTATTTTAAATCGTTTACCTAATTGATTCAAATCTTTAAAAAACATTACAACCCTATTAGTATATTACAACGACTTGAGAATCAAAACATGAAAATTGAAATTCTTCTACGTTTTAAGTTTCGTCAAATGAGCAAACAACATAAAAAGAATTAAATTCATGAATCTTTATATATTGTGCGGGTAAAAAAAACTTGTTTCAGACATTCATGAAGAATTTTAATAGCTAATAATAAACTTAAAATTGAAATTGTTAAATTAGAATGTTCTGTTAAATTATGGAAATGGCTGAACACGTAGCACATGAGGTGTTCTCCGGCAGTCTAGCTGCACGTTAAATCCATTTCTTGCCTTTCTTCCCTTCTTTTTTTTTTCTATGGTCCGATGGATCTCTGTTCTTTAATTTGAATCTGGTTATTATCTTCTTCAGTTTTTAGCTTTGAGGAGACTAGGGTTGTACTTGACACTGTATGGACACCCTTAATGCTTGTGTACTTAGCTACTTCCAAAGCAAGGCTATACAAGTTAATGTTCACAACTTCACATATGCTTGAACTGTCTTCCCTGTATTATGAATGTGGTTAACGAGTTTTTGCGTTAAAAATATACTTCTTTAGATGCTCGAGGTGTAATTCCTCCTAATAGGTCGGTATCATCTTAGTTATACTTATAAAATTCTTGTCAACCCGGCAATCTAAAATTGACTCCGTGTTAGGTTTCTATGTTACTTATAATTTTTACTCACGTAAGTAATTCGATCTTGACTTAGATTGCTTTTTTACCAACATGAACCACCATATGAAATACCCCAACTACAGACAACAAAATCAAACAAATATATAAATCATAATTCATAATGTATGATAAAATCCAATATATAATCATAAACTAAGATTAAAACAAAAAGAAAAATTAGATCTCTAACTGAACATTATTTCTCACCAATACACAAATCCAACAAAAGAAAAACATACAAATGAAACCATCACATATATAGCAAACACCTGCACAATGTGACGGTCCATGTGGTGATGGTAAGTGGCGGTGATGATGGTAATGGTGGAGTGATGAGAGATTGAGAGTATGCATATCTTTTGAAAGTTTATTGTATGTTTTTTGTGTTTAAAATGTTAGTAATTATGTAGGGGCAATATAGTCATTTCTTGTGATTGAATTGAAAATTAAGTCAATAACTTGAGTAGTTATAGATATAGATAAACAAAACAAACACATACAAATCTGTATAAACACACAAAACTCAATAAACATATGAAATTGGAAGAAACACACACGGATCAAAAACCCTTCAACCCACACATCACTAACAGTTCTAGAAGAAATCAAAAAACAAAACCAACAAACACACAATCATGAACACAACTGGGAGCTGAACATACACATTTGACCCTTAATTCTCGCTTCCTTTCTCAACTATCTACCCTACACCCACACGAGTACATAACAGAACCATCTTTTAAACTTTACCCCTGCAACCCACAACCTCCCCTCCCTCCCTTTTATCTAATGAACTTCATCTAAATTTATTTAAGAAATTTTATATACTTCAAAATTTAAAGGTAAGTTATTGAAAGTTTTTTAGTAGCATGGGTGAAGGGATGTTTACTCAAAAAGTACAGTTGGTGTAAGAAACACAGAATGATGTTATAATCTGTAACTCAAATACAGACATAAAGTACACAAATAGATATTTATTGTTTGAAAAGTTACTTCTAACAAAAATATGTAGACCCCAAACTTTGAGCCGTCGACCTATTGTACACCACCCAAGTATGTTAGCCATCTAAGTGAAATAGTTCTTAGTGAATAGGTTATGAACATGAATAATCACCTTTGGTGATTGTCATATAGATAATGTTAGCATGCGGCTGTCCAATCAGCAGATAATGGCTCACTCTTTGCTGCATATCTGGTGTTAAATGAATGTTGGGTTAACATCTCATATTCTTATATTGATTTTACTTTTTTATTCTATTTTTTCGATGTTATCACATGTACTTAATTGTCTTCATGATTACAACATCATAGGGCTCTCCATTCTCCATGACGAGATCTGGAGTTGAATCGTCCAGGGCAAGGAGTTGTGTGGCAAAAGCATCGGGTGGTTCAGGTCATGATTTGGGTCCAGTAGCACCGCTTCAGCTCGAGTCCCCAGTTGGTCAGCTCCTGGAACAAATATTGCAAACCCATCCTCACCTACTCCCTGCAGCCCTCGATCAGCAGCTCGAGAACCTTCAAAACGAGAGAGATGCTCAAAAAGAAGAACCTGCTCATTCATCTACAGATAGCCTCTACAAGTAAGTTATGTTGTTACGATCTTTCAACTAGCAATAGCATCTGCATGATCGAACCTATTGTTATGTACTTCTCTTATGAATATAATAGGGTTAAGTGTTTGAAAATGTATCGAATTTTTCCCCAAAAATATTATTTGAATTATTCAACTTCAAAAGTTTCTATTATTGCTTGTGTGCGTATCTTGTAACTTGTAAAATGGTGATGTGGCAACTTATGTTGCTGCCATGTGGGCTAAACATGCTGATTACCTGATAAAGACGTCATTTGACACATACAATAGCATAAGGTGAAGAGGTCGGTAAATAGTACATACAACTGAAACTTTTAAATTGAATACATACAATGTTATTTTTGGTAAAGTTTAACACATTTTCAAACACTTGACCAATATAATATTTAGCAGTCATTATATTTCAGGAGAATAGCTGAAGTGAAAGAAAAGGATAGACAGAAGATATTGGAAGAAATAATGTATTGCTGGATCGTTCAGAAGTTCGTTGACAAAGAAATTTCAATGATCCCAAAATTGTCATCAACCTCTGACCCTACCGGAAGGGTCGATTTATGGCCTAACCAAGAAATGAAGCTGGAAGCCGTACACTCAACCGAAGCACTCGAGATGATACAGAAACATGTAGCCCTCGTCCTTGGGGACCGCTTTGTGGGCCCCTTAGAGTCCATTGTTCAGATCAGCAAAATCAAACTTGGAAAATTGTATGCTGCATCAATCATGTATGGATACTTCTTAAAACGGGTTGATGAGAGATTTCAGCTCGAGAGATCCATGAACACGCTTCCCGATAAATTCAAGGAGCAGCAGTCAAGTTATGCGGAGCCACTGGTCCCACAAAGCCCATTTTGGGATCCAGATTCACTGATACGGATCCAACCCGACTATGATGATGATGATAGTTTAATGGATTATTCCGGTAATGATGATAAATCATATAGATTAAGATCGTATGTGATGTATTTGGATGCAGAGACACTTCAGATATATGCAACAATAAGATCGAAAGAAGCAATCTCTTTGATTGAAAAGCAGACTCAGGCTCTGTTTGGAAGGCCAGATATCAAGATCTCTGATGACGGTACATTGGGTGCATCCAACGATGAAATGGTTTCCATGACTTTTTCTGGATTGACAATGCTGGTTCTTGAAGCGGTTGCTTTTGGATCATTTTTGTGGGATGCAGAAAATTATATGGAATCTAGATACCAGTTTTTAAAAGGCTAAGGGTTTGTATTCAAGTGTTGTTGATGTGTGTAGAAACCTTGTATGATGTTTTAGTTATCATTCAATTCAACAGCGATTATCACTCCTTATACAAGTCACTTATGTTTTTTAAAACTCGCAGCCCATAGAAACCTTATATGATGTTCTAGTTATCATTCAATTCAACAGCGATTATCACCCCTTGTACAAGTCATTTATGTTTTAGGCCTAACGTTGTCTAGTTGACTGCAAAAACGCGCAGCCCGTTATTTTTGTTTTCTGATGTCCCTCTGCAAATTATCAGAAGATTACTACGAGCACTCCGCCGGTTTTCAAAAGTGAGTTTGCATTTTGTTCAAATTTTAACTTATGTCTGCCGGTTACGTGACGATAAGTTCCAAATTAAGAGATGGCACATGACGCACCATAACTCGACAAGAAACCTGCAAAGAATGTGCGACTTTTCATCAACTCTGAAGATTAAGCCAAACCTTTACGAACACAGTTTGAAATAACCTGCATCTTTCTTTCCAATGGTAAAGTCGCCACATAACACAGCCAATCAAGCTTCTGTATTTACAGACCTTCAAGTGCCAGAAAAATATTAACAAGAGAAACAGACTCTTGGATTTACAGAAAGATGCCCTAGAAACAAAACACAATTAATCACACGAGGCGTGTTGACTAAAATCAGTGCCTAAACTTCACACAAATAAAGATGCTTGAAAAGGTCTTCTCGAAGTTGCTATTGCCTTAATAATGCACAGATGCTCAAAAGGGGTCATCTTGAAGATGCTAATGGTCTCCTCAAAAAGCGCTGATTTATTTATATAGGCACGCTTTCTAGGTTAAGCCACAAGAACTATGATCACAATGAGAAGAACGATTCCCAGTATCACCAGCAGCAAACAAGTCTGCACAAAAGAATGGAAACTGATCGGTATATCACAGCGTTGCATAATAAATACAATACTTGACTTGATAGATGATTTAACAAGAATTTTTTAATTATAGAATTATCAAAATGACAGCCCTAAGGGCTGTTATTAAGAGAATCGGAAATGCATTAATCGTTGTACTTTTAATATAACCAACCGCCTTGAGGTAATGAGGTGTTTCATAATAAGTGGTTAAAGTACGATAATTAGTACATATATTAAGTACTTATCGACTGGCTGCGGTTAACAAAACCCTATATTCCTTTAATCGATAATGAGATACTTAAATTACCCGTCAATGATGACATAATTGAGAAGACCTGCAAACCGATACTAAAAGTCACTGTAAATCTAGTAACTACTGTCAACACGCAAAAAGGTCAAAGTGGCGAAAAAGATAGCGGAACAACCCAAAATGCGAATTGCTACAATTATTTAGGGGAGGACAGAGTACCAGATAACACTACTGTAATTTTAACTTGTGATAATAATTTTAAATGGTTGCCAGAAATTTATAAAGGTACAAACAACATATTGGAGCAAAATGTATGTGCCACGGGGAATGAGTAGTGGAATAAACACGATTGAATGGTCCCTGGTTCATAGTTGGCTCATAGTTCTTTACAAACTGAATGATTATGATTTACTCGTATCAATCCAGAAAATTAATAGCATGAGAAGCAAATATCATTGGAGGAAATACATTATGCATTCATACAATATATGATTCTCAGATAGTAGTGAATGTCAGAAATCAAAATTCATCAAAGGATTTTGAACTAATTTTATCAAATATAGAATTAGATCAAAACTTTACCATGGAAGAGTTAGATCTTTGAGTCTTTGATGCTTTTGCAAGATGTGATCTTGCCTGTGTAGTCGTAGCATGAGAGTTCTCAATATTGGAGCCAATATCATCTGAAAAGGAGTTACTGAGATATAATGTGCCACCATTTTATAAAGAGATAAAAATTAATAATTAAAATCAGAGATATCCTTACCGATCATAGTCCCTTGTTCATGAACCAAAACAGCAAGATCTTTGAATATTTCATTTACCTCTCCGATTTGGTTCTGGATTTCTTGTATTCCCTGATCTCTTTCCTCAATAATAGCTTCATTAAACGCAATCTCATTGTCCAATAGTAAAACCTCCTGCCTGCAAATAATGGTTGGCATTTATCAGTTAGATTAAGGTGTAATACAACCTTCCCTTGATTCTTTTTATAAAGAAACTTGCCTTTTAGATTCCACAAGAAGAGCACGTTGTTCTTGGCTTCTGTCTGAGCCTACATCTATCTCGCTGGCTGGGTCACTGAACATAAAAAGGAAAAATAAAAATAAAAATAATAATAATAATAATAATAAAAATAAAAATAATAATAATAATAATAATAAAAAGGAAAAATAATAAAAATAAAAATAATAATAATAATAATAAAAATAATAATAACAAAGATTGATATATATGCACAATTAGGTATGCATTCAATTCGACAGAAACTTCCAGACATTGTTTAGCAATTAATAGTTCCATTTGCAACTTACCCGGAAGGAAGGGAAACTTGAGGAACGAAGGGTGTGTAAGCTGTTTCCCTTTCAGCTGAAAGCCGTTGCGCCTTCTGATATTCTTTTAAAACTGTTTGAAAATCTTTAGCTAGTTTAGCGTCTGTGATCTTTTTAGTAGCCTGCAGAATTATTTTCAAGCAAGAATAAGAATGGTTCCACTTTCCACCATAGAGAACATGATGACAAAATAAAGCATGGATACTTACACTAACATCAGTATGATGATCTGTTTCACTCGCTTGCTTAAGTTTATCTGAAGTATCCTTCACCAGTTGCCCAATATGTAGTCTTGTCTTGTGCCTAACATTTATATAACTTCTATATTTCAAAACCGATAAATAAAATAACAAGGGTATGATAGTCAAAAAGAAAATGACCTCATTGCCATCATTTGACAAAACAATCAAATAAACATGCCTAGACGCATTTTATACCATACGAAAGGGCATCACTACTCTATGTATACCAGCCCCCCTTCAACCTTTTTAATGACTTTTGACACACCGGAAATAACGCTCTCTCATAAACAGCATATGCCAGATTGCTAAACAGTCACGTTCACATACAAATGTGACTTTTAATTTCTTGAAGATCCAGTAGTTCAATCGGCTTATCACCACAATGTGCAGTGTTGATAGGGTATATTACCTGTTGCTTCATTGTTCGGAAGCGATTCACCAAAGACCCAAAGTACACAAACATCGGGAGCAAAATTGTTTTAAGAATAGAGATCACTTACCTTCAAACAATAAGTTGTAGATTTGATTGTCGTTTTTCTATGCGTTGACCATTATTCTAGAATCCCAAAAACCAACAAGATAACAGTTTTAGGGGTGTTTAGGAGTGCTTATTGCGTTATTTAATTGCGATACACACTTTTTACATGTTTGCATAGGAGTGAAAATTAGCTTATTTTAAAGGAAAACCACACTCATTTTAACCTGGTGGAGTGACAAGTTATAATGAACATACTCATTAAGCTACAAGTACTTACAAATATACAAGGGTATTACTAAACATAACAATTTAATAAAGGGGATACCACATTGGAAATTCTGATAATGCATTGAAAACTGTGTCATCTGATTGGTTGACCTGGTAGATTGAGTAAATAAATTGTTACGTTGAGCCTAACCCATATGCAATCCTAAACACCCTTTTTAAGTTCACAATAAGTGGCTATATACTACATTAACAAATACTAACACTAATTATACACCAACCATGTTTACAGCAAATAATTCAGATCAATCTAATATAACTAACTAATACAGTACTTCTCAAATTCTAATTTACTAACCCTAAATTAATAAATACTATCATACATACAAAATCATAAAATTTTTACTCTTTGTCACTGTATGTTAATTCTTGTGTAATATTGGTCAATGAATATTACATACAAAAAATGATTGAACTGAAATGAAAGCAAAAAAGTTAGAAAAAAATGAAAGTAGACGTACAGTTTATTTCGGAGTTCAGGGGTGTCTTTAGGAGTACCAAGTGTATTAACAAGTCTCTGAAACGTAGAAACTGCTGTATTGATTTGGAATATTCCAGAAGCTACGGCTTGTGTTGGATCCTGTTTTCGCATAATTCCATTGTTTTTATATCTCGAATTAAGCGGCCGGCCGCTTTCAATATCTTGAAAACTCATTATTATTACCTTAAAAAGGGAATAACAAGATGCACGATTTTAATTGAGATGGAACCCTACCGATCAAAGCAGGGTCTCGATCGAGACGGTGAATTTACCGGCTATTTGAAAGCAAATTTAAGGGGACACGTGGAGAGTTTGACACGTAGCAGCTCTTTATTTATTCTTTTTAATTAATGCTTTTGCGCTTTGAACACCCCAAAAGGTAATTTTGTAACTCTGTATGTCCACTTAAGTCATTGAGTTAAAATAAGAATTTATACTAATTTAGTATCCGCGCAATGCGGTGGTGATAATAATATTATTTAACTGTATATTTAATAAGATATTTATTAACTTTAAATAGTAAGTTTTAGATCAAACAAATAATATGAAGTAATATAATAAACAATACTTGAACAAAAAATCATGTAACATTTAAAAAATGTCACATGTCAATATATATGAGTACATTATATATATTGTATTAATAAAAAGTACATAACAGGGTAGTTGAGAATAAAATTATATTTCAAATAGCAAAATCCAAACACACATTAGGAGATTGGTTTCACATCGCCGACCATATAATTATATGTAATAATAAGAGATAGTTTAATTTACATGTAGTGAAATGATATAAAAATATTTGTCTACCAGAATAAGAAAATTTTAAAATCCATATTGATTATTGTAATTAGCGAAATATCTTCAAACGTAGTTACAAAATGACAGGTACGTAAACTGATTAGTGTTCATCAGATGTAAATTAATATATGTGTGATGCTTATTTAGATGAAGTTATTATGAATAGTTTTTTTTTCTAACTTGGTTGTTTATATCATTTTTTATACTATTATAACATACCATGTTTTGCCATTTAAATAATATATATGTAATTGGTTTGTCACTATTATAAAGTCAATTTTAATGTGTTTATAATATTTAACGTATATACGTTATTAAAAACACAAAACATGTAATTATTTGCAAATATTTATTTGTTTAATTTATTGATTTAATCAATTGGTTCCCATATATTCATATATGCATTTTCGTAATGTTGTTATTAAGTATAGGTTAGAAAAGTAATATCTCATCATGAAGTTGTAAGTTAATAAGGTTTTAACGGCAAGACTAATATATTTAATTCATAATTTTGTACGTTATGTGGTGAGAGTAAATAAATATCAAATAAGAAATATTGTCACGTGTAAATAAAATTAGCAATGTACTATGTTACTAATGTCTTTTTTAAAAATAAATTTATAGGGATTAGAATTCAATTATTCATTTCAGATAACAATATAAAGTCGATTGTCTTATAATTTTGTAAGAATTAGAATTTAGATTCATAGACTTTCTATTTATTAACAATTTAAAGTTGATTATTTTATAAACAAAGATATCTTGTTTAGTATGACTAAAAAACATGTGTTTTGAAAGAAATTAGTGGAAAAATAATTTTAATTTTTACATAAAGTTTGAAAAGAACTTTTAAATGTTATTAACTATGTTTGACTTTTTAATTGTTATAGATGAGTGTTTTGTGTAAGATATTATAACTTTCCATTTTTATTGATTGAATAATGAATTTAATAGAGTTGACATTTTAGTTGAGTTAATAGGGGTAAAATTGACATTTTCGATCTTCCAAATTTCAACTTTTGAGCCAAAAAGTGGAAATGTTTTATAAGGGAGTATAGATTATATATAATTTACATCTTTTATCATTATATGAGTTGTATTTTTATTTTATTTATTATATATATTAAATATAAATATGTTAATTCATCAATTATATGAGATACTAAAAAGAGGGGTAAAATATTTATGTATGAACAAACTTAAGGGGTAAAAAATATAAATAGTGCAAAAAAATGTATTATAATATCAGCACTAAACATTGTACTATTTAACACATTAACAAATAGTGTCAAGTGTTGCATCAAATTTAGTGCAACGCTAAGCACTATTCGATAATATATATAATACTTAAGTTGTATTAACATGATGTATTGATTATAAATTTACAATTAATATTTTTGAAATTACTAAATATAACGTCTTCTATCATATTTATTGAAAAAACTATATAATATTGTAGCACCCGATTTTTATTTTATTTTACAAAATCGTTTTTAACTTAACTTGACTTGAATGAACACCAAAACGCAACGGAAATGTTAAAGAAAACAAACGAAACTCAAACTATGAAGTTATAAGTGATCTCTTAGAAGTCAGAAACGATCACGTCCATATCAAACTTTCTTTTGACTTGATTTTCCCTATATGGCTCCCGTCGGAATGACTTTTTCTAGCAAAATGTTAGTTTTAAATTTATATACCAATCTTTTTACAACGATCTTTTCAGTCCCCACATAACACAAACTAAATGAAGTAATCAATTTGACCAATACCACATGTTTAGCCTAATTTACATATTATACCACATTAAAGTGTCATTCCTTCATTTCAAACATAAACTTGAATGTTTTGCATACAATACTATACTTTAACCATAATTGCATAAGCGATTAACCATAAACTTCCACGTAAACCATTTAACTACCGGTTACCAAAACGACATACATTATACAATAACCATTTTGACCCAACAACCACCAAAGAAAAACATGATTACAAGACTTTTATTAACAAAACATGGTCATCTCCACTATTACAAAATCTGTCCAAAAGGGGCATATGTACCCATTTTACTATATCACAACTTCCTTTTAAGATCTCTTAATCTAGAGAATTTATTCAGAAGTGGGTCTTTCAACCGCCTACTCTTTCAATGAAGGGTGCACTACAATAGAATAGGTACCAAATATATTAAATGGGGGGATTTTGCCGATATTGAGTCGACTATAAACTATTCATCTTGCTTAGAACCGTCGTTGTGTATGGGAAATAGGGCTTCTAGGCACATAATACATCACATAGTTTTAACATTAATTTCAAGAACATATCTTATGTACAAGTTACACTTGCACAATTCAAAAGGGTGTAGAATAAACGTTATAGCATAATATAAAAGAAGGCATATTGTCATATAAATGCAACAAGCTCCACCTATAGCTTCTCATGGGTCTTTCGCCCAAATAGCTCCGAAGCCATGGGGGGTATTAAGTCAAGAATCTCGATCGGAAAGTTTGATCGAGGGGGATATCCTCTAATCCCTGAGGAATCACTTATAACTTCGCAGTTTGAGTTTCATTTGTTTTGTTTAACGTTTCCATTGCGGTTTGGTGTTCACTCAAGTCAAGGTTAAGTTAAAATGATTTTGTAAAAAAGTAAAATAAAATCGGGTATTACAAATTTTTATAAAATTACCAAATATAATTATTATTATTACATTTTTTACGCAATTTCATGATTATACAAAAATTATAATACTACATTGTCGAATTGTACATTTTAAACCAATTAAAAAAAATTAGTATAATGATTTAGTGCAACACATTATATCATTTTTTTTCTAGTATGAGCATATTCTCAAAAGATTCTATTGTTAATGTAAAATAATATAATTGAAGTGTATGCAATGAAGATGCTCTTATAAGCATTGGTAATTCGTACATCCTTTCAAAGTTATATGGATTAAGCATTTCAATATCCTATACAACTATAGTTTTCAAGCTATATAATTCATACAATTATAGTTTACTTAGCAAAACATAATTACAATTAAATCAACCTAAATTGCATCGGTTGACATGTTTTTTCGAGTAATTCTTATTTTAAACTTATATACTAATCAATAAGAAGTTATTTTAATTATCAAGTTGGATAATTATTCATGAAGCATGTTTCTATTATATACGAGTCCTGCTTAATCTGCCAGTTTATATAGTGATTTAACTTTTTTTGTTGAAAGATCACCTTGAAATTCGAATCATTTATGATTATCATCAATTTTCAATTTTCAAGGTTAGACTCAAGGGACAAGTCATGTACTCCCACTTATTCAATCACTCCTGACCATTTACTTTTCAAATTAATTAATATAAAATGTACTTTACTTTCTTTTTCTTTTTTAAAAATTAATCAGTTTTGTAGCTAAATTTTCTGTTATAAGAATATGTTTTTCATACAAAATTTAAAAAGTTTAAGAAAGTTTTTTGTAATAAAATTATTATTTTTATAAAAAAAAACTCTCTTTTTAAATGTTTTTTATCAAAAAATACCTTTAATAATTTTAAAAATAAGGTATAACAATATGTATGATAATAATTGAAATGTCAGCACGAGGGTAAAGGAGTCAGGCTATTAAAGGTCAATTTCAGCACGAGGGTATAACAATATGTATGATAATAGTTGACTTTAGTAGATTGAGAATTTTAATCGGTATATAAAGCTTGATCCATTAAATATACCAAAGCTTAATTTATTTTCTACAATTTTTACCAAAACTAGAAATTGATTTCATAAATATTTAATCTACACAATTTTCAAGTTTGTTTCTTCTCGTTCTCTCTGTTTTTTTCCTCTCTTATTTATGAATTTCTTCTTTATTTATACTATTTTTATTTATTTATAAGTATCTTTCTTCAAATAAAAAAATTATCTTTTTATATAATAATACATTTTTAACCTCGATAATCAATGATATATTTTAATTATCTGATAAACAAAACAATTTTCTACACAATAATAAGTTTTTTCTTTCAAGTATGTATACATTCATTCTCAATCCTATATGCAAAACGAACACATTGGTTCAATTTATTTAATCCGGTTCAATTTTGAGAGAAAAAATTTAACTGGACTGAAAAGTTCAATTAATTGTCAAATGATTGGAATAAAAGAAAACTAATACAAACAAAAAATATTAATAAAATCCAAACAAAAGTAAAAGAGAAAAAGAAAATAAGAAAAGTATAAAAAGTATAATAACAATTAATTATAATTATTATTACATAATAATAATAAACCATATTGAAAAGCTAACAACTATTACACATTATTAGGTTCGCTTGTAAATTGAGTAAATTAAAATGATATATTTAGCCATACCCTACTAGAGTATATTTTAAGTAAATATATTTTATTTTAAATGATTTTGTATAAAATCAAAAATAGCATTCTCATTCTTGTCCAAATGGAAATTATTAAAGATTTAAAGATCCACCGTACGATACCAAATCACACGTCGTCTTTGAAGAACCACGTCAGAACTTGCCTCCCCGACTTCCTCCTTCCTACGCGCTCTACGTAAAAATACAACAAAGGGTACATACGCTTCATTACTCGTACCTTTCGGATCATAACTTGTACTTCCCTTTAATATATATAGCAAAAATTCATTCGCAATTCACTACTCCGTCAACACAAATCCCTTCCCATTTCCAAATATCCAAAACCCTCCCCCCTCTCACCGTCAACTTTACCGGCAACCGGCGGCCGTCCTCCGGCTAACGATTCCATCATCGAGGTAGTATAGACCTCTAGTTATTTTCAGTCCGATCTTTGATCTATATATAACCTTTACAATGTCGGTAAGCTTTCTGTTTATACTTCTTTGTTATCATCGCTTATAAATTATGCTTTAACTATTACTTATTTATTAAGTTATTGTAGATCTGATTTTAGAATTTAATTAATTCATACTATTATTTTAAACTACACGTATTTGTTATAGTTATATGAAATTGATCAAGAATAACATATACAGTAACTTTTTACTCGTGTGTAGAATTAAGAACAATTTTAACTTGTTAAATTATGCAGGCTAAAACTGTTAAAGTTAGTAATGTATCATTAGGAGCATCCGAACGAGATGTACGGGAGTTCTTTTCGTTTTCTGGAGATATTGTATATGTTGAAACACAAAGGTTTGCTGTTTGAAGTTAATAGCTGATGATGATTTTTTCACATTTTGGTGTTTATTTGGTTTAGTAATGCAACACTGTATGTAATGCTTTGGTTGCAGTTGTAATGAGCGTAGCCAAATTGCGTTTGTTACCTTTACAGATTGTCAAGGAGCAGAGACTGCTGTTCTTCTTTCGGTAATTTTTGTTTATCTTTATAGATCTAATTAACTATGGATGTTGATGTCGTCACATGTATTACATGAAAGTATGAGGCCATGTGCTTTAGGTGAATTATATAAAGGTACAGGGTGAATGAATTGTATTGGCGAGTTACTAGTCTAAGAAATAAATCGACAAAAGAAAGTAGTAGTACTTTTAGCCTAACTAGCTGAATAAAAGTTATTCTTTTCTATTGAAGGTATGTTTTTAATTCATATGACGCTTTTTGGCTTTGCATTTATTAGGTCCTTATAAGATAAATCCTGAATGTATCTAAAATCTTCTGTTACACACCAAATATTCAGGATGCCTTTAGTTACAGAAAAAAAAGGTGTTCAAATATGACTTATCTAGAAAAAAATTATTGAAAGGAGAAATTTCACCTTTCTAAATTATTACTGCAATTTTGAAAACTTCGTTTTATAGTTTTTAGTTATTATCTTTTCTAGTTTGTTGATAAATATAAAGCTCATTTCTTGGGAAGTAAAACATAGACGTTTAACTACCAAACACTTCTACCTCAATGGGAATGATGTAGCTGATATGAATGTTAGTATTTGTGCTTGTGAGTGGTACATATTTTTTGTTGAGGTCTGCAAATGAAAAAGTATGACACTTAAGGCCTTTTGTACAATTCTACATTTCTCTGTGAGCAGTTAAGGCCTTTCGCACGACTCTACATTGGCAAGAATACCTATAGGGTTAAATATCACGTTCAATTTTGGTCTCTACATGAAAAAACATTTATTTCAAGGAATGGTTTTTCTGTTGTAAAAAATGCCTGCAAAACAGAAACTGGTTAAATTAGATTTAAGTATGGTTGCTGTTAGTTGATTGCTATAAAATGTCTTCTTGTTCTATTCATTCTACTACATTTTTCTTTATAAAATTGAACCCCACCTGATTTAGATTTCTTACAATTTGTGATATATCAGGGTGCAACAATAGTTGATACAACTGTTTCAGTAACCCTAGACCCAGAATACCAGCTTCCACCAGCTGCAACGGCTGCCTCTCCAGTAAGATTAATTTCACAAACTTACTTAGTTACTGTCAAATAATCGCCCTCTTAGAATTTCTTAAATTTCTGTACAGCCATATGGAAGCAATGTTCCTGCTGGAAACGACTCTGCTCTGCGTAAGGCCGAGGATGTTGTAACAAGCATGTTTGCAAAGGGTTTTGTTTTGGGTAAAGATGCTGTTGGTAAAGCAAAAACCTTTGATGAAAAACATCGCTTGACTTCCACAGCATCTGCTAAAGTTGCTTCTATAGACAAGAAAATTGGATTCACAGAAAAAGTCAATGTTGGTACATCAATCGTGAGTGAGAAAGTCAAAGAAGTTGACCAGAAACTTCAGGTTTCCGAGAAAGCCAAATCGGCCTTCACAGCTGCTGAGAATACTGTCGCTAATGCGGGATCTGCTATCATGAAGAACAGGTATGTATTTACCAGTGCTTCATGGGTGACGGGCGCGTTTAATAAAGTAGCTAAAGCAGCTGGAGAAGTAGGGCAACAAACTAAAGAGAAAGTAGAAAAGGCGGAAGATGAAAAAAGAAGAAAGATGGTTGACGATTATGCTGAAGTTCATTTATCCGAGTCTCCCACTGCTCCCGAATCGAATGATCAACGTCACCCTTCTAAGCCTGCTCCAGTGACAGGTTTGGTTCTTTAGGGCACCAATTCTATATATACGTTTCTATTTGAAAAATGGATTTGTACACCCATCATGAAGTGGTGATTATAGCACTTTTGTATCACTGGATTGTTGCAAGACTTCATTTTTCTGTCTACATGGTCATGAATTTGGGCTATGTGCAACTATTGATTCTATACCTTAATAATTTATTAAGTGGTGTTGATGAAACATGATCTTTTCTTCTAGTAGTTTTAGTTGATATGTATTTCAAAGGGTAAGAGATGCCTTGAATAAAACTTTTAAAACTGAAATGTCTTTTGGTGTCTTTGACATCCCAGGGTGTCAATGCTTGGTCAATGGCCGATAAATATTCAAGTATCTCCGGATCCTTTTTGAGTTGAAGTAGTTGTAGTATCGTATTCATATCGGAATTCTTTTTATATAAATATAGGCTTACATGCATTGCTCTTGTGTGAACTGAAAGTACAAAAAGTTAGCCTCTTTAGGCTAACTTGGTTGATGGGTTACCCGGTACCGCTTGGTCATTAGGTCTCTTGGTCGTAATATATCATGTAATGTTTAAAGTTTAATCTCAACCATTTAAGAATATTTTCAATGAAGGCATTTTTAAAAGTTTTTTTATGCAAAAAAGTTTTAGAAAAACTTTTCTTCATAAGAGTAAAAACTTTTCTTTGCAAAAGTTTGAGATTTCTCAAGCTTTCGGAGTATGACTATTTTGAAAGTTTGAGAGTGTAATGTTAATAGAGAAAAGCTTTTTAAAAGCTTTTTCTCATTGAAGTTAAAACTTCTTAAAAAACTTTTCTTTATAAACTTATGTGGCATGACAAAAAAAGCTTTTGTTATTTGTGATGCTCTCATTGTAGTTTTAGATATAATTATTCAGCAAGTAGTATTGAGTATTTGCCTTTACTTAAAAGATGTTTCATCCTTGTCACAATGTCACATTGTCGAAAGCCCACTAAATATTATAACTACCAAATCAAATTATTGTTACTAGTCCATTTAGGTCTTAGGTGTGAGTTCTTTAAGTGCACCATTGCATCTAGGTCTACTGTAAATTAACTTAAAGTTCAACGAATATTTCATAACCGTTAAATACGAATTTTGTTTATGTTAATTCGTTTAGTTAAATGAACGAACACGAACATAATTTTCGTTCTTTTAGTTAAACGAATGAACACGGACATATCCTTCATTCGTTCAATTACGTCCGTGAATGTCCGTTAAAGTCCATTCGTTTTATTTTCATATATTTTTAAACATGATATACAAACTATATAACTTAATGTAAGCGTACAATTTTTATACACTTCATTTTTATATTGTTTATCTAAATTATCTTATATAATTATTATGATTTCATATCTTTCACGATAATGTTATTTATATTAGAGAAGTTTTTTATAAGTTTGACTGCGTACATTAATATTGTGATTAAGCATTAACTTATTTATCCGTTCGTCTGTGTTCATTTACATTAATGAACAAACATATTTTCTTAATGAACGAATATGAACCAGAAAATTAGTTTGTTCATTTGTTCGACAAAATCTTAATGAATATTTATGAACATACTTTATTCGTATTCATTCAATGATCATTTACATTTCTAATTGCATCTCTTCTCTCTAACCTTGGATCTTCAAGGAAATGATCAATATGAACAGTAAAACAGAGAATTCGAGAATAGGTTTGAGTGATAAGTTAAGAACATTGCTTTATCTATATTTTAGGGGAGTTTGTTTTGTAGTTGGTTTATTAATGACTATTACTTTAGAAGAAAAGTAAAAAGATAAAAAGAATGAGTATCTTAATATAAATTATTCGGTCTTAATTAAACATACTAATTATATTACTGTACTATAAAATATGCAAAAAAGAATAAAAGTAAAAGGAGAGAGATGGAGATGAGAAGAATAGTGGATCAACTTGTCATAAAAGATAGGACGAACTCTCCATTTCAATGGATTTGAAATTGATACTTTCATTCGTAGTTTTTAGCTTTAATATTGAAAGCAAACATAAATCTCAGCACAGAACCTATAATCATTCTCAAAAATGTACCAAAACAAACACACTGTTAAATTTTGTATTAGTGGATGAATATGCTCATTCAATATTTGATTAATTATTATGTTCATTTTTATTAGTCGTAGTTCAACTTGTGAGTTTGTCACAAGAGTAAAAGACTATCAATCTTCTCCTTGTGACTTATTCTGCAGTTAGTTGATAAAGAAAGTTATCACGTGTATTTATTAGTACTAGTTTTGTACTTACGCAAAGCAGCGACGCAAATGATTTAGTTTGACATCATATTTATTAGTGTTTAATGTGTGTGTTGTTATGGTGCTCATTGAGTGTTTTTATGCTTAGATGACATGTATGTGAGGGAATGTGAAAGAGACAAATAAAGTTATTGTGTGAAATTTTTTGTTAAAAGTGTTTGTTTATTTGTTAGGTGTGTTGTTATATAGGTAGGTTAAAGTGAAATGAATGGATGAGATTAAAAGTAGTATAAATTTAATGATGAAGATTTACTTTACTTAGTCTTAAAAAGTAAATGAGTGGAGATTAGGTAAATGCTTTATATATTATTATAGACTAGCATAATACCAGCGTTATGCAACGAAATACAATGTTTGTTATATCTTGTGACTCAGCGATAGTCGTACATTATGTTTGTTATTCACGAATTATTTATAACTGTGACTTAATAACGGTAGTTTACTCGTATGGAGAGTTAAAGTTTTGGGATGTGGTGGTGAGTCTTATGAATATGATAAAATTAATATTAATTAAAAATTAGATAAGTTATATTTTAAAATGTTGTATCCTAAATTTTAAAAATTTCTATATATAAAATACTAAGATGCTTTATATATTAGTATAGATAGATACTACAATATCAGTATTGTATTTTTTCTTTTTGGCGAAAACATAACATTAGATAGATACTCTTTTCAAATGATTATTGTGGTGATTAATGGTTTGTACTTGTATGATAAAACTAGCAAATAACAAAACTTGTTGTCCCAATATACAAGGGTGCGTTGAACCTTTTCTTTCTTCTTTTTTTTCCCTTGGATTTGATTGTTCAAAATATTTTTGTGAGCCGTAACTTCAAGTTTAATATTAAACTACTTCCATCAAATTAAAATAGAATCTACTATTAAACTTCAATATTAAATTTAATACTGAGCTTAACATTGATCCATTTCCTGCGCGTTAAAAAGTATCTATAAATTTCACTTTGTACGTAAGATAACCATCAATCACTAGAAAATCATAATCGCTAAGGACAACCATTTGAAGTATAAAAAACAGTTTTAAGAACATCTCTTAAAGCTTTATCAAACCCTTTTTTTTAAGTCCTAAATAATTGCTCACACACAAAACGATTCAGTTTATTTAAAATCTACTTGATCCCTACTTTTTCTTATATATTTAGGTTTAATTTAATGATTGGATCACTAGCAAAAGATTTTGGATTTGATAATGCTTGATATTGATGATCATCTTTGGTGCAACTTGTAAGACGTTTTTGAGCTTTCACGGACATACGTTTTATAACTCTATTTACGAGGTTTTAATAAAATTTCTTGAAGTTAACAAAATAAAATAAACATTATTCATATCTATTTTAAGTCCAGTATATCAAGATTCCTCAATAAAATTGTACAGATCTCTGCTGGTTCTTAAATTGTACGTAGTCAAACCAAGCAACATACTGAAAATGAACATGTTGTAATACTTCTTTAATACCCGTTTCTTTCGAAAACATTAAACTATCCATGTGTAATAAAATGGTAAGCGCCATTCAAGCCGTCTTAAAAGTATAATGTTTTCATTATGTAAGATAAACTTCTTAAACCGTTTAGTCAAAACTTTCATTTGAAAGTTTTTTTATACGAGAGTAGATATTTCTTTAAAAATTATCAACTAAAGCTAAAAAGAAGAAAAAAGAAGAAAAAAGAAGAAAAATGACGTCATTATTTTATTTTTCTATTTTTATACAAAATTAATAAGGTTTTAGTGTTTGTAAATGCATCCAATTTTATCAACAAAAAAAAAACTATTGTGTGTATCCAATGTTTTAAAACCCGGGTTGGGCCGGCCAGACCGCGACCCGGTCATCTCCCCGAGCTGAAAGGTCCCAAGCTAACTAGCTGGTCAAGCTCGGTCAAACCCGGCCGGTTCACCGGTCGGACCAGTTTGACCCAGTGACCCGGACCGGAGTTTGACCCGATTTCATATTTTTTTCAACGGAACTGCATAGGTCAACCTTCAAATTAGTAGGTCAACCATAGTTAGGTTGGAATTACTTGTGTACTTGGCTTAGAATATATAGGAGATGATAGTAGGTTGTGGTTTGTGTTACCACCAATGTGGGACAAGTTCAATGTTAAAGGAAAATAAAACACTATAAAAATTCTTACCCCATGTTTTGAACCTTAGACCTCATGTTTGTTGGATGGGTTGATTGCCAATTGATCTAGCCATGACTTTGTGATAGTTTTGTATTTATAAATATTTATTACTAGTTTGTAAATGATTATTATAATTTTTCTAATATTTCTTTTAGTCATTATTTTGAAAATTCTATATTAAGTTAATAGCTATCATATATTTCATTTATAAAATTAATTTATAATTGTAGTTTTAAATTTGAACATATAAAAAAGTCGAAAAAAGTCTAAAAAAAATCAAAAAGTCAAGAAAAGTCAAATACCGGTTCGACCGGTCCGACCGGACCCAGAGACTCAGCCGGGTCAATGGTTGACCTGGGTTTCAAAACATTGTGTGTATCGTACTTTACGAGGTTCTATTAAATGTACCGAACTCGTAAAAACACATAATTGTATGTAGTATTTTGACGTGAAACTTTGTATGAGTGACACGTGGGTGCTTTGTATGAGTGACACGTGACCAAATTACATACAATTGTGTGTTTTTACGAGTTCAGTACATTTAATAAAGGCGTTCAAAGTATGATACACACAATAACTTTTTTAAAAAAGTTAACTACATTTAAAAACACATAACCCAATTTATAATTACACAGCATAACCTATCGATATTTGAGAGACTTAATATTTAAAAAAATTTTGAGCTCAAAAACCATATACGCAGTGCGATCACATTTTAAAACTATGTTTGAGTTCAAAATTAAATAATATAATAGTATTTGAGCTTAAGCTTGATATTCATTTAGATTTGTGATAATTTATAGTAAATTAGCTTTCGAGCTCAAAATATTTATTTAGAAGTTCAAATAAGCTCATTTAAAAGTATATAAATTATTTTATAAACTTAAAATAAAATTTATAAAATACATTCTACACTTAATTAAACTTAAAGAGTATGAGTTTAATTGGCTATCATACTTTAATAAGCAAGTATGTAATTGAATACTTGATCTTGGTATTTATAATGTTCTCTTCTCTTTTCATCCTATTTGTTCCAAACATCCAATGTGAGATGCAAAAAGAAAAAGAAGTTTGTCCCATATAAAAGAAAGAAAACAAAGATAAAGAATTGAAAGTACTATAGATACAAAGTCTCATATATGATAGGGTATAACCAACTTATGTACTATGTTAGTGCATATATCTTTTAATTTATTCACAAATAATTTTGTGAAAATGCATACCTTTTGTTTTGATGATGGTAAAGATGGTTAACATAAGATTATGTTCATTAATAGAACTCATATACTTGCATTTACATTAAGTGAAAGATACAGATCAAACCAATAAAAGAAAAAGTGAAAATGTGGACATCGGAATCACAGTCTCATCACAGTCGGACTGTGGTTCGGCTATAGTCCTGCTTTACTATTTTCACTTTGTCGTGTCAAAGTCTGGGTCAACAAATCGAACACTCGTTTCTCCAAATCATCATTCGAGTCAAGGTTAGTCAACTCTTAGTTTGCTCAAATAATATGAGTTTGATCACTATTTTTATAAATGAGTTATAAAATCAAGTTACTTTATAAACTTTGTGAAATGCTTATAGAACTTTAAAAAGTATAAAAGTGTTCTCATAAAAGGAAATAGTTGGAGGAAATTTTCAAAAGATTTCAACTTTTGTACTTAGTCAAACAAGGAAAAGACAAAAATCATTAGGTAAATGTAATTATATTTTATTACCCAATATATATGTATGTTTGTGTTTACCCAATGTGTTTAACCTTTTAACTATTAAGTAAATCATGATTAAGGTTTTTATATAGTCTTAGTAATTGATTTATAAAGTTTGACTTTTGGAAAATGTGTTTTGAAATGTGACATCCTGTATCCCAATAACAATAATACACAGTCGTAGATACAATGGAAGTCAAATATAAATACATAATAGCAAATAACATTTGACTCGATTAAGAACTATAGTAAAAGTTCTTTTTCTTTTGATAGCATTGAATATCATAACATCGGTCCCATTTTACTTTCACTATCAATCAGAGTCCTCTCTCGGATAACCTGAGATATGTACAATATCATCTATAAGCTTAATAGGTAAGTGAGAGTCGTGTGTTGCATGCAAAGTACCACAAACAGAAACACTTAGGCTTAAGATAACTATTAAATTAATAATAATTGAGATCTCTGTATTAACGCATTTCGCACCTTCATCTATATTCTCATATTTTCCATAACACGGGGTAACCGTATGCATCCCGTGTTTCTCACTCTCATACCACCATATCAATCCAAGACTCGAAAAATGATAATACATATACAGTAGAGTAAATTAAAACAAATATGCAATGCATTGTCACAAATTGTTTCATGTATGCAACCTACCCTTTTTATTGATTAGATCAGCATCAAACCGAAAGATCTTATACCGATATAAGTAACATGGTAACCATTTATTGGTTGACCTAGTAAACTTGATTTTGTAAGCAGTTATTTGCAAAGAGATTCTGGTATTTATGATATTCCTATCATAAGGGTGACTGTCTCGATCATTTATAATTTTTAACTCAAACTAAAATAATACCGTCTCAATCATGTTATTTTTCAAAGTAATACCCAACCCTTTAGATCGTCCTATATGGGAACCTCTTAATATACCATGTATGAACGGATGAGCATGTTATGTAAATGATTCCAAATCACAAATACATTTTCATTTGATGTAAACATGTCTCTGATAAGAAATCAAAGATTTTACCTTTCTATGAGAATATAATATATTGATATTGATATCTGCCTTTTATATTTCAAATTGAAGTATAATTTATTTCTTAAAAGATTATGTTTTTTACGCTCTATCACAATGCATGATAAAAGACCTCGTTTATATACAACTAGAAGTGTGTCCGCGCATAGTTGCGGGAACAAATAGTCAATTTAACATTCACATATTTTATTGTTTACATTATATTGTTAAAAGTTTAATTTAAGGATATGTAAAGTTTAAAACTCAAGGGTTGCAATTTATAAATTAGTAGTTTATTTGGAAAGTAATTAATGATTTTTAAGAGTAATTTGGACATTAACCATTGTTGAGTATAATTTAAAAAAATAGATATAAATGATTTATATATAATTAAAATGATAAGATAATTATGAATTGATCAAGGTATAATCATTTTAAAAAAACATATAATAATCTTTTAGTTTAAAAATTAGTTTTTGACAAAAGGATTAATTTAGGGTTATGTCTAAACTTTTTCAGTTTGGGTTAAATTGTTTATTGGTTCCTAAAGTCGCTGTAAAAATGGGTCGGGTCAAGGTTATTGACTAACTTTTCAACATATACAAGAGAAGGCTGTGATCTGAGCCTGCAATAAAAACCCTAATTCCAATCTATCAACGATCGAGTAAGTTTCTGTTCTCTGTTTCTCAATTTCGTTAATATTTAGTGTCATACTGTCTCTATCTTTCTATAAATTATATGGGTTTGAAGTTGGCATATTCGATAGCTTAACTATCCTTTTTAAAGATTCCATATTAGGGTTTTATGATTGAATTCTTGCTAGTCATCGATATATTTCTGTTTCTCAAATTAGAATTGTTGATGTATTTTGGGGATATATATCTGTGTAAACAATTTGGATTCTGATCACTGATCAGCAGATATAAACAGAAACACATATCGGCTTAAATTTTATGATGTCTGCTTAGAACTTGTAATAATGCGGTGGACGATGGTGGGTTTGACGTCCATGTTGTTTTACATTTTGAACGAATAATCATTGAGATTGATAGCATGGTCTATTTATGTTTGGAACTTGCAACATTGTGGTGTGTTTAAAGCTAATATTCTTCTTTTAGGTATCATCAAGATTTTCATTTCGGAATATTTACAAAGTTGAAGAAAAGCGATGGAGTTGGCAGACAGAGCGATTGGATTCATTTTAGCAAGTATCAGTGTGACCATTTTCACATATTACACCTTTTGGGTTATTATATTGGTTAGTCGTGTTAATTGGTTAATTTCATTTTGATCTCCAAATTTCCGTCAATTGTATTTAGCTAAATTCTGTACGATCTTTCTTTCAGCCTTTTGTTGACAAGGACCATTTTGTACACAATTACTTTTTACCCCAAGAATATGCAATCCTACTACCTGTTTACGCAGGCGTCTCTCTTATTAGCTTCTTATCAGTCTTTATTGGATACGTGATGCTTAAATCCAGGAAGAAGAAGAAAGCTTAAGTCAAGATCTGCACTGCATTTTTGAGGTATCTTAGGATATCTTTCTCATTCATTTCAAAGTTCAATCTTTCTTGGATAGTTCTAATATAGCACTGGTTCAACTCATGCCTCCTGGCCAATGTGTCGTGTTCAGAAACCAAATTGTATCAACTAGTGTTATGTGCTTTAACGATTAGTATTCTCATCTATATTTTTGTTGTATCTTCATTACTTTTGAATTCTAAAAGATTAAACAGCATGTTTGGCCGTTGTTCTACACCTCTACTTGCTTATAATCTGCATTGCATCATAAGCATCTTCTGCAAAGCATCCTCTAAAGGCTACACTAAGAAAACTGCCTTTATAATCAATGAAAGCATTGTTTCTATTTTAAATATGCACACTACTATAGGTGGAGAATATGTTTGTTTGAATGTGTTCAAAATATTAATTTGTTAAGTACGGCACGAGATTGAGACATGAGTGACAAGGATCAGATGAATAATTTTTAATGATACAAGTGCTAGAATATATGTATATATCTATATATATCTGTTTGAGAAAATATAAAGTTGGGCAATGTATTATTGAGCAAAACAAGTTGCAACTGACCTATTATGACACATAAGTGAGCTTAAGTTATTTGGTCAAAACTTACTAGGTTAAGTTAGAGGTTATCGGTTTGAGTATGATATATGTATGTCATGTAGACTAGTCCCTTACAAATGGTTTGTTTAGCCTCAAAAAGAAAAAGAGGTTCTATTATTCAGTAGCAAGTTTTTATCTGGTAGTTTTGTATTCGATGTTCCAAATCACAGCTTTGCCAACTAGTTATTTTTAGTTACAAAGTAAATTTCACCGTTTTGCTATTATTAGAGTACTGGTTCTTAATTACCTACTACGGACAATAGTCTTGGGTCAAATGTTGACTTTACACAGACAAATTGTTGAGCCTAATTGCAAGAATGGCTTCCTGTTAATGTGCTTGTCTCTCTTGTTCACTTCTTGTCTGTGTTTATCCGATATGTGATGCATGATGCTTATATCCAACAAGAAGGAAGCCCAATGCAAGTTCTTAACTGAGTTTGAGGTGGTATCTTAGGTTCTTTGGTTCTAAATTAGCATTGTATTAACTTGTGCCTCCAGGCCACTATCTTGTCTACGAAACCTAATGGTATCGTATAGTGTTATGCTCCAAAGATTATTATTCATGAATATGTCTACCCATTATACTCCGATTGATATGCAGTACTATATATGTACTTTCTTTTGAGCGTAGATTAAACTTAAATGGGATTTGACCGAGAAAGGGGGTCGACACTCTTCTTATTTTTTGAATTTTGTTTTATGTTTTTGTATGTTTGTTTAAATGTTTAATTTTTCAGGGTGTCAATATTATAATTGTTTGGGGCTTTTAGCCCTTCTAATCACTATATACCTACCAGTTTTTAGAGTATCCATGTGAAATACAGGTGCAAAGTTATGACAAATGGCAATACCCTTTTTTCCTTCAAATGTGTGGACAATATCATAGTTTGTGGTTGAACTAAGACACAGATGGGCAAGAAGGAAAATATGAAATACAAAAATGAATTGACTACTCCAATTGAAAGCATATCAAACCTACCAAAAGCAGTTGAGTTTCAAATTAAACAAAAATTATAACACTGTATATACTTGAAACGAGTATAGCGTAATCAAAGCTTTGCATGATCGCCTCTACAAATCAACATTATTTAGTACAAGAAGTTTCCCTTAACGATTTCTTTGAACATGTTTCAATGTGCTTCAAGTCCTGCTTTACTTCTCTATTGTCTACCCATGTTTCGGTTCGAGAACCACTTCGGTTAGATTTGTATCAGTTTATGAATTCAGGCTTGTGGTGTTGAAACTGTTGATACTATAACTTGTCCCATATAATGTATACTTAATACAGATAGACAACTTACATTATTTTACAGCCTTTAAGCTTGCAGTTCTCAAATTATCCATAACAGCACTTGTCAACATCTCATATTTGAGAAGTAAATTATCTAATAACTTTTTTCTTGATACTTTGACTACTTTTGGTGGGATCAAAAGTACATCTTTTAAACAAGAAAGCATCTTACACACACTTACTTCCTGTGAAACATTAAAAAATGAAGATGATAGTTAACAAATATATGGGTTTCCTATATCAAACGGACGATAAAATCGTGAAGGGAAATCAGGAAAGGGGAGCTTAATTGTGTATCAAAACATTTGGTTCCAAAAGTGTGATTAGCTACAACACACTCAATGAAATTGACCCAAATTAACACAAATTATTTGAACCACGTCATCAGTTTCACCATATTGATCATCGACTTTCCACAAATTTACCCACAAGTAGTTACCTAATGAAACAAACAGCCTCTTCTTTTAAGTATAAAAGTTGAACAAGTCTTCAATTGTTCGTGGTTCCTTCAGAGAAGTTGCACAAGCTAGTTGCGGGCATATATTTGATCGAGCCTCTATATCAACAACGCCACCTACTAGGATCATATGTGAGCCTAGAGGACAGTACCAAAATCTTTCGATTTTGTTACATAAACCACAAGTGACCTTTAACTAACCTAACTATTGTATTTTCAAGATTCGGAGCAAACAAGTTAAATCCTCAATCGAAAATGATATAAATTTGATATAAAATGCATCATACCATTGTAAATACAAAATACTTCATGTTCAATCAACACCATGAAAGACATACTTATGTGTGCTTCACTTGATTATACCTTCCATTTTAAGCAGTTTAGCAGTACTAACTTGTTAGTACAATTTTGCATTAAAAAGTACATAAAAGTTTACTTCTTTTTACCATAAGATTACAGTATTTTCTTTCGAACAAGATTTAAGAAGATTGTTAATATATGCAATTTGAGTTACAGATAATTCAGATCATTTTTCAAACAGTAAAATCGCAACATTAAAATATTACAATAAGATCATAACATCTCGATATGTCGTACCTGAAAACAAAAAAATAGTACGAAAAACGACCCAAAATTCAAGAAAAAGAATTATCAAAAGCAGCTGAAGTAATCGCGCGACAAAACTCCTGAAAATTAATCCGACCATCACCATCAGTATCAGCTTCCTTTATCATACCGGTCAACTCTTCAGCAGTCAATGCATGTCCAAGTTTCGCCATAGAATGTGCCAGCTCAGCAGCAGTTATATACCCATTTCCATCCCTATCAAACATCTTAAACAACTGTTTCAATTGATCATCTGTATACAGTGATTTCGCAGGTAAAAGTTCTGGTGCAACGAGTGCAACAAACTCTGAAAATTCAACCAAACCGTTACTATTTGTGTCAGCCTTTTGTATTAATTCATCAAGTTGATCAGGGCTTGGTGTAAGACCTAATGATCGTAATAAGGACCCGAGTTCGAGCTGTGTTAGGCTGCCGTCGTTGTTTCTGTCGAATGATCGAAAGATTTCTCGGAGTTCGGAGAGCTGTTCGTCGTCCAGTTTTATGGTTGTTGGTTCTTTGTCTCCGCTCATAATGTTTGGAAATTTATTTGTTTGAAAAATGTTTTGGTGGTTTCTTTAGAATTTCATGAATGGGGAATAAGATGGGTGGGATTATGGAGATGAATTGAAGATGAAATGAATTGTTTCAACAAACATTTGGGAAGATAATTAAATTAGTGAGAAATATGAGTTTGTATGTGTTTTTTTGTTGTCTGAAAAGTGGATCATGAAAGAGGGAGTTAACCCTCTCCACATTTATTGGATCGATCAAATTGTGGAGAGGACCGCATGTAAAAATAAGATTAATGTTTTCTGACATTTTAATTCATAATAGAAATCTTATAAACATTACTAACTTTTTTTTAATCTTCAAATATAAATATCAATAATTACTATTTTGACCTTCTATTTGTTAAATATATAAATTATAATTAATATCATATTTTACATAATTCCCTGTAAATATCTTCTTTTATATGATATTTTTAAATTTATAATTACAATAATTTAAACTATTATAAAAAATCATTTTCACTAAAAAATTAATAGTGATTCTTATATTCAAATATCATTTCTTTACATTAACAAATAAAATCTTCACTCGTTACTGTGTGTAGAGTCTTGATACTGATTTAGTATTAATCATCTCATTTATCATTTATATAACTTTTTATTTACTACTCATTTTTTATTCTTGTCTATACTCTTCAAAATACCACATTTATAGTTTTTTTTTCCTTAAAAAAAAAAAAGAGCCAATCGCGTGAAGCCGCGCACGTCTTTTGGACTTTTCTAGCTGGACTCCTTCAACTACTTTCCTAAAAAATTTAATGAAAAGTTTCCACTTTCCACAACCGCTGCACATTGGTTGCAATCACCTGCATCGCATATAAACTCTACCACATACAACTACAACTCATTCACCAATAAGATGACGCCACACTAGATTTTGCTTTTACAAGTCTAAGACATACATAGTGACATTTCAAAATGATTAACCGTATAAAAAACATAATAATGCCTTAGAAGACCTTTATTAAAATAAACATGTCAAAGTTTGATGCTAATTTTGATCTTAAAAATAGAGAAATGCTACAATTATAATTTTGCCTAGAAATAAGTTTATAAAATGACGTGGATAATATAAAAAGAAAGAAAGTAAAAGAAGCATAAAGAAAGGATTGATTCATCTCATAATTTACTATCAATTTGTAAATTTATTTTTATAGAATTTTATAGATATAAGTTATCTCTTAAAAATAAAGGTTTTATTAACGACACCTAGATCGTTATTAGTAAGTTCATATATACGTAACTTCGATCAATATTCAACAAATAATAAATTTGTTATTATCTAACGATACACATTTTAATATATAGATAGAAATCATCATCATTTTCTTAAAAATAATATTTCCTACTTCTCAAAATAATTGTCTCCTGACAAAAAAAATATATAATTGTAGAAAATATAATCATTGTTTTTTTATTTTATACAAAATGAAAATTCTATTTTTTACTTATTAGTTAATATTTTCTTTTATTCTTGTAATAACAATTATTATAAATAGCGATAATAGGATAAACCTGGTCAAATTCTCTATTTATTTTTGATAATGAACGATAAATTGAAACAAACTAAAAGAATATATATATATATATATATTATTGTTTTGGATATGTTAATGTTGTAGGGAACACCAAAAAATAGTTTTAACCCGGGGCCGTGCCAAAGTGCAGTTGCCGTCCAAGTGATTAAAAAATTAAAAGACTTTGAGGTCCACATAGACTTTGAGGTCCACATGGTCTTTAGAATAGCCCCTTGAATTATTGAATTCTACTCAGTTTGACTTTGACAAAAAAATTGGTTTGACTATTTGGCATATTTTGTGTCCTATCCATTTTCATGTACATTGTACAGGAACTTTCTTGCAATGTGATGGCATGTAATTTGACAACCCAAAAGTACTAAAACAATCATTGTAGGTTAACTAAAAAAACATATCGGTTTCCTACCTAAATTCTTAATCATGCAACACTTTTTATATTGGATTGTTTAATGTACTACTCTATTGCAGTGTACAGAACGCCACACAAATCAAATTCCCAATACAATGTACAATAAAGAAGAGAACGTGTACTTGAGTTCATTGAACAAAAAAAGCGAGGGCATGACGAAAGAAAATGGTATTTAATCTAAGATTGATTTCGTTAGTATCTTTTTAAGTGTTTAACATATTATATTGTCCCGTTGAATTATGCTACTTTATGCTACCTTACTTCAAGGTATGTTTATAAGCGACACACTGCCATTTTAGGCACATAAAAGGCTATATACAAGTTCATGGATACGTATCATACGTGATTGATTATATGTTTATATATGCAAATAGGTATGTGTGTACGTATACATAATTACATACACGCTCACATCAATTATAATAATCTCATCTTAGACGAGACAAGATGTATAAGTGGCACGTGTTAGGTTCAAATTGAATCATGGAACTTTTCCATATGGGCTCAAAACTTGTTATCTTAAAAACACGTGCGACAGTGTTAATATCACTAGACACCTTGGGCAAGTTCTACACCCGTTAGACTTGTTTAAAACCCCCATCTCTACAAAAATGGGTCAAAATTGCCACCTCTGTTTGATTTTCTTAATTGTAGAGTCCAAGTACTGACACCAACCTTCAACAGCAAAATGTTTAGACCTGTTATGTGATTAAACATAAGAGCAAACTGGGCAAAATGTGTTTGCATATAGCAATAGACCTCGAATTCATCATTAATAGTAATATACAACAGAATTTACACATGAAAGTCCTTAAATCTATTAGACCTTTCAACGAGATCAATCTCTCACCAACTGAATTATTGTTTTGATCTCTATCCAATAAGTATATGCATTTATAAGCCTGGATATCTCATTAGACTCGTTATCCTGCATCAATTATGCCAGAATCTGTTCACAACAAAAACATTTTGAGGGCGAGAGGTATTATTTAATTTCGAAGCAATACTCCTTTATTGTATCAAGAAACTATCAATATATATGTGATGTCAAGAATGAGCAAATAGCAGATTATATGAACATGGTATAATTCCAAAAGGGTAATATTGCAATCTTCATGGTACATCCCTAAAAGTGTTGAGATATTTATTAGTCCAAAGGAGTATCTCTGTGAGATTTAGGGCGGAGCACTGCATGTACATAAATACCGGTGTGCTCAATTAAATGTATCAAAATTTTGGACGTGCAGATGATAAGTTTGACCTAAAAGTCAAAGCTTCTTTCCAGGCAACGACATTGAGTGTGTAAGAGATCACACATCAATACATAATGGTGATTAGTAGAGGTGGGGAAATGGGTGGGTCAGGTTTTGGGTCGAAACGGATCGGGGTCAGAGTGTCAGACGGGGATACTTTTCGCAAAATGCTGATAGCCGGCAACACTGACCGGTTGACACACACTGCCCAAGGACAATATGTGGAAGGCAGTGTCCAGGGATATTTTTAGTACAAGTTGAAGTGGACCATGTCTGATAGGCTGACCCGCAAACACTTAATTTATTTTCTAAACTATACATATAACTTAATTGCTAATTATCATATGACAAGGCTAATTAATAACCAAAAGAAAATTAATTTATCTGAACAATTTATGAGGTTTTATAGATTTTTAATATGCCCTAAGTGACATTCAACTGGTTTGATCTGTTACACCCATTGACTCACTTTCAATTTAGCCAAGTTATCTAAATTTATCAGTTTTCCGTTAGACCCTTATGAGAAATATATTTTCCTTTAACGTAATCTATAATACCTGATCATTGATCCAAAAATGGACTTCCTTCTTTAGCAAGAACAAAGAGACCACCATCCCCTCTTGATATCCTCAAATCCTTATCAAGGTATGTGATTAAAAGCCAAGAACTTGACCTTTCACCCGGAATGGGGATCTTAAGAGGCGGTTGACCCGAGATTACACCTGCTAGATTAGCCACAGCCTCTTGCAAAGGGTTGAGAGACTGCTGTACAGGTGACAAATTTATATTTTGACCAAAAAGATCAACATTCTCCGGAAGGCTTACATTTGACTTGATTTTTGGAGGCTGAAAACTCCCTTCCTTAAATTGTACCTGAAAAACTCATGATTATGTAAGCCAAATCAGTAAACCAGAAAATAAAACTTTGTAACTTCATTAAAATAGTGAACAGTAGTCTAAGAAGGATTATGTGATATTGAATTATCAGATTTGGATAAACGGTTGCAATAAAATTACTTGCTAGGTGTGCTTGTGTTGGATTAATCAGATAATCAGTTGTTTTAGCGTTATGCAAATATTTTGATTATTTGGGGAAATACTCTGTAATAGATAAGATGATGACCACAAAGAACATTCTCATATATTGTTAAACTATTTTAATTCAAAATATGACAACTCAACAAGACAATTTCTAAATTATTTGAACTATAATAACATTCTATCATATATTAGCTACTTACACCTTTTTCTTCAATTTATATCATCACTAATTCTATAGTTCCAATAAGGAAAATGGAGATAAGCATGTAATTTTAGTTATCCCTCCAATCACTTCTATTGTAAATGCTGTGAAACTGATCATTTGACACCAGAATCACTATATCCGAACACCAAAAATTGATTGTTGTGAATTCTAGTCTTGTGTCCAAAAATAGATGATAACCGGTAAATAGGTCAAGAAACAAGATAACGGGAATAGCAACTCACAGAATTATCATAAATAATTTAATCTGAATATGAAGCATGCAAGGAAATAAAAAGGGTACCTGTATTCTTGAGGGACTTCGCACTTCAAAGGTTGCAGATGCAGTGGACGTGAAAGTAGCAAAAGGGGTAGAAAAGGTAATGGAATTATCAATGGTAAGGCTGCTGGTAAAGATATTTTGAGAAATCTTATCAACCTTCAGCAATGGAGTTGTGCCCACTGCCAGAAGTGGCAATAGCTCGGAAAATGCAGTGTACCTGAAACATTCAAAGTCATGGTTAGCGCTTTAGTAGAATATATTGCAGAACAAGGGATGAATGAGAAACCGAAAATAAAAAATTGAGAATAAAAACTGGAGAGGGAACGGTCAGAGAAGTAAATAATGTCGTTACCTAGAATGAGTATCGCTAGAATAATTTTGAGTCTAACCTTTCTACACCTGCAAAGGTTTTGTTTCATGGTTACACTCTTAATGTGTTTGGCTGAGAGAATGCTTTTAATCAGCATATTTCCTATATAAACCTCCATGTTCTTGTCGATTAGGGAACGGAAGACCTTATTTGTCACATACTAGAGGACATTCACATAACCTATTTGAGATGTGTTATCAGTGACAAACCAAGCACCTGAGCCAACTGACTTTCGTTGGTTGAACTATCATATGATTCCACAATCTAGAGGATCATCGAGATTGCCTTTTTTTCATATAATACGTGGTTTGCCGTTTGCCCATCATACAAAGTAGAGGTGGCAAAGTGGGTGGGTCAGTTGGGTTGGGGTGGGGTTATTTTTATTCGCAGAGAAATGGGTCAGGTTGACCCAAAAAACTTTTTTATTCGTTTTCATTGAAAATTAATGGGTTTAATAGGATTACGAACACTATTTAATTGCAACCATAATCTAAACTTTTAGAATAAGACGATTTAGGAGGCTTTAAGCATTACAAGTACACTTTGGGCAACTATCCACTCACTCGACAAATTGACCCGTTCCCTTTTAATTTTTTTGATTGGACCCATTTGACTTGATAGGGATAAACCTAACCCACATAGAACGAATTATATGTAAACATTTCAAAATTGCCACCTCTAATACAAATGGATTCAAATATTCTAGGGAACTATTGCACTAAAAGTTCTAGAAACAAACTCCTCTTAGAATACCATTTGTATTCTTAAAATAGACTTCTGTTAAGTCAAACGTGATACATTGTTCTACATCTAACAATCGATTAGTCATATTAACTATTGTATGATTCCACACTCTAGGGGATTATCGAGATAACTTTCTTTCATATGATACGTGGTTTGCCGTTTGCCCATCATACAAAGTAGAGGTGGCAAAGTGGGTGGGTCAAACGGGTTGGGGTGGGGTTATTTTTAGTACGCGGAGAAATGGGTTAGGTTCATACTTCACCCACAAACCTTTCTGCCCATTTTTATTGAAGTTAATGGGTTAATAGGATACGAAAACTATGTTATAACAATCACAATCTAACCTTTTAGTATAAGAAGATTAAGGAGGCCTTAAGCATTATAAGTACACTTTAGGGAACTATCCGCTCATTCGACAAACTGACACATTGACCTTTAGAATTTTTCATTTCACCTATTTGACATTTTAGGGATAAACCTAACCGACATCGATTGAGCCATCTATAAATTAATACAAATGGATTCAGAAATTCTACGGAACCATTGCACTTAAAGGTTCTACAAACAAACTCCACTTAAAATACCATTTGTATTCTAAAAATAGAATCATGTTAAGTGAAACACAATACATTTTTCTACATGTACCACTCATACTTAATCTTAGTGTTCCTATGAAAAGACTAATGGCAAGATAGATAGAGTAACAGTGCTTCAAAGTGATTCAAACAAAGGATTATCCCTAAATTCTACTTCTTAAGTTTATAAAAGCTCGCCATGTTGGGCCTATGGGGAGAAGGTGTTACAAATTAGCTTCATACTTCCTTCATCACAATTCCCAATATAAATGCAACAAGTTATTTTCCAGTTATCCTAAAGTAAGTGCAACACTTCATTGGGGGCAAAAAAATTTACGACATTACTAAGTTGCCAATTGGTAACCTTTTGAATACGAAATTAATTTAGTCCTCAATAAGTCTGTGTTTCATTGAGCCTTTCCGTTAGTTCAAGCCATAGAGAGCAATTACTAAAAACTACATAAACAATTAGCCAATGGAATTTAAATATCCACATGTATCTCAAGATATACCAATATCTCAAGCATTCTTTATAACGTAAAGTTTATGCCATCTCATCACATACTGCAATTGTAAATTAGAAGTGGAAACCCCCTACAAGTCCAACCCTATATAGTTCTTATTCTTTGGGCTTATTAGATTATCATAAAGTCAATAAGTTCATTTTCAACGGTTTACAAGCTCATTAACATGAGCTTACGAGCTTAATCAAGCAATAACCTCAAGTTTATAAGCTCATACACTAGTAAAAATGAGCTTCTTAACCTTTTGATAATCCAATAAGCCCTTAAAGCCTAAAAAATATGCTAACCCAAACACTCCCTACATCAATGTCTAACAAAATATCAATTAAAACCAACTAAAGCACATCCTAACTACCTATATAACAACATTATGCGCATAATGTTATATACAAAAGCACAATATCTCAAAAAGGCTAATAACATCAAATGTGTGTACTTACAACAAAACCCAATTCCCATCAAGAAGATCAACAGCATCCGTAGGCGCATATGTAGGATTAACCGCTTCTAACTGATTAACAAGCTCCAAAATCTCAGCCCGTTCCTCCTGCGAAGCACTGAATCCCAGCCCAGTCCCATAAACACTATCAACCAAACAACTCTTCAATTCTTCAACTTTACGATCATCCTCAACAACCGCACTTCCATTACCGGAATACTCACTTTTTGGCTGAGGTGAGCCCCACTCGTCATCATCTTTTGGGGGATCCGAGGTGGACAATTTGGTTAACGGTTCGTTTTCCGGTTCAGCTTTTTCGCCCCATTCGTCCGTGACTGTGGGCGGTTGAGAACCGTCGGATTCTTCGTCGTCGTTTAGGGTTTGGTCTGATGGGTTCCATTCGGATGAGGAAGATGGGGGTTTGTTTGAACAGAAACGAATAATGGATGTGATGGTTGATTTCTTGATTGGTTTGGGATTAAGAGGGAATGATAGAGATGATGTCGGGTGGCGGAATACGGCGGTTGCGGTGGTGGTAGTGGGGGTTTCGTAGAGGAGTGATGGGTTGTGGGAAGAGAAGATGAGAGACATTGTTGTTTATGGTTGAATGGTCATCCTTTTGAGTAGATTTAGACGTAAGATCGTATAAGGATCTGATTTCACGTATTTATCAATAAATTATCAAAAAGAGATTATTGAAATGGCTCAAACGGTTAAAGTAGTATCTCACATAAGGTCGTAAACGTGACATGATTTAGCAAAATGAGGTCAGATTTTTCATATTTTTTATGGTAAAATACAAAATTAAATTGATTTGAAATCTCATAGGATACATTTTGAGAGTGGAAAAATATATTTCCAAACCTTGAATTCGTTGACATTCATTCCGACTACCATTTAGGTACTCCAATACCTATTGCCTTTAGAGATACTTGAAACAAAACTTGAGTTGCAAATTGAAAGAACCAACAACTACACCACACCCTGAACTAGAATGGCTAACAATCTACTACGCACATTTAATATAACGAAGACCGGTGACAAGAATCGGATATTGAAAGAGTTTGAGAACCTTGATTAACTTGAATGAAAACTCTGACCCGATTTCATAACCATCAACAAAACTCCGAGAGAACCAAACAAACAAGATCTTGGCCCACCTCTACCTTTCAAATTCAAACACTGTGTCGTCAAAACATATTCAAGGCTCAAGGTATATATTATGTTCTGGACCTCTATTTGGCTCTATATACTCTAGATTTGGGCCTTTTAGCAGAATTTGAATTGGGCCACTTTCTTATGAAATACATTTGCTGATTTGCCTATGAGTCTATGACAATATTCATAACCAATATAGTTTGGACTTAAATTATCCGAAGAATTTGTTTTTGTAACAAAATAAACTTGCTTTGATTTGGAACAAGCAGATTAACTGATTAAAGAGCAAAAACTACTCCAATGATACATCAAAGCTGAAATCTTGCACTACCAAAAATTAACAAGAAGAGTTATTAACTTCACATTTGAATGGCTTGACCCATTGATTAAGACCAAGACAAAATATAACTAACCAACCAAATATAAATAAAGTGCACGTCTCTCCTCAAAGATCCTAACGAAAAACGATTAGGGCTAGCAAAAACTAATGATATCATCAAAGATGATAGATCATATATGGCTATGATAAGTAAAATCCATAAAAGCAATACAAGTAGACGTTGAAGTTCATTAAAATTCTCAACTCGTAACCTAGATTTCACGCAACAGACTACAAACCAAAAAAGTAATTAAATGGCGATATGAAAGTATCGTAAGTCGAAAGCCCTAAAAAGAATGTCGAAATACACTGGTACAATGCAAACTCAAAGCCAGCAAACAAATCATATATACCTCAACTGGCAAAACAAATCTAGTACGTCACTGGCCGTGTTATATTAAATAAGTTTTTCATTTAAGATTACCAAAAAAAAAGTATATCGTATTAACTTTTAGTAGTAAATTGAGGTCTTATAAAAATGAAAAGAAAAAAAGACAGAAAGGGATATAACCGTTTTGTTGAGTAAACACCTAATACGTAAATAGTTTTAGAAAAACACTTTAATGGTAAATATGTTTTTCTTCCCTACCTATTTAGCTAAAACTCAACATTACAATATGGTTTATTTCATTGTTAAATGTGGTTTACCTTTATTTATCATTGACAATGTGTCTTTCTTATGCGATATGATTTATCTTAATTGTGCCTTTTACGATATTCTCACCTTTTGATTGAGAAAAACTATCTTCCCTTGTATATTTTAGTATCATGGAGGATTACTAGACATGAATTAGGTATGAAACGTTTGTTGAGAAACAATTTTAGACTATATAATCATTTATAACTTCGAGGTCAGCTGGGATTTATTTAAGCATAATGCAGACACATTTTAGATTCTAATTTTCATGTCAAATCATAATCAATTCTCCGATTTTATTCCAAAATAAACTTCGTGAATTAAGATATTGATTAGGGTTGAAATATTAATTTAAAAAAGTGATATCTACATAATTTACAAAGCTCATCCGAGATTTGCATCAAGTTTTATACTGTATTGTATCAAATTCCAACATCTTCCTCTTTAATATATGTCGACTAAGTTTTATGCTGTTTTGTATCCTTCCAACTTCCTCTTTGATATAAATTCATGAAAAATGTTGACTTGTAGAGTTAGATAATAAATGGAAGTCAACATTTTCAAGAAGTCGGAGAGGAATATAGGTTTATTATCTAATCCTAGAAGCCAACATTTTCATAGATTGTGATGGATAACAATCTTGTAAACCGAAGAAAAGAATTGATTAAATAGTTAATTGTCTATAGTACTGTGATCGTACATAACTACATGAACAAATAGTTAATTTGATAGTTACAATTTTATTGTTTACACTATATTTTATCATTATATTAAACCGAAAGAAATCAACAATGTTTGAAGTTCAGGTTTTAAATTAAATCATATTGTTCATAGATGGTTTATTTTTTATATCTTTTGTAATCTTACTTACATCTTATAAGAGAATAAATTTAATGAAATGATATGTTAAAAGTTTAATTTAAGGATATGCAAAGTTTAAAATTAAGGATTGCAATTTAAAAATTAGTGGTTCATTTGAAAATATTAAGATAATTAATGATTTTTAAGGGTACTTTGAATATTAACCATTGTTGAATCTAATTTTAAGAAAAGAGATGAAGATGATTTATGTATATGTATAATTAAGATAAGATAAAATAAGATTAAGATAAAATAGCTATAATCAACTATTAATGTTATAATTTTTAGATATCTTATTTTTTATACCTCACGTCCTCATTGTATTTTTAACTTTCGTCTCTTTTAATCATTATATAACTCAAAAGTTGAATTCATTCTTAACATTTGAGAACCTCCATTTTAAATAAAAATCTTCGCACTCAAAAATTTAACACTTACATCATATCATATATGTTTGTATATTCCACATAACCTTTAAAATATAATATTTTTTTCTTTATCTAACAATATTTTAGTGGTGGATCAACTTGATCATTGAGCAATATATGTTACAATATAAATTATAAATAAATAAATAAAAAATAAAATAAAAAAGAACGTGCATTCTATTTTGAGTTACGTAACGGTAAACACATGACAAAAATTAAAAATATAATGAGAATGTGATGGCATAAGAAAACGCTATCTAAAATAGGACAAAATTTAAAGTCTACTGCATTTTTACACGATGGACTTTTACCCTTCAACTAAAGTAATTTAATTAATGAACGCTTACTTTTTGCAAATCAATGTATTGTCCTATTTTATCCGAACATTAAGATGATTAAAAGAGTATCACGTACACTATTTTTGTCCAGTAAAAGCACTCTGATTTTAAAGGTCATGTTGATTATATATCAGAAAGAACAGATAGTATTATCTTGTAAATTAGAGTCATTAATTATTCATGGGACCACTCACTCATCTTTTACAGGTGGAGAAATTATAAGCCTTTTTGATCATATTACTATTTACTCGGTCCACATTAATAAATATTCCTACCCAAAAGAAAGGAAATAAGGATATACAATGTCCAAATACCAATACTTTATAGAAATTAAGTATAAGATTTCACATCTGCTCATGACTGGACGTATACTCGCGGAGCACGGCCATTTTCTCACTCATTGCTATCCTTTAAGCTTAGATTGTGGCTGAAACTATAGCCTTGCTAGTTTTATATTCAGGAATTCCACTGGACTTGTGAAGACGTTGCCATTTATATAATATGTTTAATAAAATACACAATAGTTAAATACCTAAAATTTTATAGTTTATAGGCCCTTAGTATTATTTATTTTTGGTTGGATTGAACGTGAAAACTAATAAATGTTACATGAAGAGTATAACAATCTCAGACATATATAAGCATTTAGTTAATGTGTGTACGTTTGAGCGAAAAATTATTATATAGTCGACTGAAAAGTGAAATAAATAAATACATGTGACCTTGTCATGCCCTAGAATAAAGAAACCATGTAGCAAAAAATGATAGAAAGAAGGTATTGATAAAGGGAAGAAAGAAATTAGAGAGTGAGGAAGAAAAAAAGATAATGAATGAATAAATGAATGAACGAATAAAAATAGGAAGAAATAATGAAGTGAAATAAGGAAGAAAGAAAACAGAGAGGGAAAAGAGGGAAGGAATGAAAAAAAAGGTATTGAAGAAAGGAAGGGAGGAATACAGAAAGGGAGATATGCAGAAAGACATGTATGAACACTGTGTTCTCAAGGCTATTTTTTGGATGGAGAAGAAAGGAAGTAAAGGGAGCCTAACAAAAAATGTGTTCTTAAAATTTTTTAAAGGAGAAAAGAACAAAAGAAGTGAGGGGGGATAAACGGAGAAAGAAAGGGATGAAAGAAAGAACGAAGGAAGAAGAACCAAAAGGGAGGGATGAAAACTACAAGAAAAATAGGCATGAAAGAATGAACAGGGGGAAGAAAGGCAACTCGCCAGCTCCAGAGTCCAGACCTTGTCGTTATTTTCTTCTTCCCTCCCCACATTTCTTCCTTCCATGTCTTCCTTCCCACATTCTCTAACCTTTGTCCCTTCCTTCATGCATTCTCCACCTTTCTGTATTCCTCCCTTCCCTACCTTCTGTTGCTTCCACCATTCCTTTACCATATTTGTTTGTGTTTATTCATTTTTACGTTCATTTCTTGTAGTTAGTGAGCTCTTATTATCTTTATCGCTTTTTCGTGATTAGTGAAGTCTTATTATATCTATCACATGCACGTGTATCTAATTGAAATATACAATTTAAAATTCTAATGCATAACACTTTTCAACTAAAAACATCCTTGATTACAATACGATTCTAAAACAACAATCATTTGCATAAGAAAAGGAATGCAATTAATTTTACATACAAAAATATAAACTACACACCTACAACTGTTGAAAAATCATTTTAATTTAATTTTGTTTTAGAACACAACTCATAAGTAGATAGATAGAAAATCACCAACCTTTAGTGCAATACTTGAACATTAATCATGACCCATATATAATACACGTAAAATTGAGAATCAAACATGAAACTATCGAAAAATAAAACTAACTGCAAAAATAATTGCGTTATAAGTTCTTGAATCTCATTCATATTCATAGGTCATACATTTGTAGATCATGGGCACATTTTAACTCCACCTGTTAAGGCAAATGAATAAGCATGAACTCATTTACCCATCCAATGAAATTGTTATTTTTGAGTTGTCATATAACTAAATAAAAGCTACCCATTTGACCCATTTAAAAACTACTTCAAGATCCATTTTGACCCGTAGTATTAAGTTTCTGTTTTGACAATATTCCGAGCCTTCTGACCCAGCCATTTTCAAATGGATTAACAAATCAAACGTCACTAAAAAAAGTTCTTTGATACTTCTATCCATATATTTTATATCGAGTTGTGTTCAAATAAGTACATAAAATTTAATGAGAATGAGAGAATCAATAAGAGAACTCCATTTGAAAGAGTATAACAATCTTTTAATAGAACCTCCACTTTCCTCCCACATTTTGTAAAATTAAATATTTCAAAAATGACTTGTAAAAAAATTATGAAAATTGCACCATAAAATTCATCTTCTTTTCCTCTTCGATTAGACAATCTCACATGATATAATTTTGACGAAAATTTTTATTTTCTCTTTTGATAAGTTTTAAAAACTGTATAATATAGTATCATATGTGATACTGTCTAATATCACATGTACTATTGTGTAGTATTGCATGTGATTATAACATTGTGAGTTAAATTTTCATATGATAAAAGCTCATGTAACTAATAAATAAAAGAATAATAGTTATGATTACATATAATTATAATTATAATCAAATAGTTTTATTAGTTATAATCTAATATAATAAATATATGTAAGTTTGAAATTTACATCTAAATATAATACTAAAGTAATTACATATGACTACAAAATTTTAAAATGAAACCCTCACTACAACAAAAATCAGAATTTATGCACTTTTTAAAAAGAGTCAAAATTTTGTTTATTTTTATAGATTGAAAATCGTGTATATACATTTACATTTATATATACATACAAACGTCAAGATTGCATTAAAAAGCACTATATTACGTACGCACTTGTGGTCTGCACACTCGATTTTTTCACAGCAAATAAAAATCGTGTGAGAATTGTTTGGTGGTTAGTGTATCGCTCTTAATAAAACTCTTTGGACTACTCTAAACATATCATAGCAAAAAAACCCTTTGACTTTTCACTTTCGTGATATTTTACGTAACAGATTAAGTGTCATCTCGCAAATTGAGAGAAACTCGAATTATCGTTTCCGCGGGCCCACGCTTCTTTTATAAGTCAAACAAATTTGGTTTTTGATCATAACTCATATCCACTTTTAATTATAAAGAAAAATAGTCCATATCTATAAATAAAATCTTAGTATTAATGGGGAAAAAAACATTTGTTTTTAAAATACTAGAAACTTTCGTTTAATTCCTTATGTTAAATGTTAATGTTATGATGTAAATTGAGTATTTTTGAAATTATTGCCATAGCTTTATGAGACACGAGGACAAAGATCTTAAATTAAAAACAATGCAAACAAGTTGACCTCTACTCTTTGCTCTTTACAAATTGAATTTAATTACTTTCTATACATGAGTTGCCAATTAAATTTTATTTTAAATTTTATTATTATTAATATTATTATTATTATTAGTGAAGTTTATAAAGAAATGTTCCACTTTAATGATATGGATTTCTTGATTAAATGAAAAGGGTTGTTTTTTTCATACTTTTATTCACTTTTTTCTAAAATCATTTTGCAACTTCTTTTTCAGACTTTTAAATATGTTCAAATTTAGAAGTGCAATTTAAGTTATAAACTTAGCGAAACGATAAATTAACTTCTCCCAGGATACCGAATACAATAACACAGAAGTACGAAATACGAAAAATTTATTTTCTTGTTATTATAATATTAAAAGAAATGCATTAAATGAATAACCATTTCTTTTATTAATAATTACCATTACCATTACCATTACCCTTAGTTTGACCAAATCCACTATTTTGCTTTGATGGTATTAATTTACCTTATAAGATATTCACAATACATGTATATTATGTAATTCATATTCATATTATACTATGAATATGAATTTATGACTACATTATCATGAATAAAGAATATGATCTATATGCTCTATCTTTTATTTTCCTACAAAATTAATTTCTTGGCTGACTTTCATATAAGAAACGCATGCATCATCAAATGACATAGCGCCACGTGTGTGAAACAGGCATGTGGGTCAACAAGAGTCAATCGGTTTCCTCTCACTGTATTTAAGTCCTCAGTTATACCACCAACTCCACACACAAAAATTTTTACAATTGAATTGAGGAAGCTTCAATTCATCATAATCACAATTTACTCCCACACTGGTAACTTCATTACTAATTTCTCCCCTCTATATTCATCTTCATCTTCATTTTCACACACACTTCCCTCTTTCTCTCTTTTAATATGTCTTGTGTGTGAATTTTTATATATTAAAATAATAACAATAATTTTGATAACCTTGACTCATGTTTTCCTTTTTTAATGCTTGAAAAAGTGGTCAAACCTTTTTTATTTTATTTTATTTTTATTTTGTGTTCGTGTGTTTTTTGCATGTAGCAGGATAATGATTTTGTTTTGCTTCATCTAGATATTTTTGTTGACTTTGGGGATTTAATTAATGTTTAGAGAAAGGATGTTTGGAGATTGTCAAGTGATGTCAAGCATGGGTGGTGGAAGTGGGATTTCATCTGAATCCATTTTTCCTAACTTCAACTTCATGCCTTTCACCGATTTCTCTTCAATCATTCCAGTAATATTCGATCTCTTTCTTTATCTCTAAATATATAAATTTATCTGAATGTATATATGTTTATATGTGTGTTATACTAAAACGTTGAATTTTGATATGTAGAAAGAGGAAATGGAGAGCATGGTGAGATCAGGAAAAGAAGAAATGGATAGCGGGTCGGGTAGTGATCAAATCGAAGGAGGTTTGTCTGGAAACGAACAAGATATGGATCCACAACAACCTCCATTGAAGAAAAAACGTTATCATAGACACACCGCTCACCAGATCCAAGAAATGGAAGCGTATGTGTCTATATCTTTATCCATATTCATATCCATATCATCTGTATCGATATAATTAAAAAAAAAAAAAAAAAAAAAAAAAAAAAAAAAAAAAAAAAACTCACAAAAACATGACATTTTTGTGTTTGTTTTTTTGACAGGTTGTTTAAGGAATGTCCACATCCAGATGATAAGAGAAGGATGAGATTAAGCCAAGAACTTGGGCTAAAACCACGGCAAGTGAAGTTTTGGTTTCAAAATAGGCGTACACAAATGAAGGTGCGCATGTTAGCATATACATCCATTTATTTAGTCTTACATACATGTTCTTATTTTCTTAGCTAAACCTAAAATTTAATGCCAACTGTTGAAACGTACAATACACCTCAGCACAGATTTCAAGAAGACGTGTTTTCTATTATTCGTGTGTGTGAGTATATGAAATATCACCGTATCGTATCGTATTTGTTCGGTTTTATTTAATTAGTAAAAAATAGTAATATGCTTGCCATTTTTATACATACTTTTTCTGAAATATGTAAAAGGTGTGTTTTTTGTTTTTATTTTATAACGGAAAACTAATGAGTTATGTACATGTTTTGACCAAACGCTTTTATATATCCTTGTAATATGGGAGTAAAATTGGATTTCAAAGCTTAAAATAATTAAATATCACTAATTTTTCTTCCAAAACAGAACGTTTGCGAGTTTTAATTCTAAGATTCTACTTTTTTGCCTAGATATATATTCTGTCAAGTTAATTAACAACTTTGTATCATTAAAGGCAAACATAGATATATTTTATTGTATTATATTATATTAATATTAATATTAATTAAAGGAAAATAATCACCAGCTTTTTTTAATAGTATTTTGGTAATTAAATTAAATTTGTTGCTTTTTAGAAAAAAATAAAATAAAATAAAACTTAATGGTATGTACATTATTCCAAACTTTAGAAAACATTTAATTTGTCAAAACACAGTTTTTTTCTTACTTCACTTTTCACCTTGTGAAATATTTAAGTACTGTAAGACTAGTATTACAGCAATATTGTTTTTAATAAATGTGACAGTAATTTTTTTTCTTGAAAACTAGAAAAGTAGTGTAACTTGAAGGGGGGGGGGACGGGGGACACGTTAACCAGAACCATGCATTTACTGAATCTGGTTGCTTGCCCATTAATATACGCTGGTGGGGTGCACGGTCAACCCCTACACCTCCTGTAACATGAGCCTCCCACAAGGGGAGCATACTCTTTTAATATATATCCGTTTTAGGGTTAGGGTTATTATCACCTTACTCACACACTACTTGTTACTATTACTAATTTTTCTCACTTATCGATTCATGGGCTCCATTTTTTTTATTTATTATTATGGTATATACTATTCATCTGTTGTGTACTACTTGCCCTACTGCAATAATTGTTTGTAAGTTGTTCATTATTATTTTTACGTCCAATGTCTGAGCGACAACGTTGGAATTTAATTGGTTTCTATTTTTGTACCTAAGGAATTAAGTTTGAGTTATTTTTATGTAGGCACAACAAGACCGTGCGGATAATGCTGTTCTTAGAAATGATAATGAGAATTTAAGAAATGAAAACAGTCGACTGCAAAATGCGTTGCATGCACTCGTTTGCTCTAACTGTGGTGGGTCTTCGATATCCTTTGATGAGCAACAACTTCGAATGGAAAACGCTCGGCTCAAAGAGGAGGTATACCTAATAATTTCCTTTAGCCTTTTAATTTTGTTAGTTAACATTTAAATACCAAATTAAAGATGAATATATTATATAATAACAATCTTGTTCTAGTAGATAATTCTTACTGCTTAATTATATTTGCATAATGCTTTTTAGAGCATCTGTTGATCTTTATTCTGATAAGAATAAGACTGTATAACTAACGATGAAATGAATGTTTTCTGCAGTTGGATCGTGTGTGCCTTATTGCGAGTCAATTTTGTGGGAATAATCCAATGCAAGCACAAGTTCAGGCTCCTTTACATCCAATGATGACCTCTAATTTGGATCTGGACATGAATGTGTACCCTAGAGCATATGATCAAGAGGGCATGCAAAACTGCAGTGAAATGATGCAAATCAATCCTTTGATGCCACCTCAAGGTCCCAACTTTGCTGCTGCAAATGGTCTAATGATAATGGATGATGAAAAGCCTCTTGCAATCCAATACGCAATGTCATTTCTGGATGAAGTTGTTAAGATGTGCAGGGTTGGAGAACCACTTTGGACTCAAGTTAATGATGCTGGCAAAGAAGTGCTTAATCTTGATGAACATGCTAAGATGTTCCCATGTTTTAATAGCAGGAAAAATGATTCGGGCGAGTTTAGATATGAAGCCTCACGTGCTAACTCAGTTGTGATTATCAACAGTATCACATTGGTTGATGCTTTTCTTGATGCAGTATGTGTCTTGTACTTGATGTTAAAATCTTGTTTTTTTGGATGAAATTCTTTTTTTGATGAAGTATGTGTCTCCTTTTTTATTGTGGTATTTTAGGATAAATGGATGGAGTTGTTTCCCTCAATCATCTCACGTGCAAAAACGCTTCAAGTCATCACTTCTGGTGTTACCAGAACTGCAAATGGTTCCCTGCAGCTGGTACGTACATACATACAAATTTACATATATGTGGCAGAATGGGTTGGTTAGACTGGTTGGGTAGCAATGTTACTTTTGGGCAAGGATTGGCTCGACCCGAACACTTCTACTCTAAATTCTAAACTTTCTACATTTTATTATTAACTTTTAGTTTGTCAAATATGGTTACAAAAGTTATATTGTTTTAACAGAAATAAAATAAAAAAGCTTTAATACACATAACGTATTACAACTACATTTTGCGCGACTTTTGACCCGTTCATTCCATTTGACCCGAGTTTAGTTTTTTGACCCGTAAAATTAAAACATAATATTAATTGAGCCATCCAAAAATAAATGTGTCAAGATTGTTGTGCATAAGTTTGAGTGAACTTTTGGTTTTATCTTAATCTTTTCTGTTATTAACAGATGTATGCTGAGCTGCAAATGCTATCACCACTTGTGCCAACAAGGGAGATTCACTTCCTCCGTTACTGCGCACAAAATCCCGAGGATGGAAGTTGGGCAATCGTTGATTTCCCGCTAGAAAGCTTTCATGAGACTTACCAGACCTCTCTTACAAGATACAAGCGTCGCCCCTCGGGTTGCATTATTCAAGACATGCCAAATGGCTATTCAAGGGTACTGAGAAATCCTTATCTATTTTTCATCAGTATCTACATTTCATTGTAATTCTCAATATTTATCTTGTAAATTACCCTTTGATTCAGGTTTCTTGGGTTGAACATGCTGTGGCTGAAGATGAGCCGGTTCACGGGGTCTTCACTGATCATGTTAGTAGTGGAATTGCATTTGGAGCTCGACGGTGGCTAGCTGTTCTACAACGCCAATGTGAGAGGCTTGCTAGTCTTTTGGCCCGAAATATATCTGATATTGGAGGTACATTTATCATCTAATAACATAATAAGGTAGTCCTAAGTTTCTATCTTGTTTAACTGATTTCTGTTATTAAATTATGGATATCATTAGCGATACCTTCTCCAGAAGCAAGAACAAATCTAATGAATTTGGCTCAGAGGATGGTAAGGATGTTTTGCCTTCAAATCACGGGCTCGTGTGGACAATCGTGGACAGCCCTTTCTGATTCAATGGAGGACACGGTGCGAATTACAACGAGGAAAGTTACTGAGCCGGGCCAGCCCAATGGCTTGATCCTGACTGCAGTCTCGACAACTTGGCTTCCGCATCCTCACTATCAAGTTTTTGATCTTCTGAGGGATGAACGCCGCCGATCTCAGGTTCATGAAAAAAATAAAAATAATATTTTTCTCATTAATATGCTTTAACAGAGGTTGGAAAAGGGGAAAGTCAAACGGGTTAAGTAAGATCAAAGTGTGTCCGGGTCAAGAACTCTATTTTTTTGTGCAGGTCATAAATGGTTGACTCAAAACATTTTTCAAAACAACTAATTAGCATCAAATACGACTTTAAAAGTTTTATTATTTCGGTAATTATTCGAAATTTCGAATAGAATAGTTTATGAAGTTTTATGCATTAACTGTAAACCTATGCAACTCTGACTCGATTGATCCGATTGACCCGTTTCTTAAACTAATTATACTGTTTTTCCCTATATGTCTTATTAGACGATAAAAAATAACCAGAATCGGCCCATTTCATATATTAATAGAATTGAAACTGATGCCTGTATATATACTTTTATTTTTTTCTAATTGCATATATTTTGTATCAATAATCACAGCTTGATGTGCTTTCAAATGGGAATCCATTACAAGAGGTTGCTCACATTGCAAATGGCTCTCATCCTGGAAATTGTATCTCCTTGTTTCGTGTCAATGTAAGTTTATAATTCCCTGAAACTATATAAATGAATCATTTGATTAATTTTGTTAATTAAACTCTAACAACATCATGCAACATTTTTTACATATTTTGGGAACAGGTGGCTAGCAACTCATCCCAAAATGTTGAACTTGTACTTCAGGAGAGCTGCACCGATGACTCGGGTAGTCTTGTAGTACACTCAGTAGTCGATGTGGATGCTATTAAACTTACAATGAACGGTGAAGATCCATCCTGCATCCCTCTACTTCCTCTAGGGTTTGTCATTGTCCCAGCAGGACAAAACCCTAATGGCAACATCAGCCCCACCACAACAACCGAATCTACCGGAGGCTGCCTATTGACTGTGGGACTACAAATGCTGGCCAACTCTATGCCTAATGCAAAACTCAACCTCTCGAGCGCCAACACGGTCAACAACCACATTCAAACAACCGTCCAACAAATCATAACCGCTCTAGGTGGTGTTGCTACCAGTAACATCGGCACTGACACTAATAGTGTCAATGCTATTAGTGTCAATGCTGCTGATGATGGTGACAATGTTGGTGGCTTTGACGAGCCACCAACTAACAAACCACCTAAGAAAGTCGAGTCAAGCCCGACTTCTAAGATTAATTAATTGTCTGACAATTAGTTAACCAAAAAAAAAAACAATTATACATTATGGTCTTTTTTATTTTTAGTTTTGAGCTGAGTGAAGTAAACTTGAAACTCAACGGACATGCATGGAGTGTGGTTAATTTGTGTAGGGTAGGGTTAGAATGGTAAAAATGTCTTTTAGTTGTATGACATTATGGTGATTCTGGTCAAGGGTCAGAGTGTAATGAAGAGAGTTGGTTAGTAAGTAGGGAGAGAGAGAGAAGGAGTCTGCAACATCAATGAATGGAAGGAGGTGGGGTTGAAGGTGCATGGTAACGAGGGTAGTCAAGAGCGCACCAGATAAGTTCCTTGGGGACTAATTAGCTGCAGTCAGCAAGGATTATATATGGTTCGGGAATTGACTTTCTTTGCTTTTTGTGTTTCGTAACCCTCACCCCACTTTGAAACTTTTCGGAAAATTGTTAATTTCTGTTGATTTGAATGTTTGGTTGACTTTTATAATATATGAAATATTTAAGCTTATTTATCTGTATGTGTATGTTGCATGCTGTATGTGTGTCTGCATAAGTAGACATCGATGATGAGGCTATGAATATGCATCTATAGCTTGTGGAAGGAAATATAGAAATTATCATTATGATTTAGAACCTGAAGAAATATGTTATGGCAGTATACCCGGCAAGATGAGGATGGTATGGGTACGGGGATGGGGATGGGTCATGGCTTTGAGGATGGAGAATGAGATCTTCAACATTTTTCGCCCTGTTGACATCCCTAACAAAAAATACAAAGTAGAAGAATAATACAAGCTACTACCTGATACATAAATACCTTTCCGTGTTAGTCGTGAGTTCAATTGGTGGATCTGTGACCGTCACATAGTCAGTTATATATTTTTTTTCTTTTTCTTTTTCAATATTACAACTTTTAGTGTACGATTACATATGGTTAAGTCTGTCTAACATAACATGTTATGCTAGAATGGTTTCGTTTGAACTATATTCTTTCGTGTGCTTGTTAAAATATGGTCTATATGTATTGATTGACATATTGAAAACGTCACCCGAAGACGAAAATGTATCTTCATTGTTTATTTTCAGTTTGGATCTTCAGCTTTGATAAAAATCATTAGTACTTTAAACTTATGATATAAGAGATTTATTAGTAGTGGACTAAAATTTGAAACTTCGTATGTATACGTAGTGATGTGTATGCGATTTTAAATGCGATATATTAACGGTGCACAATATAGAGAAATGTTAGAGCTACATTTCTTTTTACTAGCGTTTTACCCGCACGACGCAGCGGTCACTAAAAGTTTTACATACGTTAATTTGTTCGATCAATAACATGTTGCATTTTAAGGGAAAGTTCGGAAATAGAAGTACATCATATTTCAAATCAATATAATTAGGAGTGACAATTCTAATTACGATCCGAAACTTGATCATAAACTTACACGGAAAGAAAACGGGTAGGGTTGACAATTTTCGACACGACCCAAGACCAACTCGAAAATTAGCATATTTGGGTAGATATTTTTGACCCGCCAACCTGAAACTCAACAGCTTGATTTTTTTTATAGGTCAAGTTTGGGTCACCTGTTGGGTCATCGGGTTGACTGATGACCCGGAAAAAAAAAACTAATTTGAGTTTTAAAAATTTTTATATTTAATTTAATAAATACAACATTTTGAACTTTTTTAATTAAACAGATAAAACTTTTATGGTTTTTCAGAACTAAAAAAACATTTTTATGCCTATTATTTTTGAAATTATTGACCGATTTGACCCATTTAACCCGTGTGACCCATTTGACTGAAAATTGACCTATTAACTCGAAAATGACCCGAAAACCTTTTGAGTAGAATAAAACTTGGGTTACCTGGGTTGAATCTGGTTTAATGGGTTTTGAGTTGGGTTGAAATTCTCACCACGATTTAAAAATCAAGTTAGCTTTGGGTTGACCATTTTTAACCCGAAATCAACTTGTTAAGCCGCAAATTTTAACCAACTTGTCACGAAATCTACCGGCTAACTTAAAATCAACTCCAAAAATAGGTCAACTCGTTTACATATGTGGGTTATGTGGGTCATATCCGAACTAATTACTTTCGGCCTACCAATTCATTTATAAAAACAGTTCGAGTTCGGGTTGGGAATAAATTTTTGACCCAGTAAATAAAACCTCGCTAGTTCGACTCGAATTAAATGGTGTCCCATAATTTTATAAGAATTGAAATTTGTATAAATTAAGTTACAAATATTTCATATAGACATTAAATGAGAAAATTGAATAAATGATGGTTACAAAGAAATAATAATTAATTGTTTAATGATTGAATAAATGACGGTTAAAAAGAAATGTAATATATTGTGCCTCTTTTTAAGTGATTTAAGACTTTTGTTCATTCAAATTTTTCAGTATCTCTTTTGTAAGAGTTTTTATGAATATGTCAAACTCATTATATATTAATATAGAAGATAGCTACAATTCGTATATAATATTCATTTTTCATCAATAATAATATCAAAACAACCGTAACTGACATTTTAATGTCCACTAATACGTCAACTATATCAGTTATAAAAAAATTACATAATTATAAATAACATTAACTTTAATAATTAAAGAACTAATAAAGATGGTTAGAAGGGTATTTAATTGCATTAACTTTAATTATTAAAAAATTAATAAAGATAGTTAGAAGGATATTTAATTGCACTAACTATAAATTAGAAATTAATAGAGATGGTTAGAAGGGTAAAATAGTCTTTTACTATTACTCTTTTGTGAAATATATTAATGTGCCAAATGCTTTATTAAGTAGTATAGATATGTTATCTAGTTACTTTTTCCGTGTTAACCACAACCCATGAGGATTCATATTTTTTTTCATGCGGATAGACATGTCTTATCATTAGAAGGATAAAGAAGAAGCACCAAGTTGTCTATTTAGAAACCAATACATATTATACAATAACACTTGAAAGGATGATTATGATGAGAGGTAAAGGTGATAATATTTCACTACATATTTTAGACATCAACAATAAAATTAAATATTACGCTTAAGTAACAACTTGTCCAAGACATTAACATATGACTGATTGGAGGTTACTTAAATCAGTTGATCAAGAGTGGAGTCATAACAACAACTAATGCATAAGCAGGGCCAATCCTAATTATTTTGATGCCCGAGTAAGAAAAATGAAAAATGCCCCTTTCAAATTTTATAAACAATTAATTAATTTTTTTCTCTTTGGGTTTGGAACCTAATTGCAAAAGGCTCATTATTGCACCAATTTCATTAAACAAATAAAATTTACAGTTTGAGAAGATATATTTCAAATTACAAGATACACATAAATTTCAAGTAAATAAACGATAGATGTTACTTTAATCGGATATGTTTTTGGATTACTAGTATGGACTCAATAACATCTTGTTTAGGTATATCATCTATTTTTTTTAATTAAAAACTGACATTTGAGTTCTCAAAAGCAATGTTTTAAAACCCGGGTCGGGCCGGCCGGTCGGACCGCGACCCGGAAGGAAGATCGGGCGGAAAAGGAGCGGGTCAACATGCAAGTCAAACTCGGTCAAACCCGGTCGGGTTTCTGGTCGGCCCGGGTTGACCCGATGACCCGGACCGGTGTTGATCCGGTTTATATAAATAATCAAAGGGTCAAACACTGAAGCCAGATCTAAATTTTTTGTTCCTCGTTCTTTGTTTCTCTCAGTCATTTGCCCTTGGTAGCCACCGCCACCGTCACCGCCACCGCCCTCCAGCCGGCACCCTTCTTTTTCCACCATCACCGCAGCTAGTTTTACCACGACCACCGTAGCTAGTTTCACCACCACCACCATCGCAGCTTGTATATGTTTTCTAACATTTCAAACATTAAAGGAGGTGTTCGGCTGGAGCATCAGAGAACGGGGAACAAAAAATGTTGTTGGGGTATTAGAGATTTCAAGCTTTTGAGGAAAGAAAGATAAGTTGCTGTAATATGTGAGCCTGTGAGGAACAAGAATACGTAATTTAATTATTAGGGTTTTGGGGGAAAAGTGGACCAATATTGGGCCTGTCGGTAGAAATGTAGAGTACACCATTATTTTTAAGTATTGGGCCTGGGCCAATATGTGATCAATACCTTGCTGACTTGCTCACTTGCCTCTGTTGGACCTGTTGGTTTGTGTCTGGGCCTGTAAACGCTAAGCCGGTTGGGTCGGTTGGGCCGTCCTACCGGAACCGAAGGTGCCGCCGGGTCAACAAGAAAACCGGGTTTTAAAACATTGCTCAAAAGTTTATATAAGACTTTTAAATGCTACAATACTAATTTTCAAATTGTCAGGGCTCATATATTATTTTCTTAAAAATCGTTGTAACCAAAACTTGCTAAAGGGTATTAGGATAAAAATAGAAAATTTTTACAATTACATGGGCTTTTATCGTGTATCCTATAAATGTTTTAAAAATAAGTACATAAAAGTGGGGCCCACACCATACGGATAGGTGAATTTGTGAATAAGAAAGTACAAGATTAAACTCAAGTCTTACATTGTAGGTGGGGTACTAAAGAAACATATATTATAATCAAGAGGTTTTCTTCTCCGATAAGAAACCCCACCTACATTTCTCCATTAAAATAGTAAGTCTGAGCTGCCTTTTCTATTTGACTTAAATCATTCACTCATACTTTATATGAAGAGTTCTTTATTCGTCATAATTCTCTTAAACTGGGTTTATATTTTTTGGATTTTTTAAAGAATTTGGAGCCATAGATAAATAAGAGACTTGCTCAAAAATGATGCCCTTCATTAGATTGCTGCCTTGGGTCATCGCCCTGCCTGCCCGGTACGAGGGATGGCCCTGTGCATAGGGATGTTCAATATTCATTGTGAAACCGTTTAATCTGAAGATCGAACCGAATAAAAATCGATATAAAATCAAACCTAATTTAAAAAAAGGTTTTCGGATCGATCGAAATCGAAACCGAATTTTGAATTAGGTTTAACCGAATTCAAATTAATATAATATATATATATATACTAGACCTCAAACCTGCGTATACACACTGTATAATTTTAATTTGATTTATAATAATCATTGGTGGTGGATTCAATGTTACAAATTATATTCGGTATCTAGTTGTTGTCATATTAATGTTACTTTTGAGTACGAATTTGAGTGCATATACAATAAGTTGATAATTGAAAGCATGTTAAATAAGTCAAATAACATTAACATATATAAAATTATAGAGTAATCTAATTATACACAACCAAATCAAATGAATATAAAAAAAATTCTACTTGGTACATCCTCTCTCCAAGTTTTAAAGAGGTGCTATGTGTTTGTGTGATTTCTCAATGCTGATTAGCTTATCACTTGCCCTGGCAATCTTGTAGTCGCCCTTGATCAGCTTTCCCAATTTATTCAATAATATATGTTGGAAACGAGTGTCTTGCGCTTTATGAAAAGTTGTCCTTCTCCAAAAGGAACTTTCTAATTCCCAACTTTATTTCATCGATAGCCTTATCTAATAATGCATGGAAGTAATAAAATGCTGGATACAAATTCGGCACATGAGAATTAATTATAAAAGTAGTAATTAGTTGAGCTTACACATAAGAGATTAAGGCCGGCTTTATTAACGTTTGGAACCATAGTTGCAAGGCCCTAAAAGTAGAGGATTCCCAGTTACTTTTCTAAGAGAACGGATCATAAGCATTGCAAATTAGGATAGACGTAGTGGAAAAATCACCTTTGTAGTCCACTTTGGAAAGATTGAATTCATTTCAATACTGATAAGAAATCTAGGTAGCAACATTGACGGGTTGAATAAGTGGTTATAAATGGTTACTATCTTTTGTGTCATGCATTAAAGTGTTTAAATTGCATTTGCGCTCGCTGTGATCGATGATTTGAAGCTGCAATAGTCAGTTTTGATATAGCCATTTTACTCGCTTGAGCTGCAACTTAGTCATGTTAAAGTGTAGATTTCCCACATAAAGCTTCCGATCAATTGTGTCATACAGTCCGGCAACATTAGATATTGGAACACAAATAAACTAAGAAATATATTAGCACCAAAATCAAAGAGAAAGATATATATACAACTATACAAGTGACTAAATTTCAACCGCTCGTTCTATGTATAGACCCATTTCCCTTTTTGCTAAATTTTGTAACATTGACTCATTTATCATGTGAGGGTTAAACCATAACAACAATCAACCCATTTAAAGGTAGACAATTGAAATGAACATGTTTGCTTATGAGCTCAGTAAGATTATAAGACTCCCAATTCCTTGCGATCCTTAATGCATGGGACGCATTACAAAACATCATGTTATTATATAAGATAACAGTAATTGTTTAACCTGATATTGGAAATCCTTTAGGGTACTGGTGAAAATCCAATTTACTATTAATGACTTTCAAATTTGCGTGCTACATCACAATTTTTTATATTAACTGTTAGATTAATAAAGCCCACGTGGTTAAGCCCGGTTAAGCCTATTAGAGTTTAGGGTTATGTATTCTATATAAACCCTTTGTATATTTCTTTTTGAGGTTAATCAATAATATTATTCAGTTTTCAGTTTCTTCATGGTATCAGAGCCGAAAACCTGATCGCAAATTTTCTGATTCGGGATTCGGCTTGTTTCTGATTCGGTTTCTGTTTCTGGTTCGGATTTGTCTCTGATTGTTGTTTGTTTTTGCTTCTGTTCGGTTCGTCTTGCGAGTTCAGATTATCGCAGTTCGCAATCTCAGCTCGCTGGTAAATTTTCAGTTCGCAGAACAATCTCAACTTGCTGGTAACTTTCAGTTCGCAGTTCAGCTCGCAAGTTTTTCAGTTCGCAGTTCAGCTCGCAGGTTCTTTCAGTTCGCAGTTCAGCTCGCAGATCATCTCAGCTCGCAGGATAAATCTCAGTTCGCAGGTTGTTTCAGTTCGCAGGTTACAATGGCTTCTCGGAAAGATGACTCTCTCCAATCAATCAGTGTTCAGTTGGATGGTAAAAACTACACATACTGGAGTTACGTTATGAAAAACTTCTCACGAGGAAAATCAATGTGGAGTTATATATCAGGTGCCAAACAGTCCCCGGATGTAAAAGCAGAAAATTATGCCTCATTACTTGATACTTGGGAGTCTGATAATTCTAAAATTATCACTTGGATCAACAACTCAGTCACTCAATCTATTGGGACTCAGTTAGCTAAATATGATACTGCTAAGGCTGTGTGGGATCACTTGGATAGACTATATACACAGTCAAACTTTGCTAAACAGTATCAGTTAGAAACAGACATTCGTGCACTTCAGCAGAATGATATGAGTATTCAAGAATTCTATTCCTCTATGTCTGCTCTATGGATCAATTGGCACTCACCGAACCTGCAGAACTGAGTAGTTTTGGGCCATATATCAAAAGGAGAGATTCACAGCGGTTGGTTCAGTTCCTTATGGCACTACGTTATGATTTTGAAGGATTGAGGGGTTCAATCTTACACCGTGATCCTCTACCAGATGTTGATTCTGTTGTTAGTGAGCTGTTAGCTGAAGAGATTCGTCTAAAGTCTCAGGATGATAAGAAGCCTATTTCATCACAAAATCCATAAGTTTTTGCTGCTTCTCATCGACAGTCACCCCGGGGCTACACATAAACCCAATATGCGGGTATCTGTTGACGAATGTGCATACTGTAAAAAGAAGGGTCATTGGAAATCGCAATGCCCTAATCGACCGAAACAACCACCTGGACAACAGCAATATCGCTCCTCTCAGCCTAATAATGGTGTGGCTGCTCCTTCTTTGGACCCAGCTTTGGTTGAGCAGTTTCAGAAATTTCTTGCCTCAGGTGCTCATGCACTCTTAACTAACGCTAATACCGGTCCGTCAACATCAGGTATAAAGAAATGGATCTTGGATTCGGGTGCCACTCACCATATGTCTCATATTTTGTCTTGGTTTGATTCCTTATCTCGTGATTCAACCAAATCGATTACAGCTGCAAATGGTAATTCGATGCAACTAGCCGGCATCGGATCTGTCACTACACCGTCAGTCTCCTTGTCTGATGTTTACTATATTCCGAATCTTACTATGAATCTTGCTTCTGTTGGTAAAATTTGTGACGCTGGATATAATGTTTACTTTACTGTTTCTGATTGTTTTATACAGGATGCGTATACACGGAAGGTGATTGGGACAGGCCGTAGGTACGGGGGACTCTATCTTTTGGATACGTTTCAAGGCTCTTCTGTTGCAGCTGCGAGCGTAGACTTATCTTCTTTTTGGTTGAGTCGTTCTTCTTCAGCATTTTACTTATGGCATTCTCGTTTGGGTCATGTTTCAGCTTCTCGTTTGCGTTTTTTAGTTTCTACTGGAGTCTTAGGTCAATTAGACAGTCATGATATTTCTGATTGTAGTGGTTGTAAATTGGCCAAATTTTCGGCATTACCTTTTAATACAAGTATTTCTGTTTCTAGTGCTCCTTTTGATATTATTCATTCTGATGTATGGGGACCTTCTCCTGTTTCTACAAAAGGAGGTTCTCGCTACTATGTTACATTTATTGATGATTACACTCGTTACACTTGGATTTACTTAATGAAACATAGGTCTGATTTTCTTACTGTTTTTAAAAACTTTAGAGCACTTGTGCGCACTCAACACTCCACTACTATTAAATGTTTTCGTTGTGATCTAGGAGGTGAATTCACTTCCAATGATTTCACTCACTTACTTGCTTCTGATGGCACTATACATCAAACATCCTGTACTGATACCCCTCAACAAAATGGCGTTGCTGAAAGGAAGCATCGTCATCTAGTTGAAACTGCCAGATCTTTCCTGTTGTCTGCCAAAGTTCCAAGTCAATTTTGGGGAGAAGCGGTGCTCACGGCCACCTATGTGGTCAATATGATTCCGACCTCCCACAATTCTGGTCTGTCTCCATTTGAAAAATTATATGGCACTGTTCCTGAGTATTCATCGTTGCGTGTATTCGGATGTACTTGTTTTGTTCTAAAACCACATGTCGAACGTACAAAACTGTCATCAAAATCTGCCATATGTGTGTTTTTGGGATACGGTGTTGGTCAGAAAGGATATTGTTGTTTTGATCCGATTAGTAAAAAACTGTATGTCTCTCGGCATGTTGTGTTTCTGGAACATGTTCCCTTTTTCTCCATTCCTGCTGCATCCCACAATCTCACACAATCGGATCTCGTTTTCTTAGACCCTTTCGCTACTGACACTGAAGGACATTCTCCTGTTGATCTTGAACCTGTTGCACCCATACACCTCGACCCTGAATCTGTGTCAGAAACCTTTCCAGCTTCTCCTCCTGAGGGAGAATCTCCTGTTTCTCAACCATCTACGGCTACTCCACCACCTACGGCTACCCAATCATCTCATGTTGCGTCTGATCCTGCTACCGTTGTTCGGCCACAACGTACGCGTAAGTCTACCAGAAAAGACGATTTTGTTTACTCGTGTTATTCGAGTAACTTTGCTTCATTTGTTGCTTCTGTTCATAATCTCCGTGAGCCTTTATCCTATAAAGAAGCTGTTTGTGATCCTCTTTGGCAGGTTGCTATGGCTGAGGAACTTACTGCTCTCCATCACACTCATACCTGGGATTTGGTACCATTACCGCCAGGAAAACGTGTTATTGGGTCTCGCTGGGTCTACAAAATTAAGACGAAGTCTGATGGTTCTGTTGAAAGATATAAAGCTCGTCTGGTTGCTAAAGGCTATTCTCAAGAGTACGGTATGGATTATGAAGAAACGTTTGCTCCTGTTGCTAAAATGACGACTGTTCGTGCTATGATTGCTGTCGCTTCCAGTTGCAAATGGAAGATATTTCAGATGGATGTTAAGAATGCTTTCTTAAATGGCGATCTTAATGAAGAAGTTTATATGAAACCCCCTGCTGGTGTTGAACATCGTTCTGGTGAGGTTTGCAAGGTTCAGAAAGCTCTTTATGGTCTCAAGCAAGCACCTCGTGCTTGGTATGAAAAATTTTCCACAGTTGTTACTTCACTTGGCTTCACTTCTAGTCATCATGATTCTGCCTTATTCGTCAAACGATCTTCTCATGGTCGTATACTGCTGTCCTTGTATGTTGATGATATGATTATTACTGGAGATGACTGTCAGGGTATTGAAGCTTTGAAGTCTAAATTATCTCGTCGTTTTGCTATGAAGGATTTGGGTTTACTCCGTTATTTTCTGGGTATTGAAGTTGCATCCTCTGAAAAAGGCTATCTTTTATCTCAGTCAAAGTATATTGCTGATTTGTTTGATCGAGCACGTCTCGCTGACAAACGATCTGTTGACACTCCTCTTGAGGCTAATGCCAAATATACCCCCACTGATGGTGTTCTCTTGTCTGATCCAACTTTGTACCGCACTATTGTTGGCAGTTTGGTTTATCTTACTGTAACTCGTCCGGATATTGCTCATGCCGTTCATGTTGTTAGTCAGTTTGTCTCTGCTCCTACTACTGTACACTGGGCTGCTGTTCTTCGTATTCTTCGGTATCTTCGGGGTACTCAGTTTCAGACATTACTGTTTCCCTCCTCGTCTTCTTTAGATTTGCGTGCCTATTGTGATGCTGATTGGGATAGTGATTCTACTGATCGTAAGTCGACTACTGGTTTTTGTGTCTTTCTTGGTGATTCTCTTATTTCATGGAAGAGTAAGAAGCAGAATGTTACTTCTCGCTCTTCCACTGAAGCCGAGTATCGCGCTATGGCCGTTACCACCTGTGAAATTGTTTGGTTACGTTGGTTGCTTGCCGATATGGGTGTTGAGGTTCGTCATGCTACCCCATTATATTGTGATAACAAGAGTGCTATTCAGATTGCCCGCAACTCTGTTTTTCATGAGCGCACTAAGCATATTGAGATTGATTGCCATTTCACTCGGCATCATCTTCAGCTGGGCACTATTTCTTTGCCGTTTGTTCCTTCTACTTTACAAATTGCTGATATTTTTACCAAGCCACATTCTGCTTCGCGTTTCCGTTTTTTGTCTGACAAACTCTCAATGTTTGTTGCTGCCGCATTGTGAGTTTGAGGGGGGATGTTAGATTAATAAAGCCCACGTGGTTAAGCCCGGTTAAGCCTATTAGAGTTTAGGGTTATGTATTCTATATAAACCCTTTGTATATTTCTTTTTGAGGTTAATCAATAATATTATTCAGTTTTCAGTTTCTTCATTAACCTCTATTCAACTTTCACCTCTTTCACTGTGAAGTACAATAGAGAATATGCACGCGATAATTCACTATAAACAATCGAGTAGTAAATAGAATTAGAATAAGAAGGTAGCAACTACTTTATTTTGTAGATGGTACAGCTATGCTGTTTCCTACTTTTTATGACTAAAACTCGAGAATCAAGTCTTGTTCCACCACACATGATAGAAGAAATGTATATAACCATAAAAATCAAGATATGAATCTTTTATACATATGAAGATAATCGATTTGAATAATAGAATCTTACCTAAATACCACTCCCATATTATGAGTCAAAATTTGAATCTTTGTACTCGAGACCAAGAAAACCAAATTTCATAGTCAAGTCAATTGTATGTCTTGCAATAGAAAAATCGATAGTGAAAAAGGAAAAGAAGCCACCAACATAGGACACTGGAGTTGCATAAAACAAAAGGTTAATGTTCACAAGAACAACACCAGATCCACAAACTAAACATCAATCCTAAATATTAAGATTTGTGCCGTAGGCAGGATTTGATAATAGCAGCTCTGTCACAGCAATATGTTACTAACTACAACTAACTGTTTATTTATATAAGAAAACATGATATATGCAGTGAACTTGTGAGATTTATTCACCTACTTAGCCTTTTGGCACAACTACTCGCATATATTTTTGGTCTCTATAATTTAAATATGAATAATTAAAAGATGCAACATACAACTTTAGATCTAACGAAACTAACTAACTTGTTGTGACCATCATCAAATAGTTGTTTGTTATTGAAATTCTTGTAGGGCCAAGACTACTATCTAAATCATGTGATTTCCTATAAATCTATGTAATTTGTTATATAAGGCAATGCCCATTCGTGATTGAAATTGACCGGTCAATTTTTGTCAATTTAGTGTCACGTCAGCTTTTTTCAAAACTGACTAACAACTGACTGACCACTGCCATCAGTGACTGTCAGTTTTTATTTGTGGCTCCCCCATTTACTAATATACATCTATTATTTAACACTAAACAAAAAAAAAAAGAAAAAAAAAGAGACGGACGGTCAGTTAATCAAAGAAATAACAACAAAAATAAAGTGACAGACAACCTGACTAAACGGTGATATTAGTGTCACTTTTGTGACATCTATCACTTGATTCAACCGACGAACCATTGTGACGAACCGTTGTGAGTAACCTAAGGCACCTGGTGAAACGCAAAGGAAAAGTGATTTCTCAGGAGTCCCACCCATTTCATTTAATTGGTCAAAAGACCGGGTAATCTCAGGCTTCCGTGATGTATCCATAGAACATTCACAGAGTTTTATATCTCAAATAAACACAGGAACTAAAAGCAACTTCACTACTATATTTCTTCATGTCCACATTAGTTTTTTTCATATTAAGTATCAAATACCAATTGAAATTAGGGTTTGTGAACACATTTGGGCCGCCATCTATGCACGCATAGGGTATCTGGTTTCTCAAAATCACGCACACAGACACAAAACACGGATCGATCTGGGTTTCTCAAAATCGCTCACACACGAACATATTTGGGTTTCTTCAAGGTTTGCTTTCGTTTTCAATTTTTATTTTTGATTATGTTCAATTGTTCATTCTCTAATTTTGAATTTGATTTTGACTGTGATGATTACGGCATCTGGGTTTCTCAAACTTGTTCAATTGTTCATTCTTAATTGTTGCATGTTACATGATCAAAAATGTTTACTGATTATTCCTGACTTCCTGTCACTTTGTGTATATATGTTCCTGTCACTTTCATTATTGATTGTTTAGCCCTTGTTGTAGGATTATTAATTGTTACATGTTACATGATCAAAATGTATGTTCATGACTTCCTGTTGCTGACTTCCTTTTATTTATGTTGGGTTTATGGTTACTTATTCATGTTCGTGTTCCAGTTACCTTGTTCATTGTTGACTTCTGAACAAGTAGGGGTTTATGGGTTTTGATTTCTACACTTGCTGACTTCCTGTTACTTGTTCATTGCTGATTACATATTTATTTATGTTGGGTTTATGGGTTTATGGTTACTTGTTCATTGTTGACTTCCTTTTGCTGATTTCTACACTTGATGATTTTTTATGGTTTTCGGTTCCGTTTCCAAATTTGAATTCGGTTTTGCTCCCAAAAATTCCAAAATCGAAGAAACCGAACCGATTAAACCGAGCAAACCGAAAACTGAACCAATGAAGACCCCTACCTCTGCATAAGGTTGCAGGTCAATATGCCAAAATACCCGATTTCCATGTACTAAAATCCAATGAATTTTTTTACAATCTCTAGCCTAGAAAATAAAGTCACATGTATTGAAATTTGATCTTCCTACAATTCTTCGTCAGTATTACAGCCTTCGTGCCTATGACAATTGACAACACCTAACTCTTCTTCACCTTAAGAAACCAGATGTACTTCTTCATCATTAGACTTACTGTCAACCACATATCTATTTGTGACAGAACTTTCATCAACAAATGCGGTTCTAAGAACACCATGTATAACCAGACCAGCAAGAGGCTGGTCCATGTAGTCTACCAAATCATCTGATACAAACTGATGAAAACGAGATCGTGGTTCTTTAAGACAATCCATCAAATCTTATTACCAGCAACACTACATCTAATTAAAATCATAAAAAACAAGATCCATAAACAAACATTGATATGAGGAGATAAGTTATGGAGATAGCTTACCTGCAAAATTGAACGAATGATCAATAGAATCAAGTTATAAACTAAAGACAAAAGACTGAAAGAGTGAAAAATATATATGCATATGTCAGTGTCGTACATCAGGAAATCAAGAATCCAGTCATATGAATATATGTGATAGGTAAACTACTAAACCACAATGTAACAACTTGCTAAAAGTTTGCCACTGTAACAGAGGAAGGGCTGTGAAAGCCGATCAGATACCCACATATCTCTGACATTTTGGGCACCCCAAAATGATAGCAGTTACTATAGGTTGCCACCAAAAGAATCCAAATTAGAAAATATTAAATTAAAATTTAAAATATATATTATAAAAGAAACATCCACATAAATATGTTTGTAAGACAAATACGTTAGAAGACCATAGTCAAGAACCTAAATTAAAATGTTAACTGAGGTATGAGGCTCACCTTACCTGTGATTCATGAATATAATCGAAGGATAGAGCCAGGAGCTTACAGTATTTTTAATTTTTCTTCAGCTTTGAACAAAGAGAATGTTAATTGCTAGATAACGTAAATGGAGACTCATTTGTTCTTAGCTTTCTTGTCGTCCCTTCTAATCAGTACAGATGAGGTACGGAGCTTATTAGATATACCTCACTTCTTGTAGTTAGTACATGTGAGGTAAGATACATCAAGATCATTGGTACCACTTTTTTTTTTCTGGGAACATTTTATGGATTGTTCATTGATGATATGTAAATTTCTCAGGGTTGTTACAGTATTTAGAGTCTTCTTTTATACATTAGTACCACTTTTTTTAACATTCATGGATTGTTCATTGCTGATATATAAATTTCTTAAGGTTGTTACAGTATTTTAGAGTCTTCTTTTATACAAAAGGTAGATAGATAGATAGATTTCTTACAGACGCCCGTGTCAATTTTGAAAAGTGACAATTTTCAATTTTGTAAGCGTTTTTATTTATTTTTATTTTTGGTTCTAACACAACTGGATCAAATAATGCTTGTAACGCCTTTGGGCCTCTTTCATAGTTATGGGCCTTTTAGATTATTACACCTATAACTCTCAAATCTCAACAGATAAAATGGGCTTAAAAAATAAGAAAGAACATGGGCCTTTCTTGTAATTGTGATCGATCAGAATTACATGTATCCCCTTCTAAACCGCCTAAATATCATATATACTCAGCTTTTCTCAAAAATATCATATATTCCTAAATATCTAATTTAATAATTACTAAAACTCTAAATTGATTAATTATTTATCTTTAAGTCCATAAAACCACCTGCATTGATTCGTGCTCAGACTCCCGTGCAGCCATCACGGACCACCACAGCAAGGAGTAGTTCCGTGGTGAGCCGTGCTCGTCGAAAAAACCACAAACTCAGGACGGAAAAATGCGTGGCCCACGCGATTAGTTAATTGTTTTCCGTTTGTTATAAAATGATTTTAAAAAAATTAACCAGCAACTAGTTTTTCAAAATATTGAACTTCTTTTGTGCTAAAGTTTTAATCTTTTGAAATTTCAGTGTATATAGAAGATGGCACAAAAGGAGTTAATGGAAGCTCTGCGTTTCATTTGCACCATTTCATTTTGGAGAATGTTCTTTTTATGGACATTTCCCCTTATAATTTCTTATATAAAGCTGCTCAATCGAAGTATTTTCTCCAAGAAACCGATATATAACCATTGTGTTGTTTTACCTTTGCCTCCAATAACATCAGTCTCAACAAGCTACAAGACATCTAACAGACGACTACCAATTTGCATCATCACTGGTGTAAGCACTTATTTGATTTTTCTAAATTACGATCGGTATACCTTTTGGCAAAAGAAAAGTAGATGGAGAGATACGTAAACACATCAAAATAAACTACATAATAGTAAGCAAAGTTGACACAATTCTTATGAAGATATCATTAGGAAAAAGATGAATGCTTAAGAAAATAGAAAGAAATGTGGATTTGTATTTCGTTTGTTCTGTTACAACGTTTGAAGTGCAAGTCTTAGAAGCTGCAACATCAAGCCATTGTCGATTTGGGTATTGTATTATATATCAGACAAGCCAAATTAATAAAATTTTAAAATATGAATGGGTCAAATGGGTTGCAAGTCATTTATAATCTAGTTATAATGCATATAACCTTTTAAATCTTTTAATCAAAGTATTAAATTGTTATTGTGAAAATATATATTTATCATACTTATCACACCAGCTGTCAAATTTTATCAAATGCACAATATCTCGTTTGCAGGTCAACCCAACCCAACTCAACCTGTTTCAACCCGTACTAAATTTGATTGTTTCAACCCAACCCCACTTTGATTTCTTACTCATTATCTCGACCCTCGCATCTTGCATTCTTGCCACCTATATAGAATTTCAGTTGTTAAAAGGCATCTCATTTTAACATATGTGTTAATGTGCATGGGTCACTAATTGCAGGCAACATCTGGCTTGGGTGCTGCAGCGGCTTTGGCTCTTTCAAAGGAAGGCTTCTTTGTGGTTCTTGGTATGTTATCTTCCTCGTACTTTATTATCTACAAATATTTGTTCTCACAGCTACATCAATTTGCATTTTGTAGTTCTGCATAGGTTTTTGAAATTTGAGATAAAAGTTTGTATCTTAGGAGCATCAGTATACGGATTTATTGGACACATACCTATCTTTCTATAAATATTCTTTGGGTGGGTATTCACAGATATAAATCTTACCCGGCCTTTTTTAAATATAAATAATATATATATAAGAAGTTGTTAGCAAGTCTCTCTCTCACATCCTTCTTAATTCCGTGACAACCATAAGAGATGTATAACTTGTTTAACTGAGGTTTAATGACATGCCTGCAGCTGGAAGATCTTCTGACAAATTGTCAAAGGTATGTTACATGCCAGAGGGTAACTATGTCATTTTTCTCAAATACACTCGTTGTCAGCTTCTTTTTTGATAGGTTATGTCTGACATCAGAAAACAGAACAAAGAGGCGCATCTAGAAGCATTTCAAGTTGACTTGTCTTCCTTCTCATCAATTATGAGATTCAAAGAATCTCTTGAAAATTGGCTTTTGGACTCAGATGTGCATCCTTCAGTTCAGCTTCTGATAAATAATGCTGGGATACTTGCTACAACAAGTGGTCTCACTTCTGAAGGCCATGATAGGTAAATATATCTTTTTTTCTACGGTTTTTAAAGAAATGAGTCTGGTTAGATTGGGTCAACCTTCTAACACCTTTATTGTAAATAACTAACGCTCTGTACATGATTACAAAACTTATATAATAACAATGATTATTTAAATTAAATAATAGAACAAAGGAAAACTATATAATTCGTTCCTTTCAACAGGATGCTGGGGACTAATTACATTGGGGCATTCTCTCTGACAGAACTTCTACTCCCACTTCTAAAGAAAAGTCCGGTTCCTTCACGTGTAGTTAATCTCACTTCATTTACACATCGCAATGGTGAGTTTCTACAACTGATAGATATATTTGAAGCTCGTTTTTATTTTATTTTTAAAGAGGAGTTGCATATTCCTATCTGTTTTCCAGTTTCTAGCTTTCGGCCAGAAAAGGAGATTATTTCTGGCAAGTGTTTTTCAAAACTTAAACACTACCCTTGTGCTCGGATCTATGAGTACTCGAAATGTAAGCAAATGTGAACATTTTTTAAAGTTGGTTCAATAACTCATTCACCTTTTTAGCACTAACGCATTGTTTTTGCTTTAGTATGTATACTACTCTTCTCGTATGAACTCCATCGACAACTTCACCTCACAGAAGGATCTAAACCAATCTCAGTAATGTATGTATTTCCCACTTTTCATTTTGTATTGGTTTTTCACACAATCATAAATAAAATTGATTTTGGTTGACAAAGATTCCTCTTGTTTTTATCATCATTATTGAAGGGGCAACCAAAGACACATATTTTAATTTTTAGTTCCTTGTTGTTGTTTACCGATGGTTTCTTTGGGTATGTGTCTTATAACAATAAAGGGCTGTGGACCCCGGAGCAGTGAAAACCAACATCATGGGAGAAGTACCATTTTATATCTCACAGGTTGCCTTTTTCACCTTGCAATTTTTGGGCCTTCTACAGTCACCTGAGATTGGTATCTCTTCGATTCTCGATGCAGCCCTTGCCCCTCCGGTAAGTCATTTGAACTTTTCTATTTTATTTTCTTACAAGAATGTCATATTCAGTCGTTTTGTGTATTAAAATTGTTTTGAATAATCAGAATCTGTTAAACACTTAAAACAACTCATTAAGTGATTACTAGAGTATTACGGCTTTAAACAACAAAAGGACATCCTATAACTATCATCTATATAGACTGTTCTAACTATTACCACTAATTATTTTATTCAAATTATTCAATATCAACTAATCTCTTTCAAAATGAAGATCTAAACACCTAAAACTTTCTTACTTAAAGGTTACGATTAACACGAATTTATTCAATGCAGGGATTGTCAGGATTATACTTTTTTGGAGGGAATGGGAGGACTGTTGATTCTTCTGCACTATCTTACGATATCAAACTTTCGAGAGAACTTTGGGATACGTCTCGTGATATATTCAATGATTCTATGTTTATTTACAAATAGAATTCTTGTTAGCAGTGAGAAGATCGATTAACAAATATAAACCGGTGTTAGAGCCAGAAAGATATGTGTGTTTTCAAACTCATCGCCTATAGCGCAAATTTGCTAATGTTATATATGCTCAGAGTTTAGAAGGGCAAGCTTAATTAGATGAAAGCTGTTTTCAGATTCCATGGTTGTAATATAGTTTATTTTTTTGTAGTTAATAGGAATGGTTATATAACCGCTTCATTCAACCTGCTGTTTGTTCGATTTAGTTTTTACTTTGTACCAAAATTTTGTTCTTTAACATAAAGTTGTTAAAATTGCGCACTCTGTGGTACAAAATCAATGTTTAGGTTATTGGAAGTACTTAGTAGTAAAGTTAAAACCTTTTTCAAGAGAGGCGAATTTGAGCATAAGGAGTCGACCGATTCTCACCATTGTTCCCCACCAACAACGTCAAGAAGTCGGTGTTCATCACTCCGCTTCGGTGTTCTTGGTTGTTTTCCGGTGGAGGAATGTGGGTTTTCAGTATTTTTTATTATTATTTATTTTCTAACGGCTCCAAACTTTTTAGAAAAAATCAAAAACATATCCGTTGCCAATGGATTTATGACCGCTTTTTTACTTTCTTGTTTTAAAAAAACCTTTTCATACTTTATAAATAAATAACTCTAACACATTGTAAAACACATCAATCAACTCTTTCTTATCTCCAAAATAAAAAAATCTAGCACTATAATGCACGATATCAAACAACTCAAACTACAACAATAACCCGTATCACCTAAGATCCCAATGAACCCATTTTCACCCTCTTCAAACCTGTTGACCAACCTCGTCAAACGCACTCATGACGGGTTTCAGTAATCCATAAAAAATACCTCAAAAACAATTCCCTCAAAACCAATTCACTCAAAACCAACAATATGTACCACCCAAGCAATATCACAAGTTCCAAATGTTGAGACAACAACAATGCCTTCAAAACACGCAACAACAACTAGAACCGAACATACAATCACATGGAGACGAGACCACGGAACCGACACCAACCTCGTCTCGCAAAACTAAAAACCGAGGTACAAAACCGACGGAAGGCGAACGACCAACAATGAAGAAAGTCATCAACCGAGGAAACGCCATGAATGGCGATTCGTTTTGGTATCTTGTGTAAGAGGAGTACAAGAAATGTAACTCGCCATTCAACCGAACCAAGGATATGTTGTCATCGAATTAGAAGAAGTTGAATGCTAACTGCTACAAATTCAACGACATTTGGGATAGGTTGAAATGTGAATCGTTTAGTGAGGAAGGCAACGAGCAGTTTTGTATTCGGGTGGATGAGACATCTAAGCAGGAAAAAAGTAGTTGTCTTCAACATTACAAAGTGACAAAGCGTGGGAGTTTTGAGGAAATAGAAAAAGTGGTTAAATTCCGATCCAGTTGTGGTCAAAATGAGAAATAAAGGTTGAGAAACAGTAAATTTGGACTACTTGAATTTGGACAAAGAACCGGAGGATAACCTAAACCCGAATGTCACGCTATATAGTGCGGATCCGTACCCACGTCCACCGGGGAAGTCAAGGTGTCCGAAAAGCGCAATAACGTCCTCCGGTTCCGCGGCTACATCTCGTGTTCCGTTTGATGACCCAATTACATCAAACTTAGAATCCATCACTCAAAAAAAAAAAAAAAAGATTACTACAAGACTCAAAACCTTGAAGCCGCTCTCAGAATTTTGAAGATGTTGACGGACGGGTTGTCGAAAGAAGACGCGATGTTTCTCGAGATGGAAAAGAATGAGGTTCGTCAGAAGTTGGAATGATACGCAGGCACGGGATCGGGAACAAGACACGACTGATTATCTAGTCTTTTAATTATTGGGGAGGGGATGTTTGGCTAGGGGAGGTCTCAAGTTCGAGTCCCATCCGGGACTTTTACCCCTTCAGGCGATAAAAAAAAAGGAGGAATATGAGGGTTTCAGGGTTAGCATACTGCCCAATTGGATGTCACTGCTAGACCTAAACCACTAACATCTAACAAGCCGTTCTAAATATATATATATTTATTTATTTATTTTTTAGGAATTTTATTATGTACATTTTATGTAATGAATGCATTTAGTTTAATTAATTTATTATCTTATTAGTTTTAATTTTATTAACTTAAATGCATTATAAAATCTAAAAAAAAAATGAAGAACACTGAAAAATCCATGTTCTCCAATACCCTAATTCTGAGTCTTGGTATTCTTGAGAACACAGAACACCCGGTCAACGACTCTTTGTGCTTTTAGAACACCAAATGCTTAAGTTTTATTTAATTTTTGTTTTGTAGATCGTATCTTTCAATTCAAAGGTCTGCACTTTGTTCTTGTACAATCGCTACACTTTATAAATATTCTTCACTTTAAAAGTATATAATCATTTGAAGTGTTGTAACTTTGTTATTTTCATCGAAAGTGTAATTCTCATATATTAAAGGAGTTATACCATAGTTATTCTTATACGAGTTGAGTTCAAAAGAGTATGAGAAGTTTGATGAAAATGAAAGAACCAATGAAAAACATACATTTGTAAGGGTACAATTATCATTTTAATAAAACTTCCATTTTTCCCTCACATTTTATAAAATTAAATATTTAATAAACAGCTAGTCGAAAAATTATAAATTTGCACTATAAGAATTATCATTTAATTTCTCTTCGATTATACATGACAGTTGATATACTTTCGACGGACTTTTTTTTTTGTTTTTCTGTGAATTTTAAGAATTACACACTACGATATCACATGTGATACTGCGTACTAGCACATGCTTAGTTTTGTTTATTAGTTATCACATGTGATACATTAGTTGTTATCACAAAAAACTTTAGTTTACTCTACTATGCTTATTATCTCAAATTTCAAGATGTGTATGTACTTTCCTTTTCATTTGTTCCTCATTTATCACCATTTTTGTATCAATTAGAAACTACTCGTTGAAGTAGTCATCTTGATTTTTGTATCAATTAGCAACTACTCGTTGAAGTAATCATCTTAAATCTTAAATAACTAACAAAACTAAACAACATAATAAAGTTAGTGCCAACAATGGTGGTGTAACCTATTAATCAAATTAATAAATGAAGCAACTTAACATCATTTACAAAATCCTTTAACTCGCATACAAAATCCAGCTACTACACTGACCAAATTTAGAATCAACTAGTTTCATTTTCAACCCACTCGCTCATGCATAGTCCATTATAAATCTAAACATGTGCATTAAACAATCGTATCACAAACAAATCTTCGATGTAGAATATAAATTCACTCATAAATAATTCAAACAAAAAAACATCTGACTTGTAAATCATAGATTCATAACTTTGTACAACAGTGATGGCTGCGGAGGTTCACAATGACATCGACTAAGGTTTACGATGACAAAGGCAAAGGTTCACGACAACACGGGCAATGGGTAGGTTGGATGGTGAGGATGGCAGCGGAGGTACAAGAAGACGAGATGGCGGCGGAGGTTCACGATGACGGAGACGGCGTGAAAGCTCACAACGGTGGCGATGGTTAAATTGAATCGAAAAACACGAAAATAGAATCAAAATGATGATTTAATGAGCACAACTAGGAACGAATCAATGAAATCGTGAACATAGGAAGAAACATGAGAGAAAACTGATTGAAGTAATAATGAAGACGATGATGAGAGATGTAGGTTTTAATCAAAAATATGAAATTGACGAAAATTCTCCCAAGTTTATAAGTCAAATTCATCGCCCGTACAATTTTGTTGAAAAGATCTTTTGATCTTGCTCATTCATACATGACCCATAAACTGATATTCAGCCTCTCATTCTCACAACGAATATATATACTCATTTGAACTTTATATTCTTATACCATATATTATTCACTAATGAATTTGGCCTTTATTTAAAATATGTTTTAATAAATGGTCGCGTGTCGAGTAAAATCTGTAAACTGATTTTAATAAATCTACGTACTTTTAAGCTTTACGGTAGTTAAGGGGTAGTTATGTACATATAGAATATTTAGAAGGTTATCCACGTAAATGTTTTTAAAAAATACGGAGTACAAGTTTTCCTGGGTTCCGTGTCGGTTTCGCAAAGTCATAGGATAGAACGGCGTCGTTTGAAGCTTGGAAGGTATAAGTAGTCGAACGAAAAATCCCTGTTTGTTGACCAAAAATTGAAGCGTAGAGATGGCGATGATGCATGCTGGAATGGGTTTCTCTAAGATCGTCATCATTGTCGGAGCAGGTTCCCTTTACATATAACTATCTCTCTCTCTCTCTATATATATATATATACAGTTTATTTATTTATCAGATCTTTTACCTATGAAACCCTAATTATATTTATCAGTTTCAGAGGTATATGTGTCTAATTTTGAAATGATTTAATAAAATTGGATGTGTTTTACTGTGTTGTGTAGGGTACACAGGCGCATTGATGATGAAAAATGGTAAACTTTCTGATGTATTGGGTGAACTTCAGGTAAACTCAGCTAATATATATATATATATACTATTATTATTATTTTTATTTTCCTTTTAAGTATACTAATTTAAGTTATTATGTAAGTTCGATTTATGCTTAGAAGTGACTTTTGGTTTTTTAAAATGGGCAGGCTATGGTGAAAGGATATGAATCAAAGAATGGGGAGGGAGGTGATGTTGATCATACTGATGCTATTGCTGCTCAGGTACTACTTCTGCAATAAGCTGTTTTGGTTAAATGTTATAAGGGATTATGTGAAAACTTGATGACTGCCCTAGAATGTATCCACCCTGAAATTGGAGAATTATGGGGATTTTTTTAAAAAGAGATGAAAATCCATACATAATTCAAACGGCCCCTCCTAGATTGAGCTACAATGTGTATTATTTTTGCGAAAACCAACTGGTCATGCACCTTATGATGATGTTCTCAACATGTTTCTGTAGGTGTAGTTTGATTTAGTTAGATTCTTGATCATATGGGCTAGTGATTATAGTTAATTCGGGGAATTCAATTCCTAATGAATCTCTAAGCGGAGAAAGAAGATCTCAACTATATGCAATTTATATTTTGGCTGTATTTTCAGTATGATAGGTTTCTTTTATGAAGTAAATAAAGGTATTGTTATCTTACGTATGAGAGCATAGAACTTAGTTAGTTTTGATACTGTCTTACAAGGATTGGCATAAACACGTACTTTATGGTTATATTGAGTGCTGATTCTATTTTGTCACTTCCTGTTCTTGTACATCGACTCTTGGAGAAAATTTAGACATGGTCTGATCCTTATTCTGTTTCTTTTTTACAATAAGTTAAGTTTGGATTCAAAGTTAACAGGCAAAACTAATGATGTTTATTCATTCTTTTCATTTCCATTTAATGTAGAAATGTAGTAAATTCATTAAGTTACACTGATTATCTATTTTTACTAGTATATCTTTATTGTCTTTCATGATAACAAAATTTTCAGGTTCGTCGATTAGCAATGGAAGTTCGTCAGATGGCTTCTTCAAGGCAGATCACCATTCTGAATGGTGGTTCTGGTGGTATGTGCCTTCTGACTTTGTGTGTGTTTAACCCATATCAATTGGCTTGTATTATATTGTCATGCTTTTCTATATTTTCATTTGAAGTTATATATTCCATATAATTTGGTGGACCATTATTTAGGCTATTATCCGTTTCTTGTTTATGAAACTGAATTTGAATATCTTTAATAGAAACTTCATGTTGATGCAGGTACTGTAACATCTTTATTGGTACCCGCTGCTACTGTGGGTGCTGTGGGTTATGGATATATGTGGTGGAAGGTTTGATTGTGTCTTCTTTGTTCTTAATTTGTATACTAGCTCGAATAGTTGTTTTGATTTGCTCTAGATTTTATGTTTAGATTTCAATATATATATCTAATGCACTTGATGTCGTGCCTCACGCTCATGGCAAAAGAAGACCTAAAGAGAATAGTTTGTCCTTATTCAGAACAAACTTTCTATTTTAAATTTGTTAATTTTATTAATTTGGGTATACGAAGTGTGTAAAGCTTGACTTTTTATCTTTCTGTCAATGTATATTAGGGTTTATCATTCTCAGACCTCATGTACGTGACAAAGAAAAATATGTCAAATGCTGTCTCAAACTTGACAAAGCATTTGGAGCAAGTAACAGATGCTATTGCGGTAAGTTTCTTTTTGAAAGATTTCTTAAGTCCAATATATTGCATAATTAATATTTTGCTGTATTATTCGTATCAGAGTTCCATTCTCTTCAGAATATGAAACTGTACTGCGTTAGGTACTAGATCAAAGCAATTAAAAAGTAACACATGAATCATCGTTACCATAGACCAACATTTTTTTCATCGCTAGACATGATCCTATAATTGTCTTCTTGTCGGTCCTTCAGTGTTGCATCTAAGTTCTTGCTTTCTTACATCTTCAGTGTTTTTCTTTAATCAGGCTGCCAAGAAACACTTGACCCAGAGGATCGAGAACTTGGATGGAAGAATGGATCAGCAAGTGGAAATATCCAGGTTGATTAGAAGTGAGGTACGTTTGTGAACTGATTTATCAGACCAACGTATTACATGTTTATTAGCATCCGCTTTAGCATATGGTATAAAGCTGTTAAGAAGAGGATGTGCTTGGTATTTGAATCACCCAATGCAATGTTTAGATTCTGCTATGCTTATTCTAGAAGTATAAATTGTTGAACTTTTGAAATAGGTGGCTGGTGCCCATGAAGAGATTTCCCAAATAGGCTACGACTTGGATTCACTAAATAAAATGGTTCATGGTTTGGTGAGTGTTCTTTCTTGAAAGTTCTTTGACCATGGTTGTCAACGTTTTCAATTCAGCACTATTGTTGAATTAGGATTATGTTTTTCCCTTTTTAACATACTTGGTTTTTTCTTGCAGAATGGCAAGATCATGACATTGGAAGAAAAGCAGGTACATAAATATTCAGTTTTCTAAAAAGAAGTATTTTCAATATTCAATAGTTCACTTGATACATATCACGCCCATTTGTGAAAATTTTATGAAATGTGAGCTAAAGGAATGGGCCACTTCCGTTTTTATATAATTTTTATTGCTTGGGGGTTTGTTAAGATTTACTATGTCACTTGGTTTGCGCGGATTATTATTTCAATGGTTGATCAGCTTCATTAATTTGGACGATGTACTAACAATTTTTTCTGCTAATAGGATTTTACTAACCGTGGAGTGTGGTACCTCTGCAACATAGCTGAGGGAAATAAGATCTCTGGCAAGGTACAGGTGTTACAATTTATGTAGTCGCTTCTTTTCGTAACTACATTTTATATCATTGAACTATAAGTGGCTTATGATGCTTTGTTAATAACTCTGTTGGAACTTGGAAGATGTGTATTAAATTTCATATTTCAACTTCTTGAATGTTTGTCTCATACTCTGATTATGATCGCCTATTTTTGTTTAATATACAGGAACAGTTCAAACTCACTGCCAAATCATTTGGTGGTTATCTTACATCTGGCGGAGGGCTGAGTATTGAGGTTAGTTTCTTTCTTATGCTATTTCCTTTTGTAAAGATAGAACACCAAGTTCAGGTAGCTGTCGTATGTCAGTGATAATATGCACCATTATAATTTTCCAACTTGCAAACAATGCAACAATTTTATGATATATAAATAAGCGTAGCAGTTCCTTTTATGAGTTTTCACATTCAGTTGACTTGCCACCAATCTGGTTAAAACGAAAATTGTGTCGTATCAAGGTTAGTAACTTTTGAGCATCTCAAAGCAGTCAGTTCAAGTTCTTCTCTTTTCACAAGTTGCTCTTCTTATAGAATGCTGCTAATTTGTGACACTGTGATCCTTGTATTTATGGAGTTGAAAAGAACTACACTGTAGAAAGATTCAATCATCTGCTCAACTTGTGTGACATTATTCTTCTCCAGGGTGTCAAGGACCTTGCTGACGGTTTAGATTCAAATGTTGATCGACCGAGAGCGCTGACCAGGTATTCACATCTATTCTCTCAACTCCCTTTTGTCTGTCACATCCTCTCTTAATCTTTCTGAAATCTAGGCACCAACCGTGGCAAGTTGGGTCAAGTTTGGTTGAACAAAGAACTTTTGTCCAATTTTTTAAGAGGTTATATACATTAGAAATACATTTTGAGCAACTTTCAGCCCACCTATCTGATTTGTTTCCCATTAAGCTAATTTTTGTGTTTTGCCAGTTTACCTTTTAGAGGCTAAATATAACCCAAATCAATTCATTTATAGATAAATGGGTTGAAAATGGCACCTCTACCTGTCACTTTAGAAGCAACTTTTGCTATGGTAATTGTGCATAATTTTACATGCATATCTTTTATTATGACTGGTTTGTGCACTAGTGAGTTTCTTAGCATCATACTATTAGTGCTGTTACATATGAACGAGAAAAGCGTTGTAGTATGTCAGTGACAAGTTCCAACTATCATACTTGTAACAAAACCCTTGGACACTGACTAAAGCCTTATCATGCCATTCTTATTTCTTGCATTTAAGCATCTGCGGTGGGCCGGTGGTAACTAATAGGTCTTTGGCCTGGCAGTAATAGGATAACCCATCAATTAAGAGGTTGTGGGTTCAAGTCTAACCTGAGACATATATGATAAAAGTATAAAGTAGGTGGGGTGGGTGGGTGGGTGAGATGTTTAGACAAAAAACATTAAGACAGAAACCAAGTACAATGGTTATTCTGCAATGCAACTTCAGAATTATTGAAAACTGCTCCTGTATGCTACAGCCTAAAGGTGGCATATATTCACTTGTGAATGGCGAATTTTTTAATTTTCTTTTGCTAAAAAAGTTAATTAGATAAAAATGGGCCCCAATGGGTCGAATGTTGCCCAAATTGTATATCAGTGCATACCACCCCTTAATCATTTATTGATAAAGTTAGATTATTATTATTTTCTATTTTTATTTTAGAACACTCGCACACCCTAATACCTAAACCACATTATACACACGTTATATACACATTTTTGTCTCCATTGAGACTTGTACACAGTTTTTTTTTTTTTTTTAAAGGGGTTGAAACCCCAGGAAAAATTTATTAATAAAAATAATGCTTTACATGAAGACTTTGGGTATGCCCAAAGGGGAAATAAGGACGTACACAGTTTCTTGGTCGATAAGTTCCACACATACCGCTAGGTTAAAGGCCCCTCTTGGTAAGTTAGATTGTTTTTGAAATAATATAGTTTTCTTAATCATATAAAACACATTAATTATGTAAATAAAACCCGATAAGAACCCCCAACAAGAATCATTTGCTCAACCTAACCCATTATCCAACCTACTTAACCTGACCATTTTGTCACCTCTAGCTTATTCTAGAGTGATCTATATGGTAGGATATCTTGGTGAACTTTCCAATACAACACATGTACTTATAGTTGACCTTCTTGTGCCATTGTTATGAAACAGGAAAAATACAGTCAAGGCAGTTTTTTGAACCAAACAGAGAGGCGCTAAATTGAAGAATACTATATATATACAAGTCTTGTTTAACGTGCTGCATACTGATATTCTTTATGCCCAATAAGCGAAAGCGTTGAAACGCACTTTTTATCCTTTCGTGGGTAGTACATATAACTCATCCCGTTACATGTGTTTCTATGATCAAATGTTTACTGTGCACATCAATGATTCGGTTTTTTAACAATATTTTATGAATATGTAGAATATTTTCAATATTCGATCGCAATAGCTAAAATATCTTAATTTTGATCGTATGGTGTGTTTTTGTTTCATAATTGGCTCAACATCTCTGGAGTTTGATCTTGTTAATCTATTGATGTAAAACGAAATATCATGTTTACTTCTACCTACTTTTAGGTGATATTATTATAATATTATAATTCTAGAAAATTATGTATTGTTAACTGCACTTATTAAACTTGTTATTAGCCGCATATGTTATATATTTTGGTAATAATTATATTTCATATATGTGTTATTATATCGATTGTAAACTGAGAATAACTTTTACATTGTTGGAAAATAAAATTTTGATTTGTAACGTTTTCTGAGTATTAGTTGTGAGTTGTAAATTTTAGCTTCTTATCTATTAATATATAATATATAATATTTATTATAATAATTATTTATTGGGGAAGGATTCATAGGGAAGCTTCAAAATTTGAAGAATGAGGGAAGTAAATCTTAGACCTTGATATTTTTATTAAAAAACGTTTTTAACGGAGATGAATCTTAAATTTTGAATTTTTTTATAACTTTTAAAATTCATTTGTGATGAAATCAATGGTTGAGATTTGCTTATCTCTTTTCCTAATTATCCCCACCCATTATTTATTTATATTTAACTTTATGAAAAAATTAGTTTGTAAACTTATCTTCTACGTCTATAGTCAGCATTCATTCTAAAATTGGGTCTCACGATGGAAACTTCATTATAAAAGCCCACACGCTATAATCTTCGAATTTTGTCCTCATGGACTCTTTAAATTCACCATTTAAACTCAAAGTCTTACTTAGAAACATAACAATAAGTAACGAGATCTACTATAAGATATTTGATAAGAAAAAGTGATGTAGTTAGCATTTTTTATATAAATTGGTAGAAATACATGTACATCGTATTATGTTTGAATTTACAACAATCGTTCCACAAACTTGGTTAGCATCGGTTAGATCAATGACATTTGTTTATATATTCAATACATTGTCTAGTTTACATGTGGCTACTATATACTTTGGCGTGAATGTTGATTGATACTATAATAAAAATACGTGTCATGTCTAACTGAAACAAAGGAGTGCACGTATATTCATATGTTGCCTTATCAACTTTATTGGACCAAATTAATGTCCTAATTTAGTTTATGATTTTTAATTGTAATCTTCAAATAGTCCATGATCTAAAACTTGACAGTGTTTATATAAAAAGAACAAGCGAAGTATTATGTGTCACAATTCAAGTTTCAGGGGTATTGGATAAATAAACAATAAAAAAGGTTAATTAATGTGTATATTTTACTCGTTATATTTTTATACCTTGATTTATAACTATTGAAAAAAATGTAATCATATATAATTGTCAATTATCAAATACGTTTGAACTTTATATATCCATGTTCCCAAAATAACTTAAACCTAGAAAGAAAGAAAGAAAGAAAAAAATAATAAAATAAATTATATATATCCAATAATATGTTATGAAGCAGAATCAGAATCAAATATTCATGCACTCATTGGATACTTTTCTTTTCTTCTTTTTTGAACCAATCCATATTAATCTAATTAACTAAGTTTATTTTATTTATAAATTAAGAATTTGGACTAGGTCAAACACAAAAGATGCTCTCTATGATGAAGTCATGGTCCTCAACACCCTTCGAGAAACCTCACCATCCATAATACTTTGTCAACTTAAAAGGAGTCAAAATTTATAGCCTTCTTTAAGCTCATCCAATCATCCAATTTGGAATTCAAGAAAGTAGACACCAAAAAGGGGTAAATAATTAAATTAAAAATAGTTTAAAAGATAATGTATTTAATTTTGGTGAGGTGGGTTTGGTGGTATTTGTTTACATTGTTTTCATAACAATGAATGTTGTGTATACTTTATGATACCCTCAAAGATTCTTTCTCCAGAAAATATGGATTCTTGTGTCCATGTCTAATCAAATAAGATAAGGCCACAAGGGTGTGTTTCACTGTTCATTAAATTGGTATTATTTTATTTATTTATTCTTTTCAGATAAAATATTTATATTTATGATTAATAATCACTTATCTTTTCTAGTTGTAAAAAAATCGACGTTCCTATGTAATTAAACAATTAAAAGTTATGTTTCATACATTTTTTTACCACCGTAAAAAATGTCATTATTTTTAGAAATTTAGCCAGCGTTGGTTTTCACAATTTTTTTAAGTTCAATCGAATATAAGTGATTTGATATTAAACTCGATATTAAATTTAACAATAAATTTAACATAAAAAGTGATTCAATATTAATCTAAGTGTGAAAAGAGCACCATACAATTTTTTTAGAGGAAACAAAAAAAATAAAAATAAAAAGAATTAAATTCTACATACATTGAACCAATAACACTGAAGGTTTAACATATTTTCACTCTTCAGCGTTAAAATTTGATTTTAGCCTTTTAACACCGTTTATTCTTCGTACACTTTTTAAGGTGTTTTTAGAGATAATGAGGGAAAACTTGACGTAATACTTTAAAAACATTAATTAAAAACTCAAATGTTAAAAACAAGTATGGAGTAATAACTAAGAGGCATTTAAAAATGTTGTATCTTTTATTGTATGATTGTCGCATTTGAGATCAATCAAAAATACTATTCATATTTACTATATGATAAATAGCAACTCGTGATATTTTAATCTTCTAACTCAGAACTTTTATATAAAAATAACATTTGGATGGTTAATCCTTCTATGAAAATGTCATGTATTTACTTACATGTTAGTAGGTTATATTAGGTTTAAATTAACTAGTGTCATGTTTTAGTTAAGAATGATAATTTGTATATCGTCTAAAATTCTTCGTACACTACTAATAATATTATATTGTACAGTAAAATAAATGACAATTAATTTATTGTCCGACTATGCGGGAGTAGACATTCAAATTTATAATAATTGGTTCATTATAGACCCGTGATAGTATATATTTAATCTAAATATAATGAATTACAAACTTATTATAACAATAAAAGTAGTATACGGCTAATGTAATATGAATGAAACAATGTTGTTCATCACAAAATAAGTGTCGACCATTTGTTATTTTGTGTTTTGAATGATAAAAAATATTAATTAAAGTGTAGGAGTTTAAAAAAAATAGAATAATAAATAGTTTGAAATTCTTCCATTATATATTTTTTTAATTATTTAATAAAAATCAATTACGTATGACTTTCGTTTGATAATATACGAATCATTTCCCTTTAATTAATACATGTAAATAAATATATCACCGCTTTGATCAATTTTGAAAACGTTAATCAACCTTTTCTCGTTGCCAATTCAAAGTAAAAATTTGCTGGACCAATCATTTTGTAGGAACATTTATTAAAAATGCAACGTGAAAATAAATAAATAAATAATCCAAAAAGAAACGTGATGAAATAATCGATGAAAATGAAGGTTCGGGACCAGATGAGTTTAACTTTAATTTTTCTAGGATAAAGAATGTTAAGGGTCTTTATCTCACACAAAAATCAATTCCAAATATATATTTTTACAAATGAAAATTATATGTAGATTTTAACTTTTAAATTTAATTTGATTAATCAATGTAATAAGATAGACAAAATATATAAGTGATATATTAAATAATGAATTAAATTTATTTTATTTTATTTCATTTATATATTTTTAGGTTTATTTACCATTATTCTTTCCAAAATACATTTTCAAACGTAGTAAAGATTATTGTTGATTAATAAAACTAGATATGGGTAACATAATAACATTTTTAACTACAAAAAGCCAACGTTAGTTCACCTTCATGAAATTTAATACATTAATAAATTGAAGAAAAGGTTGTTTAGTTGCATTGACATGTACGTGTCATGTATACGTGTTAATTAGTTAATTGAAAGGATATGATTTATGTTGTTTGAGTGAAAATAGTTAATCTTTAAATGAGATCATTTGGTGGCCTAGACAAAAAGAAATGTTACCAACAACTAATTTAATTTCTTATTTATTTTGTTCTTCATCCATCAATATAACCTCACAACAATTGAAACATGATGTTAAAATTGCTTAATAAATAGTTGTCATTTATTCATGTGAACATTTATGTAGATTTGTTTAACTAAAATCCGTGCAAATGTAATGAAAAAATGAATTTGTTTCTTAATATCCATCTTTCATGTATGCAACAAGACATCAAAATTCTTGTCTATATATGAAAACTAAACGATCATCTCTGACTAGAATATCAGACTTAATGTTTAGTGCTAACACTAAATTTTAACGCAACATAATATATTATACGAATTTTGTTTAACACCCTTAGATTGTGCTTGTCATTTTGATATTTTTTACCCATATTATATATTTATTGATTACTATAATTTCAAGTCTTAAATAAAAGTAACTTTTAATTCATGCAAAAAATTGTAATGAAAACCAAGTTAAGTTTAAAATTTGTGTACTTTAGATATCTATTCCCTGTTATCCATAACTTTTAGTAAATACCTATTCATAACTTTTAATAAATACATTCAAGATGTTTTAATGATATAGACAATGTCTACCACGCCGACTTTCAAAAATAATATGTGAAAGACAATGTTAAACATATATTTCAAAATGACCTAACGGCCTTTAAAGAGAGTGTTCATATAATTTGAGAAACATAATCATTTTCTTTTAAGGTACTCATATCCATGACCAATTAAGTTGCGCGCTTAAAGACTAATTATAAAGTTGCAGTTAGTAAATGTTGAACTGATTGGGTTTTCCTTTGAAGATTCTCAAGTCTCTGCCACTACCCTACTATTTTAAGGTTGATGCACTAATGATATTTAAACAAACAAAACGAGAAATAATTTCTGACTAATGTGAATGAGACATTTATATGAACATTGTCAATTGATGAAGACTCATAGAGTGTGTAATGCATGGAAGACTCATTAAAAATCAATGTGTACATCAATTCTATCTACTTGTTCGTATAATGAACTTTTAATTCTATGATATGCCAAGACCATTATCTTAAAAGTTATAAACATCGAATGAAGGACCATTTATTGAATTGTAAATGGTGGAACTTGGGTGTGAGGTTTGAGACAAGGATCCCTCTATATCTGCATATTATGTCATTATTTCATACAACAAATAAAGAAGCAAAGTGGAAATTAAAGGGAAAAAGCCCAATAAACCCCGCCAATATGAAGGAAAAAGATGAATTATTGCCACCCAAAAACGATAATTAAATATAAAAATGGGGTAAAATAATTAATGAATAAAAATGATTGTTAAGAAAAATAGAATCTATGCTTAATAACGATTAAGTTATTTATGCAAATACTAACAGAGGCCTGCGAACATGTTATTTTCTCTTAGTATCGTAGGTACAATTTTGATTTCTTTATTTATAAATAATTTTTTAACTTTATGCATTACACAATTGAAAATAATTTTTTTGTTCAATACAAAATTACTAGATATAAATAAATTGAGCTACCTAAAACTATATAAACAAACTTGATATTCATCATACAAAATATACTGCGTTTCCATTGCATCACACGGATTAATATACAAAATATACTGCGTTTCTGTCACATCACACGGATTAACATTGAATTCTAAATGCATCTAGATCTCCATCTAGATGTATTTGTTGACAATTGTTTCTTTTATAAATTTTAAAGCTTTTCAAAATGCATCTTTATAATTTATTGAATAATTTATATGGTTTGAACTCATATTTATAATAAATAGTATTTGTAGTTCTTTTCAGATACACAAGAACTTAATTTTATTAATTGTCGCAACTCCGCAACTACCGATGTTACTGTTATTAACCAAATTTGTCTAAATATAACACGAATCGATAAACATTATTCCGTACTATTTGTTACGTATTTAATACTTATCGTCTATATATCCACTAAGGTTTTATATTAACAAAATAAATCTGTTTAAATACAACACGAATCGATAAACATTAATCCGTACTAAATTGTTACGTATTTAATGCTTATCATCTATATCCACGTGTTAAGGTTTTATATTAAATAAAGTTGTTTAAATATAACACGAATCGATAAACATTACTCCGCACTAAATTGTTACGTATTTAATACTTATCATCTGTATATCCACCTGTTAAGGTTTTACATTAATAAAATAAAAGGCAAAGGTGTAACTAATTGACTGTGAAAGTCAAAATTAGGGAATCCACTGGACAACGAGTAAAAGTCGCTGTCTTATGTTTGACCGTTAAAAAGGTTACGTCGACCTTTTAACTGGTACAGCGTACATACAATATTGACATGTCAACATGGAAATTTTGGTCAACAAGTTCAAATTTGTAGCTTGTCTTTTATGCCCCTAATTGTTTTTGTTTCTATAATAAGTGTGAGTGTGAAATGAGTAATATATATCCTATTTTATTTCTTTTTATTTTACTCCGCATGTTTAAGGAGTTGACAATTGATATTTGACAATGATATCCGGAAAAATCACTTTGTGCCACGTAACCATTTTAAGATAAGGTACATTTTTTAAAAGAAATCCTTTAAGAATTTGAATTATTTTTAGGAGAATGCTAACTATAGCCCTTAGGGCTATAGTTAAGCTTGCCTTAAATAACATTACAAACTTAGTTCACAATAAATTAAAGTGATTATATTCTATATTTATACTCACTTTCCATAAATACATATGTAAGTATTTAATATTTATGGAATTAAAGAGTTATAATTTTAGAAGTTTTGTAAATATAGTATGCTTAACCATAGCCCTAAGGGCTATAGTTAGCATTTTCCTTATTTTTATTAATAATTTAACGATTTTTAATTGTTGACCAACAATTACTGCAACAAAGTAGCTTCATCGACTGAATTTGATAAATTCTCATAAATAAATCTATTAAGAAGTATTTATTTTTATAAAATTAGGTTATCAATAAAAAAAAGTTAATACTAATACATGCTTTCTTAAGTTCACTGTTTCTTGGCATGTGAAAATTTGTTGGGTTGTTTGGTCAAAATAAACTTTGCAAGGGTCAAATCAACAACATATATGGTAAGCAATGCTATTTGTAGAAACAACTTATTAATAACCCTTTTAGTTTCATGTGAATACATTATAGACCCTATGTAATTACATATTGTAATATAATCATTTTTAGCCATACGATACAAGTTCACTTTATGAGGGTTTATGAGTTAGTAAAGTTAGGCAAATTCGAGACCAATGTGAAATCTGAAACTGAGACTATATATAAGGGCTTAGGTCTGGCAATTAGCCTAACTGAGTTGAACTAATTTAATTAGTGAGTTCAACGAGCTATCAAAACTATCGATTTCAAGCTTACTTGTAATACACATGAGAGATTGATATTAATTTAGTATAATTTTAGATATGTTTGATAATAACTAACTGAAGTTGAAACTGGCTAATGAAAATAAAGAACCACCTAGAGATACTACATGTGAGTTAAATAAGCTTTTATTTTAAAGATTTTGAAGTTTTTTTTTTCCAAAAATCTCTATTTATTTTGATTTTTTAAATAAGACTAAAAGCTTAAGTTTATAAAAATAAAATCTTCAAAAAGCTACCTATCAAATATATTCTAGCTGTATTTTTTAAGTTGGCCGTGACTTCTTTTTCACAAGTACAAAGGTACGAAAGTGTATTTGAAGACAACTCAACATGACCCTTAAACTTATACACACATGATCCTTACCGTTAAAAGTGTACAAACCACATGACCCTTAAACTTATACATACATATATAACACAAGTTTTCTTGATCTCAAAATAAAATAATAATAATAATAATAATAATCTGTAGAGGTATAACAGTTACTTTGCTAGTTGTGCCATTTATATAATTATAAGCTTTGAAGACTCTCAAACACGAGTTACTATATATGAAACAAACTGTTGTCCAGATTCACAATCATATATGCATTAAAACAGTTTACAATATAGTATTAGTTAAGTGTTAGTTTCAAAATAAAAAACAATTATACTCATTTTGAACGGGACTAGCATCTTTGACATCAAGATATCTAAAAGAGGTTGAACAAACCATGGAAGAATGAAAGAGATGTTTCTCAACAACTATGCCGATTAATCACTCCCAAATGCTAAAATTAATTTGTGACCAAAACGTTTTCCAAACAAAGTCAAACGTAATTCTCAAGTCTTCATAACCCCAATTTTAATAATTGTATATCATCTAAGGTCCGACAATTTAAAGACTCTTTTGTGGTATATCAATTCTTTTTTCTAGTTTTGTTTCCAAAGGATTATGTGTAAAAGGACATAAAGGGACAATGTTGGTGAATCTACTACATAGAACCACCATGCTTATGAGGGTAATTTGTCTTTTAACATATGATATAATATGTACACTAAATCATGAGGATTAAAGCAAGAAAACAGAAAACAAAAATGTACTACGTGAACTGCAAATACGAGGAATAAGATGTTATATACTTATATATTATTGTCTTCTATGACCTTTTCATTTTCTAGCATTGACAAATCAAAATGTACGTATACATGGATACATTTTTAGCAATCCACGTGTTATGTTCGATTTAGCCAAAGGACACCTGAGCCTTGAGACACAAAATAAGGTAACTATAAATATTTCGTGCTATTAAACATATGTAAACTTGTGTGTAACATTTGAATAACAAATAGGTTGTGCAAAATATAATTCATCGGGATTTCATGTTACGTGTATCTATTCAAAATGGATTTTGGCTCTCATAGGTTTTTCTTATATTATTAGAAATGGCTTTGAAGAACTTAAATTGAAAGGCATAGGTGTGTTATATTACAATAGCATATTACTCGTGCAATGTAATGACAACTAATTTATTTATTTTTATTACATAACATTTTATTTATTATTTTTTAATAAATAATGATTCAGTTGGTTAAATAACATGTCAAATGCTTTACAAATAAGTATGGATATGTTCTCACCGATTATATATGCTTAAGTCAATAATCTTTTTATTTCTTACAATGTAGAACAAAATTTTATTAACAATTTTGTAAATAGATAATATAAGTTCCAAAAAGTAACAATATCAACCTTGTTCTAACAAAACAAAAATACAAATAAGTAATTTTGAAATATTTTTTATTATTATTTATGAATATAAAAGGGTAAATGAGTAATTTGAATTACTATTTAAGAGTTAAGATTCAACCATTTAAACATGTTTTATTTTTAGTATAGATATAGATAAAAAGTTTAGGTGTTAGTATTCATAAAATATTGACTACTGACAAAACTGACTGGTTCACAATTTAATATTATAGTCTTAGAACACTCATAGTTTTCAGTTGGTGACAAGTGTACCGTCAATTATTATTGTTAAGAATCATTCAAATTAAATGTTAACATTGTAGATTTTATCGAAGGATAGTTGTCTAGTAGTATATGAGTAATTCATTAGTTTAAAATATGTGAATTATGTCTTTTTGAAGATAATTTGTATTTATGCGTGATTTGTATAAATTCTATATAAGTTTGATTGTAGAGGTCTAAATAAAGGTAGATTTTACAGTATATAGTACTTTATAAGAATTTTAAAGACAATATGTAGAAGTTATTAACTATAAATAATAATAAATAATAAGTAAATGATGATGAAGTGATTCATGATTTTCTCAGTAAATTATACGCGTCAACGTGGAATTATGTTAATTTTCTTTTGATCGGAGAAAAACAAAAATACAGAGTATTAAAGAAAACTTCAAATTCTTTTTAAATACGAAGCATACGTTAAAATAAAAGAAATTTAGTTGACCAAATATTAACCAATAACTTATTCCCAGCAATAATGAGGAGAAATGGATAATCAACCAATCAACATTAAGCTTTAATATATTTTGTCTTACTTTTGAGGTTGACCTAATTCAGATCATTACAACCTTTTGCCACAACTTATATTCCAAACTCTAGAGGAATGTACAACTTAGTATGCATGATTTACAAAATAACTATTCGCGTTCTCACTATGCATTACTAGACTAGTCAATTTTAGCTTTGCAAAACCGGAACCAATGAAAAGTCGGCTGACCCGGCCCATGTGAAAAACAAAAGCGACCGGCCATGCCGCGTAGAAATGTTGACCTCTTCAAAAATGCCGAGCCGAGAAAAATAGTGGAATAAATTTACACATAGACCCCTTGGAAATAAAAAGGTGTCTCTTTCAAGCGACTGTCGAAATCTAGTAATGATTAGGGACAACTTCCAAAGTACAGCTGTTACGTGCTCCTACTTACACGATAGATACTCGCAGATTACAGAGAATCCACTAAATAAACGCTTAATTTATGGAGATAATTATGCAACTATTTATGTTAATTAAACAATAAATTAATACTGCTCGTTTCAATTTATCCATCCATATCTATATATATAATGCTAGATTTAAACTGCACAGTGACATTTTAAGTTAAGTAATTTTTATATTCGTAATTTTTATAGATTTAATAGTTTAATATTATTTTTTAATTAGTGTTTGAATATAATTTATATATTTTTATTATTAAATTCAAATCTTATCTAACCTTATTTAAATTTATCTTTTAAATTTTAATTATTATTATTATGAACATTATTTTAAGAGGCCGTCACGTATCGTTTTACTTATTTAACAAAATATGAAATAACTTTCTATTCTTCGCTGATATATATAATATAGGGTTCAAAAGATAAAGAAAATTTGGTAGAGAAAGGGGAGAAAGCTTTTTTAACCCTTTAATTCAGTAAAATAACTCTTTGATTCAGTTTTAAATTATATTTATTTTTTATTGAATTATAATTGTTTTTTCTGAATCATAGTTTTAAATATATCTTTCTCCCATTTCTCCCTCAAAATTTCTTTCTTTTTAGATCCTGATACTATATATATATATATAACTTTCATAAAGGATTTAAATCATTAATGAGATTTGCTTCCCTCCTTCCCTAATTTTTTTGTTTCCCTTTTGATCCCTCCCCTATATATCCTTCATTTAACTTAATTAATATAGAAAATATTTCATTAACCATATTACCCTTCGATCAATTTTCCATTCTTTCTATAACACAACTCATACTTTTAATTTTCATTTTAACAATATAAAAGTAAAATTATTTAAACATTAAACATTAAATCCATATGTCACGTTTATATTTCTTTTAATTGTTGACAATTAAAATTGCGTAGATTTTAAAAGTCATTTATATTTATATTATTTTCAATTTATAAATCTTAATCACAATTGAATGACACACAATTTATGAATATTAGTCAATATATATATTTATTAAATATTCATCTATCGTGAATGATTACATGTACGTGTCAAATAATTAGATTTAGTGGTTTGTTTTTGAGTTTTTATATTTGATTAAGGGTTTTTTCATATTAGTGTTACATTATTTCAAATGTGATTTTATTTGTTCTATGTGGATGTGAATGTAAGGAGGAAATGTTTTAATAATGAACATCGGGGAAAGTACAACTGTTTACGTTTCAGTTCGATTCGATTCAATTTTTAGTTAAAATTGAATTCTAACCGAATGTTTCAGTTTTCCAATAATCTAAATCATTCGTTCAGTTTCACTATTGTTCGGGTTTTTTGGTTTTTCTGTTTTGATTATATTTTGTTATGAATTATTTCGATAAAAAGATATCCTACAAATTTCTATACACAATTTGAAAATAACGGATAGTCATACTTATTTAAGGACCATTACATGGTCAGACATTTTACTACAGTCTATTTACATATATCTCAGACTTTATAAGCGATAGTCATACTTATTTAAGGACCTTTACATGGTTTCTCATTTGCGTTTTATAAACGATATTGGGACCACCCAAAATCGGATATTATGGCTTTCATTCATCATTTTCATGTCACGGGGAATATTCCTAAGGGTTGTAACACGTCTTTCATTACTTTAATTTCTAAGGTTTCTAACCCAATGACAGTTAATAACTACCGTCCTATCAGTCTCATTGGTGCTCAGTCCAAAATTTTAGCAAATCGCATAGCCCGTGTTATTGATCATATTATTAGTCCGGAGCAATCAGCATTTATCAAAGGTAGGCAAATCTTAGATGGTCCGTTGACAGTTAACAAGATTATTTCATGGGCTCGGAAGAAAAAGAATAACCTTATGCTTTTCAAACTTGAATTGCTAAAGCCTTCGATTCGGTCTCATGGGACTTCTTAGATCGTATCATGGAATTTATGAAATTTGGTGATAAATGGCGTAAATGGATTCGAGGTTGTCTCACTTCGGCTACCTCTTCCGTTCTAATTAATGGCAGTCCCTCGAATGAGTTTAATATCTTGCGGGGGCTTCGTCAAGGAGATCCCCTATCTCCGTTATTTTTCATAATTATAATGGAAGGTTTACATGTAGCTCTCGAAGACGCAACATTTGCTGGTTTTATCAAGCTCATTTCGATTGGTACTACTTGTATTTCACATCTTTTCTTCGCGGATGATGTGCTTATTTTGGGGCATTGGTCACTGCAAAATGTTCAGAATATCGTCAACCTTCTCTCTTGCTTTCCTAAAGCATCGGGTTTATCCATAAATCTCACGAAATCAAAGCTTTGCAGAGTGGGTATAAACCGGAATGAGGTCATGGACTTAGCTACCCTTACGGGTTGTCAACCCAAGGATCTTTCTTTTATATATCTTGGCCTGCCTATTCACCTTAACATGTCCATCTCATCAAGCTGGGATAAAATTTTCGAAAAGTTCTCAAAAAAACTTTCTAAATGGAAACAAAACACCCTCTCGATCGGCGGTAGATCTACTCTCGTTGCTTCGGTCCTCGGGGCTTTGGGATCCTACTTCTTTTCCTTATTCCCTATGCTGAGCAATGTTTGTAATAAACTTGAATCTATTCAAGCAAAATTTTCCGGGGTCATAATCAAGACGTTAAAAAGATGTCCTGGGTCACGTGGAAAAATGTTATAGCTTCTAAGAGAAAAAGGAGGTATCGAGATTGGTAGCCTAAATGCTTTAAATCGGGCGCTTATAATCATAAATGGAGATGGCGGTACATCAATAACCCGAATGCGTTATGGGTTAATACTATCAACCAAATTCACGGGACCAACTCAAATAACTCGCTTTTTCCCCCCATTGTCGAATTACTGGTGTGTGGTCTAAAATAGCGGGTTCAATCAATTATCTTCATGAGAAAATTTTTATCCCGATGACTAAGTTCAAAAGATTGGTTAATGATGGTAAATCGATTAGCTTTTGGTTCGATTCATGGTGCACGGATGCTTCTCAACGTACAAGATTCCCTCGTCTTTATTCTTTGGATAGTAATCGAAATGATTCGGTTCATGACAAAAGGATAAAAGGTTGGAGTTTTGTTTGGAATCGTAACATCAACGGTGGCATCACTGGAGCTCAGTTTTCGGATCTTCTCGAATTACTCCCCGATATCGTCTTAAATGATCATTCGGATTGCTGGATATGGGACAACGGATCCACCAACATTTTCACTGTCAAAGAAGCTCGTACGATTATTGATAATGCATCGCTCCCTTCTTTGGTCCCAAGCACGATGTGGAATCGTTTTTTACCTAAAAAGATTAACATTCTTGCTTGGAGAGATATGTACGATCGAATTCCTACTAGGTGGAATCTTAATGCAAAAGGAATTGATATTGAAAATATTCTTTGTCCGAATTGTTCATCTAGACCCGAAATGACTTTTCATCTAATGTGGTCATGCAGTTTATCACAAAATGTTTGGAGAAAAGTTTGCTTGTGGGTGGATATTTCAATTCCAAATGTTTCTTCAATCACATAATTATTTCATTGGGTTTCTCATATTCAGTTGCCTGCGAAGAATAAGTTCATTTTGGAAGCTATCACTTGTGTTACTCGTTGGGCTATATGGAAGTTCAGGAACAAGAAGATTTACGAAAGCCATTCGATAAAATTGTTTTCTATTCTTTTATTTGGTTTTCTAATAGGAATAGTAAAACATTAAAATCTTAGATTAATTGGGTGAATAATCCTTTCCTTGATTCTCTTTTGTAATTCTCTAGCACCTTAATAATTTAATAAATTTTCGACTGTTAAAAAAAAAAAAAAGAGGGTTGTGATCGTAAGATATATAAAGAGAGATGTTATGTATATCAAAGCTTAAACTATAAAATAATGTGTTAAAGTAGTCTATTAATTATTTAATTATTCTTTATATTCTCTTTCTTCACTTTTCTATGACACATTAATTTATAATTTTTTTTCTTCTTAATTATATTATATTGTAACTTCTAAATATCGACTTGATAGCTATGTCAACTCTTACATGTTCTTGTAAGAAATTAAGTATTGACATCAATCAATGTCAAGAGCATTATTGATGGGAATAGCATAGGTTTACATACATAAAGCTCTTTCAATTTTTGACTGTCTTTTAAAAGAATTGAAAAACTAAAAAATATATATTTAAATTGAAGTTTTGAAAAGAATTTTTATAATAAAATGTAATTTATGTTTTAATTTTCCTTACATTTTCTATTTAAAAAATGAAAACTACATCTCTTATATTTGAACGATTTTCTAAATCTCCTATAATTTTCAAAAATTTTAAGTTACACAAAGTTTTATAATACAAAAAAGTAAATAAAGATACCTTTTCATAACTAAATACACCTCAAATGTCAATGATCTACACATGATATTTTCATAAATATGTTTTAAAAGATTGTAAATTTTAAATTTTGATAGTTAACTATCTATTATTTATTTGAGTATTTATTTATTCAATTATACAAGTAGTTATTAAAAGTAACAATTAGCGGTTGAATAAAATGTACACAATCATTTGGTTGTGGTAGAAGTTTCAATCTCAATTTAAGATAAAACATTAGAAATTTACATTTAGTACGGTAGTTACTCAGTGTTGAATTTGGTATTATGTGAAGTGATTTAGTGTAAAAGTCAGTATGAAAAAATATCCATCAAATAATTTTGAACAAATGATATGGAAAGGATACACAAAAAGTTAGCAAAACCCAACATAACTTTTTAAACTGATTTTGATAATTCAACATTAATTATTTAACGCAAACTTCAACATTGTCTACTACTAGTACTCTAAACACATCTTTCTGTTTATATATATAGGAAGCTGGTTTACAGATAAGGAGTAATTCTGAGAAAAGGAAAACTAATATGGGTCGTTCCTTGTTAACATTTTTTCACGAAGAATGTTAAAAATAGTGGGCAGGGGTTTGATTTAACATTCTTCGTGAAAAATATTAACGGACGACCCAAATTAACTTCCATCTTTCCCCAGGATTACCCCTTCCATCTGGATCATCCATTTATATATATATATATATATATATATATATTATTTTTGTTATTATTAACAAAATCTAATTATGTATCATCCTTATAAAATACTAATAAATTGTAATTTTTTTTAATCCTTTTTTACAAATTTTATTAATCAATTTGACTAACAATTAGTTGATAAGTTTATACAAATAACATATAAAGCATTATTAACTTAATAATAATGTCATTCTTAGAAATTTAAGAACTAACATTAGTAATAATATTTATGTTAAAGTCTAAGTATATGAAGTTAGTATCTTTTATAACTAAATTAGAATTTAGATAATGTAAGAAAATAGGTGTAATTTTGTAACTCATTTCATTTAGTGACTAATACAATTACAAGATGAATGTTATCCTTATTAGCTAATGAATTTGAATAAGGATGCCAAGTATCTTTAAATCAATCGTGAACCTTCTACTAGACTTTTGATAAATACCTTAAAATCTTACTATAAATAGTAGCTTGCAGTTAAATCAAAACTACACCAACACATATTACAAACACACTCATTCGTTCATGTTAGCCTAGCACAAATCAAGGTAAAGTTATTTCTCATTTCTTAAATTATTTTTTTTGGTATTTAATTAATTTAGTATTATATTATGTCCACTTTGATGCAAGAAACCTTACTAATCTATTTATAATAACTTGACATAAGTAATTTAATTGTGTATACCTATATGATTAATAGGTTGAGACTACAAATAAATCTTAAACTAATAAGGTGAGTTTCGTGTTATTTTCAAAAGTGAGATATAGGCAATGTACCACGTGATTACCTAATTACTTGATTACCTGCTTAATTGCATTTAATAGCATGTACATTGTCTTGTAAATATATCATGTCATGTTAGTAGCTGAAACGTAATGATCATTGGCTCACATATATATATATATATATATGTATGTATTTAATGCTGACGCGATGGTCGTTTGCCCACATATATATTGATATGATTAGTACACAAGGGACCACTTGTTTGTACCAAGTCGATATTAGCAGATATTTGTCACTCTGTGTAGTGCTGGTATAAATAGTCATGATATAGATAGCCGTTATGCTAAATTGATGTCGGAGATGACTTGAGATCTGGTTAATCCTAACAGACATAAAGATATCATCATATTGTATATATACATATATATATATATATCTTACATTGTAACATTATGCGTCATCACTTTTATATTGTGTGTGATATTTTATATATAAACACACGAAATCACTAAGCCTTTAGGCTTATGCATGTACGTGTATATTTCAGGAAATATTCAGTATGCTCATCAAGATGGGGATCGTAGGACTAGATGATGCTCGAAAACATTTTTGTTTATTTATAGTCTTCCTTTTAAATAGTTTGAAATATATTTCAGCTTTCTTTGTTAATGTAAAGCTTTAATGAACAAATAAAGTATTCGTTTTGATTTAATAAACCTCCAGATATCATAAATTACATTGCATATTAAACACATCTCTTCAATCTTCCTAGCGATCTCTAAAATATCCAACTCACACCGTACCTTGTCACGACGTGTCACCATGTTGACATCATTTTCTATTTATAGCTTTTCATCTTAACACATTTTTGGTGACCGTTTGGTGGCATCATGTTTAAGATAAGGCTCTATCATATCTATAAAATCGAAACTTATCTTTCAATTCTTTACATATAACTAGTCAAACATCAATGCTTACATGAGTACGTACCTACTAAGTTAGCTTCGTTTACGGATTTTAAATGCATGTACACCGTTAATGCACGTATATATATCACCCATTTCGAATCACAAAAACCATTTCGCAAAGTTCATAGAAACAACATATACTATTAAGTAGTTGAAGTTAATGATGATTATTTGAAAATCATAACGATATAAGAATAAGAGTTTGGATTACAGAATGATCATATATAAGTTGTTCTAGAAAATATTTTAGTACAAAAAATTCAAAATCGTTAAATGATTCAATGATTAAAATTATTTCATTTCATAATATAATATTTGAGTTTGTTCATTTCATAATATAATATTTAAGTTTGTTCATTATTAATACTAGCATTTTTCTTGCGCAATGCAGCGGAGATCATCAAATTATATTTATTATTTTCGTAGACTGTATGTTCATTAAACAACATGTTATCCTCGAATAACAATATAATTATTTTTATTCTTACTTTATAGATAATACTTTAGTATGAGCATACTAAATTTATGAATGAAGTGATTTTTAAATTTGATAAAAGTATAAATTCTTGTGTCTATTTTTGTAAAACTATAATAATAATAAAATTAAAATTTAAACGGATATTATATAGAGAAGTTGTTACATATGTTTATAGGATAAAGAGAATACAGAGGTAATTTATGTATTTTTAATTTTTTTAAGACAAAGTATAAACATGATTTATAAAAAAATATAGATTATTTGATTTATGAGACCCTAAAATCGGCATATTGTGGTTACAACTTGGTATCTAAAACTAGAGTTTATTGACACAATTGTGAACCGTTTATTTTGTTTTTCATATAGGTTAGCCCACTTAATTAGTTAACAAATAACAGATGAGTCATGATATATGTATATGTATATACTTATTATAATAATAATATTAAATAATCATCAAATAATGTATCACCTCAAAAAGTTATAGAAAGTGGTTCATATTTTTAACACTATTTTATTTAAACTTTTATAAATTACAACAATACAATAATGGTTTTAGTAACTATTAAAAGACCTTGTTGTAAGGGTAGTTTCGGGAGATTCACTTTTGAGCATAAAACGACACGTTTTAAGGCGGCAAAGGGTGCGTTTGGTTGAACAAACCTAACCACCACTTTCCTTCATGGTTCATACTCATTTTGCTTTTCTTTTTTCTTTATTTATTTTTAATAGAGTAAACAAACAATATAAATATTATATATTCTCTCTCTTTATTTCTTTTTTCTGTTTTCTAAATTTCCAAAGCCATACTCTCCTTCTGGATTTCATTTACTGTTCCTCTCTTGTTTATCTCTCTAAAACTTCTCTCTCTAGACGGCCGGAAACTGCTCTTTTTTCGCCGGAAAACCGTTTATTTGACGGTACCGACTTCCGGAGTTGTTACCGGTGGATTTATTTACAATAACTGCGGTTAAAGTAACGGAAAATGCACTAAGGGTGTAATTATCAATCGTTTTTCTGAGATTACAGAGTTTAACCGGTTGAATCTTCCGATCTCGTCTTCCGGTGGTTATTTTACGGAAATGTACCGGAGTTGTTGACCGAGATCGTGATCTAGGGTTGAGATTTGTGGTTGTTGCGATTTTTATATATATTTTGTTTTATTCTATTTCGTATTGGTGAATTAAAGTGAAGACGGAGAGTTCCAACGACAAATTTGGGAATGAGATGGTAAGTTACGTCGTTAAAAATTACAGAATATATTTTAATTTTTGGTTTTATGTTTATTTTGGTAAAATAATTAGTTTCCTAAAATCTGTAGCATTATATGATTTTTGTAAGGATATCCAGTTTCCTAAATCAATTTTCATGAAATTATGCGTTTATTATTATAATTATTAAATTTTATGCCAATTTTATCTTATGAAAATTCATAAAAATTAGAAAAGTAATTTCTGTTAACACTCTGACTTTTTTCTTTCCAGTTTTAGATTTTTATACCGTGATTTTTGTTTTTTTCTTGATTATTTTTGTGTGTAGTTTTAGAGTTTATAATTTATAATTTATGTATTTTATTCATTTTATTTATTATTTATTGTAATAGTAACACTGTTCACTTGCTTTTCCTGTTTTAAATTTTTGGTAAGCATTTATTGAGATCCTGTTTATTGCAGTTGCTTGACATCTAGTTGGATTCTTTAGCTCCTGTTAAATTTTTTAGAGATATTTTTCTATTTTTCACTAAAAATTGAACGATGCTATTTTTAATTGAGGAAATAAATATATTTATATTTCAATAATAATATGTTTATCTGCATTGACCAGACCTATATATAACTTTGATTTGACTTGGACTTATATAGATGCATTTGTTTTGTTTTTCAGGGGGAAGGAAGAATTTGTTTCTCAAGAGAGGCCAAACTAGAATTTTTGAAGCATAAGAGGCTTCAACGAATTAAGGCGGGGGCAATAAATGAAACTGCAAATGTGATGAATTTAATGACTAGAAGCAGTGGAGATGCTTTAAGAGGTTCTGCATCCTTTGGTGTGAGATCGTTTGGCAATGCAGATGTATCTGCACTATCCGGTGGTGTTGTAAATGGAAGCTATGCTATGTCAAAGCAAAAGGTTGAAAATTTTGACGCAGCGGATCTTGATTGGACTGATAGGATGCCTGAGTGCCCGGTATATTACCCGAGTAAGGAAGAGTTCGAGGATCCTTTAGCGTATCTTCAGAAGATAGCCCCAGAAGCTTCTACATATGGTAATAGAACATGTTAAATCAAGAATGGATGGTTTACTACAATCAGTAATTATATAATTATATACGTGACATATATCAAATGGCTCAGACGCTCAGTGGCATTTGTTAATAAAAAATGCATCTCTTTGTCGTTTATTTGTTTCAATTTGTGTGTCTAATTTACTCCTAACACCTGCTAGCATATTTTAGAAACTTGCAATGTTATCTGGATTCAGATGTATTAATCTTTGTGTTGATCCAAAATGGTTATGTTTGTGGTAGATTATAACTATGGATTTGATGCCAAATGAAGTATAATTGTTTTTAAGTGCTAGGGCGTAGAATTTATAAATAAATGGTTGAGATATGAAGCATCATTAACTGATGATTTACAAATCTATCTTTATTATGCTACTGCTTTAGTTATGGTATTTTCTTTAGTTAGTAGTACTGCATGAATGGCGTGTAAATTCTTTGCTTTAAATCCCATTTTTCAGGTATATGCAAGATTGTTTCGCCTTTGAGTGCAGCTGTTCCAGCTGGCATGGTTTTGATGAAAGAGAAAGCTGGTTTTAGGTTTACCACAAGAGTTCAACCCCTACGTCTTGCTGAGTGGAATACTGATGATAAGGTTACCTTTTTCATGAGTGGAAGGTGAGTCTCCGTGTATAATCTGGTATTACTTGTCCATGCTCTTTCAGATTCTGAGTAGCGTTTATTCATTATATCAGAAACTATACATTCCGTGATTTTGAGAAAATGGCGAACAAGGTTTTTTCTCGTAAATATTATAGTGCTGGATGTCTACCTGCTACATATGTGGAAAAAGAATTTTGGCAAGAAATAGCAAATGGAAAGACCGAAAGTGTCGAGTATGCATGTGATGTTGACGGCAGTGCATTTTCATCTTCTCCCATTGATGAACTTGGAAATAGCAAATGGAATTTGAAGGTTTTGACTTTTTTCTCTCAATCTAGCATTTATCTTACCCTCTCATGATTACGTTACTTCACTTCTTAATGGTGACCATGTCAAAGTCATTCTTATTCGTTTTTTTGTTCCTTATGCATCAATACATTCTGCATTGTCGTTTGCAATAAGTTTTCAATTACTGCTTTTTCATTTCCACTACGCAAACATATGCTGAATGTCAAGGTCTTCCATTGAACTCTTTGTAACTGGCATATTGCAGTCCGTAGTTCATTCACTTTACTGCATGGTATATCTGCTGAAAAGTTTATAGCTTAGGGGGTAAAATGTTTTTGTAACATAATTATTGAGACTATTGTCGCCAATCATTCCTTTTATCTGGAATAACGTTCTTTCTGTTTTTGATGTTGAATCTCTTTGTGGATCTCTTATTCCCTCATCTAGTAAGTTTATTTTTTCTTCATGTTTCATTAACTAAGATTATGCTATTGATTGCAGAAAGTTGCGCGATTGTCCAGATCAATTTTGCGTCTGTTGGAAACCACAATTCCGGTATTTAGATAGTTTATCTTTCTTCTAGAGTTAGTTTATTATATAATTAATCAATATTCGTAATTCTCTATCCTAAATTTGTATGATATACAGGGAGTTACTGAACCAATGCTCTACATAGGGATGCTATTCAGTATGTTTGCATGGCATGTAGAAGATCATTACTTGTACAGGTATGTAATTTGTTATATTACTTCGTTTTATCATTTCATTTTGATCTTCGTATTTTTATTATTATATTACTTACACTTATATTATATATTTCTCCATTCGTCACAGTATTAATTACCATCATTGTGGAGCTGCAAAAACCTGGTACGGTGTTCCTGGGCACGCTGCACTGGATTTTGAAAAGGTCGTTCGACAGAATGTTTATACTCATGATATTTTGTCAACTGAAGGCGAAGATGGTGCTTTTGATGTTCTTTTAGGGAAAACAACCTTGTTTCCTCCTAATATTTTATCGCAACACGGTGTTCCAGTTTACAAGGCTGTGCAAAAGCCTGGGGAATATGTCATCACCTTCCCCCGAGCATATCATGCAGGATTCAGTCACGGTAATATTATTATCTTGTTTGATCTACAAAATCCCAAAAGATTTTGTTCTTTGTAAGCTTACAAGGATACAAGTTGTTAAGAAGCTGATTTTAGAAATTTTGTATATTATATAGGCTTTAATTGTGGTGAGGCTGTGAATTTTGCTATTGGTGATTGGTTCCAGCTGGGATCGATAGCCAGTCGGCGATATGCACTTCTCAACCGGACACCTCTCCTTCCGCATGAGGAGCTTTTGTGCAAAGAAGCAATGCTTCTTTCATCAGCTACCAATGATGAAGATTTAGATGATTCAGATATGGCATCTCAACTTAGCATTAAGGCGTCTTTTGTGAATTTGATACGCTTCCAACATCGTGCTCGTTGGTGCATAACGAGATCGAGAGGGTGTGCAGGCGTTTCACTACATTCTCACGGAACTATTCTTTGCAGTGTCTGCAAACGTGACTGTTATTTGGCATATATCAACTGCAACTGCTATTTACATCCTGTGTGCTTTCGCCATGGTATATAAATATTCGAGAATTAATTTCCTGCTTTTCATATATATCTTCATATAACCATTTTTAATTTTTACTCAAGCAGTCAATTAACCTTGGTATTCGTTGAATTGGTAGAGTTCAAACAACTCAACTTGCCTTGTGGAACCAACTTTACACTCTCAGTAAGGGTTGAACTCTTGGATATGGAGGCAGTTTCCAAGTCTTTTGAGGAGGATAAAGATATCGTCAAGCAAGTTCAACATCAAGATAACAATGGAAGTGACATGGTTCTGCTATCTAAGTTATACCCACTAGCTGAAAATGACGGATACCATCCTTATTGCAAGATTGAGTTTGAGCAGGGCTGCAATGAGAAGCAATTGCAGGATGATACTTGTTCTAGTACGAGGTGTCTCGGTTCTTCCAAAGACATGGTTGTTGAAATGCATGAAGTTTCACCAGTGATTGATGTTAAAAGTACATGTCATTATGACTCTGACTCTGACTCAGAGGTATTTAGGTTCAAACGTCGTTCATCGTTAAAGCCCCACAGAAAAGCAACTAATTCCATCCCTTCTAAACTCGAACATCAGGTAATGGGAAGATACAAATCCTTTATTATTATTCTTTCCTCAATATTAAATGTTTTCCAGGTACTAACGCTAGTTACTTTTTCTATAAAGGGGCTTAAGCGGTTGAAGAAAGTACAACATGAAAGATCTGGACATAATTCATCACTGGAGTATTCGGAAACTAGCAAAGAGTATGTGGCAAAGGAATGTTTTGCTAAAGGAACCAATTCCATCTCTAATAAGTGCAAGAAACTGGGAGACGAAGAATCCGTAAGTAAACACGGGTTCTACAAACAAAGGGAACGACCTTCCCTAGAATCCTGTCCGAAGCGACTTAAAGTAAAAGGCCCTTCCATTACAAGTTCCTATGAATACAGATAAATTCCTTAGAGCTTTGACTTGGCTAACTCGGATTCATTCAATTGGAGTACCTAAGTTCTAACAACACAGAGAAACGTACATGAGCCATTTTTAGTTATGGAAAAAAATTAACCCACATTTAGTAGATGAAACAGAAATATATTCTTTGTGCAGGCCTCTAATTGGGGTAATTGGCACTGTGGTGAATTCTTTTTTCTCCCTTTTTTAGGTAAGTAGGTTATCATGGATTCAAACTAGCAGTTTCTTTTCATGTACATTTTGTCATTAACTTTTGATCAATTGTTGTGAGGTTAAAATGGTTATGATACCATTAAAGCCTCTTGTCATTTAATGTCAAAATTCTGCTGCTTCCCTTAATTATTAATGTAGGGGGTTCTTTATTCTTTTATGTATGTATGTAGCAACAGAATTGGGGTCCTTTGATTACATCAATAACAGTCGTGATACAGGTTTACTTCCTCCGTCTCACAATAAGTGTTTACAATTAGATTACATAAAGTTAAAAAAATACATAAATAGTACATTGTGTAAAATGATAATCTTGCCCTTACTTTTTAGGGGCAATCACTTATATACTCAAGTTAAATTAGATAATTACATATTCCCCAAAACATGTCTTAAAATTATTGTACATTATGCACTAAACATTTGTGTTTTGAGAAAATATGTAATTACTCAACTCAAGTTGGGGATATATGCAATTCTTCTTTTATAGTCTTCTATACATCAGTTTTGTAAAAAAGTAAACTATGAGTAATTGGTAAAATTTGTTTATTATTTTTGGAAATGGATACTGATATTGTGACAAACTAAAATAAAATAGTGGACACTTATTTTGAGACGGAGAGAGTAGTTTTTATCACCAAATCTTTGGTTCTAAGGAAAGGGTTTTTGGTAGTTTGGCTTAGAAGGCAAGACAATGAGTAACTAACTAGTTGCTTTCATTATGCTCATCTTCAACAGCAGAGATAGCTGAATCTCTATGTACAATTTTCACAGCATGATGTATAAGTTGCTATCATGAATGCGTACCTTGTTTGAGTAAAATATAGTTGTTCACGTTTATGTTTTAAGATATATAAAACATGTTGCGTTAGGGTTATATTTCATTTCAAGTTTAGTACTCTATTTTATTAAAACAAGTCCAAGTTAACTTTACTTTATGCTGATTTATAATCAGTTGATATGCAAAAGCTTTCAAATACGAGTAGTACATCAAATAAATTTTATACAACACTAAATTTAAACCTTGACGTTTTCGATGCTTGATCGTCTTACATGATCATTGCATTTTATATTTGATAAAATAAATAAAAGTTACAGAGAAAGATTGAGTTTCTAGAACTTCGTAAATTTTCATTTTATAAGTTTTAACATATTAATTAATAAATAATTTATTGTAAAACAATAAAGGATTTTATTATAGATTAAATTAAAGAAATTACAATACCTTATATTTATAGGCCAAATAAATTTGATAAACGATAAACATAATTCTAATTGTAAACTATATCAAATCAATCTAGATAACCATTAAAAAAATATAATTATTAATACACATAAATATCATCTACAAATAATATGTTCTAAATATTTATCACTTTGATATTTCTGTACATCCTTCTATTCTCAAACCTTAATAAAAAGCATAATCTAGAGTAGAGTCCCAGACTAGAACTGAGGGCCTTGCTTCAAAAACTAGTCTGGCTGATCTGGGCCTTCATTTCGAATATAAGGACTTATTTGGGCCTGTTCGAATTCTAGAAGCTCTTTCGGGCAAGGCCAATAACTTATCCCAGGCTCAATACTGTATCTAATGTCCTGTACGATACATGTTTGCATTTTTATGTGTATGTAAAATGTTACGTTTTAATCGTCACTGACATAGTTTAGTAGTAAGGCGCTATGATTCCATCACAAGATGTATCAACCTCAAATCTGATTAGGGAAAGGATTCGGAAATTTTTAAGAAATTAACAAGTATCATGGCGAATTTTATGATCCTAAGGTTAATTCTATCTATAAGAATCTTGACTTTGCTGAACATCCTCTACGTATAAAGTTATATGATTATTCCACTCAAGTTCTTTTATTTGATTTGGGTTCAATTATCTTCACTAGAAATGTCGGGTCATCTAAATTATAAGCAATTTTAGTGGTAGGACGTTTCAAGATAACCAAACTCAGTAAAGGGGTCATATTCCTTTTTGATTATTTAAAAACATATGTAGAACACATTTTAATATGCAAATAAGAGAATATTTTGAATCTATAACCCAAATTATATTTGCTTATACATAAAAAAGTAAATACAACACCAAAATATTATGAAACTAGATAGCCTTCTTTTTTCAACCATGATGCCGTTTTTTTTTTTTTTTCTTTTTTTTTTTTTTTATAGAAAAAAAACATGATAACTGGAGAAGTGGACCTTGGTCGGCAAGTTCTGGGTCTCACCGCCTCATGTTGTAAAGCCCAGCCCAAATAATCAGATTGCTTTTGACAGTAATTAATACAAAAATTTGCTAAAAACGTAATAATAATAATTTAGTTAGTATTAGTAATTTTTAGAATAAAGCTTTTAGAGTTATGGTTAAACATTTAGAAAAATTATATAATAAAATAATTGTTCTATGAAAATAATAATTAACTATCATGGAAAAACTAAAAAAATACCCATTTTCTAATAATAAACTTTTTCTATTAAAATAAGAAAAATTATCCATTTTGCCCTGTTCAAGCGCAAAATGAAAAGTTCGACGATTTGCGTTACGGAGTAAACTTGGACTATGACCGGGAATTGCGTGTGACTTGCATGCTTTTCGGGCGGGTCGTAGGTTTTGCGTTAAGGTTAAATCGGGTTGGACGAACCCAACTCGTTTATACATAAAAAAAAGAAAAAAAAATCATTATTTTCAAAATTTGAATCTCAATAAACCACGACCCCACAAACAAAGACTATCATTTTGATCCTTCTTCCACCACCACTAGTAACCACCACAACACTGCGTGTCGCAAAATGCAATTCGAACCTCGATTCGTGTTTTTTCTCAAGATTCAAGATTAACAATGGCTAATTATCAGGTACAAACATATTTAAACTTCAAATTTTAGTCATAATTTTGAAATTTGAAGTTGACATTATATCGAACACTTGGTATGCATTTTTTTTTTTGCAGTAAATGTTTTGTATTTATGTTAGTAATTGTTGTATATATATTTTTGAGGTTAGTTTTGTTGTTGGGAATCGATTTAAAGCGACATGAGTTGGTCAAATGTGTCGTGACTGAGATCGATCTCGATCACGACACATTTGACCTACTTTGACTATTTTGACTCGTGCTTCACATACTTTGACCAATTTGACTTGAATTGACTTTGTTTGAATTGTGTTCATTATTTTTAACTTTTGTGGAATCGTTTTGACATTTATGGACTTTGTTGACTTACATTGACTAAATGTAACTTGTGTTTAGTTCGTTGACTTATGTTTGATATAGTTTGACCTTATTTTAGAGTGTTTGACTCGTTTTGACTGTTTATTACTTGTGTTTGACCTACTTTGACCCATTTGACTTCAATTGACTTTGTTTGACTTGTACTCATTTTGTTTGACTATTTATGAGTTTTGTGGACTAACTTTGAGTTTTGTGGACTAGTTTTGACTTTTGTGCACTTTGTTGACTTATGTTGACTAAAGGTAACTCGTGTTTAGTTCGTAAACTTATGTTGGACATAGTTTGACCTTATTTGACTTGTTTTGATTGTTTATGATTATTGATGACCACGTTTGACTTTTGTGGAATATTGTTGACTACCATTGACATGTTTTGACTATGTTTGACTATTGTGGACCAATATGGACAATTTTTTACCGTTATTTCATATGTTGACTGTTCTGTACTAATGGTGTTATTGATGAATTTTCAGGGTTTGTTCGAAGCTTTATTGACAATGAAGAACCATATGAGCGTTATTAAGCAGCTTAATGCGTTGTTGATAGACGAACAGAAGAAAAGTATTTCGACGGACATGTTTTGGGCATTTGTTGGATGCGCAATGTTTAGACAATAACCCGGGATATGAACATAATGTACTTCAAAGACGATGTGATCGACCGAACCTTACCAAGCCTCGGGAGGAGGTCAAGGAGTTGTGGTTGAGACTCACACCCCGTTATGCGATACGGTTCGGTCGTCGGGAGTTTTATTTGATTACCCGATTACGGTTTGGTTCGAAGAATCAGCTCTCAACCCACTCAGTATTTTCCAATTTTATCTATATTTTATTATTTTTGATATATTTGATTCGATAAGTTCCCTTGATGTTTATTTTCTTGCGTTTAACGAACACTGAAAAAATTTCATTAGATAGGGTTAAAAATATTAGATAAATAATACCACATACTAAGTTAAATATATAGTTTGAAAACTATCCAATTGATTAGATAAATACAAATTATATAAATTGACTACTAATTATCGAACAATCGTCTTGCACTAGAATTCGTCGGATCTATCAAATCATTGCGCGTAACATAGACCTCAATTTTTCTATGTATTTACGCATGGGTAGTAATCTACTTCAATTACTCAACATCATCTGTTATCATTTGTAAACCACTATCTAAGTCTTTATTATGTTCTATAAAGTAACAATACTACCCCCTAGTTGAAGACTAATAACTCAGCTCTTCTAAAGCGTAATTTAAAATTTTTGTTGAAAATATATCAACATTTATGTAGTCAATAAACCTTGAAAGTACATTTTTCTTACACCATGAAAATCTACACCATGACGAAGCGTTATACTTTTATGGGTGTTAACCATAGCCCTAAGACGTTTATCTCCCTTTATTACGTGCATATACTTTCATGATTATGTTAATTACATTTTAGTATTTACCTTTGTTTTTGTTGTCTAAGGAAAAAGATTTTAATGCCATATTTGCTACAAGAATAACTAGTATAATACCTGGGTGGTGCTCCGAGAATACTTTGTTTTTCTACGTGAGAGGTTGAGTTTGTGATTTGTACTTTGTAGTGCGACTGGTAAACATAAGTTAACTATAAAATGAATGTAATTTTTTTTTTAAAAGAAGGAAAGAAAGAAAGAAGACAAATTAACGTTGCAAATATGGTATAAGGATTCCACTTAATCGAATGAATGGTCTCACGATTACAATCCCATACTCGAAATAATTTGTTGTAGTATCACAATAAAAATTGTTGGATCTTATGGTCTAAATAAAAAGCTTAGGTTGATAAACATATCTATAATTTAGGAAGGAGGAAATAAAAAAGAAAAACTTGTATGTGTTTACTTTTATATGCCCAACCATGCCACCACTAATAGACCATTACCCTAAAAATACAAAATTTAGAAATTGTTAAACGTTGTCCATGGCATTTCTATGTGATGCATACTTAAAGAAATAATCTTGCTTTTTAGCATGTAACTTTGATTTATGAAAGTTCAAGAAGTGACAGTGCAGTACCCATAATGAAGTTATCTTATGTCATTTGTCAAAGGAGTCAGAATCTCACCATCTTTGTTGATTCGATCTTTCTCATTCGCAAAGATTATGCTGCATGGTAAGTAAATGTTCAACAAACTGAAACTGATAGACTAACTATATACTTTTGTAGTTAAATCATTAAACATGAACAAACATATGTTGAGAAGTCAACCCGACCCATTTTAACCATCACTAAGATATACTCACTCTGATATCTAGTAAGACAATAATATATAAATTTTGCTACCAAATACCCGACCCACTCATTTTGCCACCTAGATTTAAATTGAGTTGCAAGTAAACTACCCTTAGGTTAACATTGATATGATAATACGTCGATCAAATATTAGAAAATAGACCGTTATGAGTGCAAGCAACCCTCAACAAATGAGAATGTTTTTCAAGTATTAATTTTTTTTTTGTGAGATAGTAACGTAAAAGAATAGGGTAAAAAGAAACACGTGAAATGAGTCAAACGAATTGAAATCTACCCAAAAAACAGACAAATTGGCGATACTGAACATACGACCAACAATGTATCAAAGCAAAAAAAAAAACACTCGATCACACTCATGACTTGTTTGCATGCCACACAAGTTGTATTTTGGCAGCTCTTTTTCTATAATGCAAGTACTGTGAATTGATATGTATAACACGTACACACACCCACACCCACACCCTCACCCTCACCCTGACAACCACAGACGCAATTGGTCAAAAATGAATATCATAAAAGCAAAATGAACTTTTGAAAAAGAGTAATTCTTGATAATTACCTTTTCCTTATTCTTCAAAACAACTATCCTTTAATAGAATGATACCAAGCAATTTACAAACATTTAAATACCTATACAAGAATGGGTTACATGTAAACAAAAGTTATGTATAGAGTCACTTTGCTATTATATTAATGGAAGGTATTGTTGAAGGCTACAAAGAGGCCTTTAAATAACACTAATCAACTACATAACATATTAATATGCGATATTAAGCAAGTCCATTGAGAATGAAGAACTAAAGAGTAATATACAATAAATAAGCTTTGTAGGGAGAATACTCGTTATTGTTCAATCATGTAACAATCCAGAAAAAGGTCACCTACAATATAATGATCAATTATTTTATTTTTTTAAAAGAATAAAAACATAAAAATAAATATGTTAGTGATTATATTATTAGGTTTAGATTAGCTTTACCTGAGCAATAACAGATAAAGATAGTTGCTTATTTCTTCGGAGCATAACGGTGAAGCATATGTTTAGTCCCTTTCTCCTAATATATATACATATACATAAAACAATAATGGTAAACTCATATTCCCATGTGTGAGATATTTTTAGTTGTACTCTTCGAGAAAATTTAGGGAGAGTTTGGTGGACATGAAGGAGGTGGGTAGTTTTGTTGGCAATTTGTAACATCCCAAAGTTTGAAAGGAATTTCGGAATTTAAAATAAAGTTTATGAATCCTACGAGCTATTTGTTGATGTCTCGAGTTAGAATTTGCACGACATTAAGATTTGGGTTATATGTGGGATTTAATGTAAGATTGAGGAGCTTAAGCGTAAATAGCGAAATATATATATATTAACTTCTTACTGCCTCCTAATCACTTCCATAACACAATTGAATTCGCAATTTTCGAGTTTTAGAGAGAGAAACGAGTTTTTAGAGAGAGAAAGTGAGAATCAAGGTTTAAAATCGAAGATTTGAAGGATTGGGACCGTGATTAAGGTAAGATTACTTTACTTAATGTTATATTTGAAGTTTGGAAAAGTTAATTTGATTAAATTGATGGATTTGAACGATTTCTGTGAAAATTCGGTTTTGGGGTCGGCTGTGTTCGTCCTGCGAGTTGACTTTGCGAGTTGACTTGCGAGTTGACTTTGCGAGTTGACTTGCGAGTTGAGTTTCAGTTGCGAGTTGAGTTCAGTTGCGAGTTGAGTCTCAGTTGCGAGTTGAGTTCAGTTGCGAGTTGAGTTCAGTTGCGAGTTGAGTTTCAGTTGCGAGTTGAGTTCAGTTGCGAGTTGAGTTTCAGTTGCGAGTTGAGTTCAGTTGCGAGTTGAGTTCAGTTGCGAGTTGAGTTCAGTGGCGAGTTGAGTTTCAGTTGCGAGTTGAGTTGAGTTGCGAGTTGACCTGCGAGTTGACTTGCGAGTTCAGTTCAGTTCAGTTGAGTTGCGAGTTGACCTGCGAGTTGACTTGCGAGTTGACTTGCGAGTTCAGTTCAGTTCAGTTGAGTTGCGAGTTGACCTGCGAGTTGACTTGCGAGTTCAGTTCAGTTTAGTTCAGTTGCGAGTTGACCTGCGAGTTGACTTGCGAGTTCAGTTCAGTTCAGTTGAGTTGCGAGTTGACCTGAGAGTTGACTTGCGAGTTCAGTTCAGTTGAGTTGAGTTGCGAGTTGACCTGCGAGTTGACTTGCGAGTTGAGTTGAGTTCAGTTGACTTTTGCCAGTTAACTTTGCAAGTTGACTTTTACGAGTTGACTTTGCGAACTGAGACAATTATATATGAAAACTTGGTTTTAAACCTGATAATAAGTTTTTGACATTCTAGATATACAAATCTCCAGAGTTGTACTAAAGCCGTGAGAGACCAGAGGTTTGCAGAACTACGCGTGTTTCGAGGTAAGTAATGGTGGGATTAAATAGAAGGGAAAATACATTTAGATTACAGGAGTAATTGAGTGTGTTTGGCAATAATGCCGTTAATTTATGTGATTGGCAGCTTTTGCCGTTAATTTATGTGTTTGGCAGCAGTGCCGTGTATTTACTTTATGCTGAGTGGTCATAAAGGGATTGGCAGCAGTGCCGTGTATTTACTTTATGCTGAGTGGTCATAAAGGGATTGGCAGCAGTGCCGTGTATTTACTTTATGCTGAGTGGTCATAAAGGGATTGGCAGTAGTGCCGTGTATTTACTTTATGCTGAGTGGTCATAAAGGGTTTGGCAGCAGTGCCGTGTATTTACTTTATGCTGAGTGGTCATAAAGGGATTGGCGGCAGTGCCGTGAAATTTATCTTATGCTGAGTGATCATAAGTGAATTTATTGTGTAATGATGATTTGATTATGTATTGCCCTTACTTACTAAGCCGGTGGGCTTACCCATTTCGTTGTTGTTTTATTTTATAGGTGGGTCCAGCAAGGGGAAGGAAAGTCTTGGGAAAGGGCCGCGGTGCGAATAGTGGTGTGCTTACTATGTTTGGTAGTAAGTGTTTACTCCCGTTGAATCATGCTCAGATATTGAGGGAGCCTTTTTGGAAAGATAAACATATGATTGTAATATTAAGAATGATGTATTTTTCGTATATATATGAATGTAAAGTGTTGTTGATATAAAAAAAAAAATGTGTCTTAAAATAAACGGGTGTTTCAAGTACTACAACAACAATATCATCACTCGTGGTCAAATAATATGTTGGGTTATTGATCTGTGATGAGTTAATTCTCTGGAGTTCTTCGTAGAAATGATGAAGTAAAAAATTCAAGGATATGAGTTAATTTTTTCTTCACATTAGTTTATTTTAGAAAACTTACTTTCAAATAATCCGAACGTTAGAAACTGAATGAAACCTGAAATACCAAATTAAATCAGACAACCGAATTAATAGTTATCATATTAGCATTTCTACTTAAATACTGTCTATCTTACAGTAAATTTTTAAATCCGTCACAGATCATAAGTAAAAGTATATATATTTCTAGATCTGACACTTATCATAACTTAGAGTACCTATATACTAATCAATAACGTATTGATATATATAGAGGGATGATCCGGAAGAAAACACGATGAATGTTAGTTATCATTTATCACGATCAATATTAATTTAAAAATATATTTTTTTGAACGGCTAATTGATATAATTAAATAACTAGCACAAAATGAGCTAGCACGATGAATGAGCTAGCACAAAATTACATCGGTTTTTTAAGTCTATCTGGCCAAACTAAACAGTTAGAACCTCTAATATTTAAAAATATTTTAACGTAATGAATGATAACTAACATATACACACACACACACATATATATATAGGGTGCGGATCAAGAGGGAAGCAAAAAAATGAGGAAAATAAGGAAGTTAATCTCAGTCTTCCATTTTCAGAACGCTAACATTCATATGTAATAAATATTATTTAAAATTATAATTTAATATTCATTTATGATGAAATAAATAGCTGAGATTTGTTTCCCTCATTTTACTTAAAATTAAAACTTCTCTTTGAATCTTCCCCTATATATATATATATAGTCTCCAAAGATTTATGAGTATAAAATAAAAGGTAAAAGTAGTTACATTTAATACTTTAGAATGGTACATTTCATTACAAGTCGTTATTATGATTTAATTTAGTATACGAATTGAGATACAAGGACAAGACATTATATCCTTTGGTACTTAATACCTGTATATACCAGTCGTACGTGTATATTAATACAACATTTTATTTTTAACGTTCTATGCCAAAAAGGACGTTTTGAGATAAATTGTAACACACGAACGCATAGACATCAATTCTCAATAACAAAAATATATACTCCGTATATCTTCATGTGTCATATAATAAAAGCCAACCTAATTTTGTTGGGTTACCAATTAATTAACCAACTTAATGAATGTTTTACTTTCCTTGTTATGACTTATGGTTTAGTCATGTTCCTGGAAATTTAACTCTAAATCAACAAGTTAATACTACGGTTATTCGATATATTGTTTGCTTTAGAGTAGTTTTTTTGGCATATGCGCTGAATGTATCAAATACTATTTTGCTATGATTACAGACATTTTATACAAATAAATTTATTAACTAAAATGTCATAATCATGTTAGTTTCTTCTTTTCTCGCTCATCTTTTTCGTACTTTATTAGTGACACGTCATCTTGTATGTCAAATTTTGTAAAGCTTTTGTATTCATGTCATTTCTGTTATACAAATTAACTAATTCAATAGATATATATCAAATTCAAATTATAAATAGTGATTAAACTTTATTTAAATTGTTACATATTTAGAATATCGGCTTAATTATATACCTTTTCTTTCAGTGGTGTGTGTGAACCGACGAGTGTGGATGCTTATTAACGTTTTGCGAAGATTGACAGAGATTATAAGAAAAGAATTAGTTTTTACGTTGATTATTATAAGGTTGATCACGATAACGAATTGGTTGGATTCACTACTTTAGTGCAAAACATGTTGGCGTTGATTTGGTTTGTAGTTTAAGATGTAAAATTCAAGCAACCAAAATCAAAGAAATTTCTTAAATTTTATGATTTTATATATAAATAAATTAATAAATAAATAAATAAATAAATAAAAAACCACCTTGAAAACCGAGGAGAAAAGGACACGACTGAGGGGAGAATTGAAGAAGAAATAGTAAGAAAAGTATAGTCAATTTCACCTTTTTAATTATATCCCTCATTCCTAGAACTACCTCTCTCTATCTTTAATGCCATCCTTCCTTCCTACTACCAAATTTTATTAATTTTGGTACCACCCTAAGATCATGACATTTCAATTATTTAAATTTGATAGTATTTAAAACACATTTTGAGTGCATAAATAGAACACACTAACATTTTTTAGAGATTGAAAATTAAAAAAATTAAAAATAAAAAAATACAAAAGTTAAGATATACATAGCGAAGAAGAGGGACTTTATGTGAAATGGCCATTGGAACCCACATACTGAATAATATAAAAGGCTGCAAAAAAACCTAAAAAATATGAAAATGAAATAAAGTGTAGAAAATACAAAAATAAAAAAATCAAATAGAAGTAGGTCAAAATAGAGAGGGGACACAGGAATTGTAGTCAGTCAGCGAGGAGTCAATCATGAAGCAATGGATTAAAAAATCATTGATTGTTTTCCATCTTCAATTCCCATCGATATACTCACACACACACACATCTCTGGTGTATTTGCACACACACATCAAGACATCATGCTCTGCAGACAATGACATGACCATAATGCAAACTGTATGCACAATGAATTAGCCTACTCACATGTCCCGCCATCACATGCATGCATCCATTACATACGTGTGTCATATGTACGTATGTACTTATCTTAAACCCTTTCAAAGAGAAAAGTTACTTGGCTAGCTACACAAAATTAGGACAATATTAAAAGGAATATTCTAAATAAATACTTTAATAATTATTAGCATATTTAATTTTGACGGTATGTAGTTGATTGTTAGCATATTTAATTTTGACTAGCTCTCCTTGTATGCTCCAAGCAAATTTGAATTAACCTTATTTCTTAAATGGTCCATAAATTTATTGTAAACATCAATTCTTGGGAGTCTCCACATGCATATGGATATATATGTTATACATAATATATATATGTATGTTGTATGTATATGATGAAAAAGATGGATCGAAGATTGCCCCCGCGAGAATATAGGCTTAACATGCGCCGATACAAGGAGAGAATATTATATTATTACGAGTATACTATAAGGTTAAAGTTAAATATGTGTTGTTTTGTTATGGTACTTTTTGTCTCTTATTAAATCCAAAAGGTGTGGTGTTTAATACTCGACACTCGTTGAGAACATTGCCAATTTCAAACACCGTGAATTTGATAGAAAAATACGATAGTTACATTTTATCAGATATAAATTTCCTATATTCTTCATTGGATTAGATTAGTGGTACTTAAAATCACACATATATTATCTTCTACTTTTTTCTTTTCACTAAAATCCCAACTTTTGAGCTTTGATCTATTCTTTTCCTAGCCCGGCTTGGTATCGAACCACTTTGGGGCTTTTATGGTCAATTTTAGGACCAACTTGCCATATGTTGGCTTTGTGTAGTTGTGCTCAACCTTTTCATGCCATAATTTTTCAGGTCACACTTTTTAAATATCTTTACGAGTTTTTTTTTTCCTAGAATTTTTTTTTTTAAATAAAATAAGAGGATGTAACTTTTCTCATTGTAATATTGTTTTATCTTTTTACTTTTTTTACATTTTATGAAATTTAAAGACATTCTTCTAATTTGGTTAGACGTCCGTATTTTATTTTATTATTTAATAAAGAAACTTTTATATTTTAATTTTAAAGAACTTTATTTTTTTGTTTACTTTTCTTTATCTTAAATAACATGATTTCAACTCTAAATTTTGTGTAAATAAAATTAATTGATCTATGTGGCGTATATCACATGCTAAGGATATATCTTGGAGTTGAGTATCGTGTGAATTCAGTCCATTAACTTTGTTTTTTGTTACACAAGTGGAATTCTTCAAGTTAAAATAGCATTTTCTCTTTTAGCTTTTTTTTTTTGCACTTGAGTAAAATAAACCAAATACCCCTCCTCAGGGTCTTACTCACCAACATCACTTTCATTTAACAACCACAATGGGTGACCATTGCTCTTCCACCGTTGCCGCCTCCTCCCTCCACCTCCCTTATAAATTCGAAAACTTTAACCCAAACTGAAACTGACGATTATAATACATATTAATAGGTGAACAAAATATAGATATATTGAAAATGTTACTATATTATTTCGAATAAACATATTTATATAGAAACAAAAACTGAATGTAATTGTTTATTTTGAAATGTATGTGATAAGGTACCGATGGTCATGGGTAAACCGGAGGCCCACATGAAACTTCGAAGACCATGGGGTTTTCAAATAAATCGGAGGCTCACAAATAATTAATAAATCGAAGGACCAGAATTATGTCAATAAAACGTTTTTACTAGCTTAAAACCTACTCGACTTGTCAATGTCATAAATGGCACATCAAGAGTAAACTGACAGCGGAACACGAATAAACTGATGGTCCATTCATATTACCCAAATTGAATTAAAACATAAACAAAAAAAGGATAGAAATACACACAACTACCTCAAGGTAAGAATTCAATTCTCATTTAATCCCTCAAATCAAATCATATAACTTATTCTTACGTCGGAGGTTGGTCAAAGGGGGAAACCGTCATTTCCCTTTAACGAGGCTTACATTGTATTCGTTTTGCAGATATGGTGGTGAAACTAGGATGGGGGGCACAACTCATTCCTTGATTCCGGTTTCCCCTATACAACACCGAAGAAATATACCCTTCAAGACGCTAACATAAAACCCAACGAAATCCTAGTTACCGAAGGGGTTAAAAACACTTTCTCGCATCCTCCATCGCGAAAGAGGTCATTATATGAATGATTGTTTCCTATTAAGCAAGCAAATTGAAGAATCCATATGATCTGGTCAGTTGGAATACCTCGTCAAAGAAGTGCAAGCTTCAGGGGGCGAAGAGGGAATGAAATGGCGCAGGCGAATCCCAAAGATAATTCTCATAGAGGGAAAATGGTAATGATGAAACATTTTGGAAACTATAGGGGAAACGAAAAGAGTGTCCAAACGAAAGCTAGTTGGATCAAGTTACAACATTTCCTCCAACCTGTGAGGTATGACCTACAGAACATCCTTTGGTAATAAAGGCCGAAGTGGGTTATTAGATCGTGCACCAGATTTATGTGGATGGAGGCAGTGCCTCTGAAATTACGTATGTACATTGCTTCCAAGCTTTGGATGTGAAAGTCAGAAGAGAAGTTATAGATGCTACTGGTTCGTTGTTCGGTTGAAGTGAAGTAGATAAAATGAAGGAAATACATCACACTTGTCAAACCAGAAAGTGGACGAGAGCAACGACGAAAACTGGAGAACAAGAGATCTTTCGGTCGGAGGTTTGAAGTCCTTCGGTCGCGGGGCTAAACTTTCAGGTTTGAAATATGTGAAATGTGTAAACCAAAAAATACGGGATGTCCTATAGATAGGATCAATTCAAACTGTTAGGAAATGAGGGGTCACGTCCCATCAACCGAAACCAATGGCCCATATCCATTTCCATTTTCGCTCACTTCGTTTAAATTTCAAATACATAATTCAAAACCACAACTTATATTAAAAGAATGAACAAACAATTTATGTATAATATACAACATTCTGGTAACAAAAATATACAACCGGTGGCGTACAAATTGAAGGGCAATATTCATTATGAACCTTCAGTTTACAGAATGGGAATCACCAACAACTAAAAAAAAAATTAAATGTAGTCCCTGATGTTTAACTTAAACATAAACGAACTAGATTGGAGGACTGATGAGGTACCAATAGCCATGGGTAAATCGGAGGCTCACATGATGACTGAAGGCCATGGGGTTTACTAATAAACTGGAGGCCCATAAATAATTAATAAACCGAATGACCATAACTATGCCAGTAAAGCATTTGTACTCGCCCAAAACCTACTTGACTTGTCAATATCATAAATGGCACATCAAGAGTAAACCGACGACGGAACACGAATAAATTGATGGTAATTCATGTTACCCAAATTGGATTTAAGACATAAAACAAAGAGGATATAAATATCACACAACTAACTCAAAGTAAGAATCCAATTTTCATTTATTCACTCTCACTAGAGTTGCTCTCAAACCGAATCATATTACTCATTTTCACCCTGAAAGTTGATCAAAGAGAAGAAATCTTCCTTTACCTTTGATAAAGCTTGCCATGTATTCGTTTTATATAATAGATTCACTCCAAAATTCGTATTATACTCACCCCAAAAATTGAAAGATTCTTCCGTTCGACTTGCACCAATTCTCTAAAATACTGCAACAGAGTTATATGAAGCAAGGGTATCCATACTCCTATAAGTATGTTTTAATTTTTAAAATTCTTTAAATCATCATAAATGGTATGAATTCATGTGTGTGAGGATTTGTCTAACGAAGCAAGTGAATAATGAATTTTTGGCGAAAACGCAACCCAAAGTTAAAAAGTATTGGATGAAAACAAGGTGTCAAAACTCAAACAGTTACCGGTCAATTTTCCTTTGATAAATCAGTGTGTGGGGACCTGCAGACAAATCTGACGGCTACAGTTTTCTAAACTTTATAGCCAGGTTGTGACACGTGGAAGAGAAATATAGTGGAGGAAGAATGATAGTGTAATCATTCTTAAATAATTTGACATTCTTGACTAGTTTTGTACACACACTTACATTCACTGCTTCACTACAGTTCCAACATACCACATTTCTGTATATATATTTATAAAATTGGAAGTATGTTTACATCACTTTATTTTATTATGTGTATTAAAAAAGTTTAGAAAACTGTAGTGAAGTTTATGAATCCTACAAAAAGATCAATATATCTACTTTTTACTACAACACGATAATACAATTAGATATATTAGATATCTACCTTTAACATTTAAATTTCAAGAACCTAATAAAAAAACTTAGATGTCTTGTTGCGTCCATCAATGTGGACTAGAGTGTTCATTTGGATGGATCAGATTAATTATACTAAACCGAATCAAATTACTATTTGAATAGATCGGTTTTTGAAGCATTCTATTTCTTTGTTGACTTCACAAGAGTATCGTTTTGACTTGTGAAAATGTAATGTAATGAGGTGTATCAACGGCTACTTATAACAATGTGAAGTCAGTTTTAAATTCAAAAGTTAACAAACTAAATTAGTATACAATGATATATATTAACATTACCAATTATGTAAGAAGGTTTTATATATAAAAAAATAATCATTCAATTATCCAACATTTGTTTTAATAGATAAACCAGAGTATTACATATTTCGTAAAAAACTATTCGATTTATTTGGACTATTTGGTTCTAATCATAGTAACAAAAGCTAATTCAAAAACTGATATACTAATTCGATTTTTGTCTGATCTGATTCAAAAAACTAAATTGTCCAATCCTAGTATCCAATCCGAATAGTTTATTTGGATAATTCGGTTATATTCGAATACTGAACACCCCTATGTGGGACAAATTAATCATTAATATTTAAAATGCAATGAAAAAATTGTGATCTCACATTGGTTAGTAAACAAAATAATTATAACTATTATTGGATAAATCACAAATTTAAAAACCCGAAACTCAAAAAAGACTAAAATCTTTATCTTACACAACACTTTATATAGACTTATATATAAAAAATACATTTTGGAAAGGTTCTAAATTGTTTAATTTATCTATTATTACACATTAAACATTACTGCATTTTTTTACTGCCACATAATGATTGTTATGAGGTATTTTTTCTTTTTATTAGAAAAAAATGTATTTAACACGTTAGTTGGGGTTGTGACCAATGGTAACTAGGAGACATTATTTGTGTTTCATAACTTAAATCGGACGATCAACTTTATAAATGTGATCAGTATAGAGTAAAATCAATCCCTTTAGAAGTACAAAATATATACTCCGTTGTTTATAAGTTTATATATATATATACATAGAGTAAGAAAAAAAATTAGGGAAGGAGGAAAGCAAATATTAACTCTTAATTTCATCTGAATTTTAAAAATCACAAATAATTTTAAAATTTAACATTCATTACAATTGAATGTTAAAAATATTTATTTATAAAAAAATCAAGAGTTAAGATTTGCTTCCTTTCTTACTTAAGATTTAAAACTTCTCTATAAATTATTTCTATATATATATATATTTTCAACCTTCTCAATGTTTTAAACTTTTTAAATATATTGGCCCGGCCTTTGATGTGAACAAATTCATACGATATTAAATTATTTTGAAAAAAGCAAACACAACTAATCCATCTTTATTTTCTTGTTTTATAGATGAAAAGTAGGGAAAGCTACCCAAAGTTTAAAGTGGAGACTAAAGGCAATTTGTAAGAAAGTATGAAAAGCCAATTAAAGAAAAAGTGATTTTTACTTCTTTTCATTATTTTCTTAGTTTTCTTTTCAATCTTTAATTTTGGTCAGTATCCCTCCCTCTTACGTGACACACAACAATAAAGATGAAGTAAATTTAATTAATTTTTTAAAAAATTTACAAAAATATGGCCGTATTAAATACACGTCGAGCAAAAAGTAAGTTTTGATGATTGGAATATATAATGTGTAATTAGCAAATATTCACAATGTGTAACGGTCTATGTGGTGATGATAGTGATGATAGTGATGATAATGATGATTAAATAATAAGAAATAAAACTATATATATATATATATATATATATTTTGAAAGTTTATTGTATGCTTTTTGTATTTATAATATATATATAATAATAGAGTAAAATTTAATTTATATATAGTGATAATAATATATATTAATAAAAAGTATAATTGTTAAGATGATTAAAATATTAATGACTATATAAAGACAATATAATTATTTTTGTGATTGAATTAAAATTTAAATTAATAATTTAAATACATCCTAAACAGTTATAGATAACATATTTTATATCACAAAACACCTCTTGTTTTTTAAGTAGTTACAAAATATAGAATGGAGGCTGGTTATCAAAAACTTGCACGTGGAAGTATTAAGTTCTATTAAATCTTTAATCGCTCATGTGTTGAATAGCACGATATAAAAAGATTCGATGTGGTAGCTAGTACACAATCTTTGACCAATCATCCTAGTAGCTAGACTCAATAGTAACTACGTGAACAAGTAGCCAAAAGTAATCTTCTTTTACCCAAAGTAGGAAGTAAGTTATAGACTTTGAAAATATTCATATATGTAACCTCTTGTCAATTAACAGTACTACATCCAATTGGACACTTTTAATTAAAATTTAAGCTAACAATTTCTAGAGACCAAATAATTAGACAAAATGAAGGCGAAATTCAGAGACTTTACATTATTAAACAAGTGTACGTGTTGTCCTTTAGTACCAAAATTCTAGTTTATGATATGCATATATATATATATATATATATATATGTTCAACCTTATGCATTTGTTATTCTTTAAAAAAATAATAAAAAGTCATTTTTAAATTTTTTATAAGAAGAAAAGGAATTGAAAGGAAATGAAAGGAACGAGTTTTTAGTTATAAATATTTTTCTTTCAATTTTGAGGTGATTGAGAAGGAAACATTACATTTAACTACTTTCCTTCTCTTTCCTTCTGGTTTCCTTCTGACTCGAGAATACATGTGAGTTATTTTATATTACATTCATTTCCATCATTTTCTTTTCTTTTCTTTTCCATCTCATTCTTTTTCACTTAAAAAAATTAGTTAATGATCGAACAATAAATACAACATTAACCAATTAATGGTATTTTGAATTCCTCATGAGGAATATTTTGAATTCCTCAATTAATGGTACATTGAAGATCCATGATCATGCTATTCGATCGAGTCTCACTCGATTAATTGATTGTTATTCTTATAATCCTCACAATCGTAAATTAAGAAGACATACACTATCAAACATGTACATTGAAAAATTATGTAGAAACACACTGACACCTTATCGAAAAGTCAAAACTAGTTTGAATTAAAGCACTTGAGGAGAGAACAATTTTCTGCAATCATTGAATACCATTGAACAAAAACTGGACCTTTTGTGGGAACCTAAATTCAAAATATAATAAAATGTCATTATATTTTCTCGTAAATATATATTGTTTTAGTACACGGGTTAGATGAGGGATTTATTTATCAAGGCAAAAGATGAGAAGTAGTTTGAAGTTGAAGTTAAGAACTGAAAAGAAGCTATATTATATAGAAAGAAAAACTCATGCTACTTTGATCGGAGACATACATATATATTGCAGTAATTAAATCACACAGATTATTTAGTTTTCCTAGATGTGGTCAATATGGTGAAAAACACGGTCCTTTTGCCTATTCATTCCGCTTGTAGCAGTTTAACTCATAAATTGGCCTTAAAATAATATTTTATTCGTCTCAAATAATAGAGTCTATTATTGACATATAAAGATAAGTAATTTTAAAAAACATAATAATTACAATATATATTTTGATAATATGACAGTTTTACTTTTAATTTTTGCGTATCTATTTATGATATATATATACATTAAAAATAATTAAATAATCAATAAATTATATTTATTAATTTATAGAAGTGAACAATTTAATTAGCACAAACAACAAATGAAATATGAACTACAATTATGAGAGGGATGAAGTACATTTTTGGATTATCAACTAAAAAAGGCACATTTTGACCCTGCCTTATTAACTAGCGGATAGCAGGATATAACATTGGTCCATATGCTCTTTAAAGTTCTATGGACTCAAACAAGCTTCAATACTATAACTGCCCAAAGCAATTAACAATATATATGCATAAATATGAGCGATGATCGGTAGATCACTATTTTTTCTATCTATAGCATTAAATGTGTTTTATATAACATAATTAGTAATTTGAGAAAAAATTAAAGGTTAATTACAAATTTGATCTCTTGACCAACTACAGTTAATAGATTAATTCTTTGATCAAGTGTTTTAACAAACTAATCCACCTTTGATCGTCAAAATCTTCGATCTGTTCGATCATCAACTAATTTTTGAAATGTATCAATTAATTACAAAGTCAAATGCTAATTAATTCATTTTTAACACACGGTCAACATTAAACAATTGAGAAGAAGATAAAAAACAATAGATCGAAATGAGCCAGGGTTCGATCACCAACCAAATTGTGACACTTCGACATCCAAATCGAAGTTCGATCATGAATGATCGAAATTAAAAAAATTAAAAAAAGGTGCGAACTTCGATCACTCAAGAAATATAATTAAATTTCGATCAAACTTTGTACATAATTTTGATCAAAAAAGGTGTGAATTTCGATCATATAAGTATATTAAATCATCCATGATCGAAGTTTGAAGTTGTAATTAAATATACAAAGGAATATGATTCGTTGGATAATTTTTGAGTGAAGAGTACTTTATCGAAAAATTATCCAGTGGAACACGCAACCTGCAAAGTTAGAGGTCCTAGGTTGCGGGTTGTGTGTTTCGTTGGATAATTTTGGATAAAATTTAATTAGATTTTTTGGATTTTTCGGATTAGATTTTCGCATCTAGATAAGACTTCCTTACATTTTTCGGAGTTTAAAAAGATTTCATTTCGTCCACTTCCAACCATGTGCATAATAACACAAACTTCATCATCTCCGTTCATCATCTCCAAATAGATTAAACTCCTTTCTTTTTCCAAATCCACTACTACAAGATGAGCAATAGATATTTCAAGCAGAATTTCTAGTGAAATTCAAACGTTCGAGATAAAAATTGAAGAATGAAGAATCATCGGTTACTTTAAAAGTGCAAATCGCGCAAGTGAAGTTGGGAACGGACCACAAGGCAACGACTAGAACTCGTGTTGGAGGACCTTGCTGCTCGGAAACACCCATTGCTGACCACACTTACAGACAAATGAACGCAGGTAACACCAGTTAACAAAGTGGCGTTAAGCGTTCGGATGTAGGTTGTTCTCTAGCCATTAGAACAGTCGTATCAGGAATTGTGTAGAGTGTTAGCAGATTTCCTTAGGGAAAAAAGGGGAAGTCACTTGTCTCTTCAATTGACTTTCATTCAATATCCCATTCCCTATTGCATCGGATCCTCCCCGAAAGAAATGTTGTCTTATTATGATGGGGAAAGATTCCTTTCGACATAGCATGTAACACTTGTTGGGGCGGCGCTTGCCTACAACCCAGATTCTTCCTCCCTACTAAAAAAAGCGATTGAGAATCTTGAGAACCTAAACAATTTAAAGACAAATAAAGACCGACAAGTGAAGTCGTTAAACGTAATGAGTCTAAGGGCTATTATTCGATAGTATAATGAGAGTTTTGGATGGTAGGTTTTTACAATTTTCAAATATGTTGGGTATAAATTTGAAACTTGATATAATTATAAGTTTATAACCTTTGGATATGTAATATAATATATGTTTATGAGTTATCAATGACTACAATCAATGATCACGGAGTTAAAAAAACTCAACAAATGTCTAGTTAAGAATCAAAATCAAGCTAGAGGCCGAGAGTCCCATCGATATTCTTTAGGACCAAAGTTATGCGATATCGATCATATAGATTTTGAAAAAAAAAACCAAAATCAATTCCTAGTATTGCTCCACGATACGTTGATGTATAGTTGGATAGTTACGACAGCTAGGGTTTCTTAATTAAATGATATCTTCTAGCTCTAAGTCGTTTCACATCATCACATGTATGTTTCCCTACGTATTAATGAGAATATTAAATCATTCCTTATAAACACATCAACAAATTCGATTGTTTTTTCAACCACATATTAGCTCGATTTGCCAAAAGAGTTATGATTCGATTATTTTTTCATTCATCTTATTATATAATCACCCAAAGAAAGAACTTGCAAATTCATTCGTGCCAATTTGCGTAATTATTCACTTCCAGCTATTGGAAATGATCCGAATTGTTCAGAGGGCTGATGACATATTCTTAATTAAGATTAAGATACTTAACATATGGCATATGTCGTACTTCTTTCGATTCAAAGAAATAATCTATGATCCAAAGGATTCAACAGAGGTATTTGATGTACTTCATATGCATTTCAAACACTTACTAGCTAGTTGTCTAATTAGCGACTGTAGCAGTGGTCATATGACTAACTCTAAAGCACATTGACTCAAGCAAGTGCCTCCAATCTAGTTTACAATTACATAGCATCTGTTATGTTAGAAATCCAATAAGGGTTGGATGATAATCTTGGATAAAATCTTTAAATAATGTAATTACTTTCACAATAAAATATTTCAATCACTGTTTGAGTTCACAAAATTTTTATTAAGATAAAACAAAAAAGTACTTATAATCATGACAAAGAACTAAACAAGAACATAAAAAATATGTTATGTTTTCACGTGTTTAAAAGTGGCCACAAATGATTCTTAAATATGCAAAACCCATTATAACAGTTAAACAAATGAACAATCACATCTATTGGTTTAACAAACAAAATTGTTGAGTAAACATACACAACTATTCATATAGGGTCATGCGGTTTATACACTCTGACATGACCCCTGTGTGTGTAGATGTATCGATTGAGGTGACAAAGATGTGACTTTTGTCTAGGTAGGTAATCATTAGAAGGGGGTATAAATCCTAGATCAATGGGGTATAAAACTACAAAGCCATTCATATATAACTAGGGGGCTCGGCCTCTAAACTTTCAGAAAGAGTGTCGTCCTTTGACCCCTGCTATTTAGTGACGGTTTAAGACCGCACCTGTACTTATAGACTTACTATATAGTTTAATTTAGAATTCTTTCATTCTAAGTAAATCTCAATTATACTAAAATTATCAACATGTTATATATCTTTCATATTGTCGGTGACCGTGACAAGTGGTTGTCATGGAACCCAACTTGGTCTTTCGTAGGTTGCCTTCAGTATATTAACATAGTTTTGATTTTTGACACTTTTTTAATAACTAAAATATTATATTACTCTAATTGATTATCGAAATATAACAAATACCACTTAGTTAGGAAAAGAATTACTCCAATATGACTAATTTTTTTGTACTCAAAGATACTTTTTCTAGAATTAGAAAGGGACAAAGAATAATTAAACCCATAATTTCAAGATATATACTCATAAATGTGAAGTTAATTTAACCATTCTATGTACATTGAATATTTATCATCATTCTTTGCATGATCTTCCGGTTACGTTAATAATCTCTCATAGATTTACAAAAACCAATGTGTATATACAGAAGCACCATTTATGCACTTTTTCCCTTTCTGTGCTACTTAATGCATCTACCAACAGTTGTTACATTTTTCAGTTCTCATTTCATGATGACGTTATCTTTTTCTTTCTATTTCCCTTTTTTGAGTAAGTGTAAAGCATGTGACGATGCATGGGAATAAATAGAGAGCTCTCTTACACGTTTGGCAAAAATATACCCCTTTTTTTCTGCTAACATGTAAAGCCCTTCATTACAATTACCAATGATCACCACACTACCCTTTTAACAAAGTTAAAGCTCTCTTTTTTCAATTCTCTCTTTCTTTTCAGAACATATGATACAAAACTTAACTGGATTTCATTCATATTTTCATACCAGAAACATCATATCATGAAAATGTAATAATATATAATAATATTATTTTTAATAGGGTGCATGATATGAATGGATCTCTCACAAATTTGATAGGAAGGAGATGCTTTAAACCCTTAAAAACCCTTTGATTGCTTTCTGTCTTTCTTGTCTCCTTGTCTTTCTTTAGCTGCATCTTTTCTTTACTTTCTTTCTCTTCAGTGGTACCTGATTGATTTTCACTAGCTCCCATTCAAAAACACAATTATATCAAAATGATGATCACTAGTACACTCCATATGTATATACATACTCATACATGCATATATATGATGATCATTATCATATTTCAAAGTGGTCTTCCCAATGTGAACTCCAGATTAGGCTTCTTAGGAGTTGATGAGCTCACTTCTGACAGTCTCTCATAATTTAAACCTTCTGAATTCATTTCTTTCTGAAAAATCATTTCATGGAAATTGTATCATTAAATAATATCCCATAATGCATAATATGTGTATGTGCATTTTGAGTAAAAGCTAGCAATTGCTACATTATATTTTATATAAAGTAAGTTGTAATGCCTTATTCTAGGAAATTTGTAACTGTACGTTGTAACAACCTAACAGAGCGGTTAGCGAAGCATTCTTGTATTGTGTAAATTGCAGTACTCTTTAGTGAGATTTCTTTTAGTTGTTTCGAGATTTGTTGGCTTTAGCTTAAAGAAAGGCATAATTGACATTTAAATATTTTGGTGATTTGACTCAGCTTTTCAAAAGCCTCGGTCTTACTTGCTTTCTTTCTTCCCACTTTACAAAACATTCTCATGTAATTTAGAATATATATTTATATATTCCCATGCAAAGCATAAAGCTACTAATATCACACAATAGAATGTATCAAAAGTGGTGAAAGGAGATCTACTCACGTATTAAACTACATAATTAATTGAAACCAAATAATTAAATATTCATGTCTACCTCAGGAGATGTTTTGTTTCCTTCAGAACCTCTATGTTCTCCATGCAACCAAGCTTCCCTGCAACAAAGATCAGCATATGAACAAAAATATCAGAAATCAAGGCTCATAAAGAAAGCTATCTTCCATCTTGTTTATACCTAGTTTCTCACTTTTGTTATATACTATAAAGCTAAAATCAAACCCATGTGAAATCCCATTAACCATGCAACACCAAGATAAAATAAAGGGAATTTTATATCACACACACCATGATAAAAATAAACAGACAGAAGGTACAAAGAGAGCAGATTTGGCATCCACTAATTTTTCACAAAAGGGCTTAGCTTTGACACTAAGTTTTACAAGTATCTAATATGTCCCACTAAGGAGGACATGAAGCCCACAAATCAAAGGGAAGAGATATGTTCAAAATTTTAAAGAAAATCATGACTTAATACTAATTATGTTAAAAGACCTTGTCTTACTTTAAGTTTCCTTTTCAAACCACTTGTAAGGGAGACAATTAGCTACTCAATTATGGAGATTTTATATGGAAATAGGACACAATCTAAACAAAACATGTTGATCCTTTTATCTTATTCCTTAAACTATGAGGGACATAAAGAGGTAAAGTTTACAAACTAAGTAGTGAATGCAAGGCAATGTGAGGAATATTAATTTTCAAATTGCAATTAGTGGCAAATTAAGATAAATTAGCCGACAAAGCTAAGTACCCAAATTCACACACTATCTAATCATCTAATCCGACCAGGGCCAAATGCTGATGGATATATAAAATATTGGTGACTGTTTTGAAGATTGTTAATTGCCGATGATGTTTAAGTCTGTTGTCGTCATGAAGAATTCTAAATCATGATATATGTAGATATTTAACAAAGTAAGATTAACAGCAATAGGTATGTTTCAATGGTAATGTGCAGGCCATAGAAGCAGAATACTTCAAAAGGTGAAAGGTTCAAATCTTAAAGAAATTGAAATTCAGTTCAAAGTACTCTTACATATTATTGTATTTCTATTAATTCATAGATTTTACTAACAGAAATCCAAAGAGTAGGTTGCAATTGCATATTATTATTGTATGTGTTTCAGAAAAAGCAAAAAGTTAAAAAAGGGAAAAATTACACGCAATTATTTTTAGCTATGTCCACAAAAAAAGATTTGGGGGGGGGGGGGGGGGGGGGGGGGGGGTTGTACGTTATAAATTGTGGGGTTTAATTACTTTGTACCATTTATTTGATTATTACATAAGTAGATAGATATAATTAATATAAATTACCTTGAAGAATTGCTCCAAAGACCATACTGATAATCTTTCTCCTGAACACTTGACCCTCCGCCATTTTCGGCTGATAACTCTGTCGTTCTTGGGTTGCGTATGTCAAACATAATATCATCAGAATTATCCCCCGATGAACCATTTTCGTAAATATCAGATTGCCCTAATTTATGTTTAGAAAAAATCAGTATGCAGGTACTAAAACTAAACTGCAAGTTGATTTCATATTAGCATTGTGGCAATAATGCTTAATTACCTGATGAAGCCGGTACTCGATCAGTTGTCTTCACTGTTCGGTACATCTGCAACACAAAAATAAATGAATGTTTATATTCTTAAAACAATGTCATTGCATTCTTGGATTAAAGACAACATTGTCCAAGATGTGTAAATACATAGGTACTTCATTTGTACAAAAAATGCAAGTCTTTTTTCATTTTGCTACGGAGTATTTCTTTAACTTGTAAAAAAGTATGTTAATATATATGTTCATCATATTACCACAAGAATTAATTTCAATGAAGCCTAAATAATATTAATGCAATATATATCCTTTTTACCTTGTTCACCACACCGTGCATATATAAATGTTTATGACTCATGGTATATGTAATATCAACCGTACAAACATGAGTAAATGATCAAGAGTACATGGTGGTAGTATATGCGACCGTGCATTGACAATATATTGTATATGCATATATATGTATAGAGAGAGAAATAGAGAGAGAGAGATGTGCATATATATATGTATGTATATATGTCTGTACAAGTGTAAGAAGACCTGGGCAAGTGAGTTAAGTAACCATGGTTAATATATGCAATGGATGGTTAAGACAGAAAACACATGTGATGCTAGAGACATATACAAACATATCATTGACAAATGATGGCGTTTTTGTACTCTCTCATATCTCAAGTTTCCTTCTGAAAAAAAGGATAAAATTATTCAATTCAACCCCTCCCTTCACTCTCTAGACTTGTCTTTGCCTGGACCCTATCACTGTGTTTTCAATTTTTTGAGCTTTGTCTTACTATACACTATACACTATGCACTATGCATACATATAATATTATAATATTTTATTATTTATAATAATATAAAATTTCTAAAAATATGGATGAAGTAAAAAGCTGAACTGATAAGCTATGTTCATATATGCAGAAGCATCAGATCTAGTAATAGTAGCAAGAAAGAAACAAGTGCCAAAGATTAGTAATGCCCTCTCTGCAGGTAAACAAAGCATTGGAAATTGTAATAATTTAAAATCATTTGGTAATAATTATTAATGATATGTTTGTTTTTTCTTCTTCTAATAATGCAAAGTGCTAGCTTCTTATAGCTAGTGCTAAAGTCAAAACGAAAATAATAATCTGAATCTTGGATATATATTCCAGATATATTTCAGTATGAAGGTGCTCTCGACTGTGTACTAAAATAGTAACACAGTATACAGACAATGCATCTTTAAAAGCATTTAACTTATTCTATTAAAACCAGAAAATTAATGTCCAAAAGATTTGAAATTAACCTGTAAGTGAGATTTAACATGTGATAAAGTTAGATCTTTAACATCCATTAGCTCAAGAACTGACTTGGGTGTTGCTCCTAAAATCATAACAAAAATAAACAATATGATCGGTACATGAAAATTCAAGAAAACCAAATATTAATTACAATAAACATGTAATTAAAAAATAATCATAACAACAAAAAATGAAGGGAAAATGGTAATATACTTTCATGACCACCCAAAAGCTCAACAGCATGGACAAAACGAGCATGAAGTGTAGTAGTCCACCTCATTCTAGGAGCTCTCATGCTACGTTTAGACGGAAACCTCGATGACAAGAATCTTGATCGAACGATATTGTTAATATTATTTCCATGGATTAAAGAGCTAGTATTAGTAGGATTATTGCAAGAATCTAACAAAGTTTGGTTCTTTTGATGAGGATGAGCTAAAACTGGGAAATTAGGAGGGGTATTCTGGTAATAAACAGGTATTCCTCTTATGGGTTTCAAGAAACCTAAATCTGAGCTAAATTCCTGATGATGGTTTTGGTGATATTGGTTATTATAAGGGTAAGTATCTGATGTTGTGGTGTTGGTGGTTTGAGAGAGTAGATTGTGGAAATGGCTGAGGTCTGAATTAGTAGAACCAGGGTTAGCTAAGACTAGCCCAAAAGAGGGGTCTGGTCTTCTTGTCGAGCCATGATGTTGTAGTTGTTGTTGTTGCTGGTGGTGGTGGTGGTGGTTTTGTTGGTGATGATGTAGTTGTTGAGAGTTAAAGGCTCTTTTCCATAAATTCCCTAAATCTAAATCATGGTTATGATCTTGATCATTTGGTGTTGATGATGTTCTCCATGTTTTTGAAGTGGGTTTGGTGTTGGGTGGACTTATTTGAAGAGACAAGTCTGGTTGTGCAGGAAAGAGCTCCATTTTACTAACCAAGTTCTCTACTTTTTTCTTCTTTTGATTAGCAAAATGGTCAAGACTTTAGCCTGTACCTTGACAAAAAGACCAAGTTTGTTCTTGCTGCTTGTAAAAACTTTGATAACCAGCAACACTGACCTTGCAAAAAGACCTAGTTTGTTCTTGCTACAATCTTGAAGGTGTTTTCTAAACCTTGAGAGTATGGGTATGGTGGTTAAGTTGTTCTTGTTTGAGTAAAATAGTTAAGGGGTTGTTTCAAATATGTGATCCAAGTTATGAAAGTATGATGGTGATGATGATGATGATAATGATGATATGATGATTGAGGTATTCTTGTTTTTCCTCTCAAGATGATTTCTTTGTTGAGATGAGATTTGTCTAATCAATGGTGAAATGGGAGTAGTTGTGGAGTTGTAAAGAGAGAGAAATAGAGAAAGAGAAGACAAGGTATTAAGTGAATGGTTGTATCTTTTGTGTGAAGTATATGTGAGAAAATGACACTTGAAGAGACTACATAGAGAGAGATGCTTTCTTTTATGTGGACGTGGGAGTAGGAAAAGAAGAATTAAAAGGGAGAAAAAAAAAAGGAAAAAAAAGGTAAATACGTTTGAGAAATGATTCCTTTACCATCTTTTCCTTTTCTTCTTATTTTTTGTTATTTTCCTTTTTCTATTGAATATCTCATACTCCATCCCTTCTATGAAATGACACTAAAACTTCATGTACATGTATTAGCTAGTAAAAATCTATTTAATTATAGTAAAAATAACATAAGAATTTTGTATGTCATGATTTCACATTTTGCGTGAAAAAAAATGAATTGGTTTTAATTTATATTTATTTGTGTGGGCACTTGGAGAAACAATATTTGTTTGACTTTTGTACTGGTCATCAAAACAATAGTAGTCACTGTATTATGACACATTGCGTTTTATAGCTACATCTTCGATCTATACTATGGTACCTTTTTCGGCCTTACTTTACAGTTATGATTAATTAATACACCAAAACTTTACCTTAATTTATGAATATTGTACAACTTATTAATATTTTTACTGTGTATTTATCATAAATAATAATATAACTATTAGTTCCTTATTTTTATTAGTCTTGCCCATATTATTCTACACATATATAATTATTTTTATCAAGGATAATACTTAAGATTATCGTTAAAATTGTTTGAACATTTATGTATTATTGTAGGTCAGCTAATATTCATGTGGAAATTGGTTAATTTGTTTGGTCCGAATACAAGTATTTATACATTATATTATAATTACAGCACTAATTGCTTTATATTTTTTTATAGTTTCCCAATCATTCTACCAATTAATCTGCCATAATATAAAAGGTAGACATTCATTTTAGTATGCCTTCGACTTCCCTTTGGTCCAGTTTAGAGATCATTACTTCGATCCCCATATGAATTGAAGTGTTTACAATTGTCTTCCACATTCACATATTAGTTTGTGGGGATAATTATGAACATTTAATCATTTACATTATCAGATTTTCAATTGAAAAAAATTAACCTCTTGTAAAAATCTCCTATCAGGTTCCCCACCAATTCAAGGCTGTAGATCCGTTTCTTGAAATCATGTATTCAAAAGTTATATGATTCATTTTCGTACGTCAATTTTCCTTAGGCTATGCAGAACCAATATAATTTCCTTTTTCCGTTTCTCTTTGGTTTCGACTTTGGATCTTGACTTGTGTGATCGATCTCACATCTTCTTAAACAGATGCTCTGATATAATTAAAATGATGTCGGAATCACGTGAATGAAAGAAAACCAACGAATTAAAGTATAAGTAGAAAATTTGACAAACCTTAAACAAGTTCCGTAACAATACTTATTTTCACTATGCATTCAATGATTCATCCTAAGATAATGAAACTCTAAAAAAAAGTTGTTTCGACGGGCTACCCTAACTCGAGATTCTTTAAATTCGATGCGACCCTTCTCAAAAGACCGCACCTCAGACAATCTTCGGTTGTTTCTTGTAAAATCACAGAGAGTTAAGATTGAACCCATGACCTATTTCTCAAAAGCTCTCCCTTTCACGACTTACAAGAACATTTGCGTTGGGGAAATAATACCACTAGGCTAAAGCGGTAATGGTCCTAAGATAATGAAGCTCGATCGAAGAAAATTAAAATACGTACAAGCAATTTTGAAAGATTAGTTATTGCTAGTAATTATTTTGACTTACAAGATCAACTTGACAAAAAATATAATCATACGTTTTCAAAAGAGACGCAAGAGATGGTAATTTATGTCAGGTGCAAATTCATATAAGCTCATGAACTACTTTTTTTTTTATCATTAATTGATTTTAAAGTGAAATCTTATTAATCGTGAATCAAACAATTAAGATTAAATGAATAAAAATGTTATTGAACGTGAAATATGTTGAGAGTATTATGGTCAAATGATTTTCCATACAAATTAAAAATGAGCATAAGTCTTTACAATTGTGATGTATCGGGTATTTATACCCCATTATAATACTCACATGCTTAACGGTATAAATATAATGTATATCAAGACTAATACGTCAATCATATTACATTTTAATATTCCTAAGAGATTTCAACTGAGCTTGTATGTTGGATATGTTGTTGGGCAGTTGAACTATGTATCGTTTTTAACAAGTGTTATCAGAACTACGGTTGTAATCTAAATATGAATATTGCGAAAGCTGCTAACGGCTAATTGAATTGTTGGGTACAAATTCATATTCAACATCAGCAAGAGGCCGTGGATGATTGCAAATGGTGATAAACAATGATGTTGTAATTGAGGAAAATTTATTAGTCGGAAACTATCATTTATATATTCGTAACCCGTTTTGCTTGGGTTGATAGAAACGTGTATCCACTAGTAGATTATAGGTCTAAAGTGACAAACTTAACCAAAGACTTATCGTATTAAATAAGGGAATAGAAAAGTAAACAGTGAAAGTCAAAAGTTATCTTCAATATGATTTTTTTTTTTATCATCCGTATGAATAAATATCACGTATATGCCTTTATAAAAAAGAAAAGATTTTGAACGTGTGAAATTTTGTCGTCCTCGCTGTTAAACTCGATATGATTAGAAACTTTCTTCATTGAAGTGAGACCAATAGTTGTTGCCCCCCTTTTCCCGATAAACCAAATATAATAATAATACTCGTATATATCAACAAACTTTATTTCAAGATTATTGCTTTTGTACTTGATTACACAATGCTCCATAGTAACCCCCTGCTTCTCTTATGTTACTTACCTACCTATATAAGTAACAGCTTCAAATTATACTACACATTAAATAATCATAGCCGGCCTTGATTTGAGGAATTATAAACTAGATTTAGAAAATTAATGTATGACATCTTCTTTGGAATTTCACAACTGCCAATTTAATAATATTAGTATATGAAGTTTGAAAAAACATATTGGATTAATTTGATGAAATTATAGCAATTATGTTTTGAGGGCATATTTCAGTGTACATGATTTGGTTCTTTCTCATGGTTCTGCCATATCAGTAGGTATATTTTGCATGATTTGTTTGTATTAATTGTAATCGTAAATGTTTTAGTAACATCCAATTAGATGATTTTCTATGCGGGTTATGCTAGGATTATCTCAATGGGCTTTCTACCGAATTCCAGTTCTAATTAAACTGGCTTAATATAACTTTAAATATATATGTTTCCCTGGAAGTTATGAAATAAAACAATCTTCGATCAACAACTAAAAGAAGCCTTGATCCAATTTAATTATGTACAAAAAACAAATTATTTTCTTTCCTTTCATTGTAACTGTTTTTCTCAGCTTTAGCTAACGACGATATCTTAATATAACTTCGGCATATATGTATGAATGCTAGTGTATGCATGCAACTTATAGATATAAGTGTATGTATATTCTTGTCATGTATTTGTATCGATAATGCACTTGAAGTACGAATTACCAAATCTGTGTTGAATCGTGATAACAAGACAAACTTTACATTTTATGTGATTGAAGCCCATGAATTACTTTTACTCTATGCAATATCATCCATCCATCATGTCACACGATGCGCACTAAACAGAAGACGAATGATCTCAAGATTTCATGACCTATTTACGTACCCTAAACAACCTGGCCTTGAGTCACATTATGTTTAACCTTGTATACGTTCCATAAAGAACAAAAAGAACCATATATCATGTACTAAAACTTGAAGAAAAGAAAACAAACACATCCATGTTTAATTATAAAGAACCAAAATTTGCATATGTAACCAAAGAATAAATTCACGATTTATGCTTTTCTATGGGTCGACGTTCACTTTCAAGGGTTCTTCAACTACCACCAATGACCAAATAATATATGACTAAAAATGAACATATTCCAAACAGGGTTTTCTAATACTAATAATAATAATTAATATAATATGTGATACAAACTATAGTTGAATTGAAAAATGAATAAACTGAAATGAATTATTTTTTGAAGAAAATCTGGGGAACTTAATAAGGTTCCCGACAGCAATAGAAGCAGTAGGTACAAGAAGAAATTAAGAATTTGAGTATGAATCTTTCTGGACGCACAACCAAATGCATGGAAGACTGACATTTTTGGTATGTGTATCAATTTGACTTTAATGTTCTAATCTCATTTAATGCCATAAACATTTAATATTAATGAAATTTTAATTTGAATGGCATTAATGTCAACAAGACCTCGAGTAGTGAAAAATAATACTTTTTTTATCAACCATTTTATTTTTAATTTATTAAGTAAATCTGTCAGATTTTTAGTATTTTAAAAGAACCGACTCATACAGTTGTGTGGTTCGTGAGCAACAAGAAGAATTTACGGTGCATTTAGTCTGGTTAATGGAATCATTATCATTATAAGAGTAATAATATATCATTGCCTTTCACACACATCTTTATATCTTTTCTTCAAAACCCACCATCCAAACACATATATACATTAAGATAAGTTTATTTGACTATAACATTACTGTGATATAGTTAATTACTGTCAATTTCTTATATTTTACAATGGTTTAATATCAAAAACTTTAAAGTTTATAAATTATGTTAAATATTAATATTAATTTTAAGAGATACAATATATAAAACATTCAATTTGCTTGGTAGATTGGTTTTATCTTACCTAGGCAATTATATTTATAGGTATGACCAAGGAAGAATCTTTGTTTTTGTTTATAACTTCACATTTTTTTCCTTTTCCCTATTCCATATCATTTTCTTGTTGAGGAACCCAATAATAACATCGAGTTTTGTTATTCTTGTTTTGCGTCGGTTTAAAGGTTTCGGATAATTTAACTAGTAGTATATATGTATGTACATGGATTACACACAGTTAACTTAGTATTTTTCTAATTGAGATATGATTCACAAATATAATTATTTATTTTCTTAATTAGTGACCAAACAATTTGCGTTTATCATGACAAATTAATACCTACTATAGATTAGTAATAGATCAACGTGTCAAAATTTATTTTCTGCATTCATGAACATTACCGATATAATAGCAGTCGTCATTTCATTTTGAGTTATATACTGAATGTTTCGATACAAGTATGCTTAATAAATATGTGTATACTTCACTTCTTTTTTTATTTACGTACTCCAATCATATTTTTTAAACATATATTTAAGCACATATATTAAATCTCCCAATATATTCTCTATTCATTTTAATTGATAGATGATGTAAATGGGTGATTAACTACATAATCAATCAGTATTCAATCATGATTTATCTTTCCATGCATAATATATCATATCCAAAAAGGCACCATTCAACTTTTGCTTTAATTAAGACTTATAAATAAATAATTTTTATTTTCTTCGTGACCAAATAATTGATATTTATATATTTTATGGCAAATAGTATACTACATGTGTTTATAAGAGTGTACATAAATAATTCAAAATCGTTAAAATCGGAAAATCGAATCAGAACTAGACCAGAACCGTATCATATCGAAGTACAATGGTCCGATTCTCGATTCTACTTTTTGGCCTTAATGGTTCGCGGTACGGTTCAGTACTAGAATTGTTAAAACCCGTTGAACCATTAGAAACGCAATAATTATTAAATTTGTAATTATAATTATTAAATTGGTGGAAAGTTAATAGTATGAAGTTCCCAATTCTATACAATATGGCAAAATGTATTAAACTTTATCTTTATACATTTTAAAAACTCGATATGTTATGTTTTAATGATTATATTTTTCTACTATATTGCTAGATGCAATTCCTGTTTCAAGTGTTGCTTTAGAATCCGCATTTAATACAGGTGGTCGAGTTTTGGATGATTATAGGAGTTATTTGTCACCTAGTTCAGGGAAGCTTTGATATATACTATAGATTGGATCAGGAAACGAAAACGCAACTACACATATGAAGATTTGGATGAACTTTAAAATATGATGTTGAACATCTACTGCAATTTTTTTATACACTTTTGGTTTTGCTTGAGAAAACTTAAATGCATCATTTATCTAACGTTTGAGTTGTCGCAACGTTTTAGTTTCTGATTATTAGACGATTTTAAGTGCTTTTTCCGATTATTTAAGTCTTGTATTTATTTTGGTAACTACATGCTTTTAGAAGTCTCCTTATGTATAACATATATATGTGCGTATATTATTTGGTTCATGATTTTGAACCAAAACCGCAAGAACTGAACTGGTACCATATCGGACCAAAACCAAATTACATGGTACGGTCCGGTTTTGATCCGGTTCAGTACGATTCTTGGACCACGTACACTCCTACGTGTGTATACATGTAAATGATATACACATATAATTAACAATCATTCCATGTTACCCAAAAGGTTGTATAACGAATATGATTATTACTTCATTTAAAAGTATAACCGACATTTTAACTCAAATATCTAAAGATGGCATTAATAAAATATTTTGTATGAATATTGGATTGTACTGAACTCATTCTTTTTCTGAATTGATCATACTGGACGTCTATCTTTTCCACTTCAGGTATAATTAGGGAATGGCTTGATGAGACTAAAATTTCATTATTTTTAAACAGTAAACCATACACTATATTACTATCATGCTATTTTAATAACAAACGCAACTAAGTAAGAATAATATTGATTCTTTATGAATTTTACATATTCTTTTATAAATTTCATTATTTTCAATACGTGGTAATCATATTCTTTTACTTTATTTTTAATTTTTTTGGAGTTAATTTAGTTGCATAACATAATAAATTCAAATCGAAGCTAAAAATTAAGTTAGAAAACTTTTTATTTACGTAAGCCCGTTATAAGTTGCATATGTCGTGACTTACACTCATTATGATCCAAGTCCATTTTAATCCAACTGTCCAAACTGACTTGCCCGCCCATTTCACCACCTTGTAACAAAACTTCCATTTATTTTTTGTTTCTTCTGCTTTTATAATTAAGTACATTATTTGATATATCGCCATGCATGTAAACGGCCAGAAATTTAACGAGTAAAATTCATTCTTATAGAATTGTAGATCAGTTAAATACTACTCAATTGTATATAAAGTACGTTGAAATGTTTTGTTTTATTTATAGAGGAATAAATAGTTTAATTATCACTCAAGCAAACTTAATTAAGACGACATAATGTGAACTTGTTTTTTGACATATTGTGACACTTAACAACCATGGAAAGGACCCATAAAAGTGACGTGTCTTTAATAAAGAAGCATGATCAATCACAATCGATCAAAACTGTGGTTTTATTGTTTATATATAGTTGTATGCACTACGCTAACATCGTTCAAGTATATACATATTAAGATCGTAGAAATGGAAGTTTGTAATATAGCTAAACCTAATACTTAAAATATCATTTACATATAGCATAATTCAAGTGAACCTACTTAAAATCTTTACTGACTGATCATCATATTAGCAAATAAACGTATTTTTAAACTTAACGCGCAAAATTATTAATTGTGGAGAGTTGTGATCTAACAAATTAATTTCTTTGACTTCGGCCTTTTTCTGATGAAAAAGAAAAATAAAATGCACCGTCCATTATGTAACATGACGTTGTATTGAACATTTTTGTACACGAATTATTAGCATTATGAATGGTTGTTAAGATATGATTGCAACTTAATGTTACGTTAGATGTTTACAAAGCGATAATTGTCATGGTAATAAAAGAAAATGAACTTCACTTTTAGGTCGGTGGTTATTCGTTAAGACAAATAAGTTCATTTTCCGTCATTAGTAATTTGATATAGCTCTTCTAGTAATGACACGATACATGTTTAAAATATTAACCTAATTTTTTTTCATTTTTTAAGATATACAGAGTAACATATTTACTTGCTCTGTTCTTATCATTTCTCCAATCTCGTATATTATTAGATTGACATTTCTAGTTCAATTCAATTTACTCCATTTTAATAGAGAGATATTGCATTTGAACAACTTCTATATATAGAGATCACGTTATGAATTGAAGTATCAAATCAAATAGATTATATATTAAAACAGTCGAACACCATCAAAGTTCGATCTTAAGTTAACATGTTGTCTAATTTTATGTTATCAAGATAATATTTTGTGTCCACTATGATACGTAGTGAAAGTCGGGTCATCGAATCAGATCCAGTTTTAATATTACCCTTTTTTAAAGCACATAATCTAATGGTAGATTTTAACCTTTATAAAATGAAGAAAAAATAAAGAATTACTTTATTGCAAAACATCAAATTTATGAGAAAGTATCCATCTTTTTTCAATCATTGTGACTACATATTTCCCATCTAAACTACTATAACATAAACTTCAAAAAAAGGATCTGTATTTTCAAATGCTAAGATGTTTTAGACAAAAATTATCTATTCATTAAGAACTATGGTATTTGAAGCAATTTATGAACTTTTGTCATCATCTATTAGAACATGACATCATAATTAAATGGTGTTCATATGAAAACTCAAGTCTCACATTAAAATATGTTATAAACTATAAACATGAGCTACTATCTTTTTTATGGATCTCAAGTAGAATTAGATCTTTTACACTCAATTAGTTAATGAAATTGTAAACAGAGCATAGTTCGACCTAACTTTTTGTAATCACTTTTCTTAAGCCTCTAGTTTCTTACTAGAGTGCTCCAATCTATTTTAATCTTACTGTCCTTCAGAAAAAGATATCATGGATCATTCCACCTAAGCCTCACTTACGTATTTTAAAGTAGAACCTCATCGCACTTATATAATGCGTCTTTCTGATAGTTTAGTTCTCAGTTCTTAGTTTTAGCAATTTACAACTCTGGGATTCGGTTCGGTTCTAAACCGAAAAAATCATTGTAAACTAGTATGAGCCGACAAAATAAAAAGACTTAGATGTAAGATTATACATGAGAACTATGATTTCTAATGAATGATGAGTTGGATGAGTTTGATTGTGATACTTTTATTACTAATACTCTTATATTTAGAGAGATTGTTCAGAGCATTGGACATCTACTTGTTACTGTTGACACTTTCTTATAAAACTACATGTAATTAAGCCTTTAGTTAAATTTGGTCTTCTTTTTCGGTTTAGATATTTATGAGACTTTCAAAGAAACCTATATACCTGATTAGACAATTTAGAAGAGAAACAAACGTGTGAATGAGGAGCTGACGTTGACATCTTAAAACTTTTTTGTTACTCTACTTGGTCAAATAATATTTTGTGCCTTCTTTTTTGTAGATTAATGTTTGTGATCTTTATTTTTTCTATTGATGTTTTGAGTTTTTATTTGATTTATAAATGTTTTGAATTTTTGTTTGGTTGATTGATGTTTTAGATCTTTATATTTTGTTTGTACGATATATTTATGTAATAGAGTAATACTATCTATCTACTTTATTTCGCGTCACCAAACATAATATATTGCAACAAATCGGTTCTACGGTACATTATAAAATCAAACCGTGTAAAACTGAAAACGAACCGTACCAAACCACTTCTCTATGGTTCGGTTCGTGATTCTATATTTGTAGTTTTTCAGTTCACAATTCGATTCGAGTTGGATCGATTCGGAACAATTTTAGCACTTTGCATAGTCCTGCAAGTTATAAATCCTAAGTGTGTATATAAATTTATGAGTTACGAACTATTTTATCCGTCACCAACTAACTTTAAAGTGAAATCTGAATTATATATTCATTTTTACGAATTGGGTTGCAGGTAAAAGGTCCTAATAAATGACAATTTAAAATAACGAGATGTTATTTGGCTGGGGTTTCACCCCGGGATATATACTATTTTAGTCAATTTTGTTTTATGATATTTAGCTTCAGATTTGATGCCAAATATGTTACATGGTTAATTTGAAGTATAGTTACGATGAACTCGTTTTTTCATTTGCTTTATTAGTAATATATAAAATGGTTAGACAAGGGGATTCAGTAAGATGAAATGTGTTTTGTTTGTTTTGTCTTTTGTGTTTAAATAATGGGTAAGATTTTGAGGGGCGATTGCATTTTAAGTAGAAGATCTCAGCCGTTTATTTATGTGATTAACGATTAAATTTGTTGCACATTAACAAACACTGCATTTTACGTAATATGTAGTGTGCATGTAAAATGTAGGGTATGTTTGGTGAAATAGTTGTAGCTGTAGTTTTAAGTTTGAAACTTTTCACGAAAAGTCACTTCTAGTAGCTTTGAGATTTTGAACTTTTAATTTGATTCTAAAGCTACAGCTTGTACATTCCAAACAAGATTTTTATTTTTATAAGAACTTTTTGTTCAAAAACTAAAAGTTAAAGTTCCTAAAAGTTTCGTGTTAAACAGAACCGTAATATTGTAGATTTAAACCGTTAATTATAAAATTCAACGGCTAAAATCACGCACCTCTTAAGAGGTAGTCGTCTCTTTCACTCCACACCTTAAATGGGAGTATAACTTAGAATTTATTATTTACCCAACAAAGCTATTTTTTTATTTAATTAAATTTTAAGATAAATATTATCAATGATAAGAGTGTCCTAATGTAATTAAAATAACAAATTTAGAGTGACTTTTTCATGGGTAGAATTCATAAAGAATTTCTTGTTTTGTTTCTTTCATTTTTCTATTTTTCTGGTAGACTTCAATCAATCAATAGGAGAATGAACTACTAAAGCCCATTTATAATCAACTTCTTTAAAGCTAATATTTTATTATTCATATTTATATTTGTATGCTAATATATGACAGAGTATATATATATATATCTATGATATATTTTATGGGTGCACATACTTATATTTTATGAAATAAATAAACTTTAAACTTATACCGTAAATAAAACCGAAAGTGGTGGTAGATACCTACACTACCACTCATGAGAAATCTAATATCTCGTCATGCAACACTACACATGATAAATTAAACATCTCCAAGGTCAAACGAAAGTCAAAGATCATACTTAATATACCAAGATAAATTGGTGAGTTACTTTGCAAATTGATTATAAGGGATAAATAATTTCGAAATATCCAAGATGGCTCTTAATCTTATGCGACGAAGATCAAGTAACAACGGCTTCACCTTTTTACTATTTATCTGATTGTGATTAAAATGGTACGTAGTTACAAGTTTTAGTTAATTATGAAAATGTCCTTAACAGTCAAACTTTCAATAAACGAGTGATTTCGATTTAAATAATTATTAATCGTTTCTTATACTAAAATCATCGTGACTTTTATCATCCCCAGCTATCTTTATTAAAGTATGTTTAAGGACACAATAATTATCAGATATGCATCTTAAATGATTCTCTAAAAAGGTTATTTTGTCACCTTAATTAATTTTCAGCGTTTATCATATATCTTACTTTCGTACACTCTATCAAAAGCACCACCACCCTCAACCACCTCCACTCTCCAACAAACCATTGAATTATTGTGGTTCTTTCTTCTTCTTTTTTCAAGTTAAACTCATACGCCAAAATAGCAGGAAAATAGGATGGATAATGTGGACCTTTATTTTGGACGAATTTCAGAGAAGAAGTAACGAAGGTTATAAAAAGCTCGATGTAGATAACGTTAGCTTATTGACTGTAAATTCGGTCGGTTTTACTTATCAAAAGGTATTATGCTAAATACTTAATGTAGCTAGGTGAAATAGTACTTTCAATCAGTGTTGTTAAACATATATATGAAGTGAATTTACAGTGCTTTTAATATGCAAGACGAACTTACGTACGCCACAACAATTATTTACGTTAAAATTTGCCCTTGTACTTTTTGCATTGAACTTATCATATCTAACGTTAGCTCTAACTACAAATAGTTTATAAATAATCGAGCTTTTGGAGTTTATGAATTGCCCACAAACTCCTACTTGTCAACTCTTTATCAAATAAATGAATTTAAACTTATTAAAAACTAAAAAGAAGGTTATTTATCTTTTGTACATTATATTGGTCCCCACGACATTATTAAGTACAAAGCTTCATTCTATCCGGTCATCCATCATCTTAGCTCGTTGCTCCTGCAGACTATTGAATTATTAGCACCTTATCTTCAAGCCACTTATCATATATGATTATCGATGTCGAACTAATAGTAAGTACACATGTCATTATAGGTTGTATTACCACTCGAGGTGTGACGATTTACTTTTTGCATTTAAGAAACCATGAATCAATGAAATTAAGTATCAACATAGTTTCATTCATTGTTCATGGACTACAACATAAAAAGACCAACAAATATATACCTTCTATTATATTCTATTAATAAATAAATACTCCGTGTACAATTGGGCCTTTTATGCAATATTCGTGCATATGATTCTTCCTAGGGACTTGACTCAAGAGTAGGGTGAAAAAAAACCGAATCTAAGAATTGAAAATTTTTAAAAATTAAAAGGGAAGTTCATAAAATCGAATCAATTCAAAAATCGAAGGTTTTGATTTTTGATTTTTTAAAAACCGAACTGAACGGTTCGGTTTTGATTTTTGCTCTAAATACCGACAAAAAAATCGAACTAAACCGAACTATTTAAATACCATATATATCTAAATACATATATACATATGTATATATATACAGCATGTATATGTATATATGTACATTTAGCTCTTTAAAGTAAAATTTTAGACTAATTTCTAATATATATATAGAATATATATGGATAATATATATAAATTTATGTATATACAATGTATATTTATAGAAGTATTTGACAAATAAGCTTAATTGAAAAGTGAAATCAAACCGAAAAAATCGAAACCAAATAAAACCTAAACCGGAATAATCGAACGGTTATAGTTTTCAAAAATTCAAAAACTAAACTTTCAATTTAATTTTTAATTTTAGTCAAAAGTCAAACCGAACCAAACTATGTTAACCCCACTCGATAGTACCATAAATAATAAATACTCCTTAGTATAAGTAAGAAGAAAATGTTCTCTTTTCGCCTTTAATTAATCAATTAAATTGATGAAATTAACCATTATAGTACATTAGTACCCTCCTATGGTTAGGGGAATGTAGCTAAGTTCTTTGCTTTTTTTCTCTCACTTTGAGACTAGTTAAAAGGTGATGAACCTAAATCCTTCACCTTTTAAGCCCTAGAAGCTAATTAGGACCCATCTTTACAAAGAAGCATTAGAATCTTAAATGATGAACGATTTATGTTGCTAACTAGATTTCATTTAGCTGTATCTCTTTCAGTTTGAGGTTTTTCTAAAGGTATTTCATTTTGTTATTTCGCCTTTAAGTGAGGTTTAGGTTAAATGGTATTCTCAAGTCGTATTTCGATTTGTGTTAGGTGGTCATTAGTTATAGCCTTAGGGTGCCATCATTTTTTGTGGGTGCAATTGTTTAGGTTGGTTCATTGTTGTGTTGTATCTTTCTACCTTTTTGTTAGTTTTTATAAAATTTCTTTATCGTTTCAAAAAATATATATACAAAGAACCTGTTATATTGATCCATAATTAAAAGACTTCTACAATAGAAGTATTCAAATTCAAACTCAAAAATTATTCTTATCATATACCTGAAGAAGTATCATCACAATATAATAATGTAGCTTTGCTAAATGCCCAATTAATCGATAAAAGAAAAGAAGTATCTATAATTTTTTCAAAGGCTAGCTTGACATGAAGAACCAAAAGTTGGGGAACACATTGAATCTTTATTAATGACTTTGAGCAAGGAATAGCTAAATTTAGTACCCTACAAATCTTTGGTAACAAGTGAGTGAGCAGATTTTGACAAGAATCCATAAACATATTTACCTTTTGTTTAAACAAATCATTCTTTAATCCAATATACTTTGTTCCATTCTCACTAACTATTTATGTTGCTATTTGCTTTCACTTTATTTCTCAATTCCCAAGTTCTGTTTCAATTCAAAGACATGAAAAAGGTGGACGTGACATTAGGTAGCTAGAGGTAGATTATAATTAGACCCCACCAATTTATGTGATAGTCCAATCATATATGAAATTTATATAATTATGGTTCCCTTTGTCATCTAAGTCAAAGTATAAAAGGGCTTATTAATAAATCAAACAATCTAGTATTATTGAGACATTAATTCAAATTAGTTGTCTTCTAGTGTTGTGAAAAAAAAAAAAAAATTTTGGAGCATAAAGTAGTATCATTAACAATTATCAATTATTAAGCTAGTCTTGTTGACAAATAATAGGTTATTAGATTATGGAACTTATTAAGGGTTGTTTTGAATGCATCTTCTCATCTACTGTTTTTGCGTTGCCCGCCATTTATTCTATTTTGACTTTCATTTTTTTCTTCCTTTTTTTTTATTACATTTTATTGTTTGTTTTGTTATAGTGACCATATTTGCTAATGTTTGCTTTGTTCACTTTTTAATAGTTTTATTTATTTATTTATTTATTTTCTTTCTTTCATTTGGATATGTACACATTTAAAATTTTTTAATGTAATTAGTTTTTGTTTTTTTCTTAAATAAATTACTCTATATAATTGATATAAAACAAACAATTAATAATTATAAATAATTATATATTAATTATCTAATCAACAAAATTTACAAAAGCGCATTTATAATTGAGACGCCTAATAATTTTCTAATCAAACAGATAACAATAACAATAATAATCGAGTTTACATAATTTTCTAATCATCGAGATTTACATAATCACAATTATAACTAGAATGGCCAACCTCATTATATAAATCTTATTGATTCTTATACGAACGTTCTTATTTCGAGTCAGATTTAAATACAGTTCATGACGGATGCGTCCGAGGTACCGGATACTATCCTTGTAAATCCACTTTTACAAAGTGGTTACCATGTACTCGAGCAATTGCACATATGTAATATTGTTGTGACTTCTGTGGACTAGACCAAATTGGAAAACATGTCGTATATCCATCATTGCTCAAAAATAGCAAAATCACGTTGTATCTTGAAGCAATTAGCAAACTCGTTATCGGCATATCCATCCAGTACTTGCTACATGCACGTGTTTTTGCTGGAAGATCTATCGTTTGAGAAAGTTGTAGCAATCACGCTTCTCCAAACATAGTAGTGTATGTTGCTTGATGCATTCTTATATCATCAAGTAACTTCATTCTAATTTGCGGCCAACATTCTTCGTGAATACCTACACATGAAGCTACTGATCTAAATCTGCAATTTCCATCACCAATTACCTTATGTATGTTCGTTATGTATGGTCCAAATAGTTCTAGAATTTGATCCAATAATGGATTCGAGAAAAATGTTCGGAGAACGTAGGAACTATGTCTGGCGGGTTCTTGGTTCAAATCTAGTAAATCAAACTGTGGAATAACTACTTCTGAGAGGATCGTGAGGCGGCATGTGAAACAAAAAAGTCGCATTTTGTTTATGTTCCTTACACTTGGATGTCCACGAGTAATTATGTGAGTGGCGGGTTCTTGAATCCAAGATAAGATGTCCAACTCAGCATCACAACTACGATCGTCATCTTGTGTTGATATACATGGTGAAAACTCAAGCGTCTTCCAAAAAATGTCAATTGACTCTAGTAGAATAAGCAAACCTGCATTTAAATAACTTGCAAGTTCGTGGGCACATGGTAACCCAAAACATGACATCAATTGACAACCACAATTCTCATTTGTTAATTCAAGTCTGCTGAAACGGTCAAGTTCTACGTGGATTTTTTATAGCTTAATGGGAAACCCAACCCCATAATAATAATTGGAAACTTAGATGGTCATATTTTTGCCATCGAAAAATTCTGAATCGCTCGAAGCTTTCTTTGATTATAGTAACTTGTGTTCCACAACTTTATCTATAATATGCACAAATATGTCTAATCTTGATTGCGAGGAACCTAAATTTAGTTTCACCTTTGCGTGCTGACTTTAACCCTATTTGTAGTTGAATTTCCAAAGTTAAGTGATTTATCAGTCGCTACCGATATGAACATGTGGACATATTTGTTTAACCATACCTCATTGAGGTATAATGAGGTATGTCAAAACATCTGAAATTTTAAAAACATATTTGTTTCAAATATTTGTGATATGTTTGTTAAAAATGATTGCTAAAATGATTGTTAAAAATTAATACCTGGATGATGGATCAACTTGACTTGAAGCTGGCTATAGAAGTGCGTATATAACGTCATTGTATGAGCTTTAACTAATGAAAGTCATGTATGGTGAAAAGAATTCCATTCATTTTCTGACTTAAAATAATTTTTGCAATTCTTAAAAATATTTTTCCAAATATGCCATCTACAAAATAATTTATTAGCTCTTGGAAATATTGTTTCGCATGCACTTATTAGAGTCAAATTTAGACACTCTAATGCCCACATAAAGTTGATAGTATTTTCTCTATCTATCAAGACAAATGCTATAGAAAAAGGAAAGTATAAATATTCGTATTGTACGTAGCATCCATCATCAAAATATATGGAAATGCACGTAATATTTCAAATGAAAATGGATGGATCCAAAAATAATTCTTCTAAATGATTAGTAGAATCATTTGTACGATACTGAAAGTCATATCCTTTTACCTTACAACTTGTATAGGAGTCAGATTTTCTTGATAAGTTGTGCGAAGTTTTGCTTTTGCATTGTATATCGTTGTGTTTGAAGAAACATTTTCTGGATTCCGCTCCTTCAACGTCGCAAAAATTTCACGAGGCTTTACATTATTTCTTAACAAATCTTCAATTAAACGAAATTCATCATCAGTCAATCGCATTCCATATGCATGACCTTCCCTATACATTATAGTTTGATGATTGTCTGCTTGATTTATCGTCGTTATTGATCAAACACCTTTTGTCTTTGAAAATTTTGGTACCATTTCAAATTTACAGTCAATTGTTTTACATGAAGTACTTTTTTCTAGCATTGATTTACTTCTGGATACACCACTACGCTCACACATAAATATAATCTTGACTAAGTAACCATTTTTTATTTTTGATATTTTAATGACAATAACTTGTCTATGAGAAAGTGCCTCATTTTTCACCAATTCCAATAATTTTTCACGATTATTGAACACCTGAATTTGAGAAGTTATTTAGTCAAATATGATAACATAATATGATTTAGAGTACCATTATGTGAAATATTATACCTTATCAGTGGAAAAATCTGACATACTAAACATATTTTCTTGTAAGAATTTAAACGTATGAACTTGTTATAAGGTTATGGATTGATATAAGTTTTGAATGTTATGAAAAAAATGATTCGATATAAGTTTGTTTGTATAGGAATTTTTTTTTTCACTTTAGTCGCATCAAATAATTCAACTTTTATTCTTAAAGTGTTGATTTTTATTAAATACATATTATTTTATAAAAGAAAAAAATAAAGAAGTACGGTGAAAGAATATTAAATTATTTTATAAAAGAAAATATTTATAAGAAATAATGGTTAATGACGAGCGATGGTCCTGATAAATGATAAGTGAATGATGAATGATGATTGAGAGGTACTCTTATTAGGACCATTGTTTAATCCGGATCTAAAACAACTCATCCTAGTGATGAGTGTTTTGAAAGTGGACTCTGATAAACTATAAAATTCAAATCATTAAATCTATGTTAACTTTTAGTACATATATGGAGTTTGCAACATTGGGTGCAAATGTTCAGTGTATCCAACGTTACTAATAAAGATATTTTTCCTTAACGACATCGTATCCTTTGTAGGGGAGGAAATTTTGGATTTGATCGAGGAATCTTAGTACGTTGATAATTGATATTTAGCCTATAGTAGATTACTTTATAACTCGAATACTTTTAGTCTAGCTAGAGACTCATCTCGAAATGTACATAATCACACATGTTGTTATATCGAAGTTTAGTTTTTAGCATATAGAGTTTGTCACATAAGGTAAAAACGAACCTTAAGATGAATAAACATACTCCCTCCTAATGTCATCATATCGTTTATAAATAAAGAAATTTAGGTTTGAGTAATTTCAGTACCGTTTATATATGATCATAATTCAAAATACTTACGCAAATGGTTCAACCTGGATTGTATGTCATTTAATGGCGATAATGTATTCAAAGACATGAGCGAATTTATTAATGATTGACATATGACAAGTTGGAAAAACTATCCCACAACTTTAACCACTTAAAAATTAATCTTAATCATTACATCATATAAAGCATAATAAACAATTAACCATTTCAAAACCATATGCATAATTGCGATCTAATCATCTAATTAGACAAATTTCTCTTTTGAAACCAAGGTTGTTTGACTAGCAAACATGTAAAAGTCCTCACTTACTAGCTTTGAATTGACACCCACGCACAATGTGAATAAAACAACTTTTTCTAGCAATCTAATGAGGTAAACTAAGCATTGTTTTACAATTTGTATTATTTATTCTACAAGTCCATCTTTTTACAAATGTAGATGGTAATGTGCTTTCTTATGAGGTATGTATGTTGTCATCGGTACGTTCTATCTATTAAAAATCAAGCTTATATGCCGCTATCATAATTATCATATCAAAACCTAGAATAAACATACAACGGTGCACGCGTCTATGGTTGTAAAATACTCTTTTAAGCAACCTTTATTTACGTACACCATTGTATCTAGACCGTGCAGTCACATAGTCTGTATATTTAGCAACCTTTATATACACCATGGTGTATTGACAATTTAAAATACATAGCTACAGAGATCATCTTGATCCGCTCCGATTCATATATCGAGAACTGGAAACTTTTTGGCCTGGCCGTCAGACTTAATAAATAACTATTCACATAATTGTTAAATTCCCGCTGGCTTAAACTTTGTGAAAAGCTCAATGTAACACTCATGGTAAAACTCAAGCCCGCCACTAAAGTTCAACTGGTGATCAGCTCACGTGCATAATACGGGTGAAGGAGTAAAGAGTTTCAAGAAAAAATCTCCTTAATGCGACTGCGGGAAGGCTGTTCCTGCTACATTTCGCTGGGGAAGAAAGAAGGAATCGAGTCCTTTCACATTATCACGGAAAAAGGGGATTGCCTATTAGTAAATTTTGACTGGAAAAAGACCCGGAACCCCATACCCTCTCATTCACTTACTATAGGCCGAGGAGCATAGATTCATCTTACTTTTTATAAATGGAAAAAGAGACATAAGTCACGCATTCGAGCAAGAGCCTTTGCCTTTCTTCCCTATGTAAATAGAGGGCCGGAGGAAGAAGTGCCAGAACCTCAACAAAAGAATTAAGGTGATAGAGTCTTACGGGAGACGCTAGGCTTCGGAATTGAATGATTCCTCTCCCTTGGTGCCTTGAGGTGATGTGAAGCGATCACATAAGCTCATTCTTCTACCAAAGTGAAATGCAATTACGGGAGGCAAGTATGAGGCAATGCTTTCTAGCGCTTTTTACTGAGGCACGCATTTCAGCACATCACATACAGGCAGTTCTACTGCATCTGGTTTTAAAACATGTGTGTAGATATGCTGATCATCTTTATATCCATAACCTAGAAGTCCTTCAAACAGATTCTACTTTTTCAACAATTGCAGACTTCAAGTCTCTTCTAACAACAGTAACCATAGATCATTCTCCTGCAAATGTCATATTACTGCTCCTAACTGGCAGAACTTATAGATCAAAGTGAGTCTATTACCTAAAGTGTTCCCCTTCGCATCTCGCCTCCGCTCCGAGGACCCATAGTCATACGCCTCACACCTTTTAAAACTCAAGTGATTGCAAGAAGACCAAGGTCAAATCATGACTAGTTGGACCCAATCTAACCCAGAACCAGAGACCAAATTCTAGTTCGGCATCGATCTTCAAATGGAACAAAAACACAAAATACGAAACAAACAGTTTGCAAGATGAGTGATGAGCATGGATCCTATCCAACATATTAATGAATAACTAGAAAGATTGATAACTCATACTTCACGGTAGTTAACTTTGCCTAGAAAAAGGGATTGTAAACAAAAGTAAAATACCAATCTAACTGGACAAATTTAGGACCAGATTTACATAGTTCCAACACCATAAGCAAACGGATATCAAGAATTTAAAGTATTTTGCCACCTCAAATTTCTTGCACTCGTTTCTTAGCTTCTGCTGTCTTGCCATATAGGTATGATGCTGCAAACAGAATGTCAATGTAAACAATAAATTCAAGAAGAAAAAAAATCAAAACCTAAACGGAATAACAAAGTCCTACCGAAGCAAAAGCTGTGAGAATATAGCCGATTGGCTTAAGCCCTGGACTGGAGACGGGATATTGTAGACCTCAATATCTGATCCCCAACTATCGATCTCAACTTTTTAATAAACTCTTCCCGACTTGTTTTCTTCCCCTTCAAAATTACCAACATACAGCAGTAAGCACAGATTTTAAGTACACAGAAATTTGATGCACATGACATGAAAACATACCCTAAGAGACTCATAAAAGATATGCACTAGCTTCATATCATCCGGTGCTACTTTATCCGATATAGCTTCAAACAGTTTTGAAAAAGGCATCCAAGGGGAATTAGGAGCCCTAGAGGTGCTCGATCCAACACTATGGACCTTTTCTACAGACACACCATTCACACTATCATGTTGAGGGCTGCTCGTCCCCTAAAAATGAAAAGATTATTACAATAAATTATAAACATAAAATCTGAAATATCGCCTGCAACACAAAGACTGTCGGAAAAAAAAGGAAAGATCATCTGGCAGATCTACGGCGATTATTATATCCGGACAAACACTTACCAGTTTACTAGGAGACTGCGCAGGTCCCTGGGGATCTTGGGTTGTTACCCTAGACGACAAGTCAACCCTACTACCCTCTATAATCAGGTTCCCTGCATTATCAAATATATATAGTTATAAGACAACATATTAAGGTTTATATTCCCTACATATACTGATATCTATCCTTGTCCTCAGGGTCTACTCCCACCAATCTGCAACTTCCCTTAACTTTCATGCTAATTATGCCAAGTCTGTAAACAATTGGTATCAGGGTTATACCAATCTAACAATCATATCTCCCTGACATGCACTACCACCTTCCTTTCGTGAGGGATTATGTTTGAACAAAAATATGCCTCCTTTCTTTCGATACAAGTTCTAATTTCTCTTCTTATCCTCATTGTTATCTATCAATTCTTAAAAATTTCTAACCTGATGCTTCAATGGGTAGTCAAATTATAATAATTAAAAAGTTACTTCACACAAGCAGAAAATGCTTTAATAAAATCGGAGCAGAAAAAACCATATAGAAACCTCACTTGAAACATATGAAAAAGAAAAAGTAAAACGGTGTTCTTCAACATTGAGCTAACAGTTAACTACTCCTAATTTCTGGGGGTGAACAAAAACCAGTTGGTCAGCTTTTGCATCCAATTGGTTGCAATTATTAGAGCTGAACCAAAAACAAACTGGAACATAGCCCAGCTCTATTCAAATTAGTTATTAGTTCCAGAGCTTCTAAAACACGCCGTCGTTATAAATTTTCTCAAACACCAGCTCTTGATTTGGTTCAATTCGAAAGGGAAGCAGACCTGTTTCATTATTCCAAACTTCAAAACAAAGCTATTTGAAATTATATTTTCAAAAAATACGAGAGCACGGTATTGTGTGCTTCGTGGAACGGTATTGTACGGAAACACTTATTCAAGTCACTCCAGTTTTCGGATCAGTTGTTTAGAATTTCTACGTTCCGGTTTTGCTATGGATCTGACCAAACAAATAGCCCTATGATTTTACATCACTAGTTAATGAAGGTAAAGGTAACTGGAGATGGACGATGGAGAGACAAACTACTACCTACCTTCAGTACTTGGAGACATCTTGAAAGTGACAGCAAACTCGGGATAGATATGGGTATTCATATTCATGTTCCAAATAACATAATGATACGGATTTTGCAAATTATCAACTCCACTGTCAAAGCATTCATCACTAGGATAAAATTGTTTAGATCCAGGTAAAATAAGTTCCATATTTCCCAATATCACACGGCATAACACCATGCATCTTACTCCTTTTTCGTCAACATCACAGATAGTAGCACTGTAACGATAGTACAAAATTAAATTCTTACAAAAACATGTGCAAAAGAAGTTAAAATATACCAGCTCTAAAAAAGATAGAAAATGCTGACAGTTCCCATATGTGAAGACAGAAAAGTGAAATGTCAGCACTTCATGGTATGTTCATCATCTCAAAGCATCGGTCACAACAAAAAATGTAAGCCTATTTATACCTGTTGTGGGCAGAGTCGACAGCTGTAAGGTGGACTCCATACCCATACCTTCCAAGTTGTGGCCCGTCGTGGCCAAGCCCATGAATCACAGTACTACATGGTGCATCTTTAGGAGATGTAAACCAAGCATATTGCACATTCGCATTTCCACGAAGCTTTTGCGTAATTTCAACCTGCTTCTGGAAAAGCTCAAGCCTCGCTTCCATAATTCTACCAGAGCATTTCTCCACATCAATTATATTAACCTTCGAGGCTAAATTAAAGCACTTCATAAACATATTTTTAACCATTTCTGGGTCCATACTTTTGCAGAATGTTGGGGATACATCTTCATCACTCTGTTGCATGTTCTCAACATGTTGGTCAGCTTTTGCATCTAGTTGATTGCAGTTATCATTTAAATTGTGATCATGAGTATTTTTGTGACCTTCGTCCAAATCAACTTTGATCCTCTTAACATTAGACTCGTGGGCATTCGACTCGTCCATGCATTCCTCAAAATTATTAGTACTTAGTCCATTTAGTTCAATCTCAACATGCAACTTAATTTCAGGAGTCATAAAAGACTCTAATTCAACAAGTTCTAAATCTTTAAGTGCCTCGGACTTATTGCATTGATGACTTTCATAACTAGAATATGTTACAGGGAAAAAGCAGCTACCTGTGTCATCAATCCATGCTATAGGTTTCTGTACACCAGTTTTCAGATCTACTTCAATCATATGTAAGATATCTAACATTAGATGACGCCCATTATACTTCACATCAATTGATGCCTTCTTTGCCAGGAAATCTTCCTTGACCAAGTCAACTATATTTTGGGAAAAATCATTCCATTGACCATCTTGAGAAAATAGGAGACGTTGAGGTAGTCCACTTTTCATATAATTTGAGTAGTTTTTAAGATAAGTTCTTCTAGAGGACAAGCAATACTTGGACTTGCAGTTTTCATCTCTCTTTCTTTTTCCAGACTTGTTCAGTACTGAAGTAAGACTAGGCCTCGCAGCTATAGCCCTGTTGCTAGTTCTACCTATTTGAGATACTCGTTTCCTCTTTGAATCAACAAAAACCCTATTGCCACCGTCTGACACTTTAACCCACTTTGACGCCATTATCTACAAAGCTAATTGTATTTACGCAAGTCAACCTAAAAATCACCTAGCTGGAGTAATGTACAATACTTAAAACGAGATGTAGAAGAAATTGCAAGTCCTGCATAAGAAACAGAAGTAACCACCAATTAACTCCAAAATTAAATTAAATAATATAAAAATGCATGCAAAAACAAAAAAACAGAAAGAAAAAAAAAAAAGAAGTCTTGACTACATGTCATAGAGTTGATGATTCCAACCCTGCCCAAGTGATCACACGACAAGACCAAATAATACCAGCTAAGTATTTCTTATTAAAATATCTATAACTCTATTTTATTCTTAAGTCTTAACAGCAAAGAATAGTTATAAAAATACTGATGTCAAGGGTCATGACCTTCCAACTTCGGATGCAAGAAGAATGCTTCAAGACAACAAACTATATTGCATGAGAAGTGGGGCATTCATCTAATGGGTAAGAAAGAAAGCATGGAGCACCAACAACTTTCGCTAACCTTATATAGCATGTAAGACAAGAAAATAGAAGAGGAATATCAGCCAATATTTCACATTGAAGTGCTACCAGGAGTTTGTATCGTATCGTATACTCATATTATTTAAAATATTCTGTTCAATTCATACTTCAAAAAGAAGGAAAAGAAGAGAAAACCATATACATTGTTGGGAACGTGAAGATTAAATTGAACGGAAGACAACGAATTGGATTTGATGTCTGAGATCAAGACTCGATTCTACATTCGTACCATATCGAGACTCGATTGTATAGGATCGCGACTCGATCCTGATGTCCGCCAAAATTCTGTTTTCTTGTTCCCCAAGTTTGTGTTTCCCTATTTAAATAACCCCAATGTAATTGTAATCCCTGGGTTCGAAAATAATATAGAAAAAACTCTCTGGTTTTGCCCCGTGGACAAAACGATCTCCTAGTTGGAGATCGGACATATCAACGTTATATCCGTGTGTCTTATTGTTCGTATTGTTCATTATTTATCATGTTGCTTTTTTATAATTGCTTAGTTAGCCATTTTCTTATCCGTTTATTGTTTATGGGTGTAACCTCGATTACACGAGTTTTGTGGGAATGTTTTTTGCTAACAATAGGTTGTTGTTAGTTGGATGAGTCCGCTGCAATTCCTAACATAAACTTCACCTCACGCACTAGTACCACATTTAATATTATACGTAAATATCACCAACTGGTCATACTTCCAAAGTTCCTTATAGAAACTGCTAGACTCTTCAGATAAACCCGGCTTACTTTCAACAGACGAGTGATTCCACGATGCCCAATCAAATTTGTAGTAAGTTCTCAATCAGACTAAACATATTAATCAGCGTCTCATATAATTATCTTAGCTATTACACTTCTATTGTTCATAACATAAATCTTGATGGAAAATAATAGCAACAAGTGTATCAGTATCGCAAGTGACAGAGGTATAAGCAAATCAAGGTTCAGATATTAGATACGAGTTAAATCCTTACACAAATATCTATTGTTCATCTTTTGTTTTGCCTTTTAAGATAGAATAAAAAATGATAAATACGATCAAAGAAGGATAGATAGCTTTGCAGCATCAAGGGGAATACCAAAATGAGTCTCAAAAAAAGAAAAAAGATCAACGATGATTGCTAGAAAGATGCCGGCAATAGAATTTCAATTGTTCATGGTATACAAAATGTGTTAGAGCTAATAGCAAACAACAAATTATATATGGAAATATATGCCATACAAATGACGTATGCATCTACATAGTAAAACTGCAAATAAAAGATTGTCAGTAAGAAACTATACATAACATGAGCATGCAATAAGAACTCTCAATGTGCGAGAACGTGCGAGATCAGATATTTCAAATGATTTGTAATGATTAACAAAGAAAATCTAACATATCAAACCCCAACTAAAGGAAATGATGATTAGAAAAGTTATACTCAAACCAAAATGCACTCGGAGAAGAAGATTAACTTGGGCAGAATGAAACACACAATCATGCTCTACTGAAGTTCAGAAAACATACCAACTTTAATAACTGGCTTCATCTCCGCATAATGCGGCCATTTCCCTTCCATCGCTTGAGGTCGGCAAATTATAAATCCTAGCATATAAACTAATTACAGCTCTAACGAGTGCTAAGCTAAAACAGAAAGCAGTCATCAGAACTTGTAAAAAGATACAAAAAATTAAACACCATATCATTTCCATAAAGAATAAAAAATATCTATCGAATATCTCCGCAACGCGATTGTTGTGTCCCAATTCACAGTTAAGAACATGAAAGCTTTGCTGCTGTCAGAAGCACCACAATGTCTAAGTCTACTCTAAAGTCGCGAAAGCAATTTGATGCAATATCATATAATCCACAGTCTAAACCCAATTTACATGGTTTCACATCATTTCATTTATGTATGCAAATATACTAAAATAGATACATGCATGTCAACGTCACCAAAGAATTTACACCATATAAATATATACATCTTTGTTCATCAATTCAATAAATCCATGTTTCAATTCTACGAGTCATACACAAAACAAAACAGCCAAAAAATACATAGTTCACCATGAAATGAATTAAATCCCCAAATTTCATGTAAGCCTAACCCTAGAAAAATTAAATAGCAACAATCAAGCCACATGTTAATTAACCAACTACAACTATGATTAATAATGTTTTCACAAAACTCTCGTATAATCATCAAACCTAATTAATCATTAATATAACCTACCGACTTTTGTGGCAGATCAAATGATATCATCAGACAAACCACTCAAATTCAAAACATTTACACAATTCAGTATCGATCATTTAAAAATCGTAACTAAAACCCTAGAACCAGATAAATAAGCATTAAACACGATCAAAATAACTTACCGACAAGAAAAAGACTATAGAGCCTCACGCATAAATCACCAAAACTATATGCGTTTTGATAACGATTAATAAATTGATCGATCGGATGTTTAAGAAAGTCGTCGTTCTTTTGCGGAAGAAATAAAAAAAAAAGGCGAAAATTGAATTTTGTGGACGGAGATGACAAAACGACGACGTTAAAGGGATGATGAGTTGGAATTCATTATTATTAGGTTTTTTTATGTGAGGATTTGGGGTTATACTTGACGAAAAAAAAACGGATGAGCGAGTAAAGACGGCGAGGTTTGGGGAAAAAGAAGATGATATATTTAGGGGTATTTGTAGAAGAGAAGTGAAACGTCGTCGTTCCACAAGAGTGTTAAACGGGCCGGATTCTGACCCTGCGTAACGTTTACTTTTTACAATTTCTGAACGTTCCACAAAATGTCTATAACTTTAATTTGTAAAAAAATAAAAATGTTCAATTAGCATACGCAGATGAATCTCATACACACATAGGTGTGTTGAGCAGTGTTGTGGCATGATCCAATAGTTTGTGATGATGTTCGACATGGTCTATGGTAAATAAAAATAATAGATGCAAATTGTAAAAGAAATTAAAAATCTTCATCATTCTTATTTAGGTACAGATCCCTCTGTTATTTTCTTTTCTTTCTAACGCGAGAAAAGAGAATAAAACGCTAGCACTTGATCTTTAAGAGACATACCAAATAAAACATGACGAGAAGCATGTATTTATAGTCCAAGATTTATGAATACGGCGATATAAATCGAATCTAAATTAAGTAAAATAAACATGGTGAAGTAGATAAAAGACAACATAATAATTTGAGGAATGGTATGGTTTTTTTATTGATGATTTCTCAATAAATTCACAAAAATACTCATTAATTTCTTTAGTTTCACAATAGTTTTTGTTTTCTTTTAGGTTACTTCATCTCTCTAATTCTATTCCGTCTTTATCATTATAATCAAAATCTACAAGTGAAAACTTATCCCATAATGGGAATATGATAATGTACATGAGTTCTCAATCATGCATGATTTTAGAAGTGATTATATCACTCACCCATATTTTCAATCAACACCCTTAACCATTAACCCCCAACACCCTCCTCCTATGTATTATTTTCGTTATGTTTCTTTAGCATGATTATACTTTTAATGTCTTTATAATTCTTCTTTTATTCCTCTTCATTAAAGGATCGTTCTAGATCACTTTATGCTAGTTAGGAGCACATGGACCGAAATACCCAATCGATTATGGTACCCAATTAGTTCCAACCGACTTCAACCCGTTCGGTATTCAGTATTCATTATGGGATCCAAAAACTAAGACGTTAGGTTCTTCTAAGTTGTCCAATAGCAATTCTAATAGATCAAATCAGGCTCAAAATCTCAATCACAGTTAAATGATAAATTAGAATATTTGGAGTATTAATTATATTATAGAATATAGTTGTACTATAGGATACCGATATTTAACATGTTCAATGTATTTCTTTAAGTATTTATACTGAGTAATATAATATTTTGATACTTTATTTGATTATGTAACTTTTATATTATATTCTGCTGATTTTTTCCATGTATATAATTATAATAATTATAACTATCTTTGATATATTATCATTCATTAATTAAAATTAAGTAAATTATTTTATATATAATTTAACATGATAAGATATTTTGGATGATTATACCAAATTCAAATTAAAGGCGTCAAAGCAACATAAGACCATTAGCTATAATGTTTTGGATTTTTAGTTTTTTATGTTGATATGTTGTTTGTTTATCGTGATTTTTGTTATCTTGCTAAATAGAGTACTTAACACGATTATTTTACAATGCATTACAAATTCTCTCAACTTTAACTACTATAGTCGGTTTCTTTTTTATTCGATCACTAATTATGTTCTTTTTTTTTCACCTCAGTAGGTCTTTAATCATGGTACCGATTAAATTTGTGAACGATTACATTTTTGTTGAAAAACTGAATTTACAATCCTATTAATCCGTCCAATCATCTTTACTTTCCTTTCATTGAACTTTTTAGTATCGTATTTTTCCTTTTTAAGAAACTTTGTCATAGAAATTTATAGAGACTTATATTTACTTTGCTTATATTGAGCTCTTTTGTATCATAATTTTCTTTTTCAGATATTTGCTCTTTAAAATGTATATAGAGTTAGCTTACCCTAAGTATTTACAATGTAGTACTCTAACATACTCGTATTGTGTATAATTTATGTGCCACGAGACTTTATAGTCAAAAAATGTAATTTTATAAAAATTTATTTGCTTGATCGATTAGAGTGAAATATAAACACTTATCCATTCATATATGGTGGAAATGGCTTTTCTTTTTCTTTTCTTTTTTTAATAAAAAAACATATAAACTGTTTGACGAACATAGGAAGGAGACATGTAACATTTGCTGTTACCCCAGAATGCGATATAACATATAATACGCAATGCTAGAGATAACAATATGCTCACATGTTTAATCATAAACACTCTATTTGAAGTAAAAACGTCGACAGTCGACACCCATGACCTGTCTACAAGGTATCGAGCTATGGACAGAAGCGAATTTACATACATTTTTGGTGGGTCATTGGACTATCTTTATGGGGAAAAAGTTACTACAAAGTCCATAGTAATTTCTAGCGGACCCTTGCAAATGAGTTTGACTCTCTTGTGAGCTTGGACCTCTTGAACTTGAACAAATTTTAAATAAAGTCAGACCATTTAACTTAACAAATGTAGCTCAATTCTAACCGTTAGGAACTTTTATGTGACTTTAGGTTCCTTTGTAAATTACCCATCAACCTTCGTACAAACAGCTTAGTTTTCTTATTTTCTCTATAAATTTGTAATGAATGATTTAAATAATCAATAATCTATTGTATATTATTTGTAGGGTTTAATTATTATGAATTCTTAGTTTGCAATTTGGTTTGATTACGTTTAGAAAATTTAGCCTCTTTGATTGGAAAAATTTAACTTGTTAAATGTGACAAATTTTTTATTTTTTGTTTATTTTGGTTGTAAATATTAAAGTTCTTTACCAAGAAACAAAAGGTTAATAAAATCTTATGGGAAAGATTTGTATTAACTTTAACTCTAATCATTGTTAGTTTAAATTAATATTAATCACCTGACCTAACTCGTTTGTGTAATCATTTATTTTGTCATTTTAGCAAAGTTAAATTCTTATAGTTAGTATGGGTGCTAGATACTGACAGTGAACACATCTAATTTTTCTTGTAAACAATAAAAATTAAGAAAACGTGTTTAGATGTGAGGTATGGAGTTTTTCTTTTTCAAAAAGAAGAATTAGAAAATTGTAGAGAACTTTGAAAATGAGTTTTCTAATTTGTAGTTATAGAAAAGAAAACAAGAATTTTTATTTTCTTAAAAAACTTTTTAAAATTTTTGGATTTGAACATGTTTCCTAATTTTTTAGTTTTCCTTAAAAGAATTTCTGAAAAACATGATGAGTTTTCTGTAACTAAACGCGCCCTAATCATCTCTCAAATGGCCAAATGTATCACCCAATCAATGATCGTATTTCTAAAGATAACAATCAAGTCAGGTGATGTCAAATAAATTCTAATATAAATTTTTAAGTTTTCAATCCTTCATCTCTAATTCTATAAATTATATATAATCCTTTGTAAGTAGATAGTACCTATTGTTTCTCCATTTTGATGTAAACTAAATTGGTCATTTGACACGAAGGAAAAATAGCTGGGGGAGCTCCCTTTCCATTCTGATGCCAATAACTGAAAGGAGAACAAGTCCTACACGTTAAAGCAAAACCAGCTAGACCAGTTGCCAAAACAAACCAATTCCTATTTCAACTACTTCTAGATCTTGGTTTAGATAATAATAAATATATATTTTCTTGACATAAAATAATAACATTTATCCAACTACTCAGAGGTGAAACTAGAACTTAAAGTTAAAGTGAACAATTGCAAAATATTAACATTAAAATTTATGTCAAAATATAATAAAATAACTTTACAATTTTGACACAACAACAAACACTCTATTTAATATTTAATAATTTTGGTCACCATTTTTTAAAGAGATCATTAAATTTTATGCTTAGAAAATGCAATTATGAATAATACTCATCGGAATTGATCGATTCAAAATAACTATGTATTAATGGATATAAGATTAGAAAGGTGTTATTGTAGTTTTATTTGTTATGGTGGTAATGGTAAAAATATATATTTTAATATTTAATTTTAATATATTTATAATTTTTTACAAAAAAATAATACCAAAATTATTGTTCACAATATTGACTTTTGTTTCTACAACAACAACTTGAGTTTAGAATTAGATACCGTAAGTAAATGACAAGGGGTGAATCACTTATTCTATGATTATTAATCGATTTTAATAATTTAAAATCTTTTGTTTGAAATTTGAATCATCACTAAACTAACAATTATAAACAAATTAAATATGTAAATAATTAAAGAGTGAAGGGTTAGCAGAATATCACCAAGAGACACCACGATTTATAGTGGTTGGGGTGGCCGTTAACTAGTCCACCTTAATCCACTCCCCGATTACGCAATTTCGGGATTTCTCCATTAAAGTTCAAACCTCACCAGTATGAATGAAAAACGTCCAGAGTGTTGTTTCTTTTTCACTAAGAACACAACACTAATATTCTTTAACCAAAAGAAGATAACATAACCAAACTATCTAACTTCTACAATACGAAGCCTAGATATCAATTGTATAATGCTTCCACTTTCAATATGGAAGACTTCAACCCCAACAATATCTTCTCTTAACAAATAGAAGATAGCTACTCTTCAAATGATCTTCTAACTCAACTTGAGGAGATCACCACACCAAATACTTCTTCGAACTTCTAATCTCTAGAAGGGAACTCACTCATCTTCTTCTTCTTCTTTTTTTTCTTCACAACCTTAATGAGTCTTCCCCTAACAAATGAAAGACCTAAACACTCAATCTTTCTTCCACGATCAATTGAAAAAGTAATAATATGGGATTCTCCTCACATGAACACTTGAGGATCTCTTACAACAAATTACAACAAAATGTAGTGGCACAAATTATTAAAACTCAACAACCTCACTACATAAATCAACTATTTGCTTAAAAGCTTAATATCTCATACACACTCTTAGTGATAAACAATACAAGCTTATATCACTTTTAATTTGAGAAAAATCTGTAATGTAGAAGCTAAAGATGATAACCTTAAAGTAAAAAATAAGTTGCATATTTAATTTGAGAGAAATCTGTTGGCTCCTCGGTCTGATTGTGGTCGAACAGTAGACCACCTGTCCAATAACATTTGGAAAATAGATCTCGTTTTAAATCATTTAAAAATACATTTTTCCAAAGTCAAACTCTATAAATCAGTTTCCAATATCCTACCAAAATCATAATCACGATTTACCAAAGGGTTAAAAGACTAAACATATTATGTAGTCACAAAAGTACAATTAATGTACTAATCTCTTTACCCAATGGTTCTTGTGTTTCTTATTTGACTATAATTCAAAAAGTGGAGGCTCACAGAAGATTCCCTTAAGCCATTTTTATATTTATATAAAAAAATTATTATACTTTTGACACTTTTATAAAACATTACACAAAGTTTATAAAATAACTTTGGTTTTATAACGTGTTAAGCATTTATTAAAATAGTGATCAAACTCATATTATTTAAGTCATTAAGAGTTGACTAACCTTGACTCAAACTATGAATTAGAGACACGGGTATTTCATTTGTTGACCCGAACATTAACCCAACAAAGTGGGAATGGTCCAACAGAATCACGGACCCACGATCCAATCGTGAGTAGACCGTGGACCTGCTATCCACAATTCCACTTATTTCTCTTATCGGTTTGGCTCATATCTCTCACGCTTGCAAGTATATAATTTATAATAATTAACATAATTACTATGTTAATCACCTTACAATCATCAAAACAAAACAAGTGCATTTCAACATAATCATTTACCATTAATTTAAACTAAACAATGCACTAACAGATATGATCATTAGCCCTTTGATGTTTGATGAAATCAAACTAATTAATTTAGAAATTAGTGTATGAAAATGTATATAACTATTTTTTTTTTTTAAAGTTGGTTGTTATTGAAAAACAACAATAAAACAAACACCAACAATCTAGATGGAAAACTAATTCCAAGATATAACCAAAGAACAAAGAAAGGAACATAAGGAAAAAAGAAAAGGACAGAGGAAAAAGAAAAAAGACCGACATTAGATTGAAGATAACCTACCTATATTCTATGACCTTTTATTGAATCTCTAGGCTTCGAAATCGAGCATCAACGACTGAAGTTGCTCCATAATACCTAGTACCAATTCAAAGAAAACCCGGATGTTGGATTACCAGAAATGGATCTTTATCTTTGGTTTTACTAACCAACTCTTCATCCACATAAACAAGATAATTTAGCTAGCTACATAGCTTCCAAAAAGATAGTAAGCAGATTTGTGGATGACTTCGGAAATATCTTTACTTTCATGACGCCCAAAGTAGAATTGCAAAGTATCATGAGATTTTTAAAGGGCTTCTAAGAAATTTTGCATAAACTCATGATATATCCAGCTTCTCTTGAGATTCTATGGGGAATTATTTTCTTGTAATCCAATTGTTTATCCTCGTAAAAAAAACTAGTAATATATATGATATATATAAATTATATTTTTTTTATTTATCTTGAATCATAATCTCAATTACCTTAATAATGAAAACTATTAGATGAGATCAGTATACCGTTTTTCAAATTTTTTTTTTTTAAATCTGATGATCCTAATCGGTCCACACTAAACCGCCTTAAGCCTATTATGTGAATTTAGCTCATTTAGCAACTCGCTTAGATAGTGACCCAACCAATTTATTCAATAACATCAATTAATTTTTCTAATAATTTTTTTCTAATAAATGAGTTCCTCCTTGCTCTTGCGGGTGGGAATTATGCCTCAAATATTTTCAAATGTCCCATCTCAAAACAAACTACGTTACACACTCAAGGCAAAGCATTATATTCTTAGAAACTTCATATCATGAAAATAGTGTAACCTCTCTTAGTAACAAATTATTCCAAATTATAATGTAAATAATTTCAATAAATATCTATCAAAATATTGATCCTACCCCGGAAAGAAGAATACTTGAATGGTAAAACGTAAAACGTTTAAATGCGTGGGCCGTGTGGGTGGCCCACATCGCCTTTCTCATACATCTTTTGCCCGTTGTTATTGAGTACATTCTTTTTTGTTTTCCATTTCCTTTTTCGAGTCTAAGAAATTCAAATGTTTAATGGGAAAAAGTTACATGAGGGTAGTTTGGGTATTTTGACTCCATGAGTGGATTTGTATGGATATCATTTTCAATTACTTTCCTGCTTTGATTGGTTTTAGGCAGTACTTTTATTTCAGTTTATTTTATTTATTTATTATTTATTTTTTATTTTTTTTTCTTCCATCAAAATATATACTGTCTTTCAAAAGTATTTCATTACAGTAATTTGTGTATGTATCATAAGATTCACGAGTTAAATCTCGTCAAAGTCACATGGGTATGTCTAATAATATAAAATAAAAGTATATACTCCGTAAATATGACTTCTAACAAGACCAAACTATAGTAACCTTCATTTCAACCGAATATTTATATACTTTTTTTTAGTTAAAAACAAGATATGGATGATTTGTCTAAACATAAATACAATAAATAGTTTTCTAAAAAATCATAGTTATTAGGAAAAAGTCATAAATAATTTTTAATGTGATATCACGATTTTTAACACATTATTTTATTTATTAATTTAGTATGTTTAGTAGCTCCTATTTATTTTTAGTTTTTTAAAATTTTTAATAATACTATTAATTCAAGATAGCTGCAAAAACGTCATTAAAAATCATTATGAAATTAATAGGAAATTCTTTAAATAAGTTTTTGAGATTTATGTAACATCAATATAATCCCAAATCAATGACTATAACTACTACACATGCTACTTCATTGAATTTAAAAAATCCGTCAGGTTAAAATAACACTCAATTTGCCAAACTATCATTGATCATTGTGTCCCATGCTTTTTAAAATATTACTTCTTATGTCTTAATATTATTTATTTTTTCTTTTGAAATTGTTCTAAATTTATAGTTTACTATAAAACCAGTCACTATGAAACTTCTATCCTTCGTCTTTGATTGACGTGGACCCCGTTCTTCTCGTTCAGCCATAGGCACAACACCGTTTTGAGATGTCTTTCTTGTGACTTCATTCTCTGTGAAACGGAGCAAGAACGGTAACCTTCGAGAGCCTTTGTGGTTAAACGGATAAAACATGCAGGGTAACGACCAAATCATAAAAAATAACACCTTTTGAAATCTCAAAAACCTTATATATACATACAATTACTACTCTCTTTCACACACAATTTTCACCATCTCTACTTATTTCACACACAAATTATATCAAACAATTATCACTTTTTCACACATAATGCTCACCATCTCTACTTATTTTACTCATAAATTATATCAAACAATTACCACTCTTTTTCACACACAATTTTTACAGTCTCTACTTATTTTACACACAAATTATATCAAACACATACACTTCAAACCCTCGGGTTCGTCTTTCGCACCTCAATCGAGTAATACCAACTCAAGTCAAATGGGTTTCACTTCATACGTACCTCATATTAATCCGTATTCAATACTACTCGATGACCCACGATCCCAATTCCATCTAAATATGTATCATCAAGCACAACAACAAAAATACTCACAATTCGACTAATACCCACAAACACCATTATCCCAAAATCAATCCACAACGTCCAAACACCACCACCCATTGTCGAAGATGAAGCAGAATTCGTACCCAAACCTGTATCTGAATTGGCCAAAAGGAAAAAGAAAGGAAAATGTAAAAAAGTGGTGGAACCAAACAAATGACGAAAACGCCAAAAAGAGTTGTGGATCGCGGAAGAAAGTAAAATTTTAGGTGGAATTGTGGGTAGATGCTTCTCAAAATGGAGTGATTTGAAATTCACAAACGGGTGACTCTTTATGGATAGTCATACAAGAAAATTACAACTGCTGTATTGTTACCAAACGTAATCTTGATCAAATAAACGGTAAATGGTCAAAACTTCAATGAGACGTCAAGTTTTTTCAAAGCGTCTACCAAAAGTATAAAGATGAGCAGAAAAGTGGTATGGACGACACATACATTTTGTTGTCGGCCCGTGACGGATTCAAAGATCGAATAAAAAGGAACTTCCTTTATGAGTTGGTATGGCGTTTTTTAAAAGATATCCCAAAGTTCTTGTTTTTGGGAAGGTGTTATGAACAACAAATGGCCCATGGAAGACGAAGACGACGATCTAATCCGTCCGATCAATCTTGAAGGCGAAAATGACGAGCTAATACGTCCAATCATTCTTAATGCAAACTTGGACCATTTATTCTTCGATTACCCGATCTTTCGTCCACCGGGTCGGGCTCAACATCGCAGAAGCCAAACAAGTTTGGGTTCCTCGGATGCTAAGTCCTCATGTTGTTTGGATGACGACGTCTTCACCCAACTTTTTAGAATTGCACAAACTCGACAAAAGACAATGGAAACATTAGCGGAGACGTCTAAAAAGAAATTAATTTTTAAGGTTTTCAACAACTCGATCAATCCAAGCTTGTCACCCAACAAACAAGCATCTCTACAATATTTGGGATGAAGTATAACGAAATTACGTTAGGTTTAACCAACCCACGAACGAAGACACGAACGAGAACTAATTATATCATTTTTTTATTATCAATGTAACGTAATTTTGTTAATTTACATGATTTTTATTAATAATCTAACCTATTTTTTAATTAATTTCATTATTATTATTAATCCAACGTATTATTTTTTTCTATTATTGTGCTCTACAATATCAATGTATTTGTATGATAGTTAAGAAATGACTTGTCGCTGAAAAAATTTAATTCTTTTTGTTATTATAAGCATGGTTCAATTCTTCTTAAGTCTTTTTACTGATGTGACCATCAATTATTCTGTTATGGGTTGCATTATAGTGAGTGGTCTCAAAATATATAGAGAAATTCAATCAAGTTTAGATTGTTACCTCTAGTTTTAATTGTTATTAAAAAGTGATAGGAAACATTAATTAATTAATCAAGGATACAACTTTCATTATGTAAAAGTCACCGATAATGATTATATTTTCTAAAATTATGTGTTTTTTGTCTGGTGATAATTATTTTGAATAGGAGGGAGTATTACTTTTTAGTAAATCCTAACTCAATAAAGGACAAATGTTACAAAAACAATTACGGAGTAATCTTCTTAAATATAATATAAGAATCACATATAGTGATGTTATCATAAATTCAATTGACCAATAGATTTAGTCGATTTTGTTAAATTAATAAAAATTAAAGAGATGATGACATTAAAAATAAAGTTTAAAAAATAATTTATATAATTATTTTTAAAATAATTATAATAAACAAGATAATTAATAAATGATAGTATTAACACTATTTTATACTTTTCAAAGTAACTTGTCTGTATACACGAGGTCTAACACTACTATAAAATATACTTGTATGTTTTAAAATTATTATGTATTTTCAGATTTTGTAGAATGTATGGAGATTTTCAAAATACAATCCGCGTATAATAGCGAAAGGTAGGCCCCAACCTTTTTCCTCTAATTTCCGAAAGTACCCTTCATCTTCCTACCTCCTCAAACAGCTCAAACAGTTCACCACTTTCAAACTCATTTTCTCTCACTTTCCAAAAAAAAAGCACATTCGCTTAATTCGGCGACAATTTTGTTTAACTTCCGGCGATTCGTCCTAAGTTCCTGTTTGATTCTATTCTATTCGGACAACAACATCCGTCAACATTATCCTTTTCTTTTTTAAAACAAATTTATCCAGGTAATTAATTTAATTTAATTTCTATTTCTCTCTCATATAGCTACATACAGTTATTTGTCCGTAATGGCTTTTAGGGCTTGTTTTTCTTCTAGACTAAGTGGATAGCCGGTGCCGGCGACCGTTTGACCTGGCTCCGGTGTTTTATTGTTTTTATAGTTGAGTGTGACTGCTTTTTCAGGTGTTGGTTTAGGTTATTTATTTAAAGTAAAATAATAAGATTAAATTAAAATAATGAATTTGTTAATTACAGTTGTAATATGGAAGATGTCCAAATGTTATTTCAATCTCGGTACGTGTTTGGTTTGAATTTTTCTTCACACGCTCTTAATTGAAGCGGCTTTCTTGTTTTATGGGACATTTTAATATTAAATCTAATAAATTAATAATAATTGAATATTTTTTTTCTACTAAGTACCTAGTCTTATATATGAAGAAGTAACTTGTGGTTTTTGTTCATCTGCTTGCTCTGCTTACTGAAAGAAAATTAAAATAACATTTGGGGTTTCTTCCATGGATTGTGCTTGATATCATTTTAGGTACTACTAAAAGTTACTTTTTTTTTTTTCTTTATATGTAAAAAGGATCAAAAGAAAAGTGACTTTTTTGAAGGAAACAGTGAAGTATGATTTTTGCCTGAATGCTATTACAATGATGAATATTTCACTTTTTTTTTTTTCTCATTATTCACTAGATGATATCTTTCTGTACTAATAATATTTATCTATGAATATCATGGATAAAAATGGTTCCTTTCTTGAAGTGTACTTCTCTGTAGATCTTTGCCCGTATATATGTTGTAGAATGTAAAACTTGTTTAGAAAGGTTTGATAGATCTTAAAGATGTGATAAAGATTAGTCATGTGTTTTTGATCAATCTAGTCACTTTTTACATAATTAATTAAATTAAATTTTCTGTGGGTGACAATGTGACATTATCCATATGTATTTAATCAGAACATGGTTTTTGGTTTGGACTATTAGTAATACTTATTTTGTTTTGTTTTTTCTTTCTTTTAGGTGATCTGTGGATTTCTTGGAATATATAGGTTACAAAAATTTGTTCACAAAATTTATTAGAACATGTCTGGAAGATCACCCAAAGCCTTAGAGCTACAACAAGGCCGGGGCGCAATTCCGCCACAAGTCACTTTTGCCAGGAGGACATCTTCGGGCCGTTATGTTAACTATTCTAGAGAGGATCTCGATAGTGAAAGTGGAAGTTGTGAGTTTATGAATTATACAGTCCATATTCCTCCCACACCCGATAATCAGCCAATGGATCCTTCAATTTCACAAAGGGTTGAAGAGCAATATGTATCGAATTCACTTTTTACGGGTGGGTTCAATAGTGTAACGCGGGCCCACTTGATGGACAAAGTGATTGATTCTGAAACTAGCCATCCTCAAATGGCAGGTGCCAAAGGGTCTTCATGTAAAATACCTGGATGTGATGGAATTGTTATGAGTGATGAAAGGGGTATTGATATTCTTCCTTGTGAATGTGATTTCAAAATATGTCGAGATTGTTATATTGATGCAGTGAAAACTGGTGATGGGATTTGCCCGGGTTGTAAAGAGCCGTATAAGCAAACAGATCTTGATAAAAACAGTGTTGATCCACGACAGCCGTTATCACTTCCGTCGAATATTCCAAATAATAAAATGGAGAGACGGGTGTCCTCAAAGATGGAGAGGAGGTTGTCGTTAATGAAGTCAACTAAGTCGGCTTTAGTTAGGAGTCAGACTGGTGAGTTTGATCATAACCGTTGGTTATTCGAGACGAGTGGGACCTATGGTTATGGTAACGCATTTTGGCCAAAGGATGACGGGTTAAATGAGGATAGAGATGGGGTAACAGGAGCCGAACAACTAGAGCTTCTTAACAAACCTTGGCGACCTCTTACTCGCAAACTCAAGATACCTGCTGCTGTTATAAGTCCTTATCGGTATGTACACGGATTGCCTTAACTGCTTTTATTGTTAGTTAAGTTCTTACAATTAATTGTGGCACAATGGGTTGGTCGGTAAGGTTGGTAATGGGTGAGAACATGTGATTTTTGTATGAAATCAGCGGGGTTGACTGCGACTGGCAATATTTTCTATCCAAGTTTTCAAAAGCATAAGGATTACAGATCATATTATTTTAATATTAATTTTTTTTCTTCTCTGGAAAATGATTCAGGAGGTTTTATGCATCAAAAATTGACCTTGGGCTACTTTTGACTCGTTTGACCCGTTTTGTTTTGAGCTTCTTTTAAATTTCTAAAAAAAAGGAGTATGTTTCATTTGACCCGTTCCCTGTCTTCCCCAAGACTTAGAATTGTTCAACCTTAGAAGGTGTGTTATCTTAATTCACGTAAGTTGTTCATTATGTCACTAGAAAAGAATTGATAATATTGATTTTTGTCTTCTTAAGTTAAAAATTTGAACCATGAGTCTACTAAAACGTTTTCATTCATCTTGTACAACAATACCTCAGAAGTCAGAACTAATGAGAATCTTATGACTGACTCCGTGTCTAATTGCTATGTTGTGTATGCAGGCTCTTAGCCTTGATTCGGTTGGTGGTTCTTGGATTATTTCTTCATTGGAGAATCACTCACCCTAACGAAGATGCAATATGGCTCTGGTTCATGTCGGTTATTTGTGAGGTTTGGTTTGCATTCTCGTGGATTCTTGACCAGCTTCCAAAACTCGCACCCGTTAACCGTGCAACTGACCTCAATGTTTTGAAAGAAAAGTTTGAAACACCAAGTCCCCAGAACCCGTCAGGAAAATCTGATCTTCCTGGGGTAGATGTGTTCGTTTCTACTGCAGATCCCGAAAAAGAACCACCGCTTGTTACTGCAAACACAATTTTATCTATTCTTGCTGCTGATTACCCCGTCGATAAACTGTCTTGTTACGTTTCTGACGACGGTGGTGCTCTTCTAACTTTTGAGGCCATGGCGGAGGCTGCCAGTTTTGCGAATTTGTGGGTCCCATTTTGTCGGAAACATAATATTGAGCCGAGAAATCCTGAGTCGTATTTCAGTTTGAAAAAGGATCCGTTTAAAAATAAGGTGAGGCAGGACTTCGTTAAGGACCGTAGGCGAGTTAAACGTGAGTATGATGAGTTTAAGGTTCGGATCAACGGGCTTCCTGATTCTATTAGGAGACGTTCCGATGCTTATAATGCTAGAGAAGAAATTAAAGCTATGAAGCTTCAAAAGGAAACTGCTGGTGATGAACTTTTGCAACCCGTGAAGATCCCAAAAGCTACTTGGATGGCAGATGCTACCCATTGGCCTGGTACCTGGATGATACCGTCTCCAGAACACTCAAAAGGTGATCACGCAGGCATCATACAGGTGCGTATTACAAATTCGCTTTCTCGTTGGAATGAAATTCAACTAAAAAGCGGCAAAATGGCAGGTCGTAAAGATTGTGTAGCGGGTCAAACAAAATAGCTTTTAGAATGGGTCAATAAAATAGTTTGTTAGAACGGGTCAAACAAATGGCTTATAGAGCAGGTCAAAAAATGTTGGGTTGGGCGACCTTAAATTAAACTCTTTTTGTCCTAGTATTTTCTTGAGTTTTACAAAGTAGCTTTTAGTATGATTAAAACATACAGTAGTATAGTGGTAATGTAAATTTTGAAATAAAACCATTTAGGAGGATTCATGCATTTTGATAGTATTTTCTATGACTTTTGACCCATTCGACCTGCTCGATCCATTTTATTTTAAACCGATTATTTTTTAACTTTGCCCATTCGACTGGTTAGAGGAAACCTAATCGACATGTGTATTCATAATTGGTCAAGATTGTTACATGATCGTTGTGTTCGACCTCCATTTTCCATTTGTTTTCCCAAGTGACTTATTATGTATGTTCTGTAAAATCCAGGTGATGTTGAAACCGCCAAGTGATGATCCGTTAAATGGGACTGATGATGACTCAAATCCCTTTGATTTTACTGAAGTTGATATTCGCCTTCCCCTTCTGGTTTATGTTTCTCGTGAAAAACGTCCTGGTTACGATCACAACAAGAAGGCTGGAGCCATGAATGCACTTGTTAGAGCCTCAGCCGTCATGTCTAACGGTCCCTTCATGCTCAACCTCGACTGTGATCATTATATATACAACTCTCAAGCTATACGAGAAGGAATGTGCTTCATGATGGACCGAGGTGGGGACCGCATCTGTTACGTACAGTTCCCGCAGAGGTTCGAAGGAATCGATCCTTCTGATCGTTATGCTAATCACAACACGGTTTTTTTCGATGGAAACATGAGGGCTCTCGATGGGCTTCAAGGTCCAGTTTATGTTGGTACAGGAACCTTATTCCGTAGAACCGCACTTTATGGGTTTGACCCACCTCGGTTGAAAGATTACCATTCGGGTTGTTGCAGTTGTTGTTTCGGTAAGCGCAAGAAAAGCTCTGTTGCTTCCGCACCTGATGAAAACCGAGCGTTGAGAATGGGAGACTCAGATGATGAAGACATTAATATGTCTTTATTCCCGAAAAAGTTTGGAAACTCGAGTTTACTGATAGATACAATCCCAATCGCAGAGTTTCAAGGCCGGCCGCTTGCTGACCATCCCGCAGTCAAAAACGGTCGAGCGCCTGGTGCACTTACGATACCCCGAGAGCTTCTTGATGCATCTACTGTTGCTGAAGCAATCAGTGTGATTTCATGTTGGTATGAAGACAAAACTGAATGGGGAAACCGAGTTGGATGGATTTATGGATCGGTGACGGAAGATGTGGTAACGGGATACCGTATGCATAACAGGGGATGGCGATCGATTTATTGCGTGACTAAACGAGATGCCTTCCGTGGGACCGCCCCGATTAACTTGACTGACAGACTCCACCAGGTACTACGGTGGGCCACTGGGTCCGTTGAAATATTCTTTTCGAAAAACAATGCGCTTCTAGCGAGCTCAAAAATGAAGTTCCTTCAAAGAATTGCGTACCTGAACGTTGGGATTTACCCGTTCACTTCCATCTTTCTAATTGTTTACTGCTTTCTCCCGGCGCTTTCTCTTTTCTCGGGCCAGTTCATTGTTCAAAGCCTCGATGTCACTTTTCTCGTGTACCTTCTCGCCATTACCATAACCCTTTGCATGCTAGCTGTGCTCGAGATCAAATGGTCAGGTATCGAATTAGAAGAATGGTGGAGAAATGAACAGTTTTGGCTCATTGGAGGTACAAGTGCCCATCTTGCTGCTGTTCTTCAAGGACTTTTAAAAGTGGTTGCTGGAATCGAGATCTCATTTACTCTAACATCAAAATCAGGCGGTGATGATAATGACGACGAATTTGCAGATCTTTATATTATCAAATGGTCGTCTCTGATGATACCGCCAATCGTGATCATGATGACTAATCTAATTGCTATAGCAGTTGGTGTGAGCCGAACGATTTACAGCGCGATACCACAGTGGAGTCGTCTGTTGGGTGGGGTGTTTTTCAGCTTTTGGGTGTTGGCTCATTTGTATCCTTTTGCAAAGGGGCTAATGGGTCGAAGAGGAAGGACACCCACAATTGTTTTTGTTTGGTCAGGGCTGATTGCGATTACGATATCGCTTCTTTGGGTTGCTATTAATCCACCTGCAGGTGCAAATGAAATTGGAGTTTCTTTCCAGTTTCCTTGAGATAATGATTATTTGTTAGACCTGTGAATTAGGATGGTATATTCTTTGTTTGTACCGTTGAGTTTTATGGTGGTTACTGGTTAGGTGTTTACTTACTACTACACATATTCTTCATTTCTTTGTACTTTTGATAGACAATTAATGGTGGTAAAAGAGTTGTTAACTTGCTTTGTTGTTTTAATTTGTTGACTTTGTAGGGCTTAATGTTGTTTTGATAACTAAAGGACGATAAATATTTATGGGATTTGTCTAACACGTCAATTGCCCTCTTAGGGCACATGTTAAAACTTGATAATTAAACTAAAACTCATTTGTGTGATTATGTAAAATGGGCACAAAGTAGGTTCAACTCATTATAGGCCGAGTATTATGGATTTTAAGGTTTGGTAAGCCCGTAGTCTAGAATTAAGATTAAAAAAAATTGATAGATTGACGTACTTATAAATAGATATATAAAGTGATCTAAAAATATAACATTAACACGTGTCAAGTTCAACTTATTAGAGCAAAGGGAGTGAGAGAAGGTGGCACAAAGTGATCAAGAACCACTTTGATATGATCACTCCCCTTTCAATTTGATTACAACTTGGTGGCTTTTAAAAGGGTGGCAATCACTTTGAGTGATAGTCACTTTTATTATTATTATTTTATTTATGTTGTATGTGTATACTTTATTTATAAAAGTAAAAAATGTTTAAATGTGGGTCCAATTTTAGTGTGGAAATTATGTGATGAATACATATAAAAATGAGTGTTAGTGTGATTTTAGTGTGAAAATGATGTGGCGCTGAGGTGACAACCTTTTTGAGTGATTATAAAATGATCACTCCCTTTGCTCTAAGATTTGAAGAGAAAAATTATATCAGTCACACTTGTCTTCGTTAGCACCCATCAAATCAATCACATTTTATTTCCACTTTCCATCAAATCAATCACATCTTGTTTCTACTTCACATTTTCTATCTCCTATCCCATTCTATACATCCAATTATGTATTCACTTTTCACCTTTCACCCCTCCTACCTCTACTTTATATTTTTATAAAGAAAAGAGAAAATATATTTTTATAAAAATAAATAGTTTGTAAAATAAACTTGTTAAACTTTTAACAATTTTTTTATAAAAAATGATTTTTTTTAATATGTAGTTTTAAAAAGATATATTAAAAAAAAAAGTCATAATTTTTTTGTAAAAATTTGTTTAAAAATTTATAAATCCGTCCTTATAAAAAAATACAACGTGACTAAATCAAAAGTATTAATAATGTGACGTGACTAAAGTAAAATTAATGTTATGGGTGATGGAAACTATGGATTCTGAGTAGTAGCTACTTGGCTTGATCTTGACGCAAAATGCATGGCCACGGATTCGTAGTAATTTGTTAAATGAAATTATTATGCATGAGGAGGATTATGCCAATTTGTTTGGATATGTAGTGTTTAATAATATTCACTACTTCATCAATCACTTTGAGTCAGGTTTCGCACCTGATGACTATTGGATGCATATGACCGACACATGTACCATAATTGCGTCATGCTATAATGTAATTGTTCATTTTCTTTTTTTTAGAGGAAGTTCGACGTGGCTACCTCTTTGGTCTAGTCCGCTTGAGAATCCACAAAATGTCACGTGGGTAATTGCACACGTAAACGGTAACCACTATGTTAAAGTAAATTTGCAAGGAAATTACCCGTTACCTATGATTTATCAAAGTTGGTCTAGATACAAACGAGATTATGCAGCTTAATGGAAAACCTTATATTCAATGAGAATATAATTTTAATGTATGTGATCGCTAATTGTAATAGTTTGATTGATTGTACAATATTATTTATTAAATATTGAGTTTTCAAATTCGTTTAATAGAATATTTATATTTTTGTAATTAAAAACAATACTATAATTTATTATTTTTGCAAAATGACAAGATAGCAACATGATGAAGTTGCTGACGTAGAGATAAAAGAAGAAGAATTTTGAGAGTAAAAATAGAATATATCCAATATATATCATTGCTAGTTTTAAACCCTGAACTCACTAAATAATTTTCACCATACAATAGAGTGTAAGTATGATTTTTAATATTTTTAATCTAGAAAAACTTATTTTCACCTGAGCAAAAGTCACAAGAATAATTAATAAAAGTATATTTAATTATTGTATTAGGATAACAATTTAAATGTTTGATAAATCATAAGATATTAGATGTATTACATTTTCATTAAGAAAAAAAGTAAAAAGTAGTTTCAACTCAACATATACAATTGAAATATACATAATCTTTTTTTTTTTAAATTTATAAATTAGAAGCTTTGAGCAGTCGATCACTTTATCCACTAAAAAAGGATGAACAACGACAAAGTTACAGAGATGGTAATAGAGGGGAATTTTAAAATGTTACCCATGGATAGGAAGATTTACTTTTACCACTTATAATCACAATTTTTAAACTCTATCTATTTGATAGCTGTCAACTATTTGTTGAAGTGTCGAACAAGAAATTAATTAATAGCATGGCTAGCTAGTTTGTGAACCTGTTTCATGTCAAACATAAAATATTAATAATGAAGGTTACTATTCGGATATTCTTTAAGAAATGATATGATTAATACATATAAATATACAGAGGAGATGATAAGACTGATACACACATGCATACACAAAGATGTTTATTTAAAGGGTTAAATCATTTTGTCACCAACGTACTCTCCTTCATTTTTCGAGATCACCATCCTACTCATTTTAATACTAATGTCACCAACATACTTGTTAGTTAATTGTTGAGGTCACCAACGTTAATGATTAATTTGCAATTATAATTGTGTAAACACATGAAGATTAGTTTTCAAAAATTACCAAACTTTATTTTCATAACCTAATATTGGATATAAACTTTCTGTAAAAATTTAAGAATTTTTATAATTGTATTATATTTATTCTCAATTTATGTCCAAAATGTGATGGAAATTCAAATAAAATAGAAAATATTCATGAAAAACTATGAAAATTTTACCATCTTAGTTTCTAATTATTTTAAGACTTGTATAAACATTTCAAGTCATTTGGAGCAATAAAACCCGGTTTTCCAATATTTTAAGATTAAAAGCACACAAATTAAAATAAATACTAAAAAGAATTCAAATGATATAATTTTTATCGTGGGGTGTTATTTAATGATATAAACATCTCAGAAAAAGTTTCATTAATTTTTGGCATAGGGAACTAATTTTTATGATTAAACGCTCCATTTTAGTAATAGTTTTGTATTAAATTGAGAATAAATAAAATACAATTATAAAAATTCTCAAATTTTTACAGAAAGTTTATATCCAATATTAGGTTATGAAAATAAAGTTTGGTAATTTTTGGAACTAATCTTCATGTGTTTACACAACTATGATTGCAAATTAATTATTAATGTTGGTGACCTCAACAATTAATTAACAAATATGTCGGTGACATTAGTATTAAAATGAGTAGGATTGTGATCTCGAAAAATGAAAGAGAGTACATTGGTGATAAAATGTTTTAACCTTTATCTAAAAGTATAAATGTGTTCATTTAGAATTTCCAATTAATAACGTAACCATATTCTTGTCGATCTTAAATGATATGATCCACCGGTCTAATTAACTATTGCTTGGTGAAATCGATGTGCCGTGAAACCTTTTTACATGTATATATTAAGCATTAAATAATAAATACACACAGGGGATGGACGCCATATTCTCTGATCGGTTGATTCATCATCACCGTAATGAGTGATACATGTCGTATGCTCTGCGCGCGCACACATATATATTAGTGTTAAAATCTACGTGATACATGACATATGATATTGTTTATTTATTGTATAGTTTGTAATTATTAAAATTTATGTAGTAATTAAATTATCTAATGTGGATATGCGTTCTATAATAATTATCAATACAATTTTAAAATTTAAAAAGGTTATTAACTTATTTAATCATGATTATTAATTTATTTTATTAATTTAAAAATTTAAAAATTTTCCACGTAAAACTTAATGACATGAAAGATTAGTTGTGAAAAAGATTAAGAAAATGACACTTATGAATTTTGTATATTTGACAACACTTGATTGGTGCCACATAGATATAATTAAGCATCGTCAATTCCACTTTTATATATAATAAAAAATATATAAATGTAATAAATATGATAAAAAAAAAAATGTTACCGATGTATCTTCATATATGATAGTGTTTATATATTAACATACTAGACTTCACTAAATGACTCATGTGAAATTTTTTAATTATGAACCATATCTGTAAAACTTTTACGAAAATTGATTACGACACAATGACAGTTGCATAGTTAAGTAGTTAAACATAACCTGAAAATATGTTTAATTAGGAAGCACACATAATAATTTCTCCGTATAAAACAAAAATATAATAATGATAATGATAAAAAATAATAATGATAATAATAATCACAACAACAAGAACAACAATAATAATAGGTATCTTTAAAGGCTTGCATGATATAGATAGACAAATGTAAGTAGCTACCATGACATGGATGTGCCACTCCTTACGAAAACTAATTAATCCCACTTCAGCATCTGCGGTACTTCAGAGACTACAGTACTACAATATAACTTTTAACTACTTATACATGAATTTAAATTTATTGATAACTTGAATGCAGTTATACCCAATAGCAAGATTTAGAACTAAATTCAGGCAAAAAATGTGGAGGTTGAAGATAACGGAAGGGGACAAAGATCCATATCTGTACAGCACAAAGCCACAAACGACTTTTTTGGTAGGCAAATTTGGGAGTTTGATCAGAATTATGGAACTCAGGAATAGCGTGATGAGGTTGAAAAGGCCTGTAGTATTTCTGGAATCATCGACACAAAGTAAAGCCCAGCAGTATAGTTCTTTGGCATATGCAGGTTAATTTCTTCTTCTTTTGTAAAGTTTTTTGGATTTGCAAAACCAGCTTTGGAATTCATAGAAAGATGTTGTTGGGACATAAACATGCAGTTTTTAAGAGATAAGCAATTCAAACAAATGACACCGCAGATGAAGATAGAGGGGGTGAAGAGATCTCGTATGATAAAGTAATGGTCACATTGAGGAGGTATGTTCACTTATTTGCAGCATTGCAGGCTCATGATAGCCACTGGCCGGCTGAAAATGCTGGTCCTACGTATTTCCTGCAGCCATTTGTAATCATTTTTAATTTTATTAATGGTTGGTTACATGTCTTGGAAATAAGTATTTAAGAAGAATGATAATCAAAGATTAATCTAGATAACTATTCTGAATCTTGTATTAGTACTTTCAGAATGTAATATTTCGACCATTTATAGCTTGGGTCACATAAAATCCACAATAGGATAATTCAAAGGGCACTCAGAATTCTAGGCAAGAACAAACGAGAAAGGAAGACAATCATTGCATGGTTGTTATGTTCTTGAGTGTGTGCTACACACTTCCTAACTCATAATAGAACTTGTTATGTAATCACTGCAGTCTTGTGTGAATCTCAACCACCTAAAACTGCCGTCGATGACAGTAAAATCACCAACAATATACCACACATATATAGTTCTTAATTCATAGATCTGTACAACTTGTTAAGATCAGAAAATGACACTAGCTACCTTCATATCAACAAAATGCAGGTTATATGCTTGTATATCACAGGATATCTTGACAGCGTGTTCCCAGCAGAGCACAGAAAAGAAATTCTTTGGTACTTAACTTTAATAAAATGTAGAGCAAAAATGGTGGCCTACCACCATGGGAACCAGCAACATCACCAAAATGGTTGGAGGTAACTGGATGATGAAGAAACTATTTTATTTTAATAAATATGTTCATTGTTCGTCCCTACTGATCCAATTTCTATTCCATTTTAGATTCTCAATCCTACAGAATTTATGGAGGACATTGTCATTGAGCATGAGTAAGACTTGGGATGCGGTTAACTACTTCAATTTCTTCTCTGATTACTGAGCATAATATAATTTCCAAGAGACTCACTATATATAGTTGTTGACTAGCTACGTCGAATGCACATCATCTGTAATGGAGGCCCTTGTCTTGTTCAATAAGTTATACCCAAGTCATAGGACGAAAGAAATAGAAAGTTCCCTTACGGATGCAGCTGGATACCTTGAGAACATGCAGATGCCAGATGGTTCATGGTTTATATCTTCTTTAAGCATGAGAATAAGCGTTTTACATTTATTAAAATGGCATTACTCTTATTACTAGCCTAACATAAAAATGCCATGGGTATTAGGTGTGGAGAATGGGGTATGTGTTTTACATACGCTACCTGGTTGGTTTGCCCTTGGAGGGCTGGTAGCAATTGGGAAGACGTATGAAAAAATCAGCCAATCCGTAGAGGTGTCAATTTTCTGCTGAAAATACAAATGGTGAATGGCAGCTGGGGAGAAAGCTATAGATCCTTCACAGACAGGGTATTGTTGATATAATATTCTGTTTTAGACAAAAGAAAAAACAAAACAATCACAAACCAGACTTAGCGCTGAAAATTAAATCAAAATTCCTTTAATAATTAGCATTGCTTATAATGAACTCCTTCAAGCAACTAGCCTTCTTAAAAACTTTGCAACCAAACACACACACACACATATATGTATGAATGTTTGTACTTATATATCATTATTTGGTCAAAGAGAAGTGTACAACTTTAAGGCAGCGCTTAATAACCTTGCACTCTTCTCTCTCAATACTTAATAAACAGAAATATGTACCTCTGGAAGGAAATCGGTCTAACTTGGTGCATACTTCATGGGCTATGTTAGATTGATTCATTCTAAACAGGCGAGTTTCTAATCTCAAAATTGCATCATTCCATACTCTTCTCAATCATTAATTATAGTTAAATATATATCTTTGAGTATACAGGCTGAGAGAGACCCAACACCTTTACACAGAGCAGCCAAGTTATTGATCAATTCCCAAATGAATAATAGCGTGGTTTTCAGTTTTCACAAAAATTCACCCGTAGTCTTTTAAATACTTTTAATTAGATCGACAGTCTTTTCTTTACAAAGTTGTTTCACTGATAGTCTTTTACATTAACAACCCATTGAATACTATTATTGGCTTTCACATGAATTCAAAATGGTCATCTTATGTCACTAAAGGACCACAACTCTTTTGATGCCCAGAAATAATAATAATATAATAATAATAATTGAAAAAGATTGTTTTGGACTTCATTATTTGGGTACTTTTTTGCACCAAAAGAAGGTTGAGTCAACGTTGGATCCTTATCCTTATTCAAAGATCGCATTCGAAAAAGCAAAGTTTCAATGGAGGAACATAATGATCATGTAAGGTGATCCAAGTGAATTTTGACAAGAGGGAAGTAGTATGAAGTATGAAACGACATTCAAAATTGGACATCCCTTTTTCTTGGCTTAAAGATCTCATATACAACACTACAATTAACTCCCATCAGATTATTTATCCTGTAGAGCCTCTTCAAGCTCACTCATATATTGAAAGAACGGTTGCACCTTCTCCAGGGAAGAACCAGTAACAAGTAACAAGCAAATTAAACGTCAACCAACAGCTAAGCTATAACCGCCAGGTATGATAGTAGAGAACCTGTCTGATTCTAATTTTTTAGAGAAAGAGGCTCACCCATAGCACAAGTTTCATAAAGAGATCTAAAGATTCGTAGTTAGAAACAGGCAACCAATATGGCATATCACCTGTTCATGTTAGGGCTATTAGATTGTCTGATCCGCATAACTATATAGAATAATAACCCCCAATAATTACAGTAGAAACTGCCCACTTAAATTTAACAATCTACAAGGAAAACTTGAAGAAAAACAACAGTCCACTGAAAATGCTTAGAGAGCTCATGAACCCGAACCCACCAGGTGATCAGCTATGAGCTGCAAAAAAACAGTATAACTTAGCTCACTTATCCCGGGTATATATTTCTGATCACCTAGTTTCAGTAAGCTTCATCAAAAGATCTCATGTTGTTGCCTTATGAACCTGTACAAATATATGCTTATATTTATACCCCCCTACTTTTTCAACCAATCTTCCCCTTTCCCTCCTTCAAACTACCTGATACATCCAGAACATTGTTCAAAATCTACCAAATTGTGCATTTATGTACAAATAAATCAGCAAATCATTTGGGTTTAATTTCATGCTTTTAGCATCTTGCATCTATAGACCAGCTAAGTTTGTTCAGTCTTCCAACAACGTCCATTTAAGATTTGGAATTTAAAATTTATAACTGTTCATTTTCTTTTGAGGAAGACATGATGTGTGTCTAATATTCTAAGTACACAAATACCTCAAGCAAAAAAAAAAACGTTGTGCAGAATCAAGTATCAGCTTCCCAATAAGGGCAAAAAAGGAACGACACAGTGACAACTAAAACAGCTATTATATTACTTTCGAGCTTTTACCTCCAATGATATTTGAAGAATAATCAAGACTTTCTGGTATTGGAAGAAAGAAGCCCCATTTGTGTAGTAAGCTGCTGAACTTGAGATCTAGAACACTCTGTTTCCGATGATTTGTTTTCATTTCCCTTCATGACATGGTCATCCACCGAACCCGAGTCCATATCATCATTCGTATCAACCTCAGGGCTTGGCTCAAGTAACTGCTCCCATGTCGGGTCATAAGAATTAAGGTACTTCTCCATCTCCGTCAGCAAATTATTATCCCATTCTATGTCTGCATCGGGAGAGAAATTTCCAATGTCTAAAGGAAGTTTCTCGTCAACCATGTTTGGGTCCAGGAATTCCTGATTATGTGGTTCGGGATGCATGTAACTGTCAATGCTGGCATCCGGCACCATTTCTGGCAAGTGTGAGAGGTCAGACATGTCCGGTAAATCTTGACCATCAACTAGTGGGCTTGTATCTGAAAAATGATTCGCCACAACGACTTCTGAATTTGCTTCTAGAGGTGCAGAGAGCACCCCAGTAACTGCAGGTAAATAAGATTGACCAGATGCCAGTGGTGTGACCTCTTGGAGAGTAACTCCCGAGCTGAAAGCACCCAAACGAGGTGATGTGTTATCGAGTTTCATGATCTGCTTGAGCATTGATTGTGCTGCATCATTCACCACCGGCTGGTATTTAACAATCCGTCCATCAGAAGAATGGTCGTTTGAAATAACTGCATCTTCTTTATACCTGCGTTTTTTATTCCCTTCAGTAATGAGTCGCGTGCTCTCATTTTGCTGTTGTACAAAGTGAGCCAAAAAGCCAGGGCTGTTAACTGCTTTTGCTAAGAATGACATCATTTGTTGCTGCCTTTGTTCCATCCCTTGAAGACGTTGCACCATTGATTGCATTTGATTATCAGTGGTCTGTTGTTGCTGTCTCAGCCTAACAAGCTCCTGCATCAGAACATTTTTATCCCTTTTTAGTCTCTCGACCTCTTCTTCCAGACCGAATTTTCCAACTTCAACACATGCACCCACTGAGGAGGTCTGTTGATGAGGTTGTTGTGGTGGTGGATGATGACCTTGACCTGAAGTTGATTTACGGCGAACAATACTTTTAAGCAAGTGTTTTTGACCTCGTAGAAATCCCTCATTTGCAAATTCCCAGCGATCAGGATCGACTTTCCTAAATCCCTGGTTTATTAACATTTCAAAAGAAACAATAAATGAGGATCCAATTAGCACATATCTCAAGCTTGTACTTAACAAGTATAAGTATTTAGCATGGTAAGCTATTGTGCAATACGTATTACAGATTGAGGACCGAAAATCATAGAAAGTGCAACTATCTAGGAAGCCTTGACTTTGATGGATCTCAATACAAGAACATCAGAGCCTCAATAGCTAGAGTTCATCTTACAAATTTCTTACCAGTTTCATTCTCGCGATACAAGAAAATGTGCAAACTGGAGTCTGTATATAACCATGGACTAAACCTTTTTCCCTATAACAAAATAGTCTACTTTATGTTTAACTTTCAAAAACTAAATTCAATATTTTTAAATAGTCTACTTTAGGTTTATGGTAATTGTTTTCTCATATAAATCAGATTAGAGAAAAAGTAAATGGTTTCCTTTATTGATAGACCTGCTTGCCCATGCTAGGGCAAATTCGATTTAATAAATTCAACAACACCAATACTTATTTTTAGTTACGTATGGATCTCCTTTCTAATTGATAAATTCAACACCATGAATTATGGAGCTGCTAAAAATAACGTACAAATGTCTACATTACATATGTATCTGTGCAGAAATAATAAACATATATTTCGTTGATCATAAAAGGAACCATTTGAGTTAATTACACTAATAAGCAGATTCTAAAAGATGTAGTCATGAGTCAATTGGTAAGAAAACAGGTCTGCTTATTAGTTAAAGATAAACATATATAACTGTCAATTTGTGGTTGAAGATAGTTTTCCAGGTCTTTTTTCTTCAAACTGTAGCTGTCATTCACAATGTACCGTTTAACTCTTCTATCACCTTTTGGTTAGCTGAAATCATATTTGAATGAGGCAATATATGTGACCAATTCGTTCAACAGTTTTGAACATTGAAGATGTCAACATCTAGGTTTTTATTTCCTTTTCCCCCTTTATTGTATTGCCCTTGCCCCTTTGGGATAGGGAAGATCAAGAACCTTTATATAGGTATAACTAGACCTCAGGAGATTATGTTATGCTTACACCCAAATGTTACATAAAAAATTGTGTACAGCAGCACTCCAGTCCCTTGTTGCAGTGATAAATGGAGAACATAAACTAGGAAAAAATAGACTACGAGATCTGTGGTAAGTGATAGCTGCCACTAAGTTCATAACTGTATCTTTCTATGTTTACCCCGTTCTCCAATAGTCATTACACAAATCGGAGGAGAGGACTGTTTTAAATATATTGTATTTCAATCTCAGAGAAGGGTGTGAGTCACAAAATACCTCTGGAGGGTCCATTTATAGTGCTATAGAGCTTCATGATCTCCCCTACCACAAAGCCAATTAAATAAATAGGAAAAAAAGTACTAAAAACCTAGGTATCAGCATCTTCAATGTTTCGCATAAGTTGGTTCATAAAAATACAATTTCAACTAACAACAAGACTATCTAAAAAGATGGAGTTCAATTTCTAACTATAATGTGAAGTAAACTAATACCGGAAGCCAATTTGCGTGAAAAATAACAATCTCTGTTATTTCCGATCCATTACAAAAATTCAGCATAAGTACCAAATTAGCAGCATTTTGCAAGAAAAAAATATCAATTACCCTTTTGCTGCCCTAAAATTGGAACCTTAAGCCTACTGATCATCATAGATATGTACCAAATAAGTTCCGAACTCGTTATCAAATAATCATTACATCCAGCAATCAGAAACATATAATGCCAATCAATCATATATATAATATATATATAATCACACAATCATAAAAACACTAACTTACATAAGTATTGAGTTGTCGGACAAAGCTTGAAAAATTATTGTGCTTGAAATATTTAGGCAAAAGATCTCTAGCAAACTCCGGCGGGTCCCACACAACGAAACTGTTATTCGTAGCGCTCCATGAAACAACCTTATCAGTGGAAGGATCATCAACCATATCGTAAGTTTTGACTAAAAACGGCGGAGGAGCATTCACACTCGACATCGGAGGCGGCGCCGGCGGTGGAACGGCGGCACCGCCATCTGCGGCGGATGCGGTAGCGTTAGTAGAGCTGTGAGGTTCCATGGAGATGAGATTGGGGTTTGATTTAGGGTTTTGGGACCGCCATTGACGGAAATTTGAAACCCTAGACTGAATTTTATTATTTTTTGGGTGGAAGTGTGGAGAAAGTGTGAAGAAGAAAACTGGTGATTAGATGGGGTCAAGTCAAGTTAAACGATGAAAAAAAGGACACGGAGAAGGTTGGATTTTTCTATTCATATCTCTTTGCTACAAATAGTGACGCTAACTTGAAAGCATGAAAATTGTTGGACCTATTTTCAAAATATCGAATTTCAGAAAAAGGAAAAAAAATGTTTTCTTATAGCATTTCTCTATTGAGCTCTTACACAAAAATATATAAGAAAAAAACCTCTGCAGAAACCTTGCAATATAAATGATCGTAACGAAGGATGCGGGTCACAACGAACTCAGGTCAAAACGAGTTTACATAAATAATTAATAGGTTCTAATGAGTATTTAATTTGTAATAAATTCTTTTATTTTTATAACTTAAAATTTATAACTTCCCAATAATATATGTATAAATAAATAAAAGATTCATAAGGAAATTAAGACCCAAGCATGTTTGAACCGGTGCCTACTATGACCCGTACTTGTTATGACCCGTGTCCATTATGAACCGAGACTATTTTGACTTATAGCATGTACCGAACGGTTTTGCCACCTATAGTTTTAATTATAAGATTTTATAAAATTTTAGATACAAAATGATTTGACATTGCTTATTTAATTTTTTTAACAACTCTTATGGTTTCATCCTTAAAACCTTTTGCAACTATGGTATTCTTTTGGAAGTGAAAGTTTCAGGGGACTAATACGATCACTTCTAATCTTACGGTCATTAATGAAATTCGAATACTTGGTATTGGAACGGATAGATAACGAAGATATTTGGTCCTCGTGTTACAACGGGTTTTTCAAGTTACATTTTTGGATATATATAAATTCTATAAAAAGATGATTTTTTAATAACCACCCAAAGAAAAAACATAAATACAATGCAACTCACAACAAAACTTATCGTTCATCAAAGTTCACAACAATATTACTAAATAACAACTCGAGTGAATGAACTAATGAAGAAGACAAAAGTATATAGGCATACATATCTATATACATGCATGGACAATATTAACATACTATGGCTAATCTTGGATCATATTTGTCTTACACCACAAATTAATTCTTTCTTATTCGGCATAATATATAACATTTTCAGTAGCAAAATGATAGCAATGGTCCTTCAGTGAATTGATGAGCCAAAGGTTTCTCCAACCATGACGATATTAGACACCATGGGACTCAAAAATTATAACAAGTAGCTGCATGATATGTGATTTAGTATGAACCTTAAAGTTTAAAACTTGAGTCTTATGAAGGTAGACCCTTTAACTTTCAACATATCAGTGACATATTCGAACCTCCCAATGTAATATGAAAACAAATTTATAATAGAGTCATGTACATGTAAAAACATAAATGAAGCAATATATTAATAAATATGACATACTTGTGAGTATCCCGGTGGTTATCAATTCTTAAAGATAACTTATCATAGTCAAGGAAATTGAAGTAATAGGCAAGAAAGCCATTACCAGATATTTGCTGAAACTTCATGTTTGTTAGATTATCAATCAGTTAGAATGAAACATAGGTACACACCAATATTAAATAAAGAGCATATATGTTATGGTGAAACAACTCACATTTTTTCAATGAAAATAAAGCAACATTCACTTTCACTTCCTAATGACTTTAAAATTTCAACATGTTCATTCCCATCTCCTAGGTTAAGGTTTGCTATCATTGTGGGTGCCATTTTGAAGTATATAAGCAATAAGATGATTTGGCTTAGCAATTTACTTAAATAATAACGCTTTTGCAAACGTTTCACTCATTACAACATTAAGAACAAAGTTTTATGTTACTAAACAAACATAAGACATAAAATAGCTTATGTAATATAATGCACAAATATGAGGTACTCCTAAAGTCAAAGAATAATGGGTATGAAAGCAGGAGTATAGGTCTTTAACCAATGTCATACGTTAAAGCTAGAAAGGAATATTTTTATTTTTATTTTTATTAATTTTCTAAAATAAGGTGGATTCGAACCGGGAACCACGGATTAAAAAACATAGGCCCAATCACCAAACCAAATAAGAAATATTAAGAAAAAGCTATTCAACACATTTATCACCAGTATTTAGCTTTGATTGTTAACCAGCTTTTCTAATTCGTGTATGTTACGATGCGATCAAAATATATATGTTTTTGAATGAATAATTTTTTTATAAATATATATTAAAATACAAAAATAAATATATTAATATTTTAATTTATGTTATATTTACATAAATAGTAGTTGAATTTATGATTAACCACAATGCCACAAATATAATGAGATCTAATTAACCCTTATAATAGTAATAATAATAATAATAACAATAATAATAATAGAAAAAATGGCGCTTTCTCTACTTAACCGGAACCTTCATCTTCTATGGAGATGCAAAATACGTATAAGTTGCCTAAGGAGTATGGAATCGAGTTTTATGTTGAATCGTCGAGTGAGTTTGATGAGAAATATCTTTTTGGTAGTCGTCAACGAGCTGATATTGAAGATACTATTGCTAAAGATTACATTGATATGGTCCAGAATTGTAGTCGTGATGAAATTAAGTGACGTTTAAGACGCAGAGACTCTCCAACTCCTTATTGTGACATAGCACATAAAGCTTGGGATTGCATGAACAATGTTGAGGTTGAGGTTAGTTCAACTAGATATGTCTTGCTTGTATTTATCCTCATCAATCGTCAATGTCTTTAACTCAAATTATCTCTGATCTGATTATTTTTACTTGAACAAGTTATACCTTTTCAATGGTTTGAGACTACTCATGTGCTATGGTTTGATACAAGATAAGGTGAATAGTTATGTATTGTTTAGTTCTCATATAATATATCTATTAATTTATACCATCTAGAAGCTGATACAGTTTATAAGAGTTTAACAACTTATATTAAGTATTAGAGTATGTAAAATATTCACCTTACTAGGTGAGATGTATATTAACCATATATATAGTACAAGTTACAATATATCAAAGGAAAACAAATCTTCTTATAAAAGAGGAGATAACAGATAATTATGACTAGTATATCGTATCCTATTACCCCCCCCCCCCCCCCCCCCCCCCCCCGCAAGCGAAGATGGAGGAGGACCAACACGAAGCTTGGATCGAAAGTCTTCAAACAGTGGGCGTGGAAGACTTTTGGTGAAGATGTCAGCCAACTGTAGATGTGTAGACACGAACTTGGTATGAAGCTTGCCAGACATAACCAATTCTCGTACAAAGTGATAGTCAATATCAATGTGTTTTGCTCGCTTATGAGAGATAGGATTCTGACTTAGAAACAAGGCACTACGGTTGTCACAAAGAAGAGTGGGACGACTAGAAGAAAGAACATGCAACTCCCGAAGCAAATGAGTGATCCATATAATCTCGGACGCTGTATTAGCCAAAGCTCTATACTCGGACTCACAACTAGACCGAGAAACAGTAGGTTGTTTCTTAGCACTCCAGGAGACTAGATTTCCACCGAGAAAAATGGAATAGCCATATGTTGAGCGACGCGTTTCAATACAACGGGCCCAATCGGCATTAGAATAACCCAAGATAGACGGAGATGTAGCATGAGAAAAAGATAACCCGTAAGATAACGTGCTTTTTACATAACGAAGAATTCATTTAACCGCCTGGAAATGATCTTGCATGGGAGCATGAAGAAATTGGCTTACTTGATTTACAGCATAGGACAAATCCGGACGGGTAATGGTTAAATATTGAAGAGCACCAACGAGGGATCGATAAAGAGTGGGATCCGAAAAAGGCACTCCTTGGCTAGTGAAATAGGTAGAAGTAGATAAAGGAGTAGCCACTGGTTTAGCATCCAGTAGATGAGCTCGTGAAAGAATATCATGGGCATATTTTGATTGACTAAGGAAAATACCCGAATTAGTGTAAGATACCTCAAGCCCCAGAAAATAATTCAACTTACCGAGATCAGTAATGGAGAACTCAGCATTGAGACGAGTGATGAAATGGCGTATTAGAGAAGGTTGATTCCCTGTTAAAATAATATCGTCTACATAAACCAAGAAGTATAGAAGTGAGGAGTCCTTCTTGAAGATGAAGAGAGATGTGTCTGTGCGGCTACATGAGAATCCAAGACCAACAAGAAATGAACTCAAACGTTGAAACCATGCCCGAGGGGCTTGCTTGAGTCCATAAAGAGCTTTCTTGAGACGACACACATGATTTGGTAGACGAGGATCAATGAAGCCCGGTGGTTCTTCCATGTAAACAGTGTCGGTTAATTTTCCGTTTAAGAACGCATTTTTGACATCTAACTGATGTAGAGGCCATTTGTTAAGCACGACAATTGATAGAATAATGCGAACAGTGGAAGCTTTTACAACGGGACTGAAAGTAGCTGAGTAATCAATGCCGGGAACTTGAGTGAACCCTTGAGCTACTAAGCGAGCCTTGAATCTATCAATAGAACCGCGGCATGAAATTTAGTCCAAAAAACCCACTTGGAACCTACAACATTTGTTCGGGATAGACGAGGGACAAGATCCCAAGTACAATTTTGTTTAAGAGCAGATATTTCATCACACATAGCAGCATACCATTTTGGGTCTTTAGCAGCGGATTTGAACCCTTTTGGTTCGGTGGAAGCAAACAAAGCTTGATGTAGTCCCGAAGAAGATAACTGAGAAAGATCAGCAACATGCCGAGTCTTAAAGATACCGGCTTTGGATCTAGTTACCATGGGATGACCGGTAGTAGAACTAGTTGTGGAGGGAACATTTTGAGAAGTTGGCGTAGTTGCAGAAGGTGCAATTTGTTCATTTGATGAAGAAACATGAGATGTGGCTTGTGAAGCAGTGGGGTCATTGCATAAATCACAAGGAGAGGTGCCTTGTGAAGAATTTGAATTCTCAGTGGATGCATGAGAAGGCATTGATTGATCAGAAGGGTGTGAGTGCACTATGACATCATCACAGTAAGTGGAAAAAACAAGAGGAGCAGGTGGGGTTGTAGATGGTAGACCCGCAAAGGGAAAGGTAGCATCATCAAATTGAGCATGTCGGGTAGTGTAGATACGCCCTGTAGATAAATCAATACACCGATAACCTTTATATTGAGTGCAATATCCGATGAAAACACAGGGTGCACTTCTAGGTGCAAGTTTATGTGAAGCATAATCACGAAGATACGGATAAACACAACTGCCAAAAACGCGAAGATTTTCATAGTTTGGCTTGGTAAAAAAAAAGAGCTCGTATGGTGACTTGTTTGATAAGAGCTTGGATGGTAGTCGATTGATGATATAAGTAGCTGAGCTAAAAGCATACGTCCATAATGAAGCAGGAGCATGAGCATGAGCTTTAAACAACATTGCCAAACTTGTTTCGGTAATATGACGATGTTTACGCTCAGCTCGACCATCTTGTTGCGGTGTATATGGACAAGATAACCGATGTTGTGTGCCATTTTTGGCTAATAATGTGTGAACACAATCATTTGTAAATTCGATTCCACCATCAGATTGAAATACCTTAAGCTTGCATGAAAATTGAGTTTGTACAAAGCAAACAAAAGTTTCAAAAACAGCATAAAATTCTGACTTTGCTTTTAAAGGATAGAACCAAGTAAACCGAGAATAATCATCAACAAAAATAACATAGTAACGAAAACCATCCGTAGACATAACAGGAGAAGGTCCCTATAAATCACAATGCACTAAGTCCAAAACATGCAATGAGCGTTTTAAATTATTATCAAAAGATAATCGTTTGCTCTTAGATAATTGACAAGAAGAGCATACACCTGGAGTAGGTAAAATAGATGTAATGGATAAACAACCTAGCTTATTTAATAGAGAAATAATATCATAAGAAACATGGCCTAATCGGCTATGCCACAGTTCAAAGGATGCTCGAGATCTTCTGGAAGAAAGGCTGGCCAAGAAAGCTTGTTGACCTTGCTCGAGCACATATAATCCATGTTTACGGCGGCCCCGGGCGAGAGGTTCCTTGGTAAGACGATTATGAATAATAAACATATTATCAGAAAGCAAAGCATCAACATTATCATCATTAGTAAGCTTACTAACAGAAAGAAGATTTTTTGTAATATTAGGAACCACAAGAACATCTTGCAAGGTAATGTGAGGTGCAATGCAATATTTCCCAACATGAGAGATAGGAGCAGCTTGGCCATTCGCAAAGAGAATGAACTCATTACCCGAATAAGAGGAAGACGCATCCAAGTTGGAAGATCATGGTGTCATATGTGCTGAAGCGCCAGAATCAACAAACCAATCAGGTGATTGATTTGAGACATTGCACTGTGCTTGAAAAGCATGGGCAAGATTTGCATCAATGGCAGCAGGTCGAGTAGCAAAAGTGTTGAGGTCGGGGCATTGTGTTGCATAGTGACCTTCTTTACGACATAGTTGACAATGAGGAGGACATCTAGTACCACGTCCTCGACCACGAGATGAACCACCACGATTGGAATAACTGTGACGACCTCGACCACGTGATAATGAGTGATCGGTTTGCTGATGTGCAGAGGTACGAGAAGTTGTTGTGTTAAAAGCAACCGGAGCAATTGTAGAACCATTGACAGATTGGAGAAAAAGCTCGTGACTTTCAGCTTGAGAAACCAAGTCACGAAAAGATGGACGTGGCCGTAGTAAACGTTGTGTAGTTGAGAAAGTTTCAAACGATGAGCCGAGTCCACAAAGAAACCAATGGGATTTATCGGTGTCATCTAGAGGATGACCAATAGCATTTAGTTGGTCACAAACACCTTTGAATTTTTGAGAAAAATCAGCAACCGCAGAGGATCCCTTCTTGAGATGACGAAGAGAATCTCGGAGGGTGTGCATACGTTCAACAGAATCATGGCTGTAAGCAGATTCCAATGCACACCAAATAGCGAGAGTAGTAGTATGACCAAGTGTTTCAGCCATTGCTTCTTCAGATAATGAAGATTGAATCAGAATAAGAGCGCGTTTGTGGTGGCGGTAGTTGTACCGGTAACGATGGTTTGTGGTGGCGCCGGAATACTGCCATCAATGTATCCCGTAAGTTTCTGATAAGCTAGGAGAGGGAGAACTTGATTGCGCCATAAAAGATAATTAGTGGATGAAAGTTTAATGGTGAGCATGCGAAGAATAGTTGCAAGGGGAAGAGGGGAGTCGGTGGTATCAAGGGAGTCGCCGGCCATGGTGGAGTCGAAAAAGAAAATGGCGGCCAGGAACAGTTAGGCTGATACCATATTAGAGTACGTAAAATATTCACCTTACTAGGTGAGATGTATATTAACCATATATATAGTACAAGTTACAATATATCAAAGGAAAACAAATCTTCTTATAAAAGAGGAGATAACAAATAATTATGACTAGTATATCGTATCCTATTACATTAAGAGATAATGGGACATAGAGGATTTGGAGAAGTTTGATAAAAATTTCGGACGAGATTTTTTCTACTATTTCCAGGTTATCAAAGAGATTGCCAATGATGAGAACCATGAGGAAAAAGAATTTTGATTTCTAGGTTTTCATTTAGCTTTTGTTTCTAAACTTTTAGATTTTGTTTTCTGAATGTAAATAACATGTTTGATGATTTTCGTTCTCCAGTTATTTTCTAGCATTAATATGTTTTATGGTTATACATAGGAACGGAAATGGTTATATCATTGACAGAAAAGTAGAAGATGAAAACGTATGATTTCGTACAAGAAGTATTTGTTTGTATAAATTAAAAATCGATCAATTTAATTTTCAAATGGGATAGCTTATATGATGTTGACTAAGTTAGGTGCAACATAGTGTACAAACTAGTTGCTTAGTTACATATTTAATTTCTTCACTTTTTAAAATACATACGATTAGTCTTTCATTTGTTTCTTGATGCACATAAATCCGTGCAATTTGTTGTGAAAAATTGTTATAAAAGTATAAATTTAAATATTTTAAACAAGAGTGGAAATAGAATAACAAGAAGAAGGTTTTGGTTTTTATGTTATATGTCTGATCTATGTAGTCATGTCTGTCAAAGGAGATGTGGTTCTGAAGTCTACAAAGTAAACATAAAAGAGTGTTTCTTTTTTTTGCTAAAACACATATTGCTAAAACATGTTGATAGCAAATTTTCCTCTTCTTCTATACAAATGTTGCTTTCGTAGACAATAAAAACGATATTTTAGGTCTGCCCGCCCACAGAAAAAATTAAATAAAGATTTTATTTTGTCTTATGTCTTCAGAAAAACATACCGTCTGAAGTGAAAATGTCTGCACACCCGCAAACATAAGAGCTATTAAGATCTGCAAAATAAAAACAAATGACACAGAAGAGAGAGAGACGGAAAGAGAATGACTCATGCAATAAAATCCATCAAACTTTGTGAGTTCATATAAATGTTATAACATTTACTATGGTACAGAGAAGAACTCCAACCATTTTCATTACGTCGTTATTTTAGTTATTATTCCCAACTACTTTTAAACATTTTTACACAACTACCAATCACTTTCACCAGTTTTTGTATTCTCCACGAAAAAATTGTACATCATATTTTAAGAGTAGTACATCAAGTCTTAGGAAACAAGAGCTCGGTAACCAACACTTTTTCCTTGACGCCAACCACGAGCGCGCCACTATGGCACGCCGAAGGCAACCCCAATGCCATAGCGGAAGCTCTTAATCATAAATCAAACTTCTTAGCAGCATATGAAGAATCTTTCAATTTAGATGGTATAGGTTGAAGCCGTAAGGTGGCTCTTTGTGATACTATTTGTGCTACCAGATGTACAAGAATATATATAGGGTCAGCCGTACACTAATTAACGTTCATGAAGTGAGCAAATAAAATTGATGAATAGGCACATCTAATACGTCATAAAGTTTATGCAGTCAAGTGAAGAAGACAAATAAATTCAATTATGTTTTTCAATTCAAAGTTAAAGAGGCATGCAACGATCTTCAATCGCATCTCAGGTCTCTCTTAGTTACTCGTGCATGAGAAGTCACTACAAAGTATTAGTTAAAGACACATTCTGCTTTATCTATCAGTGTTCTCGCCTTCACAAGGGCCGTCACTTCAAAAGTTTAGGCTTATATAGGAGCATAAATGTTTGAAATGTCTGCATACTCATGCATCGTATCCATAATTTGAATTTAAATAACTTCTTTTTTGCCAAAAAAAAAAAGAAAAAAAGAGATACGTATAGTAAGTTTACCTTTCTAAAGAGCTAACTTCACACCTAAGCAAAGCTTAAAAATAGGTTCTCATTGCATTTAAGCTGAGCACCAATTTTGATGTATTTAAAAAGCACATTTATCTGCTCAAATATGTCACAAACTTCTCCCAACACTTTCAAGTACAACTTTTTAGTTTTTAAAAGATGCAATGAACTGTAAGATCTCCAAATAAGCTTTGTCAAACATCCCAAAACCCATTCAGAAATCCTCATTCCAAACACTATTATATTGCAGTGGAGTTTTAAAACACGCATCTTTGGCTGTCAAAGATTCCTCAAAACTTCGTATTAAAACAAAGAAAACAACAATAGTAAAAAAGTGTACAAATACTACTACTAATCAACAATCACTCAACCTTTTTGCTGTATTTTCTCCTCACAGTACTAATATGAGAGATCAGCAAGTTAAACATGAAAAACTTTAACATACACATTGAAGTTGCATAACTTCTTTATGACCACGAGACCCCAACACAAGTTGGGTTCATAAAAATAATCACATCTGTGAAAAAATGCAAATTATCCAGCTGTGTGTTGTTTGCAGCCCTTTGGACCGTAGTGTTGCGAGCCACGCCTGACTATCTTTCTACATAGATAACAGTAGTGGCCTTGACATGCCCAACAGAATATGTGATTGTTATTGCCAACCTGACCACAAAAAGAACACACCAAATTAAAGTCAAGCCAATATACGGTCTCACTTTTTGGGATTGCTTATTTTAAAAAGCTTATATGCTTAAAAGATAAGCATCAACCTGCTAAATTTTAAGTGCTTCATCTTTCTAAAATGAGCAGACAAACAGTTTTCAAAAGAACGTTTTGAATTGTTTATCCGCCGTAAACATAAGCAATAAGCAGATAAGCACTTGGATAAGAAAATTCCAGACAACCCAAAAATCAAAAATGGCATTAAACTTCTTCAATTTTTTTAATAGCAAACTCATGCACCACCTAAAACTGTCACATGGGGATTGGGGCACCTCGAGTGCCACTAGGCTGCCCCATTGGCAGATAAGACATAAAATGTTGACTCACCTTGACATTGATTTGACCACATTGAGGGCATGAATGACCACGATCAGCGAAGAGTTCGGCTTGCATCTGGCCAATTAATTGTCGCGGGTTCATCATTTCCTCCCAGTTTTGAACTTCCTGTTGTGGAAAAAGTTCACAATTTCCATCCCTTCAACAATTAATAAGCTAATTAGTTCAACGAAAAATTTTCTTGTATGTCATTAAGAAAAGTTCCAGGTCCCACCATAATGTTCAATGCTTTGTGCCACAGAGAGGTGACAAAACGGGTGGGTCGCATTACTGTTCAAAAAGGGGTAAATCTTCTGGTTGACCCAAATCACTTATTTTCCAAAAAAAAAATTGTTTTCATAAATAAACTGGGGGTGTCCATGATAACAGATATTAATTTATTTCAATAATAATCGTACTACTTGAACAAAATGGTTTAGCACCTTTTACACATTTAAATCTTACACTCTGGAAAACCGTTTTCTTTCAATCTTTTTTTACCTGCTTGAACCTTGGAGATAAAACATATTTCACCCATTCATAAGTAAACGGGTCAAAGTGCCCTACAAGGGGAGCTAATATAGAACCCGTACACAAAATGGTAAAATGAAGAAGAACATAATCATCAAAGTGTAAAAAAGACCTGAAATGCTCATATCCATCGATGGCCTTGTTACATCGATAACAAAAATACTTGCCACAGTTTTGACAGACCATTTTGTTGCAACCTTCGGTTTTTGAAATTGCCATCTTACAAGACGGGCATTGCTTTGCATCACGAAGTATTTCTTTGACACTAAGAAGCTCCTGTATCATTTCTTGTTCCCTTTGCCTTTGTTTGTCTTTCATTTGAGTTGATCCCTGTCTCTCCTGCACCAAATAAATTTAACTTTCCTATCAAAGTTAAATTTACTATCAATTCAAGGTGAAAAAATGGGTTCAGGTACGGGTAATATTTCCATACCGGTACAGGTTCAGACTGGTTACTTTGAGTCAAAACACTTGTTTTCCAATATTGTTATTTTGTTTATAAACACTAAGCATGTCAAACATGCTTAAGAAAGATATACAAAAATCTATACACTAAAACATTTTTTATGACTTCCAACCAGTTTAATACATTTCCTTTATAGTTATTATTTCATTTTAGTATTGTGTTATGCAAAGTAAACTTTTATACGTTATTAGTTTATTACCTGCAATATTTGGAGCTTCATTTCAGGTGTGAGACACATGACTCCAACATGACGTTTCTCCCTGCAAAGTGTGCAAAAACTAAAGAAGCATTTGAAACATTGAGCATGTTGGTCTTCATCATCTATGCAAGGTGTTTCACATCTTGGACAATAAACCACATCAGACATTGATTCAAGTGTCTTTTGTAACGTAAGTGACTCCCATTTTTCAAATTCTTCATCACCAAGCAATCGCTTCAAAAGACCGGGAGGGATCATGCCCCCACATTTTGTAGTGGGGCAAGAAAGCTTAGTCACATTGCCGTCTTGTACAAGCAATTCCGCGTAAGTTTTCATACATTTCTCACAAAAGAAATGCTGACATGGCAATCTGATAAATTCGGTGCCTGCCAAAAAATAAAAATGAAGACTTCTAACTCTAGAATTCTAATAAGTTATATCTAAGTGTTTGACAAATCCTGATTTAGAAAAAAAATAATAATTATAGTCCAGTGTTTGAAAGTTACCAGCAAATTCGCTAAAGCAAATGCAACACTCTTGCAAGTTTTTACAAAAATCTTCTACTCGTTGCTCGTCATTGTAGCTCTTCAATGAAGGAACATCGACATCCGGGGAGACACATCCAGAAATCGCACGTGGATCATGCTCATGTTTCACACCATATGGACCAAGAATTATTTCTTTATTTAATCCAAGATAAGAAAGAGAAGAGCTATGCAACCATTCAGCCCACGAGTAAATAACTTCTTGCCCATGTTGTTCTTTCCATATTGAATCCAACATGGAACACAAACTAGAAATTTTCGAAGAATGCAACCATTTTACAGAGATTGTAAAATAAGGTGGGAGATGTGTAGGGTATGACTTAGGTAATAAACATGTTAAAATTATTGGTGGAATATATTTGACGGCAAAAGAATATGAAAAATCATCTGAATTATTGGTATCTGTATTTAAATTTTGTGGAGAGTTTAGTTTTGTGGAGATGGTTAATTCTTCTGGAGTTTCAATCTGGATATGAATCTGCGATGAAATATATAAATATATTGTTAGTATCAAATGTTTTTGGCTAAATAGAATCATATTCACCTCAAAAGCAATAAAGCACCTGAAAAGATCGTAGTCCATTCTGCTTGTCGAGGATAAACATGTTCTCTCCATAGATAGATTCCGTAGCCAGTACCTACACATAAAATTTTGATATCGAGAGTTAAGGGGGCGATTTTAGTTGCAAAGTGATATTTATATGTTCTTTATGTTTTCAACATAAATATACTTTTGCCGATCAGAAATTTTGACTTGATATATGTAACTTTGAACCAATGGTAACATTTCTACTAAACTACATCCTAAAGTAGATACACAATGAAGAAAAGTAGATACAAATAATGTTCAGCATATAAAACCATACCACAAAACACATCAAGGTCTAGGAGGGGGGACAAAGTAGTTATGCGCCTCATGAATCATGATGTGAGCTTGTGAGGTTAAACTATTAAACTAAGTTAGACCCATCATTAACATTTACAACGGTAACAAGATTAGCATTCAATCAAGAATTAAGAATTCAACAATACTAGAACATCACAACAACCAACCACTAACAAACTATCTATCTTCCCAACAATCAACTATTATAGTCAAAACTAAGAAACACATACTATATCATAGATAAATCTTGAGTTACCACTACAAAAGCTGACATTGAAAAACAAAAAATAAAACTCCAATCTTGGCATAAAGAATTCAAGATTAAATTAAACTGAAAAACATATTTCTAAACAATACATATGAAGAAAGAATTACCTCATCTTCTTGTAATTGATCATTATCTCTAATTAATTCCTCTGATAAATCAGGTTCTTGATTTAAAAGTCTCAACTTTCCTAATCTTATCACTAAATCATCATCATCGTCATCATCATCATCTTCAACATCATCAATTCCCTGACTCAAATCCTTATTCTTTTCCTGTTCTTTCTCTATTTTTCCATCACTATTTTCCTCTTGTTTTGGGTGAGAATTTACAGAATCAAGTTGAGATTTTTTAACAAATTCAGTTCCAGAATCTTGATTTCTTGATCCCCATCTGTCGGTTTCATGAACGGATAGAGAAGTTGAAGGTCTGGAACTCAAATTATCGTCGTCAACGTTTTTTTGGCGATATTTTGGTCCTCCACCTCCTCTTCTACCGCCTCTTCTCATATTCGGTATTCTGTTTCTGACCAAGTTGGAACTGAGGTCCCGCCATCTCATTAATTTTGTTTTTATAGGCGGCCCATTTTCAATTTATTATCGGGCCCTTTTGTGTTTGGGCTTCTTAGGAACTTAAATGTAGAGCAAGCTATATTTGGGCTTTTTATATCACATTTCAAACTTTTTGCTACATATTTTTTTCGTAACTTTTTTGGTTTTCTCGAATAATTCAATGAATCTTTGCGTTTGTAACAGGGCTACGATATTTACAACACTAAAATTGATACATATACATATACATATACTATACTATAATTGGGTTATAATATAGTCATATTATATGCTATATTTTTTATACATTGTGGTATAAGCATTAATTTTTGTGTTTTAAATATCACCTCCTTTGCAATATACACATTTTTTTAATTTATTTATCAATTAAACAAGAAACGCTAATTTCAAGTACTTAAACCTATTAATTCTGTTAGGATTCTGAACCTGACACGGACTAAACAGAATAGAGTCAATCAAATAATGTACAGAATCGACATGGTCGGCTTAATCCACATGTAATAAAATGGAAGTTTCATATATCGGACCAACACGCCATCTCACCTAATTAGGCAAACCATGTCGTAAAGCTTGTAAACTTCGTTCGACCTTGACATACCGTGGTGTACTATGTGACAAAACCTATAATACTTGTCGACGATGTCTGTGCCAACTATGAATTATCTTGAAAGGAGATCCGAAACACCATGTCACTACAAATGACATGGTGCATCAACCACAAACTTTAACAATGAGTCTTCAAAACCTATTCCCATTCATATCGACCAATCATTTCTTCTAAATTTTTTGACATTTAAATTTAATATCAATCAAACGCGTTTTATATTTTGGGATTTGCACCGTAACTTTTCAAGTAATAGGTCATTAGATACCACTAATTAAACTTGTGTTGGCAATATTTCTTATAGATTAAATCAGGTAATCCGAAAGATGAAATGAATAGTAACGACTCGTAATTTAAGCACTTGATAGTAGAAATTACCACTTTTAAGACAAATAAATATAATATCACACGTATTATTTAACGTTTTAAAGTCAAGATAAATGACTTGTTGACTGTTTATTACCAAAAGCATACTTACACGTACCATATTATATGTTACGGAGTATGTTTTAGCTGTAAGTTTGAACTAATTAGTTTCCTAACATATTAATTAATATTAAATATAAAGTAATAGAAAATAACATATTGTTGCTTCTATATAGATCAAACAAAAAACGTTTGGTCCATCACTAGGGTCCTGCCTCCCATACCTAATACTCTATCGGGTATCAATTTATTTGCATATATTTCAAGCCCATAAATTTATAAAGTAGATAGCGTTGATTTAAATGCCAAAGCTAATTAAATAAAACCTTATAATGTGTTAATTAAATTAATGCAAACGTTCCTTAGCAATCACCATGACTAATAATGTGTTTACTGGTATTTGATTATCATCATATCCATCTTCATCAGAATAAGTCTTTACTCTTTAGGCAGATTTATTAGTAATTAATCAAAGTCTCTAGTAATAATTACCATAAAATATTATTTTTGTCTTATTTGTACTTTTGGAATAATAAATAAATGATTCATATATTCAAAAAGAAAATAAAAAGTAACAACATTTATATACTGAACTAAATGTTGCTAGAAAAAATATATATATATATACAATAATTAATTGATAGCAACAACCATTGACGTGGACGAATATAGGTCACTCTCAATATTATATTATATTAACCATTTAAAGAAAATGAGAACTAAAAACCCCACTTTCTAAAGCTACAACAATCGTTGGAAAATAATAATATTAATATTATCATATAATACATACATTTTATTTTATTTATTTTATATTTCAAAAGAAAATAGCTGTAAACTATGAACATTTATTTAATTTAAATTTAAATTTAAATACTAATTAAATTAAATGAAAATTCAATTTGGGAGTTCCATGTTGCTTTACTTGAATGCATCAAGACAAATGAACACGTGTAGGGACTATATCATATGAGATACCATTATTTTTCATTATTATGCTCAATTAATTAAAAGTAAAATAAAAAACGGACGGTAGTACGGTACCATTTCAAAACTAATACGACAAAGTTCTTATAACAATAAATGAACTATTTTAGCAAAACTTAATTTAAAAGGTTATTAGTAGTTTTCAGTAATCACGTTAACAGCAATGATTTACTTTGGTTAAAAAAACTATATATTTTGATATTAAACTTGGTAGATAGTTCTATAAAATAAAAGCTTCTTAATGATAGTGGAATGCATATATGCATGTGTATAACTCGACTCATTGTCTATTGATCATTTAAGTGAATAAATGAAGAGAATACATTCATGAAAATATATTATTAGCTTTCAAGGTATTTGAGAATTTTTCTTAATTTGACGACATCGTTTTCTTTATTCCCTCCATTTATTCACTTATATAAATATTGAAAAGGAAGATTTTCATGAGAATCTGGTGAATTGATATGAATCATAACTAAAGTGACTTGACAGTAGAACATTTTTATATTCTCATAAAATGTCAGGTAGACTTGAACTTTCATAAATAAATATTTTTAAAAATAGCTAGGAAAGTGTCAAAAACGATCACAAGGCAATTTAAGTGTGTACACTTAAATTAAAAATAACTCATACTTTTCGGAAAACTCAAACAGTAATTTTTAAATCGTGAATTAAGGTGTTTATCGTCAATATCTAATCAAATTTGTTGACAATCAAATAAATTCAGTTGAATTATAAAAGAGTATATATTATTAAGAGAATAAAAACCAAAAGATATAATTTTTAAAAATTGCCACATAATTTATAGGTGTTAATTTGTTTTGAATTATGTGTGCGATTCAAAACTTGTTGATTAATGTTGAAGAACATTTAAAAGCCAACATGAGATATCTAGATACGGGACCAATAGTCAATTGAATTGCAACTACTAAGACCGATAATCATTAAAGCAAAGACTTGTTTATGAAGCATCATGTGATACGTGGTTTCTTATTGGAGTATGATAATAGTTTCTCCAATTAGATTACTCCATATTGTTTTGATATTACATTTAGCATAACTACAATTAGCATATTCAGTATTTCATTTATGTTTTAAAGTGTTATAATAACCTTGAAATCTATCTTTACCTAACCCATTGTCTCACTCAATTTATGTAAGCAGTCGTGTACTCTTCTCTTTTTTCCCTTAATAAACTACAATTCTCTTGTTCATCAAGTACGTAGTAAGTAAGTTATTTTCAAAATGTTGATCACTGTTATCGAAAATCGTTTATTTTTGCAAACAAAATCTATGTTGATAGTTTTTCATAAGTACAAATTTTTATAATAACAATACATTAACTTTTTATCGATGTGTGTAATGACAGAACATTATTTGTTTGGTCATCTTCGATCATCTCCAAATATTCAACTCAAATTACAAAGGAAAAAAAGCAAATTTTAAACATATTACATGTTCAAAACATTTTCATCTCCAAACATATACTTCAAAAATCATCCTTTAAATATTTACGTATTAAATTAATTAATTTACTGATACGTGACAACCAATAAAATATTTGATTTGACAATTGAAAGATGAATAGTTATATCTATATTTAATGTATTCCTTGTTTTACTTCAAATATGAAGTATGATTAAAGATATTCTTTCTACTCTAAACTCTAATTATGAGATTAAGTGTTTTTGGAGTATAAGGGATGACGTTACAATGTTAACGGCTAGCTCGTTTAGTCATTACACTTGTTTTCGTTTAGATAAGAAAGTGAATCTAATCAAATTATGATAAATTGAAAATTACTTGCAAATTAAATGTAATAAATTTTTATAATCTAATTCATTTATTTTATAACCCTCATTTATTTGATAGATATACAGTATACAAACTATCTTTGTGTCTGGTGACTACATCATAGACTATATATGGTTCAATTCGGGAAAAAACAAAAAAGAGAGAAAAAAAAGGACGATGATTGCTTGCCTAACCAATGAAAAGAAAAGAAGACCTAAAAATACAAAATACTTGAATAAATGTCTTATTCAGATCTTAATTACAAACATGACGTGCTAGCTTTATATATGTTACTATCACTCGTATTTGATTCATACCATTTATCAAAATGCCACTTTTTACAAAAGAAATATATATATGATATCATTCACATTCTACATCCATGCATTCGTAAATTCTCTTAGAACTTGACACATTTTGTTAGACGTACAGTTTCTATTGTTAATTTTTATTTATACTCACTAGTTGGTTTTTATACTTCCAGTACGTAAGATTAATTGTTAGTTTTTTAATGTGTGTTATACTAAACTTAATGTGAAAGTATTCGTGAACTATAGTCATGGGTATTCTCAAAATTGTGCTTCGCTGTCCTATGACTTGAGCAGATTTGATTTTTCGCATGTGAACTAAGTCGGTTTTAACAAGATCTAACGGTGTTCCTAAATGATCACTTATCTAGATTAATTGGTGGTTGACAAGGAACACATGTTGTGATTTCAAGTTTAACTCGCAAGATGGGACTTTGCAACTCTTGTGTGAAAGCAAAGAGATATTTCCAGGCCCCTCGATATTTTGTACTGAAGAAATGTATGGCCATACTCGAGGGATTAAACACTTGTTTAGTTAATACCGGATTTAAGTCGAGAAAGGAATTGAGTATTGAAAGGTTGATATAGTCCATGCCTCATACTCTAAAATATCTTAAGAAATTGCAAAAGGATGCAACCATACCCTCACCACTTAAACTTTTGTTTGAGTTTGACTGCACAACTACTTAGAGTGAAGGTTTCATTGATCTGGCTAATCTAAGTGCCTTGGTAGTGGCCGTCTTACACCCGTGATGTTTGACATATTTTAATATTTTTATACAAGTGGGAGCATGATATAACACCCCTCTTTCTATATAAGAATATTATATTAATAAACACGGAAGCATGAATTTAAAATACATTAAACAGTTTACAATTCCCAAAAATATACTAATTTCAAACTTTTTAAACTACAAAAGGCGGAGTATTATAAAATTACAAAACAAGGTTTATTACAAAAACCATATCAGAGAACCAAAAGCGCAGTCAAACATTCCCTTGATCAACCAATCACCTCCCGCACCCACAATAATCAAAACATATCCTGCAGGAAGTAAAATGAGGGGTTAGCACAAAGCTAAGTGAATAGATTCATCACACTTCATTCAACTTAGCATAACTAGCTAATTACACCAATTAATCGTAAACACACATAATTCAATGAGGATCGGTGGCTCTGGGGATATCATAATACCCGGGGATTCCCCCAAGAACACTTACCGTCAATCCGTATGGCCAATACAGAATAGACCGATAACTACTGGCTATTAAACACATACACAGGTCTCAAACACAACAAATGAATCAAAACCTGTGTAAAACACATAATAACCAAAAGTCCAACTACACGTTGACCTCAATAACATAGTACACATAGGTTCACATATCACGTAGATCAATAATCAAGACTAACAGTCTAATATACATCTACGTTTACCTCTGACGTCTGCACACTCAGTATTCTTATATCACTGAGTCTTACGTTGATCTGAAACATAAAATCATACACAAGTCAGAAGTTCGTTCCATAAATATCATTATAGTCTAATTATCCAATCAGGTAATCCCTAAAGTCTAGGCAAACAAAAGTTCACTCAGAAATAAACTCAGAAAAAGTCCGCAATGCCGCTTAAAACTGAAAAATGCCATTTTCGGGTCCTAGATGACCCCGGATGGCCAAAAACTGCCTAGGCTATTAAAATATAGCCTTGATTACTAGGTCGTTTCCGATTGACCATGCGAATTTCAACTAAATCTTTTATAAACTTAGCACCCTTGCGACACAACCACTGTGTCGCACAACAGAAACCTGCGACACTAACATTGTGTCGCAATACTCAAAATGACCGCCTTTAGCGACATAACCACTATGTCGCATAACATTTAAGCGACACAACCTGCGACACAAGCCTTGTGTCGCAAAGATGAACAGACCAGTTCCCAGATTCGAAATTCACAAATTCGAACATGTAATAATCAAATTAACCTATATCAAACCGTGTAATTCAATTATAAACAATAACAACACATAATAATCAAACCCTTACCTCGAAATCACGGATTAAAAGCTCAAATTAAATCAAAACCCAACTTTCTTTTCTTCTCTCTCTAATTCTCTCTAACTCTCTCTCTAGAAACGATTTTAAGTGTTTGGAAATGGTCTGGAAGTATTTGGGCGGCGATTATATATATATAATTTCAAATTACACTTAAGCTCCTTAATTAATTTCAGTTCAGCCCGTTTTGCGACACAGTCCTGCGACACAACCATTGTGTTGCACAGACAACCTGCGACACAACCCTTATGTCGCAGAAAATCAAAAACTTACAAATTTTGAATCAACTAATATTTTACTAGTCACAATAAGTCAAAATGATTGTTTAACTACGTTTCACAATGAAACACATAATATTCAATAATCGATTAAAATAATAGAAATTACCAGACTGCAGAATAGGATGTTACACATGAAAGGACAGTGTGCTTTATTATTATTATTATAAACTTCACATTTTCAGATTCATATAAACACTACAGGCTCACATTGCCGAGCACAATTGAACAAGTAATGTAATGCTAATAAAAGAATTAATAATATTTGATTTTATTAAAGTAATTCATTTAAGTGAAATAGAACGTTAATGTTATTTGATTCGCAAATAAAGTAACAAGACATTTATGCATTTATTATATGATAATAAATAAAGTTAAATATATTAATATAATTAGTTTTACTAATATAAATAATTAAGGTAATTATTTATTTAATAAACATTTATGTTAAGGACTTATTTATAATTAACTTTATAAAAATTTAGCTAGTTTAATTTAGTTTAAACCTCAAAATTGAATCTGTAATTAAAGTTGAACTATCAAAGTTGAGATATTGAAGTATAAATATTGTATAACTTGAAGAATAAATTGAACTTATCTATAAATAAAGAATATTAGACACAATATTGTGTTAATCGAACATTCTAATTAAACAGCTATAGGGTACTTGATTACGTATCCAATAAGGCTATGGTTAATTTTATTTTATGATGTTTTATGAGAAATTGAAATTTAGAAAAATAAAATTGATTTAATTGATATTTTAGACTTCTTTAAATAGAAATGATGTCAAAATTAGTATCCTTAGAAGTCTTGATAAATAATAATTGTGATGTTGATTTTGTTGCTATGAAATTTAACTTGATTTGAAACCATGAAAATATTATGTGTAAAAACTAAAATAAGAATGAATATTGATATATAGATTTAATTTCATAGATTTAAAATTAAATATAATTTTTTTATTAGCTAAATATATTTTTCTCTTTTTATTTTATATATTAGATTAGATTTGTCACATTTTATAATCTCCTTATTTAAGTGTTATTAAGGTCTATGTAATTAGATTTCATATTATTTTTCTTAACTTAATAATGCTAATTCCTACAACAATACATCAATACAGTAAGACATTTCACGTAGCAATGACAATAAAGAAACGAGTGCAGTTCCGAATAATTGGATTGTTGAAATGAAACAAGCTATACAAATATGGTCGATTTATTTGTGGTTAATAGTTTAGATGGATAAAATATCAATAAGAAACCTTATCTTATTAGTTATTATATTAGTTATTACGAGATCAAGTGATCAATGTTAAAAATCTAACAATAAAAGTCAATGGGCAAGCTCGGTCAAGAAATGTTTTTCTCCTTCTAATCGTACAAACTAATTAAGAAATTAATTAATACTAATATTTTAAGTTCTATACATAATTATGTTGTTAGGATAGGTACATAGTAGGCTGTTTTATAATATAACAATATATTCAATTGAATATTTTCAATAAATACTACTTGTAAATCACTTGTTACATTTTTATAAGTTATAATATATGTTCATCGCACATTTATCATGTGTTAATGTGTTGTTGCCCGATCACAATATAAATAATTGTTTTTATATTTTTTATTTCTTAATTTTTTTTTATATACATTCAACCCTTCATTTTAATCTAACAACATTTTATTTTAAATGATGTTAGTAACACTAAATATTTTTCTTTTTTATTTAAATTTTTAATATTTTCTTGAGCCAATAAAACTTAACTGACTTATTGGGTACAGGACAGTAATAGAATTGTGGAGCTCACTGTTTTTTGTTTTATTATTATTATATCTTGCACATTAAAATTAAAATAAATAAATAAGAAAATTGTGAGTATTTATGTTTTGTTTTAAAAATTGAATGGTCATACTGTAATTTCTAAAGTGAAACTTTTTCATTTTACGATTTTTTTTTTCTAAGAAAAAGTTGAAGTATATGCGTAATTGTTACGAACTTTAAATATTTAATTCGTCTTAAATTAAATATTAAATAATGCACTTACATAAATATACAAACCAGTGTGAGTGAGTGGGTGCTCAGCTCTCACTTTCAGCATCATCATCAGAAGGTATCTTCAGCTTTCTATACAATAAATAAATAAATAAAATGACATCAGAATAACATTTTTAACTTGTACTTTATCATCAAAACATGTATTTAGTCACTATTTCGCACTATCAGAATAATAATACTAACAATTCTTCTCTAGAGTAATTAAAGATTATACCATTGGTGGATAAATAGTACAGTAATAAAAAGTACTGTGTTTATGTGAGGAATATTTGAGATTTGTTTACAATTAAAAGAGGAATCTTTGATATTTTCACCATTTTTTCAAATTTTTGCTTTAATCAAAGGGTAATCTTTTCTCGTCTTTCATTACTACCACTAATCTAATCAGCTTTTTTTCTTTTAACATTTTATTTTATTTTGTGGGTTCTGTTTCACTATGAAAGCTTCCATCTTTTTCTCTTGCAGCAAATTTGGAATCTTTACTTCATTCGCTGAAAAATGGCAGAACTTTGAGCTAACTTTCCAGGTTTGTTCTTCTTTTTGTGTGTCATGTTTGATTTCTTCATCAATAATTTTTTTTATTGATTTTTCTGTTAGTAAATAACCTGGTTTGTTCATAAACTAGATGTTGTTTTACTGTTTTAAGGTTCTTGTTTCATACATGTTGCCATAAGTAACTTCATTTTTTGCTGTAGGTTTTTTACTTCGAGTGTTGATATTTCAAATGGGTTCCAATAAATTTTTTCAGATTTGAAGTTCACAGGTCTTCAAAAAAATATAATCTTTCAAATGGGTTTTAATAAATTTTCAGATATTAAGTTCATGAGTCTGAAAATTTAAATATTGATTTAAGGGCTTCCTATATGGATCTTGAAACTTTGTTAAGTGTTCATTAACTCAAATGCATGTAAATATTTTTGCAAACATATTTAGCTTCTGGGTACTTCATATTATTCAAGGTTCATGGTTAGATGCTAAATTTTAGTAATTTGTTGGGAACTTTTTTCGGGTATGTTTCTTCAATTTGTCGGTGAACTGAAACATATGATGCATATTTGGTTATAATCTCATATGGTATGATGTGTTTTTTGCCAGTAGAATTGAGTTTGGAAAAGGAAGCTTTGTGAATTGAATATCTATCTTGGGTCGAATTCTACGATAATGATGTCAAGGTCTTACACAAATTTGTTTGAACTTGCTTCTGGTGATGCACCATTACCATCATCAGGTTTTAGTCGGGCTGGGAAGAAACTATCCCGTGTGGCAACCGTGCCTGGGGTGTTATCGGAGCTCGATGACGAAGGTTTTAGTTCAGATGCCCCATCATCCGTTGTTCAAGAACGGATGATCATTGTAGGAAACCAACTCCCGCTTCGGGTCCAAAAACGACCAGATGGAAGTTGGAACTTTAGTTGGGATGAAGACTCCCTTCTTTTACAACTCCAAGATGGGCTCGGTGAAGATGTAGAAATCATGTATGTAGGTTCTCTTAGAGAAGAAATCGACCCGAAAGATCAAGATGATGTGGCCCAACATTTGCTTGAAAATTTTAAATGTGTTCCAGCGTTTATACCCACCGAGCTTTTTAGCAAATTTTATCACGGGTTCTGTAAACAACACTTATGGCCATTGTTTCATTACATGCTCCCGTTATCACCTGATCTTGGTGGCCGGTTTGACCGGTCCCTTTGGCAAGCGTATGTTTCGGTTAACAAAATCTTTGCTGATAAAGTAATGGAAGTGATCAGTCCAGATGATGACTTCGTTTGGGTGCATGACTACCATCTGATGGTTTTGCCTACCTTTTTGAGAAAGCGATTTAATCGAGTCAAACTTGGGTTCTTTCTTCATAGCCCGTTTCCGTCTTCTGAGATATACCGAACCCTTCCTGTAAGAGACGAGCTTTTACGTGCACTTTTGAATTCCGATCTCATCGGGTTCCACACTTTTGATTACGCGAGACATTTTCTTTCGTGTTGTAGTAGAATGCTTGGTTTATCTTATCAATCTAAACGAGGTTATATCGGGCTAGAGTACTACGGGCGTACTGTAAGCATCAAGATTTTACCTGTCGGGATTCATTTGAAGCAACTTCGAAATGTTCTTGATCTACCTGAAACCGAGTCCAAAGTAGCAGAGCTACGAGATCAATTTCGAGGTCAAACTGTGTTGCTCGGGGTTGATGACATGGACATCTTTAAAGGGATAAGCTTGAAACTTTTAGCTTTCGAGAATTTACTGACTCAACATCCCCAAAAAAGGGGTAAGGTGGTTTTGGTTCAAATCGCAAATCCTGCTAGAGGTCGAGGTAGGGACGTTCTTGAAGTTCAGTCAGAGACTCATACAACTCGAGAAAGGATAAACCGGAAATTTGGTCGGCAGGGTTACCAGCCCGTGATCTTGATTGATAACCCACTTCAATTTTACGAGAGGATTGCTTATTATGTGGTTTCAGAGTGTTGTCTTGTCACTGCTGTAAGAGACGGGATGAATTTGATACCGTATGAATATATTATATCTAGACAAGGGAACTCTAAGCTTGACGAGACTTTAAGGCTAAACCCATCGCTTCCAAAAAAGAGTATGTTAGTCGTCTCGGAATTCATTGGATGCTCACCGTCTCTAAGTGGGGCTATTCGGGTCAACCCGTGGAATATTGATGCGGTAGCAGAAGCTATGGACTCGGCAATGGTTGTTGCAGAAGCTGAAAAACAAATGAGGCATGAAAAACATTATAGGTATGTTAGTACTCACGATGTTGCATATTGGGCCCGTAGCTTTTGGCAAGATCTCGAGAGATCATGCAGGGATCATATGAGGAGAAGGTGTTGGGGAATTGGGTTTGGATTAGGGTTCCGTGTTGTTGCGCTGGATCCAAATTTCCGGAAGCTTTCGATTGAACATATTGTTTCGGCATACAAACGGACTAAAAAACGTGCCATTTTGTTGGATTATGATGGTACTATGACGTTGCAGAATTCAATCAGCACGAGCCCGAGTTCAGAAGTTATAGGAATAGTGAATAGCTTGTGTCGAGACCCGAAAAATGTAGTTTTTATCGTTAGCGGGAAGGATCGGGTTACATTAACTGAATGGTTTTCACCATGTGAAAAATTGGGTGTTGCAGCTGAGCATGGTTACTTCCTGAGGTACAAATCGTTATTTACTCTTCAATAGAGTTTGGTGATTTATTAGTGGGCCGATTTGGATTATGGTTTAACTCTAATTGGTCAGAGGGTGTAAAATGAAAAAAAGAAAAGAGTTTAACACTTTATTTGTAAGTACATAAATATTTCGGACATAAGTATTTCGGGTCAAACCAACCCGACCCATACAAAAACTTACTTATTTTGACCCGTTGTCCATCTCTAGAGTCTGGTTTTACATCTTACTCGAAATTTACCATGTAAGTTTTTTTTTCAATGCAAAATTACTTGTCTCGACTTCTGACCCATTACCCACCCTGCCCATTTTGTCATCTCTAGAGTTTGGTTCTACAGCTTATTCAAAATTTACTACATAACTTTTCTTCTACAAAACTACTCTACATATGTTTTTTGTTGTCACAAATTTTATTTTGTTTTATGGACAGGGAATATAAGAATGCAGAATGGGAAACTTGTGTTGCGGTGCCGGATTTTTACTGGAAACAGATTGCGGAACCGGTTATGAAGTTGTATACCGAAACAACAGATGGTTCAACCATAGAGATGAAAGAGACTGGACTTGTTTGGAACTATCAATATGCCGATCCAGACTTTGGTTCGTGTCAAGCTAAGGAACTTTTGGATCATTTGGAAAGTGTACTTGCTAATGAACCCGTTACAGTCAAGAGCGGTCAAAACATCGTTGAAGTTAAACCACAAGTTAGTACCCTCTTGCCTTCTCTAGTTTGAACAATACTCCTGTTTCATAAAGGGTATGTTAGACAATTGATTGATACTCAAAACACTTCTCTCAAGTTCTGCTAGAGTCAAACCTTGAAACGGTTTATTTTGGTTATTTTCAATTGATACGACAATTGTCAATGATTTCTACATGAAAAAGTTTGACCTTACGATAAGTTACACTCCATTGAAATTTGAAAAGGTTAACAACATTATCAGTTTGAAATTAGATAAGTCTCTTTGACCTTAAAAGTCAAAGTAACCTTCTTTTTCTATTTTAATAGGGGATCAACAAAGGGCTTGTTGCAGACCGTCTGTTGACAACAATGCAAGAAAGAGGAATGCTACCAGATTTTGTGCTTTGCGTAGGGGATGACCGGTCAGACGAGGACATGTTTGAGGCAATCACGAGAGCAGTGGCGGGCCCGTCTCTCTCCCCAGTAGCCGAAATCTTTGCTTGCACAGTTGGCAGAAAACCGAGTAAAGCCAGATACTTTCTTGAAGACCCAACTGAGATCCTGAGAATGCTGCAGGGCCTTGCTGCTGTATCTGAACAGCATTCGTTAAAAAACATATCTAAAGGTTTTCAAAAAGTGGTCATCTAGTAGGAGTCCTTTACGGAACCACCATTGTTCCTTTTCGTGGTTGTCGGGTTGCTTGTGAATAATTATCGTCTTCTCCGAATTCATCATCAATGGAGAGGCTTAGTTTTCATGTGTAGAAAGTCTGTTAAGGTTCATGTAAAATTGTTGTTATAAAGGGTATGTAGTTGGTAGTTTGAACCTTGAAGTAAATAAGTTGACTTCTGATGCTACAAGTCAAACTCGTAAGGGCATGTATCTTCTGCTTGACTTTATGGTCAACCCTATTTCTGTATTATTTTTCTTACTTAATATCTTTAGTATTCTGTAATTTGTTTTAGTAAAAAGATACAGAAATTGTGATTACATATGTATGTGATGATGTGTATAATATCACGCTCGTATAAAACCGTTCTCAAATAATATAATTGAATCGAGTTGAACTGGTCCGATTACGACGTATCGGATCTCGAACTTCGGATATCACTTTCCAGAATAAGTTCCTATTTGCAATAGGTTCTTCTCCTAAAGTGTAATCCGCTCAGCGACATCCGAGCTCAGATTCATCATTCCTGAGCTCGGCTAACACACTTTGCATGATCTCCCGATAACATCCGACAATAGTACAAAAGGAAATATTCATGCATGTTATTATTTGCATGGCCACCCAACTAACTTGGTCGGTCCATCCTATTGGTCCACATCAACATGGATCTCGAAGAATGTCTACATTCTCACACCCTATTTTGATAGCCTTCTAGAACTTTCTAAAAGGTAGGGTTTCACTATATAAACTAGTGCTTGCCTTCATTTATTTCAAGCACCTCGTACACTTAAAATTACCTCAATATGTGATTTTGAAAAATATCTCTTTGCCACCCTCAATTAAGTTAATCTAGAACATGGTTTGAAGGTATGTCCGAGTGTAAAGGATTAATCACCCATAAACTAATCATCATTTTGCACTCGACATGAAACACTCTTATCAATCTCCAAAGAAATGTGGTAAATATTATGTGATGTTTCATTCATCATTTCATTTAGTTTACAATAAATCATATGATAAATGAAGAGTGTAATAATTCGTAAACATATTTCACTAGTTCTCTTAAAACAACAAGACAATTCAAAAGTACTTCATCAAAGGACTTTTGGCGGTATGTGAGGAGGCTATCAACTAAGATGTTGTATGTTGAAGCCTTGTAGAAGGCATGTGTGTTATGTTACTTTAAAATAAATAATTAAAAAGTTATTTCCTTTAAAATACATACAATAACAATTTAAACAATTCAAATATAGAGCATTATGTTATTAATCAACATCTTGTTTATCTGGTTCTTCATGTTCCGAAAATAAATCAAGTTGTTAGCTAATTTTGGCTTATGTGGTTCTTTATGAGCGATTATTTTTTCGGTTGACTTTGATTATGAGAGCATCAGATTTTGTTGACTTTCAATCTAAGGGGGTTTTGGAATTGCTTATTTTTAAGCACTTATCTGCTTAGAAAATAAGTAGGTGACACCCTGTTTATTTTTAAGTGCTTATTCCTTTGTAAATCTTAAACCTTTATAAAACATTTAGCTATAAGGTTTAATATTTAATTATTGGAAGATCGAAAGTTACATTTATGCCCCTTTTAGTAATACATTAATATGAAAACTAAAAATTGAATCAATCTATACTTAATTAATTCTTTTAGTTTAAACACCTCATAATTATCTTTATTTAATATATAAAATAAATAATAATTAAATACAATTATTGAGATAACATAAAGTATAAATGAGATTGAAACAAAAGTTTACAATCATTATCATTAAGACGACTATCATTGTCGACCATTATCAAATTTTCTATTCATAACCACTGCATTATGCGGGAACCTGACTAGTAAGCTAATAAACAGTTTTCATAAAGGTGTTTTGATCGACTTATCTGCTGTTAAAATAAGCAAATAAGCAGATAAACACTTATTTAAGAAATCCCAAACACCCCCTAAGTCACATAAATTTTCCAGCACCATTTTATTTTTGGCAAGGTCTACCAACAGTTTACCACGATCATCTTGCACCGCTTTTACAGGGGGAGATTGTTCAGACATGATCCTTCTACATTGATTTAAAGATGACAAGAACTTGATTTCAACACAAAATTGATTATGTGTATAACCAACCCTTGATCTTATAAAGATAGTATAAGCAACTCACATATGTGTCTTGTGAGCTGGGACTAAAGGATTTATGTGATCTGGTCAAACATTCAACCAACACATAGATTATTTTTAGTCAGCTTTCAAGTTCATCCTATTGAAAGTTATGCCATGAGCTAGCTATGTTACAATACATTCAACAAGTCAAAGATGAAGTTGAAGATGGAGAATGAAGACCCAATATAGGGAATGAAGTTCTATTTGAAGCCAACTCAGAGACTGAATATCATCATACTTGTTGCAGATTTAAGTTGATGATTCACCAACACTTTGTAACATTGATCCTTATCCAAATGACATTTTCAAAGTTGTACAATCGTACATACCTACTAAAGATGGTTCTTTGTGCTGAAGGTGTTCTCACCATCAATGTTAGTCAATTACGTAGGCGTGCAGTACACGCCCAACATATACTGCAAATAACATATCATGCCTGGCTGTACATGTCAGTTCACACAAGAAGCATGTCCAAAATTCTCCTATGAGAAAGAAGACTCGTTGAGGATTCTAATTGGATAAAGTTGTTACCAGGAATATACTAGCTCGACTATAAATAGATGACTTCAACTTTGAAGTCAAGTGTGAATTGTTTGTGAGTTTTTGGGAGCATAGTATTAACCTTTTAGCATTCCTCTATAACCAGCTCAAGTGTGTTCTTGAGTTGATAATGAGTGTTAAATATGTTTCAATAGTTAGTGATTCAGTTATAACTAACTTGTAATTCATTGATTCATTCAAATAAAGAATTAAGTTGAAAATTACTATCCGTGTTCTTATACAAACTTGCAATTAAATATGTTAGAATTTAAGTTAATCAAAAAGATTTTATTCAACCCCTTTACAACTTTTTGTTGTTAGTTTTGAACCAACAATTTTCTAAGTCGCTTCTTAATTTTTGTGCTCACCCAACACTATCCCGATCCAGCCCTAAGCGGATGTTTGGGTAGTTGATTGCTTATTTGATTATTTTTATCTAATACATTTTTTTTAGTATTTAAGGTTATGTTTGGTGAAGTAGGTGTAGACTGTAGATGTAGGTCGTATGTATGAACATGTATCTGTTTTTGTGGGAGAAAAAGAAAGCCTTCTTTTGAGTCCAAATTGTACTTAAAATTACAATAATAATTGAATTTTGAGAATAGAACTCAGAAGGTGAAATAAAAAGGTTTGTTGAGGCTTGGTTCTAGGCCTGCTACTTTCTACAGTTCAAATGGTGCAAGGTAAAAAAGTTATATTCTAAAGCCATATTTATCTGTTTTTATTTTATTTTAATTCAGTATTAAATTAATTCATAAACTTTAGTCGTTGGTTTGTTTTTATGTTGATCATTGATATCATGGTTTGATTTCATGTGAATTTACACGTGTCTGATTGGATGATATATAGGTCAAAGAATGCACAACAGTGTTGTATTTTGCCAAGTAAACAGACATACCCGTATGGTGAGTATATAATTTGATCTATTTGTACAACTTTTCATACTCGTGTTCGATTTGTGTCAGATTGGGAAAGTCAGGAGATATAGCTGGACCTCTTTGGATTTAGAGTCTTTTGTAGGTCTGGCAAATACCTCGAACATTTATTATTGAATCCTGGTGCGTTTTACTTGTATATACAAACATGATCATTAGCGATAGTATTGAATATTTAGCTTATTTCTATTCACAATTATATGTTTGATGCAATTAGAATACTGATACCACATCTGAGAAGGGATATTATGTTGAGTATATATAATTTTGGGTTGCTGATCACATTGAAGGTATTAATGAATGGGACCTTGGCACGTTAGCGATTGCTAATGAACAGGACTACTTGATTACTAAGGACTGAGTGGTGCTTCAGGATCTATTTATGCTAACAACATTGCGCGTTTTGAAAGTTATATTGATATGTATGACTTAACAGACTATATGTACAGTTAATTAGTTTCTGATTTGGAGAAGCTTTTTATATCAGTACAGGCCACATCTTTTAGCAGATCGTTTTCTTTCAAATGTGTAGTCCCTGAATTTTGAGTATTTGTTTCTCTGATGTTGGTCTTGATAGAAATCCCATGTAATATGGTTTGTTTTTCTGGCATTATACTCAAGTTTGCTTTTGTCTTTCTCTTATGCTAGGTAAGCCTATGGTTGTGTCTTTATGAGACTACTCGATGAAATGGATCATCATCATTCTTAAACAGCAATTGATGGTTTGGAAATTTTGTTCAATATTAAGTGGCAATAATTACCTTAAACTCCTACTTTAAGACCGTTATCTATGAGTTCTCTTTTACATGGTAGGATATGTTCTATTGAAGTGCGTTCAATTTTGTCAAGTATTTGAATATTCTATATATGAACACCTTGACTTGGAGTATTTATAAATTATAGATATGCATTCAATAATACTTGTAGGATTTATATCACAAACGGATCACATTTCAATTGAATTTTGCAATTATTTTGCCTTTGATTCTTGGTTTCGAACGTGTACTGTGGTTGTTTTGTCATCTGTGTTCTTTTATCCAACCATATCACTAAGAAAAAAGTGACGTTGTACAAGGAACACAAAGAAGGCAAAGACTGACAATAAGCCAAAATCGATGCTTCATGTGGGTTTGCATGTCACTTTATATTTCTGAATTTTTTATTCATTAATTCGAAATGGGGGTGTATTTTATGTCATATCCTAAAATATAAACAGTACAACTGAATTATTAGTAAGATAACACTAATAAGGTTAAGATTTAAAGTAAAAAGAATATATTATACAAGCTAGATAGTTGTTTTATTTTTAGAAAGAAAAG